>CM070062.1:12500-1328750 GCA_036320875.1 Cotoneaster glaucophyllus | reverse complement strand
TCAGAAATATCCAAAACTTAAAAAAATATGTGAAGTTCTAAATTGTGTTACGAAATTATGAGATTATTCTAATTCCAAAAATTTCGACGCAATACGATTGGAAGTTTTTTGAATGAAATTAGAAACCTTATTTCCAGCTCGATTCGTTTAATAATCACCTCTAAGTGACACATTAGGTCCATCATAATATTTAGTATCGAACTCGCCATCTATGAGAATGGAACCTAAGATTTTTTACATGCAACTTGAGAGGAGTACCAATAGACTGTAATGCTAAATGAACATTAAAAAATAAAAAAGAATTTGTCGCTTTAGAAACATTAAAAATATATGTTGTTGAAATATAAAAACTAACATGAGAATAGAGGGTGGACAAGTGAATTATCCAATATACCTTGTATTGTTGTAGGCCTATTTGATTGAATGATCTAGGGTATAGAGAGAGAGAGGGGGCCGGCTATACTTAGAGAGAAGAGATAGTGATTTAATTGTGGGGTGCGTTTGATTCACCCCATTGTGCCTTTATTTATAGTAGTAGGATAGGTAAAAACCTTTCCCTTTAGGATTACAACATTTAATAGGTAATCTACTCCTAATAGGAATATAAGATACTTTCCCATACCTTCTAGGATTTACACAATCACATTCTTATTCTAAATATGACTACAACACTCCCCCTTGAGTGTGTAAATACTCAACAAACCATCGCATTAGATCTTCAGCAGATAAGGTAGAATAGTTGATGAAGTCATCGGCATAATGGGTGATTGCGAGTCTCAAATTTAATTTGAAGTATGCATTTGTAGTAAAACTCACAAAACCTCGCTATGGTAAAACCCATAGACTAATGTTAAATGTGAGAAGTATGCATAATGTCTAAAACAAACATCAAACTGGACGAAGGTAGTGAACTCAACGGAGTATGATCATCCCAGGATGGGTGCCTCATTTAAACCTCGTTAGGTAGCAAAAACCTAGTGGAAAAAATGCTCCTAATCGTAGGAAAAAGAGTACATTAAGATCATGTGAGTATGCTTCTAGATACTCCCCCTGAGTTAGACATAACTTCTAAATAAGAGAACTACAAGCGATTCAACTCAGATAATTTACGCATATCGATTCCTTGGACGAGCTTATGAAATGTAGACTTGGGCAATGCCTTGGTGAAGAGATCGGCCAGGTTGTCCTGGGAACAGATTTGCTTCACTTCAATGTTTTGATGCTGCTGCTACTGGTGTGAGTAAAAGTACTTCGGCGCTATGTGCTTAGTGTTGTCTCCCTTGATGTATCCGTTTTTCAACAGCTTGATACATGCTACATTGTCTTCAAAGATCATCGTAGGAAGGTCAACGATTGATGTAAGACCACTAGTGCTTCGAATATGTTCCATGACTTCTCTCAGCCAAAAGCACTCACGCGATGCTTCATGCAGGGCGAGAATCTCAGCATGGTTAGACGAAGTCGCAACTAGCGTTTGCTTGGTAGACCTCTAAGATATAGCGGTGTCTCCAACGGTAAAGACATAACTCGTTTGAGAATGTGCTCTATGTGGGTCAGATAGATATCCAACATCTGCGTAACCAACAAGGCGAGAATCAACCCAAGGTCCATAGGGGGCGGCAACACTCGGAGATTCGTGTGTATAGAACAAGCCCAAATTTGTAGTACCCTTGAGATAGCGAAAAATGTCTTTAACACCATTCCAGTGCTTGCGTGTGGGTGCATTGCTATATCTAGCCAATAGATTCACAGTGAAGGAGATGTCAAGTCTAGTGCACTGAGCCAAGTACAATAAAGCCCCAATTGCACTTAGGTAAGGAAATTCGGGTTCCAAAATCTCTTCCTTATCCTCCTTTGGATGGAAGGGATCTCATTTAGCATCTAGAGTCCGAACGACCATGAGTGTACTCGAAGGCTTTACTTTATCCTTATTAAAATACCGTAACACCTTTTGAGTGTAGTTCTATTGATGTACTAGGATTCCATTCGAACAATGCTCGATCTCCAGGCTGAGATAGTATCGAGTTTTCCCAAGATCCTTCATCTCAAATTTTGATTTCAAGTGTGCAACAATTTCCTCAAACTTTGTGGGAGTCCTGATGAGGTTCATGTCATCGACATAAACTGCAACGATTGCAAATCCGGAAGGTGACTTCTTTATGAACACGCATGGGCATAATTCGTTGTTCACATAACCCTGACTTGTCAAATATTCACTCAGACGGTTATACCATATCCGCCCAAATTGTTTCAATTCGTAGAGTGACCTCCTCAACCTAATTGAGAGAATGTTTCGTGGTCTAGAACTATTTGAACCAGTCAATGAAAGTCCTTCTGGAACTTTCATGTATATTTCCGTATTTAGATCCCCATAGAGATACGCGGTTACCACGCCTATAAGCTGCATATTCAGTTTTTCAGAAACTACCAAACTGATTAGGTAGCGGAACGTTATAACGTCCATTACGGGGGAATACGTCTCCTCGTAATCAATTCCAGGGCGTTGAGAGAAGCCTTGCGCTATGAGGTGTGCTTTGTATCGCACTATTTCATTCTTCTCATTATGCTTCCTCATGAAAACCCACTTGTAGCCAACAGGCTTCACATGTGGTGGTGTATGAACAATAGGTTCAAACACCTTAAGTTTTGCGAACGAATCGAGTTCAACCTGGATTGCTTGTTTTCAGTTTGACCAATCGGTTCTACGTCGGCATTCATCGATGGAACGTGGTTCAATGTCATCGCTAAGCATAATGTCAGTAGCTACTGAGTATGCGAATGTATCATCGACGATCATCTTATTCCTATTCCAAACCTCATCTAATACTGCGTAGTGGACCGAAATCTCGCGATTCTTTAGAGGTGGGCATGTTTCATCTGAAGCATCACCGTAATCTAGAATAACCTCATGCGTTGGAACAGATGAGTGAGCGATGGTCGGATTCAAACTAGGGTCACTAGTTGGTGCTGTTTTCCTCTTCTGAGGTTGTGAATCTTTGAACCAAGGGGTCTGCCACGCTTTAGGGTCGGAGCAGATGATTGGCTAGCCGCCAATGTACCTTATCGCGTGGAAGGTGCGGCCTCCCCCACCTTCGGGGACGGTCTGGCCTTCCCAAGTGGGTTGTTGACGTACACGGGGTACATATATCCTTGCAGGTGTGTTTGCAGTGTGTATATGTGATCTTGTCACCTTTGCTAGATCATTAAAAGCATCCGGCATGCTTTGAGCAATGCTCTGAAGATCTATAATTCGACGCACCTCAGTTTCAGACTGGGCAGTGCATGGATCTAAATGAGACATAGTGGGAGCATACCACAACAATTCGCGGCGTTCTATGGGAATGTTAGCATGCTTATCTCCCCCTAACGACGGGAAGACTGTCTCATCAAAGTGACAATCCATAAAACGTGCTGTAAAGAGATATCCTATCTAAGGTTCTAAGTAGCGAACAATTGATGGCAAATCATAACCAACATAAATTCCCATTTTTCTCTGAGGAACCATTTTGGTACATAGTGGCGGCGCTATTGGCACATAAATGGCGCACCCAAACACCGATAAATGCTAGACGTCAGGCTCGTATCTAGTGACCAACTGTAATGGTGCATATGGTTGAGTAACGGTGGGCCTCATGCGGGCCAACATGGTTGTGTGCAATATTGCATAGCCCCAGGCAGATATTGGCAGTTTGGTTCTCATAACCAAAGTCCGAGCTATCACTTGAAGGCGCTTTATGAAAGCTTCTGCCAGGCCGTTTTGGGTGTGAACATGGGGCACAAGATGTTCCACATCAATCCCTACTGACATGCAATAATCGTTAAAAGTCTATGACGTAAACTCTCTAGCATTATCCAGTCGAATCGACTTAATCGGATAATCAGGGTGGTGAACCCTTAGCTGAATGATTTGAGCTAAGAGTTTAGCAAACGCAGCGTTGCGTGTGGACAATAAGCAAACATGTGACCATTTTGTCGATGCATCAACCAACACCATAAAGTATCTAAATCGTCCGCAGGTTGGTTGGATAGGTCCACAAATGTCCCTTGAATCCTCTGAAGAAATTTAAAGGGGTCGTGAATGATCTTTGTATAGGAGGGTTGAGTATTCAACTTCCCTATAGAACATGCTTTGCATGGAAGGAGTCCAACATAGGGATGTAACTTGTGCTCGTGAGAAGATTTGAGGATACGGCGCATCATGTCACGTCCAGGATGTTCCAAATGATTATGCCAAAGAAACAAAGTGTCTTGGAACTCAGGCATAGGGCGAGCCACACTATGGGCTTCTATGCCGCGAATAGTTATGATGTAAAACTCACTCGGTAGACGTTCCAACTTCTCATGAATATGCTTCTGGCCATATTCGATACAAAGAAATTCAGAACCATGATCTTCAGTGGTTGCAAGATGATATTTATTATCTCAAAAATCTCTAAAACTCAGCAACGTTCTTCCGAAACGTGGAGAATAGAGTGCCTCCTTAATGGTCAAGATTGTACCATTAGACAACATGATACATGCCTTTCCGTATCCTTTAATCAGGTTGGATGAGCCTGAGAGAGTTGTCAAATGAGCTTTCTTTGGTATCAAGTTAGTAAAATAGTGTCGTTCACGTAAGATGGTGTGCATGGTTGCACTATCTGCCAGACAACTAACTTTCCCACTAGACATACCTAGAAATAAATTGATTGAATTGGTCACATGCATAAATATAAGTCCATTCATTCAATTAAGCAATTCAAGAAGATAATATCCATTCAAATAACAATCAATAATTCAAAACAAACCAAAACCAGACAAATTATTCCAAATGCTTAGAAAAATTGTTAAAAATTAACCATAAACCTAGAAAAATAGAGGGGGTGTAGGGCCGGCCACTCCTAGTGGGTTCGGTCACTATGGGTAAACACCCTAAAAACACGTCTAATTTATTCGTCCATAGGCCCTGACGCCTCCTGAAAATTTGATATCTCCATTGATGTAGTTGCATCTTCAAGATGATCCACATGTGCAAAGTTAGACTCATGACGGGAATGGTACTTGGCAATAGCCTCAGGGGAAGCTCGGCATACGCATGACCAATGATCCTTTGATCCACAGTGACAACACATGTCCAATTCAGTAGAAGTAGCTTGAATGGGAGTTTTGCCCTTGTTCTTGAAGTTTGCAACCTTAGGGGTGAGTGGTGGACGCTGCTGGTTCACATTTCTTCCTTTAGGTGCGGCACTTTTTTGACCTTGGGCCCATGGTTGGGCTTGCTGCCCATTGCCACGGCTACGATGGTTCTTTCATTGTTTATGGTTGCTAGAATTGATCGTATGCACTTCAGGAGCGGCGTTCGAGCTAGTGGGTCGAGCTTGATGATTCTTCTTCAAAAGCTAGTTCTACTTTTGAGCGAGAAGTAAAACAGAGATCAAATCCGAAAACTTGGTGAATTTATGTGCCCTATATTGTTGCTACAGGACAATAAAGGTGGCATGGAAGGTCGAATAGGTATTCTCCAGGAGATCTGATTCGGTTAGTTCCACTTTGCAGAATTTCAACGAAGAACGGATTCTACAAACTTCAAAGTTGTATTCATTCACTAACTTAAAGTTCTGGAAGCGAATATGCTACCAGTCGTGTCTTGCTTCAGGCAAGTATATGTCTTTTAGGTGATCGAAACGGTCAGCCAGAGAAAACCAGAGGGTGCGTGGGTCCTCATCAGTGAGATACTCAGTCTACCGTGCATCATGGATGTGTCTTCGAATGAAGATCATTGCAGTTGCCTTTTGAGCTTCATCAACGGGTTTGTCGATGATAGGAGTCTCGATGGTGGCTCTAATGCCCTTTGCAGTTAGATGGAGCTTCACGTCTTGAACCCATTCAAATAGTTTCTTCCAGAGACTTCTAGAGCGGCAAAATCAAGCTTGTTCAAGTTCGACATGTCCCTAAAATGGAGGAAAAACGTGAGTAGTCATATGGTAAGCCATAGACATATATCGTAGAACATATAGGTTCTATAGACATGTATTGGTTTAATTTATGCATGAAAACTACAGGTTTCATATGGTATGTTTTGAATGAAAACTTCAGGTTTCAAAGGCACTAAATTTGAAACTACAGATTCAATATAGGTTTTTATGAACAATTCGTTCATAATGAAAGGTTCCTGCAAGAAACACAGAATACAATATACTAATTTGAATATAATGGATTTGAGGTTCTTCGGGAACTCAAGTGTGAGAGCTTCGTTACTATGAAAGTATGTGACGGTTCAAAGTATAAAAATAAATTATTGAATCGTTCATGTCCAAAAGGGATCTTCAAGTCAATAATTTTGGATTCATTATCAAATTAATGGACTGAAGATCACTTTTAATTAATTTAATAAATCGGGCCATACGGGGTTGATTGTAGAAGCTAAATAGTATTAAAATAATATTATTGGATAGAAAATATAGCCCCAAAGATATTTTGGGCTCGGGTTGGGTGCCTTAAGTAAAAGGCAAGGCCCAAAAGGGCCTCAGGTGTGGTCTGCAGGCCCAAAAGGGCCTCAGGGGGTGAGGGAAAAGCCCCAGCCGTAGTTGGGTTTCATTGTGGGTTGAAGGGGAGGGCAAGGCAACATGCTTTAGGCGTAGCAGATTGGGCTCGAGAAGCGGGCTGGGGGTGCAAGCAAAGCCCAGCGCAAAGGGCTGGCTTTGGTTTGGGCACGGGTGGCAGGAAGCCCAGCTGCAAAAGGGCTGGTGTCATGGCTGTGGGCCAAGGCAGTGGGTTTGGGCATAGGGCTTCATGCCTTGCCAAGGTTTGTTCCAGGCCGAGACCTGGTGGTTGCTTCCACAGTGATGTTGCGGTGGTGTGCCGCACCATGTCCAATTCCCCTTCTTTCTTTTCTTTTTTTCAAAATCCCTTAGGGTTTAGGAAACCCTAAATATGCTTTTAATTTAATTTTGTTCTTTGACTCATAAATTCCACATAACAATTTAATTGTGCGATGCATGACACAAATATATATATATATATATTGACAAATATATGAACATATACAATATATATATCGAAAGGAAAATATAAACATAGAGGGGTTCATGCATCATGGGGAATGTCTTCATGCTTTGTGGGCGTTTCAAATATCTTCTTTTATTTTAAGCGTACCTGATTAGCAGAAAAAAAATAAGCCTTAGAAATTGGTGGATGACAACCTCCTCCTACGATCCATCAATTCCTCAGCTTCTAGCAAGAGCGTGCTGATAATGTGTTGTATGCCTATTTGATTGAACGATCTAGGGTTTAGAGAGAGAGAGGGGGCCAGCTGTGCTTAGAGAGAAGAGAGAGTGATTTAATTGTGAGGTGTGTTTGATTCACCCCATTGTGCCTTTATTTATAGTAGTAGGATAGGTAAAAACCTTTCCTTTTAGGATTACAACATTTAATAGGTAATCCACTCCTAATAGGAATATAAGATACTTTCCCATATTCTCTAGGATTTACACAATCACATTCCTATTCTAAATATGACTACAACATGTATAGCTTTATTATTGAGATAGTGTATATATTGTTTATACGTATTATTCTATTTACATCCTCCAAGATAGGTATTTCATTTCCACCTCCTATTATGAAGGGCTTTCTTAGTAGGTGTTGTTAACGCTCAAAATTGTAAGGTTAACAAACTTAGTTAAATGACTTTAGATGGGTTCAAGAGATGGGCTAAAATTAAATGGACTCAAAGATGTAAGTGGGTCATCCCTCAAAACTGGTTTACATCTACTATGTTACTCTTAATATATATATTTCAAGGCTACATAGCGTTTGACTCATACATTCACTCTCTTCTTTCTGATTCATCTGACTGTCATAATGAAGGTCTCTACACCTATATATAGGCCTCCCCTCTTGAGGCCTTCCAAACTGGCATTTAGTGTGCCAACTACATGTACTAGCTTACTAACAACTTTCCACTTATCCGTCTAGGCCTTCAACAACAAAGTGAAGTTCTAACAGTTGGATGGCGCATCTTTTAAGGTACAAACGGCCCGAGCGTCCCCCTTGGACCTCAGTTACTCTACCCTGCCCTACTGAGGACTATCCTGATTGCCCTTATGTCCTATTCTAGGTCTTTATTGTCCTGCATGTCACCGAATGATTTGAGTAGCACTTCAGTAGTTCTGCCCTTGGAGACTTGTGCCATAAAGCTGTCAGCTTGCCTATGTGTTCCACGTGGTCGAGTAGTCTTTCCTTTGTCTCGGGTCGGTCCTCTTCAAACTCTTCGGGCCTTGGCTTCTTGGGATTTATTTGGGCTTATGTCGTTGGGTGGGCCTAAATGGGCACAACGTTAATAGGTGTAATTATCATATTTTCTATTCTATATACATCCTCAAAAAGAGTTATTGATCCTATAATTTTTTGATGTTTTTGGCTAAAAAGTTTTAATCACAGTCTAGTTACAAAAGTTACTTGCCCAAACCTCCTCTACGCACACTATTAACAATTTCCTAAACAAAATAGCTCACAAATAAAAATAATAGTATACTATTGATGAATTTTAATCCGCCAATTAGTACTATAGTTTAGTAATATTTCTCACCAAAAGTAAGTGAGAGGCTTTTAATTTCGATTCTCGCCAAAGGTGAGTTCAAACCAAATTATTATGTCTAGCCTATTCTCTCACCCTTTAGGGTAGATAGTCTCGTATGTATTTGGAAAAATGTTGAATTTAAATCCAGAGGACAAATAATAGGGGTTGTGGCTCACACAGGGACCATATCTTTGCTCAACCTTTGAATTATCCAATATCCACTTACCGTGGCTGGGGAAGGATGCTGACCCTTCACTCTCTCCCTCATTTTCTCTCCTCTACTCGCCTCTCCTGCTACTCGCTCTTTTCATTTTGCTCTACCCAAACTTTACTAAGTCTTTGATATGAGCATATTTATGCGATTTAGTTAGCTTGTTCTCGTGCATTTATGTTGTTTATTCGTATTTAATTTAGTATTTTAAGCTATTTTCGTGTGTTTGTAGGTCCCAAGGGGTAAAGTATCAAGAAAGTGCATTTTGGAGTCTTTTGGAGCTGTTTTGGGCATGGAATGGATAGCTTATGAATGGAGCAAGGTGGATGGACGAAATTAAAGATCAAAAGAGCCTAGAAGGATGTTAGAAGTCAGTTTGGAAGCATAAAAGACACAAAATCAGCATCTCCTACAAAAGTGGCGTTTTGTCCCCTTTGTGTTCCCTCCTTGTCTCCTTTGGTGCAACAATTCCCCTTGCCATGTTTCCCTATCCTTAAACCAAGTAAAACACTTCCCTTATTCCTTTAGGATCTAGCCCCACATTCCCCTTTTATTTTCCACCTTGCCGCACAAGTTTTCCCATTCCCTTTAATTTAAAACCCAAAATCAGCAAGGAAACATCTTTCCTTGTACAGCCGCAAGTCCTAGCCCTTTTCCCCTTAGGTTTTTGATTTTAATTCCTATTTCCCTTTAGGTTTGGTTTAGTTTTTGTTTCCTAGAATGCCCAAACCGTGCCTTAACCTCTCCCCTATATATATGACCCCATTCCACCACCCATTCAATCATTCACTCAACAATTCAAGCATTCACACACTTTCAGCCCAAAATCTCTCTTTGCCGCAGCCTTTCACTCCCAAAAACGTCCATCCCTTCATCCAAACACATCCATACCCATCTTAGACTCTTTGTGCCGCAGCAAGGTGGAGAGGAAGGAACCTTGGACGTTTCAAGCTTGAAGATTGGAGCATTCTAGGTGTACTTCGTTCTTAATTTCAATGTTTACTTTATTATTCTCTAATCTTGTTGTGACTATGAGTGGCTAAACCCCTATTTAGCTAGGGGGGAATTCGAAACCATGAACATGCTTGAGATATGAATTGATTACTTCCAATTGCGACTTGATGAATCGTGAATGCAATTCAATTAACTGTTTTATTCATAACTTGTTCTTGTATGTTGATTGAGGATGCATACTTAGTTTTCATGCAGGAATTTGATGCTAGAATGTAAGGGAGTTTCACCTAATCGTTATGAACTTACATTCACAAGTAGTGAAGGTTGCTTGTCACAATCGCGTTAATTGGATTCTTGGCAAACGTATCATGCTCTCATAGTTACGAATGCCTCGTCAACACTTATGATTTTCATGGAACTTAATGATCTCTAACTGTATCTCTTCTATGCACTCATGTAGGGGACCGTTGGAGAATAATTTGGGTTGTTGTATGCTCTTCTTCCGATTCAATGACATAAGGAAAATCTGAGGGTTAATTTGTGCACGTACGGTTAATCTGGGGTGTTGAGATTCATGGTTCATTGAAAAGCAATTGGAGATCGATTTATGTACAAGTGTGTCATGTGTGGAGAAGGACCCTCTAGCTAGCCCATCACCCATCAAAGTTTTCAAATTCGTTTTCAAATCTGTTTTACTTTACAAAGTCTTTAATTTACTTTCAAATTCGTTCAAACTAAAACCCCCCTTTACTTTCTTGTTTTAAAGTGTCCAAAATCTGTTTTCTTTGTGTTTTCAAGTATTTTGAGTCAACCTAAAACCAATTTTCGTCCAAAACCTTCCCTAGTGTTTTAAATCTGTCCATAAAGTGTTTTTAAGCCTTTTAAAGTGTTTTTAACTTATTTTGAGTCTTGTAAACCTTTCCAAACGTTTTTAACTTTGTTTTTGTGTCGATTAGCAATCCCTCCTAATCCCCGGTCCAGAACGATCCCTACTTGCATACTTACTACAATTGACAACAAGAGGGTTTAATTTGGGTGCTTTATATATATCACATCAAATTTTGGCGCCGTTGCCGGGGATTAGCAACTTTGCTAATCCCCCGTTGTTTCTTTTTGTTTATTTTTCGTGTGTTTTTTTTCTGAATTGGTTTTGTTTCTTGTTTTTAGGTACTAGTTTATGACTCGAAGTTCTCAACCAGTACGTGAGCACATCTTAGACTTTGACGACGATTTTGAGAGAACTTTGAGAAGGCAAAGAAATCAGCAAGCATCTAACCCACCTAGCCCTGAACCTGAGCTTGAAGAACACGAAGTAGAGGAGGAAGAAGTCCCCACGACACGAGCTGTCCTAGACATGGCAGCGGATAATCGAACCATCAAAGAACTTTCCGCCTCGGGTGTGGACAATGCCATGCCCCTATGCATCCAATACCCCACGGCAGCTGAAGGGAAGACAGAGGAGTTTGAATTGAAATCCAGCTTATTGCACCACATCCCGAAGTACCATGGGCTGTCCATGGAGGATCCAAACAAGCATCTAAAGGAATTTGAAGTTGTTTGCTCGAGCATGACCCCAGTGAACGTTGATGGCAGCATCTTAAAGATGAAGGCTTTTCCCTTTTCACTCTTAGAGAAGGCTAAAGATTGGTTGTATGAACTAGCGCCCGGGACGGTTACAACTTGGGAAAGTATGAAACGAGCGTTCTTAGAGAAGTTTTTCCCAACTTCAAGAGTCATTCTCTTGAGGAAACGGATTAGTGGCATCGAACAAAATGAAGGTGAATCGTTTCCAGCTTATTATGAACGTTTTAAAACTCTTGTTGCTTCATGTCCACAGCATCAAATGAAGGAGGAGCTGCTCATTCAATACTTCTACGAAGGACTCCTTCCCCTTGAACGCCAAATGCTAGATGCCTCAGCGGGTGGTGCGTTGGTTGACAAAACGCCGGTGGCTGCCAAGACTCTCATTGCAAACCGAGCACTCAACGCACAACAATATGAAGGTGTTGGACAGAGGGGAAGTTCACGGCCACACAGTGTGAATGAGGTAAGTACAATTTCTGAAATGCAATCACAAATAGCTAATCTTACCGCTCTTGTGTCTCAGGTTGTAATTGGATCAAAACCACAAGAAAATCAAGTTTGTGGCGAGTGCTCCATCCAAGGTCACCAATCCGAGACATGCCCACAGTTGATTGAGAATGGAGGATGGGAATCTGCCAATGCTATTGGATTCCAAGGCCAAAACCAAACCCAATACGATCCATACTCAAACACATACAACCCCGGATGGAGAGACCACCCTAATATGAAATGGAGAGATGCCCAACAACCTTCACAACAAGGAGGATTTCGGCCAAACCCTCCTGGGTTCCCACGGCCCTATGCACCTCCACAACCACAACCTGCCCAAAATACCTCAGGTTCGTCTTTTGATAATGCTCAAATTATTCAATTACTAACAAATTTGACGCAGGGACAAGAAAAACAAGCCAAAGACATGCAAAATTACGCCAAAGAAATGCAAAATCAAGCCAAAGACATGCAAAATTACGCCAAAGAAGTGCAAAATCAAGCCCATGAGGTGACTGAATTGAAGAGACAAGTGGGACAAATGGCTGAATTCATGGGGCAATTTAGTAGAGAACATGGCAAGCTACCAAGCGCAACGAATGTGAATCCGAAGGGAGGCTTCGAATCTGCCAAAGCCATCACCTTGCGTAGTGGAAAAGAAGTTGGAATCGGGTCCGACAGCCCCCAATCTGCCCAAAAAGAAGATGACAAACTGCAAGAAGAAGAGGGGAGTACTAGTATGCCCACGGCAAGGGTGAAAAACCCTTTGCCGCAAGCACCCACCAACCACCCTAACTCGGCCAAACAAGGTAAAATAGCTTCAAGTTCAGTTACTACTAACATACCCGATGTTCCTTTTCCTCGTAGGTTCATGCAATCAAAGAACGAAGAGGAGGAAAAAGATGTTCTAGAGACGTTTAGGAAAGTGCATGTCAATATTCCGCTTCTTGATGCAATTAAGCAAATTCCCAAGTATGCCAAGTTTTTGAAGAAGCTTTGTACAACAAGGAAACGGATTCGGGAGAAAGAAGTGGTCCAGGTAAGTGAGAATGTTTCTGCGATCTTACAAAGAAAACTACCACCTAAATGCAAAGATCCGGGTAGTTTCACGATTCCTTGTGTTATTGGAAATACTAAGTTTGAACATGCTATGCTAGATTTAGGTGCATCAATTAATGTCATGCCATATTCTGTTTATGCATCTATGAATCTAGGGGAGCTCAAAAAGGATGGTGTTGTTATTCAATTGGCCGATAGATCTAACGCATATCCAAAAGGAGTTTTGGAGGATGTTTTTGTGCAGGTAGACCATTTGATTTTTCCTGCAGATTTTTATGTGCTTGACATGGAGGAAACCGCCCACTCTCCATCACCGCCACTCTTACTTGGACGACCTTTCATGAAAACAGCCAACACCAAGATTGATGTGGCTAAAGGAGCAGTAACGATGCAATTTGGTGGTGATATGATTAATTTTAAAATTTCTGAATCAGTTGAGCATACTAATGATGTTTATTCTTGTTGTGCTATTAATGTAATCAAAGATATAAGGCAGGAATGTTCATCACTAATCAAGCAGAATGGATTTCAACCCACCAAAGAAGAAGGAATTGGAGTAGGAAATTCGGTCACAACCCTCAAAAAGCCCAATCTAGCCGAGAGCAACCATTGTGCAATTCTTGACAAATCTGCCACTTCAATGCAATACATGGGTAAGTCTCCAATTCCAAAATCAATTCCCATTTCGACTAATAGGTTGTTACCTTCTTTGGTGCAGGGACTTAATCGAACAAAAGGTGGTGAGAAAGTTCACCTTGACGTAAGGAAGCAAAACACCAAAAACAGAAAGGATCACTATCCGCTTCCATTCAAGGATTCAATGCCTAGACGTTTTAAGAAGTATGTCGTGAAGGCCATTCCCTTCCATGCCGTGGGCACCAATGGAGGTTAAATCGAGGAATCGTCCGGCTGCACGACGTTAAAGCAAGCGCTTCTTGGGAGGCAACCCATGCATTCAACAAAGAGCTTTTGGATGATCCGGCATTATAACCAGGTGTTTATGTTCCTAAACTCTAATCTTTGTTGATTTTACTTTGCATTTCATGTTTTATTTGTTGTTTGTTTGTTTGCTTTTGTGTGAGTTTATGTTTGAAACATTGAGGACAATGTTTGATTTAAGTGTGGGGGGGTAAACAAGCTGTTTTTGCATGAATTTCGTGGGTTTTATTCACCTATCACTTGCAATGTTGTTTTTCACTGTTTTTATGTGTTTTTAGTGTATTTTGAAGCATTTTAGTGTGTTTTGACATAAAAATCCGAAAAATTCATAAAAATTTGAAAAATTGTTTTGAAAAAGCCAAAAAGAGTTGTTTTTGTGTGTTTGTTTGTGTCTTAGGGTACCTTCCAACCCAATGATGAGGATTTGGTTTTTAATTGCATGACTGTTAAGGAAAGTTGTAAACATGGATGGAAGTTTGATATACCTTTAGTTTATGCTTGGTTGTCGTTGTTGTTTATGAATTCACATATAATTACAAAGAAAAAATCAGTTTTTGTAACATGCTTGAAGGAAGGAACCCAAATTAACGCTACAACCCTGTGAGACTTGAGCCTAAACGTTCTTTGGAGAGTTAAAAATCTATGCATTCATTGTTTTCTAAAGTCGTTGTATGATCTCATTATTCTTTGCTTGGTTACTACTTAGAAGGCGTTTCATCATTTAGTTCCAAATACTAGAACTCATATCCGTTTCATTCAAAACATGGTATTGAGTGCATAACACATAAACAAGATGAAGTTGTGTAGTGAACCAAGAGCCAAATAGCCATCCCCCGTGCATTGTGTTTAGGTTTTAACCCAGTTGAGCCTTGTTTAGCCAATTTCTTTGTTAACCCACATCATCCTTACCAAGCCTAGAATAGGACCATCCATACCCTTGTTCTTGAAGCGTAGTAAAAGCATGATTTAAAGGGAATTCGTTTTGAGTAATTGTTTGCAGAAAACAAGTGTGGGGGAAGGGATTCTTGTGTTTTTGAGTGCAAAAAGAAGAAAAAAAAAAAAAATCGTATGAAAAGAAAAGAGAAAAAGAAAAGTTGTGAAAAGAATGAAAAAGAGTGAAAAATATGTGAAAAAGAGCTCTAAAGTGTTGATTGTTGAAGAAAGGGTCCAAAAAGTGAAATTAGGCCCTAAGTGTTGCATGAATCTTCCCTTATGTTTAAAAGTTGATTTCTGCATTCTAAAATGAATTCTAGGTGTCAATTTCATTACTTTGCTTGCCATTGCTTAAAGAACGTTTGTTTATCCTTACCTTTCCTTGTTAGCCAACACCCTAGCACCGTTACAACCCTTGACTTCAATCTTGTGTGTTGTGTGTTCAATTTGTGGAGTTTGGAATTGGTATGAGCATATGGTGTCCCTGGTTCTCGCATCTAAGTAGTAGCATTCCATTCATGAGATCATATTTAAAACATGCTTAATAACTCCAGAAAATGCTTTCTTTGTCATAAACATATGTGAGTCTTCGTTTTCATTTTTACATCAATCTTCTCACATATAACTAGTGTAGGGTGTGGAGTCAGAAAATCTATGTGAAAAAGAGTGTATCTTGTAAGGAATTGGGTGAATTCTCTAAGGCATGTTACTACGTTCAAATCATTGTTTTAATTGATTAAATGCGAGCTAATAAGTGACGACTGTGATTAAGTATGTGCTCGAGCGTAAGGATGACTAAAATCTATGTGAATGATGATCTTTGATATGTCATGTGCGTTGGAAATCCCTGAGGAAAGCGTTGGAAGGTTTAGAATATGTTTTGTTTACTTTACTTTGTTTTGTTTTGTTTCATTTTGCTCGAGGACTAGCAAAAGCTAAGTATGGGGGAATTTGATATGAGCATATTTATGCGATTTAGTTAGCTTGTTCTCGTGCATTTATGTTGTTTATTCGTATTTAATTTAGTATTTTAAGCTATTTTCGTGTGTTTGTAGGTCCCAAGGGGTAAAGTGTCAAGAAAGTGCATTTTGGAGTCTTTTGGAGCTGTTTTGGGCATGGAATGGATAGCTTATGAATGGAGCAAGGTGGATGGACGAAATTAAAGATCAAAAGAGCCTAGAAGGATGTTAGAAGTCAGTTTGGAAGCATAAAAGACACAAAATCAGCATCTCCTACAAAAGTGGCGTTTTGTCCCCTTTGTGTTCCCTCCTTGTCTCCTTTGGTGCAACAATTCCCCTTGCCATGTTTCCCTATCCTTAAACCAAGTAAAACACTTCCCTTATTCCTTTAGGATCTAGCCCCACATTCCCCTTTTATTTTCCACCTTGCCGCACAAGTTTTCCCATTCCCTTTAATTTAAAACCCAAAATCAGCAAGGAAACATCTTTCCTTGTACAGCCGCAAGTCCTAGCCCTTTTCCCCTTAGGTTTTTTATTTTAATTCCTATTTCCCTTTAGGTTTGGTTTAGTTTTTGTTTCCTAGAATGCCCAAACCGTGCCTTAACCTCTCCCCTATATATATGACCCCATTCCACCACCCATTCAATCATTCACTCAACAATTCAAGCATTCACACACTTTCAGCCCAAAATCTCTCTTTGCCGCAGCCTTTCACTCCCAAAAACGTCCATCCCTTCATCCAAACACATCCATACCCATCTTAGACTCTTTGTGCCGCAGCAAGGTGGAGAGGAAGGAACCTTGGACGTTTCAAGCTTGAAGATTGGAGCATTCTAGGTGTACTTCGTTCTTAATTTCAATGTTTACTTTATTATTCTCTAATCTTGTTGTGACTATGAGTGGCTAAACCCCTATTTAGCTAGGGGGGAATTCGAAACCATGAACATGCTTGAGATATGAATTGATTACTTCCAATTGCGACTTGATGAATCGTGAATGCAATTCAATTAACTGTTTTATTCATAACTTGTTCTTGTATGTTGATTGAGGATGCATACTTAGTTTTCATGCAGGAATTTGATGCTAGAATGTAAGGGAGTTTCACCTAATCGTTATGAACTTACATTCACAAGTAGTGAAGGTTGCTTGTCACAATCGCGTTAATTGGATTCTTGGCAAACGTATCATGCTCTCATAGTTACGAATGCCTCGTCAACACTTATGATTTTCATGGAACTTAATGATCTCTAACTGTATCTCTTCTATGCACTCATGTAGGGGACCGTTGGAGAATAATTTGGGTTGTTGTATGCTCTTCTTCCGATTCAATGACATAAGGAAAATCTGAGGGTTAATTTGTGCACGTACGGTTAATCTGGGGTGTTGAGATTCATGGTTCATTGAAAAGCAATTGGAGATCGATTTATGTACAAGTGTGTCATGTGTGGAGAAGGACCCTCTAGCTAGCCCATCACCCATCAAAGTTTTCAAATTCGTTTTCAAATCTGTTTTACTTTACAAAGTCTTTAATTTACTTTCAAATTCGTTCAAACTAAAACCCCCCTTTACTTTCTTGTTTTAAAGTGTCCAAAATCTGTTTTCTTTGTGTTTTCAAGTATTTTGAGTCAACCTAAAACCAATTTTCGTCCAAAACCTTCCCTAGTGTTTTAAATCTGTCCATAAAGTGTTTTTAAGCCGTTTAAAGTGTTTTTAACTTATTTTGAGTCTTGTAAACCTTTCCAAACGTTTTTAACTTTGTTTTTGTGTCGATTAGCAATCCCTCCTAATCCCCGGTCCAGAACGATCCCTACTTGCATACTTACTACAATTGACAACAAGAGGGTTTAATTTGGGTGCTTTATATATATCACATCAGTCTTCCATGGCCACTACCTCACCCTTTGCCCTAGCATTGCCCCGAAGTTACAACCCAGTACTCGTCTTACCCCTACTGCATCTGCATCTTACCGCCCCCTATTGACTTTCCAGAAATCGATGCTCAACTTTTACCATTCTCCTGCCAATCCAATTCCCATATCTTTATCCATTAGTGTTGGGAATTATCATTGTACTCCTCGGGGAATCCTGACGACGAGGTGCAAGGCGATGGAGATGTCGGTGGCGGAAGGGTTGGAAGAAGGCGGTGGAGGAGGAGAGAACTGGGTGCCAGTGGTACCCTGGTTGCGCTGCCAGGGGGTAGCGGTGGGTGATAATTTAGAATGGGGAGGTCTAACTGTTGATGTGTATTGAGAGTTACCAACCCTAGACAGATTATGCAATTCCAAAAATAATGGCTGCATGGCACCTTCTGTGTTTCCTGACAGATTATGTGTAAATCTCTTCTTAGTCTTGTAGTTGGTTTCCTCCAATTAAGGAGTATGGCTGATATCTAGTGTTTGGTGTAATTTCCTTCAATTAAGGAGTATAGCTGGTCTAGTCTCTAAGGTTTAGTCTAAGGACCGTTGGATGTAACTGGTCCTTCTTTTCTTTTATATATATGTACCCTTGTACATTCACAATTACTTGAGATATACAAGAAAGCTTAAACCAAAACTGCAACATGGTATTAGAGCAGTGTCATCCTTGACCTTTCTCTGCCCAATTTTTTTTTTCCGCTGTTGTTCATCTTCAAGCTCTAGTATGGCTGAAGAAAGCTCAGTGAATCTTGAAGGAGAAAACTCACAAGTTTCTCCCGCTTTTGTTCCAGACAATGAGATAAATACTAATCAGCGTTTATGCTCTGTTTTGTTGAATGAATTCAACTATCTCCCATGGTCTATAGCAGTGTCTCTTGCTCTCAGTGGAAGAGGAAAGCTAGGGTTTATCAATGGAGGAGTTGAAGCACCTGCGCCTTCCACTCAAGCACACAAAGCATGGTTATGCAAGGATCAACTGGTCATGTCTCTGTTACTCAACAACATGGAGAAGCATGTGGCTGAGATCTCAGCTACTCTAAATCCTCACAAGATCTATGGAAGTCTGTGAAGGACATGTATGGGAACCACAATAATTATGCTCTTGTGTTCCAATTGAAGAAAGATATTGCAAGTATTCAACAAGAAGGAATGACCTTTGTTCAACACCTTGGTGCCCTTAAAACCATGTGGAATGAGCTAGATGTATACCTTCCTTATACCACTGATCCATCCATTCTTCTCAAACGTGCTGAGGAAGATAAGATATATCAGTTGCTAGGAAGCTTAAGCTCTGAATATGAACATCTCAGAAGTCACATTTTAATGAACATGGAGCTGCCATCATTTTAGAATGTTTGCGCTACTGTGCAACGTGAAGAAGCAAGAAGAAGGGTGATGAACCAAGAGTCAAGCCACAAACTGCCTGAGGCTCAAGGGTATGCTGTAAACTACAGGTAAACTGACAACAAAGTATACAAGGGGAGGAATCCACACTTAAAGTGAAAATATTGCAATGCTATAGGACATGTAGAAGAAAGGTGTTGGGAACTACATCCAGAGTTGAAACCTAAGTTCAATAAGAATTAGGTCAATCACTCGCAGAGCATCGCATATAACCCCCTACAAAGCACAACATGTTGCGAATCATGCCTTGAGCTCACTCAACCATGGTTTAGTTGACTTCATTGCCAACCCCTTGTCTCTTATCAATGAGTTTGCAGCGTATCTTCAAAGCAAAGGACATGGAGAGGTTGTACCAACTCCTAAGGTGGACATTGACAACCACACTACACTTGTTGGCTAGTTTGCTGGGTTCCTTGCTGACCATGACCATGTTCATTCTGATAAAGCTTCAGATATCTTCAATGCTTTCTCCACTACACTTCAAACTAGTGTTGAACTTGATTTTTGGATAATTGACTCAGGTGCCATTGATCACATGACAAATAAAGTTTCAAACTTGCATGACTGTCATCCTTTTTCAAAACCTTCTCAAGTATCCATTGCAAATGGAAAAAATGTTTCAGTGATGGGTAAAGGAAAATTAAATTTGATGTAAAAAAACATCGAGTCTAGTGCTTTATATGTTCCATCGTTTCCCTTTAAATTAGTCTCCATAGGGCAACTCACTTCTACTTTAAAATGCACTGCCACTTTCTCACCAACTAATGTGGTATTTCAGGATTGTATCACCAAGAAGATGATTGGTGAAGGTTTCTTTCTAAATGGCCTGTATTATTTTTGCAAGAAGTCCCATCTTCCTAAAGCTCTTGAAGCAAACTCAAGTAAACCCCAGGATCAACAACTTTGGCATCAAAGACTAGCTCATCCATCCGAAGTTGTTTTGTCAAAACTATTTCCCATGTTTTGTCGTCCATTTTTTAAGTGTGATACCTGTCAGTTTTCCAAATTTGCTAGGCTGCCCTTTGGTCCTTCAATGTCCAAGTCTAGTACACCATTTGAAATGGTACACACTGATGTATAGGGTCCTACTTTTGAATCAATAGAGGGTTACAAGTATTTTGTCATATTTATGGATGATTACACTCGAATCACTTTCCTTTATCTCATGAAATCTAAAAGTTAAGTTCCAACTATTTTTAAAGATTTTCATAAGTTGGTTGTAACACAATTTCACTCAACTATTAAAACCTTGAGATCAGACAATGGCACTGAGTTCTTATCCAATATCATGACTCAATACTTGAATTCACAAGGAATTATTCACCAAACAAGTTGTGTGGGAACCCCACAACAAAATGGGATAGTCGAGAGGAAGAATAGAGATCTACTTGAGAAGACTCGGCCACTCATGTTGCATATAAATGTACCCAAAAGGTTTTGGTCATATGCAATCCTTACAGCCACCTATTTGATCAATAGGCTTCCTAGTCGTGTTCTAGGTTTCAGATCACCATATGAAACCCTTAAAGACAGACCAATAAACTGAAGGAAAAATTTTGTCCTAGCTAAGAACATGTGAGAACATTTGAACACATATGCAAACTAATAACACTTTAAAGTAGGCATGCATTCAAAAACAATTCTAAAACCCATGACTTTCAAAGCCTAGTGAATGGTGAACCATAAGACTCTTTAACAACATTAAAGATAAGGAAGGTTTTGAGATTCATTACCCTTGAAGCTCATCCTTGTTTACACAAGGGATTCACCCAAGTGGAGGGCCTTCAAGTCACCTCTTAGCTCCTTGAATCTTCCTTGTGATTTTCTTCCTTTTGAATGCTCCTCTTGCTCCTTGAAGATGTAAGGAAATGATCTCCAAGAACACTAAAGATTTAGTGTCTCTAAGTCTCCACACCAAGGATGTAGTGTGAAGAGAAGATGGATGACTTAGAGAGATTTTGATGCTAGTGAAACTCTCCCTAAGTGGCCGGCCTCTAGATGAGAAAAGGAGAGAAAATGTTTCTCTTCTTTCCCTCAAGAAAACCCTAATGAGGTTATGGCTATAAAGTTGCCTTTATACCACCTCACATGTGAGTGGCACACTTGCAATTAACCCAAGTTGGGTACCACTCACCCTAGGCCGGTTTTGACTTTGTTTTTGGGTTAATTTCCATTTAGTTTTAGTTGTCACACAACCTAAACTCAATGGGCCTTGTGGACCAAAAACCCTTTTGGGCCCCGAAACCCAAAACCAACTTAAAAGCCCAATACGAACCTTTCGTAAGATTAATTAACTAATTAATTAATCTTGACCATTCTCAATTAAACTATTTAATTGCTTATCCATCTCATTCATATTCCTTCAATGCAATACGGTCATTCTCTAATACAATACTCTTGATCACATTGTTTAAGTGATAGTTTATTTCATGTCTACTATCCAATGTGATATTTCTCTATATGATTCATTTGAATATGACTTGAAACATATTTCCTAAGTCATATTCGTATGCTTTGGCCAAAGACTCCTGAATCATATCTCAGAGTATTCTCCTTCCACCATGGAAGGTTAGAGATCCCTTGTTGTGCATTCATATGCCTACATGACTAGATAGCTTGACCCCAACAATGCCGTGGACACTCTCGATGGAATGCCTTTGACATGATCAAAGATCAAGGACCTAACCATTAGACATCTATGATGCCTCAGGTCAAAGGACTACTTTGCATGTTGCAACTTACGAGTTCTTACATGACATGTATGTTCGAACTCTCTTTTGATCGTTGTTCAGTGTACTCGATTACCTTTTGAGCACCTATGTGTTTGTCTCAGTGTCCAACACTAAATGACTTGAGACTAGTCATACTCACGCTTGAGTTAACATAACACATACTAACCTTAGCGGATTATCAGTGCCCAATTGGCAATCCTATGGCTAGGAACGTTTTAGGAATGAACATAAGAGAAAGGTCTCGTTAATCTATCTTACTTAGATCACTTCTAAACTTCTTCCAAATTGTTGTATGAGCCTCAAAGAGTTGCGTAGAAGGTTCCCCAAGTATCAAAACATCTTAACTCGCTCAAGATTATGTCGAGCTCAACTCGATCGAGTTCGAACCTTCCGAGTTAACTAGTCAAAACTCGTTCATTTCGAATTCCAAGGGTATGGTTGTGATCGTGAGGACGAGAGGAGTACACTGGTGTAGTTTTTGGGTTTGATCTGTGAAGTTTGAGGCTTGTTCTTCCTTGTTGCAAAGGAAGAGAGTATACGGGAGAGAGAGAGAGAGAAGAGAGAGAAAGAAGATATTTTTTCCTTTGCTTTTTCTGATTGGGTGCAGGGAAATGGGAAGGGATGGGATTGGTGTGTGACATAAAGGGTGCACGGGTTAGGCTAAATAGAAGACTAGGGATAGGGTTTTTTAGATTCCCTACAGAAAAGGAAATCGAAATCTATCTGAAACAGTGATTTCACACTGATAAAAATTCATGCGTACTCGTAACAACGTGTGCAATTTAAATACGATAGCGAGAAACAAAATAAAAACGATATAAACGCTTCTACGTCACTTGCCTCCAAGGGCAATATAGTCAATTCACATAATTGAGGATAATTTACATAGGAAAATTAGGGACGTGTCTTCACATGATTTGTGTTGATAAATGGACCTAAAAAATACTTGCTAAACTTAGCTATTAGCTGTTGTAAACTAAATTGTAAAAGTAGGTGAGAGAGATGGGACAGGAGAGAGATGGGCTCAGGTGTATGAGAAATTGTGTCCTCACCTCCTCGGATTGTACCTTTATTTACACTAGATATGATGGGCTTTCTTGCCTTACAAGTAATACAAAGTCTATTATTCGATCTCCAAATTCTATTAAGAAATAATTTGATCAAGTCTTCATGATTTGGAGATGGTGATTGTTGTTGTCAGTTTTTAGCAAGCACACGAGTCTCATAGTTGGGGTGCATATCAAAAGAAAATCTCACAAAATTTGACTAGGTAAAACTAGTCAAACAAAAAAGTGAATTAATGCAGGATGTAGATGTTTCACATCTTCAAAATAATCATTGTGGAGCCAAAAATCATCACAAGGCGACACATAGATTTTTTGACAAAAGAGGACCAAAATAGGTAACAATTTAAAACTTATTTCATCAAATCCTTTCTATAAGGTAATTCCCAAGACCTAATTTATTCCATATATATTTTCTACTTCATTATTTAGCTAATCAATTAGCTAAATAATTTATTCATTCCATATTTCCTAAAACCTTCCTTTTAAAATCATAATAATTGGCTAATTAATCCTTTAATTGTCAATTAAGTCATCCATTTTACCCATAAAACACAACAAGGCCGGCCATCCTCCACCCCAAAAGAAATCAACCATGTTTTCTACATTTTCTACCACTTTTTCCCTTTTTTTATGGTAATAATTAGCTAAGTTAATTAGGAAATCATTTTGATTAATTAGCTAATTATTCCATAACTCCCAAAAATCATCAAATCACGAACCTAGCCCACAAAGGGAGCTAGGGGGCCGGTCCTCTCTCACCCAAAGAGGCCGGCCACTCCCCTATAAAAAGCCACATATTTTCTCCAAAACTCACTTCCAATTCTCTTGCTAAAATTCTCGAACACTTTCTCTCTAAATTCTAACTTTGGCATCGGAGGTTCTTCGGCCAAAGCCCCCCCCCCCCCCCCCACATTCATCATGGGCACGTGAGGCTCTTGGCCTTGACCAAATGTGTTAATTGTTTTGTAGGTGAAATTTTGTCCAAGATCAAGGAGGAAGAAATTTACATCCACAAATTGGTGCTTTCGTTGAGAGGAAGAAATCCACACTCGTAGAAGACTCTCGCATAAAAAGGTTTTTTCTCTATTTTCTAGTCCACTTGTATTTTTTTCATACGTTCTTATTATTAGAATTTTTTATTTTGCAAAGATTCTTTGATAAAACTTAAAAAAAGAAATACAATGGCTAGAAATTTAGAAAACTCCACGAGTGAAAATTCCAATATTCAAGAAATGGGACCGCGGCGATCCACAAGGTTGAATGTGATCCTAGGAGGGGCACCACCACCACGAGGCTCCACCATGGCAACCACCGCGGTGGCCACCACGGTAACCACCCACAGCGAGGTCCATGACACCACTACCACAGCCCGAGTCGTGTCTCCAAAACAATTCCAAGCCGTGCCGCTCAAGGCCCATGCCGCTCAAGGCCCATGCCGCCAAAGCCTCGGATAGTGATTGTGGAAGAGGAGGTGCTAGACCCCTTTTATCTATCTGATGTCTACTCTAACCTTGTGGAGTGTAAGTTTCATAGTTGTTATTAGGAAGCCTGTTGTGATTTCACTTTACCTTTGGAACAACTATTAGATCCACCTGCGGTTTGTCTACATCCTGATCAGAAAGACCTTTTAAGTAAGTTTCACAAATATGGTATGATGCTCAGATGTTATGACTTAATCCGTCAGCGTCGCTGTCCGCTACCTTTAATGGGTAGCGCTGTACGATTGAATGTTGAAGTTGTGCAATCTCGTCTTTGGTTAAGGGCCAACTTTTGGTTGGAGTTGGTTTAACGGACCGAAGAGTGCCACTATGATAAGTTTTATTATGTAAATATCGAAAAAACTTGTCGTGGGAGCAGCCAAAAAAGAAGAGACATGAATTCAGTGAACAACAAAGAAAGAAATATTGATTGTAAGTAATTAGAATTAGGTCGTACCTTATTCTATTCTCCCTATCTTTAGTCAGGAATAGGGATTGATAAAACGAAAGCCCTTTTTTCTTCGAGATAAGGTTAGTGTTCCGTGTGTATACGATGACTTTTCCGTAAAAGAGAACTGCAAGACTCGGTTTAATAGTGGAAGGGCCCTAACCTTAACAACTGTAAGAATGAGAGGGCTGCTCAGGAAGGGATCGTGGCTGCTCATGGCATTTTAAAACGTAAAAACCATTTAAAACCATTTCTGGGAAAACATAAAGCACATATATACGTATATATAGAAAACCAAAGCCCACTCACTGGTACGTGGTCGGGTCGTAACCCCCGAGTCTCGCCTGACTGCACTCGTCCTCCGGAAACGTCTCCCCTATATGTGAAACAACTATTTTAACGTTAATTTTAAGTACATATATCAAATCGTCTAATAACTTCTCATATGTGGTCAACTGAGACCATCATGGTCTACTCAACACCACGAGCATCCCCATATTTTTAGAAAAAATTTCCGACGTCCCAGGCACCCTCACGCGCCTGCCAAGGCACGGCCACACGCACTAGCCACGTGCAGGCACGTGCCTGGCACACGGACAAAATCCCTAACAGCGTTAAGGAATATTCTGTTAAGTAAAACATATACCGTTAATAATACCTGGCGCCATTAGTCGCCGTTAGTATATTCCGTCAAAGTTGACGGAATATTCTCCTTTCTTCTCCGGTGGTTCGCAGGATTCCGTCGCCAGCCACCGCTGCGTCGCTGGAAACTGAAAAATCTTTAAACCTTAATATCTGCTCTGTTTTTCAACCAAATTTCACAAAATTTATATCAAATTGAAGCTCTAAACGAATAGAACATTTTCTTACCTTTCAAAGGTCCTAAAACCAACGGAATATGGTCGGAAAATCCTTCGATATTCCGGTCAAAACTGCAACCCGAGAAACTGACCTATCTCGACGTCCAAAACCTTCCAAAATTGTCCTAAGGTCCTTGTGAAGTTGTTTTAAGACTCCCTTAATCCTTAAATCTCAGTGAAATCACAACGATCACAAAAGCATAACAGTGCATCTTACCAGAGCTCGGGTATCTTGAGTTCTACAAGTCATCTCTTCAAACCAAGGGTATGGCTCTATTCGTTAGGTCGAGGGAAGCTCTATAATGTCGTTTTTAAGCTCGATCCGTGGCGTATGGTGATGTTCTAAGGTTATGGGGTTTGTACGTACGGACGGAAAGTGAGAGAGTTCGAGAAAGGGAAACAGAGAATGAGATAGGGTGCACGTGTGTGTGTGTGTCACGGGATAGGTCCAAATAAAAAAACTAAGGCTTGATTGGGCCATAAGATTTAGGGCAAGAAAATTAATCTAAAGCAAACCCAAATTCTAATTGGGTCCAAACTTGTAGGAGGTATAGTGATTGGTCCAAACCAATTTCCTCTATTTCTTCATACTATTTTCACTACGAACCCGACTCGGTCCTAACTCTCGTCGACGCCCACATGACGTCGAATATAATTTAATTACGTCAATGGAAAAAAAACTTAGAATTATTTACATACATCCACGTCATAAAACCCACGAGGGTAAAGTCGTCATTTGCAAGCGTTCGAGGACTAAAATATATTTTAATTCGGGACTGGCTGTCACATTAAGAGGCGTGTAATGCCAGTTATAAAAAAAGTATTTCGCATGCAGATAATAATGTGATTAAAGTAGTTGTCAAATGATTGTTTTTTTTTTTAACAAACGATATTATCTACACTAAGGGGGAGGGGTGGGCTTAGCCTCACAATGGGCTAGCAATAATGTGATTCAATCAATTGTTTATTAAATATTATTTTCTCTATTCTTAATGTAAATTTTATAGAGACCGATTTTATTATGTGAATTCAGTTACTTTAATTGATTTATGAGGGGTTTCTTCTAGCATGATCTAAGATTATTCATTTACTTCAAATATTTGACTTTCCCTTTGTCAATTTACGCATATAAATACATTTAAAAGGTGTGACAGCCCGTCCCAGATTATGTAATTATATTATTTTTTCTAAGCGTGAATGGACGGAATTACCCCGGCTCGTTGGTTGTTTTGGTATTTTGGGCTAAGGTGTGATGCCCAAAATTATGGGTTTTGGACCAATGGCATTGTTTCCAATTAAGTGGGAACATGTTAGCTAAGATTTGGTTAGGGTTTACATTACTTGGTTAAGGACCCATTTGAAACTAAACTTGGTTTGGTTGTTGAGGTGTTGTGTAATTAGTTGAGTGAGGACACACGCACACACCTAGGAGACAACCCATCTCTCTCTCCCGTTGACTCTCTCTCTCTCCTTCTCTCGGATACTCTCTCTCTCCCTTGAAATCGTACGGACAACACACAAGTGAACCAAAACTTCACGGATCGAGGGTTTCAAGGCCTCCATTGAATTCCTGAGGCTCACACGAGTAGAGTGGTGCCATTTTCAAGTAAGAAAACCTTTGAAAACTAGTGAAAACCGAACTCCATTTTTATGTCACTATTCATGTGGTCGTAATTATGGATGTTTCAAGAGATTCTAAGTTTGTAGGGAGCTTAAGAACACTCTTACGAAGCTAGGAGAAGAAAAATCGAAGGTTTTGAACGTAAGGAACCCTAGTTTATCGAACCCCCGAGTTGGTCACTATTCACCAACTTTTTAATGGGTGTTTTTCTTCAATTTTCAGGACCATAGCAAGCTTTAGGTGGTCCTCACGAACCTCAGAGTGGTTCGTTGGCAAGATTTGGATCACGGGAAGCTTAGTTACGAGGAGTTGTAGGTGTGATCGGAGAATCGAAGCTTTTTCGGTGAGTTTCCGTCGACTCTGGTCCTCGAGACAGGTATAACATGGTTCTACATGTCATAAGCTTCAAATTGGTACCAATTATGTAGGAAATGGTTGAGTATTGAACGAGATTAGTGGATTTGAATTTTTCCCAGTTTTCCGGCGACGGTCGCCGGAGCTGAAGGTTGAAGACGAGAATATTCCGTCAAGTCTGACGGAATATTCTAACGCCGTCAGTTAGTTTGGACGGTTTCTGTTAGGATTAGACGGAATATTCCTAACGCTGTTAAGGTCTCTATCCCGTGTGCCAGGCACGTGCCGCGCGTGGGTGGCGCGTCTGGCCGTGCCTTGGCCGGCGCGTGAGGGCGCGTGGGTGGTCGGAAAAATATTCTAAAAATATGGGGATGATCCTGAGGTTGTGTAGATCATTTTGGTATATTCACACACCTCAATTGAGCAATGTTTGAGAAGTTATTACCTAGTTTCATTTATGTGCTTTAAATTAACGTATTTATAGTTGTTTCTCACATAGGCGAGACCTACCCAGAGGACGAGCGTAGCCAGGCTGGGCACGGGGGCTACGATCCTTCTACTTACCAGTGAGTGGGCTTTTATTTTCCTTATATACCTATATACTACGTATTTTCCCAGAAATTGCATTGTAAATGCTTTTATTAATGAAATGCCATGCCAATGCATACGTACTTTTGATTATGCATTATGAATTGTATGCGCATGATTGTTTACTTAGAGGGATCTTAATCTTCGTCAACGAAGGTAGATTGAGTTGCTAAGAGATTATGATCGCACGATTGAGTATCATCCTGATCGTGCAAATGTGGTAGCTGATGCACTTAGTAGGAAGACTTCGGCTAGACTTCATGCCAGTTATGATTTTCATGTTCTTCTTCTTGATGATTTACGGTTCACTGGAGTGAAGTTAGGAGTGGAAGATAAAGAAGAAGCCTTACTTGTTAGTTATCAAGTTAGGCCAAATTTTACTGGATCGTGTGCTTGAAACTCAGATGGATGATGAAAAGACCCAAGAATTAATTGAGGCAAGGAACGATGGGAAAGAGAAAGACCTTAGAGTTAGAGAATCACATGGCATGCTTATGCAAGAGAACATGATGTATGTGCTTAATGATATGGAATTAAAGAAAGTAATTTTGGACGAAGCACACTGTTCAGTTTATGCAATGAATCCTGGAGGTACTAAAATGTATCATACCATTGGACCATTTTACTATTGGCCAGGTATGAAAAGGGAAATTGCTGAATATGTGAGTAGGTGTATCAGTCGTCAGCAAGTCAAAGCAGAAAGAAAGAAGCCTTTTGGATTGATGCAACCATTTTCCGTTCCATAGTGGAAATGGGAAAATATCACTATGGATTTTGTGTACAAGCTTCCTCGTACACGAAATGGTTATAATGGCATTTGGGTGATAGTTGATCGACTTACTAAGTCTGCACATTTTTTTTTTCAGTGAGGGAGAAGTATTCTTTAAGCTGATTAGCGGGATTGTTTATCTCAAAGATTGTGAAGTACCATGGAGTTCCAGTGAGTATTGTTTCGGATTGTGATCCCAGGTTTACTTCTAAGTTTTGGGTAGTATTTCAGAAGCTTTAGATACCAAGTTACTTTATAGTACGGCTTATCATCCTCAAACAGATGGGCAATCTGAGAGGACGATTCAAACGTTGGAGATATGCTTAGATCATCAGTTTTGCAGTTTGGTGATAATTGGAATACACGTTTGGATTTAATGGAAGTTTTCCTACAACAATGGCTTTCATTCGAGCATTGGTATGGCACCATTTGAGGCACTTTATGGGAAAGCTTGTCGTACACCTTTGTGTTGGTCTGAAGTTGGTGAAAGACCATTAGTGGGCCCTGAGATAGTAGAGGAGACTACTCAGAATGTTCAAGTCATTAAGCTAATATGAAAGCGGCCCAGGATCGACAGAATAGCCTTGCTGATAGACAAAATAGCCTTGCTGATAGACACGCCACTGACAGAGTATATGCCGTAGGTGTTTGGGTATTCTTAAAGTTATCGCCTTGGAAAGGAGTTGTAAGGTTCGGGAAAAAGGGTAAGCTAAGCCCTAGGTACATCGGACCTTACCAGGTTATCGAGCAAGTTGGTGAGGTTGCTTATAGGCTTGAGTTGCCTCCGGAGTTGGCTAGAGTACATAATGTGTTTCATGTCTCTATGCTTCGCCATTATGTTTCAGACCCTTCACATGTGATACTTCCTCAGCAGCTTGAGCTTAGTCCGGACTTGACCTATGAGGAAGAACCAGTGACGATACTAGATTGGAAGGACAAAGAGTTGAGAAACAAGACAATTCGGATGGTAAAGGTCTTGTGGAGAAACCATACCGTGGAAGAAGCAACGTGGGAGACTGAGGATTGGATGAGAGATTTGTACCCACGCTTGTTTTATGGTTATTAGTACTTGTTTGGTTATTGTATTTGAAATTTCGAGGACGAAATTCTATAAGGGGGGTAGATTGTGACAGCCCGTCCCAAATTCATACATATTTGTTATCCTCGAAAATGTGAATGTACGTTTTTACCCTTGAACGATGGTTACGTTTATGATTTTGGGGGTAGATTGGACCAATCCCCTCATTTCCTAAATTTTGGGAACCCTAATTGTGTAAGTTGAGAAGATTAGGGTTTAATTGGTTAGGTTGGTTAGTTTTGGACCAATTGGAAACTAAAGTTGGATTTTAGTGTGTTGTGATTGGTGTTGAGGACACACACAAACACTCTTTCTCTCCCGTTGTACGGACCAACCCCAAAACCCTTGCAAACGTTACAGATCGAAGATTTAAAGGGCACCATTAGATTCCTGAGGTTCATACAAGCACAACCATACCCATTTTCAGCGAGGAAACCTTCGAGAAACCCTAGTTCGAATGAGAGCCGTCGAGGTACAGTAACGACCACACGATCGTGGAAGTTTCAAGCCAGTTTAAGACTCCCAAAGGTACCCTCTCTTCCTCTTAAGTGTAATGGTTGAGTTTTGGACGGATTTGGACGTCGGAAAACCCTAAAAATAGGATCTCCGAATTAGGTACTATTCACCAACTTTTTATTGGTTGATTTTTTGTGAATTCTAGGACCATAGGGAGCTTAAGGAGGTCCTCACGATGCTCGGAGTGCATCGTTGGTAAGAATTGGTCCACGTGAAGCTCAGATACAACGATTCACAGAGGTCGCCGGAGTTTCAAGCTTTCCCCGACGTGTTTTCGTGAAATTCACGGCCTAAAACTGGTATAACGTGGTTCTAGGGATCCTAAGCTTTGTTTTGGTTTAAGTTTCGAAGAAAATGATTGAGAAATGAGCGAGAATAGTCAAGTTGAAGACAAAGAATATTCCGTCAGTCTTGACAGAATATTCTGACGCCGTCAGTTAGTATAGACGGTTACCATTAGCTTTTAACGGAATATTCCACAGAATATTCCTAACGGCAGTTAAGCTGCCGTTCATGTGCCAGGCACGTGCCTGCGCATGGGAGGCGCGTCTGGCCGTGCCTTGGCTGGCGCGTGAGGGAGCGTGGGTGGTCGGAAAATTATTATAAAAATTTGGGGACGATCTTGAGGTTGTGTAGATCATTTTGGTATATTCACACACCTCATTTGAGCATTGTATGAGAAGTTATTAGCTAGTTTTGCCTATGTGCTTAAAATAACGTATTTATAGTTGTTTCTCACATAGGCGGGACCTATCCGAAGGACGAGCATAGCCAGGCTAGGCACGGGGGCTACGATCCTTCTACTTACCAGTGAGTGGGTTTTTGTTTTCCGTATATACCTATATACTACGTGTTTTTCCCAGAAAGTGCATTTTAAATGCTTTTATAAATGAAATGCCATGCCAATACCTATATACGTCTGATTATGCATAATGAAATGGTTATGCATCATGAAATGGTTATGCATCATGGAATGGTTATGCATCATGAATTTGTATGCGCATGATTGGTGCTGTGGACACTCAGGTAAGTATCAGGTAAGATTATGTGTGGTTAAATACAAGTTGAGTTAATAAGAGTTTGATGAGATGCATTGAGAGCTCATTAACCTGCACCCCGGTGTTAATGCTCCCGCCCAGAGTTAGGGGCTAGTCTTTCACGTGATGTTCACCTCCCGCACCATACGCTCATCTTGGATCCAAGTTAGGTGCACAGTCCTGTCGTATAGACCACTTTCAGTGGGTTCGACTCGTAGGTGACCCGCGATCATTCGCACAGTCTTCACGTGATTGTAGCACTAGAGCGTATTATTATACACCTAGTCCTGTCGTATAGACCACTATAAGTAGGTTCAACTCGTGTGCAAGCATGATTGATGAGCTAGAGACCAGCTGACGATCTGTTCAGTTATTATTGCATTTGAATTACTTACCTGATGATTTGATGACATGGCATGGCATATTCATGATTTGTTGCATTATTGACGATGATGATTGAAATATGAGATTTAGTATATGTATATACTATTTCCTGGGAAAGTATACAGGTTTTATGGCGAGGGGATATAAATGTTGTTTTGAAATGATTTTCGAAAGACTTTGTTTTTGCCCACTCACGCTTTTGTTTTGCGCCCTTCCAGGTTCTAGGTAGCGTTGTTGGTGGTATCCGAGGCAGCAACCGTGATTCTGACAGACCTTCACCCATGTAGGACCCATGGGATATTTTTATTTAAGTACTCCTTATGTTCGACTGCACCTAGACAATTATGCTCTGATTGTGTATTAACGCTTCTTGTTTTCGGTTTTTATTTACTCGTATTTCTTCTTATATTAATGCTTCCGCACTCCGCACATGGCTACGTCACCCTCACGTGACGGCCAGCATGCCTCGATCTCGGTCAGGGTGTGTCAGAGGGGGTGTACTTAGCCTCACAATGGGCTCGCAATAATGTGATTCAATCAGTTGTTTATTAAATATTATTTTCTCTATTCTTAATGTAAATTTTATAGAGACAGATTTTATTATGTGAATTCAGCTGCTTTAATTGATTTATGAGGGGTTTCTTTTAGTATGATCTGAGATTATTCATTTACTTCAAATATTTGACTTTCCTTTTGTCAATTTGGCTGATTTTTCGTTTCACCTCTTCCCCTGAAACGATCCGTTCTACATGAACACAAATTTATAACATTGTAAGACACAATTTCCCCTTTTTATCTTTTTCAATATTTACATTATCCGTGCGGTACATGCTACCAAACGGTACTACAGTTAACCGCCATTAACGTGGTAGATGAAGGAAAGGAAACTCGATTCAGGTTGAGGCAGGGGTTTCAGTTGAGGGAAAAACAATATGTGGAGGACGATGAGAATGAAATTGGGGGGTACAGGCGGCGGAAGAAGGTGGTTGAGCAGTCGGAGTGATTGGGGGAAGGGGAAGAGGATCGCTGCTGTGTGGGGGAACGGGGACTACGGGAGGCTTGGGCTCGGTAGCCTGGACTCTCAGTGGAAGCCTGCCCCTTTGCGTTCGTCTGCCTTTGGCGACCAATCCCTTGAAGCCATAGCTTGCGGCGGCGCTCACACTCTCTTCTTAACGGGCAGCGGCCGCCTTTACGCCACCGGTCTCAATGATTTTGGACAGCTTGGAGTTGGGGATTCTCATGATTTAACTTACACTTGTGTATGTATTCATATTTCGTGTTTTCATTGTAAGCTTTTTATGTATGAGGTGCCATATTTGATATTGTTTGTTTGTTCCATTGCAGAAGCCCTTAGAGGTAACTGGAATTGGCAAGGAAATTGTTCGAATTTCGGCCGGTTACTATCACTCTTGTGCTATTACAGGTAAATTAGTACCATTTAAAACCAACCAACCCAACTGTATGTATATTTAAAGCACAATAGCAAGACAATGGGTTATTTTATTTATTTATTATATGATTTCTCTTGCTATGAGATGTTCTATCCCAAGTTCCCAATGTTTAACTGTTAATTTCATCGACTACATTAACGACTTATCTTGCAGAAGATGGAGAATTGTACATGTGGGGGAAGAACTCAAATGGGCAGCTTGGTCTTGGAAAAAGTGAAGAACTCTACTTTCTTTTCATTCTGTTACGGATTTTCTTAGTTGCCACATCCTATACTTTTAGGGGGTAGTCAAATTAGGATTCTAAAGGATTTTGAAAGACTTTTTAAGTGGTTGATTTGATAGGATTTGTAGAATCCAAATGGACTTTTGAGGATTGTGATAGATTTCTTTGTGGATTTTGACGGATTTTCTTGTCCTTTATCCTAATAAATTTCTTAAACAGGACTAACAGAACAAACCCACACCAATCCCCAACGCAGTAAAAGATCATAAATTTAAAAAAACTCATACCCTTACAAAATGAATCAATCCAATGTACCTAGATGTCTATATGACCCAATAAGAATGGTAATTTTTTTCTACAAAAATGGGTGAACAGAGAAGTTGCAGACACCTATCCCCAATGCAGTAAAACATTATAAAACCAATTACGAACTCAAAGTTATGAAGGGAGACCGGAGAGAGGAGGTGGTGGTGGTGCTGGGAGGATGGGTGAGCAGTGGGTGTGGGTGTGGGTCAGGTGATGGTTAGCTGGCGTGGACAGACGCAGGTAAGGTTGGTTGGCTGAGAGGAGAGAATCCAATGAAAATCTTTGGGTGAACGGTGGGATTGTTCATAGTCTTTGACATGTATATTTTTTATCCTAGAATCCACTAAAATCCACCAGAATCAACAATTTAATGAAATCCCACCAAATCTACAACTTTCTGACTACAGATAGATTTGTATACTCTTGCTTAAACTCCATTAAAATCCTATTTAACTACACATGGATTTACATTGATTTTAAAAATGTCTTTTAAAATCCTGATTGACTACCCCAGAATTTTAAAGTCTTTTGAAATCCATCAGAATCCTAATTTGACTTAGCACTTCGTCAACTTTCTCTTTGTATGCAGGGGCTGCAGGGCTAGTTTCTGTACCAACCAAAGTTGAATGCTTGGCTGGAATCACCATTAAGACAGCAGCTTTGGGATCACAGCACTCAGTGGCTGTTACTGGTATAACATTTTAAGTTTGGTAAACTTTTCTAGTTTTACAATCATAAGATTCTTTTTTAATTATTAAACTCTTTAATTGTTTAAAATTTTGTACATCCTTCACCAGATGAAGGTGAGTCCTTAAGTTGGGGAGGAGGGTCTGGAAGACTTGGTCATGGCCACGAATCAGGAATTTTAAGAATTCTCAGAAGTACCAGGTGGTATTTGATTTCTTTTATTACACGATTAAATAGAAATATTTTTTCCCTTTGCTATGTTTGAACTGTGAAGTTCCCACTGCCTACAATCTGACACATAATGATGCCATCAAGGAAGATTAACTTTTTTATAAATTCACTAGAGAGAACTTGGAGAACTTAATTACTCACAAAGCCTGCTTATTCCATTCTAAATTTCCCTAAGAACCTAAATTTCACAACTAGCTGTAACTCCTTTCTTTTTATGCTATATTTACCATGCTAATTCAAGGGCAATTTACTTTAGGACCAACCTGGATTATGGAAAAAAAAACCTTTGATAATAAAGTCAACATTGAGATTGTGCAAAGTCATTATAGTTAATATACAGTGTTGGTACATTCCCTAATGACGTAAGGCTTTGGGGTCTTGTCTAACATGGTATTTGAGCTTCAGCTGCAATTACTCATGCATTTGAAACCTTCAATCCTTAAACCCCATTTCTTTGCTGGTTTGAAAGTGTAAGTTTTCTCTCTTCTCTCCATTTGTAGGTGTAGCCATGTGAGATAGAAATGCACGAGAGAGGGGGTGTTGGGTTGATATAGATTGTTGGTATGCAATTTCTTTTACCTTTGAAGCAACATGGAAGCTTATTTTTGTTTGTGGCAATGTATGCAAACTACAAAAGACCCAAAGTAATACTGATGGATAAACTTCAGTTGATATACAGAGCTGACTTGGTCTTGCATCACCATAATAACTCAAGTATAACCATTGACACTTGGTCCTACATACATTGAATCAAACCACATTGCATGGCCAGAGTTGCAACACAAACAACATGGACAGTTCATGTGGCAATATGCAGGCTTACACAAATAGAAATGTGAAGGCTAATTGTGTATATGATGGATATATTTAGTTGATCTGATTTAAGTTTATTGAGATTTCCTTTACTGGCACTCTGAACCTCACATTACGCAATATAAAATTCTAAATAATATATCTATGCTCCCATATTTCATTTATACCCCATTTTGGGCTGTTCAAGAATGAATAATTCGATCTTGGAATACAACAAATGTTTGTAGTTTGCTTAAATTTACTGTAATAGACAATGGACACACAAAGAGTGTTGGATATATGCTTAAGCGATAACGTAGGATCCCACATGGGAACAGCTCCTTTACCATAAGTGTCTCCTATCTAGCAATAATTTTGGGTGTCCATCGTCTCTGTGATACCAATAAATATCTTTTGCAGCGAATATACACCACGACTTATCAAGAAACTTGAGGGGATCAAGGTATAATCACTTACTGAGCTGTCAAGTTTTGATTCATATTATCATACCTGAATGTACTTGTTAGTATTTGGTTAATGTTTTTGTCTTACAGCTTCAATTTTATAAATGTATAGGTTAAAGAGGTTGCTGCTGGATTGCTGCAATCAGCATGCATTGATGGTACCTTTTGGCTTTTTGGGTGATCCTAGTTTGTGGTATGACATCAATTTCTGAATTTGAAAAAAAAAAAATTGATATCATTTTGCTTTTCCATTTTTCAGACAATGGGTCCGTATTCATGTTTGGTGAAAGAACAGTAGATAAATTGGTAAGTCAAGGATAGTTCTTTGAAATGAGGTTGAAAATCATACACTGGGTGCAGAGCCAGGATCATATTTTAGTGGTGCATTGCAAACAATATATTATGATGATTATGTAATTTTGCTAAGATGAATGTCTCTAGTTAGTGTTAACTATTTTAGAAAACCACAATTAATACCAAGGTTCTAAAAGGCGCTAGGCGCTAGTCGGGCGGCGGGATGGGGCCTAGCACCTAGGCGGGCGACTAGGCGGATTTAAGTAAATCTATTCTATTTCGTGTAAATAAGTGTTTGTTTATACTTAAAATATACATAATTTAGTCATAAACTAGAAAATAAAGTGACATCTATATTATGAAGTATTGGAACATAATGAAAACATAGGGAACAAACATATAATGTGTGTTTATTTAAGTATTCAACAAGTCTCTTACAATTTATTGGAAACAATAAAATGCAAAAGGAAAGTTATCTATTTTTTATCTAAGTGAGTTGCAACCTAGGCAGGTGTCTAGGCGGGTCTGGGCGGGCTAGGCGGGTGCCTAGGCGGTCTAGGCGGGCGCCTCAGCAGGTTTGGGTGGGCTAGACGGATGCCTAGGCGGTCTAGGCATTAATCGGGAAAGTGACCAGCCGCCTAGCGCCTAGGCGGGGATTTTTAGAACAGTGATTAATACTTTTGGTGAAACATTTTTTGTAAAGAAATTGTTCACTTGAGAAATTAGTGTATGCAAACAAAATTCTAGTAAGTCCTAGAAAAAAATAAGTTTATATTCTTCAAGGAAAAGAACAGTGGTTATAATCAAACCATGAAATAACGTTAAAAATAATACAAAATTTTTAAGTTCTGGTCTTGCATATCGTCGGAAATCAAGTGTTTGTTAGGTAATATAAGTTGTTACTTAATTAATGTAATAACTGAATGAAATAAATTTAATTTTAAATATACGTACTTGAGTCCACTCTTGTCAAGGAAGTCAAACTTTTCTCTAAAGCATTTTCTTCTTCCTTGTTTCCCTGTTCTGTCAGCATAAAAGTAAAAGAAAAAAAAAGACAAAAAAAGCATAGGGTCTTTGTTTTTTAGCATATGACAAGTTTTGACGACCTATGTGCCACCTGCCCAACAAGGATCTGTTCTTTTGGTTCATCAATCATCCAAATTATCTTGCCTGAACTCAAGACAAGAATTTCAGGATTTATCAACACAGATACAAAGGATTTACAAATGACATTTGCTATGCTGGACTTAATCCAACGAGCTATTTGGATACATACAGTAAAGCTGAAAATTCTGTGAAACCCTAAATCAAAATATATGGTTGAAGAAAAGGGAAACATTGATGCCAAATACCTTTTCTCCCAGCTCTGTCTTTGATTCTCCCTCTTCACTTCTAGTGAACAGATATTAGCTAAAAATCTAATATTTAAATATAGGGTTAGGATCAAGCGCATTTTAAAAATACATATTTAGACACACTTTTTAAACTCTTAAGATTAATCCAGTTTTAGTGATCCTGACCCATCCTAAATATGTGTGTGGAGATTGTTTCTTGAAATTTTAGCAGGCATACTTTTGGACGCTTAGTGGGTTTACCTCTGATCATAGATCTTGGCAGGGACCTCGTTAAACAATCCTTTACTATTTAAGTCATAATTTTTTTTTATTTTATATTTTTTTTATGGAATAATAGTGGTATGGGAAGGGGAACAATGCAACAACACCATCCATGATCAGCAAACTGCCATGCTCTGAAGAAGTTGCTTGTGGTGGCTATCACACGTGTGTCTTAACAAGTAATTAATTATCTTATCATCTTTCTCAATGAAGTTGATCATCGTTATATTCATTCACATATCACATTGTCATCATCAACATATGTTCATACCGTTCCCAACTGAGTTTAGAACATCATGAGGTTGATTAGGGTGATCCATTAAGGATGATTCTTAACACATCGTATGTGACTTGCCACACAATTCACAACAACATATAACGAATTCAGTTCCTCTCCTAATGAAAGACATTTGTATCTGCAATTTGTGTGTGGCAATTTGCTCTTTTACATCTTATTGTTTCTTATTTATTTGTAATTTTTTTAGTTTGAATTTTTTCTTTTTAAATTAAATTGTTTTATTTTACAATCCTAATTAGTGAGGGGTATTTTGGGGATATTAAAAGCTTCACCATTTTGGTGTGCTCCCTTTATATATATAGATTACCTAGAAACAGTCCTTATGTTGAGTTGCTTTTTTCTTAATAGCGTTGACAATGGCTAAGAAGAAACTCAGTTTTAGCACATTCCTTCTTCAGAATTAATGATGCTTATGATATGGAAGTGTATTGATATTCTATTGGTCTTCTCAATTTTTATTTTATTTTATATATTTATAATGCAAGATATCGGAGTTACTTTTATACAATAAGAGGCAATTGATTTTAGGAATACTAAGTCTGTCATTAATGTATTCACTCCAATCATTGCACTTTAAGTGTAAGTGTTTTATCCTAATTATCTATTTTTCTTTTCACATAGGTGGTGGAGAACTGTACAGTTGGGGATCAAATGAAAATGGGTGCCTTGGCATTGGGTATATATTCCACTACTTTTTTTAATTGAAGTTTTGCTTGAAAATTTTGTTTTAGTTTGCGAATAGTTACAGTTCCAGTACGCAAAATATTGATATTCATTGTTGGTTAATTGATTGGTTTTTTCATATATTTGATGTCCAGTACGACAGATGTTTTTCACCACCCAGAAAGAGTTCAGGGACCTTTTTTAAAATCCCCGGTTGTCAAGGTTTACACTTCACTTTATTCAGACCAATTCCCTTTGGGGTTTCCTGAATAACATTTTTTTCTTTCACATGTAACAACATAGCATGCTTTATTTCCTGATGCTTTAACAAATGTGCATATATAGGTATCGTGTGGTTGGAAGCATACAGCAGCAATTTCTGGTAAGAACTATTTTTATAGTTAAAACCATATTGCACCGGTATTTGTGAAAGAAACGTAAATTTTACAAGAACATTCATTTGTGTGCTTCTGGTCACTTCCTCCGTTTCTGCTCATAGGTTTTTCACAAGAAAATTATTTTGTGTTTGGTAACAGAAGGCTATATTTATACATGGGGTTGGGGAGGTTCCCTTGGAACATTTTCCGAAGACGGACATTCTTCTGGAGGACAACTGGTTTGCTTCCCTCTCCCGTGTGTTATTACTTTTTGTTAGCATTTGGTTTTAATACTTTGCTTCTGTGAATGAAACTGTTATTGGATTTCCTCTTTTATTGATAGGGTCATGGAACTGATGTTGACTACATAAAACCTACAATGGTTCGGTTCGGGCAGAATGTGAAAGCACTACAAATATCATGTGGATTCAATCACACTGGTGCCATACTTGAATACACATAAGCTTCAGCACCTGCGGTCTCAGCTTAAAGAAATGTAGCAACTTCTGGGTTCTGAGAAGTGATTTAGACATGTCTCTTTGGCATGCTCTCTTCATTCGTTCATTCAGTGTACGTCATTTGATTTGCATCAGTCACTAGAGCAGCAACTACACATAGTTATACAATACAAGACTACCGATATCAACCTACAAATTTCCGATGGTAATTTCATAGTATAAATTTATAGTTATGTATGTGTAATAAAAGGTTCAATTGGTATAACGTTGCGATTCTATTTGTTCAAGTGATTGTAAATTTGTAAGATGATGTACAAATATTTACACTTCACTGCAAAATTGTATTTCACTTGAATAATATTTGTGATGTATATATTTACATACTTTTTCTGAAGGCTCCCATTTTTACTTTTACAAAATGTATAGCGTTCACTTTTACGACTCAAAGCTTCTCTCAGGTATTGATTTTTATTTTCTCTCAGGTTCTGTAGTTTGTATGTCAAGGGTTTTCTTTTTGAACCATCTGTATTCTGTAGTGCTAGTTTTTGTAGAAATGGGTTGGTTGTAATATCTTACATGACCTATTAACACGATACAAAAGTCAAACTTTGGATTTCCTTAAGGATAGTTGGAGATTTCATCTTTAGGATTGCTCGGATATGCTTACGATGTGTTTTGATTCCTCATTGGGTCACAAGGTACCCTAAGAATTTGTTGAAGATACCCCAAATGGGCATTTGGCGGGATTGAGCTTCATCTTGTAGTGTACTCTCTAAGGATGTTGAAAGTTTTCATCAAGTTGCTGATGTGGTTTGACCACTACTTGTCTTTCACCATGATGTCGTCGACGTAGACCTTCATGGTTACTTCAATCTCTCTCTTGAACATCATGTTTACCAGTCATTGGTAAGTAGATCCCGCATTCTTGAGACCAAAAGGCATGATTTTGTAGCAGTAAGTACCTCGCTTGATCACGAATGTGGTTTTCTCCTTGTTGGGCTCGTGCATGGCTACTTGGTTGTAGTCGGAGTATGCATCCAAGAAATTTAGCAGCTAGTTTCTGAAGTTGAATCTACCAGTAAGTTGATTTGGGGGATTGGATAAGGATCTTGAAGGGTGCTATATAGTTGGGTCGCAACAAGCCTCACGCGGACCAACATGGCTGCGTGAAATATTGCATGGTCCTAAGTAGCGATCGGGAGCTTGGTACGCATGACCAACGATTGAGCAATCATTTGTAAGCGCTTAATGAATGCCTTTGCTAGGCCATTCTGGGTGTGAACATAAGGTACATGATGTTCAACTTCAACCCCAATCGACATGCAATAGTCATCAAAAGTTTTAGATGTGAATTCTCCTACATTATCCAATCAAATTTGATTGGATAATCAGGGTGGTGAGCCCTAAAGCTTGATAACATGAGCCAACAGTTTGTAGAAGACAGTGTTCCTTGTGGACAAGAAGCACACGTGTGACCAACGTGTGGAAGCGTCAACCAATACTGTAAAATATCTAAATGGTCTGTAGGGAGAGTGCATCGGTCCACAAATGTCCCCCTAAATCCTTTATAGAAAAATAGGAGGATTTGAACGAATCTGGTCATAAGAAGGCTTAATAATAAGCTTTCCCATGGAGCAGGTTGGACATGCGATTCCTTGAATCGAATGTAATTTCGTGTGCGGTCCCTGAGATAGGCCGGCCACATAATGGCTCTCTATAGGGCATATGATTGTAGTATACAAACCACTTGGGATACGCTCCATCTTCTCTAAAATACGCTTCTGGTCATATTCGTAGGAAGTGATACACATAAATTCAACTCCATTTTCTACATAGGTTTCAACGAGGTAATTATTGTCTCGAATGTCATTGAAACTCAACAACGTTCTTCCGGAACGTGGAGAATAAAGTGCCTCATCAATGGTCAAGATTGTTAAGGGAAAACTATGAGATTCATGTGGGATTTCTAGTGACTAGCATGCATATACAATTCAAAATTTATATATACGAAAGCAACGGAAGCATGTTATCAAATAATATTAAAACTCTAGTCATGCAAATCCCCTTCAAGAGCATAGGTTTATGTAAGATGCATCAAAAACAAAAATCATAAGAACAAAGTTTAGGAGAAGTTTTATACCTCTTGATCTAGATCTTAGACCAAGGATGGACCACCTCCAAGATCTTTGCTCCTTGAAATCCTTGAGCCTATCCTCCCTCCTTGCCTCCTCCACTTTGTTAGAATGAGTGCTCCTAGGTTCTCTTCAAGTTTCCAAAGTTGAAAACCTCTAAAGATCCTCACCCACTAGTGTAGTGAGAAGGATGAAGGAATAACCAAAAAGGGGGAAAAGATGATTAGTTAATTTCCCCCAATGGTGGCCGGCCCTTTGAGTGTGAAGAGAGTGATTTTCTTTTTCTCCTTCTTTGTTTTTAACACTTCAAAAACCCTTATGAAACCTTTTTGCTATAAAGTTCCTTTTATAACCAAAAAGAAACAAGTTCAACATTTGACCTTTCTCTCTCCCTTTTTGGCCGGCCCCTTTATGTGTGGTTTGGGCTTTGGGCTTTTATTATTTCAAGTCATCCAATGCTTGAATAAAAGCCCAATGGGTTTAGGCCCAATGGGCCTAATTAAACCCGAACCTTTCTTAAGTCCAAAACGATCTTTTATCGCTTTTATGATTTCTTTAGACATTCTAAATTAATCTCCACACTTAATTAATCCAATTAATCATTTCCATCATCCATTAGTTACTCACTACAAGAGTGTATCGGTGAACAATCTTTTAGGTTCTAATTAGCAAGGTAGTAAGGTGATTGGCATCAATCTAATTGATTATAATTTAATCCAATCACTTAGAGAATTAAAACATACTTTTAATTCTCCTTCTTCTTCGACAACTACATTTAATCATCTAGAAGAACTCACAAACCATGAGTGACATCTAAACATATATCATGGCTACCCAAGCTAATGTAGAAGTTATTCAGAGAACCTATTCAGTTGGAATTACAATGTAATTCGATCCTTCTCTAAACAATACTCTCAATCACATCACTAGGGTATGGATTTATTATGTCAAACCCCTAATGTGATTATTCCTTCTTATATGATTCATTTGAGACGTATAGGAACGCTTTCCTTTATTACGCTCGATACTTCGGCCGAAGATTTCCGAATCATATCTTTAGAGTATTCATCCTCTCATAACGAGGATTAGAGATCCCTTGTTGTACATTCAATTGCCTCCATGGCTAAGTGGCTTAACCCCAACTATGCCGTGGACACCCGCGGATGGAGTGACTTTAACATAGTTAAAGATCAAGGACCTAACCACAAGACAACTATAATGCCTCAGGTCAAAGGACTACTTACATTATTCCAACTATTAGAGTTACTTGCTTGACATGTGAGTAGACCTCCATGCAAGTACTCTCGTTCGATTGTGTTCAGTGAACTCATTCCCTTAATGAGCACCTACATACTTGTCTTAGTGTCACTACACGAATGGGATGAGACTTTCCATCCTTCTCTTCGAAGTGGACATAGTATATACTAGTCCATGCATTGTCAGTATCCCTCCGACAATCCTATGACTAGGAACCTTTTTGGACATGATGGTTATGTGAAGAAGGTCTCTGTAGTCTAACATCATTAGATTACATCTTACATCGATCCATTGTCCATGGATTCACTATTTAGGACATATATCGTTTATTGAGATAGTCCTAATTAGTATCTTTGCCATTTGATGTATAAGAATCATCTATACATCCATTCATTGTCCTGAAAGGTTTCTTCCAAAGATTGACTTTCAGGGCATATTTCCAACAATCTCCCACTTGCACTAAAGTCAATCACTAGTGTATCTCATACATGCTAGTTGAGTGAGCTTATACTCGTAGGTTAACTTGGTTATGTATTAATCCTCTTTTAGTTTAAAAGGGATTAACTTATCAAATGTTTCTAAAACATTTGATGATGTCTCTTTAATGTGTTCGAATATTTTGATGAGACCTTGATTCCATGGCTTGAGCTATCGCCCCATTACGTCGTAGTATCCTACTAACGACCTTATGGTTTGGATTCAATCATTGGTTCTAAAAGAACCCCTTCCATTCAAAACACCTTTCGAAGCAGTTTCTAAAACTATATATCGATATATATTTCGTTTGTATACTTTATACAAACTTTGCTCCAACCTTGAGACCATTGTAGTATAATACTAACAATACATTCAAAGACAATTCTTTAGAATGTTACACAACATAGAACTTTAACGTTTTCAAGAGCTTGAGTCTTTTAACAATTAAAATTACAAACTCTTAATAATAGTCAAGTACTATTATTCTTTAGACAACTATAAACCAATCATATTTAAGTTTATATCCATTTTCATACCTCCCACTATTTTTCATGATTTTAATGAGAAATTACTTCATACATTCAAAATGTATAAATGTGGAGTATTCGGGTAGGGGACATTGAGTAGTAGCTTCAAAACCTTTTCAAGCTTGTTTGTTTCAATCTTCACTAAGTTATTGTCTTTTTATTAAGTGACTAAAGTCTTTAAACATTTTATAGATTTGGACACTTCTTTCTTGGTTTAATCACTAACACACTTGACATTTTAAAACGATTTTAAGAATGCCCAATTAGTTTGTTCAAAACTACTAATTTTATCAAGAGTGATCTTGATTATTGTGGTTTTAAGTGATAACCATATAAGAAACATTTTTCTTTATATCATTATAATGTGATTTTCCTTCTCTTCAAGAAAGGAATCTCTAGACTTTTGTCAATTCATATAGAACTCTTAGTTAGACAATTGGAACCAAATCTAAAGATTCATTGTATCCTTCTATGTCCAACATGTGAGATCTATCCATAATTGATAAGTCTAAAGTTTGGTTATCACATTACAATAAGTGATATAATATTTCTTGTATCTCAACTAGGATACAACAAGACAATAATCAATTCATAATACTACTTTTAGGAAATAAAATATATAGAAGGCTTTCATCATATTACATTGATATGATGATTCAAACATTCATAATGTTTAATACAAAAAGAATTAGCTCTATACATTTTAGAGACTAATTAAATACCTTCATACACTTAGGCACTAATAGTGGTCTTCCATCATATGAAGCCACATAATAAGTTCTTAACAAAATAAGAAAGTTTAAAGACAATCTTTAAATGCCTAACAAAACTTCCTAAGTAGTAAGCAAAATATGTGGTGGCCGAACCCTTCTCCACCTTTTCTTTGCTTGTTCATCTTCTACTTGGCTCCTCCACCTATATACAATTATACAAGTGATTAGCTCTTTATATCAAATATAAATATTTAGAAGATCTAACATTTAGAATTGAAGATAAGAACATAAACCATACCTTGTGGCTTGTCCTTAAGAGTTGCAAGATATAACCTGCAATTCCACTTCCAATGCCCCTCCTTTCCACAGTGGTGGCAAGTCCCTTTGGGCTCCATTGCCTTCTTTTTCTTCACTCCTCCTTGCGGCTTAGGAGTGGGTGACTTCTTCTCCTTCCCTTTGCCTTTGCCTTTCGGCTTAAACTTGGAAGAGGATGGCTTGTTGTAGGCAACTGCAGAAGTCCCTACAACGTTCTCTTTCTTCATAGTCTTCTCAGCAGTTACTAACATGTTTAGTAACTCAGAGAGAGTACTATCCATCTTATTCATATTGTAGTTCATTACGAACTGCGAGAATGAATCAGTAAGAGAAGCCAATATAAAGTCCTGGGCTAATTCCCCTTCAAGTGGAGTGCCTAGGCTCTCCAATTGTTCAATGAGTCCAATCATCTTCAGTACATGTTGATGCACTGGAGCTCCCTTGACCATCTTGGTCTTTACAAGTTCACAAACAGTGCTAAAGCGACGGTTGCGCGTCCCTTCGCCATATAACTCCGTAAGATGGAGTATGATGGATAATGCACTGTCCATGCCCTTGTGCTGTCTCTGCAACTCCTCATTCATGGAAGCCAACAGATAGCACTTGGCTTGTATGTCGTCCTCAACGTGCTTGTCATACTTAGCACGTTCACCCTCAGTAGCCTCAGGGCTAAGAGGTGTGTGAGGTGGAGCCTTGTCTAGCACGTAAACAATCTTCTCCAACGTCAGGAGAATCTTGACATTACGATACCATGATGGGAAATTATGCCCCTCTAGGCAATGCTTGTCGAGTATTTTCGCGAGTGTGCTTCCAACCATATCTAAATACATAAACAATAAAATAAATTAGTTTGATTGTTGATTAAGTCACACGATTCGGGTCTTTAAACCGAATGACACCACCCACCATTTTTGGCAAATTCCATATCCCTCAAGATGGAATCCGGGAGATTTCAAAGAAAGCTCCTAGCGGGTTATGGGAGGCTCACTATTACCAAGCCCACCTCACGATGATACGATGTCGGCTAGCAACAATAATAATGAGAGGGCAAACTTACCCATTCACAACAACCTCTTGTGATTACCCATCTTTTTGGCCTCTAGAGAATAATGCCTCACGATGATACGATGTTGGCACCATTTCTCTTAGTTAAGTTTTGTCCCACCATGCTGGTTTAGATAGGGGTTCAAGTATGACCTCACGATGATACGATGTTGGCCACACTCGTTGCCTACCTTCACCTCATCAAATGTTTTAAATAAACTCCTCCTGAATATAAGCATGCACTTTGCACTTCCCCATGATAGGGTGAAGACGGTGTACAAGTCATAAACGATTGGAGCCTACCACGGTGGAAGGCCACGAAGAAGTATTCAAAACACCTCTACGCTTTCAACTTAATATTGGATGTTGGTTGAGGGATTTTAAGGTCTCATCATTTTTATTTAAACACATTCAAATAAATTGTCCTATTACAACTACTAGTCCAAAGTTAATGAAATTAGTAGCATATTATATCCCCACTATTCGTTTTTATAAAACAAATCAATATCAAAACATTTTTCAAAATATTGGAGATATATATAACTACTAATTATATTCATTATAGTTTAGTAGCGTATGATACTCCCACTATTTGTTTTGAGAAAAACAAATCAATATTAAAAACGAATTTTTCAAATATTGGAAGTAACTACTACTACTAAGGTTTTTGCATTCCTTTGAAATTGGACTTTATAGTTATCTTAGGCTCTTGGATGACCATGGACTTATTGGTTAATTCAACAACGAGCCATCATTGTTGAATAAAAAAAAAAAACTCGGGGAGGTTGTGTCAATTTAATTACGAGCTTTTCAATCCAATTAAAACCATTTTAATGAGCCATTAGAAATGAAAGACAATCATTCATTGCTAATTAGGGCATTGGACCCAATTAATCTTTAATCTCATGACAAAACCCTCTTTTAAATGTCACCTTACCAATAGTTAAAGAAACTCTAGTCTAGCACTAGAGGGAATCAACTATAAAAGAATAAGAAGTAATAAGAATTACAAACCGATTTGTTCAAATTCCTACGAATTACACATTCTAAGAGGGAGAGATAGATTAATGTCAAACATGAGAAGGTCCAATTAAGCAAGTAATTAAAACACATTCCCAAGGTTCAAACAATTTGATTTTTGCGCCTTATCTCATAGCTCAATTATCGTTTAAGGCATAAGTCCATAGTCACCCATTTTTGTAACTACTTAATCACATTAAATAAACAAATGGAATGCAACATAAACAATTAGATTTAGTGCATATGGGCATAATAATATGATGAGTTTAAACAACTATTAAAATTAAAATCAAACATTTTAACTTTTTCAAATAGTAGGGGCCTTTTTGCAAATATAAAAAGTTAGGGTAAAACTGTAAATACTCAAAAGTAAAAACAAGATATTTCCCAAAACACAAAACCCTCCCAAGAGGGTTTTGACTAAGGGTGGCCGGCCACATGATGGGGAGATGGGAAGTCTCACCCATCTTGCTTTAAATCAACATAAAGTAGAAAAAATTAAATTTTGCTTGTCACTTGGTTTTGCTTTTAAGACAACTAGAGATAGAATAATCCAAAGATCTCTTGCCACTAGCATAAGCTTTATGGACTTTTAGAGTATGATGGAAATTCATCTAGTCTAGTCAAGGATTTAATAAATTTTGGTGATAGAAAATATTCAAACTTTTTCTTGCCACTAGCCTAAGCTTTATGAACTTTAGAACAAAGTTTATTGAAATATCTTCTAGTCAAAACATAAAAAAATAATTTAAAACAACAAAACCATTTTCACCAAAAACAAAACCATGTTCACCAAAAACAAAACCTTGAAAACAATTTCAAGATTTGTACTTTCTTGGTGATATGTCTTACCCAAAAAAAAAACAAAAGTGACAAGTTTTCTACTTTCAAGCTTTAAAGTGAGTGTGTGTGGTTCAAAACAAAACACAAACACAAAGCCAAAAACACCCATTTTGCCGTGCCCCCTTAAAGGAACAAAACCCCAAATTTTTGTCTAAACTCTTTCTTCATTCATGCATCCAAAACACCTTTTGCATACATATCTTTCTCAACTATTGATTCACATTTTTCAACATTTGAAAAACAAAAGACAAACATACTTTTAATGAAGAAATAATATATCAAACATAATATTAACACCCATATGCATAAAATCCAAAAGGACACATAATACATAAACCTTTGGCTCTGATACCACTTGAAGGGAAAACTATGAGATTCATGTGGGATTTCTAGTGACTAGCATGCATATACAATTCAAAATTTATATATACGAAAGCAACGGAAGCATGTTATCAAATAATATTAAAACTCTAGTCATGCAAATCCCCTTCAAGAGCATAGGTTTATGTAAGATGCATCAAAAACAAAAATCATAAGAACAAAGTTTAGGAGAAGTTTTATACCTCTTGATCTAGATCTTAGACCAAGGATGGACCACCTCCAAGATCTTTGCTCCTTGAAATCCTTGAGCCTATCCTCCCTCCTTGCCTCCTCCACTTTGTTAGAATGAGTGCTCCTAGGTTCTCTTCAAGTTTCCAAAGTTGAAAACCTCTAAAGATCCTCACCCACTAGTGTAGTGAGAAGGATGAAGGAATAACCAAAAAGGGGGAAAAGATGATTAGTTAATTTCCCCCAATGGTGGCCGGCCCTTTGAGTGTGAAGAGAGTGATTTTCTTTTTCTCCTTCTTTGTTTTTAACACTTCAAAAACCCTTATGAAACCTTTTTGCTATAAAGTTCCTTTTATAACCAAAAAGAAACAAGTTCAACATTTGACCTTTCTCTCTCCCTTTTTGGCCGGCCCCTTTATGTGTGGTTTGGGCTTTGGGCTTTTATTATTTCAAGTCATCCAATGCTTGAATAAAAGCCCAATGGGTTTAGGCCCAATGGGCCTAATTAAACCCGAACCTTTCTTAAGTCCAAAACGATCTTTTATCGCTTTTATGATTTCTTTAGACATTCTAAATTAATCTCCACACTTAATTAATCCAATTAATCATTTCCATCATCCATTAGTTACTCACTACAAGAGTGTATCGGTGAACAATCTTTTAGGTTCTAATTAGCAAGGTAGTAAGGTGATTGGCATCAATCTAATTGATTATAATTTAATCCAATCACTTAGAGAATTAAAACATACTTTTAATTCTCCTTCTTCTTCGACAACTACATTTAATCATCTAGAAGAACTCACAAACCATGAGTGACATCTAAACATATATCATGGCTACCCAAGCTAATGTAGAAGTTATTCAGAGAACCTATTCAGTTGGAATTACAATGTAATTCGATCCTTCTCTAAACAATACTCTCAATCACATCACTAGGGTATGGATTTATTATGTCAAACCCCTAATGTGATTATTCCTTCTTATATGATTCATTTGAGACGTATAGGAACGCTTTCCTTTATTACGCTCGATACTTCGGCCGAAGATTTCCGAATCATATCTTTAGAGTATTCATCCTCTCATAACGAGGATTAGAGATCCCTTGTTGTACATTCAATTGCCTCCATGGCTAAGTGGCTTAACCCCAACTATGCCGTGGACACCCGCGGATGGAGTGACTTTAACATAGTTAAAGATCAAGGACCTAACCACAAGACAACTATAATGCCTCAGGTCAAAGGACTACTTACATTATTCCAACTATTAGAGTTACTTGCTTGACATGTGAGTAGACCTCCATGCAAGTACTCTCGTTCGATTGTGTTCAGTGAACTCATTCCCTTAATGAGCACCTACATACTTGTCTTAGTGTCACTACACGAATGGGATGAGACTTTCCATCCTTCTCTTCGAAGTGGACATAGTATATACTAGTCCATGCATTGTCAGTATCCCTCCGACAATCCTATGACTAGGAACCTTTTTGGACATGATGGTTATGTGAAGAAGGTCTCTGTAGTCTAACATCATTAGATTACATCTTACATCGATCCATTGTCCATGGATTCACTATTTAGGACATATATCGTTTATTGAGATAGTCCTAATTAGTATCTTTGCCATTTGATGTATAAGAATCATCTATACATCCATTCATTGTCCTGAAAGGTTTCTTCCAAAGATTGACTTTCAGGGCATATTTCCAACAGATTGTACCATTGGACAACATTATATGTGCCTTACCGTATCCTTTGATCAAGTTGGATGGGCCTGAGAAGGTTGTTAGAGATGCAGTCTTAGGTACGAAGTTAGTGAAATAGATGCGTTCACGTGAAACGGTATGCGTAGTTGCATTATTTGCCAGACAACTAACTTTCCCACTAGTCATGCCTAGAAATAAAAATTAATTTGAATCGGTCATATACATAAAAGTTCTAGAAATAAATATCCATTCAAAATAATTTAAGTATTCGAGGATGGTAATTAAAAAATAAAAAACTTAATATCCAAAAACAAATCACCAACAAATAATCCAAACACAAAGGAAAATTGGTCAAACTTAAACCAAAAAATAGGGGGGTTCGTCCACTTAGTGAAATTCGGCCCCAGGGGTCTAAAATTCAACTAAAATATCTAAGATTCTAATCTTCCATAGGGGTAATGGCCTCCTGAAAATCAGAAACCTCTATCTTGGTACTTTCCGGTTCATCCACTTGCACAAAGTTTGATTCAAACATCGTACGACGAGAATGATATTCAGCTATAACCTTTGAGGGAGCACGACAAACACGAGACCAATGGTCCTTTGAACCACAACATTAGCACATATCCTTATCCATGGTGTCAGGTGCTTTGCCCTTATTATTGAAGTTCGGGGCCTTGAGAGCGAGGTTAGAACTCTTCTAGGCTCGGTTTCCTCCCTTAGATGGGCTTTGGCTCTGTTGACCTTGATGGGGTGGCTTTTGGCCGCCCCAACTGTGCTTATGTTGGCGTTTTGGGCATTGGTTTGTGCTATAATGTGCTTCAGGCACAATAGTCGTCCCAATAGGTCGAGCTTGATGATTTTTCATCAACAGTTGATTCTGCTTTTCAGCAAGAAGTAGAACAAAGATCAAATTCGATAACTTAGTGAACTTTTGAGCCCTATTTTGTTGTTGCAAGACAATATTGGTAGCAGAGAATGTCGAATAGATCTTCTCCAAGATATCTGAAGGAAAATTTGTGAAAAACATGTTCATTTGAGCAACATCTATGGCATGCAATTAACAATTAAAGGCGGAATCATGCTTGTATGCACTCAAAACAAAACATTACCGATGAAATTCAAAACCTAGTAGTTGTGCTGAACCAAGACTCAACTTAAGAACAAAGTGAGTTGAGAAATCTTATACCTTTGTTGATTCCTCTTTGCATAAGCAAAGGCTAATCACCCAAGGAGAGGGCCTTCATTCCTTACTTCTTAGCTTCCATGGATGTCTTGGAGGAGGATGGTTGAAAGGATTCTCCAAGTTCCCAAAATAGAGAACCTCTAATTTTCCACACCAAGGAGAGCATTGATGAAGAGATGAGTGACCTAGAGGAAGTAAGATTGCTAGCTATTTTCCTCTAGGGTGGCCGGCCTCTTAGAGAGAAAAGAGAGCTTTATGTTCTCATCTTTTCTCCAAAAGAAACCCTAATGAAGAAAATGCTATAAAGTCAAATTTATACCTATCTTCATTGGAGTGGCAAACTTGTAATAAGTCCAAAACCCACTCCTTTCTCTATATGGTCGGCCATTAAGGGTTCATTGGGCTTTCAAGCCCTTTGTGTTTTCAAGTTGTCATACAACTTGAGTTATTGGGCTTGACATTCAAATCCCATTGGGCCTTGAAGCCCAAAACTAACTCTAGGTCTATTACGAACTTATTCGTTTGATTAATTAACATATTAATTAATCCTAGTCATAAATAATTAAACCATTTAATTATTCTTACTCAACTCTGTTGTTTCTTCAATCTCTACCTTACACGGTGAACGATCCATTAGGTTCCTTTTAGCGAGCCAGTGAACGATTGTTACTCTTAACGATCGATTGTGAATTGAAACATACTTTAAATTCTCCCTTTAGTGATTATACACCTTTAGGGCTTCCACAAACCATGAGTGACACCTAGAAGTATATCATGGCTACCCAAGCTAATTAGAAGAGGCGGAGAACCTATTCAGTTTAGGATTACAATGCAATACGATCTTTCTCTAATACAATACTCTTGACCACATTGTTTGGCTTGAAAGTTGGTTTGGTTTGATAGTTTATTCATGTCTACTATCCAATGTGATTTGGAATGACTTCCTAAATCTCATTTATACTTTGGCCTGAGATTCTTAATCATATCATAGAGTATTCTCCCTCAAACGGTTTGAAGGTTAGAGATCCCTTGTTGCGCATTCACCTGCCTCCATGGCTAGGTGGCTTAACCCCAACCATGTCGTGGACACCCTCTGACGGAGTGCCTTTGACATTGTCAAAGATCAAGGACCTAACCACAAGACAATTATGATGCCTCAGGTCAAAGGACTACTTTGCATTATCCCAACCATGAGTTCTCATGTGACATGAGTATGAGAACTCTTTGTTGATCATGTTCAGTGGACTCATTCTCTGTTGAGCACCTACATGCTTGTCTTAGTGTCAGTCACACCAATGACCCGAGACCAGTCACTCTCCCTAAGAGAAGACATAGCACGTACTGATCTTAATGAACTGTCAATGCCTAATTGGCAATCCTATGATCAGGAACGTTTAGGATATGTATACGAAAGAGAATGGTCTCATGAATCTAACTTCTTTAGATCACATTCTCCCAATTGCATATTCCTTGGACTTATTGTTTAAGCATATAACATTTATATGAGATGGCTTAAAACAATAATCTTTGCCCTTTATATTAAACTAGATTAGTTTAACATGTGAAATGTCCGTAAAGTATCATCATATGATTGGTTTTAGGGCACATTTCCAACAATATCCTCTTCAGTCAAGTTTTCATTATAGAACTTGAGAAGTGATCAGATTCGACAAACTTCAGAATTATATTCATTCACAAACTTGAAATCTTGGAAGCGTAGACGCTGCCAGTGATGTCTTTCTTAATGCAAGAAGATGTCATTTTGGTGATCGAAGCGATTAGCCAAAGCGACCCAAAGTGCTCGTGGATGAAGATCATAGGAGTAGCTTTCTCAGCTTCGCCAATCGGGTTATCCGTCTCATCCTCAATAGTCGGATGCAAATTCTTTGCGGTGAGGTGGAGCTTCACATCTTGGACCCACTTAAGGTAGTTTCTTCTAGAGACCTCTAAAGCGGTGAAGTCGAGTTCTCCATAAGTTTACTGGTCGTAAGCTATGACTCCAAATTTTTCTCCTATTTGACTTCATATCTTTTTAGCAAATAAAGGAGATAATACAGAAAGAAACTTTTCTTTCCAGAAATCAGTGTTACAATCAAATCTAGTGAAAACCTTGGCTTAAAAAACATCTCCATACCACCTAAAATGAGACAAAGTTGGACATTTTAGGTTTATTAAGAGTTCTCTAGACCGATCAAGTTGGAGCTCAGAGGATCCAACAAAATGAAGGGTAATGGTATAAATTAAGGTATTCACCGGGTCCTCATGAACTACTTGTTGCCCATTAGTTTCAACTATCTTGGTGGTAGCAAGGATTTATCCTTTTGCTTCTTTGCCTAGATGAAAATCCCATCATCCATGAAGTTATCCTATAAACCCTGCTACGATCACATGCGCAATGTCTCTATTAGAATTTCATTGTAATTTGTTGGCTGATGAGAACATCATCATGTGTCTCATGGTATTAACTATTTGGTATTCTGTTTGTCCATCAATGTTCCATTCAACGATTGATCTTCCATCATACTGCACCTTTTCACCCATATCATTATCTTCAAATTGAAGATCTATAGGAGTTGGCCTAGGATAATAATTTTTCAGGATAGGTGTTCTTGTGACCTTGTGTCCTTATCTTATCCTATTCACTTGTGGATCAAAGGTTGACTCATCAAATTGCTATTCCAAATCAGCAATTTGGGTTTCAGTAATAACTGAAACATTTGGCTTTGACAATTTTATTGAGCTTAATCTATTTGCCCAAGCATCAATAATATTATCATTGCTAAGTCGACCTTGTCCTTTTTATTCTTCTTTTCTTCAATAGAATTGAAAGATGTTCTTGGTTCTCTAGGGCTCCAAATTCTAGACTTGAGAGAATCATTTGTTATTAATGAATTCTCTATCCTAGAAGCTTGTTGGCCTAAAGATTGGAGAAACAGATTTGTATTATTATTTTGTTGTATTACAACAACAACTCTGGTTTTTAAAGAAGCTTCTTGTCCTCCTTTGTTCCTTTCGAATTGTTCTGGATAGCCTTTTCTGGTGGATGTATTGCCTTTTCTTCTTTTTCTTCCTTCGTTGTATAAGTCTTAAATGGGTTATCTAAGGTGCTTATACATTGAGTGTATTCAGGAAACTTGTACTTCTCCACACACCATTCATACCAAGGAAAAAATCTTATGTTAATCCCTTTTTCTTTCATGAAGGTGCAGTGAAGCTTCTTCAAGAAAGTTCTTCTTTCTGGGCTGTAGGCTTTTTCTAGCCATTCTCTTTTCAAATCATTTTCTTCACTGAGATAATCTTTCTCAATAAATTCCTTATCTGGTTCAAATTGTGTTATAACATAGACGTTATATTCAACATCGTCCATGTAAACTGGGGCTGCAAAGGTAGATTCCTAAAGTTCCTCGAGGGAGATGCGTCTCCAGTGTTTTCAACCTTATAGAAAGGGTAATGCACTTGTTCATGGGTCTTTCTCTAGGATAGTCCTTTCATGGTCTTGCTCATACAAGCTTGACTCAGGTGTTGCTTTTCTGAAAGAATTTGTCTTGAAAGGGTTTGGCCTAAGGGAATCGACAGTTCTTTGAGGTCCTAAACTTAGTCTGGTTAACCTATCATTGTTGAAATGCTGCAATCTTCATATTGGTTAATCTAACTAGGTTCTCGGTTTTGGATTGGTTGAGGAGGAATTGCTTCCTACAATCTCCATCTATCAGGTAGAGTAACTTCATTCCACCTAATCATTTTGGGTACCACCGTATGTGCCTTTTCCTAAATTAGCTTGGAACAAAATGGTTTGTCCCTTGCTATCCATGACTTTGGCTCTAGGTACAATGGTATTCATAACCTTATATGAAATCCGGTAAATTACAGTGAGATTCTGTGATCCACGGTCCATACTATACCCTTGGGTATCCACACTTAAGGTAAGGGTTTTCAGAATTTCAGGGTCGGATAACGACACTGAAAAGTTATGGTAACAATTAAAATAAATTGATCCCTCACTTAAGGAAGGCTCTACTAATCCCAACATGGAATTAACAAAGTTCCTATGACGTTGTAGACATATAAATTTCGTTGCATGCAAATGATGCATCACAAAGCTCCACGTGGCATATGACTCATTACAAATGGCATGTGGCACAAATCAAGCAAAGGAAGCTCAAAAGCATTCCTAAAATGCGGCAAAGGGGAAGAAATCTCCTTAAAATCGGAAAGGTGTTGGAGATATGCCCTGAAAGTCAATCTTTGGAAGAAACTTTTCAGGACTATGTCTGTATGTGTAGATAACTCTAATACTGTAAAAGGCAAAGACACTTATTAGGACTATCTCAATGAACGATATACGTCCAAATTTAGTGAGTCCATGGACAATGGATTGATGGAAGAAGTAATCTAAAGATGTTGGATTACAGAGACCTTCTTTACATAACCATAGTGTCCAAAAGGTTCCTAGTCATAGGATTGTTAGAGGGACGCTAACAATCCGGATAGACTAGTACGTACTATGTCTGCTTCATTTGGAAGGATGGAAAGTCTCATCCCATTTGTGTAATGACACTAAGACAAGTATGTAGGTGCTCATTAAGGGAATGAGTTCACTGAATACAATCAAACGAGAGTACTTGCATGGAGGTCTACTCACATGTCAAGCAAGTAACTCTAATGGTTGGAATAATGTAAGTAATCCTTTGACCTGAGACATCATAGTTGTCTTGGGGATACGTTGCTGATCATTTGATAATGAGACATGACCACATCTCATCTTGGATGTGTTCTATGCATTGTTGGGGTCAGTGATTTATTCTCAGAGGCATGTGAATGATCAACAAGGGATCTCTAATCCTTGTTATGAGAGGATGAATACTCATAGATATGATTCAGGAATCTTCGGCCGAAGTATCGAGTGTAATGATGGAAAGCGTTCCTATACGACTCAATAGAATCATATAACTTGACATAATCACATTAGGGGTTTGACATTAAGTATCCATACCCTAGTAATGTGATTGTGAGTATTGTATTAGAGAAGGATCGAATTACATTGTAATTCCAACTGAATAGGTTCTCCAAACATATTCTACATTAGCTTGGGTAGCCATGATATATGATTAGATGTCACTCATGGCTTGTGGGTTCTTCTAGATAATTAAATAGGTAGTTATCAAAGAAGAAGAAGAATTAAAAGTAAGTTTTAATTCACTAAGTGATTGAATTAATACTAATCAATTGGATTGGGTCCAATCACCTCACTGCCTTGCTAATTAGAACCTAAAACGATTGTACACCGATACACTCTTGTGGTGAGATAACTAAAGGATGATGGAATTAATTAATTGGATTAATTAAGTGTTATGATTAATTAGAAAGTCTAAAGATATCATAAAAGCGATGAAAGATCGTTTAGGACTTAAAGAAAAGTTCGGGTTCATTCGTGGCCCATTGGGCCCAAACCCATTGGGTCCTTTTATTCAAACATAGGATGACTTGAAATAATAAAAGCCCAAAGTCCAAACCCAACACATAGTGGCCGGCCATTAGTAAGAAAGAAGAGAGAGAATGAGTCAATTTGTTGACTCACCTCTTTGACATTTATAAAAGAAAGTTTAATGAAAAAGTTCATTAGGGTTTTGTGTGTTCTTTTCAACAAAAAGGAGAAAACAACTCTCTCTCTCTCCCAACACATAGGGCCGGCCACCAAGAGGAGAGATTAACTAATCATCTTCTCTTCCTCTTGGTTATTCCTTCATCCATCTCACTACACTAGTGGGTGTGGATCTTTAGAGGTCTTCTACTTTGGAGACTAAAGGAGAATCAAAGAAGATCCAAATCCATCAAGGTGGAGGAAGCAAGGAGGGAGGCTAGGCTCAAGGAGTTCCAAGAACAAAGGGCTTGGAGGTGGTCCATCCTTGGTCTAAAGTCTAGATCAAGAGGTATAAAACTCAACCTTCACTTTGTTCTTCAATATTTTATTTGATGCATCATTTATGAACCTATGCTTCTTGAAGGGGATTTGCATGACTATAGCTTTGATAATATGTGATAATACGCTTCCGTTGCTTATGTATATAAATTTAGAATTGTATATGCATGCTAGTCACTAGAAATCCCAAATAAATCTCATTATTTCCCTTCAAGTGGTATCAGAGCCAAAGGTTTATATTTGATGTGTCCTTTTGGATTTTAAGCATATGGGTTTTGATTTTATGTTTGACATATTATTTCTTCATTCAAAAAATGTTTATCTTTTTGTTTTTCAAGTGTTGAAAAATATGTTGCAAGAGTTGAAAAGATATGTATGCAAAAGGTGTTTTGGATGCATGAATGAAGAGTGAGTTTTTTGAACAAAATTTGGGGTTTTGTACCATAGGGGAGGGCACGGTTTTGGGGAGTTTTTTTGGCTTGTGTTTGTGTTTTATTTTAAGTCACACACACACAATTTTAAGCTAGAAAGTCAAGGCCTTGTCATTTTTTGTTTTTTGGTTGAAAAGTCACCAAGAAAGTGCAAATCTTGAAATTGTTTTCATGGTTTTGTTCTTGGTGTTCATGGTTTTGTTCTTGTGTTCATACTTTGTTTTTTTGAATTTGGGTGATAAACTTTCCATCCATCAATAGCTTTCACTAGACTTACTCCATCCTAGACAAGACTAGGAGGCCATACCCTAACCATACCTTTAAAGTCAACAAGTACAAAAGGTGACAAGGAAAAGCATGGGTTCTTACTTTCATTTGAATTAAAGGAAAAGGTTTGACATTTTCCCTCTCCCCAATACTATGGCCGGCCTACCCAATGATGAGTCCTTTATGGGCTCTTTTGCAATTTTAAAAGTTGTTTATACTTTCTAGTATTTACGGTTTGACCCCTAACTTTCTATATTTGCATTTCGGCCCCACCTCTAAAGAGGTTAAATATTTTGATATTTTAATTTTGTTTGTAGTTTAAACTCATCATACAATCATGCCCATATGTACTAAATTTAATTGATTATGTTGCATTCCAATTTAAATTATTTAATGTGATTAAGTAGTTAGAAAAATGGTTGACTATGGACTAGTGCCTTAAACGATAATTGAGCTACGAGTTAGGCCGCTAAATTCAAATGGTTTGAACCTTGGGAATGTGTTTTAATTACTATTTCAATTGAACCACAACACGTTAGACGTTAATCTTTCTCTCCCTCTTAGTATATGTAATTTGTAGGAATTTGTACAAATCGGTTTGTAATTCTTATTACTTCTTTATCTCTTTCAATTAGTTGATTCCCTCTAGTACTAGACTAGAGTTTCTTTAACTATTGGTAAGAAGACATATTAAAAGGGGTTTTCATGAGATTAAAGAATTGTTGGGTCCAACGCCCTAATTAGCAATGAATGATTGTCTTTCGTTTCTAATGGCTCAATGAAAAATGTTTTAATTGGATTGAAAGCGCGTAATTAAAATGATACAATCTTCCCTAGATCTTATTCAACAATGTTGGCTCGTTGTTGAATCAACCTAATAAGTCCATAGTCATCCAAAGAGCCTAAGATAACTATAAAGTCCAAATTCAAAGGAATGCAAAAACCTCGGTAGTAGTAGTTACTTTCAATATTTGAAAAATTCGTTTTTGATATTGATTTGTTTTTCTCAAAACAAATAGTGGGAGTATCATACGCTACTAAAATAAAATGAACTCAACTAGTAGTAATATATATCACCAATATTTTGAAAATTGTTTTGATATTTGATTTGTTTTGCAAAAACGAATAGTGGAGATATCATATGCTACTAATTTCATTTACTTTGGACTAGTAGTTGTAATAGGACACAATTTATTATAATGTGATTAAATAAATAAAAATGATGAGACCTTAAAATCCCTCAACCAACAAACAATATTAAGTTGAAAGCGGAGAGGTGCTTTTGAACACTTCTTCGTGGCCTTCCACCATGGTAGGCTCCAATCGTTTATGACTCATACACCGCCTTCACCCTATCATGGGGAAGTTCAAAGTATGTGCTTATACTCAGGAGGAGTCTATTTCAAACATTTGATTAGGTGAAGGTAGGCAACGAGTGTGGCCGACATCGTATCATCGTGAGGTCATACTTGGACCCCTATCCAAACCGGCATGGTGGGTCAAAACTTAACTAAGAGAAATGGTGCCAACATCATATCATTGTGAGGCATTGTTCTCTAGAGGCCAACTAGATGGGTAATCACAAGAGGTTGTTGTGAATGGGTAACTCTACCCTCTCATTATTATTTTTGCTAGCCAACATCATATCATTGTGAGGTGGGCTTGGTAATAGTGAGTCTCCCATAACCCGCTAGGAGCTTTCTTTGAAATCTCCCGGATTCCATCTTGAGGGATATGGGATTTGCCAAAAATAGTGGGTGGTGTCATTCGGTTTAAAGACCCGAATCGTTTGACTTAATCAACAATCAAACTAATTATTTTATTGTTATGTATATAGATATGGTTGGAAGCACACTATCAAAGATACTCGACAAGCATTGCCTTGAGGGGCACAATTTCCCATCTTGGTACCGTAATGTCAAGATTCTCCTAACCTTGGAGAAAATTGTATACGTACTAGACAAGGCTCCACCTCACATACCTCTTGGCCCTGAGGCCACTGAGGATGAGCGTGCTAAGTATGACAAGCACGTTGAGGATGATACACAAGCCAAGTGCTATCTGTTGGCTTCCATGAATGAGGAGCTACAGAGACAGCACGAGGGTATGGACAGTGCATCTTCCATCATACTCCATCTTACGGAGTTATATGGTGAAGGGACGCGCAACTGTCGCTTTAGCACTGTTAGTGAACTTGTGAAGACCAAAATGGTCAAGGGAGTCCCAGTGCATCAACATGTACTGAAGATGATTGGACTCATTGAACAATTGGAGAACCTAGGTACTCCACTTGACGGGGAATTGGCCCAGGACTTCATCTTGGCTTCTCTTTCTGATTCGTTCTCGCAGTTTGTTATGAACTACAACATGAACAAGATGGATAACACTCTCTCTGAGTTACTAAACATGTTAGTAACCGCTGAGAAGACTATGAAGAAAGAGAACGTTGTGGGGACTGCTGCAGTAGCCTACAACAAGCCATCCACTTCCAAGGCTAAGCCGAAAGGCAAGGGCAAAGGAAAGGAGAAGAAGTCACCCACTCCTAAGGCACAAGGAGGAGTGAAGAAAAAAAGGCAAAGGAGCCCAAGGGAATCTGCCACCACTGTGGAAAGGACGGGCATTGGAAGAGGAATTGCAGGCTATACCTTGCATCTCTGAAGGACAAACCACAAGGTATGGTTTTTGTTCTTATCTTCAATTCTAATTGTTAGATCTTCTAATTTTTATATTTGATATAAAATGCTAATCACTTATGCAATTGTGTGTAGGTGAAGGAGCTAAGTAGAAGATGGACGAGCAAAGAAAGGATGGAGTGAAGAGTTCGGCCATTATTTTTTTGCTAACTACTTAGGAAGTTTGTTAGGCATTTAAAGATAGTCTTTAAACTTTCTTATTTTGCTAAGAACTTATTATGTGGCTTCATATGATGGAAGACCCACTTTTGGTGCCTATATGAAGGTATATAATTAGTCTCTAATGTAAGAGCTAATTCTTTTGTATAAAACATTATGAATGTTTAACTTATCATATCAATGTAATGTGATGAATGCCTTCTACTATTATTGTTCCTCAAAGTAGTGTTATGAATTGAATATTGTCTTGTTGTATTCTTGTTAAATACAAGAAATATATCACTTATATGTAATGTGATACCCAAGCTTTGGATCCATCAATTAAGGATAGATCTCACAAGTTGGCCATAGATGGATACAATAAATCTTTAGATTTGGTTCCAATTGCCTACATATGAGTTCTATATGAATTGAGAAAGTCTAGAGTTTCCTTTCTTGAAGAAAAGGATGATCACATTATAATGAAGTGAATAATACATAAGAGAAAACGTTTCTTATATATGGTTATCACCTACTTAACCACAATAACCAAGATCACTCTTGGTACAACTAGTAGTTTTTTGAACAACTAATTGGACATTCTTAAATTGTTTTAAGAGATGTCAAATGTGTTAGTAGTAACCTAAACAAAGAATGAGTGTCTAAAATCTATAAAAGGTTTAAAGACCTTAGTCACTTAATAACAAGACATCAACTTAGTGAAGTTGAAACGAAAGCTTAAAGGGTTTTAAGCTACTCCAAAAATGTCCTCTACCCGTATACTTTAGAATTATACACTTTGAATGTATAATGCGATTCCTCATTAAGGTCATGAGAAACAGTGGGAGGTGAGAAAAGGATATATAAACTTGAATATGATTGGTTTATAGTTGTCTAAAATTAATAGTAAAACACTATTATTAATGAGCTTGTAATTTTAATTGTTAAAGGTCTCAAGCTCTACAAAGCGTTAAAATTGTATGTTGTGTAACATTCTAAGAATAACCTATGAATGTTGGTTTCACCAACCTAGCATAAAATGGTTATATGTTGGGAGTTGTCTATCATTCTCTTTTATGAGAACAAGCTAAGAACAAAAGCAAATGGACAAGTTGATGAAACAAAAGGGAATAGTTTCAAAATGAGTCACAACATATAATTTAACAACAAGACAATCCGATTTCGGCACCTCAAGTAACTATAATGCTCTAAGTAGTTTTAAAGAATTAAATCAACCACCTAGGAGGTATGGTTGAATTTCTGTATCCTTAGTAGGAGCCATGCTTCCACTAATGATTTGGATAATTCTTATATGACTACTTTAAAGGTCTTAGTATGACTAAAACTTGATGTATGGTGAATGACACCATATAATTTAAATGAATGGACTTAATAAAACAAGTCACACATTTCAAATGGGATTACTTGAGAAGGAATTCTTTTGTGTATGTTCATTTAAATAACTTGTGTTACTAGGATTGTTGATTGTCCCAAAACTGTTGAGACATCATCAATAAGCTAATGGATCTTAAAGATTGTCAATAGATCCAAGACAAGTTAATGGGAGCTATAAGCATTCAAATCAAGAAAATATAAGTGTTACGTTTTTCTTAAAGTTTCAAATGAATGCTTAGTTACAACAAAGGTCAGTGGGAGTGATGTCATGCTATTGAGCAACATGCTATTAGTGAAGTCTATTTGATAAACTTAATGAAAAATAGATGTTACTCAAAATGCCAAATTGTGACAAGGTCAATTTTGAAGTATAGACTTAAAATGGACTTAATGATACAACAAGGTTGTCTCAAAATGTTATATAGGGAAATTGAATCTCAAACGTTGAAGATTTGAGAAAGTATTTCTACTCATGATAGAAAAATTGCTTTCATGACCCTTATAAAGAATATGCCACAAAATCACAAAAGGGACACAAGTATGGACTTGTAAGATGATATCCAAAAGAGAATAACCATCGAGGTTGTCACTTTAGATATTGCTATAGCCCAGGATCAGAACTGTAGCAACTGATAGAGTAATATTACCTTTGAGAAAGGAATGTCAGAGTGAGACTCTGGAAGCGTGCATTCACTTAGGTTATAAACCAAAGTGACAATAACTCATTTTAACAAATGGAACTTCATGGTGGATGAAGTACTAATCATATGAATGTATTGTTAGTATGGTACTACAATGGTCTTAAAGTTGGAGCAAAGTTTGTATAAAGTATACAAACAAAATATATGTCGATATATATATTAAAGTTTTAGAAACTGCTTCAACATGTGTTTCGAATAGACAGGGTTCATTTGAACCAATGATTGAATCCAAACCATAAGGTCGTTAGTAGGATACTGCGACGTAATGGGGCGATAGCTCAAGCCTTGGAATCAAGGTCTCATCAAAGTATTTGAACACAAGAAAGAGACAACATCAAATGTTTTGCCAAACATTTGATAGGTAAACCCTTTTAAGTTAAAAGGATTAATACATAACATAGTTAACCTACGAGCTCAAGATCACTCGACTAGCATCTATAAGATGCACTAGTGATTGACTTTAGTGAAAGTGGGAGATTGTTGGAGATATGCCCTGAAAGTCAATCTTTGGAAGAAACTTTTCAGGACTATGTCTGTATGTGTAGATAACTCTAATACAGTAAAAGGCAAAGACACTTATTAGGACTATCTCAATGAACGATATACGTCCAAATTTAGTGAGTCCATGGACAATGGATTGATGGAAGAAGTAATCTAAAGATGTTGGATTACAGAGACCTTCTTTACATAACCATAGTGTCCAAAAGGTTCCTAGTCATAGGATTGTTAGAGGGACGCTAACAATCCGGATAGACTAGTACGTACTATGTCTGCTTCATTTGGAAGGATGGAAAGTCTCATCCCATTTGTGTAATGACACTAAGACAAGTATGTAGGTGCTCATTAGGGAATGAGTTCACTGAATACAATCAAACGAGAGTACTTGCATGGAGGTCTACTCACATGTCAAGCAAGTAACTCTAATGGTTGGAATAATGTAAGTAATCCTTTGACCTGAGACATCATAGTTGTCTTGGGGATACGTTGCTGATCATTTGATAATGAGACATGACCACATCTCATCTTGGATGTGTTCTATGCATTGTTGGGGTCAGTGATTTATTCTCAGAGGCATGTGAATGATCAACAAGGGATCTCTAATCCTTGTTATGAGAGGATGAATACTCATAGATATGATTCAGGAATCTTCGGCCGAAGTATCGAGTGTAATGATGGAAAGCGTTCCTATACGACTCAATAGAATCATATAACTTGACATAATCACATTAGGGGTTTGACATTAAGTATCCATACCCTAGTAATGTGATTGTGAGTATTGTATTAGAGAAGGATCGAATTACATTGTAATTCCAACTGAATAGGTTCTCCAAACATATTCTACATTAGCTTGGATAGCCATGATATATGATTAGATGTCACTCATGGCTTGTGGGTTCTTCTAGATAATTAAATAGGTAGTTATCAAAGAAGAAGAAGAATTAAAAGTAAGTTTTAATTCACTAAGTGATTGAATTAATACTAATCAATTGGATTGGGTCCAATCACCTCACTGCCTTGCTAATTAGAACCTAAAACGATTGTACACCGATACACTCTTGTGGTGAGATAACTAAAGGATGATGGAATTAATTAATTGGATTAATTAAGTGTTATGATTAATTAGAAAGTCTAAAGATATCATAAAAGCGATGAAAGATCGTTTAGGACTTAAAGAAAAGTTCGGGTTCATTCGTGGCCCATTGGGCCCAAACCCATTGGGTCCTTTTATTCAAACATAGGATGACTTGAAATAATAAAAGCCCAAAGTCCAAACCCAACACATAGTGGCCGGCCATTAGTAAGAAAGAAGAGAGAGAATGAGTCAATTTGTTGACTCACCTCTTTGACATTTATAAAAGAAAGTTTAATGAAAAAGTTCATTAGGGTTTTGTGTGTTCTTTTCAACAAAAAGGAGAAAACAACTCTCTCTCTCTCCCAACACATAGGGCCGGCCACCAAGAGGAGAGATTAACTAATCATCTTCTCTTCCTCTTGGTTATTCCTTCATCCATCTCACTACACTAGTGGGTGTGGATCTTTAGAGGTCTTCTACTTTGGAGACTAAAGGAGAATCAAAGAAGATCCAAATCCATCAAGGTGGAGGAAGCAAGGAGGGAGGCTAGGCTCAAGGAGTTCCAAGAACAAAGGGCTTGGAGGTGGTCCATCCTTGGTCTAAAGTCTAGATCAAGAGGTATAAAACTCAACCTTCACTTTGTTCTTCAATATTTTATTTGATGCATCATTTATGAACCTATGCTTCTTGAAGGGGATTTGCATGACTATAGCTTTGATAATATGTGATAATACGCTTCCGTTGCTTATGTATATAAATTTAGAATTGTATATGCATGCTAGTCACTAGAAATCCCAAATAAATCTCATTATTTCCCTTCAAAAGGGGCTCAAATTGCTCCCAAAACCGGAAAGAAAGCTAAAGCATCTTCACAAAACAAGCAAGAATTGAAGATTGCGCGCAAAATAGGCAAGAAAGCCCTATAGATTTTGGCCAAGCAAAGGAAAGTGGTTGAAATTAGGACACATAACATGCCTAAATTCTCCCATGGACGAATCAAGACACAAATCAAAGCCAAATCCATCCAAAGGCAAGCTTTGAGAAGTCTATAAATACAAGGTCCTCTGACAAGCATAAAAGTCGACAATTTCTACATTGAAGGGCTGAAATTCTCACAAAAGGAGAACCTCTGCCAAATCTTTGAAGACTTGTAACGACGAAGTCGAAGCATTCCCTTGTAATGACAAACACAAAAGGAGAACTTCTTTCGATCAAAGCCGAAGCATTCCCTTGAAGAATCAACAAGCACTTGTGCCGATTCCTTCAAGACTTTGTTGCAAGCTCAAAACTTGTAACGACGTTCGATTCAACATCAAGTCATCAAGACCCTTGAATCAATGAAATCCTACATCAACACTACGTTTGCCACAACTTTGAGGTGAAGACCATCCAAGCGTTGTTTCAAGCTCAAAACTTGAAGCAATCATTCAATCGTTCGTCCAAGATCAAAGTCATCGCGGCACTTGGATCAACAACCTATGCATCTACATCAAATTTGAAGACTGAATCAGAGGAAAGTTGTAAACAGAGATTGTAACCATACAAATTCATCAATACAAATCTACTTTGTGCACGTGTTCTCGTTTCATTCGTTACAGAATTTTCGTGTTTACAGACGTTTATCCCAAAGACAGAGTATAATTAAGGTATCTAACTATGTTATGGTTAACAGTTTCACTGCAACTTGTATTAGACCTATATGCAAATAGTTATGACCCATTTGCATATGCTGATCTATCTGGTGTTAAGAAAGTAATTGGAAATCTACACTAGCATTAGTGACAGAAATGGTTTTTTCAACCATTTTAATTGAATAATCTAATTTAAATTCAAACGTTCCTTTTTGATATATATCACAGGTTGGAACCTCGTGGATATTCCAATTTTCTAAATCCTTTTCTATATTCAGGATGGTTACTTCTTCAACATTTTTAACCCTCAAAATTCTCGAGCTATTACTGCTATTAGAACCACGACTGCTACTTACAGTTCTCTTACTTAAGGATCTAAGTAAACTAGCCATTAGAAGAGAGTTTCTCTACTTCTCTGTTCCCTAGGTGATGTATCGATAGACGTACTACCTACGCCTTCACACGTCTCACTTCGGCTTCACACGGCGATCCGGCCAGCTGACGACTTCCCCCCACCTTAGTGAGAAGTTCTTGCAGACATATGTCTACAATCGACATGTGATGTCATCAGGTATCCGTACATCTATCGTGCCTCGCCTCCGAGACATGCACAAAACACAACTCAATGTCCATTAGCGTAGAAATTTTTCGTTTACTTTATGGTTGCATCTAACCTCCTTGTTAGACTGACTACGTACCCCAAGACGGTATCAAGCCATTCGTAGTTCACTCACTAGACTCCAAATTTTATCATAGAATGTTCTAGCAGAAAGGCATAACATTCCTCCATCAATTATTGGAACTCGCCAAGCGTGAATTACTAGATTAAGAAACCTAGTCCCTACATGAAAGACGACCTCCCCTATTCACTTTCTACCTAGATACGACTGGGTTTGACCCTAATTTCGCGACAAACGCACCTCGTTGATTTCCGGACCCCAAGGCGGTGATTCCGCCATTTCTGCAAGCTCTGACACCGATCACCACCCTTATTCGACTTTTGTTAAACCCATGAACAAGTTGCAAACATGTTTGGGGGTGGCGGAGCAGCGAAGAAGACGAATCAAAGTGCACTATTTTAGGATTTTCAGGCATATCGTGGTATTTTCAAGCCACTTCTCGGGCGAATTAGACCTCGGCCCAGTTATAAAACTTACTCCTCTCTTCAAGATCTTTATTTTGGTATAATTTGAGAAATGTTGGAGTTAGGTGAGTTTTCCAGCGAATTGGGGCGACCGGCCGCTGCGTTCGTGGCCGTGTGGCGACGGTGCGTGGCTGAGAAACCACTTGCTCCTTCTAGGCTACATTTGATACCCCGGTTCCCTATTTAACACCTGATTAATGAAATTCTATCGTTTGAACCTAGTTTCATTATGGTACGCCACTTGATCATTATAGCAATCGACGATCTGACCATTGGATCATCACCAAAATTTAGTATGTTATAGTACGTAATGGTTGAGGATATTAGGAACTGACGGATCAGGAATACGACAGATGGATCTTCCTGAATTGAGTTTCTTAAGTTTGTAAAACTAGTTGTTGACCGCCACTTAATTTTAGCGATTGGTGGAGATCCGACCGTTCGATCGTTCAAAATTTTTAGGATATTGTTCTAGAAGAGTAATGAGACCCTTGGGAAGATATGGATTAAAAATCTGGTCCTGATTGAGTTACTAGTGTTAACTTTGAACAAAATGTTCTTAATCGTCCTTAAGTACTAAAATTAGTATTACTAGAGACCCGATAGAGTCTAGTGGCCCTATCTTGTTTAGCGAGTTTTTCCAGTTAATGCATGTCTCGAATTACGTGCAGGTGACGCTTTACTATGATATATAAGTTTATTGAACTTCTAGATAATATAAATGAGATGTATGATTACTAGTGTGAAAATATGAGCTGGAATATTGTTAGAAATATTTCATAAAAATCGTATGTCTGTGTGGTTTGATATTTGTTGTCTTGTGGTATCGATAGTGTGTATGCTAGTACTTACAATCCATTTTAATTAATGCATATTGTGTGATGATTTGACTGCATGATGTAACAATGTTAGATGAATGGTCTCGCCTGGTTAATCCGCATTGGGGGACCATGCACGCCTGGGGGTGGTCCTGCCTGATTAATCCGCATTTGGGGGGGGGGGGGGGTCACTGCCTACTTGATTACATAATTCCCATAGGTGGTTCTGCCTGGTTAATCCGCATTCAAGAACCACACTATTGGAGGCATGTCCATGGTTCCGTCAGGTTAATCCGTATTAGGGGACCATGGACACCCTAGGGGTGGTCCCGTCCGGTTAATCCACATTGAGGGACCACGCATACCATATGGGTGACTCTGCCTGGTCAATTTGCATTGGGAGTGTCACTGCCTAATCTATTTACTTCCATAGGTTGTCTCGCCTAGTTAATCCGCATTAGGGGACCACACTATCGAATGATTGCCTACTGTCCCACTTGATTAATCTGAATTGGGGGACTATTCGCATACTAGAGGTGACTCCGCCTAGTTAATCCGCATTAGAGGATCACTCTCTTCTTGATCTCATTAGATTACATCCATAGGTGATCCCACCTGGTTAATCCGCATTGGGGGATCACTGCCTACTTGATCATATGAGATTAGATCCATAGGTGATCCCACTTGGTTAATCCGCATTGGGGAACCGTGCGCATTCTAGAGCAGGATTTCGTTGAGTGATATGGAATCATAGTCTATTCGGGACTTCCGGTGAGTTGTTAGGAATTTATATGGTATGGATATGATTGTTATTTTTATAATTAGATTTACATATCAACGTGGCTAGAGAATGATATTGTGCTTCGTTAGTTATTTGACTTATTACTTGCCCAGACCCGCCTAGGCACTAGCCTAGATCGCGACTCTGACTGAGGCAGAACACACATTATAACTTTTGTTTGATATATATATTTTTTACAATAAATTGTAAGAGACTTGTTAATACTTAGATGAACACACATTATATGCTTGTTCTCTATGTTTCATTATGCTCCAATAATTTTGTAAACACGAAAATTTCCTGAAACGAAAGAGACAAGAACAACGCGTACAAAATAATATTTGTATTAATTTTGGGGTTACAATCTCTTTTACAATTTGATCCTCTGATTCTATCTTTGTAAGGTATAGATTTGTGGATGAGTTGTTGATCCAAAGGGGCGTCAAGGCTTGAGCTTAGGATGAACGAGGATGTGGATTTGTTTATATTGTTGATCCGAGGGGCCGTCGGGGCTTGATCTTAAGATGAACGAGTGATGAACAATGAACACTTTCTTCAAGGGCCGTCGGGGCTTGATCTTGAATTGGTGGAAGTTCTTCAAGGATCGTTGGGGCTTGATCTTGAAGGTGGATTTGACGAAGAACGAAGAGAGCTTTCTTGATCCTTCGGAATTCTTGGGAATTTGGGGGTTTGGTGCTTGAAAGCTTTTAGTGTTTCAAAGCTTTCAAGGATTTGGGGGAATTCTCTTCCAATTTGGGAGTAGAGAAAATGTGTATGTGAATTGGTCCCTTGAAATGGATGAAATGGCCTTGTATTTATAGAATTTTTCAAGGCCTAACTTTGAATATAATATTCAGATGAAATAAATCATTTCTGCCAGTTGTTGACACGTGTCTTATTCGGTGACTTTTTTGATTTCTTTCGATTTTTCTTTGAGTCACGCACTACATGTAAAATTCATGTGATACGTGGGCGTTGAAATTTTAATTTATCGGTTAACATTTATTTCAACGAAATTTCGATGTCTACAAATGCCCCCACTTCAAGGCGCGTCGTATACATATACTTGTCACGTGTAGAAGATGCGTTTTGAAGTCCCTTAATGCAGATGTCGATCCAAGGGCCGTTGAGGCTTGATCTTGAATTGGACTGGAAACTTCCTCAAGGGCCGTAGAGGCTTGAATCTTGAATTTTGTGCTGCAAGTTCCTTCAAGTGCCTTTTGAGGCTTGTTCTTGAATTCGGCTGGAAGATTTTCTGGTTTCCTCCAATTGTTGATTTTCCACAGGCTTAATCTTGAACTGGGCTGGAGGGTTTTCTGGTTTCCTCCAAAGGTCTGAACTTACTCCTTTCATCTGGAGCTGAATTTGTTTCAACGATGGCTGACGCTTGATCTTTAATTGGACTTACAATTTCTTCAAGGGCCGACGGGGGCTTGATCTTGATGAATGGAACCGGGACCACGAGCGGCTTCAGGATTTGAACACCCGGCAAGCAGACACGAGATGAAGGTGATGGCCTATTTCCTTGTTCAATCTTTCCAATTCATATTGAAGAGGGTCAGAGGATGAATCTTCAAGATTGATGCTTCATTGTCGCTCGTCTTGTCTGTTCTCCAGGCAGATGTAGATGAGTACTCAAGAGAAATGCTAGGTAGGCAATCAGGGAAGGGGTTCCAGGCAGTCTGTTCATGACTGGAAGCTTGATTCCATGTGCCGCCCGATTGCTATTCCTCTCATTATCCTGCATGTAAGAACAAGGACAAAGAAAGAACAGGGAGAAAGCATGATATGAGATATTTTCGCTTTAGACCCTGATGATATGAGATGCTTTTGCTTTTGGTGATTTGATGGCGTTGCACGGCGAGGCTTTGCTCTTCGACGATGGTGCTAACAAGAGGCTGTCGAGGCTTCTCGAGCTCTTCAATTAGAGCAACGACTCCGAGCTTGGTTTTGACTTAGATTCCTCCGTCCAGATTATGCAGTTCTGCAGAGAAGGGCATCATGCTATAGTGACTTGTTACAACTTGTCACGCTGCATTCTTCTCTGCTTGTTTCTTCTGCATAGCAGAAGTGGTGCGCAACCTTTTGCGTTTGACTGGTCCTTCAGAGCATCACTTCTCAGCGACTCATCCACGCTTGGCAGCTTCAGTGCAAAGAGCCGACAGAATGCCAAATATTCTGCGATGGCGGTGACATGAGACCCAGCTTCAACAACAGTTGAAGATGACCACTCGAGAGCAATGCAAGGTAAGCAATCAGGCAAAAGGTTCTGAGCAATCAGTCTCTGATTGGACGTTTGATTTCTGGTTCTGACTGATCGCTCTCTTCCTCCCTGTCTTGCAGGTAAGAGCCAGGGTAAAGGAAAGAAAAGGGAAAAGCATGATATGAGATACCTTTGCTTTCGACCCTGATGATATGAGATACGTTTGCTTTTGAAGAAGTAGTGGATGAATCAGCACATATATTGGTTGCGTTTGTCTCCACATGCTTCGATGTATCAATTTCATCTGCCTCAGCTGTTCTTCAGGCAGGTGTGGTATCTTCCCGGAAGTTTGAGTGGAGGTTCCGACATATTGCTTTTGTTTATCCTTGTCTTGCGGGTAAGAGTGAGGACAAAGGAAAGGACAGGGAGATTGCATGATATGAGTGTGGCTAGCTTTCGTCCCTGATGATATGAGATACGTTCGCTTTTGGAGAAGTAGCGGATGAACCAACACATATATTGGTTGTGCTTGTCTCCACATGCTTCGGTGTACCGATTTCACCTGCTTCATCTGTTTTCCTTGCAGAAGTGGTATTCTCCCTAGTTTTTCTCCATGCAGGTTTGACATCTGCTCTTGCAGTATTTGCCCTCCGATGCAGGAGTTGAACGCAAACCTTGCATTTGAATGGTCCATCAGGGCATCACTTCTCAGCGACTCGTCCATGCTTGGCAGCTTCAGTGCAAAGAGCCAACAGAATGCCAAATATTCTGCGATGGTGGTGACTTGAGACCCAGCTCCACCAACAGTTGAAGATGACCACTCGAGAGCAATGCAAGGTAAGCAATCAGGCAAAGGTTTCGAGCAATCAGTCCTAGATCGGACGTTTAATTTCACGTTCGGACTGATTGCTTTCTTTCCCCTTGTCTTGGAGGTAAGAGCAAGGGCAAAGGAAATGACAGGGGAAAAGCATGATATGAGATACCTTTGCTTTCGACCCCGATGATATGAGATACGTTTGCTTTGGCGGAAGCAGCGGACGAACCAGCATGTTGCGCTTGCGTCCACATGCTTTGATGTATCAATTTCACCTGCCTCAGCTGTTCTTTAGGCAGGTGTGGTATCTTCCCTAGAAGCACATCAGCAGTTGAAGATGAGTACTTGAGAGCGAGGCTAGGCAAGCAATCAGGGAAGAAGCTTCCAGGCAATCGGTTCCAACTCGGAAGGTCGAGTCCAAGTGCTGACTGATCGCTCCCTTTCTCCTTGTCCTGCGGTGAAGAGGGAGGACAAAGAAAAGGATGGGGAAAAAGCATGCTATGAGATACTCTTGCTCTCATCCCTGATGATATGAAATACTTTTGCTCTGGTGCGACCTGGTTGAAGAGGTGTTTTCCGGGAAGAAGAGAACTGAGTATGTTGAGGGGTTTGGTTGCAGATGCATTCTTGGCAAGGAAGAAGAATCAGGCGTTTTGGATGTGTGCTTTGTCTTCGAGGATGAAGGTTATCATATATAGGGATTTCCCACTTACAGGTAGTGGTGTGGACGTGACCTTGTCACCCACGCTTGTCGGCGACAGCGTTGTAATGGGAATAGTAGGATTCACGTGTTTTTAACTTTGTCAGAGACTTTTGACAAAGTTGCACGTGATATCTGAAAAGCTGAGATTGCGTCTGAAATGAGTTGACGAATTTTACGCAGGAAAACCCGGCTTTTGAAATTTGGGAAATGGTGTCTCTTTGACCCTTGAACAGGTGGCCGTGTTGCTTCTCCTTTTATAGAGGTATTGATTGCATTCCAAAATGCATACGTCGAAGATTTCCCGCCTGCGAAAATTATCTCTGCTGCATTTCCGAAATTTTACTCTATCCACCCTTCTCCTTCATCATTTCTGAAAATGGCTTACCCGTCTGACATTTGCTTAGATTTGAGTCTTGGGAATGATACAGGCGCGCAGCGTCAGGGTGATATATGGCGCCCATCCTTCTTATCCTCTAATGGCCCTCTTACGGTTGAAGACTCCGTGATGATGGATGCGACAACAGCTACGGTAGTAGCTAGGAACCTCCTTACCCCTAAAGATAATAGACTGCTTTCAGGATGGTCCGATGAGTTGGCTGTCTAAGACTCCCTGGCTCTCAGCATTCAGTGTGCGAGCTCTATGTCCAACATGGGCCAACGCTTACTCGCTCGATCTCGCCAAGTTGAATCATTGATGGCCGAGGTGGCAACCCTTAGTCACGAGATTAGGCAGCTCAAGCGTGAGAATAGAGAGTTGCATGTGCTTGCAAATAATTATTCGGCGGGCATGAAGAGGAAGCTTGATCAGCTGCTGGACTCCGAAGGTCGAATTCAACGTGACCGTCAGAAGTTTGCGGATGTATTCTGGAGGCACTTTTTGCCTTCGTCATCTGGGGTTCGACCAAGTATTGAGGCCCCGAATAATCCATCTTCAGTGCCTTCGGTGCCTCCCTCGGCTAGTGTCCCGCCGAGTACTGAGGCTTCGCATTAGTGACATTTTGTGAAGGCTCCATTTTCTTTTATTTTATTTTATTTTTTATTTTTGTACGTACTTGTAACTTCTTAAAGATATCAATAAATGAAATCTTATTTCATTCATATGGTTTTTTTTTTTATTTTTTTTTATTTTTTTATTTTATATTTATTTGCACAGTCTGTTGCACAGTTTGCTGCACAATCTGCACCAATCCCAGTTTGCTTTTTGTATTATATTATACATATATATATATATATATGATATAATATAAATATGCGCTGTATGGGACGTATGCGCTGCATGGGACGAGAACTTGCAGAAAACATGGCAGCTTGGGTGAGGCGGAGTAGAAGAGGTGGACAACCAAGTTGGGGGAAAAGCATCGTCCAGCTTGCAGAGGGGACAAAGACAAGCCATGCCATGCGGGTCACTGTTAGCACATCCTTCCTCTCTTCATGCGGACCGCTGTTAGCACAGTCACCGCACAGCCTTCATTTCTGCACGCGGGTTGCTATTTGGCACAGTCTTCATTTCTGCACGCGGGTTGCTGTTTGGCACAGTCTTCGCACTGCCTTCTTTGCACAGCCTTCCTCGCTGCATGCGGGTTGCTGTTAGCACAGTTTCCACACTTCATTCTTTCTGGGTTCTTCCATATATATACATGTATATATATACGAGATTGCACCGTGACTGCACAACCATTGGACAGCCACTGCACAGCCTTCTTCTCATCACTGCGCAACCATTGCTCTGTGACTGCCTTGCACTGTCGCTGCACCATCTGCTGGAAGCTCCCCCTCAGTCGTTTCGTGTTGTTTTGCCAGCCCTGCGTCTGCCTTGCGAAGCCGCGCCTTCCGCCTGCTGAGTGCATGTTCGAACAGCAAAGCCGAGCTTGCTTCAACCGCTGCCGTCGCTGCGTTGCTTGCTTGCTTGCCGTCGCTGCGTTGCTTGCTCGAACAGCAAAGCCGTCGCTGCTTCATGCCTGCTGCTGCAGGTTTATCTTCGACTCCCCTTGTTTTTTGAATCACTTATATATACATATATATATATATATATATATATATGTGGTCAGATGCGTCTGCCCTATATATACATAATATATATATATATATATATATATATATGTGGTCAGATGCCTTAGTTAATCATGTGGCTTTTATGATTTTGACTAGCCATGTTTATATACATATAATATGTACACGACTCTTTTTTTTTTTATTTATTTTTATTTTTTTTTATGTGATTTTGACTAGTCAAGTTTATGTACATATAAAATGTGCATGTTTTGCAGATAGCGGTGGAGTGAGCAGGAAGTGGGTGTACCCGTGCTTTTTGCTGCTTAGTGCTTGTCCAAGAGACTGTGACGGGGTTTCGTTGTGTAGTGCCTTTTGATCACGGTTTTCCCTCGGTGGTGCGCTGCCGTGTGGTGCTGTGTAAGAGACTGCAGCGGGATTTCGTTGCAGGGTTGCGTAGTGTGATTGTGGCATTTTGGTTTTCCTTGCCACTGTAACGTGCTTTGAAGGATTGTTCTGTAGCTGCTCTCTTCACCGTGTTGCTCAAGTTTTGTGGCTGATTTTTTCGTTGCAGTCATGGTATTTTTTAAGTGCTTTGAGAGCAACGCCATCACCATTCTTGCAAAGGAAGGAGATTCGCAAGATAGAGGAACGACGTTGAGGCTTTATGCGCCATTGACTGGCCCTAAAGCGCTCGCTTTTCTTGCAAAAGACAACTCCATGCATATTAAGTCGTGGTCTTCTGAAGTGTCTTGGGAGGTGGTAAACTCCGTTCGCCCCACTACAAAGGAGAAAGCGCGCAAGTCGAGGATTCTTATCTTGAACCATTCGCACCATGTTCGTGACAATCATCCGGCTTCGTCTGAGCTTCTTGGTGATCGTATTCGTAGCGGAGTTGTGGCTTGGGGTAGCGCCTTGTCGACTAATGGAGGAGCTGCATTCGTTGAGTCTTATTGGGAATGGCTTGAAGATGTCTTGAGCCGCTCCAAAGACGTGCTTACCAACATGGGCCTTTATCATGCAGTGTACGCATCTTTGTTCAGTTATGATCGTCATCCTTCCGTCATTCGCGCATTCTTTGAGCATTGGTGTTCAGCGACCAACACCCTCCACACGGCTCAAGGGGAGATGTCGATTTCACTTAGGGATCTCTACAAGATAGGGGGCTTGCCGATCCAAGGAAAATTTTATGACGAGGTTGTCCCTACTGTGGAAGAGTTTTCTTGTCGTAACGGTCGAGGATTGCCGGTGAGTTGCCGTTATTTGTTTTGGGCGTACCATAAGCTTTCCCAAGAGGCTCCGGGTAAGTCAGGCGTGAAGATTTCTTCATGGATCCAATTTTGGTATAGGGATGCCGTGAAGTACAAGAGGCCTTCGAAGAAAAGTGGTCGTAACAAGACAACCAGGCCTAAGGGGGACTCGGATCCATCAGGTGTCATTGGCCCAGTTGGGCGTCGTGCCCTTACCGAGTTGAAGACATTTGAGGATCTTGGCGTGGAGTCGGAGCACTTGGAAGAATCTTACCTGGCCGCTTTCTTAGCTTGTTGGCTTTGTAAGTTTGTTTTTCCCAAAGACGACGTTAACTTCATCCGTCCCGGAGTCTTCAAAGTTGCTAGCAAGATGGCTGCAGGTGAGTCTTTCAGCCTTGCTATTCCGGTCTTAGCCAACATTTACAACGGCTTAAGCGTTGTTTCGAACTTGGCAAGCACTGAAGATCGTGCTGCGGTACTTCCTTACCACTATGTGTATGGTTGGCTGGGTTTGTATTTTGGCACTCATTTTTCTTCGTCAACTTTAGATGGGTCAGGGCCTTCTTCATCGACTTCAGTCAAGCTGGGGCCCTTGATGACGAAGTATTCTGGTGTGTTCTCTGCGAAGAGCTTTGACGATTTGCAAGCACAAGCGCTGTTTAGGAGTTGTGAAGGCTTGAGGATGGATCGCCTGGCGAGAGTTGGCTCTGTGCGGCGAGGCATCGTGGATGATTTGCATCTTCGCTTCCCAGACTCATCTTATCTTATAAGTCTTCGCTCGGGGTATGTTTCTTTACGGCAAGAAGACCGATGCATCATTCAGCCGTACAGTCCCCACCGTTTTAGCAGACAATTTGGTTTTGTCCAAAATATGCCGGGCAAGTTGAAGGAAAAAGCCCAATCGGAATCCTTGCAAGCCGTGTACATGTATTGGGAGTCTTGTTCCCGTGCATGTACAAATGCTTCTATCACCCTACCGGCCAAGAACGAGTTCAAGGGTAATCCAGTGACCCGTGCTTACGGAAGTTGGTGGTCAAGGGTATATTATAAAAACTTTGGGGTGGCAAGTGGCACTAATTCTTCTCGTTCACGCCATGATGCGTCGAAAGAGGGTCGTTCTGTAGTTCCTGCGCAGCTGGTACCTTTCGATTGCGCGAGTGTAGCCCCTTTGCAAGATAGACCCGTGGGTTTAGCTCCTCAACGCCCGTGCTTGTCTTCTCAACATCTGGGTGCTTCTGAAGAGGCGGAAGATGAAGTTGATTCGCACGAAGATGGACTCGTTTTGCAGCGGCGTCGACAAGCTTTAAACAAGCGACCACTTGAAGGTGCTCAGGTTGACAGCGATGTCAATTTTCGTCACAAGAAGCAAGAAGCGTCTAGGCCTCCTCAATTTGATGGTCGCATGTCATTTGAGAAAGATGTATGTATTTCCTTCTTTCTTGTGACTTCTTCTGCTTTCGTTGTTTTAGCTTTTGTTTCTAACATATTTCCTTTGTCTTCTTTAGGTTGGGCCTTCTCGTTCTTTTGATCTGGAGGACACGGGAGTTCATTCCTATATGAACATGCTACTTGGGGGCACTTTACCTACAGATGAGGATATCGGGGACCCACCTGGTGTAGAGCTTGTTCCACATCCGCCAAACTTCTCGGGTTTACCGTGTGAAGGTGAAGGTGTACAAGAGCCTGTCGCACGTCCGACATTTTTGCCAGCTAGTTCTGGGGTCTCTTTGAGAGGGCCAAATGCTAGCGGTACTGAGCATTTTATCCACCACATCCAACTTCGTACGGCCATGGATGTCAAGAGCCATATCGAGAAGAGGATTTTGAAGTGTCCCTTGGAAGACCTTGTGTTGCTCAAGGAGGATTTGTTGAAGCTTGTTTCTGTGATCGACAACCTTAACGTTGATTCTTCTCCCTTAAGGGTTCAAATTGTCGAACTTATGACCGCCTCAACTGAATATGCTTCCTTGCGCGCCACTTCCTTGAAAATGTTGAGTCTAGATGCTAGAGCTCAACAACTCGCGACAATAGACTCATCGATTGCCCATGTCCGGTCTTCTCAACAAGCCGCTTCAAGAGATTATCAGGTCGCAGTGACCTCTTTAGCTTCCGTTCAGGCGCGTCTAGAAGCGTTGATGCAAGAACAAGAGCGATTGGGAACCGAAGCATCACGATTTAAAGGTTTTCTCTTGGAGAAGGAAGCTACAATTTCTCAGTACCAAAAAGAGATGTCACTCCTAGAGCAAGAGAAAGGCACGGTTATGGAGTCGCCTATCTTGTCTCCGGCCGATGCGGAGACCTTGAAGACTCTAGAAAGCCTGCTTGAGCATCGTCGCCGTAGTTTTAGGGACATAGTTCTTAAGTAATGTATTCCCTTATTTGCTCTTTTTTTTTTATTTGTATTTGTAATGGAATTGACTCTTGATAGTCAAATGTTTAATAAAACCTTATTTTTACTTTGATGTGACTGAACTCAAAGTTGAATGTTTGAGCTGCCTACGTACCCTTCCAAAGAAGAGATCAAGTCATAACGTAGTTCAAATACATATATATATTTTTTGGTATTTTTTTTTTATCCCGTACACAGTTTATGCTCTTGCGGGCCAGGAGCATGGCTTCTTCTCAAGCGTAGTACCGCTTCAAGAACTTGCCATTTATGGGGCCAGTTCTTAAGCCGTCTTCTGCCATGATTAAGTAGGCGCCATTGGTGTAGACCTCTTGTATGACGTATGGTCCGTCCCACTTTGACGTGAACTTGCTTTTTGTCTTGTGAGTTGTGATGATGGGCCTACGCAATGCGAGGACGAGATCTCCAGTTTGGAAAGACCTCGGGCGGACCTTCTTGTTGAATGCCTTGGAAAGCCTTGCTTGGTAGCATTCCAAATGTTGTTGAGCTTCGAGCCTTCTTTCATCGAGTGCTTCCAACTCTTGAAGTCGTAGCTTTGCATTTTCCTCATCGGTCAAGCCTTCTTGTATAGCCATCCTTAGCGAGGGGATTTGACTTTCAAGTGGTAGAACAGTTTCCACTCCATATACGAGAGAATAAGGTGTAGCTTGGGTAGGAGTCCTATGTGTCGTCTTATATGCCCTGAGTGCTTCTCTTATTCTTTCATGCCAATCTCTCTTTGTTCGGCCGATCACCTTTTTCAGGAGGTTGCACAGCGTTTTGTTGAATGCTTCTGCGAGACCGTTTGCCGGGGCATGATACATAGAAGACTTGTGCTGCTTGAACTTGTATTTCTCACAGAGCTCGTCCACGAGTCGGTTGGAGAACTGTTTTTCGTTGTTAGTGATAATGTAGCGGGGTACTCCATATCGGTGGATGATATGCTCCTTGATGAAACGAACGACAGTTTCCTTTTTAACTTCCCTTAGGGGTAAGGCTTCAGCCCACTTGGAGAAGTAATCTGTTGCAGCCAAGATGTAAGCTTCTCCTGCAGATGACTTCGGCGCAATTGGTCCTATGACGTCCAATCCCCATGCATCGAACGGCCATGATGCAACTGTAGGGTGCAACGGCTCGGGCGGTTGATGTATGAAGTTGGCGTGGAATTGACAGGCTTGGCACCTTTTGGCGTGTTCCATGCAATCCTTCACTATGCTTGGCTAGTAGTAACCCATTCTTTTGAGCTGGAAATGTAGCTTTGGTCCAGATTGATGCGCCCCACATACACCTGAATGTGCTTCTTCCATGGCTTGATTGGATTCTTCTTCACCTAGGCATCTTAAAAGTACTCCTTCAAAAGAGCGTCGGTAGAGTGTTCCTTTGTAGTAGAGGAAGCGATGTGCTCGTCGACGTATTTCAGAGCGGTGTCTGGGACCGTCTGGAAGCTTTCCATGCTCTAAGTAGTCGATCAACGGCTGTCTCCACTCTTTAGCATCGACCAAAAGTACTGAGATGTCATTTGTGTCATCCAGTGGCATTTCAGTAACCAGCGGGATCACCCATCTTTGGCAAACTGGCACATCTGTAGCTTCATCTTCTCCTAGCGTCATACTTGAGGCTAGGTTGGCGAGAGCGTCTGCCATTTGATTTTCTTTTCTTGGCACATGTTCTAGTGTCACGGCCTCGAATTTTTGTAGCAGCTGAGTTGCTAACCGAAAGTATGGGACGAGATCGTCTTTCCTTACCTCATATTCAGTTAGTAGTTGATTGATTATGAGTTTGGAGTCACCATATACCTCAAGGGCTGTGATTTCCATGTTGATCGTCATTTGGCGCCCGATGATCAGTGCTTGGTATTCAGCGACGTTGTTGGAACACAATTTGCTTAGTTGGAAGGAATATGGTAGTATTTGCCTCTGTGGTGACATGAACACTACTCCTGCCCCCGCTCCGTCTGGTCGTGCGGATCCATCGAAGAACATCGTCCATGTTGGGAATATGTCGATATAGAACACCTCCTCGTCAGGCAAGTCGTCTGAGATTTTCCAATCGGCTGGGATTGGATGATCGGCAAGGAAGTCTGCTAGCGCTTGTCCTTTGACGGCTTTAGCTGGGATGTAGATGATCTCGTATTGATTGAGAAGCAACGCCCATTTAGCTAGTCGCCCTGTCAAGACTGGTTTGGACATGACGTATTTGACTGGGTCAGCTTTAGCAACCAGGTGGATGGTGTAAGCGTGCATGTAGTGTCTGAGCTTCTGGATGGCAAACACCAAGGCGAGGCACATCTTTTCTATCGGGGAGTAGTTCAACTCAGCGCCAGTGAGAGTTCGACTGAGGTAGTAAAGCGCTCCTTCTTTCTGGGATTCGTTCTCTTGTGCCAAGAGCGCTCCAACTGAACTTTCCTGAGCGGCAATGTATAATATGAGCGGCCTCCCGGGCACAGGTGCCCCCAGGACAGGTGGACTCGATAAATACTTTTTTATGCTTTCGAAAGCGTTGTGGCATGCTTCGTCCCATACAAACGGAACATCTTTCTTTAGGAGTCGACTGAACGGTTGACAACGCCCTGCAAGGTTAGAGATAAAGCGTCTGATGAAGGCTAACCGTCCTTGTAGACTTTTTGGCTCGCGCAAGTTTCTTGGCTCGGGCATGTTTTGAATGGCCTTGATCTTCGACTGGTCCACTTCAATGCACGGTGCTTGACAATGAAGCCGAGGAATTTTCCAGAGGTGACGCCGAATGCGCATTTTAACGGGTTCATCTTGAGGTTGTATTTTCGCAGCCTTTCAAACACTGTTCGTAAATCCTGCAAGTGATCTGATCTCTTCCGTGTCTTGACTACCACATCGTCTACGTAACATTCTACGTTTTTGTGTAGCATGTCATTGAAGATTTTCTGCATTGCGCGTTGATATGTAGCTCCGGCGTTCTTCAGACCAAAGGGCATCACCTTGTAGCAGTAGATACCTTTTGGAGTGCGGAAGGCTGTTAGTTCCTCGTCTTCAAGAGCCATGCGAATTTGATTGTATCCAGAAGAGCCGTCCATGAATGATAGTGCCTCGTGGCCAGTGGTTGCGTCCACCATGATTTCGATGATTGGCAAGGGGAAGTCATCCTTTGGGCAAGCATCGTTGAGGTCCCGGAAGACTACGCACACACGTATTTGTCCAGATTTCTTAAGGACAATGACAATGTTGGAAATCCACTTGGGGTATTGCACCTCCCGAATGAAGCCTGCTTCGATTAGCTTGTCTACCTCGGCCTCTATTTGTGGGATGAGCTCGGATCGGTAGCGTCTTTGAGTTTGCTTTATCGGTCGTGTTCTGATGCGAAATATATTAAGCACACAAATTAAACCCTCTTGATGTGAATTGTAGTACAGATCAAGTAGGGATCGTTCTAGGCCGGGGATTAGGAGGGATTGCCAATCGATTTAAAACTGACTCAAAGACTCAAAAATAAACTTAAAAACGTTTGGATAGGTTTAAAATACTTAAAACAAGTTCACAAGACTCAAAATAGGTTGAAAACACTCAAAACTGCCTAAAAACACAAACTGGGCAGTTTCTGACTCTAAACACAATTTTGGACGAAAATAAGGTTTTGGCTTGACTCAAAACACTTAAAAACACAAGTAAAACAAGTTTAAAACAATTTAAAACAAGAAAGTAAAGGGGGGATTTTGTTTGAACGAATTTAAAAGGAAAACAAGTTGAAAACAGATTTTAAAGTAAAACAAAGTTTGAAAACGTTTTTGAGAAGTTTGGATGGATGATGGGCTAGCTAGAGGCTCTTTCTCCACACATGTTATGTATGCAAACGAATCGATTCCTAGTTACTCCTTCATTGAATCACGAATGACAATGCCCCAAGTTAACCGTGACATCACTAATTAACCATCAGATTTTCCTTGAGTTATTGGATTGGATGACATCATTCGACAACCCAAAGCATTCTTCAAAAGTCCCCTACATGACATCATAATAAAGATACAATCAAAGATCATTACGTTCAATGAAAATCATAAGCATTGACAAAGCACTTGTAACTATGACATCATGTCACTCATGCTAGGAATTGAACTTAACGCGATCGTTTATAAGCGACCTTCACCACTTATGAGTATAAGGTTGTAACGATTATGTGAAACTCCCTTATACTCTAGCATCAAATTCATGCATGCCAATTAAGTGTCGACCCTCAATCAACAAACACAAATAAGTTATCAATCAAACAGTTAAGCCAATTGCATTCACAACTCAAGAATTCGTAACTGAAACTTATCAATTCATATTGCACCCATAATCATGGCTTTGAAATCACCCCTAGCCAAAAGGGGTCTAGCCACTCATGTTCACAGCAAAGCAATAAGAATTTAATTTAAACATTTAGAACAAAGAAAGAATTACACCTAGAACGCTCCAATGATCCAACGCTTGAAGAACAAACACGTCCAAGGCCTTCCTTCTTCTCCTTTGCTGAGGCACAAGTGGTTGAGGGAGGTTTGGGATGTGTTTTGGGGTGAGGAATGAGAGAGAGGTGCGGCAGAGTGAGAGAGAGTTGAATGTGTGAGCAGTTTGTATGAATGAGTGAGTGAATGATGTGTTTTGGTGCGGCAAAAGGTCATATATATAGTGGAGAGGTTAAGGCACGGTTTAGGTAATCTAGGAAACAAAAACTTAACCAAAACTTAAAGGGAAATAGGAATTAAAAACACAAACCTAAGGGGAATGGGTCACAAGGTGCGGCAGGGATAAATTCAAAGAGGAAAAGGTCTTTTGGGACAAGGAAAAGTGTTTCCTTGCAGGTTTGGGTCCAAAATATAAAAGGGAAATAGGAACTTGGTTAGCAAGAAAGGAAAGAGGAGAAGAGAGTTGCGGCAAGATCAGAAATTTAGGAAAGGTGGAAGACTTTTGCGGCAAGGACAAGGAAAAGTGTTTTCCTTGCTAGTTTAGGTCCAAAACTGAAAAGGAATGTGAATTTAAGTGTGGCAAAGGTGTATGAGGGAAGAAGAGGTGCGGCACTATCCTAAATAACAAGGGAATGTGGCTTACTTGTGCAGCAAGAAAGGACACCCATCAAAGCATGTGCGGCAAGGGTCCAAAAGGAACAAGGAAGTACTTCCTTGCACGGCAAGGAAGATATGGCTGGCATGTAGGTGCGGCTTCCTCCTTCATTTGGTATTTAAAGTATCCCAATAGATCTAGGACTCCTCCTTGTAGTTAAAGCCTTGATAAAATAGGATTGAGAAAGTCAAAGGTCAAAGTAAGGAAACTTTGACTTAGTCAACCCTTCTTCTTCTTGGATTCCTTTTCCTTCTTTGACTTGAATTTATTTTTCCTCTTCTCTTTAGCTGATTCCTAGCATGCTTTGGTCTTCAATTTCGTCCATCTACATTGCTCCAAACATAAGCTATCCAAAACATGCCCAAAATAGCTCCAAAAGGCTCCAAAATGCACTTTCTTGATACTTTACCCCTTGGGACCTACAAACACACGAAAATAGCTTAAAATACTAAATTAAATACAAATAACTAACATAAATGCACGAGAACAAGCCAACTAATTTGCATAAATATGCTCATATCAAATTCCCCCATACTTAGCTTTTGCTAGTCCTCGAGCAAAACGAAACAAACGAAACAAAGTTACAATCAAAACACAATCTAAACCTTCCAACGTTTTCCTCAGGGATTTCCAACGCACATGACATATTAAAGATCATCATTCACATAGATTTTAGTCATTCTTTTGCTCGAGCACATACTTAATCATAGTCGTCACTTATTAGCTCGCATTTAATCAATTAAAACAATGATTTGAATGTAGTAACATGCCTTAGAGAATTCACCCAATTCCTTACAAGATACACTCTTTTTCACACAGATTTTCTGACTACACACCTTACACTAGTTATATGTGAGAAGATTGATGTAAAAATGAAAACAAATACTCACATATGTTTATGACAAAGAAAGCATTTTCTGGAGTTATTAAGCATGTTTAAATATGACCTCATGAATGGAATGCTACTACTTAGATGCGAGAACCAGGGACACCATATGCTCATACCAATCCCAAACTCCACAAATTGAAACACACAACACTCAAGATTGAAGTCAAGGGTTGTAACGGGGCTTAAGGGGTATTGGCTAACAAAGAAAGGTAAGGATAAACAAACGTTCTTTAGGCAATAGCAAGCATAGTAATGATTTTGACACTTGGAATTCATGTTAAAATGCAGAAATCATCTTTTAAACACAAGGGAAGATTCATGCAACATTTAGGGCCTAATTCAACTTTTTGGACCCTTTCTTCAACAATCAACACTTTAGGGCTCTTTTTCACATAATTTTCAACTCTTTTTCATACTTTTCACAACTTTTCTTTTTTCTTTTCTTTTTCCACGAATTTTTCTTCTTTTTGTACTCAAAAACACCAAAAATCTCTTCCCCCACACTTGTTTTCTGCAAACAATTACTCAAAACGAATTCCCTTTAAATCATGCTTTACTATGCTTCAAGAACGAGGGTATGGATGGTCCTAATCTAGGTTAGGTGAGGGTGATGTGGGTTAACAAAGAAATTGGCTAAACAAGGCTCAACGGGGTTAAAACCTAAACACAATGCACGGGGGATGGCTTTTTGGCTCTTGGTTTACTATACAACTTCATCTTGTTTATGTGTTATGCACTCAATACCATGTTTTGAATGAAACGGATATGAGTTCTAGTATTTGGAACAAAATGATGAAACGCCTTCTAAGTAGTAACCAAGCAAAGAATAATGAGATCATGCAACGACTTTAGAAAACAATGAATGCACAGATTTTTAACTCTCCAAAGAACGTTTAGGCTCAAGTCTCTCAAGGTTGTAGCGTTAATTTGGGTTCCTTCTTTCAAGCATGTTACAAAAACTGATTTTTTTCTTTTGTAATCAAATGTGAATTCATAAACAACAACGACAACCAAGCATAAACCAAAGGTATGTCAAACTTCCATCCATGCTTACAATTTTCCTTAACAGTCATGCAATTAAAAACCAAATCCTCATCATTGGGTTGGAAGGTACCTTAAGACACAAACAAACACACAAAAACAAATCTTTTTGGCTTTTTCAAAACAATTTTTCAAATTTTTATGAAATTTTCGGATTTTTAAATCAAAACACTTTAAAAACACATAAAAACAGTGAAAAACAACATTGTAAGTGATAGGTGAATAAAACCCACGAAATTCATTTAAAAACAGCTTGTTTACTCCCCCACACTTAAATCAAACATTGTCCTCAATGTTTCATACGAAAACTCACACACAAACAAGCAAACAAACAGCAAATAAACATGCAATGCAAAGTAAAATTAACAAAGAGTAGAGTGAGGAACATAAACACCTGGTTATGGAGTGCTTTCGCGTGCTCTCTTTGTTGATTGCATGGGTTGCCTCCCACGAAGCGCTTTCTTTAACGTCTTGCAGCCGGACGAAGAACTCTATTCACTCTTCATTGGAGCCCACGGCATGGAAGGGGATTTCTTCCACAACTTGCTCCACGGCACTCTCATAATAGGGCTTCAATCGATGTCCGTTTACCTTGAATTCTAGCCCATTCCTTAAGCTTTGGACTTGAACTGTACCATATGGAAAAACATTAGTAACAACAAAAGGTCCAATCCACTTAGAACGTAACTTACCAGGGAATAAACGTAGACGGGAGTTGAAAAGCAACACTTTCTGCCCAATTGTGAATGTTTTGCCCCGAATCATCTTGTCATGAAACGCCTTGGTTTTCTCCTTGTAAATGCGGGCATTCTCGTATGCTTCATTTCTTATCTCCTCAAGTTCATTTATTTGGAGCTTTCTTTGAATTCCAGCAGCATCTAAGTCCAAATTGAATGCTTTCACCGCCCAATGTGCCTTATGCTCTAATTCCACAGGTAGGTGACACGGCTTGCCATAGATTAGCCGAAATGGAGACATCCCTAGGGGTGTTTTGTAGGCCGTACGATATGCCCACAGTGCATCGTCTAAGCGCAAGCTCCAATCCTTCCGGTTTGGCCCAACGGTCTTCTCCAAGATTTGCTTGATTTCTCTATTCGAAACTTCGGCTTGGCCACTTGTTTGAGGGTGGTAAGGCGTGGCAACCTTATGCTTCACATTGTACTTCTTAAACAGCGCCGCAATGGTCCGATTACAAAAATGAGATCCTCCATCACTTATGAACGCCCTTGGCATGCCAAATCTAGAGAATATGTTAGTTTTGATGAAATCTGCAACAACTCTAGAATCATTAGTACGGGTGGCTTTAGCTTCCACCCATTTAGAAACATAATCAACGGCAAGCAAGATGTAAATAAAACCAAATGATGAAGGAAAAGGACCCATAAAATCAATACCCCAAACGTCAAAAATCTCAACATTAAAGATAGGGCTTTGCGGCATTTGGTCTCGTGCACCAATACTTCCTGTTCTTTGACATCTATCACAAGTTAGGCAAAACATTCTAGCATCTTTAAACAATGTGGGCCAATAAAAACCAGATTCTAACACTTTGAGGGCCGTCCGTTGGGTGCCAAAATGACCCCCACATGCATAAGAATGACAAAAAGCAAGAATGGAATTAAACTCAGAATTATGCACACATCTTCGTATAATCTGATCCGGACAATATTTCCACAAGTATGGATCATCCCAAACATAGAATCGAGCATCCTTTTTAAGTTTCTCACGTTTTTGCTTCTCTAGGGTGCTCGGAACTTGCTTAGTCACCAAATAATTCACTAAATCAGCAAACCAAGGCTCACTTACCTCGAGGGTCATCAATTGTTCATCTGGGAATGTGTCTAAGATGGGTACGGCTTCTTCCTCATGGACCATTCGGCTCAGATGGTCAGCCACTACGTTTTCACTCCCTTTCTTGTCTCGGATCTCTATGTCAAATTCTTGAAGAAGGAGCATCCAACGGATAAGTCTTGGTTTGGCCTCCTTTTTGGTGAACAAGTACTTCAAAGCTGCATGATCAGAGTAAACAATTAGTTTAGTACCAATTAAATAAGAACGAAATTTATCTAAAGCAAAGACAACAGCTAGAAGTTCTTTTTCCGTTGTGGAGTAATTCAATTGAGCATCATTCAACGTCCGAGAAGCGTAGTATATGACATGCGGCTATTTGTCCCATCTTTGTCCCAAAACGGCTCCTACGGCATAATCGGATGCATCGCACATGAGCTCGAACGGAAGGTTCCAATCTGGTGACACAATGATTGGTGCCGTGGTGAGCTTCTCCTTGAGTTGCTTGAATGCCGATTCGCACTTCTCATCAAACTTGAAGGCCACCTCCTTTTGAAGCAAACGGCATAGGGGCTGTGCAATCTTTGAAAAATCCTTGATAAATCGTCTATAGAATCCTGCATGTCCAAGAAAAGAACGAACCTCTCTCACCGAAGTGGGAGAGGGTAAGTAGCGTACAAGATCTATTTTTGCTTTATCAACCTCAATACCTCGTTCGGAGATGATGTGCCCCAAAACTATGCCTTGTTTTACCATAAAATGACATTTTTCCCAATTTAAAACAAGGTTAGTTTCAACGCATCGTTGCAAGATCAAGGTAAGATTATCCAAACAATTATCAAAAGAATCCCCAAACACGCTGAAATCATCCATAAATACTTCAATAATCTTTTCAACAAAATCGGAGAAGATACTTACCATACACCTTTGGAATGTGGCGGGTGCGTTGCATAAACCGAATGGCATGCGACGATAAGCAAAAGTTCCAAAGGGACACGTGAATGTGGTCTTTTCTTTGTCATCCGGGGCTATCACAATTTGGTTATATCCAGAATATCCATCAAGAAAACAATAAAAAGCATGACCGGCTAACCTTTCAAGCATTTGGTCGATGAAGGGCAACGGGAAGTGATCCTTTCTTGTTGTGGCGTTGAGTTTCCGATAGTCAATGCAAACTCTCCATCCGGTTTGGATTCGAGTAGGCACAAGCTCATTCTCTGCGTTTGCGACTACAGTGACACCGGACTTCTTAGGAACAACTTGGACCGGAGAGACCCAACGGCTATCAGAAATTGGATAAATCACTCCACAGTCGAGTAGCTTGATTACTTCCTTCTTCACAACGTCCATCATGGGTGGATTGAGTCGGCGTTGTGCTTCTCTTGATGGTTTGGCTCCTTCCTCCAAAAGTATTCGATGCATGCAAGTAGTAGGGCTAATTCCCTTAATATCGGCCAATGTCCACCCAATGGCAGTTTTGTACTCCCGAAGCACCCTCACCAACTTGTCCTCCTCTTGAGCCGTGAGTGATGAAGAGATGATGACGGGCAACGTCTCTTGTTCTCCCAAAAACACATACTTCAAATGGCTAGGCAACGGTTTAAGTTCTAAAGAAGGTGGCTGTTCTATAGAAGGAAGCAACTTGTTAGTTGAAACGGAAATTGAATTTAAGTTAGGAGACTTACCAATATGCTTTGGATTTGACTCTAGGGCAGCAACCATCTCCACCATGTCTTCTTGAATAGGCACGGCAAGGTCTTCCTTGTTGTTGCCGTAGGTATGCCTAAGTGCTAGCTCTTCATTTTTTACTCCAATGCCTTGTGTGAGTGTCTTTTCAAGTGCATCCTCATTCAGATCATCAAAGAATTCCTGTGCCAAAGAGTTAATTACATCAATAGAGAAACAAGAGTGATCATCATGAGGATATCTCATAGCATCAGAAATATTGAAATCAATCACTTCCCCATCAAATTCCATGGTCAATGTTCCTTTGAAGACGTCAATCTTTGTACGGGCAGTCTTCATAAATGGGCGGCCAAGTAGTAGTGGTAATGGAGGGGAGCGTTCCGAGTCTTCCATTTCAAGCACGTAGAAATCCGCCGGAAAGATTAGGTGATTCACCTGCACTAAAACATCCTCCAAAACACCTTTTGGATAAGCGTTAGATCTATCGGCCAATTGAATAATCACTCCATCATTTTTCAATTCGCCCAAGTTCATAGATGCATAAATTGAATAAGGCATGACATTTATTGATGCACCTAGATCTAGCATGGCATGCTCAAAACGAGTATTGCCTATAACGCAAGGAATTGTAAAACTGCCTGGATCTTTGCACTTAGGAGGCAATTTTCTTTGCAAGACGGCTGAGACATTTTCACTTACTCTTACCACCTCTTTGTTCGAGGCCCTCTTTCTTGTAGTGCACAGCTCCTTCAAGAACTTGGCATACTTGGGGATTTGTTTAATTGCATCTAGAAGCGGAATGTTGACTTGTACTTTCCGGAATGTGTCAAGAATGTCTTTATCACTTTCGTCCTTCTTTGCTTGCGCAAACCTGCGAGGGAAAGGTGCATTGGGTGGAATGGGGTTAGAAATAACGGAATTTGAAACCAACTTACCTTTGGTGGCCGAGTTAGGATGGCTTTGTTGTTGCGGCAAGGATGGTTCAATCCTTGCCGTGGCTTGTCCTTGTTCTTCCTCCTCGGATTGCATTTTTTCGTCCTCCGTTTGGTTGGATTTGGATGGTTGGGGGTCAGATCCAACTTCTTTTCCACTTCTTAGGGTGATGGCTTTGGCAGATTCGAAGCCTCTTTTCGGATTCACATTCGTTGAACTAGGTAACTTACCTTGTTCTCTACTAAATTGCCCCATGAATTCAGCCATTTGTCCCATTTGTTTCTTTAAGTCATCCACCTCTTTAGCTTGATTTTGCACTCCCTGCGTCAAATTGGTTAGTAACTGAATAACTTGAGCATTATCAAGAGACGAACCTGAGTTATTTTGGACCAGAGGTTGTGGTTGAGGTTGTGGAGGTGCATAGGGCAGTGGGAATCCAGGGGGTGGTGGCCGAAATCCCCCTTGTTGTCCAGGTTGTTGTTGATCTCTCCACTTCATATTAGGGTGGTCTCTCCATCCGGGGTTGTATGTGTTCGAGTATGGATCGTATTTGGATTGGTTTTGGCCTTGGAATCCAATAGCATTGGCAGATTCCCAACCTCCATTCTCAATCAACTGTGGGCATGTCTCGGTTGGATGCCCTTGGATGGAGCATACGCCACAAACTTGGTTTTCTTGTGGTTTTGGTCCAATTACAGCTTGAGACACAAGAGAGGTAAGATTAGCTAATTGGGATTGAATTTCAGAAATTGTACTTACCTCATTCACACTATGTTGCCGTGAGCTTCCCCTCTGCCCAACACCTTCATATTGTTGTGCATTGAGTGCTCGGTTTGCAATAAGAGTCTTGGCAGCCACCGGAGTCTTGTCCACCAACGCACCACCCGCTGAGGCATCTAGCATTTGACGTTCAATGGGGAGGAGTCCTTCGTAGAAGTATTGAATGAGCAGCTCCTCCTTCATTTGGTGCTGTGGACATGAAGCAACAAGAGTTTTAAAACGGTCATAATAAGCTGGAAACGATTCACCTTCATTTTGTTCGATGCCACTAATCCGTTTCCTCAAGAGAATGACTCTTGAAGTTGGGAAAAACTTCTCTAAGAACGCTCGTTTCATACTTTCCCAAGATGTAACCGTTCCGGGCGCTAGTTCATACAACCAATCTTTAGCCTTCTCTAAGAGCGAAAAGGGAAAAGCCTTCATCTTCAAGATGCTGCCATCAACGTTAACGGGAGTCATGCTCAAGCAAACAACTTCAAACTCCTTTAGATGCTTGTTAGGATCCTCCATGGACAGCCCATGGTACTTCGGAATGTGATGCAACAAGCTTGATTTCAATTCAAACTCCTCTGTTTTCCCTTCAGCTGCCGTGGGGTATTGGATACATAGGGGCATGGGATTGTCCACACCCGAGGCAGAAAGCTCTTTGATGGTTCGATTCTCTGCTGCCATGGCTAGGACTTCTTCCAAAATCTGTGCCGTGGGCTCTAATTCCTTCTCTACTTCTTGCTCTTCAAGCTCAGGTTCAGGGCTAGGTGGATTAGATGCGTGCTGATTTCTTTGCCTTCTCAAAGTTCTCTCAAAATCGTCGTCAAAGTCTAAGATGTGCTCACGTACTGGTTGAGAACTTCGAGTCATAAACTAGTACCTAAAAACAACAAAATAAAACAAGGTCAGAAACTTAAAACAAAAACACACGAAAAAGAAACAAAAGAAACAACGGGGGATTAGCAAAGTTGCTAATCCCCGGCAACGGCGCCAAAAATTTGATGCGAAATATATTAAGCACACAAATTAAACCCTCTTGATGTGAATTGTAGTATAGATGCAAGTAGGGATCGTTCTAGGCCGGGGATTAGGAGGGATTGCCAATCGATTTAAAACTGACTCAAAGACTCAAAAATAAACTTAAAAACGTTTGGATAGGTTTAAAATACTTAAAACAAGTTCACAAGACTCAAAATAGGTTGAAAACACTCAAAACTGCCTAAAAACACAAACTGGGCAGTTTCTGACTCTAAACACAATTTTGGACGAAAATAAGGTTTTGGCTTGACTCAAAACACTTAAAAACACAAGTAAAACAAGTTTAAAACAATTTAAAACAAGAAAGTAAAGGGGGGATTTTGTTTGAACGAATTTAAAAGGAAAACAAGTTGAAAACAGATTTTAAAGTAAAACAAAGTTTGAAAACGTTTTTGAGAAGTTTGGATGGATGATGGGCTAGCTAGAGGCTCTTTCTCCACACATGTTATGTATGCAAACGAATCGATTCCCAGTTACTCCTTCATTGAATCACGAATGACAATGCCCCAAGTTAACCGTGACATCACTAATTAACCATCAGATTTTCCTTGAGTTATTGGATTGGATGACATCATTCGACAACCCAAAGCATTCTTCAAAAGTCCCCTACATGACATCATAATAAAGATACAATCAAAGATCATTACGTTCAATGAAAATCATAAGCATTGACAAAGCACTTGTAACTATGACATCATGTCACTCATGCTAGGAATTGAACTTAACGCGATCGTTTATAAGCGACCTTCACCACTTATGAGTATAAGGTTGTAACGATTATGTGAAACTCCCTTATACTCTAGCATCAAATTCATGCATGCCAATTAAGTATCGACCCTCAATCAACAAACACAAATAAGTTATCAATCAAACAGTTAAGCCAATTGCATTCACAACTCAAGAATTCGTAACTGAAACTTATCAATTCATATTGCACCCATAATCATGGCTTTGAAATCACCCCTAGCCAAAAGGGGTCTAGCCACTCATGTTCACAGCAAAGCAACAAGAATTTAATTTAAACATTTAGAACAAAGAAAGAATTACACCTAGAACGCTCCAATGATCCAACGCTTGAAGAACAAACACGTCCAAGGCCTTCCTTCTTCTCCTTTGCTGCGGCACAAGTGGTTGAGGGAGGTTTGGGATGTGTTTTGGGGTGAGGAATGAGAGAGAGGTGCGGCAGAGTGAGAGAGAGTTGAATGTGTGAGCAGTTTGTATGAATGAGTGAGTGAATGATGTGTTTTGGTGCGGCAAAAGGTCATATATATAGTGGAGAGGTTAAGGCACGGTTTAGGTAATCTAGGAAACAAAAACTTAACCAAAACTTAAAGGGAAATAGGAATTAAAAACACAAACCTAAGGGGAATGGGTCACAAGGTGCGGCAGGGATAAATTCAAAGAGGAAAAGGTCTTTTGGGACAAGGAAAAGTGTTTCCTTGCAGGTTTGGGTCCAAAATATAAAAGGGAAATAGGAACTTGGTTAGCAAGAAAGGAAAGAGGAGAAGAGAGTTGCGGCAAGATCAGAAATTTAGGAAAGGTGGAAGACTTTTGCGGCAAGGACAAGGAAAAGTGTTTTCCTTGCTAGTTTAGGTCCAAAACTGAAAAGGAATGTGAATTTAAGTGTGGCAAAGGTGTATGAGGGAAGAAGAGGTGCGGCACTATCCTAAATAACAAGGGAATGTGGCTTACTTGTGCAGCAAGAAAGGACACCCATCAAAGCATGTGCGGCAAGGGTCCAAAAGGAACAAGGAAGCACTTCCTTGCACGGCAAGGAAGATATGGCTGGCATGTAGGTGCGGCTTCCTCCTTCATTTGGTATTTAAAGTATCCCAATAGATCTAGGACTCCTCCTTGTAGTTAAAGCCTTGATAAAATAGGATTGAGAAAGTCAAAGGTCAAAGTAAGGAAACTTTGACTTAGTCAACCCTTCTTCTTCTTGGATTCCTTTTCCTTCTTTGACTTGAATTTATTTTTCCTCTTCTCTTTAGCTGATTCCTAGCATGCTTTGGTCTTCAATTTCGTCCATCTACATTGCTCCAAACATAAGCTATCCAAAACATGCCCAAAATAGCTCCAAAAGGCTCCAAAATGCACTTTCTTGATACTTTACCCCTTGGGACCTACAAACACACGAAAATAGCTTAAAATACTAAATTAAATACAAATAACTAACATAAATGCACGAGAACAAGCCAACTAATTTGCATAAATATGCTCATATCATGTTCCAAGCTTGACTGCAAGATGATGCACAGCGATGACAGGGTCAAGGCCGGGCATTTCTTTGTATGTCCAAGCGAAGACGTCTTTGGACTCTAACAGCAGCTGGTAATATTCCTCTATCTCATCCGCACTTAGTAGTGCACTCACGAAGATAGGCTTTGGTTCCTTGCTCGTGCCTAAGTTGAGTTCCTTGAGGTCATCAACCGTGGCTTGCCCTCCATCTTCGAGCTGTGGTGGCGCAGCAGTGACATCTTTCTCCGGGATTTCGTCTTCTTTGCCTTCTTGGATCGTAATGTGGAAGACATCTTGGACCTCCTCTTTAGTGTTGACCTCTCGATTTGTTTGGCATGAAGATTGTCCAGTGTGGATGATGGTGTGCTTTCTTACTTTCAGCGGTCCATCTGTGTCAACCTCCAAGATTACTTGGCGCCTCATCCTTGGCGTTGTCTCCCTCTTTCTAGAAGACTTCTTGTTGCTTTGTCTCTTAGGTCTCGACAACCTTCCGAAAACAGAGCTTTGGGGTGTTGGCGCGTTAAGCCTCTTGAAGATGGAGGTTCGGTCTTGACCACCAATGTGATTAAGTGCCGAAATTCTAGGCCTTGGATGACTCATCCTATTGAAGACTGATATTCGAGGGGCGGGTTTGGGCTCCTCTTGATCTTGTTCAATGCTTACGCTGATGTGTTGGGTGCTAGCATTTCTCGCTTCGCTTGAAATCTTCACAGGTGCATTTGGTGTGAAGCCAAGTCCAGCTTTGTTGTTGTCAACTCCGTAACCATGATCCTTCAACTTCTTTTGAGTCTTGGTGAGGTCACGTTCTTTATCGTTGGCGGTGTTTGAAAGCTTCTTTCCAGGATTCGAGGACGAAGCGAAGTCGTACCCAGCCTTCGACATGAGTTTGTAGGCATTTGGATCAAAACCTTCTGCGGTCCTCTTGGTTGGAAGAAAGTTTGGTTCCACTCCATCTGGCAGGGCTTTTATGAAGCCTTGTGGTAGTTTTGCAACCTTAGCGTTGCCTAGCTGTGTCAGAGGCAAAACTGCGTTTGTCTTGAGCAACTTCACATTATCTTTGTGCCGCTGCGTGTCGGCTTCGCTTGCTCCTGTTTCAAACGGGGATTGACCATTCTTTCTTCTCGACATCGGGATATATCGGAAGATAGGTGTGTTCAGTCCTTTTGAAGGTGTCTTACTCCCTTTGGTTGTTGCAGGTTGAGCAAGCTCATCATTGTTTTTGCTTGAAGATGACATGGCTTCCCCTTCTTGCTTCTTGGGCATGGCTTGCCATTCTTGCTTTTTAGGTGTTGCTTTGCCTGTGGATTTAATCTCTTTTGGAAGAGCTTCAAGCACCGTGTCTGCGTCCATGTAGAACTTGGCGTCTGCGAAGTGTGATTCGGCTTCGGTGAATGGTTTAGTATCGCCTAGGATTACCTTCACTCCATCTCGGTAGAATTTTAAGCATTGGTGGAGGGTGGATGGCACTACTCCATTCCCGTGGATCCAAGGCCTTCCTAAGAGCAAGCTATAAGAAGTTCTTGCATCAATCACATGGAATATCGTGCTTGATTTAAGTTCACCAATGGTCATCTCCACTCGGATCATGCCCATCGCTCTTTGTCCTCCTTGGTTAAAACCCTGGATCAGCAGACGGCTTAGGGACAGTTCATCCACTTTGATGCCCATTGTGGTCATTGTTGATTTTGGCATGATGTTTATGGCTGACCCACCATCCACAAGCATGCGGTTGACTTTGTGCTCATTTACGTACCCTGAGATGAAGAGAGGACGGTTGTGGGGCTTTGACCCCAACAGTAAGTCCTCGTCCGTGAAGTTGATTGCGTCTTGGGCGGTATAGCACGTGGCACATTCATGTGGCCTGAGCTTCGAACCTTAGTCATTGCTTTCTTGCACTTCGTGATCGTCGGGACTTGCTAAGACCGCTGCTAGTGCTATTCGCATCTTCTTTGGCAATTGTAGCGCTTCCTCGATGCTACATTATGTTGGCAAACCTTCTTCGGACGTGAATGTCTTTTCTTCCTCAGTGGAGATAGCTTTGCCTTTTGAGGGCTCTTCTATCTCTACTTCAACCATGTGACAGGCGACGGTAGTGCATTGTTGGAAAAAGTCCTTCGGGAAATACTCGTGCAAGGATACAGGAATACGTGGCTCTCGCTCCATAAGTTCCCCACTGTACGTTGGCTCAGCTGCTCTTACACTTCCTTTGGGCTTTCTATTGTTACGGCGGCGGTGTTTTCTCCCTTGCTCCACCTTTGGCTTTTTGGCTTGCTCCACCTTTGGCTTTGTGGCTTGCGGTCTTGGCTTCCCTGTCTTTTTGTAGGTCACTAGTGTCCACCCTTCTTCATCGTCAGTAGGTGCATCTTGGTTGCTTGCCCCCAGCGGTGGTCGTGCAGAAGATGCCATGTGACTCGAGCATTGGCGAGAATGGTCATGAATCCTTTGGAGGGGAACAGGATCGAAGGATCCAAACACGATCGTAGTAGTGTGCGTTGCGGCCGTGTCTTCTAGGTCGAGTTCAATCCGCCCTTGTTGTGCCAGCTTCATGATGAGTTCCTTAAGGATGAAGCACTTACTAACGGGATGACTCACGATACGATGGTACTTGCAGTACTTAGGATCGTTGACACGATTCATCTCCTCGGGGCGCTTACATTCTGGTAACTCGATCACCTTCTTTTCCAGCAAGTCGTCTAACATTGCTGCCATATCTGAGTCAGGAAAAGGGTATGTCTTTTGCTCCAGCTCCCTCAAGGTGTTTTTGAACCTGTCTTGGGTACGAGGAGGCTCATTTCTCTTTATCTCCTTCACTTTGGTTTTGGAGGAAATCTTGACGGGCGCAGAGGGGGTTTTGACGGGGGAAGTGTTAATAGGAAAAGCTTCCTTTGCAGGCTTCTTCCCGTGATTGTCCACTTTTGGAGTGAACACCTTGTCCTTCTTGAAGTCGGCAATCGTCTCCTTCTTTCCATGGTGAGCAATGCTTAGCTCCATGTCATGGGCGCGGGTGGCCAGCTCTTCGAAAGAACGTGGTTTGATGCCTTGGAGGATGTAGTGCAAACTCCAATGCATGCCCTGGACGCACATCTCGATTGCCGAAACCTCCGAGAGCCTGTCTTTGCAGTCGAGGCTAAGGTTGCGCCATCGGTTGATGTAGTCCATCACCGGCTTGTCCTTCCACTGCTTTGTGCTTGTCAGCTCTAGCATGCTCACGGTGCGGCGGGTGCTGTAAAAGCGGTTAAGGAATTCCTTTTCCAGTTGCTCCCAGCCATTGATGGACTCAGGCTCCAAGTCTGTGTACCACTCGAATGCGTTTCCCTTCAGTGAGCGCACAAACTGCTTGGCAAGGTAGTCTCCTTCCGTCCCTGCATTGTTGCAAGTTTCCACGAAATGGGCGACGTGCTGCTTTGGGTTGCCTTTTCCATCAAACTGATTGAACTTTGGCGGCTGGTAACCCCTCGGCATCCTCAAGGCGTCGATCTTCTTGGAATAAGGCTTTGAGTACAACATGGAGGTATAAGAACTCCCTTCGTACTGTGCCTTGATGGTGCTGGCGATCATTTCCTGTAGATGCTGGATAGAGAGAGATCCTAAGGGCGCTGCTGGTTGGTCTGACTCCCGCTTCTCTTCGATCTTCTTTTCCGGAGGCTCCTCTTCTTCGTCGGCCTCTTTGTTTATGCCAGAGCCGTCTCCTTCTTCATAACGCGCTTCTAATTTGCTGGCGAGTGCTGCAATCTGCAAGTCTTTCTCTTCCACGGTTCGGGTGAGTTTCGCGATAGCTTCATTCATTTGCGCCACCTGTTCTTCGATCGAAGTTGCTCCAGTGGTCATGACATGCATGGCTGTGCTACCGTTAGAGTCAGCGTCGGAAAGTAGGGACTCAGAGTACTTTCTCGGACTCTCCTCCCTCGGTGCCCTTAGCGAGGCTAGGGTGATCACAGGCTCATGCCTCGGGTGTCCTTGTTCCTCCGGCAGAGTTGATGCGGCGGTGGAAGCTGCGGCAAAAAGAGCTCTTGCCTTGCTTCTGGTTGTGATGCCCGAAACGTCACCACTTGTAGCGAGGATGCTCTTGTTCTTCGCTTTTGTTGCAGGAACAGCTTGATCCTTTCCTGATGCCATTTGTGCGTTTTGCGGATTTGAGGATAGAGATGAGAGGTAGAGATAGTCCCACCGGGCGTGCCAAATTTGTAAACACGAAAATTTCCTGAAACGAAAGAGACAAGAACAACGCGTACAAAATAATATTTGTATTAATTTTGGGGTTACAATCTCTTTTACAATTTGATCCTCTGATTCTATCTTCGTAAGGTATAGATTTGTGGATGAGTTGTTGATCCAAAGGGGCGTCAAGGCTTGAGCTTAGGATGAACGAGGATGTGGATTTGTTTATATTGTTGATCCGAGGGGCCGTCGGGGCTTGATCTTAGGATGAACGAGTGATGAACAATGAACACTTTCTTCAAGGGCCGTCGGGGCTTGATCGTGAATTGGTGGAAGTTCTTCAAGGATCGTTGGGGCTTGATCTTGAAGGTGGATTTGACGAAGAACGAAGAGAGCTTTCTTGATCCTTCGGAATTCTTGGGAATTTGGGGGTTTGGTGCTTGAAAGCTTTTAGTGTTTCAAAGCTTTCAAGGATTTGGGGGAATTCTCTTCCAATTTGGGAGTAGAGAAAATGTGTATGTGAATTGGTCCCTTGAAATGGATGAAATGGCCTTGTATTTATAGAATTTTTCAAGGCCTAACTTTGAATATAATATTCAGATGAAATAAATCATTTCTGCCAGTTGTTGACACGTGTCTTATTCGGTGACTTTTCTGATTTTTTTCGATTTTTCTTTGAGTCACGCACTACATGTAAAATTCATGTGATACGTGGGCGTTGAAATTTTAATTTATCGGTTAACATTTATTTCACCGAAATTTCGATGTCTACAAATTTATAATCTATATGTCACTCTATTTTGCAGTTTATGTATCCCAATGAAATTATGTACTGTTTAAATATAAGCTGACGTTTATTTATATAACTAGCCTCTCCGCACGTGCTCACGCGCATGCATGAGGCCTTTTTAGAATCATAGGCGCTACACGCTCCTTAAAGACGGGGTTTGCTTGATTTTAGTTATGTTTCTTGTTATTTAACATTGTTGTTTCGTAAAAAAATGTTTTATGAATTGTGCATGCGAGAGAGGCTTTTACCTGTTATTGATAAATGCCCCCTAAGATGTGGATACTCTCTCACACACAACAGTGCCTTTACCTGTCTTTTGTAACATTATCTTTGCAAGCATGTTATATTAACTTTTTTTCTTCAGTATTACTTTCGCAAGCATGTTCCTAACCCTTCGAGACTATGGATCTTGAAATGCATCCAAGTTTCAAATAATGAGAAGATATGAGACATTTACTAACATTTAACAAACAGTACTGTATATATTTACCAAGAATATAGTACCAACATGAACTTACACCTTAATCCATGTGATAAGGAGTAGTATTTTACAATATAAAGCTATCAATCTCATTGTTTATTTGAACCATCTCTCCATAATTGTTTCCTGTACAAATTTATGGATGATCCTGCAATTGAAAAACCCAAATGTGCAGTAAAAACAACCAAGAGAAAACAGAAGCTAAAAGAAATCACACTAAAAAAAAAATCAATTTAAATTAAGCAATCACCGTGCACTTGATCGACCCTAAAGTGATGTACAAATGCCAATTACCAAAAAAAATTAAGAAACCATTTTGAAATTAAGCAGACATTGTTGTAGCAAGAAAAAACCTCAAATGTGCAGTATAATTGAATTAACTCCAAACAATTGAAGTAAACTGTTTGGTAAGGCAAATGGAGGGAATTAAAGAATGCCAAAACCACAAGAACTTCATATTACAATAACATTTTGACTAATATGTTATAACATTTTGACTAATATGTTATAAGCACAACCAACTCATCTATATTAAGAACCCAAAAGAGTTAGAAACCAAATGATGCAATCTACCAATTAATTGTTTCACGCATCAACTTGTGAACGAAAGGAAAGATATGAACAGAAAATAAATTCAACAAAACTAGAAAAATGATGAGAAGAAATTCCACTTATGAAAGGGGGTTAGGAAAAAAAACCAAAATGAATCAAAAGTAGAAGAAGTTCCACGACCGACCTGCGTATTTATCCTATACAGCATTCGTTGTCAAACTCTTCAGTCGAAGCTTTACACATTGCTTCTATCTGTGATATGAATACAACAAATATATGAGGTTGAATTAGTGAATCTCAAATACACTGGAAAAGAGAAAATGCTGACCACATCCTGATCAACCAAACTAGAGAAAATGGCGGATAAAAAACATAAAGTGAAATCAATTTGGTACTCATGATTAAAGGAAGATAAGAAATTTCACTAAACTAAAAAGAAGAATTGAAAGCAAAATCAAATGTATAAGAAAATTCCATTAATTGATAGAACACTCACGATTTGTCAGGAAGCTTTGCACTGTGCATTTTTTTTTGCCTGAAGCAGCAAAAGGCCCACTCCTCACATCATGATCTGCCACAATTTAAAAAAGTCGAAGTCGTAGAAAGTCTTGGCAGAACAGAATTGAAAACATAAAGCATAAACCCAATAAGAGTCATAAACTAATGAAGAAAGAATTTGAAAATTTTCAAACTACTAACCCTACAATATTGTCTCTCCCACACAACACACATCACATTTATCTCCATTGCCTGCACCGATACAAATGATTTGAAATCTAATGGAAAAAGCATGATAAATAATTGGAAAATGGATTAATATAAACAAAAACTCCCCAGAGCGAAGACTTTCACTGTAAGCATAAGAACCTCGCCAACGGGCTTCATTGGAATGTAATAAATGCAGAGGGAAACATAAAGACACTTACATGGAGAAGAAACAAATCCAAGTTTTTCACTCAAAAGAAAATAACCAACAATCATACATGAAAACAGAAGGAAAAATGAATTTGGTGAATGGTGAACAACCGCTGGAAAGAATGCAGAGATCATGGAGAATCCGAGATTGAAAGTTACATGCGTTTAGAATCAGTCGATGTAGAGGAGGAGTCTTTGTCAATCTACCTGTCTGTTTCTCTCTCCCCCTCGTTATCTTCTCCTTGATTTCTGCATGACTACAAATAAATTGCCAAAATTAATATGAAACTAAATTTACCCAGTGAAATTTTAACACAATGAATTACTTCTCCTGTAGAGTTCATTTCCAAATCATACTACTTTGAGAGGATTCAAAAAACCCCGTTTTCTAAAAATTTGGAATCTATAATAACTGAAGAATCACACTATGCAAAACCCAAGTCGTTTATTAGGACGAAGAATTGCAACAACATCATCAGCCTCATGTTGCACTTGGTATGAAACCTTGTCCCCCTAAGCATCTGGCTTCATATATAAATCAATAGTAGTACGACCCTGCAAAGAAGCCACAAAATAAAAATGGACTATGAGACTGAAATGGAAAAGTATTTTTAGTGTTTGTTTTCCGTAAAAAAACTGTCTGAAACTTGTATTTTAACTTCAGACTTAGGGAATCGTTTCTCACTTGTGAACACAAACACCCTTGATTAGGTTTATGTCTATTCCCCAAATCAACTCTTTTGTAGTATTTTTCTTTTCCGAGAACTTGTCTAAGAAATAAAAGAGAGCATAACTATTTAGTCTAGAAAATAAGGAAAGCAGAAGTAATCGAGAGCAGTTCACCCAACAATAATTTTCTTACGAAATTAACTAGCTAAACGAAATAAGGAAAATAAAGCTAAACAATTGAATAAAAAAATGAAGAATTTGAAAGAAAGTAACAGAACCATAGCATCTTGTTATTAGGTATATTACACATTATATTTATAAATAAAAAAACGATAATTGTTGATAATTTTTTTTTTAAAAAAAGAATCACAACCAACAAAAGAAGCTAACGAACACCAGTACCAAAGTATTACCAAAACCATAAAAGGATCAAAGTGAATGAGCGAAGGAAAAAAAGCCCTAAAAAGGAAAAAGAAATTACTGTTTGAAGAATAACATTCCTTTGATCCCTCGTAAAAAAACACAGCCTGAAATTATTCCATTGATCCTGTTTGGGCTAATATTTGGACTTTGGGCCTAGAGGAAGAAAGGCCCAGAAGGAAGGTAAAAAAAGGGAGTTTTGCTGAAGCCCAGTGGCAAGCCTAGACCAGACTCTCAAGGCAAGTTGACGCCTCCCCATTATTAAATAGATCAAAGGCCTACAATCAGATAGGACAAGTGATGGAGACCCACCAGCTGCCAGCCAAAAAGTACTTTACAGTGGCAGTACCAGTAAATAACCAGCGGTTTGGTAACCTATAACCTCCAGTGGCTTTCGGGCAAGGATTAAACCACCAGCAGTCGAACCAATTTGTCTATAAAAGGGAGAAGAGGGCCCAGAGACAAGGACACTCAACCAATCAAACAAACATATAACTTGTCTTTCTCAGTCAAGCCAAACTATTCAGAAAGCTGTGCCTTGTCCAGACTCTGCTTCCCTTGTAGCCTTAGAATTCCCAGAATAGGATAACCTCCTCCTGTGTAAAAGCTCTGCTACCTTTCTCCAACTGCTATAGTATTGATTCCCTCATATAGATTAGTTCACTTTCGTTCCCTTTAGCGCTTAGAAACCTTGGTAATCTTAAAGAAAAGTTGCACAAGATTCAAACTTGCCCGACAAGGTTAAATCTTGCCCGACTCTCTTTGTGTTGTCTTTTAATCAATAGATTTAGCTTTATAATGTATTCCTCAACATATATGCAAGTCATTTCTAAACCCTTATCTATTTAAAGCATCATAGGATCTCAGATCTAAAGTCATCATTATCGTAAGAAGATAAAAACGGACTATAACCCATGATTTGATCAGATTTGACTATCATCCTTCGAGCATACAAGTTAGATAAAAGTCCTTGATCTCAAGGCATAGAAAAGAACTTTATGTAGACTTAACCCATCTACGACAATCCTTTGATAAACAAGAAGTTAAGATAACTTGGGGCGCAAGTAATCGACTTCAACCAACTTGTTCTACATCTTCCATATAACAGATGGCAGTGGCACGCCTCTGCATATAGTTAGAATTGATTGTGAGCCTCAAGGCCTATACCTAAGGCCCCACAAAGGCACCTTTCAGGACTAACTACAAGCTCCTATTAAAGCCTCTTACAAGCAGGAGCCCGACGACTAACCAAAGTGCCAATCCCTCGGGGAGCTGTGTGCCCGAGCCAGGAACCTCCTCCACCCGGGATTTCTTGCCCGAACAGATCCCTTCACCGAGTATAACATCTTTGCTTTCTTCCTTGCCTTGGAGCCCTTCCTCTACCAAAGATTAGCCTTTCCTAATGTGCGTCTAATCAACCTAATTTATCAAAAGCCCCGGAATTTGAAATCTCATATTTCAATGTAATTTCTCTAATTGAAAACTCATCAATAATAATCCAATCGAAATTGATTGTAAAGACAAAAAATGAAGGAATTTAGGAAAAATCACATGAAATCTTGTCTACATCGAGTCTGGATGCAGAAGAAACTCCCAAAAAACACGAAGAAGAGGGGTCTGTGCGGAAGACAAAAGTGGGTTCGTTTCTTCCGATGTATGCATTGTGGGGATGGTATGACCTGTTGTTCACTCTAGAACGTGTAGTAGATGGCGGTTCCATCTCCTCTGGTGTTTACAACCGCTACGGTTGTATGTGGTGTTCGAGAGTTCTACTTTTTTTTTTTTTTTTTTTTTTTTTTTTTTTTTTTTTTTTTTTTTTTTTGAGAAAGATAGACACAATGCAATAGTTGTGGGATGATTAATCCAAGGGTCAAAATGAATTTGAAGTGCAATTATTTTCATCTGGTGGTTGTCAATTGTTATAGTTCAGATGGGCATTTATTTTATTCGTAGCGGATAATTTCACATTTTATAATAACTTCTAAATTGTACGATATTACAATTTTGACCCTAATTTTATTGGACAGTTAATGTTGGTATAGTGTATGAAGTGAGGTCATTTTTGGCATTTTGAAATGCTTCGCCTATTTGAACTTCTCCTATATATATAGATAACAAATTTACTTAGCGTTGGCCTAGGCTTTACCTAGACGCAAGGTTCTAAAAAATGCTAGGCGCTAGTCAGGCGGCGGGCTGGCGCCTAGCGCCTAGGCGGCTAGGCGGGGTCTAGGCGGGCGCCTAGGCGGCCTAGGCTGATTTAGATAAATTTCTTATATATTATATGAATTAATTAAATTTACTATATCAAATGTAAATAATTATTGAATAATATGTTATTTCTTATAGAATAACATACATATGTGAATATTTTATGTACATATATAATACTAATATGCTTGCCTAGGGAAAAAAACAACATATTATCTAAATAATTCATAATTTATAACTTATATAACCTATATATATATATATATATATATATAATATCTTAAATTCTTTTGCTGTCCTACTTTTTAATTACCCTATCTAAATCGGACTCCAATCCTTTGCAGGTGCAAGCACTAAAAAAGCAAGAGTTGGAAAAACTGTTGATATCCCACGACTTTCTCAAACTTTCCGCACTGGGTGGATCTCAAACTTTTAAAAATATAAAAGCACCCTATAGTGGGTTTTCATAATAAAAGCCTGACACTTAAAGCATTAGCTATTCACCACACGACTTTCTCACCATACTACTTTCACACCATCCGAGGTCTCGCAAGCTGAGCTTGTACCTTTCCTTCTCTTTCAAACAACCCACATCCTTTCTCTAGATAGAGATCGAACACACTCTCTCTCTCTCATCAAATCGCACTTCTCTGCAACTCATCTTCTACAACTTGCAGCCGCACTCATCTTTGCAATTGCAGACTTACCTTCTACAACCCGTCGCCATCACCCATCCCTGCAATTGCACAACTCTCATCCAACTCTTTTTTTTTTCTCTCCCTCTCTTTCTCTCTCTCTCTCACTATATTCGGCTCCTCTTCTAGCAAACAGAGAGGGCAGACGGCGAGACTCGGGGAGACAAGAAGGTTGTGAGTCTCACGACATAAGTTTCTTTTCCAGGCCACCAGACCGCCCAGCGCCCGCCCAGGCGGCTGCCTTACACCGTTTAATATTCTTGCCGATTTAGTGAACGATTTCTGGTTAATCGTGGCGGAGCACCGCCGCCTAGAGCCTAGGCGCCACCTAAGCGGCCGCCTAGACCGCGTTTTCGAACACTGCCTAGGCGCTAAGCCCCAACCCGTTGCCCGACTAGTGCCTAGCCTCTTTTAGAACCTTGTATATGCGTGTGTGCAAAGATATATAAATAAATGTATGGATGAGGTGGGTGCAGACTTATATAATATATATGTAAAAGTGTGTGCATAAGGGTATGTGTGGACGACGGCACAGATATGTTGATACGTGTAGGTTTGACAAGTTGTTTGTCAAGGAAAATGTGCGTGCAGGTTTGACAAGGACAATGCATATATATTGTACATATATAATAGTAAGTAAATAAAAATAATAATAAATAAATAATTAGGGAAGTGTCAAGAAGCCAGCTTAGGGAATTAAAAAAGAGGAGTTTTAATGAAAAGGGCCTAGCACTATTCATTCTCAATCAAAAGGACATTTTGCGTATGAAAATTCCATAATGGGCCAAGCTCTTTTCTTTATATACTCTTATGCCATTATTTCATTATTGTAGCGAGGTCCACAATGATGTTGACATTTCTGTTTGGAAATACATTATTTTACATGATGCTATTCAACTTATGCTAATTTGCTGCCAGCTTTTCATGCTTCCATCATGTTGTCAATGTTATGCAGCTCTTCTTCTGTCAAATTGTTCCAGTACTGTGCATCTCCTTCTACTAACTATGCATCTCTTTGTCTATCTTCTTTCACCTTGTAATACATATCTTCTGTTTCTCTTTTGAAATTTTGAGGCTTCCAATATGGCTCATGACGAGCTTTTGACTTGCTATAAAATATGCATTCCTTCTTCTGCTACTAATATCATATCATACCTAACATCTTCAAACTCATCTAAGGAAAACATTTGGATCCCTTGAAATTTTAAGATATTTTTGTATGAAGGAGTCTACCTGTGTGGAGAGATAGGGGATGGTCTAAAGGACTCTTCATTAATCATGGCTATATGCCTAGCTTTCTCCTTATGCATATGTGCATACCAATCTGGAGGACTACTAATAAAACTTATGCAAATTTCTTTCCACTTTTCTAGATAATCTTTTGCTACTTTTATAAGTTTTTTAGGAAAAGAATCTTGTTGGGAAATATGGTTAATGAATATTTTGTCAAGATAACCAAACTCTAATAGTAAGGCTGGGGTAACTTCTACTACATTATGCTTTTTCTGATGCTCATAACTAAAATGCCATGGTATAAAATCTCTCATGTTAATGCTGGCCACAGCTATGCTAACCTCTGGTTTACAAATATAACTCTCTGTACTATCACAAAGACATGGTGGATACATCTTTGTAATAATATCCGTCTCTGGTTTTGGATCAAAGATGGACTGATACAAAGCACATTACAATTGTAATTGTAACTCTTTCATGGACTCTGATGCTCTACTCAGGATTTCATTTTGCGTGTCTGGTGGCATTATTCTTAATTTTGATTTTGAAATTTCTTCTAATAAAATATCATCTAATATTAAGTCTAAAGGTAAATTCCTAAGAAAATTTTCATATTTTTCTTGTTTTTCTTTGTCACTCAGATGCTGATGTTGCTCATTATTTTGATGCTATTCCATTTCAATGACTTCTTCTAAGAGCTCAATTGTAATCTCTTCTATAGGCTCATTAGCCTCTTGTTCTATGGGTTCAATAACCTCTTTTTCTTTATTCTTATACTAATCAGTTTCTAAACCTATTTTCAATTCTCTTTTCAGGGTGTCACTTGCCTTTTGCTGCATTCTAAGAGATTGGAGTTCTTGGTTCATTTTGGTAAACTTACTTACTAAGTAATGACTCATGATCTCTAGAATGACTTGAAGGTTGTGCTCAAGAGAATGAATATGATGCTGGCTTTGATGAAAATTAAAATTAAAGCTATCAAACTCTTGTTCTAAGGCTCTAATTAGTTTTTCATGACCTAACCTCATGCTTGGCTGTTTGATTTGGATAGTCCAAAAATTATCCAAGAGAACATGTTGTCTATCAGAAAGTCCTGGTACTCTTGGCCTATATCTCAGAGTTGGATTTCTGATTCCTTCAATAATATTGCCATTAAAGTTGAAAGTGGGTACTGGTGGTGATGCTAGTCTGCTTATGCTATTTTGGAATCCATTGAATGGTGGAGGTCCATGGTGCATCATTATGCTATTAAAATATGCTATTCTTCCTTGTGTTCTTGTGCTATTTGAGGATGATGGTCCACGATATTCCATTCTTGTTCAACAAATTAATCTTGATAAGATATCAGCTAATGTATTGTCACTACGTTTTATATGTTAAAAAATTGGTTTAAAACCATTTCTTGTAATTGTATCAACAAAATTAACCCATCTTCGAGTTGCCTGTTTATTAGCATGTATCTTGTTATAATGAGAAACTATATTTTGACAATCTGTTCTAATTGTAAATACTTCATTATGTAAAAATAAAGAGAATGCCTCAAGTGAATTAATTATCCCTAAATTTTTTAAATCTGTTGATGGTAATCTTGACTATACATCACTAAATTTTCCTGATGAGTATCTACAAACTTGTTCGTCAGATTTTGGTGACTCCTTATGCTTTTTCTGGTATAGTATACCTGCTATTTTTCTTCCTAAATCAGGGATTAAATTTCCTGCATAATTTAACAATCCTAAAAATGCTTGTAACTTTTTTTATCTTCTAACTTATCTGGAAATTCTATGGCCTTTTTAGCTATACATTTCTAAAAGTTCTATATCTTGCTTTTCTAATGCTATTTTATTTTTGCTAATCACAATTCCATTTTTGATAAATTCTTGTAAAACTATCTCCAAGTGCTTTCTATGTTCATTTCTATTTTTACTATGTACTAAAATATCATCTACATAAACACTACAAAATTTATCATAGTTTTTGAAAATTTGGTCAATCTTTCTTTCAAAGATCGGTGGAGCATTTTTAAGTCCAAATGGCATAACAAGCCACTCAAAATGTCCTTCTGGACAAGTAAAAGCTATCCACTCAATTGATTTTTCTGCTAATCGTATTTGCCAAAATCCTGATTTATAATTAAATTTGCTAAAATATTTACTCTCTTGAATTTTATTTATAAGCTCATCCTAATTTGGTAACTTATAACTATCTTCATATGTATTATCATTTAATCTCCTGTAATTATAAATTATTCTAGCCTTACCTCTCTTTAGTTCTGAATGTTTTCTCACAATAAATGCTGCTAATCTATGTCTAGACTTAGAGGGTCTAATTACTTTTAAATTTAACAACTCTTTTATTTGCTGCTCAAACTCTCGTTTATCTATTAAACTACAAGGCATATCAGCTATCTTTATGGTTAAATCAGGATTAATTATATCTAATTTTGCTAGTATTTTATTTTTACTCCAATGTAATTGTGGGTCTTCTCCTATAATTCTAGTTTGTTCTACTAATTGTAAAATTCTTCTAAACTCTTTGGTTTGTCTAACTGTAATATTTCTATGGGTTCCTTCTTCTAAAATCGGATATTCAAGTTCAAATATATCTTCATCAAGCTCTTCTATATTATTATGCTCATCATTTTCTTTTGAGTTCTATAAATAATAACTATCTTGGCCACTAAACTCTTCTATACTTATGCTTTTGTATGCTTCTTCAGTATTACTTTGATCAGTTATTGTAATGTCTCTTTTGAAAAATGTTATGTAGGATTCATAAATAAAAAACCTTGCAAACTTTTCAAAAGTTTAATCCTAAAATAAATGGGTATGATCCTACTGGTGAAACAAATGTTAGTGGTAAATTAAATTGTTGTTTTTCTACTTTAATAGACTCGTTATTAATACAATGTGTTAAATAAACTGGTCTCTCATCAAACTGTGTTATTCCCACTGGTTTTGCTAATTTTTGTCTATATTTTTCTAGTACTAACTCTTCTCTTATGACACTCTTTGTACTCCCTGTATCTATCATAGCTGTTGTTTGTATCTTATATTCATTTGCTAATTCTATTTCACAATTTATGGTAATTAATGACACACCCCGACCTAAATCGAGGCGTGCTGGCCGTCCCGTGGGGGTGACGTAGCCATGTGAGTAGTGCGGAAGCGATAAGAAGGTAAGAATGTGAATAAATAAAAACCAACCTAGGAGTTTACTAAAGAAACAGTAATGAAAGTGTAAGTGTAGAGAGTTAAGTGTCGCAACATAATAACAGAATATAAATGGCCTAGGAACAATCCAGCAATGTATGACGAGTTTAACCCTCGAAGGCTAACAAAATTACATTAGCTAAGTCTATCAGAACCGCTTTCCGAACCTCGTGAACCACAGCTTCCAATTCACCTAATACCTGGAGGGGCGCAAAACAAAAGCATGAGTGGGCAAAAACAAAGGTTTTCCGAAAACATTTACTTCTCAAAAGTTCTAACCCCTCACTGTAAAACCTGTATAGCTTTCCCAAAAATAGAACATATGAATCGATATATGTATAACTCAAAACAAAATTTCGAATCAATGTCAAGGTATGATGCCATATAAGATATCAACAATATAATCAAATTTCATAAATGAATTACTCGTATGAAAGAGAATGCACCAACAATAAAATGCATATGTGTCAACCGGATCCACTTAAGGTGGCCTGTACGGTTGAACCTATAGCTGGTCTGACATGCCTGCATACGAGTCAGAACCACCTCTAGCGGTTTGTGCGACGATATTATGTCGGAACCATCGCTAATGGTCTGTACGACAAGAATGAGTATATCGAAACCGTCGCTAACGGTCTGTACGATAAGAATGAATATATCAGAACCGTCGCTAACGGTCTGTACGATAAGCATGAATATATCGGAACAGTCGCTAACGGTCTGTACGATAACAATGAGTATGTCGGAACCACCGCTAGTGGTCTGTACGACAAGACTATGTCATCAGGCAAAACCATAACCTTACATCCTAACCTTAACCACAAAACCTTACCTGAAACTTACCTGAGCGTCCACAGCACCAACAATAGCATAAATGAATTTAGAACGCCATTCCAACATGATGATAATGCATGATGGCAATTGCATGAATAAAACTACTTAAATACGTTTTCTGGGAAAAATACTATGCATATACAGATATATACAAAATAAATGCCCACTCACTGGTATGTGGAAGGGTCGTAACCCCCGAGTCTCGCCTGGTTACGCTCGTCCTCCGCGTACGTCTCGCCTATCTGCGAAACAACTATATAAACGTTATTTTTAAAGCACCTAACAAACATTCGGTAATAACTTCTCAAACAGTGCTCAAATGGGGTGTTTGAATATACCAAAGTGATCTACACAACCTCAGGAACAACCCCATATTTTTAGAAAAAAATTTCGACCACCCACGCGCCGGCCAAGGCACGGCCAGACGCGCCGCCCACGCGCAGGCACATGCGTGGCACACTGACGGTGTCAACTAACGCCGTCAGGAATATTCCCTTAAAATACAAAATATTCTGTTTAATCTAACTAATGCCGTTGGAATATTCCGTCAAAGTTGACGGAATATTCCCCCTTCTTCTCAGGCGAGCCCCGGACGCAGGCGACTGTTCGCCGGTTTCTGGAAATTTTCTAACCTTCGTAACTTGCTCAATTTTGCACCATTTTCTACAAAATTAGTACCAAATGAAAGCTGGAGATGAGTAGAACTCAACCATACATGTCTTAAGTCCTAAAACCTATGAGATCTCGTCGGAGAAACCTCGAAAGTCCGGCTACCTCTGTAACACTTTGATTCTGGGCTTCCTGAAGTCCAAAACACACCAACGACACACTCCGAGCTTCGTGAGGACGTCCTTAAGTTCCCTATAACCTTAGAATTCAAAGAAACCTACACAATTAAAAGTTGGTGAATAGTGACCAACTCGGGAATGTCAAGTTCTTGGGTTTTCCTACGTTAAATTTAACTAAAAACGATCCCAAAGCACTGGGGAAGGTGAGTAGATACCTTTTTGAGCCTCAACACGACGCGGAACCTCAACGATCATCTTTGGTTCTCAGGGTTTTCGATGGTGCCACGACCAACCAAAGGTATGGTTGTGTTCGTAGGCTTGCAAGGGTCTCAGATATGGCCTCAACACCTTCGATCTGTGAAGGTTTAAAGGTCAACTTTGCTTGTTCGTACGAGTTGCAAAAATAGAGAGATAGTGAGTTCGAGTCCGAGAAGAAAGAAAGAGAGTGGAAGGTTCTGCTTGTGTGTACGTGTGTGCGGTCCTCACACAGCCAGTCAAACAACACAAAACCACCCCAAAACTCTAAGTCCTAATTGGTTTAAAACTACAATAAGACCAAGCTAACTAACTAAACCCTAGCAACCTAATACTAATCTAATAGGTTCCCACTAAATTGGAAACAAGGTGATTGATCCAAAAATCAAATATTTGGGTCTTCACTTAAGCCCAAACTACAATCACAACCCAACGCTCAAGGGTAAAGTCGTACTTTCACATTTTCGAGGATAATAAATGTACATAATTCGGGACGGGCTGTCACAATTAAAGAACTATTTTTTGGCTTTTCTATACTATAAAGAGTATTTCCTAATATTTCAATATTTTCTTGTGATTTTGCTGAATTAATTTCTAATAACTTATTATTATAACACTTTTCGCACAATATTGAATATGTATTATTGACACACCTCGACCCGGAACGTCCACTCGGACTCCGAATTGAGCTGTGCTGGCCGACACCTGGAAGGTGACGAAGCCATAAAGTGTGATGATGTGTAAAATGTGAATAAATTTAAACCTAAAGTGTCTAAAAGTAGAAGTGCACGGTGAGCGGAATTGAGCCCATTTCACACGCGATGTCAGAGCATAAGTAAAGTACAGTAGTATGAGTAAGAATCTTACCCTCAAAGGCGGCCACCTATACTAAGATTCGCCAAGAATCCTCGTTGATACGAACCTTTAGCAATTAAAACCTGGAGGGGCGCAAAACAAGAAAATGTGAGTGGACAAAAAAAAGCTTTTCAAAAATCGTTTCTCTTTTTAAAAATAGTAACCCCTCACCGTAAAACCTGTATAATTTCCCAAAAAATAGTAATACATATACATATACGGAAATCATACCCGAGAGTAGGGAAAACAAAGTATATGCCATGTCAAGTGTCACAGAAATGCAATAGGTAATCCAAATAGAATAAATCAATATAAAATAATGTACTAGCCGGAGTCACCTATCGTGACCTGTACGGCTGAGCCTATATCTCACAAATTAATATCCTGCACCCTGGTGTTAGTGCTCCCGCCCGTGGCCAGGGCATAGTCCTTCACATGATGTTCACCTCCCGCATCATACGCTCACCTTGGATGCAAGTTTGGTGTATAGCTCTGTCGAACAAATCTCTGTCGTACAAATCACTTTAGGTGGTTCCGACTCGTAGGTGACCCGTGATTTATCGCACAGCCTTCACGTGATCGTAGCACTTGAGCATATTTATTTACACCTAGCTTGTCATACAGACCACCTTAGGTGGTTTTGTCCCACTAGCTTAGTGAACCCAACAATTAAGCCATCGATATTACAGTCTGCAGCCTGTAATGCCGATAACTCATCTACGACAACACTTACTAGTTAGCTATGGTTCAGACTTATTCTTGAAGTTTGTGACACGACAAAGGTTTGGCGAGGTTCATTTTCATTTTGAGTTTTGATTTTTCATGCAAGCATTTTCTAAGAGGTTATTCTATTTATATGAGTATTTCTGCTATTGCAAACGTTGGGTGAGTTATTTCCACTCTTGGTTTTAAACTTGATACAAGTATTTGAATCGTACGTTTTTATATATATGTATCTATTTTTGATATTTTATTATGTGTATATTTTTGACACATTATGATACGTAATATTTGAGGATCATAGGAACTTACTGATCGGGAATCCGAGGTACATATCTTCCCGAATTGGATTTGTAAATTCATAAAATAAAATGTTAACCGCCACTTGGTTTTGGCAATTGGCGGAGATCCAACCGTTGGATCGTAACGAAACTTTAGTATGTTGTCCTAGAAGAATAATGTGTATCATGGGAAGTTACAGATCGAAAATCTGAGATGCCGATCTTTCAGATCGAGTTATGTACGGTTGTGGACCCTACAGTCGATCTTTGATCGACGGTTGACTTTTGGTCAATGGATCTCAAATTATTCTAGAATGTTCTTGAGGATGTGTTTTATGTGAGTTACATATTCTGTTGATAAGATTTCTGAGATGTGATTCAATAATTGTTTTAGGCGCCGATTGTTCGAGACGCCTCGATGTTTGTGCTAGGGAATCGTAGCGTGGATTCCAGGTGAGTGGGCTTTTGGTTTTCTATATATATACGTATGTATGTTTTACATTTTTCCCAGAAATTGGTTTAAATGGTTTTACGATTTAAAGGCCATGTCAATTGCATTACATTTTAGAATGTGTGTTAGTATAATTATGCATATTGTTGCTTAACGCTGCGGACGCTCAAGTAAGCTTCAGGTGAGTATATATTGATGGTAGTGATTATAGTGTGTATGATTATGTTGGGTTGCATTTAGTACTTAATATCTTGCACCCCGGTGTTAGTGCTCCTGCCCATGGCCAGGGCACAGTCCTTCACGTGATGTTCACCTCCCGCGCCGCACGCTCACCTTGGATCCAAGTTTAGTGCACAGCCCTGTCGTACATACCACATTAGGTGGTTCCGACTCGTAGGTGACTTGCGATATTTCGCATAGCCTTCACGTGATCGTAGCACTTGAGCGTAACTAGTTACACCTAGCCTGTCGTACAGACCACCTTAGGTGGTTCTGACTCGTGTGCAGGAATTGATTTGTGAGATATAGGCTCAACCGTTCAGGTCACGTTAGGTGACTCCGGCTAGCACACCATTTATATTGATATATTCTACTTGGATTACCTATTGCATTTCTGTGACACTTGACATGGCATATATTTGATTTTCCCTACTCTCGGGGTATGATTTCTGTATATATACGTATTACTATTTTTTGGGAAATTATACGAGTTTTACGGTGAGGGGTTACTATTTTTGGAAAGAGAAATGGTTTTTGGAAAAGCTTTGTTTTTGCTCACTCACATTTTCTTGTTTTGCGCCCCTCCAGGTTTTAACTGCTAATGGTTCGTATCGACGAGGGTTTTTGGTGAATCTCAATATAGGTGGCTGCCTTTGAGGGTTTGATTCTTACCCACACTATTGTACTTTACTTATGCTCTGTCATCGCGTGTGAAATGGGCTCAATCCCGCTCACCTTGCATTTTGTTTTGACTCTCAAATTCTTGAGTGTTCTTTTAGTCTTCTCGACATGGTTTCTCGCTCAATCAATGAGTAATTCACGATAGGTTGACTTGGCGGATGCGTGCGCCAGTTTTATATCAATGCTAGCAGGAATTTTTGGTGTGCAATCTTCTCGTGAGTTTACTAGAGTTACCAAAAAGAAATTTCATGCGGTTTTGAGGATTGAATTGGTGAAGGTATAAAGCTTGGTAATTTTGGCATCACTCTCCATATATGATTTGAGACTGCAATTGTCGTTCGAATGATGTCGATAAAGATATGGATTCTCTAATTCTGGATTTCAGGGGTTATATCCTTGATTTGGTGAATAACGCTAGTGAATAGTCACAAAGGAAATATTTTATGATATTGTTCGTCTCTACGCATCTTTTCATTATGTTACTCTGGGACTTAATGAGTTGGGCGTACATGAATATTAATGTGCTTCTAGCAACTGGTTTTGTGCATTCTTGGATATTACAGCCTTGCAATTGAGGTACGGATCGGACGATTTGAATATATTCGCATGTGGGGAGCAAAACAATATTTTGGGAATCCTCGGGAATTTCTCACTAGCTTATTGAGACAACGATGAGTTATCGGCATTACAGGTTGCAGACTGTAATATCGATGGCTTAATTGTTGGGTTCACTAAGCTAGTAGGCAAGACCGCTTATCTACAACAACACTTACTAGTTAGCTATGGTTCAGACTTATTCTCGAAGTTTGTGACACGACAAATGTTTGGCGAGGTCCATTTCATTTTGAGTTTCGATTTTTCGTGCAAGGATTTTTCTATAAGGTCATTCTATTTATATGAGTATTTCTGCTATTGCAAATATTGGGTGAGTTATTTCTACTCTTGGTATTAAACTTGACACAAGTATTTGAATCGTACGTTTTTATATAAGTATCTATATTTGATATTTTATTATGCATATATTTTGACCATATGTTATTATGTCATAATTAGTGCTTTCAAATTTTACGGTTATTACGGATATTATATTACTATATTGTCGAGGAAGAAAGAAGGTATGAGCTTGGAGGCATGAAGGAGGAATAATTGCAATCTGATCGTGACGGAATGGCACTCTCTTTTATGCAGCCGCTCTAACTCCATTTCTTCCTTGTGTAAGTAATTATATAGACATGCTTTTCCTATTTTCAAGTATTTTACATTTTACAAGTTGTTCAAAATTTCGGGGACGAAAATTTCTTAAGGGGGGAAGATTGTGACGACCCATCCCTAAAAATTAATAAGTGAATTTACGAAAATGCCCTTCAAGGCAAGTGCTTTGACCTTTGTTAACTGTCGTGTCATGTCATGTAAGATTCATTTTCTTGGCATATCCTTATAGTACTCGTCGCCATGGACGTGTGGGCGCAAACGGTTCGTGATTTGGAGTTATAACGAAGGAGTTATGAATGTTTGAAATTGGGGACATTTTAGTAATTTAATTATTATTTTGGAATGCTCCAGAAATTGTGGAGAAAATTTGGTGGAGCCACATGTGTGGCCCAGATTAAAGGAAAAGAAAAATGGATGGTGGAGATGCAAAGGAAAGAAAATAAAAGAGGGTGGGCGCTGCCCAGTTAGGGGAGGAGAGAGGAAGTATAAACCAATCAGAGAACAGAAAAAGGAGAGAAAGAAGAGAAGAAGAGGAGGAGGGAACCGGCCGGGTTCACCATGACCCGTGACCCGACCCGGTTCTATCTCCCAACTCTGGCCACCATGGACGGCGAGGTTGATGTCAAAATGATCCTTAGCTCGAGGCCAATCGATCCCTCTTCCATTTCTACACTTAAAACGACGAGGGGGAGTTCAATTTTGAGGAAGTACCGACGGTGGGTGCGTCGGCCTTTTGTGGAGATCCATCAAATCTTGAAACGTTTCTTCCAATTACCACCACCCATAGCACCATCTTGGGGCTTGGAACAAAGCCCAAGCATTGGTTGGGACGTCGGAGTTGGTTTAGGATGAATCAAGAACACCCAAAATCTAGGGTTCCATATGGTTAGAGCGAAATTGGAGATTTTCTCAGCCAAATTGGCCTTAGTCACAGGTATGAAAGTTGCTCCACTCATTGAGATCTTCATTTCTTTGAAATTTGGTAATTTTTGGAAATAGTTGGATTTTCTGGCGAGTCGGGGTGGCCGACCGCCACCCACGGCGGCGCATGGTCAGTGGCCTGTCAATGCTATTTTTAGACTATGTTAGATGTCCTTATTTCAGTTTTGATTGTCGTATGACGTAGGTTGATCGTTGGAACCTAATTTCATTACAATACGTAACTTGGATAATTATATGAATCGACGATCCGATCGTTGGATCGTCACCAAACTTTGATACATGATAATACGTAATATTTGAGGATCATAGGAACTTACGGATAGGAAATCTGACGTACAAATCTTCTTGAATTGGATTTGTAAGTTCATAAAATAAAACGTTAACCGCCACTTGGTCTTGGCAATTGGCGGAGATCCAACCGTTGGATCGTAACGAAACTTTAGTATGTTATTCTAGAAGTATAATGTGGATCTTTGAAAGTTACTGATCGGAAATATGAGATGTGGATCTTCCGGATCAAGTTATGTAGTGTTGTGACCCTACCGTCGAACTTTGATCGACGGTTGACTTTTGGTCAATGGGTCTCAAATTATTCTAGAACGTCCTTGAGGATGTGTTTTAAGTGAGTTGCATATTCTATTGATTAGAGTTCTGAGATGTGATTCGATAATTGTTTTAGGCGCCGATCGTTCAGGACGCCTCGATATCTGTACTAGGGAATCGCAGCGTGGATTCCAGGTGAGTGGGCTTTTGTTTTCTATATATATGTATGCATGTTATACGTTTCCCCATAAAGTGTTTTAAATGGTTTTACGATTTAAATGCCATGTCAATTGCATTACCTTTTAGATTAGGCATTAGAATAGTTATGCATATTGTTGTTTGACGCTGCGGACGTTCAGGTAAGTTTCACGTGAGTATATATTGATGGCAATTATTGTACTATGTATGATTATGTTGGGTTACATATAGTACTTAATATCCTACACCTTGGTGTTAGTGCTCCAGCCCATGGCCAGGGCACAGTTTTTCACGTGATGTTCACCTCCCGCACCACACGCTCACCTTGGATCCAAGTTTGGTGCACAGTCCTGTCATACAGACCACTATAGGTGGTTCCGACTCGTAGGTGACCCGTGATTATTCGCACAGCCTTCACGTGATCGTAGCACTTGAGTGTACTTATTACACCTAGCCTGTCGTACAAACAACTTTAGGTGGTTCCGACTTGTGTGCAGAAATTGGGTTATGAGATATAGACTCAGCCGTACAGGTCACGTTAGGGGACTCCGGCTGGCACATCATTTTATATTGATTTATTATACTTGGCTTACCTATTGCATTTCTGTGATACTTGACATGGCATACACTTGGTTTTCAATACTCTCGGGTATGATTTCTGTATATATATGTATTACTATTTTCTGGGAAATTATACAAGTTTTACGGTGAGGGGTTACTATTTTTGGAAAGAGAAATGGTTTTTGAAAAGCTTTGTTTTTGCCCACTCATATTTTCTTGTTTTGCGCCCTTCCATGTTTGAACTGCTAAAGGTTCGTATTGACGAGAATTCTTGACGAATCTTAGTATAGGTGGCTGCCTCAGAGGGTGTGATTCTTACCCACACTACTGTACTTTACTTATGCTCTGACATCGCGTGTGAAATGGGTCCATTCTGAAGGAAAAATTTTGTCCTAGCTAAGAACATGTGAGAACATTTGAACACATATGCAAACTAATAACACTTTAAAGTAGGCATGCATTCAAAAACAATTCTAAAACCCATGACTTTCAAAGCCTAGTGAATGGTGAACCAAGAGACTCTTCAACAATATTAAAGAGAAGGAGGGTTTTTGAGATTCATTACCCTTGAAGCTCATCCTTGTTTACACAAGGGATTCACCCAAGTGGAGGGCCTTCAAGTCACCTCCTAGCTCCTTGAATCTTCCTTGTGATTTTCTTCCTTTTGATTGCTCCTTTTGCTCCTTGAAGATGTAAGGAAAGGATCTCCAAAAGTACCAAAGATTTGGTACCTCTAAGTCTCCACACCAAGGATGTAGTGTGAAGAGAAGATGGATGACTTAGAGAGATTTTGATGCTAGTGAAAACTCTCTCTAAGGGCCGGCCTCTCTATGAGAAAAGGAGAGAAAATGTTTCTCTTCTTTGCCTCAAGAAAACCCTAATGAGGTTATGGCTATAAAGTTGCCTTTATACCACCTCACATGTGAGTGGCACACTTGCAATTAACCCAAGTTGGGTACCACTCACCCTAGGCCGGTTTTGACTTTGTTTTTGGGTTAATTTCCATTTAGTTTTAGTTGTCACACAACCTAAACTCAATGGGCCTTGTGGACCAAAAACTCTTTTGGGCCCCGAAACCCAAAACCAACTTAAAAGCCCAATACGAACCTTTCGTAAGATTAATTAACTAATTAATTAATCTTGACCATTCTCAATCAAACTATTTAATTGCTTATCCATCTCATTTATATTTCTTCACTTTCATCCTTACTCGGTGTACGATCCATTAGGTTCCAATTAGCGAGGCAGTGGGCGATTGTTACTCTTAACGATCGATTGCGAATTGAAACTACATTTCAATTCTCCCTTTGATGAAGATTAGTGTTTGCTAATCCTCAGGGCTTCCACAAACCATGAGTGACACCTAGCAGTATGTCATGGCTACCCAAGCTAAGTAGAAGTGGTTGGAGAACCTATCCAGTTACAATTACAATGCAATACGGTCCTTCTCTAATACAATACTCTTGATCACATTGTTTAAGTGATAGTTTATTTCATGTCTACTATCCAATGTGATACTTCTCTATATGATTCATTTGAATATGACTTGAAACATATTTCCTAAGTCATATTCGTATGCTTTGGCCAAAGACTCCTGAATCATATCTCAGAGTATTCTCCTTCCACCATGGAAGGTTAGAGATCCCTTGTTGTGCATTCATATGCCTACATGACTAGATAGCTTGACCCCAACAATGCCGTGGACACTCTCAATGGAATGCCTTTGACATGATCAAAGATCAAGGACCTAACCATTAGACATCTATGATGCCTCAGGTCAAAAGACTACTTTGCATATTGCAACTTACGAGTTCTTACATGACATGTATGTTCGAACTCTCTTTTGATCGTTGTTCAGTGTACTCGATTACCTTTCGAGCACCTATATGTTTGTCTCAGTGTCCAACACTAAATGACTTGAGACTAGTCATACTCACGCTTGAGTTAACATAACACATACTAACCTTAGCGGATTGTCAATGCCCAATTGGCAATCCTATGGCTAGGAACGTTTTAGGAATGAACATAAGAGAAAGGTCTCGTTAATCTAACTTACTTAGATCACTTCTCTCTTAGACTAAATACATTCCTTGGATTCCCTTATTGCTTAAATATATAATCCAATAAATAATGATTAACAATAAGCTTTGCCCTTCATTAAACAATATAATAGTTTAACACAATAAGTATTCCAAAAGCTATTACATCAAATGAGTGGCTTTGTGGGCATACTTCCAACACATTCCCGCTCACCGTGCACGTCTGCCTTAGACACTTTTAGGTTTAAATTGATTCACATTTTCCACATCACCATACTTGATGGCTTCGTCACCTTCTAGGTGTCGTCTAGCACAGCTCGATTCAGAGTTCTAGTGGACATTCCGGGTCGGGGTGTGTCAATTATAGTATTTATTTGCAACTAGTTTACTATACTTATGACATTTTTCTGGCCAACCTAAATTAATGTATTTATATTCTTCTTCATGTTGTTTTTCTATGAATGCACACATATACTCTTCTAAATCACTATTTGTGCTACTTGAATCTTCTGAATCTATCATATTAATACTCTCTCTACTATAAATACTCTCATTATCACTTAAATCATCTAAACTATATATTGACTGAATATCTTCATCTTCTTCTAACTTAAACAAATTCATCAAATGTACTTTTTCTCTCGGCTGTTTACCCAATTTTGGACATTTAGGCCTAATGTGTCCAACTTCTCCACATGAATAACATTTACAACTACTCTTATCTTTTGGCGCTTTATATTTTCTAATCCAAGGTCTACCACTTCTTTTCCTAAATTATTTTGGAATATATTTTCTCTTCCTATATGTTCTTGAAGGTCTTATGTTGTAATTCTTATGTTGTTTTTAGGGTTTATATGACCTATATTTATTTTTGTATATTTTCTTATGCTTATTTTTCTTATGACATCCATACTGTTGTGGTAAATCTATATTTTTACAACTCCTATAAAATTACTTTCTAATCTGTCTCTTAGCTTTTATTTGGCTACACTCTTGTCTAAGTATATCATATACATGTTGAATTCTAGATCCTATTGCAATATCATTTTTCTTTGGATGCTTTTGCCATTCATTCGAAATCTTTTCTCCTATTGGTCCTTTTATTTTTGTCATATAAGTATCTAATAAATTAATATCACTAATTCTACCTATTCTTCCTAAATATTTAAAGAAATCTGTTGTATACTCAGCTATATATTGTAAATCACAAATTTGTAATTGTTCTAAATTTTTAAGTGCCCTTATTTCTTCTTGTTCACTTCTTCCATCTAACGTATTATGATCTAAAAATTCTTGTTTGATCAAAGTAACAAAACCATCAATATTAAAATGCGTTTTAGTTACCTGATGCTGTTCTGGATTTTGAACTTTCCATGACAGAAAATATTAAAAAACTAAACCATCTAAAGTATGCTCAAAATAATCTAACATATTTTGTGAATTACTAAAATCTAACATTAATGCTGCATGTATGCAACCTTTTTCCCATCTCTCAATTGTTCTTTCCCAATCTTGTGGATCTAAATTATCTAAATTTAATATATTTCCTGCTATGTTAATTTGTTCTAACCCTCTCAAATATGGAATCCTATTTTTTCTAGGTGGTTTTATCATACTTTCTCCTGTGTAATCTACTCTTGCTTGTTCCTTATATTGTTCATTTGTTGGTCTCAAAAATTGTTGATCAGTTCTACTTGAGTGTCCTGGATTTTCTACTTCTGATGTACTACTTTCTTCTATTGGATTAAATTCTTCTTTCAATTCTAATAAATTATTATATACATTTGATCCTAAAATATGTTCTACTCCTATTTCTAAAATTAATTTTTTCATCTCTTCATCTGAAATTCTATGTAGTCCTAAATCATATGTCTTATATTTTTCTAAGCACTCTTCTTCATCTAAATGATCAATATCTTCTATGAGTTTATCTACAATATGATCAAAATTTTGCTCAACTAAATTAATATCTAAATTATCAAAAGCCATATGAATACTCTCATTTTCGATCTCACTCTCATCCTCTTCTATATTTTCTAGTTTCTTGTAATTACTAAACCTAATTGTTGTGTTACCTGTACTAGTTTCATATATTTGTACTTTATCTAGTTGTTTATTTCTTGTTACCTATAAATTAGGTAATATCCACTGAGTTCCTTCTAAAAAGCTATTATCTATGGGTTTTGCTTCTATCATATTTATATGTTTACTACCAAATGTTTGAACTAGATTTTAAAATTCTAAATTAAACTTATGATTATATTTATCAACACTTTACCAATATACATTAAGCTAATACACAAATTTTTATACTCTCCTTTCATATTATAATTTTTTGTTCTTATGCGTACTTTAATATATTTACTAAATTCATTAACTGTGATAACATAATTTGGAATACAACCTATGACTGCTAAGTTTGAACTTGAGTCTACTTCAGCTGTTGCTATTGCTGCTTGTTGGTGATTATCCCATCTATCGTCATATATATATACTAATGCTTTTGTGCCTACTTATGCTTTGGTTAATCCAGTTATTCCAATTAATATTGTTCCTATGTGAATCTGACTAAAATGTGATTTTCTCAAATGCATAACTGCTTCCTTACTAATTAAATTAAGTGTAACTTCTTTATCAATACAACTAACTTCATGTTGACTAATGCTACTCACAATTCTAGTTCTATTTTCAAATAAACCTAATTGGTACAAATTATATTTATTTTTCTGTGTTCTCTCAAAACCTCTTCGAATAAATTCTTGTGCTTCTTCTTCATTTGGATAAATATCTTAAGCTCTAACTACTTCTTTTCCTTTTTTTCCTAAAGAGTTCCATTTTCTGTTATCAAAAGGATTTATCTTAGATCTTCTAATATTATTATTTGCACTTAAAGTTAATTTTTCTAATTTATCTAGCAAAGATGGTGGAAGTGATGAAGATGCTTTATGTAAAACTTGATTTATTTATGCTATTTGTTCTTCAACTTGATCTAATTTCTCAGCCACACTAAAAACTAATTGAATAATTAGATTATTTTGTCTAATAGGAATATTAATACTAGCTACTTGTGTCGAAAAATCTGTTAAACCTACTGTTCTTTATCTAACTTACTGATTTCTTTTAAAGTTTGGATATATTTTTTGCTAGTTCTAGAATCGGTCATTAAACTAATAATCTATCAATTTTATTATGCAACTTATCTACTTGTTCACTCAACTCTTTTTGCACTCATTGAATTTTTTGAACTTCTAATTTTAATTGCTCAACTATTTCTAATGATCTAAGTTCTACTTGCTTAGTGTGAACAGCTAGTCCTGAATTAAAATATATTTTATTCTCGATAGTGTGGAAATGACGATTATACCCTTTGGGTGATGTGTTGTGGATGTATGCATATGGTTTTAAATTATTTTTCTTGTGGCGTAATTAAACTATACTCGGCATCACAAGGGCGATGATGCGAATTAGGGTTGATTTGCTCGTAACAAAAATGTTACGGCTAAATGAATGTGTAGTCGAACTAAGAAAATGGACCAGTCATCACAATCCCTATTTTCTTGGGTCCAATTAGAATTGTTAGATTAGGTTTGGGGCAATTGTAACCCTAAAATCCTATGGCCCAATCAAGGCCTTATTTTCCTTTATTTTGGCCTATCCTGTGATAGACACACACACACCCACACGTGCAAATCCCTCTCTCTCTTCTCTCTTCTCGACTCTTCTCCCTCATTCGTACAACCTGAATCTTCAACCCTCAAACATCATTAGAACTTCATCCATCGAGCTTGAGCTTTTCACCAACGTGTTTCTGGCGACCTCACGAACCCATACATACCCTTGGATCAAAGAACGGGTTACGGGAACCCAAGAACCCGAGAGCTCCGGCGTGGTGCTCTGTTGTTCCGTTGTGATCAAGGTTATTTCACAGAGTTTTAAAGTGTTACGAAGTCTTAGAACTACTCCGTAGAGGTTTGGAAACAATTTTGGTAGGATTTGGACGTCGAGATGGGTCGTTCCACAAGTGGAAGAGGTGACCGGAATATCGAAGAATTTTCCCACTGTTTTCCGTCGGTTTTTGGGCCTCAAAGTGAAACTGGCGATGCAGTTTGACCGGCGCAGGAATCCGGCAATCAATAAGAGAAGAAGGGAGAATATTCCGTCAACTTTGACGGAATATACCTAACAGCGACTAACGGGGTCAGGGGAGACGTTTCCAGAGCACGAGTGCAGTCAGGCAAGACTCGGGGGTTACGACCCGGCTACATACCAGCGAGTGGGCTTTTGGTTTTTCTATATATACGTATATATATGCTTTATGCTTTCCCATAAATGGTTTTTTTAAATGGTTTACGTTTTAAAATGCCATGTCATAGTTGAGTTATATTTTAGCATATGTGGTAGTATAACTTTGCATAATCTTGCATGCTATTGCGGAGGCTAAGGTAAGTCAGGTGAGTACATAATGTTGGTATGGTTGTTTGGTAGCTAGTTATGAATCGATGTGTCTAGAATTTATTATCCTGCACCTTGGTGTTAGTGCCCGCCCCACGCCAGGGCCTAGCCTTCACGTGATCGTTCACCGCCTGCACCACACGCTCACCTTGGATCCAAGGCAAGTGCCAGCCAGTCGTACAGACCACTTAGGTGGTTCCGACTCGTAGGTGACTTGCGATACTTCACACAGCCTTCACGTGGTCGTAGCACTTGAGGGTATTTATTTACACCTAGCCTGTCTAACAGACCACATTAGGTGGTTCCGACTCCTGTGCAGGATTTGATTGATGACTTATAGATTTAGCCATACAGGTCACATTAGGTGACTCCGGTTGATATGGTATTTGATATTCATTTATTTCATTTAGCTTACTGATGCATTATTGAGATGACGTTTCACTACCCTCGAGCGTGATTCTTCTATACGTATGTAGTACTATTTTCTGGGAAATTATACGGGTTTTATGGTGAGGGGTTATTACTTTGGGAAAGTTAAATGGTTTTGAAAAGCTTTGTTTTTGCCCACTCACGTTTTCTATTTTGCGCCCCTCCAGGTTCTAGATAGAAGTTTGTGCTGGTGGCTCGCAAGGACTGTACGGCGGTTCTGACAGACATCTATCTCTGTAGGGTTTCTTTCATATTTTGTATAAATAATAATTAGTATTCTGGACTGCACTCTGATACCTATGTTGTGGGTGTGGGTGTGTCTATCACGGGATAGGCCAAAATAAAGGAAAATAAGGCCTTGATTGGGCCATAGGATTTTAGGGTTACAATGGGCCCAAAGCTGATCTAACAATTCTAATTGGACCCAAGAAAATAGGGTTGTGATGATTGGCCCATTTTCTTAGTTCGACTACACATTCATTTAGGTGTAACATTTTCGTTACGAACCCAAATCGACCCTAATTCGCGTCATCACCCTCGTGATGCCGAGTATAATTTAATTACACCACAAGAGAAATAATTTAAAACCATACACATACATCCACAACACATCACCCAGAGGGTATAATCGTCATTTCCACACTATCGAGAGTAAAATATATTTTAATTTGGGACGGGCTGTCACAACCTACCCCCCTTAAGAAAATTACGTCCCCGAAGTTTCACACACTACATACATCCTACTAATAACCATAAAACAAACGCGGGTACATATCTCGCATACGGTCCTCTGTTTCCCACGTGGCCTCCTTTATTGAGTGATTCCTTCACAAAACTTTCACCATACGAACCGTTTTGTTTCTCAGAAGTTTATCCTTCCAAACCAAAATCGTTACTGGTTTCTCATCATATGTTAAGTCTGGATTAATTTCTGCTGAGGAGGTAATACATGTGACGGGTCAAAAACATAATGGCGAAGCATAGAAACATGAAAGACATCATGTATCTTCGCCAGCTCCGGGGGTAACTCAAGTCTATAAGCAACCTCACCAACTCGATCGGTGATCTGTACGGTCCGATGTAGCGAGGACTTAGCTTACTCTTCTTACCAAATCGTACCACACCTTTCCATGGATATAGCTTTAAAAATACCCAGTCTCCCACATTATACACCCTATCAGCAGCATGTCTATCAGCTAGACTCTTCTGTCGATCTTGAGCTGCTTTTAGGTTAGATTTAAGTACCTGAATATTCTGAGTAGTCTCGTCCATAATATCTGGGCCCACTAATTCCCTCTCACCAACTTCTGACCAACAAAGAGGAGTACGACATGATTTACCATATAATGCTTCGAAAGGTGTCATCCCGATACTAGAATGGTAGCTATTATTATAAGCAAACTCCATCAAATCCAAACGCTTGTGCCAAGCGTCACCAAATTGTAGTACCGAAGATCTCAACATATCCTCAAGTGTCTGAATAGTCCTCTCGGATTGTCCATCCATCTGGGGGTGATATGTCGTACTGTATAACAATCTCGAACCAAGAGCCTCCTGAAATGCCACCCAGAACTTAGAAGTGAATTTAGGATCCCGATCAGAAATAATACTAACCGGAACTCCGTGATGTTAACAATCTTTGAGATAAATAGCTCTGCTAATTGGCTTAAAGAATAATTCTTTCGAACTGGTATAAAGTGTGCAGACTTAGTAAGCCGATCCATTATCACCCAAATGCAACCATTCCGCGTACGAGGAAGCTTGTACATGAAATCCGTAGTAATATTTTCCCATTTCCACTGGGGAACGGGAAATGGCTGCATTAATCCAAATGGCTTCTTTCTCTTAGCTTAGACTTGCTGACAAATTGCACACCGACTCACATATTCAGCTATTTCCCTTTTCATGCCAGGCCAGTAATAAAAAGGTCGAATAGTGTGATACATCTTGGTACTCCCAGGATGCATTGCATACGCCGATATGTGTGCCTCATCAAGAATATCTTTCTTTAATTCTGCAATATTTGGCACGTACATCCGATTTTCTTGCATAAGCATGCCATCAGATTCTCGAATTCTAAGGTCCTTTTTCTTTCCTCGTGACACTGCCTCCACTAACTCCTGAGACTCCTCATCCCGTATTTGGGCTTCTAATACACGATCGATCAAAATTGGCCTGACCTGGAAACTGGCAAGTAAAGCTTCTTCTCGATCCATCACTCCCAAATCAACTCCAGTAGATCTCAATTTTGCGAGAAGAGGAATATGACTAGCATATAGGGCATTAAGACGGCCTTGAGATTTCCCGCTAAGTGCGTCTGCCACTACATTTGCACTACCAGGGTGATACTGAATCGTGCAACCATAATCACTGAGTAATTCTATCCACCTCCGTTGCCGAAGGTTAAGATCTTTCTGAGTGAAAAGGTACTGAAGACTCTTCTGTGAAAATCTTGCACCTTTCTCCGTATAGGTAATGCCTCCAAATCTTTAGAGAAAAAATAATGGCTGCCAATTCGAGATCATGAGTAGGATAATTCATCTCATGTGGCTTCAACTGTCATGAAGCATAAGCAATCACCCTACCATGCTATATGAGTACCCTACCATGCTATATGAGTACCCAACGTAAACCATTCAAGGAAGCATCACTGTAAACCTCAAAATCACCACTATCATCTGGAAGCCCAAAAATAGGTGCATGAGTGAGACAATACTTCAATTGCTGAAAACTCCACTCACAATCATCGTCCCACTCAAATCTCACATTCTTTCTAGTCAACCTCATCAGGGGCAAAACTATAGTAGAAAAATCTTTAACAAACCGTCGGTAATAATCGGTTAAGCCAAGAAAGCTTCGTACCTCGATGACGGTTTGTGGCTGCTCCCAATTTTCAACTGCAGCTATTTTCTATGGGTCCACCTGAATACCCTGCACCGATACTACATGCCCCAAAAATGCTACCTGATTTAACCAAAACTAACACTTGCTAAACTTAGCATATAATTGATGCTCCCTTAATTTCTTCAAAACTAAGGTGAGATGTCGAGTATGCTCTGCTTTAGATTTATAATACACCAGAATATCATCGATGAAGACGATAACAAACCTGTCAAGATAAGGCTTAAATACTTGATTCATCAAATCCATAAAGGCTACTGGCGCATTTGTTAACCCGAATGGCATCACGAGGAATTCGTAATGGCCATATCGAGTCCTAAAAGCCATCTTAGGAGCATCTTGACTTCTGATCTTCAATTGGTAGTACCCAGATCTCAAATCGATCTTAGAGAACATGCATGTGCCTCTGAGCTGGTCAAATAAATCATCTATGCGTGGCAACGGATAACGATTTTTAATCGTTACCCGATTCAACTGCCGATAATCTATACACAACCTCAAAGTCCCACCTTTCTTTCGTACAAATAAAATTGGGGCTCCCCAGGGTGAAGTACTAGGCTGAATAAAACCCTTATCAACCAATTCCTGCAGCTGTGTTTTCAATTCCCTCAACTCAGCAGGAGCCATTCGATATGGAGTCAGGGAAATAGGATATGTACCTGGAAGTAAATAAATAGTAAACTCGACTTCTCTGTCTGGTGGTAATCCAAGTAACTCATCAGGGAAAACATCAGGAAAATGTCGGACTACCCGCACATCTTCTACACAGACAGGTGAATCCTCCTTCAATACCACGTGAGCCAAATATCCCTGACAACCTTTCCTTAATAATTGCTTGGCTCTTAGGACAGAAATAACGCCATGTTTCAACCCACTACGTATTCCCACAAAGGTAACCACCGGCAGGCCCGGCCGATGAAAAGTGACTATCTTCTCATAACAATGCAATATGGCACGATTGTAACATAACCAATCCATGCCCAGAATAACATCAAAATCAACGATATCTAATGGAATCAGATTAGCTGGCATAACGATATCCTCTACCAGCATAGGACATCATTGGTATACCCAGCTAACAATACATGTTTCTCCTCTAGGCATAAAAAATTCTATATCATAATCAAGAGTTGTAGGATAAGGTTTTGTCGCCTGAACAAACATATGAGAAATAACAAAGTGTGTGGCACCAGAATCAATTAATACTCTAGCAAAGTGGCAAGAATATTTAACGTACCCATAATCAAATCGGGATTGTTCTGAGCATCGTGTAAGGCGATATGGTGAACACGGCCTTGTTACTGTTGTCGTCCTCCACGACCTCTATTAGCTTGGTTCCCAAATCCCTGTGCACCTCATCCCTGACCAGGCTGGTTAGCCTGCCTCAATAACCCTGCACTGCTGGAAGCAACTTCAACATTCTGATGCTGTCCTCCAGAATACCATTGTCACCCACCAGTTGGATATGACGGATATGGAGGGTAACCTCCTAAATACTGGGAATAACCTCCCTGCTGATATAGGTCATGCGGATACTGATACTGTCCTCCAGAATATGGAGTTATATCACCTTGATAATGGTGTACTCCACCATAACCTGTCTGGTATAGCTACTGGGTCCCAGAACCTGCTGAATAGGAACTGGTGGTGGTAAAGCAGATGGCTGAGATTCCTGCAGATTTTACGAACACTGAATAGTCTGATGTCCCATCTAGCCATGAGTAAAGCATCCTATGTTACCCTGCCTGCACTCCCCAAAATGTCGACAGTTACATCAACGCCAAAATGGACCACCAGAACCGCTAGAGCCTCTCTGACCCTGAAAGTGAGAACCTCCAGAACGGCCAGCCCTCCATTGTGCGGTGGAACTAAAACCTCCACTAGAAGAACTAGAACTCGTACCACTTCTCTGAAAACTCTGTGTCTTGCGAGGTCCCAGGGATGATTGGCTTTATCTTTATTATTATTTTTCTTTTGATTATTATCTTTTTCTTCCTCTTCTTCACTGTCAATGGGCATGTTTTCAGGATCTTCAATCCGCAATAAAATCTCATAAAACTCCTGATATGTGGCACAGCGGAAGCGTTGTGCGCCCATAACCCACAGGTCCCAGGGGTGTGGATCCTATAAGCTTTATATGTATATTCCCATCTCTACCTAGCACGAGGCCTTTTGGGAGCTCATTGGCTTCGGGTTCCATCGGAACTCCGAAGTTAAGCGAGTTCGCGCGAGAGCAATCCCATGATAGTTGACCCACTGGGAAGTTCTCGTGTGAGTTCCCAGAAACAAAACTGAAAGGGCGTGGTCGGGGCCCAAAGCGGACAATATCGTGCTACAGCAGAGTCGAACCTGGGTTGTGGTGGGGGCCCGGGGCGCCCGTATCGCCTAGGGGAGTGGATCCTCTATGGCTTATATGTAAATGCCCACCTCTTTTAGCGCGAGGCCTTTTGGGAGCTCATTGCCTTCGGGTTCCATAGGAACTCGGAAGTTAAGCGAGAATGGGCCAGAGCATTCCTAGCATGGGTGACCGACTAGGAAGTTCTGTTCGCGTGAGTTCCCAAAAACAAAATCGTGAGGGCGTGGTCAGGGCCCAAATCGGACAATATCGTGCTACGGTAGAGTCGAGCCCGGGATGTGGTGGGGGCCTGGGCCGGGATGTGACACGTAACAAAAATGTTATGCTTAAATGAATGTGTAGTCGAACTAAGAAAATGGACCAATCATCACAATCCCTATTTTCTTGGGTCCAATTAGAATTGTTAGATTAGTTTTGGGGAAATTGTAACCCTAAAATCCTATGGCCCAATCAAGGCCTTATTTTCCTTTATTTTGTCTTATCCTGTGATAGACACACAGACACCCACACGTGCAAATCCTTCTCTCTTCTCTTTTCTCGACTCTTCTCTCTCGTCCGTACAACCCGAATCGTCAACCCTCGAACATCATTAGAACTTCATCGATCTAGCTTGAGCTTTGCACCAATGTGTTTCTGGCGACCTCACGAACCCATACATACCCTTGGATCAAAGAACGGGTTACAGGAACCCGTGTACCCGAGAGCTCCGGCATGGTGCTCTATTGCTCCGTCGTGATCGAGGTTATTGCACAGAGTTTCAAAGTGTTATGAAGTCTTAGAACTACTCCGTAGAGGTCTAGGAACAATTTTGGGGCCTCAAAGTGAAACCGGTGATGCAGCGGTGACCGACGCCGGAATCCGACGATCAACCGGAGAAGAAAGGAGAATATTCTGCCAACTTTGATGGAATATACCTAAAGGCAACTAACGGCATCAGGGGAGACGTTTCTAAAGGACGAGCGCAGTCAGGCAAGACTCGGGGGTTACGACCCGGTTACATACCAGTGAGTGGGCTTTTGGTTTTTCTATATATACGTATATATATGCTTTATGCTTTCCTAGAAATGGTTTTTTAAAAGGTTTACCTTTTAAAATGCCATGTCATAGTTGAGTTATATTTTAGCATATGTGGTAGTATAACTTTGCATAATCTTGCATGCTATTGCGGAGGCTAAGGTAAGTCAGGTGAGTACATAATGTTGGTATGGTTGTTTGGTACCTAGTTATGAATCGATGTGTGTAGAATTTATTATCATGCACCTTGGTGTTAGTGCTCCACCTGAGGCCAAGGCCTAGCCTTCACGTGATCGTTCACCTCCCGCACCACACGCTCACCTTGGATCCAAGGCAAGTGCCAGCCCGTCGTACAGACCACTTGGGTGGTTCCGACTCGTAGGTGACTTATGATACTTCACACAGCCTTCGCATGATTGCAGCACTTGAGCGTATTTATTTACACCTAGCCTGTCGTACAGACCACTTTAGGTGGTTCCTACTCGTGTGAAGGATCTGATTGATGACTTATAGATTCAGCCGTACAGGTCACATTAAGTGACTTTGGCTGATATGGTATTTTATATTCATTAATTTCATTTAGCTTACTGATGCATTATTGAGATGATAGACATGGCATACACTTGATGTTTCACTACTCTCGAACGTGATTCTTCTATACGTATGTAGTACTATTTTCTGGGAAATTATACGGGTTTTGCGATGAGGGGTTATTACTTTTGGAAAGTTAAATGGTTTTGAAAAGCTTTGTTTTTGCCCACTCACGTTTTCTGTTTTGCGCCCCTCCAGATTCTAGATAGAAGTTCATTCTGGTGGCTCGCGAGGACTCTACGGCGGTTCTGACAGACATCCATCTGAGTAGGGTTTCTTTCATATTTTGTATAAATAATAATTAGTATTCTGGACTGCACTCTGATACCTATACTCTGATTGTGTGTGTATCTATACCCTAAACACCTTTACTAGTACCTATATACTTATCTACTGTAGGATAACTGGATGGTTTTTATTTACCTTCATTTTCACTTCCCTATCACTTCCGCACCACGCACTTGGTTACGTCACCTTCACATGACAGCCAGCATGCCTCGATCGAGGTTGGGGTGTGTCACTTAGGCGTACTATCTATGTGGTCAATAAGCTCTTTTATCTCTCTTTTGCTAGGAAGGAAACCTTTGAATATTTTTATTATTATCTTCTAACTGGGATGTAATATAATCTAAATTTTGTCTAATTATTTTTATGGATTTTTTCTGAAAATACGCTGACAACTGGTTTAACAAATGATTATGATTATTATTTTCTAATTTTATATTTTCTACTTGACTAATAATAAGATCTACAATACTGTCGGCTTGTGGATTTTTTTCACTATGCAAAATATGATTATGCTTTCTCAATGGAAAATAACAAACTAAACTATTTTGGTCTAAGGTTATTTTTCTTTTTTGTGGTTCACTAATTTCCAAATTAAGGTAATCTATCATAAACTACAGTCTACATTTCTCTAAAGTTACAGCTAAATGGTTTCGTAGAAACTCTCTTTCTTCTCTCAAGGTCTCTAAAACTTGATTTGTTGCTCTTTTTGCTTCTAAAATTTTTTGTTGCACTTCTATTTTATTATATTTACAAATAAATGAGGGATGTTCAAGATAACCAAGATAAAAATTTTGCTTCTTCAAAGTTCTGCTAATTCTTTTGGATATATATGCTAATCTTCTCTTTATGCTAATTATAGTTGGGTTATCTTCTCTTTATGCTATTTATAGTTGGGTTCCTAGACACCCAATAATTGCATGGTAGTTGTAGTTGACAAGGTCAACAAGGAAAATAATATATGTTGTTCATACAAAATAAAAGAGTGTGATATCAGTTGTGTCAATGACTTCCGTCCTCAAGGTACTTTACTATTATAATTATACTATTAAAATGCTAAACTTGGCTCTGATACCAAATTCACAAAGCAAGCCCGGTTAAATAGTCGGATGACCATTATAACAACAAGACATAAAACCTTGCACATGGAACTCGACATGTTTCAGCATGACGGCCACTCACAATGTAGGTATAAGGCCTTAACGACTGAACTCAGAGGTACGAAGAACTCAGAGGTACCCTGGTTAATGTCCATTTATTTTTATGGCAAGCATTTAAGTATAACAGAGTGCTCGAACAAAGTACGATCGTCAGTTTAGCAGGCTAATAATATAACTACAATAGTGTTTCTCTGTTTTGGACTAGAAGTCTAATTAAGACTTGGAGATTGCTTGAATCTGTACACTTGAACTTTTATTGATATATAGAATGTTTACAAAGATAATTGTTTACAAGAAAGTGTTTACAAGGATGCTATGAAGGCTATGGATGCTTAAGAGTATGAAGATGGTGTGAGTATATGGTGAGAGTAGGGTGTTCAGGTTATTTTTACAATGAATGGAACTCTAGTTATATATACTGAATGAGGATACAACGGTATTAAAATTCTTTACAAATAAATGGCGTGGACATCTCATTTGTACTTGTCATTTATCACTTTGCTTCTACTGTTAATGAAATTGTCAGCATTGTTTCTAAAACGTGGTCTGACTTTTGCTTTGCATGTGAACTTGTTTGTCTCCTTCTGCATGTGAATTTGCTGCATGGTTTGTCTCATGGAGCCCATAACTTTGTCATTTTTTCTATTTGCTTTCATGTGAACTCTGCTGAATGTTGAAAGTTAGAATACTTTGCCTTTTTTGTCAAGGGTAACCTTGGAACTTTTTAAATTATTTGTCCTTATGGTTAAATGAAAGTTTTTCAGGGGCTTTTGGTTTGTTTTCCATTAAAAAGTGACCAGGAAATGGGTTAATGCTTTGGTTTAGCAGAGTGATGTTGTGTAAACAGCAATTCAGGTGCAAATTGTTATTTTTTTTTTTCAAAAGAAGACGTGACATTTCTATTAGATCACACATCGCCCAGGGGAGTGGATGCTCTATGCCTTTTATGTACATGCCCACCTCCTTTAGCATGAGGCATTTTGGGAGCTCACTGGCTTTGGGTTCCGTAGGTACTCCGAAGTTAAACGAGAATGGGTGACCCACTGGGAAGTTTTGCTCGCGTGAGTTCCCAGAAACAAAACCATGAGGGTGTGGTTAGGGCCCAAAGCGGACTATACCGTGCTACGGCGGAGTCGAGCCCGGGATGTGGTGGAGCCCGGGTCGGGATGTCAAAATTTGGTATCAGAGCCAATCCCTGGCCGGAAGTGTGCCGACGAGGACGTTAGGCCCCTAAGGGGAGTGGATTGTTAGTTCCCACATCACCCAGGGGAATGGATCCTCTATGCCTTATATGTACATGCCCACCTCCTTTAGCATGAGGCCTTTTGGGAGCTCACTGGCTTCGGATTTCGTAGGAACTCCGAAGTTAAGCGAGAATGGGCCATAGCATTCCCAGGATGTGTGACCCACTAGAAAGTTCTCCTCGCGTGAGTTCCCAGAAACAAAACTGTGAGGGTGTGGTCGGGGCCCAAAGTGGCCAATATCGTGCTACGATGGAGTCGAGCCCGGGTTATGGTGGAGCCCGGGTCAGGATGTAACAATTTGTCTTTCGTAAGTTAGGCGAAGATTGTGCTTTCACTTTCGTAAGTTAGGCGAAGAGAGTCAGTTGGGTTTTGCAAGTTATCAGTTAGCTAAGTTAGGCAAAGTGTAACAGTCAGCTTTTGCTTTCGTAAGTTAAGGAAGAGTGTTAGCTGGCTTTCGTAAATTAGGCGAAGAGTGTCAGTTGGCTTTCATAAATTAGGCAAAGAGAGTTAGTAAGTTAGGCAAAGTGTGTCAAAAGTGTGCGAAGAGTTCAGTTGGCTTTCGTAAATTATGTGAAGAGATTCAGTTGACTTTCGTAATTTAGGCAAAGGGCGTCAGTGGCTTAAGTCGGCTTTCATAAGTTACACAAAGAGTGTCAGTTTGCTTTCGTAAGTTTGGCAAAGAGTGTGAGTTGGCTTTTCAAAATTAGGCAAAGAGTGTCAGTTAGCTTTCGTAAGTTACAAAGAGTGCCAACATTCGTTTGGCAAACGAATGGTCAACAAATTTGTGGAGCGATTTCTTTGTGTAGGAAATTTTGCTCCAACACTAATAAAAACATAGTGGACATAAACGAAATCATCACGAGTAAATCATTTGATTTTATTTGATGTAAATGAATTCCAGAGGCGGATGAATAACTGAGATCACTAAAATTTTAGTGTTAACTTGATCCTCCTTGTCCTAGCTGTGATTTGTGTGTGTGTGTGTGTGTGTGTGTATATTAGATTCGAAGCTACTATATTCAATTTTTTTTCATCAATTCAAGTCACGTTACTTGCATGTGATACACATTGGAGCAATTTTTTTTTAAAAAAAAAAAAAGTATATGGAATTAACTTTGGAGGGTAAATTAGACGTTAGATTAATAACTTATATAAAATGTTAAGGGCTTATATGTGAGAAAATGATGGTATTACACTTTAAAGCGTGTTAAGTGACTCAAGTTGACGAAAAAATTTTGATAAAATAGCTTTGAATATAATAATAGGGATGAAATTAGCAATTTTTAATGAATTTAGTGACTTATTTCACCCAAAAAAATAATTTAGGGACCTAATTTTCATTGAAGTGATAGTTCATTGACTAAATCGGCACTTCACCCTGTATATATAGTAGTGTTATTCCCACCCCAGTGTCTTATTTTTCCACCCACCTTTTAATGAATTTTTTATTTACAAATTTGTCCATTTGTAAAAAGACTGAAAAGGACCTACTTACCCTCTTTTGTGTTATTTTATTTTTACAACAAAAAAAAAAAAAAAAAGTTGGTGGTGAAATCTCTCACGCTCTGTTTTAAAGACGATTTGTCTACCTTAAACCCTAAATCATGTTTCTATCTCCTTTCATTTAAAGAAAGCAAAAAAGAACACACTTAGAAAATGACATTTTCATTGAAGAGGAAGAAGATTATGTTTCCATTAACGAGGTAGAAGTATAATTTTTTGTGGGGATCATTTGAATTTGCCGCCATCGAACTTTCATTTGAATTTGCATATCTCTATGGTTTTCATCTGTTGCATACCTCTATGGCTATAAATTTATATTTAATTTTTGCCTACATTATTCTTTAGGGATCCGGTGAATTGTGCAAGTCAGTTGGAGCTGCGAAAGTGGATTGTTTCACCTTTGTTCATATGCTGATTATTTCTTTGCAGGAGGATAATCTTCATATATATTTAGTTGTTTATATTTTCTTTTTTCAATGTATAAATTTATAATTTCATATTGTTATAGGCCTAATTTACTGAATTGTATTAAGGGCAGAAAGAGAGCGGGTCGACAGCACAGAGAGAGAAGAGAGAGATATGTATTTGTGAGATGTGTGTTATATCACCCCATTATGCCTTTTTTATAGTAGTAGGGAAGATTAAATCCTTACCCTAATAGGATTACAACTCTAATAGGATAATATCTAACCCTAAAGAATCTTCGAGGATATCCCAAATACTTTAGGATTGACACAATCACATTCCTAATCTAATATGACTGCAACACTCCCCCTTAAGTGTGTAAATGCTCAAACAAAATATCGCATCAGGTCTTCAGCAGATGAGGCAAATTAGTTGATGAAGTCGTCGGCACAATGGACTAATGCGAGTCTCAAATTAAAGAAAGTATGCATTGGTGGTAAAACTCACAAATCCTTGCTATAGTAAAACCTAAGATATGTACAAAACCGATAGACTAAGGAGAAAAGTGAAAGTATGCACAAATGTCATACGAGACGACAGTAGTGAACTCAACGAAGTATGATCATCCCAGGATGGGTGCCTCATCAAAACCTCGTTAGGTAGCAAGAACCCAATGGGAAAAATGCTCCTAATCGTAGGGAAAATAGTACATTAAGATCAAGTGAGTATGCTTTGGGATACTCCCCTTGAGTTACACATAACTTCCAAATAAGAGAACCACAAGCAATTCAACTCAGATAATTTATGCATACCGATTCCTTGGATGAGTTTCTAAAAAGTTGATAGGATCAGACATGATAAAAGGGAAATTGCAAGAAAGTAAATGCAGAAATGGAAAAGACATCAAAGTAAATTCATATCTTCATTCATAGTCCTCTTTACATAAGAAAAGAAGTTTAAATACATTCAAGGATAGTAGTGTTTGAAGTGTAGACGGACCTAATGGTATTACCTATGTAATGGGTCTAAACGATAGTAATTACAATAGCTGGTCTAACTAGTTATAACTGAAGCCCAATAGAATAGAGTCGAATCAATCCATCTCCCTTAACATAAGGCTTGTCCTCAAGCCTCTCAAACTGTGAAAGAAGCATGGAGCAATTTGGGAAAGAAAGCAGCCAATTTTCAAACTGTACCATACACATCTCCAGTATTAGCTTATGTATGGAAGTGCCAAAAAAATTTCAAATGGAGCACGATAGTATAAGCTTGCACCATGCGGGTAATGACCTTGAAGAGCCACCCAATACCAAGGAGAGAAATGACACCCATAAACTGTTTCGCACCCCTTGTATCACTTACTGATGTTGCAACATTGTTGTAAACTGAGATAACAAATGTCAACTCATTTCCCACTGTAGATCTGGATACATTGCTCACATGGTCATCGTTAAATGTTATCTCAGTCCAAGTATCAACTCCCATTCCCTCATGTTTGTGTCGCCAATCACCCACATATGTTGCAAGTTATATATTAGTTAAAGTGTAAATAGTAGTCTGTTATCCCACATTGACAAAGTACATATGTGATACCAATTGGAACTCCTATATATACTCCACTTTGGAGATTAATGAATATATAAGAAATTCTCAAATATTGTCATATATATTTTTGGCACTTACCATGTTTAGTTTCATATGGTATCAGAGTAGTTCGCTCTTGGTGACCTGTGTGCTTTAATTTGGTGCCCACCTTTGTCGTGATTTCCTTCGTTGAAAAAAAAAGGGTGAATAGTTCCGCGCTACCTTACAACGCATTGCTACAATACGTTGAACAATGATCTACTACAGTGCTGTGAACAGTGATCTACTACAACTCGTGAATAGTGATATGTTATAGTGTTCTGGTAAATTGTTTTCATTTCGCTGCATATGTTTTGTGCCTTATTGTTCGTGATTTAGTTCAATGGCTCAATATAATCATAGTGTTGTTATGTATCCTGGTGGAACAAATAAATGGATAATTGATACTGGGGCTACTGATCATTTTACTAGTGACCCTAGAATGTTTGATGAGTTAAGTGACTATGTTCGTGATCCGTATATTACTAGTGCAAATGAGGCACCTACCCCTGTGAAGGGTGAAGGCACTATCTCTCTTACTCCGACCTTATCACTGGTCCGTGCTTTACTTGTTCCTGATGTTAAGTGCAACCTTTTGTTAGTAGGAAAACTTCTTGATACCTTAGATTGTTCTGCTCATTTCTACCCTACGTATTGTTATTTTCAAGACATTCAAACTCCGAAGATAATTGGTCGTGGTAAAAGAATAGGGGGTTTGTACATCTTGACTATGGAGGATACTGTTGTTTCCAGTTCAAATAATCATCAAGCCTTAAGTGCTAAAGTGGATGACAGACATCAAATTTGGTTGTGGCATCGATGATTGGGACATCTATCATTCAGTTATATGAAGCATCTATTTCCTTCTTTGTTTCGCACTTGTAGTGATTCAAAATTCAAGTGTGAAACATGTGTCATGGCTAAGAGGCATCGTGCTTCCTTTCCCATAAGTGATTCTAAAGCTACTTTGCCATTTGATTTAATACATTCTGATGTGTGGGGTTCGGTGAAAGTTATTTCTAATGGATTCCGTTGGTTTGTTACTTTTATTGATGATTGTACTCGATTAACTTGGGGGTTCTTGATGAAGAATAAGAGTGATGTTCCTTTTCTTCTTCAAGAATTTTGTGCTATGGTGTCTACTCAGTTTCAGACCAAAGTTAAGGTCTTCAGGTCTGATAACGGAGGAGAATATGTGAATCACACTTCAGCATGTTTTTTTCGTGATTAGGGTATTATTCATCAGACGACTACTCCGTTTACACCTCAACAAAATGGTGTGTCCGAACGGAAGAATAGTCAAATAATGGAGGTTGCTCACTCCTTGATGTTGGATAAATGTGTTCCTAATTATTTGTGGGGTCATGTTGTTTTGGCGGTTGTGTATTTGATAAATCGTGTTCCAAGTAGGATTCTTGATTTTCAAACACCGCTTGATGTGCTACAAAAACATGTTTATCTTGTTTCTGTATCAAAACTTCCTCCGAAGATGTTTAGGTGTATTGTATATGTGCATATCTATTCTCATTAGCGGAGTAAACTTGATGCATGTGATCTCCAATGTGTATTTATTGGGTATGCTAACAATCAGAAAGGCTATAAGTGTTATCATCCTCCGGCTCAGAAAACTTATATTACCATGGATGTCACCTTCCATGAGGAAGTTACGTATTTTGTGAAGCCCTCTTCTGACTCTCCACTTCAGGGGGAGAGGGGGAGTGAAGTGTCGATTCGAAGAGATGGTATGGATGATGTGTTACAGGCAGAGTTGGGGACAGAACCTATTATGTTGCGTGATACTGATCAGTTGGCTCTAGATAGTGATCGGTCACCTACCATTCCTGAAACTATTTCTACTGACGACAGATCAGATGTGCCCAATGAGTTGCCTGTCAGTATGTCTGACGAATTACCTTCTGATGATCGGTTTCCTGTTGTTGGTATGTCTAACGAGGTGCCTGATGATGGTTCGTCCAGTGATGATTCTTCTAACAGTTTGGTACAAAATGTTGGCATACATGAGATAAATTCTGACGATTCTTCTACTTATCAGTTGCCTCCACGAGCTAATCGTGGAAAACCTAAAGTACAATATGAGCCTGATATGCATGCCAAAGCCAAATATCCTATCAACAATTATATGTCTACTCATCGTTTGTCCAAACCATATGCATCTTACATATGTCAGCCATCTAGTGTATCAATTCCAACAAAATTGCATGATGCTTTGTCTAACCCTAAGTGGGTTAATGCCATGAGAGTTGAGATGGAAGCTTTGGAAAAGAATTCTACTTGGGATTTGGTTCCTTTACCAAACGGGAAGAAAGCTGTTGGATGTAGATGGGTGTTCACTATTAAGCACAAAGCAGATGGTTCTATTGATCGATAAAAAGCCAGATTAGTTGTTAAGGGTTATACTCAAACCTATGGGGTGGACTATCAGGAGACTTGCTCCTGTTGCCAAACTTAATACTGTGCATGTTGTTCTGTCCTTAGCAGCAAACCAGGATTGGCCTCTGTTGCAGTTTGTTGTTAAGAATGCTTTCCTTCATGGTGATCTCAAGGAGGAAGTTTACATGGATCTCCCACCTAGTATCGGAACATCTCCTGGAAAAGGTGTTGTATGCAGATTGCGAAAGGCTTTGTATGGTTTGAAACAATCTCCTAGAGCGTGGTTTGGGAGGTTTACAAGTTCAATGAAGAAGTTTGGGTATGTCCAAAGTCATTCAGATCATACCATGTTTCTAAAGCAACAAAATGGTAAGCTAACTGCAGTGATTATTTATGTTGATGACATGATAATGACTGGTGATGATCAGAAGGAGATACAACGCTTTCAAAAGTACCTAGCTACCGAATTTGAGATGAAAGAATTGGGTGAATTGAAGTATTTTCTTGGAATCGAGGTTGCACGATCCAAGCATGGTATTTTTCTGTCTTAACGGAAGTATGTTCTTGATTTGTTAGCTAAAACAGGTATGTTAGATTGAAAACCTGTTGATACTCCGATTGAGCAAAATCATCGTTTGGGCTTATTTCCGGATCAAGTTCCTACTCATAAGGAACAGTATCAGAGGTTTGTGGGGAGATTAATTTATTTGTCTCACACTCGCCTTGACATTGCTTATGCAGTTAGTGTGGTAAGTCAGTTTATGCACTCACCTAGTGAAGCTCATATGGATGCAGTAATTCGTATTTTGAGGTACTTGAAGATGGCTCCTGGCAGAGGCTTGGTTTTCTCTAAGAATGGTCATTTGAATGTCGAAGGGTATACAGATGTAGATTGGGTAGGTTCTATCACTGATTGGCGATCTACATCTGGATACTTTACGTTTGTGGGTGGTAATCTAGTTACTTGGAGAAGCAAGAAACAAAAAGTGGTGGCTAGGTCAAGTGCTGAATTTGAGTTTCGTGGTATGTCTCATGGTGTATGTGAGTTGTTGTGGTTGAAAATATTGTTGAGAGATCTTGGATTTAAACCCAAGGATGCTATGAAACTCCATTGTGATAACAAGACTGCTATTGAGATTGCTCATAATCCAGTGCAACATGATCGAACAAAACATGTGGAGATTAATCGACATTTCATCAAGGAAAAATTGGATGCTGGAATTATTATGTTTCCGTTTGTGGGATCTGAAGATCAACTCGCTAATGTACTTACTAAGGCTGTGTCTAATAGTGTGTTTTCCAACTCGCTCGACAAGTTGGGCATGCGTGACATCTTTGCACCAACTTGAGGGGAGAGTTGCGAGTTATATATTAGTTAAAGTGTAAATAGTAGTTTGTTGTCCCACATTGACGAAGTACAAATGTAATACCAATTGTAACTCCTATATATACTCCACTTTGGAGATTAATGAATATATAAGAAATTCCCAAATATGATTCTTGTGCATCACCGTTTAGTAAGCCATTTAGCTTGTTTCGTCCTGGCAGAACAATTTTGAAAAATTGCCGAAGATCATATCCCTCAAACATTCCAAAGGCATCATTAGTTCCAACAAAAATAGTGGTTGTAGGCTTGAAAGGGGAAATCTTCTATGCAACAGCACCCACTTCACTTGTAGCAAGAGATATTTCCCACATAGCAATGTTGTCAAGCTGTTGTTGGCATGAGTTCAAGTGTCTAGTATCTATATCTCTACTACCAACAATTTGAACACACAGTCTTGTTGAACGAAGAAAATAAGCAATAATGTGGCCAAGCAACCACCCAATTAAGTGAACTTCCCTAAGCATTGGTTCCCATTCTCCAACATGACAAAATTTATATCTTGAATTTCTCCTCTACCAGATTTCTCATGGTGTGAATCATCACTATCCCATATAATTAATGGTGCAGGAACTTTAAGAAAAATGATGTCCAGAGATCCCTTATTATTAGGGATGGGCAAATACCCATCGGTTATGGGTAACCACGGTTATCCGCCCATTTAAATTTCGCAGGTTACGGTTATGGGTAACCGTTTAGATAATTAAATGGTTATGGGTATAACCGTTTACCCGTAAAATTTAAATGGGCGGTTATGGGTATTAACCGCGATTATAACGGTTACCCGTTTACCCGTTTATTTTAATAAATATATAAAATTAGAAAAACAAAAAACCTACAGATTCATATTTCAGGAACTCCGTCCTCGTTCTCTCCGCCAGGAGGCCGCCAGGACCAGAACTCCGTCCGCCGGTTGTCTCTCTCTCCTCGCCGCTCCCTCTCATCTCCACCGCTCATCTCTCTCTCCTCGCTGCCCTCTCTCTCATCGCTGAAAATTAATACAGAACCATCGTGCTCGTTCTCTCCGCCAGGAAGCCGCCAGGACCAGAACTCCGTCCGCCGTTTGTCTCTCTCTCCTCGCTGCTCCCTCTCATCTCCACCGCTCATCTCTCTCTCCTCGCCGCCCTCTCTCTCATCGCTGCTCATCTCAATGCCCCGTCTCAATCTCCCCCCACCCACTCTTCAAGGTGCGTTTTACCCTTCAAATTTCTTACTTAAACTGATTAATTACTGATTTGTTTGTTAATTTATTGAAAATCTCATATTTTTAGGGTTTAGTGATGCAGGGTATTGTTTAATTTTTAGATGTTCAATTAAAATTAGGAAAGACGTGGAAGAAGAAGTCGGAATTCATATTTTTAGATGTTCTAACTAATGGGTTTCTTTTCTTTCTCCTGATAGTCTCCTGATAGTATTGTCCTGTTTTTTTACATGATTTGTATACACTTTTAAGCATCGCATGGATTAAGAAGTCTGAATTCATATTTTTCCACGCCTAAAAATATGAATATTCAGATAAAAGTAAGATATATGGGTCTACTTTCTCTAATGGTTACTGCCTTTTCTTTAATTTATCATTGAAAGAAGCTTGAGCGTCCTGTCTTGGAAAGTAGTTATTGCTGGGTTTAGAACCAATCGAGGTTTAGAACCAATTGAGGTTTAGAACCAATCGATCTTCCTTTGTGAAAGCAGTATGATTTGCTTGGACATGTTTATCATGAGTTATTGCTGAGAGAATTCCACAGGTTTTTGTGAAAGCAGTATGAATCATACTTTGAGGGTCATATATGTCAAGTTTAGAACTCTTAAAGAATTCCACATGACTGTATGATTTGCTTGGAAAGTACTTTTAAAGAATTCCACAGGTTTAGAACCAATCATGTTTATCATGAGTTGCTTGGACTTGTAAGCATATCTCATGGAGATTCCAAGTTGTATTCATATTTTTAAAGTTCAATCATTTTTCATGAAGTTGTGTTTAAGGGTGAGTAGTGTTGTCCTATTCACTGTGAGATGGCCATTTATGCTCTTGAAAATTTACTTACACTCCAAATCAGGACCTCAGTTGGAAAATGTTAGCAGTACTTCTATAAGTTGTATTCATATTTTTAAAGTTCAATCTTTCCTTCTTCATGGTCTAACATTCCACTCTTTGAGTATTTTACTTGTTATTTCTTTCCCACAAATAACTTTGATGGTGGATTACTTCCTGTACTGTTTTAAATAAAAAGTCTGATACTGGACAATTATGTTTCCTAAATTAGGACATTATGTTTGAAATAAATTTCGTCTTTCAGGTGACAAGTAGGAGAATAAATTTTATAGTTGATAACAGTGAGGCCAATGGTGCAGTGGATGGATCAGATTGCACAGAAGTGAGAGACCAAGAAAAGGATCGCAGTTGGACAATGTCTTCCCTTCATCAGTGAGTTTAAATTGACATAAATGATGAGTATTTCTTATCTTATTTCTTTCCTTTATCTTTTTTTTACATGATTTGTATACACTTTTAAGCATCGCATGGATTAAGCATTCACAATGGATTCATGTTCTGGGTGCATTAGAACTCTGAAGTCTGATTTCATGTTCCTGCAGATTGCTATAGCAGATTGCTATAGAACTAGTTCCAATATGGAGACTCAAAGCGAGAGCCAAGATAATGAACCAATTAATCTTAATCAAGATTTGTACCAAGCTGAATCAAGCTTTGATGATAACACTGGTAAGAAGAGGAAAAAAACCTCGGTTGTCTGGCAGCATTTTAAGGAAAAGATGTTTCGTGGGGGGGTGAAAGCTGTCTGTAACCATTGTCAAACTAGTCTAGCATCGGGCCCCACTATTGGTACTTCATCTTTACGTTCACATGTTAATACATGTCCTGTTTTGAAGACAAAGAAAAAGAGTCCATGTATAACTGGTGATGGGTCTGTTAAACATGGTGCATATAGTTTTGATGAAGATAATGCTAGGAAAGAGCTAGCTTATATGATTATCTTACATGAGTATCCTTTATCTATAGTGGACCGTTTGGGTTTTAGGAGGTTTTGCAATTCATTGCAACCCTTATTCAAGGTTCTTTCTAGAAGTACTATTAAGAGGGATATTATGAGGGTATTCGAATGTGAAAAGGGAGAGACCATTAAGTTGTTGCAAATGAACAAGAGTAAAATTGCAATCACGACTGACATGTGGACTGCAAGTAATCAGAAGAGAGGGTTTATGGCTATCACTTCTCATTTTATTGATGCTTCATGGACGCTACAAAGTCGAATTTTGAGGTAATTTATTAACCAATTATAATATAGTTCAATGGCTAATTTAATAAGTGTGTTAGGTTTTGTTATTTAAGTTTATTTGATCTTCATGTGCTGTAAATCTGTAAGTCTGTTAGGTTTTGAAAAACAAGTTGTACCCTCTCAGCAAAACAAACAATCTGTAAGTCTGTTAGGTTTTGATCTTCATGAGTATTTAAGTACTATTTGATCTTCATGTGCTGTAACTGCAGTATTGTTCTTCTTAATCATTCTACAGTTTAAAATTGCCATTGGGACATCCTGCAGAATTCCAAAATCTGTGATAATTGGTAATGGTAATTGCGTGTACAGTTAAGTCTGTAAGGTTGTATTTAAGTTTATTTGATCTTCATGTACTGTTAAGTCTGTAAGGTTCTATTTAAGTTTATTTGATCTTCATGTGCTGTTGGATACTTTGATATTTTATCTATTTAAGTTTGTTGATCGCCTTTGATATTTCATAACTCAGAATCTTACAGACTTATAGACTTTTAGTGTTGCTCTAAGTTATGGTAATTGCGTGTTGTTTTATATCAGGTTTGCATATGTTCCATGCCCGCATAATGCCGAGACACTTTCTGCTATAATGATAGATTGCTTATCGGAGTGGAATATTGATAGTAAGTTGTCTGCTCTCACAGTAGATAATTGTTCTACAAATGATGCCATGATTGAGGATATAGTGACATATTGCAAGCTTTCACTTGTGTTGAATGGAGAATTTTTTCATATGCGTTGTTGTGCTCACATTCTTAATTTGATCGTTAAGGATGGATTGGATGTGATTAGGGATAGTATTGAGTCTATTCGGAATAGTGTTGCATATTGGTCTGGGACAGCAAAAAGAGAGGAAAAATTTGTTGAGATAGCTCAACAAATGAAAATTAATTTCTCTAGGAAGTTAGTCCTTGATTGTAAAACTAGGTGGAACTCGACATATGTGATGCTTACCACTGCATTCGTATATAAAGATGTATTTCCTCGTTTAAAGCAACGTGAGCCCTCATATACAAATGTTCCAAGTGAAGAAGATTGGGCGAAGGCTAAGATGATTGCTGAAAAGTTGGAGATCTTTCACCAAGTGACTGAGTTATTTTCTGGGACCAAGTATCCCACATCAAATCTTTATTTCCCTAATGTGTGTCAGATTAGGATTGCAATCAGTAAGTGGCTTGAGTCTGACTATGTTGAAGTGAAGTCAATGGCAACAAAGATGTCAATCAAGTTTGAAAAATATTGGGATGAAATTCATGGTGCTATGGCAATTGCAGCTATTCTGGATCCAAGGTTCAAGATGAAATTGATCGAGTATTATTTTTCTCTTATTTATAAAGAGAATGCTCCATCGGAAATTGAGAAAGTTCTTGACTTGGCCATTAAGTTGGTCAAAGAGTATGAATTAAAGCATAGACCTGGGATTCGGTCTTCTGAGTCTTCTTCATCCACTGATTTTCCATCACAGTCATGTGACTTTAGAGTTGGTGACCCTTTGGCATTTTATGATCAGTTTGTTATGGATTCTACCTTCGGTAATGAACAATCTGATTTAGACTCGTATTTGGGGGAGAAAGTCTTGCCTAGGACTCAAGATTTTGATATATTGTCGTGGTGGAAGACAAATGGGATTAAATACCCTATATTACATCAGATAGCTCGAGACATTTTGGCTATTCCTGTATCCACAGTAGCTTCAGAGTCTGCATTTAGCACTGGCGGTAGGATTATCAGCCCACATCGTAGCCGACTTCATTCAAGCACAGTGGAAGCACTCATGTGTGCTCGAGACTGGTTGTGGAGTCAGATGCGAGGTATACTTCCAGTAAAATTTCATATAAATTATGTATATCTTCACAATTTACTATTTTAGCCTAATTTTAATGTATACTATTGAACCAGATTCAAACTCTACTTCTCGTGTTGAAGATTCCCCATTCGATGACGATGCCGATGTGAATGTGGTAAAAGTTAATTTTATTTCTGTTTTTTACTTTGGAGTTATTGGTTTACCATTAGCTTTGATAATCTCTATTTTATCGTAATATCTTTATTCGGCCACGACTTCTATATAAACTGTAGATGCAGCTCTCCTCATTAGTTTTACTGAGCTGCCATTGTAACTTATGTATTGCTTGACTGAGCTGCCATACTGCTGTTATATCATATAAGATATATCAGGAGTTTATGTTTTGATCAAATAGTACAATGCTGTTTATGTTTTGATATATCATGTAAGTTATTTCAATCTGATCAAATAGTACAATGCTGTTTATGTTTTGATCTATATATGGTTTGTGTTATGAGAACCGGTTGGTATGTTTATGTTTTGATCAAATAGTACAATGTTGTAAGTTATTTCAATCTGATCAAATAGTACAATGCTGTTTATGTTTTGATCTATATATGGTTTGTGTTATGAGAACCGGTTGGTATGTTTATGTTTTGATCAAATAGTACAATGCTGTAAGTTATTTCAATCTGATCAAATAGTCTATAGATTTGACATTTTGGCCTATAATGGTGATGTGAATCTGATTGGTATGTTTAATTTTCTTTTAAATTGCTGCTATGAGAACCGGTTGTGGACCTAACTGGTATGTTTAATTTTCTTTTGTAGGCTTCTTTTGGTGACAACGAGTCGATGAGACTTTGTGATTGAATGTGCTTAAAGCATTAGTGTTCGAAAGTGTTTAGTTTTGAAATATTTTGGAGCTTTGAATCTAGTATTCAAGATAATGACTACCTTGAGTTTTTAGAAGCTTTACTTTGTAATCATATGGATGTTATAATTGAATACTTGCTAATACTTGCTTGGGTATAGAAGAAATTCATGTTGAAAATGCATGAATTTTCTTTCCAATATGCTTGCTCAAGTAATGAGAGGTATTTTGTTAGTAAAAAATCAATTATTAGCAAATATATTGTATTATCTTGATTGATTAAAACTATCATTCGTCTTTATTATTTCAATTATTGGAGTTGTATGCGGTTACGGTTAAAAAAAAATGTAAATAGGCGCAAAAAGGGGTAAATGGGTTAAAAAATGGATAAACGGGTAAACGGGTATGAATAAACGGGTATACGGTTACGGTTAAATGGGTACCCGGTTATGGGTATGGTTACCCATTTATAAACGGTTACGGTTATGGGTATAACCGTTTAGGCAATTACCCAACGGGTAAACGGTTATGCGGGTATGAGTATAAACGGTTATGGGTAAATAACCGCGGTTACCCGCCCGCCATAACCATTCCCATCCCTACTTATTATCATCCCTAACAATGCAAATAACTACATGTGGATACCCTTTAGTAGTAAAATAGGGTTAGAAAATACTAGCTGAACATCCACACTAGCCATTGAGTTTGCAAAGAGCAAAAAGTCTTGCAACATAAGAAAATACTAGCTGAAAAATGGCTCCACGTTCATAGATACAAATAGCAAAAACTTCCATTGGTGTACCATAATCAACTTTCTCCATGAAAGTAGTATCCAGCTAGTAAAAAATGATTAAAGAAAAAGTGTGAACAATGTCGATGCAAATTTTCGCCGTCTTCAGTCTTGACGAAAATGCACCTACAAAACAATCAACACCTTTGATCAAAGACCTAAGCCTCACATGCCCACGAGGTGGGGGGGTGTTACGTCAACGGATCTCTGATGCCTAACTTAAGTGTTTAAGGCTTTTTAATGTTGCAAAAGCTCTGAAAATTTGGTAGAATATGGGGTTATCTATAGGGCTAGGGCCGGCCATATAGTGTTTAATGGAGCGATATTCTCTAAATATTCCCAAGATATTAAATAGGAAATAATATCTTGAGATAAGGGTGTAATTATCCCTAATTTATTTAAATTAGGATTACTTACTTGATTGGAGTCAATCTTCAAATGGGAATGTATTAAAGATAGGGTTTGGGTAATTAATCTTTATCTTTAATATCTTGCCAAGGGTAGGTGAGCTGTGGGCAGTCATATTCAGCTGCTGAGACCTTTAGGGATGTGAGCTACGAATGTGAGCATCTGAGAAGCCTGCCCATTTATTGAGGGCAATCTTGTCTTTCTTGAGAAAAAGTTCACTTGTCACCTCTATAATTTTTGGGATTATTTTAGGCTCCACAAATACCCCCACACCTATTGTGCTAAACGTAGGAAAAGGATAGTAGGTGTAGGAATCCCAAGCTGCTTAGGCTTGTGAAGTTGTTTCCCAATTTGAACTTGATCTTCTTTCTTGATTTGGAGATAAACTTCTTCTAGGAAAAGAAAATTAATTATTCCCAATACCTTGTTAATTTTGCGTTAAGCAGGGGATTAAATAAATTTGGAGAACAATTATTATCCCAACAAGAAAGACAAACCATATGAAATTTTTATTCCCCCTCCCCTAGCGTTCTTCTTTTCTTGCCCTTGCAAAGAGTCGTTCTCGTTGTTCTTCTTATTCTTCGTGCCGCACCAAGGTAAGAAAAACTTGAATTTTCTTCTTCTTGAATTTTTTGGAAGTCCTGGGACTTCCAAAAATTTTCTTGATGGGTGCCAAGAAGGTTGGTGACACACGACATGGAAGTCGTGGGCTGCTATGCACGAATGGGTAGCACAGTGGTGTGGCACGGGGTAAGCTGGCATGGGCCAGTGGACGGGAAGACCAGCCTAGGCCGGGTCTTCATGGCTGCAGGGCTGGAGCCTGGGCTTGCGGGAGGAGAAAAAGAGGGTCCGGCGTGGGCCGGCCCTCTTGCGCTTGTGACTTTGGCCGAGAGGCCTGGGTTTACTTCTTGGGGCGCCTAGCGCGTGAAGGATAGGAAATGAGGGAGCCGCGGGCCTCCCTCCTGCTGGGCTGAGCGGCTTGGGCCACGTGTGGGGCGAGCTGGGGCCTTCGGGCCGTGCGGTTCTCCTTTTTTTTTTTTTATTCTCTTCTCGTGAGCTGTCTTCTAAATATTTTTCTTCGTACTTTTTGCAGAGACTTTGAGATGTCTTCCTTTGACTGCAAAAGTGACAAATATCCTCCACCTTTGTACCGTCAAGGGGTTCTTCCGGCAGGGTGGGTTATTTCAAGGCTGCATATGTCAAGATCAATTCCGACAAACTGTTTCGGGATTTTCTTGAGGCGTACAAGCATGCGATTCGGTCAGGGGTTCGCGTCAAGCGGGTGAAAGGTGATAGCGGCCATGAACCATGTGGAGAGGGTGTCTCTGCTAAGAAGAGAGCTATCAAATTCCATCCGTACTACTTCGTGTTAGGATTTACTTTTCCCATGACGCGTCTTTTCCAGGAGGTGATCTGCTCCATGAAATGCGCGCCTACTCAGTGCTCCCCAAATGCAGTTCGTGCGACGGTGGGATTCTCGAACTTGAGCAGGTTCTTTGATCTTGGCTTGACCATAAATGAGTTTTAGTACTTCTTTGAGATTGGCCATAAGGAAGGCGTGGGGCAGCTGAGATCTCACCATAGGTTGTTTGATGCTTCTAGCAAAGGTGACCATGAGTGGGCGAAAGACACCTTGGAGGTGGGTGGAGAATGGGAGTTTGACTCTTCTCCTGAGTTGCGTGTCTCGACTACCTTTATTAGTGGTAAGTGAACTGCTTCATTCTTGTCCTGCTTGAATTTTTGTTGAGCTGCTCCATGACCTTAATTTATTGATCGTCGTTCTTACTTTGTGTAGATTTGTTGTTTGGCTCAACTCCAAGGACTTCGGCAAATATGAAGAAAATGCACGTCGCCTTGGGCATTCTTGCTAAGTATCGTCAGTGGCGCTGGCTACTCAACCCTTTTCGTCGGGAGGAAGGTGGCCTGCTTCCGAGGGAAGAGATAAAGTAGATAAAGGACGAGGCGTTGGCTCGCCCGATCACTGCTTTAGAGCCTGCTGCCAATGAGGGTGGAAAGAAAAGATCTTCCTCACCTGCTTGTGAGCCTTCGGTCGAGAAGAAGCCAATGACTTCTTCTACTGCTCGTGGGAGCTCGTCTGCTGCCCAGAAGCTTGTCATTGATCTAACTTCCCCAAAGGGGGCGAAGAAGACAATTGAGCCTAAGTCGGCGAAACCTACTACTCCGAAGGTGACTGCATCCATTGCTAAAAGACTTGCCTAGCGGAAGCTAAGTCTGTTTCCGCTTCTGAGAGGCTCGTCGCTATGAAGAGTGGGAAAGTGGATTCTGCTGCTAAGGTGGCGTCTGGGCCTGCTTCTCCTTCTGCCTTGACAAACTCGTCTAAGGAGAAGGGGAAATCTGCTCACACGGGCAGTTGTGAGAAATCCACCGAGTCTGAGGCTGTTGAGTTTCCCGAGGTTTGCGCACTGCTGAAGGCTGACCTGCCTGAGGAAGTCCATGCATGAGCCAAGTTTGTTGACAGTGTTAGGAAAGTTGTCATCCACTCAGACTCATTTGTGAAGCGTCCTGCCTACTTGAGGAGGTCCTCCTTGATTGCTACAATGCATAAGACTATGATCATGGCAGCTGAGTCTATGCGCGTTGATCAGGACACTATCAAGTGTGCTAAGGAGGTCAAAGTGGCATTGGTGGCTTAGCTTCGCTCGGCTGCTGAAAAGATCAAGAAACTCAAATCTGAGCTCGCCGTTTTGAAAAGGTTTGATGTCTCTGCCCCACTTCTTTGCAGCTGGATATCGCTCATCAGGAGGTCACCCATTTGAATGCTAGGATTAGTGCGACTCAGGCGGTGTTGGAAGCTGCAGAGAAGGAAGTTAGTCGTGTTTCTCCAGTGGTCGAGGACCATGAGCGTGTCAATTTGGAGCTACGATATGCTTGCTTTGCCAAGGACGAAGAGCTTATCTTCATGCATGCTGCTGGGATCTGATGGAAGCTTTAGCTGCTGGGAGCGGTGCGGCTGCTGAAGGTGTGGGAGTCGAGGAACCTGTGGTTGCGCAGGCTACCAAGGAGTAGTCATTTTGCTTAGACTTAGGAGTTTTCTTCTTTTCCTTTTTGTTCTGCTTTATTTGAACTCTGCTGGACTTCGAGCCGGTCTATCAATTTGCTAAAAATTTAATAAACTCTTTTCCTTATTTTTGCTTCATCCTTCTATTTCGCTATGTCTTTCACGAAACTTTACCATAGGACGGGCGGTTGGATGAGCTGCTTCAACGAAGCAGTTGATCCTACATCATCACTTAGGTTTTAGTTTCGACTTCGGAGCTTCGGGAGCCTTGCCTGCTTAAGGTGACTTGCAAAACTTTGTCGTAGGACAGGTAGTTAAGTTGGCTACTTCGATGGAGCAGTTAACTCACGTAGTCACTTTAGGCTTCAGTTTTGGCTTTGATGCTCATAAAACTCTACTTGCAAGAGGAAAAACGCAAAATTTTCAACTTATAAAGCCAGCGGCCGAACTCATTGTCTCCATAGGAGGCAGGTGAGTTCGCGTAGCTACTATAGCTGTGAATCTCGACTTTGGGTAGCTTCGTGAGCTTTAGCCCTCCCGGGGTGTATTGCAAAATTTTTAACCTATAGGGCCAGCGGTCGAACACGTGCTTCGTGTAGAAAGCAGAGGAGTTCTTGTGGCCATTATGGTTGTATTCCGGCTTTCGAGTGGCTTCTAGAGCCTTGGCCCTCCTGGCGTGTTGCGAAGTGTTTAACTTATAAAGTCGTCGGCCAGACTCATGCTTCTCATAGGATGCAGATGAAGTCCACGTATCCACTACAGTCGTACCTCGGCTTTGTAATGGCTTCTTGAGCCTTGGCCCTCCTGGGGCGTGCTGCGAAGTGTTTAACTTATAGAGTTGTCAGCGGGACTCATGTTTCTCATAGGAAGCAGAGGAGGTCCGCGTATCCACTATAGTGGTACCTCGGCTTTGTCCCTGCAAAACTTAAACCTTAGACCGTCAGCCGGAAGCGCTGCTTGTAAGTAAGCAGGCGAGTCCGCGTAGTCATAGCAGGTGTAAGTCTCGGCTTACGGATTGCCTTGGGTCGTCAGTCGGGCATCTTACTTACAGAAGCAAATGACCCGTATAACCACTTTAGGCGTCATTCCTGGCTCTCAGAGGCGTTTTAGGCGTGAGGTGTAGGCGAGGTCGCGCCTCAGAGGCCCTATCCTTTTGAGTCGCAACTTTGACTCTGCAGGTTGCTTAACTAGTATTGCAACACTTTAAAACCAAGACCCTTCATGAAGATTTGCACGTCGAGGATGGACCATCTTATCACGCGAATTCTTTCATGGGCAGGGGTCCTGCACTTAGCGTCTCCTCCGATTAGAGACCCGGGATCCCTGGGAATTGAATCCTTCAGTTGGTTAAGTCTATTCCAGGCAAAGGACTATCGTGGCCAATTTTGCGAGTTGTCCGACTCAAGTAGTTGCTGTATTCAGAGGAGACTGAGCAGTCATACCACCCATCCACGTTTGGATATTCTGGATTAGTTTATCCTCTTGTATTAGAGAACACACGCCATGTCTGAACCGACAAAGGGCATCTTCTGCTTGTCATAGAGGTACCCCATGTCAGCAGGGCAGCTGGTATCTTCTGCTTGTCACATGGGTGGTTGAGGAATTAGATTACCCTCTTACGTCATGTCTGCAAGACAGCGGGCGTCTTCTACTTGTCACAGGGATGATTAGTTTATCCTCTCTCGCTGGAGAGCTTACCCCATGTTTGCAGGGCAGTGGGCGTCTTCTGTTTGTTACAGGGTTGATTAGTTTACCCTTTTGCGCTGGAGAGCTTACGTCATGTCTGCAGGGCAGCAGGTGCCTTCTGCTTGTTGTGGGATTGGTCAGTTTGTTTATGCATTTAGCCTAGGCTTGTGAATAATTCCTTCAATCTTCATTGAAAATAGAGGCTTTTATTAACTTTGCTCATAGGCAATAATGGCATAACAACTAATAATTCTCGGCATGCGAGGTCTTGTTCGTCGAGCTGCTTGAGTCTTTGAACTTTTTTCATCTTGAACGGGGTCCAAGGAATGGTGGGAGGTCACACGTAGTACTTTCTCAAGTTGTAGGCATTCCACTGCTTGTCGATTTCTTTATCGCTCATAGTGGTGAGGGTGTAGCTGCCCTTTTCGCCTACTCGGCTGATTTTGTACGGACCTTCCCGAATGAGAGCCATCTCTTTGGAGGCGTCCCTCGTGCAGTGATGAAGGCGTTTCTGAGGACTATGTCTCCTGGTTGGAACTGCCGGATCTTTGCCCTCTTGTTGTAACTGGAGAGGAGCTACTACTGATAGGCCGCAATGTGGGTGATAACCTTCTCGCGCTCTTCCTCTGCCAGGTCTAAGTTGGTGGCCATCTTCTTCTCATTCTGCTCAAAATTTGGCAGTATAGTGTTGATGCTTCGCCAGTTGCTTTTGGTGGTCCGATTTGCCAGGGAGTTTGTCTAGCCACTTGCCCTTCTTGTCTGAGAGGGTCTTCTTAAGGTAGTCTAGGATGGTCTTGTTTGACGCCTCGGCCTGCCCGTTGCCCTGCGGATACTGGGGCGTGGACATGTGCTGCTTGATGCCATACTTTTCAAAGAACCTCGCCAAGTCTTTGCCCACGAACTATGGACCATTGTCGATCATGATGGAGTGTGGGATGCCGAAGCGGCAGATGATTTTCTTCCATAAGAAGCACTCATTGTCCGTTTGGGCAGTTGTAGTCATGGGTTCGGCTTCGACCCATTTTGTGAAGTAATAGGTAGTTATGATCATCATGCCTCTGCCCCTAGTAGAAGGTGGCATTGGTCCTACCAAGTCAATCGCCCGTAGGATGAATGGCCAAGGGCTCATTTACGGGTGGAGTTCACTAGCAGGTAGTGCGGGCACGGGCTTGAAGCGCTGGCAGCTGTTGCATCTTTGTACATACTCTTGGGTGTCTTGATGCATGGTCGACCAATAATAGCCAGTGTTGGGAGCTTTTTGTGCCAGGGAACGGACTCCTGAGTGGTTTCCACAGATGCTTTCGTGGATTGAGCTAAGAATCTTCAAGTCGTCCGGAGGCGATAGGCAGCGAAGATGTGGTCCTAAAAAGGTTCTTCGAACGAGCATGCCGTTCCACGTATAGTAGTGTGCTGCCTTCATCTGGAGCTTCCTGGACTCCAGTCTGTCTGCGGGGAGTGTTCCATTGACTATGTAGTCGATGATGGGATCATACCAACTCGGGGTCATCTTGATATGCGCCACCTCGACTGCTAGTTCCTCATCTATGCTTGGCTTTTCCAAGTACTCTACTAGGATGGATTGCTTAAGCTAATGGTCTAGTGCAGAGCCTAGGCTTGCTAGTGCGTCTGCGTCGGCATTTTCTGCTGGAACCTAAGTGAGTGTGTATGCCTAGAACGTCTCTAGCTGCTCTCGTACCTTCTCGAGGTATCGGGCCATCCTTGGATGCTTTGCTGCGTACTCCCCCGAGGTTTGGTTGGTGATCAGCTTAGAATCGGAATAGATCGCGAGCTTTTTCACCGCTAGGTATTTTGCCAATCAGAGACCTGCTAGTACGGCTTCATACTCTGCTTCATTGTTTGATGCCTTGAAGCTTAGAGTGATCGCCTATTCGAGCATCGAGCCGTCTGGGGTAGTAAGAACTAGGCTTGCCCCTGATCCTTGGTAGTTGGATGATCCATCGACGTGCAAACGCCAAAAATCTCCATCAGGTAGGGCTGGTACAGCTATGGCGTGCTCAGCTACCTCCGGGGCGCTTTTGAACTGTATTGCTGCATTCTTCAGCCTTCGGGTGAATTCTGCTATGAAGTCTGCCAACACCTAGGCTTTTATCGTCGTGAGGGGTTGGTATGTTAAGTTATATTGGCCAGGTTCCAATGCCCACTTCATCACTCGTTGAGAAGTGTCTGGACTGTGCAAAACTGATCATAATGGGTATTGGGTCATGACGATGACCGGATGCCCTTGAAAGTAAGGTCTGAGCTTCCGAGCTGCAACAATTAGCGCCAAAATTAGCTTTTCAATCTTCGAGTATCTGGTTTCCGCATCGAGGAGAGCTTCGGATGTATAGAATACAGGCAGTTGGGCCCCCAGCTCTTCTTGCATGAGGGTAGAGCTTATTGCTACTTCTGATACTGCTAGATAGATGTACAACTTCTTCGCTAGTTCCAGCTTGGATAGTAGTGGAGGTGATGTCAGGTACTAATTCAGGTCTTGAAATGCTTTCTCGCAATCATTGTCCCACTTGTCCTTCTGCGCCTTTTTGATTTCCTTGAAGAAGGGTTTGCATCGGTCGGTGAATCGCAACAGGAAACGATTAAGTGCAACTACTCGTCCGGTCAGACTTTGGATCTCCTTCACAGTTGTGGGCGATTTCATGTCTAGGATAACTCTGATCTGCCTTAGATGAGCCTCGATTACTCGTTGGGTTACAAGGTACCCTAAGAATCGGCGCGAGGAGACGCCAAAAGTGCACTTGGCTGGGTTGAGCTTCATATTGTATTCTCGAAGAATGGCAAAAGTTTCTACCAAGTTGCGAATGTGGTCTGACCGCTGCTTGCCTTTCACCATGATGTCGTCAACATAGACTTCCATGGTAACTCTGATCTATTTCTTGAGCATTGTGTTTACGAGTCGTTGGTAGGTTGCTCATGCGTTCTGAGGCCAAAGGGCATGACCTTGTAGCAGATCACGAATACGGTCTTTTCTTTGTTAGGCTTATGCATGGAAAGTTGATTGTAGCCTAAGTACGTGTCCAAGAAACTGAGCAACTGGTTCCCAGATGTTGAGTCAACGAGCAGGTTGATTCGGGGAACCAGGTAGTTATCTTTAGGGCATACCTTGTTGAGGTTGGATTAATGCACGAATACCCTCCATTTGCCCTTCTCTTTTTTCATTACTAGCACGACATTGGCCAGCCATGCTGAGTGTGCCATTTCCTCAATGAATATGGCCTCCAGTAACTTGTTGATGTCTGCCTCAATAATCGATAAACACTCTGGTGCGAAATGTCGCCTTTTCTGGATCATAGGTTTGGTAGTGGGATCGACGTGCACCTTGTGACAAGCTATCTCTGGATCGATACCGGGCATGTCAAAGGGTGACCATGCGAAGATGTCGTGATTTTCCCTAAGGAAAGACGTGAGTTCTTCCTTCTCCGCCAGGCTCAGAAGTGAGCCGATTCTAGCTTTCTTTTCCAGCTGGTGGGGGTCAAGAATGATGTCTTCAGCGTTCTCTTCGGGTTTTCATCTTGATTCATCTTCTAGGGAATTATCGACCTTGACATAAATCTTCTTGACCTACCTGCTGTAATTACTATTTGGCGGAGGTAGAGTCGTCTTTCTGCACTTCAGCTACTACTGCTGGGGCAAAAAACTTCTTCTTTGATTCCTTCAAAACTTGTACAGAGCATCTTCTAGACATGGCCTGGTCGTCTTTGATCTCTCCAACTGCTCATTCCAGGATGCGAAATCAGATTTTCTAGTACTCAATCGAGGTCACAGCTCCAATCTTCACTAGTCAAGGTCGGCCCAATATCTCGTTATGGGGAGATGGGTCACTGACGATCATGAAGGTCTGCGATGACACAATCGATGGGCTGGTTACGTCGAGTGTGATAGTGCTAATGGCAGTTGAGGTTAGTCCGTTGAATCCAGTCAAGAGCTCTTCTTTGCGTTTGATTGTGCTTTCTAGGCCTATCTTCTGGATGACTGACAATTGTAGGATGTTGACTGAGTTGTCGTTGTCCACCATGATTCTATCAATGATGGCGTGGGCCAGTTGTACAGAGATCACCAGGGCGTCATTGTGAGGAAAACCTACTCTCTCAGCGTCCTGCTTAGTGAAGCCGACGATTGGTCCAGGTACATCATCTATGGCTTGAACCTGATTGACCGATCTCGCCTGCTGGATCTTCCCCTTCTCGGAGTTATTGGTGGCCCCCAGATGCTTGGATTCGGTAAAGATTTCGTTGATTCAGATTGTCTTGGTTAGGGGTTCGGCATCGGCATTTGCTTCTCGCCTTGGCCGGGTAGCTGGTCTGTCGACATACTAGTCATACTTGCCTTCCTTCACGAGCTGCTCAAAGTACCTTTTCCATGCGGTGCAATCATTGGTTGTGTGCCTAGGACCTCTGTGGAATGCGCAGTATTTGGTTTGGTCCATCTTAGAGGTGTCGCCTCTTATGGGTGTCGGGGGCTTGAACCATGGCTTATCCTTGAGGTCACGGAGGATATGGTTGATCGGGACTAAGAACTTAGTGTACATCTTGGGCGTCGTGCCTCTCTTTGCAGGGGACCGGTCCCTAAGTTTGTCTACTGGTTTGCTTTTGTTGTTGAGCGGTTTATCGCTCGCCTTCTTCTAAGTCGATTCTGCATCTCTGGGCGGCTGCTCAGGCGGCTTCTGGGAGCCCTTTTCTTTATCCCAGAGGGAGTGCTTTTCTGCCAAAGCATAAGAGTTTTCCAGGGATAGGTTATCGACCATAATCAACTCTCTGAAAAGCAGGTGATCTGATGGGAGCCCCTTTCGGAAAGCTGAGCATGCGATGCTGTCATCGCATCCAACAATCTTTGCCTTCTTCACCTTAAATCTCTTGACGTAAGTGTGGAGTGACTCGGTCAGGTCCTTCTTCATGTTGAAGAGGTGTTCAGACTTTTTTTTTATCCGAGCGGTAGGACGAATATTTCTTAGTGAAAACCAAGGAAAGTTCACTGAAGTTTCAGATTGAATGTGGCAATAGGGTGTGGAACAAGTCTTACGCCTCGCCTTGGAGTGTCATGGCAAAGATTTTGCACATGAACGTGTCGTTGTTAGCGTAGAGGGTCATGGCATTTCGGTAGTGCATCCAATGTCGATCCGGATCTTCATCTCCTTTGAACAAGGTAAAATGTGGCGGGTTGAACTTTCGCAGTGGCTCTGTCTGCTCGATCTCGCTTGTAAATGGTGACTTGCTCAGGTTTGCCACATCTTTACAAAGGGCATCATCGGTAGTGTCAATGCGCTAGAATCCGCGCAGCTGCTCTGCTACGAACCTTTGTACTTTCTCCTGGGTTTGTACCTGGTGCGTCAGCTGCCCCCAGTGTTGACCTGCCGGTCCCTGTTGCTCTTCAACACGTCTTGCTCGTCTGTGCTGCCGTCGCAGTGCCCGTGGTTCGGTTTGTGCTGCTCGTCGTTGCTCTGGGCAGGGGCTACCAGTGGAACTTGAGCTGGACTACTCACGTGCTATTCTATGGGCTTCATGTGGCTACCTATTCCGTTGCCTCATAGGAGGATCACCTTGTGGGCCTAGCCTCGTGTGGACGCTTCTCCCAGAATGTCCTCAGTGCTCTTCGGAGTGTGGACCCAACCTCAAATGCACACTGACTCGTGAGCAAAGTCGAGAAGGAAGGCTTCTCTGTGCATTTAAGCAGGAAAAGACGTTTCCCTGAAGGCCTAAACAAGAGTGCACACTACCTGAACGCACGGTTCGTGGCGGGCTGATCAGCTCTTTGTCGGGACGTCGCTGGAATGAGTCACGTTCTTCCGCCCTTGTCCTGATTCGAGACACCTCGTCAGGGGTGCGCTGCATCTCAATGCGCTCGAGGAGTTGGTTCACCAAGGTGGTCTGCTGCGCGAGGGCGTTCATCAAATTGGCGACCTACTGGGCAGATGGTGCTCTCCATTTGGATTGGAAGAGTCCGGATAATGGACGTCTCTCTGTGTTGTGGAAGTATAGTGGACTGCAAGTACAAAGCTTGAGCCGAAAGCGGGCATCCCTACTGAAAAGTGGGGTGTAAGTAACCCTAAATCGATCACGGGTCCGGTGGTCGGAATCTGGATCACTAGAGGTGGCCTTGGAATGGATTGGGCCACGAGTTGGGTCGTTGGAGCGGGTCGCCGTCTTCAGTCTTGACGAAAATGCACCTGCAAAATAATCAACACCTTTGATCAAAGACCTAAGCCTTATGCGCCCACGAGGTGGTGGGGGGGTTAGGTCAATGGATCTCCGATGCCTAAGTTAGTTTCTCTGAGAGAGTAAAGTGCTTAAGGCTTTTTAGTGTTGCAAAAGCTCTGAAAATTTGGTAGAATGTGGGGTATTTATAGGGCTAGGGCCGGCCATATAGTGTTTAATAGAGAGATATTCTCTAAATACTCTCAAGATATTAAATAGGAAATAATATCTTGAGATAATGGTGTAATTATCTCTAATTTATTTAAATTAGGATTACTTACTTGATTAGAGTCAATCTTCAAATGGGAATGTATTAAAGATAAGATTTGGGTAATTAATCCTTATCTTTAATACCTTGCCAAGGGCAGGTGAGCTGTGGGCGGTCATATTCAGCTGCTGAGACCTTCAGGGATGTGAGTTGCGCATGGGAGCATCTGAGAAGCCTACCCATTTATTGAGGGCAATCTTGTCTTTCTTGAGAAAAAGTCCACGTATCATCTCTAGAATTTTTTGGATTATTTTAGGTTCCACAAACAACTTTTGACATTTTCTGTAATGGCGATTGCAATTCTCTGCCAACAATCTCGAGAGTTATGCTCAGGCAATCATATATCATAATTTCCCTTTTTTCCTTAAAAAATTAACAGCAAGCCATTTGCAATATGTACTGATTGAAATGGGTAACTCACTCCCCATTAAACAAATATGAGTCATCAGAGACACAAGCGAGGCTGCCACAAGGTTGATCTTACATGTAGCATTGAAGTGGCCCCATGTTACAGACTCCTTAATATCACAATGCTTGCCAAAAGCAGTTATTAGAACCATGGTCTAAAATATCCATAATATCCCGATATTTCCATCGAAATTTCTGTGTTTTTGGACTACCGATATTTCCGATATCATCGATATTTTAGACCTTGCTAAGTCACTCATGTATCTTACCATGCAATGTATAAAGTGCAAAATATTGTACTAATTCATTATATATAAATGATTATGGTGTGTTTAAACTTCTTTCATTAATTACTACATATTTTCTACACTCACAATGTTTGCCAGCTCGCTATACAATCAACTTAAATCAGTTAAATCTATCATGCAATGCATTTCCTTCCAATTTTTTGTGATAAACTAATAGATAATTGACTAAATAAACATCCTGCAAAGTTTCAATAAAAATTTCCAAGTTTTTCTTACAATTTCCATGGTTTTTATTCAATTTTTATCGATATCGATATTATCCCGATATTTCCATCGAAATTTCCGTGTTTTTGGACTACCGATATTTCCGATATCATCGATATTTTAGACCTTGATCAGAACAATGGAATCAATGTGAAAGATATGACAAACGTGTCTTTGATTTTCAGAAATAATATAGGTAGCAGCCAATGGACTCATGTACTTAAACATAACTGCTGTTAATGGTAAAAGCCTCTGTAACTTAATGAGAGATTCCATGTTCAGCGCACCTTTGTGATGCATACCAATAAGTTGTGTTATCCAGCTTATCCACACATTCTCAAATATTTCCATGAATTTCTCAACCGGCTTAAGGTGCAAGTACAAGGCAATCAATGCAAAATCATTATTTAGTAACCCACTCTTATGAAAAGAGGTACCAATGAACTTACATGAGTTCATAGCTTCCGAACTCCAGTATGCAAATGTCAAGGCAAGAATAATATCCTCATACGGAAGGAAATGAGGTGAATCATATGAGACATCAACATTACATCGACAGTATAACTAACCTTGAAGTAGTACACTATATTTTCCTTGCTCGAGACTGTTTGGAAATGTCTACAAATAATAGAAAAATCTTCAAAGGGCATAAACATTGCTGTAAGAATCAGGATTGGTGGTCTTGTAATATGTAAATTCCTCCATTCTAAAGCCAAGAGAGTGAGCTCTAGACTTACAGGAGACAAAAGTGTAATGTCCACAATGCTCAATTGATCCGAAACAATTTTAATACTTGTTTCTATCAACTGACACAGTTGCCTAAACACAACCTTGACAATCTTTAGTTCTCGTAGAACCCTTCCCTCCTCAAATGGAAACCTCAACATTCATTTTTCCCTTAAAGCTCTCAAAGCACAGCTTATATACTCATTAATAGCCAAACCAGACTTAAATTGTTCCATAAGGTCTAAGGTGAGAAAACTAGGCATTTTGTCCGTAATTCTTCTTTTTGGCATTCCATCAAACACCTTCACTACATAACTTTGTAAATTGGAAAATGAAACCTAAGGCTGATCTCCAACAAGAGTGACAACTTCAGAATTTTGAATATCCTTATTGCTCTGTCGGGATGAGTGTCCCATGCACAAGAGTTTCCACTTCGTACGCCGTTGCCGAAAATGGAAGAATGGCTTAAGACCTTGAACTTGTTGGCCCCATTTGTGACCTAACACCGTCATCGTCTTCTTCTTGTGCAGTAAGACTTGACCTGATGGTGCAGAATCTCCCAAGGTCACTGTTTCAACGCCCCGTCGTCATTGGAGTGGAATGGGCATGCGTGCGCCCATGCGCGTTGGAGAAGTTGGTTCTTATGCTTATGATGAACGTATCGACGACAATGATGGAGTAGCAGAGAACGACGGAATCAGGGGATTCTGGTATCATCGTTGACTAAAGCTCACAGACAGAGCCTTCCTCTTCATCCTCACATGGGAAACCACTGCAAGTTCCGTTTTAAGCGATGTTTTCGGAGATGTGCAGTGAATTCCTCTAACCATGTTGAAGACATTTCCTATTGCAGGAGTTGTGTGAACTGTCGAATCGAGACCCAAGTCAAGTTCGTAAGGAGAGACCTGATGGGGGTCATTAAATCGTAGACGGTTCTTGGAATCAAAACCCACGAATTCTGTTTGTACGACGACTTTGGGGATTGTGAAAATTAGGGTTTATGGCATAGGAATAAGGGATTTGAGGGACGTCTATGGAGCTCGAATACATGACGGAATGTGCTGTGGGGTGCGGGAGGAAAATGGGACTGGTATATGAAGGAGCTACGGGAAGCTCAAGCATATACGAGGCTGGGTAATCTGGCGATCGATAGTTACAATCGGAGGAAGGAAAAGTGTGCTTATACTCGTATGGAATCTAGTAGTGATCGGGAAGATAAGGTGGTGGAGGCGGATTCGGATTTGGATGTTCATACTGAGAAAAATCGGTTTCTGGATTCCAATAGAACGCCAGACCACCGAACTCATCCATCACACTTCTCCACGGAACTGGAAGCGTGGGATCGACGAAGGCAAACCATAGATCCACAGTGGATCTCTGGCTCTGGTACCAAATGATAGGATCAGACAAGATAAAAGAGAAATTACAAGAAAGTAAATGCAGAAATGGAAAAGAAATCAAAGTAAATTCGTATCTTCATTCATAGTCTTCTTTACATAAGCAAAGAAGTTTAAATACATCCAAGGATAATAGGGTTTGAAGTGTAGACGGGCCTAATGGTATTACCTATGTAATGGGCCTAAAGGATAGTAATAACAATAGGTGGTCTAACTAGTTATAACCGAAGCCTAATAGCATAGAGTCGCATCAAAAGTAGACTTGGGTAATGACTTGGTGAAGAGATCGGCCAGGTTGTCCTGGGAACTGATTTGCTTGACTTCAATGTTCTGATGTTGTTGCTGGTGAGAATAAAAAGAACTTTGGCGCAATATGCTTGGTGTTGTCTCCCTTGATGTATCCTTCTTTAGCTGCTCGATCATGCTGCATTATCTTCGAAGATCATCGTAAGAAGCTCAATGACGGTAGTAAGACCACTAGTGCTTCGAATGTGTTCCATGACTGCTCTCAACCAAAAGCCATCACTTGAGGCTTCATGCAAGGCAAGAATCTCAACATAGTTCAAAGAAGTCACAACTAGTGTTTGCTCGGTAAACCACCAAGATATTGTGGTGTCTCCAACGATAATGACATATCCCGTTTGTGAACGTGCCCTGTGTGGGTCAGACAGATAACCAGCGTTTGCGTAACCAACAAGGCGAGAATCAACCCGATGACTGAAGGGGCGGCGGCTCTTCTCAAGGATTCATAGGTATAGAACAAGCCCAAATCTATCGTACCCTTGAGGTAGCGGAAAATATCTTTAACACCATTCTAGTGTCTGCATGTAGGCGCATTGCTGATCTAGCCAAAAGATTAACAGCGAAAGAGATGTTGGGTCTAGTGCATTGAGCCAAGTACAATAAAGCATCAATTTCACTTAGGTGTGGAACTTCAGGCTCCAAAATCTCTTCTTCATCCTCTTTGAGATGGAAGGATCTCGTTTTGCATGTAGAGTTCGAAATATCATAGGAGTACTCGAATGCTTCACTTTATCCTCATTAAAATGTTGCAACACCTTATGGGTGTATTTCGATTGATGTACTAGGATTCCATCCAAACATTGTTCAATCTCCAGGCCGAGACAATATCCAGTTTTCCCAAGATCCTTCATCTCAAATTCTGATTTCAAGTGAACGACAATTTCCTCAAGCTTTGCGGGAGTTCCGATGAGGTTCATGTCGTCGACCTAAACTGCAACAATTGCAAATCTAAAATGTGACTTCTTGATGAACACTTATGGGCATAGTTCGTTGTTCCATAACCCTGACTTGTCAAATATTAACTCTGGCGTTTATACCACATCAGCCCGAATTGTTTCAACTTGTAGAGTGATATCCTCAATCTAATCGAGAGAGTGTTCTGTGGTCTAGAACTTTTGAACCAGTCAATGGTAGTCCTTCTGGAACTTTCATGTAGATTTCTGTATCTAGATCCCCATAGAGATATGCGGTTACCACGTTCATAAGCTACATATTTAGTTTTTTGAAAACTACCAAACTAATAAGGTAGCGAAACGTTGTGACATCCATTATAGGGGAACACGCCTCCTCGTAATCAATCCCAGGGCGTTGAGAGAAGCATTGCGCTACGAGGCCTGCTTTGTATCGTACTATTTCATTCTTCTCATCACGCTTCCTCACGAAAACCCACTAGTAGCCCACGAGCTTCACATGTGGTGGAGTAGGCTATGGGCCCAAACACTTTACGCTTCATTAATGAAACGTGGTTCAGTGTCATCGTTAAGCATGATGTCAGTAGGTACTGTAAAAGCAAATGCATCGTCGACAATCATCTCATTCCAATTCCAAACCTCATCAATAATGTATAGTGGACCGAAATCTTGTAATTCTCATGAAGCCGGTTTGTCTCGTATAAGACTTCACTGTAATATAAAATAACCTCATGTGTTGGAACAGATGAGTAAGAGATGGTTGGATTCAAACTAGGTTCACTAGTTTGTGTCGTTTTCCTCTTCCGGGGTTGTGAATCCTTTGAACCAAGGGGTTTGCCATGCTTCAAGGCAGGAGCAGATGATTGGCTAGCCGCCAGTGTACTAGGCCGCATGGAAGGTGCGGTCGCCCCTCCTTCGGGGATGCTTCATCCTTCTGGGGCGATGTTATGGTGTACATTAAGTACGTCGATCCTTGCAAGGTGTGTTTGCAGTTGGTATATGTGATCTCGTCATCTTTGCTGGATCAGTAAAAGCATTCGGCATGCTTTGAGCAACGCTCTGAAGATCTAGAATACGACACACTTCAGTTTCAGACTGAGGAGTGTATGGATCTAAATGAGACAAAGTGGGAGTAATCCACGACAATTTGCGGCGTTCTACAGGAACGTTAGTGATCTTATCTCCCCTAACGACTGGAAGACTATCTCATCGAAGTGACAATTCACAAACTGTGAGGTAAAGTGATCTCCTGTCAAAGGCTCTAAGTAGCGAATAATTTATGGTGAATCATAACCGACATAGATTCTCATTGTTCTCTAAGGACCCATTTTGGTACGTAGTGGTGGTGCTATTGGCACATAGACTGCGCACCCAAGCACACGTAAATGCGAGACGTCATGCTCGTATCCAATAACCAACTCTAACAGTGAATGAGCTTGGGTAGCGGTGGGCCTCAGGCGAACCAACATAGTTGTATGCAATCTTGCATGGTCTACGCAGATACCGGCAATTCGGTTTGCATAACCAAAGTCTAAGCTATCGTCTGAAGACGCTTTATGAAAGCTTCTGCCAGACCATTTTGGGTGTGAACATGGGGTACAAGATGTTCAACTTCAATCCCAACTGACATGCAATAATCGTCAAAAGTCTGTAACGTAAACTCTCAAGCATTATCCAATCGAATCGACTTGATCGGGTAATTAGGGTGGTGAGCCCTAAGCTTAATGATTTGAGCTTGGAATTTCGCAAATGCAACATTGCGTGTGGACAATAAGCAGACATGTGATCAACGCGTCAATGCATCAACTAACACCATGAAGTATCTAAATGGTCCGCATGTTTGTTGGATAGGTCCACAACTATCCCCTTGAATCCTCTAAAGAAACTTAAGGGGGTCGTGAATAATCTTTGTAGCTGAGGGTTGAGTATTCAACTTCCCCAAGAAGCATGCTTTGCAAAGTGGATGGCCGGGATAAGATGTTAGGTGATGCCCATGTGATACTTTGAGGATACGGCGCATCATATATTGTCCGGGATATCTGATCTGGTCATGCCAAAGCAACATAGTGCTTTAGAACCCAAGCATATTTGTAAGAAGTGATACAAAGAAATTCAAAACCATCCTCTTTAGTAGTTTCAACATGATATTAATTATCTCGAATATCTCTAAAACTCACCAACGTTCTTCTGGAACGGGGAGAACAAATGGCCTCTTTAATAGTGAATTCAGTACCATTAGACAACATTATACAGGCCGTTCTGTATCCTTCTATTAGGTTAGATGAGCCTGAGAGGCTTGCAGAGGTGCATTTTTAGGTACAAAGTTAGTAAAATAGTATCGCTCATGCAAGATGGTGTGCATGGTAAAGTAATTGAATCGGTCACATGCATAAATATAATTTCATTCATTCAATTAATCAATCGAGAAATGATATCCATAAAAATAATTATCCATAATCCAAAAGAAACCAAACCAAACAAATTATTCCAATGACTTAGAAAAATTGTCCAAAAAATTAATCCACAAAACTAAGAGAAATGGGGCGCGCGAGCGAGGGAAGGGGGAGGGGGAGGAGGGAAGGTGGGGAAGGGGGGAGGGAGGGAGGGTTTCGGCCACTAGGGGTGAAAACATCCTAACATGTCTAGAAAAATAAAACTTTAGTCTTCCATGGGAGCATATGCCTCCTGAAAATCTGAAACCTTCATAGATGTGGTAGTATCGTCGGGATGTTCCACATGTGCAAAGTTAGACTCACAACAGGAATGATACTTGGCAAATAGCCTGGGGGGTAACTCGTCATACGCATGATAATGATCATTTGATCCACAAGAGTAGCACATGTCCAATTCGATGGAAGCCGATTGAACGGTAACTTTTCCCTTATTCTTGAAGTTTGGGGCCTCAGGGGCAAGGGTTTGGCACTTCCGGGTCAAATTTCCTCCGTTGGCACGGCCTCTGCTCTGTTGACCTTGGGCCCGTGGTTGGGGTTACCACCCGTGTCCACGGCCACGATGGGGTTTCCGTCGGTTGTGGCTACTAGAATTAGTCGTCTGTGCTTCAGGTAGAATGTTCGAGCCAGTGGGTCGAGCTTGATGATTCTTCATCAAAAGATGGTTCTGCTTTTCAGTGAGAAGTAAACCAGAGATAAAATCCAAAAATTTGGTGAACTTTTGTGCCCTATATTGTTGCTACAAGACAATATTGGTGGCATTGAGGGTCGAATAGGTCTTTTCCAGAGGATCATCTTTGGTTAAGTCCTCTTTATAGAACTTCAGCAGTGATTGGATTCTACAAACTTCAGAGTTGTAGTCATTCACAGACTTAAAGTCTTGGAAGCAAAGATGATGTCAGTCGTGTCTTAGTTCAGGCAAGTAAATGGCTTTCTCGCGATTGAAGCGATCAGCCTGAGCGAGCCAAAAGTGAGCGAGTTCTCCTTAGCGAGATACTCGGTCTGCAGTGCATCATGAATGTGTCTTCGGATAAAGATTATAGCAGTAGCATTCTAAGCTTCGTCAATCAAGACGTCCATAGGCTCCTCGATGGTGGCTTGAAGACTCTTTGTGGTAAGATGGAGTTTCACGTCTTGAACCGACTTCAGGTAGTTTCTTCTGAATACTTCCAAAACGGTGAATCGAGCTTGTTCAAGTTTGACATGTCCCTAAAAGAGAGGCTACAACAAAAATGTAAGATCCCGCATCGCCCAGGGGTATGGATCATGTAAGCCTTATATGTATATTCCTATCTCTACCTAGCACGAGGCCTTTTGGGAGCTCACTGGCTTTAAGTTCCATCAGAACTCTGAAGTTAAGCGAGTTCACGCGAGAGCAATCCCATGATGGGTACTGGGAAGTTCTCGTGTGAGTTCCCAGAAACAAAACCGTGAGGGCGTGGTCGGGGCCCAAAGCGAACAATATCGTGCTACAGTGGAGTCGAGCCAGGGATGTAGTGGGGGCCCGGGCCGGGATGAGACAATTTGGTATCAGAGCCAATCCCTGGCCAGAAGTGTGCCGACGAGGACGTTGTGCCCCTAAGGGGGGTGGATTGTAAGATCCCGCATTGCCCAGGGGTGTGGATCCTATAAGCCTTATATGTATATTCCCATCTCTACCTAGCACGAAATCTTTTGGGAGCTCACTGGCTTCGAGTTCCATCAGAACTCCGAAGTTAAGCGAGTTCGCGCGAGAGCAATCCCATGATGGGTGACCCACTGGGAAGTTCTCGTGTGAGTTCCCAGAAACAAAATCGTGAGGGCGTGGTCGGGGCCCAAAGCGGACAATATCGTGCTACGGTGGAGTCGAGCCAGGGATGTGGTGGGGGCCCGGGCCGGGATGTGACAAAAAACATGGTTAGTCATATGGAAAGCCATAGACATACATTGTAGAACATTCAGGTTCTATAGACATGTATAGGTTTAATTTAAACATGAAAGCTTCGAGTTTCATGAGGTAAGTTTTGAATGAAAACTTCGGGTTTCAAATGCATTAAATTCGAAACTATAGGTTCGATTTAGTTATGAACTTTCGATTCATATATAGGAGTACCTGCAAGAACACATAATACAATATACAACTAAGCGTACTAAATTTGGGGATTGCTTCAGAAACCCAAGTGTGAGTGCATCGGGACAACGAAAGATAGCCAACGGTTCAATGAAAAGAAATAATTTATTGAATCATTAATTGCCAAAAAAATGGGATTCAGGCCAATAATTTTGGATGTCTTGTCAGATTAATGGGCAGCTGGTCACTTTAATTAATTCAATAAATTGTAACCATCCAGGTTTGATCGTAGGAGCAAAATAATGACATTCAGGTCACAATAGCTTGAATTTTGGCTTCGGGCCAAGCAATAATAGAATTATAGCCTGATAAGCTTTCACCATAACATCACAAAAATTATAGGAGTATGGCTATGAAGCAAGGATGACAAAATATGGCCTCGAGTTCAAAAAATGACACATCTCAGCTTTGTGGGTTGGCTGCAGTGCATGGGGCAAGGCCTTGCAGGGTGTTGTAGGCCTATTGGTCCATGGGGAAGGGCTGTGAAGCAGCTCAACCATGGTTGCAGGGCACAGACTGTTTCTGGGATGAAACCAGTAGCGCAAGCTGCTGGTTTGGGCCAAAAATGGTGCAGGGAACAGGCCTTGCACGGGCTGGCCTAGGGTGTGTGTGCGAAGCCCAGCCAAAGGCTGGCTTATATGGTAATGGCGAGCCCAGCAAGAAAAATGTTTGCTGCAAACGAGCTGGGTCACACACGGGCAAAGCCTAGCTAGCTGAAGCTTGTTGCAAGCGGGCCGATGCATGGATAGAGCCCAGCAAGCAAAGGCTTGCTGGAGTTTTCGGGCCAGGCTGTAGGGGACGACCCAACAAGGCTTGTAGGCTTGCTGGAGTTCCATGGCGTCAAAACGATGTCGTCCTTCGTAGTGGCGTGGTTGCAGGCTAGCTAGCTCGACTTGACGGCGCAGCATGGAGCCGCTGCTCAACCGCAAATAATCCTAAATTTTTATTTATTTATTTATTTTCGAATTCTAGGGTTAAAAACCCTAATTGCTTCTAAATTAATTCTGATGCTTTGACTCACAAATTCCACGTAGCAGAATTGCATATTACATGAACAAATATATATGTTCATAAAATATAGGGTAAATTACACAAAACTACCTCAACTACGGGTCGCACTACAATTTCATACCTCATGTTTTAAACATTACAATGTCATACCTCAATTTACGAATTCGTTGAAATGTCATACATCCGTTAAAAATTCCATCAGTTTATCTGTTAACTGTTGACCTGACAAAGCAGGGCCACATGTTTAATGACATATCATCAAATTTTGCCAAAAAAATAATTTTAAAAAGTTTAATAAATTAATATTGACAAAAATAAGAAAATCTATTTAAAATATAATTACATTAGGTAATGAACATTTTAACAAAAAATTAAAATAAATGAAAAAAAAAATTAAAAACTAAGTAACCTTAACTTCCCCCACCCCCTCACCTCCAAATTGAGATCCGTCGATCCACAGATCCACCATCACGATTCACAACTCCGCTAACCTTATTCCCCAATTCACATCGTAGTCGCAGGGTCCGAACCCACCATCCCAACTCCATCAACTCGAACTCCAGCGAGACCAGTGACTCCCCACGCGACTGAACTGCAATTGGCCCAGACAAGTTCATGGTTCAATTTCAGATCTAGATCATGGGTTTTCTGGCGGAACCCACAACCTCTTTCTTCTCTCAGGGGTGCGGTGGTGAACCTTTAGAGCAACTCCAGCGTGGGAACCCTCCCCCATGCTATTCTATATTCAATCCACCCAGTGAACAGTAACCACCCTTAATGAACAGTAACTGCTTTTTGCATTTCCACTGTTACACTTGAATAGCCCTGGCAATAGGCAATAAAATCTTAGTTTTTTTTTCTTTTAAATAATACAAAATAAATTTATTTCTAATTTCGGATAAGATTTTTAAATCGTTCTCGTTGCGTCACGTGTCATTATCCAAAAAGACAATTATTGGTGAGAAAGATAGGAATGTCGTTGAAAGTAGTTGAGAAAATATGAAATTGTGGTGTAAGGTATGTGGAGCCAAAAATAATCACAAGGCGACACGTGGACTTTCGGATTAAGAAGACAAGAATGCCCTTGAGGGGTATCAAAAATCCTACGCGCGAGCAGCCGGTAATTATCGTCAGTCAAGTCAAAAGCGCCCATAAAAGGTAAACAAATCCGAATTATTTCATCCATCCGCATTTAAGGTATTATCTCATAAATCTACCAATTATCCCACATAAATGGAGATAATTGGCAAATTAATGAGATTATTCCTCATTAATTTGTCAATTAAATGAGCCTTGAAGACCAAGAAATCACCCCAAAGGGCCGGCCCTCTCTCTCCTAGAAGTGGCCGGCCACTCCCTCTTTGTTTCCCCTATTTTGCTTCCCCTTTTCCTCCTTTTTAAGCCAATTATTCAATTACTCCTTATTACCCTTTTTCATAAATATAAATACATTCCCCTTTTGATTAATTAGCCAATAAATGGGCTAATTAAACCTAGATCTCACACAAAAACCCTAGTTAGGCCGGCCACCCCATCTCCTATAAATACAACCCCTATTTCTCACAAAACCTAATTCCAATCCTTTGGCAAAAATACTCTAAACACTCTTTCTCTCTAAATTCTAACTTTGGCATCGGAGGTTCTTCGGCCAAAGCCCCCCCCCCCATTCATCATGGGAGCGTGAGGCTCTTGGCCTTGACCTAAGGTGTTAATTGTTTTGTAGGTGCAAAATCGTCCAAGACCGAAGAGGAGAAAATTTGCATCCACAAATTGGTGCTTTCATTGAGAGAAGAAGTTTACGCTCAAAAAGACTCTCGCACACAAAGGTTTTTTCTTCAATTTCTAGTCCATTTGTATTCTTTCGTACGTTTTTATTATTAGAATTTTTTACTTGTAAAAAGTTCTTTGGTAAAGCTTATAAAAATAAAAAAAAATACATAATGGTTAGAAATCTAGAAAATTCGACGAGTAACAGTTCAAACATTCAAGACGTGGGACCGCGACGATCTACGAGATTGAATGTGGCTCTAGGGGAGATGGTGCCACTACCACGAGGCTCCACCATGGGAACCACCGCGGTGACCACCCGCGGCGAGGTCCATGGTACCACTACTGCAGTCCAAGCCTCGCACTCGCGCGCACCTCGTGTTGAGCAGCCTGCCCCTGCAGCCAAGTCTGCCCCTGCAGCCCAGCCTGCCCCTGCAGCCCAGCCTGCCCCCGCAGCCCGGCCTGCCTCAGTGGTGTCCCAAGCAGTCAATCAGTCAAGCCGAGCAGTCGGGCGGTGTGCAATCTCGACTGGGCCCCCGAGATAGCGTGGACTCCCGTCTTAGCGCGAGGAGGAGCGTGCATTCTCGGTTAGGCCCACGAGCGAGCATACAATCAAGGTTGGGGCCACGTTTTGAAGAACCACATGAGCAGCCTTCCAGGCAGAGCATTCATTCGCGCTTAAGCCCTCAAGGAGCATTTTCCATGTCGCTTCGGAAAATGCAGCGCGAACGCACGAAGGGAAGCAGCCACTCGGTCCGCTTCAAGTTCAACGGGCAGCCCACGAAGAGATCCTTCGCCAGCTAGGAAGACCAGGACTCCACTGCCCCAGCAAAGACAAATTCGCGTCAAGCCTAGCCTTCAAGTTCGTGATCTCTTGGCAAGCGGTCTCAAGTTGCAGAGAAGTGGGAGCAGAGACGTTAGACCCCTTCAAAGCAGCAAGTTCAGACTCCAAATCTTTTAACTTTCTCGACCAAGGAGTAAGCTTCAGCAGCCATAGACCTCGTCACCCCCTGGGCAGCCTTGGTATCCTCTTGATCAAGAACTATGGACTCGACAGCAAAAACCGCCGTTTTTGCATCATGGTCAGCAGGGCAGCCCTCTTGTACTCAGGCGTATGCTTCACGAAAGAGCCTGGACCAACAATCCCTTTGACGCCGTCAACAAACTCAGCGCACACGTCCATATCCTCAAGAAGGTCTAGCCTGAAAAGCGCAAAAATCTCAGCAGCTTTCTTGGAGTAAGACTTGGCGGATTTATCAAGACCACTAGCGCAAGCAGTCCATCTCTTCCCGGAAGACAACTTGGCCTCGGCAGCGGAAGGGACAAGTTTTGGCGCCGCTTTAGCAGACGAGGATGTCTTGCCATTCTTCATGGTAGCAAGCCTTTCCGAAGAAGAATCCTAAGTGGAGATGGCACCACCACCACGAGTTTCCACCACGGGAACCACCGCTGTGGCTACCACGGTAGCCCACCTCGGCGAGGTCCGTGGCGCCATCACCACGGCCCAAGCCGTGCCATCCAAGGTCCCGACCCAAGCCATGTTATTCCAAGCCCGACGCGAGCCCAATACGTTGCCTAGCCGAGTCCAAGCCTCGCACCCGAGTGTGCCACACGCTAAGCAATCCACTCCCGTGGTCCAGCCTGCTCCCGCCGAGCAGTCCACTCCCGTGGTCCAGCCTGCTCCCGGCGAGTAGCCCACTCTCGTGGCCCGTCCTACCCCCGTGGTCTTTCAAGCAGCCCAAGTCGGCCCAAGACTATCTCAGCCATCCGGACCTACCATCGAGCCGGGGGCATTCTCACCATATTTATCCGCGCATTTGACACTTCCCAACTCAAATCCCCCGCCCGGAGTCTACCACTCTTCCGTCGCTCAAGGAGGCACATTCCTTACAAGCTCTTCCAATCCAAATGGCGAACAACACTTGTCTCGACAAGTCATAGAGTTGACGAGCGCCCTAGCACAACGGACAACCTTGGTAAACCAGCTCTTGCAGCACACCAAGATGCAACGTGTCCTAAACGAGGTGTCCCGAAGAAGGACAAGGGCAGACGAAGAACCTCTCCTGCAGCGTCCCGACAAGCAGCCACTCGACCAGCCCCTAACCAAGCGTTTGGGCAGAGCACACTCCCGATTGGGCCCCCGAGATAGCGTATACTCCCGTCTTAGCGCGCGGAGGAGCGTGCATTCTCGACTAGGCCCACGGACGAGCATACACTCACGGTTGGGGCCACACTCCGATAATCAACATGAGCAATCTTCCAAGTGAAGTGTTCATTCGTGGCCAAGTCTGCAAGGAGCATCCTCCACATCACATCGGAGTAGGCAGCATGACGGACGGATAGAAACAGTCACTCAATCCGGCTCGAGTTCAACCAGCAGCTAGCGAAATCCCTCGCCTGCTAGGAATCCACCACATGCACCGCTACCGCGACATAGACGAGCCGACACGTAGAAGAGCAGCCTAGACCAGCAGGTCAAAACTGGGGGCAGCCAAGAGCTCCACTACCTCAACTAAGGAAGAAGTAGAGAGAATCTTGACCAGGCGATTGAGCAAATTCCAACGCAACGAGGTCACCGACGGGGCCACCGACGAGGCACTACGGCGGGAGATGACCAACATAAGCTGACCACCCTTCACAGATGAGATCGAGCAGACGGAACCTCCGCGTAAGTTTAGCATGCCTCACTTCACATCATTCAAAGGAGATGGAGATCCAGAGAGGCACTTGAAGCATTACTGAAGTGCAACGATCCATCCGGAGCTGTGACGATCTTTCCTTGGTTTTCACCAAAGAATACTCATCTTACCGCTCGATCAAGAAAAAATCCGATCACTTGTTCAACGTGAAGAAGAACCCGAAGGAATCACTCCGCGACTACGTGAAGAGGTTTAAAGCAGAGAAAGGCGAAGATCGTGGGATGCGACGACTCAATAGCCAGTGCAGCCTTTCAAAAGGGCCTCCCTGTAGATCACCCCCTATTTGGAGAGATGATCATGAAAGAAGACTTGACTCTAGCAGATTCGTTCGCTCTAGCAGAGAAGCATGCACTCTGGGACGAGGCCCGACGAGCAGAAAAGGCGCCCGAGCAGCCTCAAAAAGAATTGGTGGAGGCTCAAAGAAAGGAAGATGGAAAGCGGCCCAGCAAGAACAGACGGGAGGCCAAGCGGAGGGATAGGCCTATGACCAAAGAAGGCTTCACGACCAGGAACTCAAATTCTCCGCGACGTGAAGAATGAGCCGTGGTTCAAGCCACCAAAGCAATCAAGAGGAGATACTTCCAAGTTGGACCACGCCAAATATTGTGCATTCCACCGAGGACCATGTCACACCACTGACAGCTGCTGCACTTGGAGGAATTATCTGGAAAAGCTCGTGAAGGAAGGCAAAGTCGACGAATATTTGGACAAGCCACCAGCCAAAGACAATCCGGATTAATGGTATCTTTGCAGAATCCGAGCACTTGGGGGCCACCAGCAACTCTAAGAAGAGGAAGATCCAGCAGGCCCCATTGATCTCTCAAGTCCAGGCAGCCGACGCACTACCAGGGCCCATCATCGGCTTCACACGAGAGATAACTTTGCTCTGATACCATGATCGAGGAGATGGCGCTCAAGCAGATCCGAGCAATTCTGGAAATGAAGTCTCCCACAACCTTGAAAGAGATCCAAAGCTTGACTGGACGAGCAGCCGCCCTCAACCGTTTCCTCTCGCGGTCTACTGATAGATGCAAGCTTTTCTCCAAAGCCATCAAGAGGGTGCAACGTGATGAGTGGGATGAAGAATGCGAAGAAGCCTTCCAAAGAAGTATCCCACATCGCCTCCATTACTATCCAAACCGGAAGCAACGGATGACCTATTCGCATGTTTGACGGTATCTGAGGCAGCAATAAGCTCTACCATCATACGAGAAGAGCTGGGGGCCCGACTACCTGTATTCCACAGTTCAAAAGCTCTCCTTGATGCTACCAGAAATTCAAAAAATGAACTTTGGCGATAGTTGTTGCAACCTGGAAGCTCAAATTATACCTTCATGACGCGCTATTCCGCCTAATCTAGACGCGCAACGATAAAGGCGCAGACACTGGCGATGCAAAGTTTTCTGACGAACGTAACAACTCAGCCCAAAAGGTGTGCCAAGGGTAGACGAACACTAGAAGGACGCACTTGGAAGAAAGCTTTGTCCTCGTCGCCCCAAAAGATTCTACATAGGAGCATCATGTACCGGCAGTTGAGCACTACCTCCTGCTATGTGTCACACGGCCCCAGCCGACCTTTGTTCCATAATTCAACTCTAGAGTGGCCCAATACCGGCATTTGAGCACTTCCTGCTACGTGTAACATGGCACCAGCTCTACAGCTCCCTACCGCGCCTTCACGCCTAGCCTAGGCAGCGCAACAGAGCGGTCCAACGACGCCCCGGAAGCAGCCGAGCACACCTTAGCCGCACCTGCTCGCCCTGGAAGCAGCCGAGCACACCTTAGCCGCACCTGTTCGCCCCGAAAGCAGCCGAGCACACCTTAGCCGCACCTGCTCCCTCAATGGAGATTTCCAGCATTTGCATGTTGATGACACATCCAACTACAAAGGTTCGGGAGCAAACATGGTCCTTGCCACCCCAGACGGTTCAGTGCTCGAGCAGACGATCACTCTAGGCTTCAAGGCACCCAACAATGAAGCAGAGTAGGAGGCCCTACTGGCTGGCCTCCGTATGGCGAAAGACTTAGCAATGAAGAAGCTGGCGATTCATTCTGATTCTCAGCTGATTACTAGCCAAACCGCAGGGGAATACATGGCGAATCATCCAAGGATGGCGCAATATCTAAAGAAGGTACGCGAGCAACTGGAGGCACTTCAAACTTACACGTTCACTCAAGTTCCACAGACGGAAAATGCCCATGCAGATGCGCTAGCCGGCCTGGGCTCTGCCCTCGATCACCAGCTCAAGCGTTCAATTCCGGTGGAGTACCTAGATAAGCCGAGCATAGAGTCCGAGCCAGTAGCCGAGGTGACGCAGGTTAGTGTAACTCCAAATTGGCAAAGTCCTATTATAGATTACTTCGTCAATGGCACGCTCCCCACAGAAAGATTGGAGTCAAGGAAACTTCAAACCCGAGCAGTGCGCTACTACATGTGGAAGGACATTTTAGTTCGAAGATTCTACACCGGACCGCACCTCCAATGCTTGGCACCTTCGGATGATTTGAAGGTCCTAAGTTCAATCCATGAAGGCGTTTGTGGGAACCATTCTGGAGGACGATCTTTGGCGCAAAAAGCTCTCAACGCAGGCTACTACTAGCCAGCCACGCATCAAGATGCCCAGGAGTTAGTGCAAAAGTACGACCGCTGCCAACGTTACAAGCCTGTACCGGCCCTGCCTGCCATCGAGTTACATCCACAAGCAAGTCCCTGGCCGTTCATGCAGTGGGCAATCGACCTAGTAGGACCTATGCCGCCTACTACTGGAGGCAGAGGCATGATGATCGTGGCAACCGACTACTTCACCAAATGGGTAAAAGCATAGCCCACGACAACCATGACTCAGACGGACATAGAGTGCTTCGTATGGAGGAACATCATTTGCTGATTATCATCCCTCAGTTCATCGTCACCAACGACGGCCCGTAATTCGAGGACAAAGATTTGACGAAGTTCTTCCAAAAGTAAAACATCAAGCAGCACATGTCCATACCAAGACATCCTCAAAGCAACGGGCAGGTCGAAGCATCCAACAAGACGATCCTCGACTGCCTCAAAAAATCCCTCGCCAACAAGAAGGGAAAACGGCAGATGAGCTCCCCGGATGTCTATAAGCCTATCGCACCACCAAGAGGCGAGCAACCGGAGAAACCCTTTTCTCTTTGGCGTTTGGCTCGGAAACAATCATTCCTCCCAACATCATCATGCCAAGCATCACCACCCTACTGCCAGATGTCGAGCAGAACAGTGAAGAAACGGCCACGAACCTAGACCTAGCGGAGGAAAGGCGCGAGCAGACCATAGCCCGCGTCGCATCCTGCTAGCAGCAGCTCTTCTCTAGTTACAACAAAAGGTCCAAATCTGGCAGTTTCAACCCGGAGATCTAGTTCTGAGGAAGGCTTTCATCACTGCTCAAAGGGAGAGATCGAAGAAGATGGACCCTATTTGGGAAGGACCTTACAAGATCAGTAGAGTAGGCGACAAGGCAAGCTACACCCTCGCCACCATGAATGACAAGGAGATCGAAAAGCAGTGGAACGCCTACAACTTGAGGAAGTACCACGTGTGATCTCCACCGACGCCCAAAGGCTCAAGCAACTCAGACGGGCACAACCCTCGCAAGCCGAGGACTACCAGTTGTTCCGCAATCTTTACAATTAAGTTATTTGTTCACTTGTTTTTCAACAAGGAACGCTTTTACAACTTGATTACATTGCGGCAACTGACAACTCCTGCGCTTCAAGAGAAGCTCGCGCCCTTCTTAGGGACTCACTGCAGGAACAACAGCCCCCGAGAGACCAATCTACTCTCCAACGCGGGAGGATAAACTCTTCACTCCGAACATCCAGACGTGGATGAGCCTGATGGCCCTAGTGTAACTAGCTGCACGATGGCTTGCGACGGAATTCCTAGAAGTAGCCACAATGGTCTTTTTCAAGGCTTAGCTAATTGAAGGATTTTGGGTCTCTTGGCCTAATCCGCGTGAACCGGGCCCTAGAGACGGGGGGGCACATTATCCCTGGAAACCCTAAAGCTGCTACCGAGCATACAAAGGTAGCCTACGGATCCCGAAAGACTGCCTACGGCTTGCCCTTCAAGCAGTGAAGCCATACTAGACTTATACAACCGCACATTCTTGTGAAAGGTTAAACAAGCTAGCAGGCATATGTGAAGTTTTATCCACTACCGACATGCTACGTAGTCGATAATCTTCACTTGTCCAAAATCCTAAAGTGTTGTGACACTTGCTGCGCAACCTACGGAATTGGAAAAAACCAAGGTTAACGGCCTAGGGATCGCGCGGATGCGGCTGCTACAATGAGTAAGGCATCCGGCTGCCGATCCTGCGGCCAACGACTTTGCAACGACTTATACCAAGTCCTAAAGTGTTGCGGCACTTTGCTGCGCAGCCTACGGAATTGGGAAAAACCAAGGTTAACAGCCTAGGGATCGCGCGGATGTGGCTGCTACAGTGAGTAAGGCATCCGGTTGCGATCCTGCGGCCAACGACCTTGCGGTAACTTGCACCAAGTCCTAAAGTGTTGTGGCACTCGCTGCGCAACCTACGGAATTGGAGAAGGCAAAGGTTAATAGCCTAGTGGTTACGCGGATTTGTCAGCTTCTGTAAGTAAGGCGTCCGGCTGCCAACCCTACGGCTAGCAACTTTGCAAGGAAAAGTTCTACACCAACACCTACGACTGTGTAGGCTACGCGGCCTGTCTGCTTATAAAAAAGTGGCGCGCCTGCTACTGGCCTATAAAGTCTAAAGGTTAAGGCATGAACAAAAGAAACGAAGGAGACAAGTTTATTAAATTTTCTAGCAAAATTGGTAAACAACTGACAAAGACTGGAGGAGTTCAAGCAAAAGCAACAAGGAAAAATAAATCCTAAAGGCTACCTAGAAGACTACTCTTCAGCAGCTTGGCCACCCGACGACTGCTCTATTGTCACACCTTCGGCAGCCACGACAACCCCAGCAGTGGTACCATCCGGCGCTTCACTCCCGGCTGCCCCGTCGTGGACACTCCCATCTCCAACTATTTCACCGATGGAAGACTCAAAAGTAAAGGCAAGCAAATCTTCTGGAGAAATAGAGAAGGTCTGGTCTTAAGAGCACACGGATCTCATCAGCCTCCCTAGAAGCAGGCTTAGCGGAACTCTCGCAGCTGCCCACGCAAGCAGTCTCTTCCATCCCAGCAGACTTCGGCATTAGGGGCACATCTAGCAGCCTCATTTCTCTTCCCGTCAGAGGAAGTCATGACAATCACAGACCTCTCGGTAGCAGGCGGATCCTCGCAAGCAGCGGATACTTTTCTCCCGACAAGGAAGACTAAGCAGCTAATGCTATTCATGGTACTCGGCAGAGGAGCTCAACCCAGCATTCTAGCAGGCAGGAGGTATGCACGCCCAGCATTCCAGCTGCCCATGAAGCCCGCAACCTTCTCATTTCTCTCAACTGCCAGCCTGGCCCAAGTCAGGTCCAAAAGCCCAAAGGACATGAGCCATGCGGCTCGCCTAGCACTGCGCCCCAGCGCCACAATCCGCGGCCCCAGCCGCTCAAGCTGCCCTTGACTCTAGGCAAGCCGAGCTGCCCAAGCAGTGGTCCCTACCACGACATCTCCTCGGCCCCTGCTGAGCCAACTCCTGGCCCCTGCCAGCCGACATGCCGCACCACCCCGACGGCTGCCCCGTAATAGCACTATCCAAGAAGAAGGCAAGAAAAATTAAATTTTTCTTACATCAATGCGGCACGGAGAAGACGAAGAAATCAACGAAAGACGGTCCTTTTCACGGGCAAGATGTAGAAGATTGCTAGAGGAGGGGGAACAAATATCCTCTAGCTTTCTCTCTCTTGTAGGGTAGAATAAATTGCTCTCCAAAGTTGATTTAATAACCCACTTAAGGTGGACTTAAATAGGCTTTGAGAGAAGTTTATTTCCCTTTTCTAGAAGGACCTAATTTCCAATTAAAGAGAGGATCAACATCGAGATAGGAAGCAATCCTATAGTTCCTGAAGCAAGAAGATCTCTACACCTGCTGCCCTTTCCTACGAGCAGCCCAACAGGTGTGGGGGCATTTGTGGAGCCAAAAATAATCACAAGGCGACACGTGGACTTTCGGATTAAGAAGACAAGAATGCCCTTGAGGGGTATCAGAAATCTTACGCGCGAGCAGCCGGTAATTATCGTCGGTCAAGTCAAAAGCGCCCATAAAAGGTAAACAAATCCGAATTATTTCATCCATCCGCATTTAAGGCTATTATCTCATAAATCTACCAATTATCCCACATAAATGGAGATAATTGGCAAATTAATGAGATTATTCCTCATTAATTTGTCAATTAAATGAGCCTTGAAGACCAAGAAATCACCCCAAAGGGCCGGCCCTCTCTCTCCTAGGAGTGGCCGGCCACTCCCTCTTTGTTTCCCCTATTTTTCTTCCCCTTTTCCTCCTTTTTAAGCCAATTATTCAATTACTCCTTATTACCCTTTTTCATAAATATAAATACATTCCCCTTTTGATTAATTAGCCAATAAATGGGCTAATTAAACCTAGATCTCACACAAAAACCCTAGTTAGGCCGGCCACCCCATCTCCTATAAATACAACCCCTATTTCTCACAAAACCTAATTCCAATCCTTTGGCAAAAATACTCTAAACACTCTTTCTCTCTAAATTCTAACTTTGGCATCAGAGGTTCTTCGGCCAAAGCCCCCCCCCCATTCATCATGGGCGCGTGAGGCTCTTGGCCTTGACCTAAGGTGTTAATTGTTTTTTAGGTGCAAAATCGTCCAAGACCGAAGAGGAGAAAATTTGCATCCACAAGGCAGATGATAATGAGAAGGTATTTATAGAAAAGTAAAAACAATTTTTTTCGGATTTTTTACAATTTTTTTTAAAAATTTATTCACCTAATTAATCTCTGCCGTTGGATTTAAAAAAAAATTGAATTCCAACACTCCATATTATGCCACGTGGCACAACTGTAATTTTTCTTAATTTTAAAACTATTTTTTCTTTTTTTTATTTATAAAGGAGAATAATATCAACCTTTGATCTCAGATCCAACGGTTGATATTAAATAAGATTCTTTTATTTTTTTTACCGTTGCAAATCTGACGGTCCACATTTTCTAGCCATGAGATCCAACGGACCATGGGAAGCCATGTGGCTTCCCAACGGTAATAATTTGAAACTGCGCCGCGGGCCCCAGTCGCTGAAAACATGTCGGGTGATGCGCCCCCATGCGCGGATGCAGTGCACGCGCCTGACAGAAAAAAAAAAAAAAAAAAAAAAAAAAAAAAAAAAAAGGGTTGACGCATAGCTGACGTCAGCCTTGCGTCAGATAGTCTTCGGGCTTGCGGGCTGGCAATTCGTGATAGGCCTGATGCTTCCCTCGGGCTCCCCACGCTAGAGTGTATAGGCCGGGCTCTCGGGCCCTGTTTGCTGGCCTGTCCCCAGAGCAAAAGCTCCGGCTGGAGCTGCTCTCATAGCCTGTGTTGTAGCATGATGATGAGGACCTCGATTTTGATCTCGAAATCCAACTTAGACGAAGAAAACCCTTCACTCAGAATCCGAATTGCTAGAACTTGAATTCTTCAGGAACTCGATTCTGGTGACTATTTCTCGAATTTTTCATCTCGAAATCTGCCATGGAATTTTGTCCAACAGGTACGGATTTATCGACTGTGGGTTCGTCAATGGAACGGTAAATGGAGTCGATGAGGGTGGAAAAGAGGTGGGTTGTCTCTGCTGTGTCCATAGAAGCAACCATCTCGATTTTTTGGAAGTGATTCGATATCCCACCTATCCATTTTTGTCTAGTTTTATAGTGGTTCAAAATCAGTATTGGGAAATAGTTGTTCTGGGTTTGAGAATGCACCTGGGTGGGAAAGGAACTGGTTGTGTGATTGCTAGAGGGAATGATGAAGATGATTGTTTAATCCTTTTTATTGTTGCAAAAAATAATAATAATAATTAACTAATGTAATTATATTTTAAATAGATTTTCTTGATATTGGCATTATTAAATTATTCTTTTGATGATATGTCATTAAACATGTGGCCCTATTTTTACCACATCAGCAATTAACAAATAAACCGGCGGAATTTTTAACAGAGGTATGACATTGCAACGAATTCGTAAATTGGGATATGACATTGTAATGTTTAAAACATGATGTATGAAATTGTAGTGCGACCCATAATTAAGGTAGTTTGGTGTAATTTACCATAAAATATATGAAAAGCATATGCAATATATATATTAGAAAGAAAATATAAATATAAGGGTTTCATACATCATGGGGAATGTTTTCATGCTTCAAGGTCGTTTCAAATATCTTAATTTATTTTAAAAGAACCTGATTGGCAGAAAACAATAGAGCCTTTGATGTTGTAGAAGAGCCTTATCCACGAACCTTCAGTTCCTTAGCTTCTAGCAAGAACGTGTTGATAATGTGTTGTAAACCTAATTTACTGAACTGTATTAAGGACAGAGAGAGGGAGAAGAGGAGATGTGTATTTGTGAGGTGTGTGTTATATCACCCAATTGTGCATTTATTTATAGTAGTAGGAAAGGTCTTACCCTAATAGGATTATGACTCTAAAAAGATAATATCTAATCGGACTGCAACACACACACACACACACACACACACACACACATATATATATATATATATATATATAAGTAAGTATTTTAAGGATAATAGTGGGTGGAAAAATAACATTTCAATTTTTTACTTTAAATTGTGGGTGGGATTATAACGTGGGTGAGTAGCTCTCTATATATATATGGTTATGTGATATGTACTAATTCTCTAAAGCATTGACAACCTACCTACATCCCTGCTCCTGCTGCCTGCCTCTCCCCATTTGTGATCAATTTTCCTCTCCCTTTCTCCTTCTGCTGCAGATTTTGCGTGATTTTGCTTTCACCCTTTGGTGGTCTTGAAGGTAAGCGACAGTGCCGCCACTGTTGCCAACACAAACCTACCTACACGGTGGTTGTTCTACTGGACTGGCTTTCTGTCCTCTCTAGATGGTCACCCTCTCGCTGCAAGTTTGTTTTTTGTTGGCTTTCCCAGAACCTTGTTTCAGTCTTCATATTATCTACACTTGGTTTTTCTTTAGGTGTTTAGGTTAGTGCTGGTACTTCATTTGTTTCAGTCTCCATATTATCTACCTTGTTTCATGCTTCAGCAAGGCAGGTGTAAAGCCCCTTTATGGGTTGGCTCACATTGAGTGCATAACAAAATCGCAATGCCCGTTTTCGGGTTCACTCACATTGAGTGCATAACGAAAGGCACTAGCGTCATAAAAGGAGAGCATGGTGGTCATCTGCTCCATTTGATGTAACAAAAATGTCTACTTTATGTGCAACGACAACTGCAAAAACATGAGCAAATGTACCATGCCTTGGGTGCATACTTGTACCAACTCACAAGCCCATGAGGCCAAGAAGATCCTCGGCCCCTATGTCCCTCCGATCCTTTGCAGCCTTCCTCTGGAAAGCTTCCTTTGCAAGTTTCTTCTTTTTGTCTTGCAACTCTAATATCCTCTCTTCAATGCTGTTTCGAGCAATCAACCTCACAATCTTCACATCTTCCTTTTGCCCGATCCGGTGAACACGATCCATTGCCTGTTCCTCAACTGCTGGGTTCCACCATGGCTCCAACAAATACACTCTATTTGCAGCTGTAAGGTTTATACCTGTTCCTGAAGCCTTCAGACTTGCAAGCAAAATTGTGGGCACATCTTGTCCCGTCACCCCAAATTCTTTGATTACTTGTGCCCTTTTCTTTGCATGCATAGACCCATCTAAGCGCAAAGTCTTAAAACCAGCTGATTTCAGTGGCTCTTCAAGATATATCAGCATCTTTCGGAACTGGGAAAACACTACTGATTTCGTAAGTGGGTTTTGCTCCCTCGATGCAACAAGAAGTTTTAAGAGAGCATTTACTTTTGAAGACATGGTTGTTTTCGATGATACTGTGTTGTCACTGTCAGAAGCTGTTTGAGGGGCTGAGAACAGATCAGAATGTGATAAAGCACGGCGACAAAGGGGGCAGCAGGGTTTTGTGCGCTGAATGGTTTTCAGAATACAAGCTTGGCAAAAAATGTGAGCACAAGAAGTAATAACAATATCCGTTGGTGGAGAAATGCAAATAGGACAGTCAAAATCTTCACCATCTTGCAGCACCTCAACAATCTTTTTCAGCAGCTCTGGGTTCTTGTACACATCTGCGTAGAATCAACTTATAAGTACAGAATGACATAATGATTTGAAACAGCCATATGATATAAACTCTGAACATTGTACTGAGAGAATTATGTTACTTACTACCAACATGCGTATTGCCGAGGTACTTCATAAGTAGCTGAACATATAGACATTGAGTTTCTTTTTGAACTCGTCATACATACTTATATTTGAAAGCTATATCTAATAGGAAACAAATATATGGTGGCATATGCACATGTGAGCGTCATTCATCACATTAAACATTCACTAAATCGTATGACACTGAGCAGAAGCAGCACAAAGTACTAATGAATTTTAAGAAATAAATCTAAATTTCCGAAGGGTATGGCAGAAGCATAATCCTAAGAATAGAGATGGACGTGAACGTCAGTAGCTACTCCACTGCAATGATTAATGAGATCCACGAAGATTCCCTTCATACTACTGTTTCCATGTATGCATCAAGAATGAATCGAAACATAATCGTTAGCAATGAATCAACTAGAGGACCATAGTTAGGTCTTGGATACGTGGAATAGAGAAAAAAAGGCTTGTCAAAATTATGGCGCAGGGCCGCAGGTAAAAGAAATAGTAGGTCTGGAACCACGAAGATTAAAATTCTCAATGAACCTAATACCTTCACTAAGGGATTGCAAAAACAGAGACTAAAAAAACCAAGGACACGGATTCATTGAGATGGGCTTTCCAATAATATATAAGCTCCCCAACCTAGCGCCAGACTTATGAATAATTTCAGTCCAATGTAAACCAAAAGTACCTAGGAACTCCATACAGTAGTATTACAGAACTATTATATGCGGCATAATGGCATTTCCTGACAAGCTTATAGATGAAATCATTGCATCGAAAATGTAAATCATTACAGAAATACACAGATATTTCATATGTTATACATAATTCAGGCCCTCTTTCATGCTTGGTTAATGGCGTTCATGATATTGTATCTGTGCCTTTAACTGTATTATATTTACTCATTGTCTGGCCAAATATACTCTAGAAACATAGACAACCTAGCTACCAAAATTTGCCACTTTTTCCAGAAAAACAATAACAAAAATCCTAAATATATACAGCGAGTCTGCCTCCCGAAATAAACTATAAAAATGAGGAATTTATATGCCATAAAACTTTTAAATGGTTCCATTACTAGTGGTTTGCCTGTAAATGCAAGATCTAATAGACCAAACTGTCACCAAAGTAATATGCACTAAAACTACCACAAAACTGATGCCTGTGCTTTGTCCAACGATTACAACTCCACAAACATAGTTCAAAGGCAGCTTTCTTCTTCTATAATATCATTCAAAACTCATCACTGACAATTCTTAATATTGTAATCTTTTCTTTAACTCAAATGAAGAAAGCATATTAAGAATAACGAAAAACATCCCAAAAGAATACACGCCTACCAGTTTGGGGAAGCAAGTATACAAGTACTGAACAGAATGTGAATCCAAGAATGTAAATAAGTAGAACAGAATTCTGACAAACTTAAATAAGGTTTACTGATGAAAAGAAAAATTATGACTTAGAGAACAGTAAATAAATATAGCAGTGAAAGGGTTCCAATGAACCAAGATGGTATGCACGTGAGTGAAGTTGCATAAAACAAATAAAACAAGATGCACAAATATAACATCCTTTCAAATACCTTCAATATTGTTCGAAGGGAGAAGTAATTTGAGATCAGAAGGGCACAATGCCACATCAGTGCAGATCTGCCGAAGTCGTAAGATGATGCTAAGTACAGTGGAATAGTTATGCATTAAACATTCAGCATCAATGTAACTCCTCACGACACTCTTTGCTTCTCCTTCCATCTGATCATACAGTTCACGTTCTTCACCAGAGAGTTCCACATAACAAGTCTCTAAGGTTTTAGGAGGTAATCCAATCAGCCCCTTGTCTTTTGTTCTTCGCAAAGAAATGGTTTCCATTAGAACCTGAACTATCACACAACATATTAGGAACTTGGATTTTTGGAAACAATAAAAAAAAAAGGAATAAAAATATAACATGATTCTGTCTAATTAGTTTTACTTTTAGGTTAACTATTAAAAATAGGGAAAAATACAAAAGATGAAATAAAGCACCAAAAAGTATGCACGAAAACTAAATCAAAGGATTATTAAGGTCTTTGATTAGCTTTATAAAGAAAACAAAGTCTTCGTAGTAGATCATCGATCAACCATGTCATCAATCATATCTTTCTGATCATCTAATACTTATTTCAAAGGGAAGAAATTTGCTATCCCAGATCCTAAAACAAAGTGAAGGTATGCGGGTGGGCGACCTAATGAAGTTTGGTTACATTAGTTAATGAGATACTAAATAACAATTTCAAGTGACTCAGCTTGACTTCAATCTAGATGCCATCCTTTTGCGTCTAGAAATAAAAAACAATGTCAAGACATTCAAAACAGAACCCAGGCACACTTCAGATACACTTCCACATCAGATATTGTATCATATGTGGAAAGAGAACATAATAACGTCCTAAAGTTAAAAGAAAATAATAATAATGATCTATTATGTTCAAATATTGTCCCAACACAAGGAGAGAACGGCATGTAATGCAAACTTCCACTGCCTGCACAAAACTCTGTTTATAGTTTATAAAAAGAAAACAAATAAGAAAATAGCATGGTAGCAATTACCTGCAGCCGTAAGAGCCCCTTTTTGTTGCCATGAGCAAGTGGGCGCTGCACCAAGCTTTGCCAGTAGCTCTTAATTGAAAAAGGCTCAAATTGCAGGAATGCCATCAAAGAAAACAAATCAAATGAGCCATTCTGGATGGGTGTTCCAGTAACAGCCCACCTTCGCTTAGCCTTCAAACTAGTAACAGCTTGACTTTGTTGAGCATTAACATTCTTAATCATGTGTGCCTCATCCAAAATTACCCGCCACCACTCAATCTCTTTAACAGGGGATTCTATCCAAGAATTTTCAGTACACAAAATACTATATGTAGTCAACACTATATCATACTCCTTAAGCTTCTCAGCATTGCTAGTCCGCTCTCCATAGTACATATACACCTTCAATCTACCCGGCCTAGTGTGTTCTCCTAGTTGTGTTACCCAAGTCGAAAATACAGAAGGTGGGCACACTATTAACGTTGTCTTGGTACTACAATACCCCAAAGACTTATCATCTACACTCACGCATTTTCCTTCCACGTTGCTGCTGGCATTGGTATCCTCAGTTTTGGGTTTTTTTCGTGACCCGGCGCCTTTTTTACTTAGGGCACTCCTCTTACCCATTTTGTTATCATCTAGTACGCTTACATCTACACTACCATATTTATCAAACGCAATCAAGGAAAGCAAAGTTAAAGTCTTACCCAACCCCATATCGTCTGCCAAAATCCCACCTCTTAGAGGCTCCGGTCGCTTATCAGTGTGGTAATTGGTCAAGACATTCACAAAAGAACCATCTTTCTCTTCCCAAAAGGGAGGCAATTCACCAGAATTCTCTCTATGCACCAACCATCCCAAGCCTTCTTTCTGGTGAACAAACAGCTCTGATTTGATCACTTGTTTCGGAGGTTCCAATGCTTGTAAAGCACCCTTTTTGCTCGCACTCTCCTCCATCAGCTTGAAAATCTCATCCACACTCTTGGAACCCCTCTCATCCTTCTTCTCCTTGACAACCAGTGCCTCGGATAGAGTGAAAGACGCATCAGAATCGCAAATCAGCTGCAACCCAGATAGCATAATTGCAGATTTCGCAGAGGGAAAGGCTTCAAACCTGGCAAAGATGTGAACTTGGCAAGGAATCTTGAACCTGTTGGCCTTAGAGCGCGTAATGGGCACAATGCCTTCGACGGAAATCAAATTCGAGTCGATCAAGGGGGCAAGGACGGCGGCGACGGAGCGTTCGATGTGACCCACCTGAAGCGTTCGGGTATTAAGCACTTTGATGGCGTTGGAATCGTAGGGATTGAGGGGTTCGCGGACAAGACCCACCATTTCTCGGCCACTGATGGTGCCTGAGTAGTATTGAGTTCCGACGATGTTGGAGATGACGAAGCCGAGCATGAAGGTTTCCGAGGAAGAAGAGAGAGACTGCGAGTCTTGGTCTTGGGAAGAAAGAGCGGGAAAGTCATCGGAGGAGGGCGGAGAGCCTTGCCAGTGATCGAGGGACGTGAAGAATGTTACGGGATCTTCTTCCTCCATTGCTTTGATGTGATTACCTTCTACAACTTGGATGATGAATGGCGGTTTAGGGTTTAAACTCACTGGAGTTTTCGGTTTCTTTACGTCTGCTTCTGATTCGGTGTCGCAATCATAAACGAAGGTGTTTGAATGAAATGGAAAGGAGGGGTGGGTTGAAAGAGAAATTGACACGCACATTTTACACCCGTTGCTCGGAATTCAAATGTGTTAGCTAGGGCTGGTTCGGGTCGGGATCCCGAACCAAAACTCAAAGCCCGAATCCCAAACCGACTCCTTTCGGGATGTAATTCTAAAACCCGAAACTGTACTAAAATTTATGTGTTCCCGAATTTCGGGATACACAAAATTGTTTCAGTTTTTCGGTTTGGGATCAGGAATGACTGCAATCCTAATTTAGAAGATCGAATCAACGCAGATCCCAAATCCCAAATTTGCAGACAAACCCTAAAAATTCAGAGAGTCAACAATACAAAGATCGAAGAAGCCCTCGATCAAAATTCAAAAGTAGAAAGCCATATACAAAGATATCAAGCAGTAATTGAAATAAGGGGATTTTTATTAATTCTAAATCTTTAAATTGAAAGTTCAAAACCTTCTCAATTTTAGAATCCAAATCAAAATCAAGGTACAATAATTTCATGAATCTTGACACCTTCATTATCATATCAGAGAAGCTTCGGTTTGGAGGTCGTTCGAGGTGGAACCGTGGAAGCCTGGATCTGGAATATGGAGGAGTCATAGAGGTGTGGTGGGAGGTCGGACGTGTTGAGTCTGCTTGCAGAGGGAGGAGGAGGAGAGTAGAGTGTAGAGATGATTCGAGAGATTAAAGAGAGAGTGTTGAGTTTGTTGACATACCTGAGGAGGAGAGGAGAGAGTGCGGAGATATTTGAGAGGTTAGAGAAAGAGTGCAGGTGGTCTGAGTGAGAGAGGGAGTGCTGACACATTTGAGAGATAAGAGAGAGTGAGGTCTTTTACCCAACGGTTCAGATTTAATCTCAACCGAATCCAACGGTTACAATTTATTCTAATATATATAATATATGATAAATAAATGAATAATATGTATACAAATCGATTCGGGATTACCGAACATCTGCCAACCAAGTCCCAACTCCCGTACCGAATCTATAGGATTTTTTCGGTATAGGTTACCGAACTTTTCGGGATTTTTCGGTTTTGAATTCGGGAATTTTCAGTTAGGTTCGGGTAATTCGGTATTTTTTTCTAGCCTTATGTAGCATCATCTCCAATGGTACGGGTGGGTTAAAAAAATCGAAAATCGAAAAAAAGTCGGACTGAAGATCAAATTGAAATCGAAAAACTGAAAATAAAAAAAAAAATTATATATATACTAAAAGAGAAAATGAACTAAAATACTGTTCATAAAGCAGTGTGATATCGGTTTTGCCCCTGCTTTCTTTGTTTATTTCGTTTGTGCCATGTTTCACACGTGTTGGTCATCGTGGTCCCTTCTTTTTGTTTTTACTCTTCCGGACTCTTCTGGTTTATTTTAACCGTGGGTGTCCATTAGAGCAATTCCACCGGAGCCCCACTTGCCCCGCACCCAGTCAAAAAACCCTCCTAGTACCCAGTGGATGCACTCCAGCCCGCCCACTTGCCTGGCACCTAGCCCAAGCCAGGCAACAGCCCAGTCCATTTTTGACAGACCAAGGGACCGGCCTATTTGGCTAGCGCATGAGGTACACTCGCGAGTGGGGGCGAGTAGGGGACAGGGCTGTAGGCGGCGGGGCCCGCTGTCAGCCAACTTTTTCTTCACTAGAAGTGGGCGATGTGGCCCTCTCAGTGCCGTTGGATTTCCAACGGCTAGTTTTTCTAGACCGTTGGATTTCCAACGGTAAAAAAAATTTGAAATTTCCTTTTAACCTGGACTATTGGATCACAAATCAACGGTCCACGGATTTCCAACGGCTAGTTTTTCTAGACCGTTGAATTATGACTGTTGGCCACGTGGCAGCGCCTGGGCTACTGGATTTGAATATTTTTCAAATCCAACGGTCCAGATTAATTAATAACATTAAAATTAATTAAAAATTATTTAAAAAATAATTAAAAATACAAAAAAAATTTAAAAAATACAGAATTTTTTTTTTTTTATAAATACCTAACCCTCATCTTCCACCTTACACCACATTTCATTATTTTCTACACTTTCTACATTTCAATATTTTGTACACTTTGAACATTGAAGATGTTACGTTGTGTGAAAGTTGGTATCACGTGGTGCGACAAGATTGGTTGAAAATCTTATCGAAATCTTGGCTAAATTATTGTAAACAGAAAGTGACACGTGGTGTTTCGGGATTGGTTGAAAATCTTAGCGAAAATCTATGCACAAAATAGTACGTTCGGATAATGACACGTGGCGTGACGAGATTGGTTAAAAATCCTATCCGAAATTAAAACTATATTTTTTATTATTTTATAAAAAAAAAATTAATAATATTTGAAATGGGCTGGGTGCCAGAGCATTTTGTAGGGGTTGAGATTGTTTGGGCCAGTGCTTTTTAGACTAGGTGGCAGCACAATTTTTTTAGGGGTGGAGATGCTTTGGCCTATTTGAAGGAAAAATATTGTCCTAGCTAAGAACAAGTAAGAACATTTGAATACATATGCAAACTAATAACACTTTAAAGTAGGCATGCAATCAAAAACAATTCATAAAACCCATGACTTTCAAAGCCTAGCATATGGTGAACCAATAGACTCTTTAACAAACTTAAAGAGAAGAAAGGATTTAGAGATTCTTTACCCTTGAAGCTCATCCTTGATTACACAAGGGATTCACCCAAGTGGAGGGCCTTCAAGTCACCTCCTAGCTCCTTGGATCTACCTTGTGATTTGTATGCTCCTTTGCTCCTTGAGGATGTGAGGAAAGGATCTCCAAAAGTACCAAAGATTTAGTACCTCTAAGTCTCCACACCAAAGATGTAGTGTAAAGATGAAATGGATGACTTAGAAGGATTTTTGATGCTAGTAAAACCCCCTAAGTTGGCCGGCCTCTATGGAGAAAATTGGAGACAATGTTTCTCTTCTTTTTCTCTTAGAAAAGCCTTAATGAAAATAAAGCTATAAAGTTGCTTTTATACTTCATTCTTAGGTGAGTGGCAAACTTGCAATAAAGCATAACCTACTATCCCTCACCCTTATGGCCGGCCCCCTTTTTGGTATTGGGCTGATTGCCCATTTTGTTTTAGTTGTCATACAACTTAAACATAATGGACCTTGTGGACCAAAACACTTTTGGGCCTTGAAACCCAAAACCAACTTAAAAGCCCAATACGAACATTTCGTATAATTAATTAACTAATTAATTAATCTTGACCATAATTCAATTAAACCTTTTAATTGCATATCCATCTCATTTTATTTCTTCACTTTCATCCTTACTCGGTGTACGATCCATTAGGTTCCAATTAGCGAGGCAATGGGCGATTGTTACTCTTAACGATCGATTGTGAATTGAAACAACATTTCAATTCTCCCTTTTGATTAGTGTTTGCTAATCTTCAGGGCTTCCACAAACCATGAGTGACACCTAGCAGCATTTCATGGTTACCCAAGCTAAGTAGAAGTGGTTGGAGAACCTATCCAGTTACAACTACAATGCAATACGGTCCTTCTCTAATACAATACTCTTTATCACATTGTTTGAGTGATAGTTTGTTTCATGTCTACTATCCAATGTGATACTTTTCTATATGATTCAATTTGAATATGATTTGGAACAAACTTCCTAAGTCATATTCATATGCTTTGGCCAAAGACTCTCGAATCATATCTTAGAGTATTCTCCTTCCACCATGGAAGGTTAGAGATCCCTTGTTGTGCATTCACATGTCTACATGATTAGATAGCTTGACCCCAACAATGCCGTGGACACTCACAATGGAATGCCTTTGACATGATCAAAGATCAAGGACCTAACCATTAGACATCAATGATGCCTCAGGTCAAAGGACTACTTTGCATATTGTAACTAACGAGTTCTTACATGACATGTATGTTCGAACTCTCGTTTGATCGTTGTTCAGTGTACTCGATTACCTTTCGAGCACCTATGTGTTTGTCTTAGTGTCTAACACCAAATGACTTGAGACTAGTCATACTCACGCTTGAGTAGACATAACACATACTAACCTTAACGGACTGTCAATGCCCAATTGGCAATCCTATGGCTAGGAACGTTTTAGGAATGAACATAAGAGAAAGGTCTCGTTAATTTAACTTACTTAAATTACTTATCTCTTAGATCAAATACATTCCTTGGATTCCCTTATTGCTTAAACACATGATACAATAAATAGTGATTAACAATAAGCTTTGCCCTTTATTAAACATATAAAAGTTTAATACAATAAGTATTCCAAAAGCTATTACATCAAATGAGTGGCTTTGTGGGCATACTTCCAACACTATTACTGTTCATTGGGGTCTATTACTATTCATTTGAGTGGATAAATGCGTTGGGTGCTGGCACCCAATCTTAGGGGTGGAATTGCTCTTAGAAGTTTCTCGACTTCTTCCTTAGAAATTGCAGAAATCCAAAAAGGAAAAAACTGTGCTCTGCAACCGATTGGCGATTTCAATTCCGCTTCGTGAGATCTGTTCGATCTTTGCTTCCTCATCTGTTCGATCTTTGCTTCCTCATCTGTTCAATTTCCTCGACGCACCATCGTGCTCCCAATTTAGCCTTTGACAGGTAATTAAACCTCACTTCTTCTCAACTACCCAAAAGCCAAATATTTGATTTTTTTTTTGTTGTGCTTTGTTACTTCTTTGTTGAAATTTGGTGGTGAATTCGGTGGTTCATGTAATCATCTTTAATAATTTCTAATCAGATTACAGAAAAGGAAAACACACCTGTAAATTTGGGGAAGACAGGAGTGAAACAACTGGAATTTTGGGAACCACTGTGCTTCTGGTTTTCATCGGGCAGAAGGAAGACGAAGAGGGAGAGGGAGAGGAAGAGAGGGAAAATATTTAAGTTCAATTTTTTTTATTGTGTTATTGATTTTTTAGAGGAGATTTAGAGAGTCTGGAGGCCATTGCATTTCCCAATTCCCATAAACCTGCAGAACCAGAAAAAAGAATGCATGGGCGTGAAAGTTGTTTAGTCATAGAAACGAGGCAGGAGAGAAAGCTTTAAGCAGAAGCAGCACTTTGTAATCTGAATGGTGCAGAAGCCAGTGTTGAGTGAGTGGGTCTGTGGTTAGGTATAAGTGCTTTTCAGAGAAAAGCATGATCTGTTATTGTAATATGAATTTTTTTTTATCTGGGTATGCCTTTTTTATTATTTTTAAGTATGATGCTCAAGTTCTTTTCTATTTAATTTGAACTGTTAAGATGTTTTACATTATGGATTCACTTATAGAAGCTGCACTCTCATTGTCTGGGTGTATAACGAGTCGATTCACAAGCATTTGGTTGCTTCTGGAACTGAAGAAAGTAAAGGTATGAGTAACCTTTTTTAGCTCAAGGTAGAAAAAGAAAATTAAGTTGAACCTGTTTCCGGTTTTTTGTTTTGTTGTTTGTGGCTGCGGGTGTGGTGTATTGTTATAGCTTAAGAAGAAATTAAGAAAGTTTGGTCATTTGCTTCTTGGCTTCTCGGCTTATCTCTTGCTTTCAGTTTCCTTTGAAAATGTTCTTTGTTGTTCCTGTTGTTTCTGGTGCTGATACTTGCTCAGTTTATATTATTTTTTAGCTCAATCGTGCTGACTATATTTGATTGTTTTAGGAAAACACTGGGTGCAAATAATTAGAATGGTATTAATTTTGGTCAAAATTGCCCCTTTTTAGCAGGGCAATCAAATGTGAAAGGTTTGAAAATAAGTGGGTTATTTGGGATAAGATGCATTTTGGATTCTGATTTCGCAGACTTTGTCGAGTTGCAGTTTGCTTCTTTCTGGTGCCGTGTTATATACTCTTTTCATTCTTACTGTGATTTGTGATTCAACCTTTCAAATATCTTTGCTCTTTTAAAACTTAAAAATTGTAATTCTTCAATTACTTTCCTATTGGTTCCATAGCATAAAAATGTTTTGAGCTATTTCTTTTCCCCTGAACTTTGAACTTTCATTTCAGTTTTGTTTTTGAAACGTGTAGGTGGACCATATTTGATTGAGAATAAGATACCATGCAATATCAATTTTGGTATGAAAGTTGGGGATGAGGTATAAATTTTAGACCAGATTACTTAATTATAGTTAAATTAACTTCTTTTTTTTCTGTTATGTAGTTGAAGCAGCTAAAGTTCAATGTTTTAATCGGTTGTCTATATACCAGTTCCTACTGCTTCTTAACAGGGACAAGTTTCACAGCAGATGAGTGGAAATTCTGGGTTGTTCTTAATGTTCTATTTTCTGATGGGTTAAAATTTGTGTGGTTGGTTGTGGTATAGAGAATGGTTGGATGTTGGGTTGCACTGTTTATCTATAGTGTGATGCCGCTTTTATCCCTCATTGGTTCTCATTTTTCCCTTCTTTTGCCAGCTTGGTACAGTTAAATGACGTTTTTACCCATCTTGGACACACCTCGGTCATCGTTATTTCTTTGTTTTGGGTGCGTTTTCTCCATTGTTCTTTTCGATTCCATTTCTTTCTTTTACAGATTTGTGGTTTTGTTGTTCTCCAGCTTATTCTCTTTTGCTAGAGTTGCTTTCTCTTCTACTCCCGCAGGGCCTTCAGTTCTCAACTAGATTCCAGAGTAAAAGCCCAGAAAGCTAATATGGCGAAGCTAGAGCTTTCCAACACTCTCAAGAACTTAAAGGTAAAAAGAAACGAAGAAATTTCAATTTTTTTTTGTTTTTTATTTATTTTCAGTGTTAATTTCTGATTAAATTATTATTTTTGATAAACCCTCTTAGAATCTGATCTAGGTTTTATAATACAGATTAATATAACATAATTCTGGTGGACTTGTAATTGTATTTACAGATTAATATAACATAATTGGGTTATTTTTTTAATTACTGTAGTTTATGCAAAGAGCAACTTAGAAAGAGGTGAAGAAAGAAGAAGATGTCAAACCATACCTCATCACCTCAGGTACCTTTTAGACCTATTCATTGTCAAAATCAGCTTCAAATTTGTGATTTAATATAATTGAATTTTAGCAAATATTTCGTGATTTTGTAGAATTTTACGTTTAATAACCAAGTGAATTACTTTACTTGGTTGGATCTGTTTTTATAGCTATATTTCAACCTTTCCTCTGATGGCTTTTGAAGATTGGATTTCTCGAGTCTACTTTCCATGCTTTGACCATTTCATTTGGCAGAGTGTTTTGGGTTTTGGAGAATTCTTCATTAAATTGGTGGGTTTGTGGAATTGTGCCCTTATATTTCTGGGTTTGGTTTTATGTCAGTTTAGTAATTTTTTTTAGGTTTTGCAGAATTCTTTGTGATTATTCTGGGTTTAGTAGCGGTTTTTGAGGTTGTGGTCTCTAGTAAAAGGTAATTTTTACATTAATTTTGTGAAAATTTGTACATATCAATGTATTAGAATATTTATTTAAGGGAATTTAAAATAAAATATGATATTGGTATTGGCGGGGACGATGTATAGGAATTTTTCAAGGATTATTGGAATCTCATGATAAGGAATGATGTAGAAACTTATAGCTGCAGCAGTTGATGCAGGTTTCCTTTCTATGAACCCGATTTTGGATGGGGAAAGCCACCATGGGTGACTCCAGGTACAGAGTTTAAGAATCTAATTGTGTTGATGAATACACGAGACGGAGATGGCATAGAAGTATCCTTGAATCTTAAGGAGCTGCTTGAGTATGCATCTTTAAATCCAACTGTAATTTAGTTTAGTATTGTTGAACCTTTTATGATCTTTCATTGTTTTATTTCTTGCTTATGTTTTTCTTAGGTGTGTACTAAATTGGATGTTGGTTTGGTTATTTCCAAGCTTTCCCCATGACTTTGGATACCCAATAGAAAATATGAAAAACCCAACTTTAATTTTGTAAATTTTTTGTTCTAAATGAAGGTAACATGGGAATTTGTTCTGAATGATGTTCAAAGAACTTCAAACTCAACTTTGTCCTGAATGATGTTCTATTCTCTGGATGTCTTATATCAATTTTTTATCTGCTCACAGAGTCATCTGATTTACATCTTTTGCCGGGGTGATAATGTGCCTCCACCATTCAATTCATTTGAATATACTGGTCTCCCATCTGAGATTCAGAGGTATTGAATTATTCTTCTGTTTTTTTTTTTTTTTTGTGTAATACTGGTAGCCTTTAGTGTAAGTTACCCGAGTGTTTTGTGCAAAGTTATGTGACTGCTAGATGTGACAGCCCGTCCCGATTTATGTACATTTATATTACTAGAAAATGTGAAAGTACGAAATTACCCTTGAGCGTTGGGTTAAATTCTTATTTTTGGGCTAAGTTTGAAGACCCAAAAAGGTTGGTTAGACCAATTATTGTACTTCCTAGTTTGTAGGAACCTATTAGATTAGAGTTAGGGTTAGGGTTTAATTAGTTAGTTAGGTTGTAGTAAAAATTGGTTGAGGACCAATTAGAACCTAGGTTATAGATTTTTGTTTGTGTTGATTGGCTAGGTGAGGACCACGTACACACACACACACCCATCTGAAACCCTTCTTTTCTCTATTCTCTCTCTGACCCGTGCTCTCTCTCTCTGCAAATTGTACGACAACACCCAAATCAAACCAAAACTTCTTAGATCGAGCATTCTAGGACCATCTTTGTGATCCTTGAGAGTCCCTGAGTACAACCATACCTTTGGTTGTATGTGAAACCCTGGAAAACTCAGTGAAAACTGAACCTCCGAAGTTGGCACTATTCGCCAACTTTTAAACGGAGGATTTTCTTCGAATTCCAAGACCATAGTGAGCTTTAGGACATCCTCACGATGCTCGGAGTGCAACGTTGAGGTGTTTTGGACGTTGGGAAGCCCAAATACGAACTTGCACAGTGGTGACCGGATTTTCGAACCCTCTCCGATGTGATCTCGTGGAATTTAAGGCTTAAACCAGGTATATCATCATTCTACTCGTCGAGAGATTTCTTTTGGTGTTAATTTCATGAAACATGGTGCAGAAATGAAGTAGAATAGTAGGTTTAAAGTTTTTCCAGAAACCGATGAACAGTCGCCGGAGAAGAAGAAGAATATTGCGTCAAGTTTGACGGAATATTCCTAACGGCAGTAACGGCGTCAGTTAGATTAGACGGAATATTCCCTAACCCCGTCAGGTTTTCGTTCCCCTGTGCCAGGCACGTGCCCGCGCGTGGGCTGTGCGTCTAGCCGTGCCTTGGCCAGCGCGTGGGTGGTCAGAAATTTTTTCTAAAAATATGGGGATGTTCGCGGGGTTGAGTAGATCACTTTGGTATATTCAAAGACCCCATTTGAGCAATGTATGAGAAGTTATTACCTAATGTTTGTTAGGTGCTTTAAAAATAACGTTTATATAGTTGTTTCGTATATAGGTGAGACGTACGCGGAGGACGAGCGTAACCAGGCGAGACTCGGGGGTTACAACCCTTCCACATACCAGTGAGTGGGCATTTATTTTGTATATATCTGTATATGCATAGTGTTTTTCCCATAAAACGTTTTTAAGTAGTTTAATTCATTCAATTGCCATCATGCATTATCATTATGTTAGAATGGCATTATAAATTCTTTCATGCTGTTGTTGGTGTTCTGGACGCTCAGGTAAGTTCCAGGTAAGGTTTTGTGGATAAGATTAGGATGTAAGGTTATGGTTTTGCCTGATGACATAGTCTTGTCGTACAGACCACCAGAGGTGGTTCCGACATATTCATTCTTATCGTACAGACCGTTAGCGATGGTTCTGATATATTTATTCTTATCGTACAGACCGTTAGCGACGGTTCCAATATACTCATTCTTATCGTACAGACCGTTAGCGACGGTTCCGATATACTCATTCTTGTCGTACAGACCATTAGCGATGGTTCCGACATAATATCGTCGTACAAATCGCTAGAGGTGGTTCCGACTCGTATGCAGGCATGTCAGACCAGCTATAGGTTCAACTGTACAGGCCACCTTAAGTGGATCCGGTTGACACATATGAATTTTATTGTTGGTGCATTCTCATTCATACGAGCTATTCATTTATGAAATTTGATTATATTGTTGATATCTTATATGGCTTCATACCTTGACATTGACTTGAGAATGATTTTTGAGTTATACATATATCGTTTTATATGTTCTATTTCTGGGAAAGCTATACAGGTTTTACAGTGAGGGGTTAGAACTTTTGAGAAGTAAATGTTTTTGGAAAACCTCCAGGTATTAGGTGATTTGGAAGCTGTGGTTCATGAGGTTCTGAAGACGGTTCTGACAGACTTAGCTAATGTAAATTTGTTAGCCTTCGAGGTTTAAACTTATCATAATTTGCTAGACTGTTCCTAGGCCATTTATATTCTGATATTGTGATGTGACACTTAACTCTTCACTCTTACACTTTCATGTTATTCCTTTAGTAAGTTCCTAGGTTGGTTTTTTTTAATTATTCAAATTCTTATCTTCTTATCGGTTCCGCACTAATCACATGGCTACGTCACCCTCACATGACGGCCAGCACGCCTTGATTTTGGTCGGGGTGTGTCACTAGAGGTCCAATGTTGAATTTCATACTCATGTTAATTCTTTAGCCATCTGCATTTTTATCGCAGGTGCGACGCTGTGCTGCCCTCTTTGTGATTGTCTATTTTTCTTTTGTTACCCATTACTGTGAATTAGTGGTGTGTAAAGGCCCATCCTAGAGTAAAAAGGAGAGCACATCCACCCTCAATTAGTGGCACTTTTCTATTGTTTATGTACTATTCATCTCATATCATAGCAATTAGGCGACGTCTGTGTATTATGTATTACATTACATGTGTTGCAACTTGCCACTATTATGCAGCTTTCATATTGCCAGTAATACAATAGTAGAGGCATACCAAGATCTATTATTTGGTGTCTTTCCCATATTGTATTTACTTTACATCCTATCAAAGCAAGGTCATATTCTGCTATTGTTTGCGTGTTCAATGCATACGTACATATGTCTTGAGGTTTTACATAATCTGAATGCATACATTTGATCTCTGTTATTTTTGTTTTTGAGGGTGTCTGATAGTTTGAAAACCCGCAGCAGAGCGCGGACAATTTTTCTAGTCTAACCGATTAAGGAAAAATCGAACCGAATTGAACTTATTGGTTCAGTTTCCGTTTTAGAGGTTCGGAAACCGAACCAAACCGATTTCCTTTACACTTTATGAATATATGTCTATAATGTTACTTTTGTGAAACTTTGTTGCCAAGTTTGAAACTAAGCGGGTGTATTCAATTGAGATTTTGAGGGATTTTAATTCTTTTAATGAATTTAGGGGAATTCAATCAGGATTTTAAGTGATTCTCTAAAATTCAAGGTGTATTCAATTAGAATTTTAAGATAGTTTATTAAAATCCTTAGAAATCTAGGTGTATTCAATTAGGATTTTAAAGAAGTTTATAACATTTCAGGTGTATTCAATTATAAATTGATTTTAAAGAATTTGAGAAAGTTGAGGAATTAGAGGGAATTTGAGAGATTTCGTTGTGACAGCCCGTCCCTGATTTTAAGAGTTTTTAAATTGTTATAAAGGATTTTACAAAAATGCCCTTTGAGGCACGTGCATTGTTCGAGGTTAATTGCTGCATTGTGCCATCTAAGATTTGTTTTCTTGGCATAACCTCGTAGTACTCGTCGCTAGAGACGCATGGGCGCAGACGATTCGTGATTTGGAGTTATAACGAAGAAGTTATTAATGTTTGAAGTTGGGCATTTTAAGAATTATTATTTAAGTAAAATCTGGAGAAGAGAGAGACTGAGAAGCCAATCGGAGAGAGAGGAGGAAGAAACCAGCCAACCAGGGAAGGAGAAAAGAGGAAAGGAGGGAGAGAGCGACACGGGGGATCGGCCGGATCCATTTCGACCCGCCTGCGCGACCCGGTGGTTCTCCACACTTTTCCGGCCATTTTTCCACCCATTTCCGGCGAATTGAACCACCTCACCTCATGGGAAACACTCTAGGACCTTCCCTCTACCCATTACATCCCAAATTTGGAGAGATTTGGTGTTGAAATTAGGAAAAACGCACAAAAGGGTGCGGTGGGTTTGTGTGTTCCATTCTCTTATTTTTGAATCAATTTCTTTCAATTGCTAACACCATTAGCATTCCCTTAGGACCTGGAACAAAGCCCAAGCTTTGGTTGGAGCATCGGAGTTGCTTTGGAGGTCGAATTGAAAACACCCAATTCAAGGGTTTCGTACGGTTTTGGCGAAATTGGAGTATTTCTGGGCCAAATTGGACTTGGCTGCAGGTATAAAGTTTACTCTACTCTGTGAGATCTTCATTTCTGTATTTTTTGAGAATTTTTAAAAATAGTTGGATTTTCCGGCGAGTCGGGACGACCGACCGCCACCCGCGGCGGCCCGTGCGGCGGCACGTGGCCAGTGGGCCGCCAATGTTATTTTCATGCTATGTTCAATGCTCTAGGATCAGTTTTGATAATTGTTGGACGTAATTTGAGTAATTGAACTTAAGTTCGTTACGATTCATGGTTAGGTGAAAATATGAATCGACGATCCAACCGTCGGATCGTCACCAAACTTTGATACGTGTTAGTACGTAATATTTGAAGAATGTAGGAACTTACGGATTGGGAATCCGATGGACGGATCTTCCCAAATTGGATTTGTAAGTTCATAAAATAAAAGGTTAACCGCCACTCGGTTTTGGAAATTGGCGGAGATCCAATCGTCGGATCGTAACGAAATTGTAGTATGTTGTTCTAGAAGGTTAATGCGCATCTTGAGAAGTTACGGATCGAAGATCGGAGTTACGGATCTTCCGGATCAAGTACGTGGGGCAGTGGACCCTACCGTCGATCGTTGATCGACGGTGAACTTTGGACTAAAGGTCTTGAATGATTCTAGAATATCCTTGAGGATATGTTTTACGTGAATTACATATTCTATGGTTAAGAGTTCTAAGTTGTAGTTTGGTATTTGTTTTAGGCGCCGAACGTTTTGGGACGCCTCAATGGTTACGTTAGAGAGCCGTAGCGCGGACTCCAGGTGAGTGGGCTTTTGTTTTCCGTATATACCTTATGCATTGAGTTTTCCCAGAAAACATGTGAAATGGTTTATGAAATGAAATGCCATGCCATCATACCTTTGTTATATTTCTTGAGTATGCATGATGAAATAAGTGTGCATCATGATATTATTATGCATTATGGAGTGCCAATGCATCATGAAATTGTATGCGCATGATTGTTGGTGCTGTGGACGCTAAGGTAAGTTCAGGTAAGCCTCTGAGTGTTTAAATAAATGTTGAGATAACGAGATTGACGAGATGTTGAGATGCATCGATAGCTCATAAACCTGCACCCCCGGTGTTAGTGCTCCCGCCCAGGGCCAGGGCACAATCTTTCACGTGTTGTTCACCTCTCCGCACCGTACGCTCGCCTTGGATCCAAGTTAGGTGCCAGTCCTGTCGTATAGACCACAATAGGTGGGTTCGACTCGTAGGTGACTCGCGATTAGCGCAGGATTCACGTGATTGTAGCACTAGAGCGTAGTAGATTACACCCAGTCTTGTCGTATAGACCACCTTGAGTGGGTTCGACATGTGTGCAGGATAGGTTGAGATGATGAGATTGATTATGAGCTATATTTCCAGTCGTGCTGATCACACGGTGGACATGATATTATCGATGATGAGTTTACTTCATTTGATGTTATGATAAGACATATGCTTGATTCGTTGGCTTAGTTTGGCATATGTTGGATTGGTTGGCATACTCATGAATTGATGGTGTGATATAGCAGATGTTTGATTCATTGGCATAGTTGGGCATGTGCTTGATTCGTTGGTATGGTTTGGCATACATTTGGATTCGATGGCATATTAATGACTTGTTAGCATTTTTATGTTTCGAATCATATTAGCATGTTGATTTTCAGATGAGTTGAGTATATGTATATACTATTATTTTTCTGGGAAAGTATACAGGTTTTACGGCGAGGGGTTAGAAAGTTAGTTTTGAAAAGGTTTTTGAAAGATTTGTTTTTGCCCACTCACGCTTTTGTTTTACGCCACTCCAGGTATTAGCTAGCGTTGTCGGTGGCATCTGAGGCAGCAGCAGTTATTCTGACAGACCTTCACTCATGTAGGACCCTTCGGGGATGTTATGTATAAATACTCTTTATGTTCGACTACACCTAGGTCTTTACGCTCTGATTATGTATTAACACTTCTTGAGTTTGGTTTTTATTCACTCGTACTTTCGTATTTATTATTGCTTCCGCACTGTGCACATGGCTACGTCACCCTCACGTGACGGCCAGCATGCCTCGATCTCGGTCGGGGTGTGTCATTCGTAGTGTATTTTAAGCATCCACAAATCTCACCTCTCCCCATGATATTTCGAGGGAATTCAATCAAAATTTTATATGGAATCTCTACAAATCAATTTAACTCCATAAAAAAATCCATGGATTTATAAATCAATTAAAATCTCTCAAATTCTTCAATTGAATACACCCCCTAAGCCTAGGGCTCTTTCAAGGAGCGTACTTGGTTCAATTTGAGAGGATATTCCATTGGTTATAGAAGAAAATTTTTGCAAGGCTTTTAAACTTGGAAGGCTTTGCAATTGAGGTTGTTGATAGAATATGATTGGTTTATATGATCTTGTATATGTACAACTACCTTCACTCTTTGCTCATTTTCTTAGGATTAGTCTGCCAATGCAGGCCTCTTTTCTAAATTTCATATTAAAAAAAAAAATCAAGTTCTACTAAAAAAACGAAACCGAACCAAAAAACGAAGCTGAAAAAAAACCCGAACCGAACCAAATCGAAACTTCGGTCCGGTTTCAGTTTTCTCAAAAAACCAAACCGAATGAAACCGAATCCACCCCTACAAAGGAGATAGAAACGTCAATTACTACATGCAAATGAAGAGATGTAAATTTTGATTTAAGTTTCATACAAATCAATGGCTCGTTTACTAATTCGTAATCAGAATGAGTGAAATTGAATTAAGGAGGAGTTGAAATGGGGTGGAATCAGAATCAGATTCCTGTTATTGTTTTTTAAAATTTCTTGAAATCGGAGTAGCAATCATATTATCCCGTCCCCAAATTTTTAGAGGTAATTTGTTCCCTATTTTAAGTATAGCAAGTTATTACAAATTTCAAGGAAGAAATTTTTATAAGTTGGAGAGGATGTGATATCCCGTCCCGAAATTTATTTATTTATTTATTTTACGGTTTTGGTAAAAATGATTTCAAGAGCATTTTGATCATTTAAATTTTACTTTGGTGTATGGAGGTGAGTTTAGAACATATTGGTAGAGCTCGATCCTATGACCGTTCAGGAAAAAACCATTCGCGAATCGGAGTTGAAAGGAAGAAGTGAGAATCGTTTCTAACACAAGGGTTGGTCATTCATCAATTACTATAAATAGAAGGGAACCCGACCTGGATTAGCCTTCTAGTTAAGGGTGGAAATGTGTTGGCCATCACAAAATTAACGATAAAACCCAATAGAGATGACGAAATACCATCAACTTAATAACGAAGATAAGGAAATTGTGATGCAAAATATTTCAAACCAAAAGGCTCTTTTATTAATTTTAAACTATCATCTAAGTTCCCTGCACAACCTCCCCACTTGGGGACACATCCCAGAGAAAAATTCCATTTTATTTATATCACATCAATCAGAGCATAACAATAGTGCATACACCAGCAAACCACCAAGTGTGTCGTGCTAAGCCAACTCGTCCTCCTCGAAAGTTGACTTGCACTTGCTAGGTCCTAAGGGGGCGCAAAACAAAGTGTGAGTGGATCATAATCATTTATCAAATAAAATCATTTTGAACATACTAGCCCTCGTTTAAAAAACATATATAATTGGTCAACTATGTAATCGTATTTACTACTATAATAGTAAATGAAATCACAATCAATTCATCAATAGAAATCCTTCAATCAATAGTTCAGAAATCATACATGTACTCAATCAATCATACTAGCATATACTAGCATAAGTATAGCATGCAAGCTCTACTAGCTAAATTCTCTACCGGTATCAATAAGTAAGTAGCCTCTACTAGACATATAGTAACACCTGCAAATAATCTATGGTCAAAGATAGCTATACAAATATCACATGATTGTCATGCGGTGATAATAAATCACTATTATGGATTTATTCTATTTTATGGTCATTTTATATTGAAATTGATACCATGTGGAATGTCCTGTAATTAAGATTCAACATATGCTTGACTAACTAGTTAGCGACACCAATCAATTAAGATCAGATTTGTTAGTTTACCAAAACCAAAATTAATCAATTAAACTTGGTTTGCAAATGTGGTCCTAGTTGACTATGGTCTAGTTTAGTACACATTCTAACACTAATAAACTTAGTTGTAGGCACATATCTATTTGCAAATCATGAAAACCATATATCACATGCAAATGAACAAGATATGTGAACATGAAAAACAATAAATACCACACGGAGTTTTTGACCGAAAAAACCTACCTATGGGTTAAAAACGGGGGACTCCACGGAGTCCAATCTACTAGTGCAAATAAGGTTCTTACAAAGTACCACAACAAGCCCAATTCCTAGATCTAACCTACAGAGCAGCTTTACCTTTGTGCAAACTTACTTTGCACGAGATAGAGACCTCTTAGGTCTTCACGAGGAGGCAGCTTCTACCTTGAACTCTTCTCCTTGTGGCACCAAGAGCAACAAGTCAGTTTCTTGAAATCTTCAAATGATGTAATGATGAAGATGATTTGAAATCTGGATTCAAAAGACCAGTCAATTTCTGCAGTCAAATAGTTGAAGGAAGAAACCAAAGTGAATCAAACCAAGGTCTGTTTGAAGATTTGAAACTTATAAAAACTAGACCATGAACAATGCTAGCCTTAACTCAAAAAACATGTGTAGAGTTCACACAGATTTGATGCATGAGAAAAGGTTATGCAACTAGGGTTTGAAGTGAAAAACTCAAAAGAAAGCTCAAAGTTTTTAATGCACTCTTAAAAATTTAAACTTTCTAACCAAAAAACAAATGACCACTAGGACCTCTTTTTAAGGAAGACATGAATGTTTCAGACAAAGGGAAAAGTCCACTCTCAGGAAAAAGGTGTCAGTTGGCCCATGTGGGCTATCTTAAAGTGTGTGCTCAGCTCGCATGAAAGCAGTGAGTGATTCTGATGAGACAACACAACAAGACAAAATGAACTTGAATTTTAAGCATGAAATGCATATGCATGAGCAAACTTTTGAGGAGAGAACTCAAGCCCTTGAGTGATTATTTCCAGCAGAAGATCCCATGATGACAATGTATCCTAAAACTACCTAAAGCATGTGTGGTACCATTTACAATATTGACAAGGAAAGCTAAACACAAAAGTCTAGAATTCACATATATAAGTCTTATCCGAGACTAGCTTTAAAACATATAATTTCATCATTATAATTTTTACTTAAGTCTCATTCAAAGACTATCTCAATAAATCATTTTAATTGAAAACAAAATCTATCACCTAAATGTGATAATTGGCTTTGAATTTGCCTAAATGGAGTTCGCCATGCGATTCGTGACGTCAAAAAACCTAAAGTAGGTCTTGGGTCCCCACGCGCCACCGCACTTGCTGCCACACACTATCGTACGGACTATCACGTGCCTCCGTGGTGGCGTCACACGCCGTCACGTGCCCGTTGCCATGCCGACGTCATCGTCAACATTATCGTCCCTGTCGCCCATAGACGCGCCGCCGTACTCATTGACATTAGCGGTGAGTGCAACTGTAGTCCCGGTGGCCACACACCGATCGTCTAGGATTCATAAGGAAGTTGACGGGATATATCTGATTATGTGGAGATTCTGTAAAAGTTAACGTCTTCCGCCCCAATCGACGTTAATTTTAATGGCGATTGCCGTTGACATCGCCGGAGCTCACTGGATTCTACAAAGAAGATCTAGAAATTGTCCAGGGTTAGAATCAGCTCTATTCCTTTACCAAATTAAATCAAAACCTCTAGAAATTATGGAATATTCTATTACGTTTAATCCAAGAAGATTTAGGTTGAAATTGGCTTCAGACTCAACGAAACTCAGCTGGAGTCTGTGACCGGTTTCTGGAAAAATGCTCATAGGCATTCAGAGATTAAGAATCCCAATTCCCACTTAAATTTCACTCAAAATTCATGTAAGAGTCTAGAAACTTACCAACAAGCTCATAATTTCTATAATGAGGGTTTAAATCCGTCTCTGATTCGCCATAATTTGGATGAGTCTCCCAGCCGAATTCAAATTAATAGTGATGAAATAAGGGTTAAATTCCTCAAATTTCATCCCAAATCCCAACATACATCACTACATAACTCAACCATATACAAATTGGTATGAATTTGGACGAATGACTCACCAAAGTTCGATGAGTTGGCCTAGGGTTCTCGGGCTCGAGAGTTTACTATTGTCGCAGCTTCGAATCTTCCATGCAAGCACACAACATGATCTTCAAGCCACCCAAAAACTAATTTTGTGGTTCCGATTTGAATCTGGTCAGGAAAATGATGGTTGTGGGTGATGGTTTCTCGGTGGAAATAAGAGAGTTTTGCAAAGTGAAGGTTAGAGAGAAAAGGAATTTTAGAAAATGAGGGAGAGAAATCAGATCGAGAGTGATCGAGTGTAGGCCTTAACTCACTCCAATTTTTCCTTCAAGGTGAATTTTACTATTTTACCCTCTGCTCATTAAAACTTCTAATAAATCTTTTTGACTCTGAATTCGATTCCGCTTTCGCCAACGCACTCTACTAGAAATTATAATTTTGCCAACAAAGCAAAAAAAATTTAGCACAAGAGTCCTTTCCCGACTGAAGTTTTAATTTGTCAGCTGAATATTCACTCCAGAACCAATTTACAATGCCAATCTTAGCCGAGAGAATTCGAATGTTAGCCGACAATCATTTTGTAATGTAAATGCGATGTCCCGACGAAGTTAGTTTTGATGGGTAAACTCTGGTGAGAACTTTTTTCGCTGTCTTGAAATATCAGCCGACGATGTGAGGCAACAAATACTTTCATTGGCACACTTATAAGAGAGGCAACAAAGTATATCATTAACAAATTGATAATTACTCTACGTGATAAGAACAATCTTGTAATAACAAATTATTCTACGTTTGTAAGTAAGAATTCCTATTTAGTCTTGTAACAACTTGGCGGGATCTTTCCCGCTTAGAAACAATCTTGATGTTCCAAAATCCCTATTTTTATATATTAGGGTTCTCGCACTCTTAACTGAATCTCATCCACGTTTCTACCTCTGTCATAGTGACGACCCGTCGCTAAAAAATATAATTTTTATAATTTTAATAAGTGAATATACGAAATGCCCTTCGAGGCAAATAATTTGACCATTGTTGACTGTCATGTCGTGTCACATAAGGTTCGTTTTCTTGGTGTATCCTTGTAGTACTCGTCGCTACAGACGCGTGGGCGTAAATGGTTCGTGATTTATCGTTATAACGAAGAAGTTATTAATGATCGAAGTTGAGGACAAAATGGTCAAATTATTATTTTATGGAAAGATCCAGATTTTTGGAGAAAAGAATGGAAATGCCACGTGGGTGGCCAGGATGGAGAGTTAAGGAGAGAAATGAGGAAATAGATGGTGGAGATGCAAAGGAAAGAAGATAAAAGAGGGTAGGCGCTGCCAAGTTAGAAGAAGAGGAAGTGAGAATGACCAATGGGGGAGAGAAGGAGGGGAAATGAGACAGTGGAGGAGCACCGAATCACCCTAACTCGGTTGCTCCCTGCACGGCCGACTCGTTTCTCTTCAAATTTTTCGGCGGTTTTCTTCAATTTTTCTTCGATTTTTCGACAAATTGTAACCAACCAACACCACCAATCAACATGGCATCACCCCAACTTCCATTTCCACCTAAGTTTGAGGGCCATTGGTCATGATTTCACGGCGAAAGCTCACGTCGGCCCCAAGGGCACCCACGGCGGTGAATCCGCCATTCCTGAAATGATGTCGTGCAATTGACACCACCAATGTACTTCCCTTGAGCTCAGGAATAATGCCCAATCATTGGTTGGGGGCGTCGGAGTCGATTTGAGGACGAGTCAAGAAGCGCCCTTTGTAGTGTTTTCGGCGGGTTTGTGTGAAATTGAGGTGTTTCCCGCCCAAATTGGCCTTAGTCACAGGTATGAAAGTTGTTCCTCTCATTGAGATCTTACTTCCTGTAAATTTTGGTAATTTTTAAAAATAGTTGAATTTTCCTGCAAGTCGGGGTGGCCGACCGCCACCCACGGCGGCGCGTGGCCAGTGGGCCATCAATACTATTTTTAGGCTAAATTAAATGCCCTGAACTGAATTCAGTTTTGATATTCGAATGGCGTAGGTTGATCGTTTGAACCAAATTTCATAACGATGCATGGTTGGTTAATATATGAATCAACGATCCGACCGTTGGATCGTCACCAAACTTTGATACATTATAATACGTAATATTTTAGGATCATATGAACTTACGGATTGGGAATCCGATGTATGGATCTTTCCAAATTGGATTTGTAAATTCATAAAATAAAACATTAGTCGCCACTTGGTTTTGGCAATTGGCGGAAATCCAACCGTTGGATCGTAACGAAACTTTAGTATATTATTCTAGAAGTATAACGTGTATCTTTGAAAGTTTCAGATCGGAAATCTGATAAGCGGATCTCCCAAATCGAGTTAAGGTGGACCCTATCGTCGATCTGTGATCGACGGTTGACTTTTGGTCAATGGGTCTCAAATTATTCTAGAATGTCCTTGAGGATATGTTTTATGTGAGTTATGTATTCTATGGATAAGAGTTCTGAGATGTGACTTGATAATTGTTCTAGGCGCCGATCGTTCGGGATGCCTCGATGTTTGTGCTAGGGAATCGTAGCGCGGTCTCCAGGTGAGCGGGCTTTTGGTTTTCTGTATATACGTATATATATGCTTTATGTTTTTCATAAAATGGTTTTAAATGGTTTTTACGTTTTAAAATGCCATGTCATAGTTGAGTTATATTTTAGTATATGATTTAGTATAGCTTTGCATAATGTTGCATGCTATTGCGGAGGCTAAGGTAAGTTCAAGTGAGTACATATTGTTAGTATGGTTGCTTAGTAGCTAGTTATGAATCGATGTGTGTAGAAATTATTATCCTGCACCTTGGTGCTACTCCGCCCGAGGCCAGGGCCTAGTCTTCACGTGATCGTTTACCTCTCACACCACACGCTCACCTTGGATCCAAGGCAGGTGCCAGCCAGTCGTACAGACCATATTAGGTGGTTCTGACTCATCGATGACTTGCGATACTTCGCACAACCTTCACGTTGTCGTAGCACTTGAGTGTATTTATTTACACTCAGGCTGTCGTACAGACCACCTTAGGTGGTTCCAACACGTGTGCAGGAATTGATTTGTGAGATATAGGCTCAGCCGTACAGGTCACATTAGGTGACTCCAGCTAGCACATCATTTTATATTGATTTATTCTACTTGGATTACCTATTGCATTTCTGTGACAGTTGACATGGCATATACTTGGTTTTCCCGAATCTCGGGTATGATTTCTGCATATGTATGCATTACTATTTTCTGGGAAATTATACGGGTATTACGGTGAGGGGTTACTATTTTTAGAAAGAGAAATGATTTTTGAAAAACTTTGTTTTTGCCCACTCACATTTTCTTGTTTTGCCCCTCTCCAGGTTTTAATTGCTAAAGGTTCGTATCGACGAGGATTCTTGGCGAATCTCAGTATAGGGCCGCCTTTGAGGGTATAATTCTTACCCACTCTACTGTACTTTACTTATGCTCTGACATCGCGTGTGAAATGGGCTCGATCCCGTTCACCGCGCATTTTGTCTCTAGGCACTTTTAGGTTAAAATTTATTCACATTTTACACATCATCACACTTTATGGCTTCGTCACCTTCTAGGTGTCGGCCAGCACAACCCGATTTGGAGTCCTAGTAGACATTCTGAGTCGGGGTGTGTCAATTTGGTATCAAAGCATAAGTTGGGCAGTACTGCGTTCATCACACACGTGATGTGAGCATTTTCGGTTCTTGAGCCTAATGCTCGAATCTTGCCACCTTGTCGAATATGAAAAATGTGTTAGTTCTTCCTGTGTATTGAGTTGTTTTGTCGACTTGTCGACATTTTAGAAGGTCACTTTGGCGAACATTTATAAACTTAAAGCGAAGAACTTCTTTACCAAGGGAAAAATGTGGATTTGAGACAAGTGATAGCCCTAAAGCAGGGCTAATGTATCGATATCGGTGGATCACCAGGGAATTGTAAACCAATTCCATCACTATTCTCTAGCCATCAGTATTAAATTTTTAAAGATTGGAAATCCAAAATAGTTTTGGTTCCTTGGCAGTATCCATTAGCATACCATTTATTAGGATTCCTATGAAGTTTTCTTCGTCAAGATTCCAAAATTGTCTTGAGCGACAACATGGTACTAAAGTGGTAGCACTCAACGAAAGAAACATCTGGGGGACAGTCACTTATGGTTTCGATAGTATTAGCCTTCTTGACCACACTAGTTATCATTTCGGCTTTTCAAGAGAAAGATCGACTTCCGTTTAAGCCGTTCTAAAGTAGATTATTAGTAAATTCCTCTTTCTGGCTTTAGGACATCTTAGCCAATACTAGTTTCCGAATTTCTTTTGGTGATGTACTTGTCATTTTGATGAGTATATGCACCGTAGTATGAGTTGTTATACCTATGATTAGTATGAAATCTTCGAAGTAGTGAGTATTCCCCCTAAAATTATGAAAACCCCCCTTACAGGACCAGTTCCTTCTTAGTCGTTTAAAACCATCCACCTGAGTGGACTCTAATCTGTAATTGGCCTATGGTAGCGCTACTAATTGATGATATTGTTGGATATCCTGGAACTATTAACGAATATTCAGGAGGTATGATTTCTGATACCGGACACAGGTGCTAGTATCTGGGAGTGATACCTTATACGGAATGTCGGTTCACAGTTTCAGGGTAACGAATAATATTAAAATATCATGAATTTGTTAATTAGAGCGCGACTAATAGACTGATTAACAGTGGCTGCTGGAGTCGAAGAAACTAAATCTCGGAAAGTTAGAAGCAAGCCTTGTATTAGGATAGTAAACTCATAGTTGTTTTTACCTTATCACCTATCTAGGTAAGCATAACCTCTCCTACTAGCCACCTTTTCAATTACTGTCACTGGTAGAAAGTAGAATCGAACTACGGGTTAATTTCTCACAGTTAGAGTGAATGGAATATCGAGGAAGCTATGAAGACCCTTTAGCCCGTGGTGTGGTGAAAGGAAATATTGTGGTACATTCAGGCGTCACATTCCAAGGTCTTATTTGAGATATTATTATTAACCTACTTTCTTAGACTAAACTAGTTTCCTTACATTTTTCGAGTGACTCATACCATTTGGAAGAACTTAGTTACTAAAGTTATTGATTAGAAAATTATTTAACCAAGCCTTTTAGTTAGGGAACTTCAAACCTTAGGGCCATACCTAGATTTTAGCAACTTCCTTAAGTGACGATTAAAACTATTATCCTTTACTTCGCGTTGATGATCCAACCAACTCATCCTTGGTAACTCGAGTTTTATTTCTTAATCTGCCTATTTGTAGTAGTCTTTTCAATGACTTTCTTATCTGCTTCGGCAGTAAGACCAAATTACTCAAACATTAACTTTGTTTATGTGACATCCTGGCCTGGACCCTTACTACATCCCGGGCTCGACTCCGCCGTAGCACGATATTGTCCGCTTTGGGCCCTGACCACGCCCTCACGGTTTTGTTTCTGGGAATTCACACGAGAACTTCCCAGTGGGTCACCCATCATGGGATTGCTCTCGCGTGAACTCGCTTAACTTCAAAGTTCCAATGAATCCGAAGCCAGTGAGCTCCCAAAAGGCCTCGTGCTAGGTAGAGATGAGAATATACATATAAGGCTTACAGGATCTACACCCCTGGGCGATGTGGGATTTTACAGTTTAGGTTGGTACTTATCTCTGGAGATATGATCTTCACAGACGGTATTTTACCCTGATGAAGGTCGAAATTCTCACAAAGTGGTGAGATTTGAGATATTCTTAGTCTTGTCGAGGTTATCAACTATTGGTTAGCGATTTTCGACTGCAATGTTCTTCATCACCTTTTGACTGAAGAAAGTTGGTTTAGTTTGGGATGTGGGTTATGAATAAAATTTCTGACAGCTTAAATGTTATCTTTTTCCCAAAAATGATTCTTGCATTTAACATTGAGAATTTCGAGATCCATGATGACATTTTCTTCGGAGGTTTTGGCTATGATGACATTTTCTTCGGATCGTAACGAAACTTTAGTATGTTATTCTAGAAACATAATATGTATCTTTGAAAGTTGTGGATCGTAAATCTAATATACGGATCTTCCAGATCGAGTTATATAGGGTTGTGGACCCTACCGTCGATCTTTGATCGACGGTTGACTTGTGGTCAATGGGTCTCAAATCATTCTAGAATGTCCTTGAGGATGTGTTTTATGTGAGTTACGTGTTCTATCGATAAGAGTTTTGAGATGTGATTTGATCATTCTTCTAGGCGCTAATCGTTCGGGACGCCTCGATGTTTGTGCTAGGGAATCTTAGCGCGGATTCCAGGTGAGTGGGCTTTGTATTCTATATATATGTATATATGTTTTACGATTTCCAAAAATTGTTTTTAATGGAATGTACGATTTAAATGCCATGTCAAGGTTGCATTATATGTTACTATTTGCATTAATATAGTTTGCATATTATTGAATGATGATGCGGAGGCCCAGGTAAGCTTCAGGTGAGTATATTATGATGATAGTAGTTACATTGTGTATGGGTATGCATAGATGCATTTAGAACTCATTATCCTGCACCCCGGTGTTTGTGCTCCGCCCGAGGCCAGGCATAGCCTTCACGTTATCATTCACCTCTCGCAGTGTACACTCACCTTGGATCCAAGGCAGGTTCCAGCCTGTCGTACAATCCACATTAGGTGGTTCCGACTCATAGGTGACTTGCGATACTTCGCACAACCTTCACCTGACTGTAGCACTTGAGCGTACTTATTTACATCTAGCCTATCGTACATACCACTTTAGGTGGTTCCGATTCGTGTGCAAGAATTGGTAGATGAGTTATAGGTTCAGCCATACAGGTCACGTTAGATGACTCTGGTTGACACATCATTCTTCATTGATTTATTTCACCTGGCTTACTTATTTCATTTATGAGATACTTGACATGGCATATACTTGCTTTTCACTACTCTCAGGTATGATTTCTATATACGTTCGTATTATTATTTTCTGGAAAATTATATGGGTTTTACAGTGAGGGGTTATTATATTTTAAAAAGAAAGATGTTTTCAAAAACTTTATTTTTGCCCGCTCACGTTTTCTGTTTTGCGGCCCTCCAGGTTTTAGTTGCTGAAAGTTCGTATCGACGAGGATTCTTGGCGAATCTCAGCATAAGTGGCTGCCTCTGAGGGTATGATTCTTACCCACACTACTGTACTTTACTTATGCTCTGGCATCACGTGTGAAATGGGCTCATTCCCGCTCACCGCGCACTTTTGTCTTTAGACACTTTTAGGTTTAAATATATTCACATTTTCCACATCACCATACTTTATGGCTTTGTCACCGTCTAGGTGTCGGCCAGCACAACTCGATTCGGAGTCCTAGTGGACATTCTGGATCGGGGTGTGTTTGTACATGCATTACTTATATCTCCAAATCAAAAATAATTAAATCCTCTTTGAAAAGTCACCACTAAATCACATACTGAGAAACGAAATTTTTTTAGCAATCTATCACTTTATGACGTCAATGTAAACCTAATTTCATTATTGCACTGAACAACCAATATTCCATGTTATCTCGCTTTTCTAATCCTCTACTAACCAACAACTTCAACAACATATCAATTTATCAAGGACTAAAATCTTACATTCTCCAATAACTTTACCTTATGTACTTCTACTATGAGACTGAATTCCACATTACCATCCGTAAATTTATTTCTTAAACCTACAAATCTAACACTCTATAGAGATAATTCAAGGTACTAATGTTCTTCAATTTGAGTCAATAATACACATGCCATATGTTATTCTTGCTTAAGGATTACTTTGATCATCCAATGCACGACTCTCCATTCCTTCCATAACATTCATTTAGCCTCTTAAATACTTGTGGTAAAGGCAAGTATATGTGAACTTGTACATATCTTCTCTACTATATATTCAAGCCTAATTATATTACATGGAGCCTCTACAACACATTTATTCATTTCTTTTGAATTCTTCCACACTGAAACATATAGAACACTCTCTGCATCAATATAGGTACTCTCAAATTCTTTTGATCAGTATATCCAAATCCATTTTTTTACCCATTATAAACACCCAAATACTCATATTGAAGCACTAATTCTCCTTCATAATTATGATTCTGTATATAACAATAATTTTGCAAGTGATTCTCTAAAATCGTGAACCAACACACTGAGTTCAAGCCTAACTCCTAGTTATAGAATAATTCATTACTCAATTGCAAAATTACAAATCCAAAGAGATCATAATTTTTTGTATCATCTTAGGAATAAATCTGGCAATCTGTTAGTGGTTACTCACTGCATATATACTCACATGTATGCTAATTTTCCAATGAAAACACTTTAGTATCTTACAGTCCGTCAATAAATCGTGACCACTAGTTCGTAATTACTTGCTCTTACATCAAAGTATACGAGTAACAAAATCCAAGTGTTCGTAGCATCTTAATCTCTTATAATCATTCCAACATCGCTCAAAACTAACATATTATAAAATATTTTGCATAAAATGTTGGAGAACAATTTAGAAATAAACAAAAATAACAAAAATAATAGAAACTTGAAATACTTTATTGATAATATTACTTGCTTACACAGAGTGAAATAACAGGAGTAAATACAGAAATTAAATTGATACTAACTTGATTGATCACAGTTAGAGGCTAGCGCAAAAGCTATGTCCTTTGAATAGTTTTTCCGTCTCACTCTTGTGCTTATGGTTCTACAACGTCTGCTAGACCAGGATACAACAACCTAATTTTATAACCCGCACTAGATTATAGAATTCTAGCGAATTGTTTTGTGTGTTTACTCTCTGGAAATTTGGTACGGAAGAGAAAGAGAAAGTAAAAAGATAATCCTATTTGGAAACTGAGATTGTACATATATAGGCTATTTCACACCCTTTCAAATACCTGTTCAGCGTATTTGAAATCATACAACTCTTTCTTAAGAGCTGTGTCTCTTAATCAAACGTTTCTGAATTAATATTAATTAAAAAACTTAAACCGAAATTAAAATTAATGAACTTGGATTAATTTTAACTTCCAAGGCCCCAAGTGCCCCAAGGCCCAAGGCCCTTGTCTTGATTAATTAATATTAATTGTATTAGGCTATATTATACAAGCCTAATCCATACAACCATAAGGGTCAAGCCTTCAATTCATTTCCAAATGATCCAATTTATAACTACTAGAATAAAGAAGTAGACCTAAATAAAGTCCATTGGGAATTGAGTGTTTCCTGATGTGGGACACAAAAGTCTCAAAACTCCAACAATACCCCACATTTTGAGACGACTATGTGGTCCTAGAGAAACTAAGATACGAGAGTAAACAATAGATGTGACATACATCAGGAGAGGTGTCTTTTGAACTTGAACCTACCTTAGTATATACTTATCAGATTTACTAGATGACGCAGTGAATATAAAATCTTGAACTGTTCATCACCACAGTAAACCAAGACAATAAGCAAAACATATGCCACACCAACACATCACAAATTCACACGTTTGTGTTCTTTTTGGTCCTGAACAAATCCTGGATTCATGAGAGCTTTAGAGAATGTAGCCATATAATTCTCATAAATGCGACCCCACATTTACTCTCATATAGGTGATATTTGATTAAGAATAGGCTGCTACTATTCCACTTGATTTACAAGTATCAATATCATTAAACTAATGTAACCTACATCCATCAGCAGTCAACACACTTCTTCCATCATAGGAATGGGTATGTAAGTGTGTTTCTTCTTTGAAGCTAGCCAAACCAGTTTACCTATTGAACCTCGACCATGGGATCTCCAATCAACTAGGTTAGGTTTCCGTTTGGCAGTTTCATTTTACTCTATTGGCTTTAAACCCATTCCCCTCGATGTATGCTTAACTTGCTCTCTAGATAAACCTTTAGTAAGCATATCCGCAATATTATCTTTTGACTTGACATAGTCAATAGAAATTATACCACTCGAGAGCCATTGCTTTATTGTATTATGACTTTGTCTAATTTGTCTAGACTTCCCATTGTATACACTATTTTTGGCTCGATATTGTGCAGCTAAACTATCATAGTGTATACATATTGCTGTTACAGGTGTAGGCCATATGGGAACATCTTCCAAAAAATCTCTTAGCCACTCAGCTTCTTCTCCAGCCTTATCGAGAGCTATAAATTCTGATTCCATCGTTGATCGGGCTATGCATGCTTGTTTGGAAGATTTCCAAGATATTGCTGCTCCTCCCAAAGTAAATACATATCCACTTGTGGATTTTATATCAGTACTATCAGATATCCAATTCGCATCAGTAAATCCTTCAAGCACAGGAGGATACCTCGTATAATGCAATCCATAATTCATTGTATGCTTTAAGTATCTCAATACTTGAACTAAAGCTTCCCAATGATCATGCCCAGGATTGCATGTATATCTACTCAGTTTACTCACTGAGTATGCTATATCAGGCCTTGTACAGTTCATAATGTACATAAGGCTTCCAATAACTTGTGAATATTCACGTTGAGAAATAGCATCACCACTATTTTTCTTTAGTTTGCTATTGGCATCAAAAGGGGTAATTGCATCTTTACTTTCCAAATGACCATACTTTCTAAGTGTAGCTTCTATATAATGGGATTGTGTAAGAATATAACCTTCTTGGTTTCTTTTGATTTTTATACCAAGAATCACATCAGCTAGACCAAGATCTTTCATATCGAAACTTGATTTCAATATCTTCTTGGTCCAATTTATTATCTCTTTGTTAGTTCCCATTATAAGCATATCATCTACATATAAACACAACATAACGCAAGAATTATTTTTATTTTTTGTGTAGACACACTTATCACACTCATTTATCCTAAAATCATGTGTGATCATAATATGGTCAAATTTTTCATGCCATTGCTTTGGAGCTTCTTTAAGCCCATATAGCGATTTCACAAGTTTACACACTTTGTGTTGTTGACCTTTAACCACAAACCCCTCGGGTTGTTCCATATATATTTCCTCATCTAAGTCTCCATTTAAGAACGCAGTCTTTACATCCATTTGATGTATTTCCTTGTTATGGAGTGCAGCTATAGCAATCAACAGTCTTATTGACGTAATTCTCGTTACAGGCAAGTATGTATCAAAGAAATCCAAACCATGTTTTTGACGGTATCCTTTAGCTACCAACCGAGCCTTATATTTGTCAATTGTACCATCAGGTTTTAATTTCTTCTTAAAGATCCATTTGTACCCAATTGGCTTATTGCCATGGGGCAAATCGACTAATTCCCATGTATGATTTTGCATAATGGAATCTATTTCACTGTTAACTGCATCCTTCCAAAATGGAGCTTCAGGAGTGGACTTGACATCCTTGAATGATTGAGGTTCTGTCTCGGTCAATAAGGTCACAAAATCAGGTCCAAAGTCCTTTCGAATTTTTGTCCTTTTACTCCTTCTAGGTTCAAGTTCTTCTTCTTCTTGAGCTCTAGATGAGGATGAACCATCATCATATTCTCTAGGTTCATCATGAACCTCAGATACATCATCATGTAATCTCTTTTTCAAGAAGTTAGACTTGCCCATTTTGTATGGAAATATATCTCAAAAAAATATTGCATTTATAGATTCTATAATAGTATTGACATGTATATCACTTACTTCAGAATGAAAAACTAAGAATCTATAAGCTGAACTATTAGATGTAAAACCAATAAAAACATAATCTACCATTTTAGGCCCTAATTTTGTTCTCTTTGGCAATGGCACTTGTACTTTTGCTAGGCAACCCCACACTTTAAAGCAATTTAAACGTTGGAGTTCTTCCTTTCCATAATTCATATGGTGACTCCTTTCTCATTTTAGGTGGAATTCGATTCAAAATTTTATTTGCAGTAAGTAAAGCTTCACCCCACAAATTGTGTGGAAGCCCAGAGCTATTCAACATGGAATTAATCATATCTTTAAAAGTCCTATTTTTCCAGTCGGCAACATCGTTTTGTTGTGGTGTATAAGAGGTTGTTGTTTGATGAATTATGCCATGTGTGGCACAAAATTCAGCAAAGGCATGAGACTCATATTCTCCTCCCCTATTGGACCTTAAGACTTTAATCTTCTTGTTAAGTTGATTCTTAACTTCTGCCTTATATGTCTTAAACATATCCAAAGTCTCATCTTTACTATGAAGTAAATAAACATAACAATACTTACTAAAATCATCTATAAATGTTACATAATAGTTCTTTCCACCATGAGTTGGATATGATCTAAAATCACACAAGTCACTATGAATTAATTCTAATAAATCATTGGATTTTTCATGCACTGATTTAAAGCTTTGACTTGCAAATTTCGATTCTGTACAAGTTTCACATTTAACATTATCTAAATAGTCAATTTTGGGTAGCAATCCTAAATTATGCATTCTAAAGAGAGAACGAAAATTTACATGTCCTAGCCTAGAGTGCCATAAATTTGACGAATCAACAATATAAGCAGAAGCATTATTTATTTCATTCATAGCATTAGCAAGTACATTCAGTTTGAATAATCCATCATCAAGGTAACCCTTTCCCACAAACATTCCCCCTTTAGTTAGTACGAACTTATTGGACTCAAAAACTAGTTTGAATCCCTTATTACTAAGGATAGGACCATAAACAAGATTCTTCCTTATATCGGGGACATGCAACACATCAAGGAGAGTTAATTCCTTTCCAGAAGTGAATTTCAGAACACAATTCCCTATTCCAGCCACAGCAGATGCAGATGCATTTCCCATGAACAACTGCTCGTTCCCATCGACTTTCTGGTATGAAGAGAACATTTTTCTATCACCACATACGTTGCGAGTTGCACCGGTAGCTATGCACCAATCAGTGTGGTCAGATACAGGGTTGATTTCAGAAATCATTGCAGCCAATGCATCCACATCATTTTGAATCAGGTTTGAGCGGTTGTTGTTGCCTTGATTTCCAGGACCTTGATCCCTTCGATGGTGACATTCTTGAGCCCTATGGCCTAGCTTTCCACAAATTCACCAACTTCCCTTAATTTTTTTGAAGTCTTTGCCTTTCACACCAGGGACATAGTTCTTTTCATTCTTCTTAGTTTTCTGGAATTTTGGCCTTTGCTTTGATGAACTTCTTTCAACAACATTCGGCTTGGCTTCCATACTCGAAACCAGGCCCTTCTCATTCTTTCTGTTATCTTCCTCAATTCTCAACCTTATAATGAGATCCACAAGGGTCATCTCCTTACGTTTGTGCTTGAGATAATTTCTGAACTCTTTCCAAGAAGGTGGCAGTTTTTCTATAAAGGACGCTACTTGAAAAGACTCATTGATCACCATCCCTTCAACATGAATGTCATGGATGATTTTCTAGAGATCTTCAGTTTTAGAGACAATGGACTTGGAATCCACCATTTTGTAGTCCAAAAATTTGCCCACGACAAATTTCTTTGAACCAGCATCCTCAGTTTTATATTTTTTTTCTCAAGTGATTCCCAAAGTTCCTTGACAGTTTTGCATACCACATAGACATCATACAATGAATCATCTAATGCATTGAGAATATAATTTATGCAGAGGAAATCATTATGATTCCAGGCATCTATAGCCCTCAAAGTTTCTACAGGAATCTCATCTCCTTCTGCACTAGGCACTGTCTCACGCATAACATTAGCCAGATTTAGAGTTGTCAAATAAAACAGTATTTTCTGTTGCCATATTTTGAAGTCTCCACCCTTAAATTTATCAGGCTTTTCAGAATGAAGTTTAGTTCTTGATTATTCCATTACTGTTCGAAGATTGTTGGAGAACAATTCAGAAATAAACAAAAATAACAGAAATAAAAGAAACTTGAAATACTTTATTGATAAAATTAGTTGCTTACACAGAGTGAAATAACAGGAGTAAATACAGAAATTAAATTGATACTAAGTTGATTGATCACAGGTAGAGGCTAGCGCAAAAGCTATGTCCTTCGAACAGTATTTTCATCCCACTCTTGTACTTGTGGTTCTACAACGTCTGCTCGACCAGGATACAACTACCTAATTCTATAACCTACACTATATTATAGAATTCTAGCGAATTGTTTTGTGTGTTTACTCTCTGGAAATTTGATACGGAAGAGAAAGAGAAAGGAAAAAGATAATCCCATTTGAAAACTGAGATTGCAGATATATAGGCTGTTTCACACCCTTTCAAATACCTGTTCATCGTATTTGAAAACATACAACTCTTTCTTAAGAGCCGTGTGTCTCTTAATCGAACGTTTCTTAATTAATTAAAAAACTTAAACTAAAATTAAAATTAATGAACTTGGATTAATTTTAACTTCCAAGGCCCCAAGTGCCCCAAGGCCCAAGGCCCTTGCCTTGATTAATTAATATTATTTGTATTAGGCTATATTATACAAGCCTAATCCACACAACCATAAGGCCCAAGCCTTCAATCCATTTCCAAACGATCCAATTTCTAACTACTAGAATAAAGAAGTAGACCTAAATAAAGGCCATTGGGAATTGAGTGTTTCCCGATGTGGGACACAAAAGTCTCAAAACTCCAACATAAAATCCTTCTTATTTGTCCACTACTCGAGATCAAAACAACACCAGAAATTACAAAACTCTATATCGCATCAAATTCTCATCTCATTCAACTCTTAACTCTAGACCCGCTTCTAATCCCTTAACTAATTGACAAATTTTCTCAAGAAATTCCTTTTGTAGAATTTACTTGAACACTTCCGGTTTCCTTCATTATTACGAGTCAAATGAGTTGAGTACACACTGACTTCTTCAATTTTTTTATTACAGTAACCTAACTTAGAAAAAATCATAGCAATCCAATCTCTCTATAAATGGCAAAACATTACAACCACGTACTCATTTTATCTCTTACTTATTTTAGGGTAAGGATGACCATTATACTCTTACTTAAGTCCACATTTCAAGTTCTCTCATCCTTTAGTTACTCCTGAACCCATTTGACCTAAGAAATTCATCTTCAAGTTATATGCATGCATTCCTTAACTTCCATCCTTTTTACTTATGGATCAAACAAACTTACCTTCCTTTCACAAAAGATTCACATATAAATTCAATTGTCAAGATCATGTGCAAAACTGACTTCACATTTAAGCCTATTTCATACACTCTACATATCACTAGAGGCCGACAAAAACCTTTACATCCAAAAACCCATCTCACAAACTCTTCTAAATTCAAACCTATCTCACTCATGCTAATCTTCTCCCACAGTTCTTATCCAAGGGTGCCTAATTCCCATGCTCTGGTACAATTCTGTCACGGCCCGAACCTTGGGTCGGTAGAAAAACTCGAACCCGGAATCCGAATTGTGAGTTAAAAACTAAATAAATAAAAGGAAATTGAAACAGGCTGAAAAAATGAATTCCTTTTATAAAAATAACTCATGATTCTTAAACAAATCAAGAATTCTTTACAATTATACAATAAATAGATGAATAAACTTTCTATTCTCACATCTAATCTGATCTCATCCTGCCTACCCATTTGAATGTCTAATTTTTAAACCTGCATAACAATAGAGGGATGAGCTTCAACAACTCTGTAGAGACATAACCTTACCATAGTAAATTGACAATACAAAATTAAGTGTCATGAAATTATATAGCCAAAGATCAAATCATTATTAATAACAATGCATGAATGCAATGCAACCCCTTCAGCTACACTCGTTAATTTATATATCAAAACATGCGGACCTGCACGTCCCCATAAGATATCCCAAGTTCATAAACCCCTTTTGCTATTCATCTTATCTAATTCATTGATCTTTAGCCCAAATCACCCACATTGACAATTTTCCTACCGATATCCTATTCTAGTGTGCACATCGGGCTCACATAGGAACTGGTTCCGCAATGAATAGATTCAACTACACAAAAGATCTTTTCCAATTACCCTCATTTCCAGTCCAGTATCAAGATTGAAGTTTCAACCACATCTCACAACATGAACAATGCACAAATAATGTCATTTCATCTTTCATATATATCACATTATATTCTCAACGAATAGCATTCCAGCAATAATTCCATAACCAATAACAAGTAAATACTCAACTGAAGCAATTATCGCGGCTAAAAGAGTCCTCTGATTGGCCCAAATAGGCGGCACATGATAGCTTTGGCCCCAATTGGATAACCAAAGTTCTTATATCAACACCTCATGCTAAAACTTCACGAGTCACACACACTTGTCCATTGTATGCAATTTCAATGCCACCTCCAGCTTTAGTGTTCTCAACTCATGGTTAGCTATAAAAAGCGTAGTCATAAAACTACAAAGCCACATGAAAACATTGTCCTCTAGCTCAAGCTTGTAGACTTCCACGTGTACCAATACGGCTTAACTATAAACACCAAACTAAGTGGTCAGCGAATAAAAGTTAGACAATAAGTTGTATATTTATATGTAATAAATAAATATATAAGCATGTAGTTCAATCTATGAAAGTATATACATATATATAAATACGTTACCTTCAAATAATTGTGTAAATATATTTTCAAAAAGTACGGGTTCTTACAGGTCTCTGACTTGACCCGGTTCAAGTTTTCAATTCCGGCCACCATTGACCACATGACTGTACCATTTTGTTCGTTTTTTGAAACCCAGGCTATCAGTCACCTCAATTTCATGTTTTGGACCATAGGGTGCATCAAATTGAGCTCGAGTAGCCCTCGGCCACCGTAAACAGTAGAACAATGATCATAACATTTTTGGGCAATGATATCATTGTGGCACCACCTGCAGCGTGTAACTATCATCCCCATGAGTAAAACTCTGGTCTTAGGTAGTCCATTGGACGTTAGATAGCGTCGCGGCGTGGGTGCGCTGTTCAAGGTTTTTCGTGGATTTTTTGGCAATTTCATTGCTTCCGTACACTTTTGGATTTTGTCGCAGGTATAAGAGTTGTTCATCTTGTTGAGTTCTACATACCTGTAAAATTTGGTGTCATTTGAAGGTTGTCGAAAGATTGGGCTTCCTTAGTCTTTGGATGTATCAAAGGCCTTCCATTTGGGGGTGTCCACGACATAATTGGGGCTAGGCTACTTAATCATGTGGGCATATGAATGTACAACAGAGGATCTCAAACCTTCAAACTGTTAAGGGAGAATACTCTATGATATGATTAAGAATCTCTGGCTAGACTAGATGAGATTTAGGAAGTTGTTCAACATCACATTCAAGGTAATCATATAGATAAGAGATTAGATACTAGACATGAATAAAATATAAACCAAACAATGTGATTAAGAGTATTGAATTAGAGAATGGTTGTATTGCATTGTACTCCCAAACCGAATAGGTTCTTCAACCTCTTCTGATTAGCTTGAGTAGTCATGACATCCTGTTTAGGTGTCACTCAAGGTTTGTGGAAGCCCTAAAGATGTATAATCACTAAAAGGAGAATTGAAAGTAAAGTTCAATTCACAATCGATTAGTAAGGGTTTTAATCGCCCACTGCCTCGCTATAAAGAGCCTAAATGATTGCTACCGTATAAGGTAAGGATTGAAGTGTTGAAAGTGTGCCCTAAAGGCAATCATATGATGATACTTTACAGACATTTTACATGTACGGCAATCCCAAGGACTTGGAATGGCATGCACGACATAGATTTTCCTCTTTCTCCTTCCCTTTGCTGCGGCACACCTTGAAAACCATCTCAAAATCTCTCAATTGCTCTCAGAATTCTCAAGTGTGTATTGTGAATTGTGGTGGTGTGAATGAATGAAAGTTGCGGCATGTATTTATAGGGTTAGGAGGTTACGGTTTGGCTGTGTTGGAAAGGGATTCAGATGGCACTAATCTAGGTAGGAAAAGGTTTGCACAATCCACTCCAACAAAGGATAGACTTGCAGCAGATTCTAGAGCTTCTATAAGGGTTTTGTGAGGCAAAGACCTAATAAGGACTTCGCACGGCTAAAACTGATAAATAGAGAAATTAGGACTCCAAATCATCCAGGAAGAAGGATAAATTCAAGCAGATTTCAGGTGGAAATAGGAGAAGAGGGCGCGGCAGGTTTCCTGGCTTCTAGAAGGGCATATGCGGCATGAAAATAGGAGAATGAGTAAGTCTTCTAGAAATCTGAATTTAGGGTGCTTAAATGTAATTAGGAATCCCTCATGTAGCTGAAAACAAGGTAGGATAGGATTAAGATACGGTAAGGATAAGATAAGGTAGTTTAGATGAGATAAGATAAGGTTTTGGATAATGTTTGAGATAATGCTCCATGTTTCTTGCTCTTCTCTTATCTTCTTTGACTTGAACTTGTTTCTCCAGATTTTTAGCATGATCCTAGCCTCTTTTGAACTCCAAATTCGTCCATCCACCTTGCTCCATAAGTAAGCTATCCATCCTTGGCCCAAAAATGCTCCAAAACACTCAAAAATGCACTTTCTTGATACTTTTGCCATTTGACCCTACAAACACACGAAATTAGCTTAAAACACTATAATACACATAATTTAGCTAAGTAAATGCAAGAAAACAAGCTAACTAAGTTGTATAAATATGCTCCTATCAAATTCCCCCACACTTAGCTTTTGCTAGTCCTCGAGCAAAACAAACAAACAAAACATAACCTAGACCTTCCAACGTTCGCCTCAGGGATTTCCAATGAAACATAACATATTAAAGATCATTACTCCCATAGATTTTAATTATCCTTACCCTCGAGCTATACTTAATCACAGTCGCCACTCACTAGCTCACATTTAATCAATTAAAACAATGTTTTGAATGTAGTAACATGCCTTAAAGAATTCCCTCAATTCCTCACCGGATACTCTCTATTTTCACTTAGATTTTCTAACTACACTCCCTACACTAGGTATATGTGAGAAGATTGATGTAAACATGTAGACTAGCACTCACATATGTTTATAACAAAGAAGGCTTTTTCTGGAATTATTAACACATGTATATGTATATGATCTCATGAATGGAATGCCACTACTTAGACGCGAGAACCAGGGACACCATAGGCTCAAACCAATTCCAAACTCCACATATTGAAACACATAACACTCAAGATAGAAGTATAGGGTTGTAACGGGGCTAAGGGTATTGGCTAACAAGAAAAGGTAAAGATAAACAAAAGTTCTTAAAGCGATAGCAAGCAAGTAATGAAATTGACACTTAGAATTCACTCTTGATGGCAGAAACTAAATTTAAACACAAGGGGAAGATTCATTTAACATTTAGGGCCGAATTTCACATATTTGGACCCTTTCTTCAACAATCAACACTTAGAGCTCATTTTCACTACTTTTCAACTCCTTTTCTTTCTTTTCTACACACTTTTCTTTTCTTTTTCTTTTTCCACGAATTTTCTTTTTCTTTTTTCTTTTCTTTTTTCGAGCTCTCTTCTTTGGCACACAAATCATACGAATTCATAGATTTCCAACGAAAACTTTCCCCCACACTTGTTTTTCTGCATAATGTCGTTCAAAAGGAATTCCCTCTAAGTCATACTTACTATTGTTTAAGAACAAGGGTATGGGTAGTACTATTCTAGGCTAGGTATGGATATCATAGGCTAACAACAACATAGGCTAAATTAGGCTCAACGGGTTTCAACCTACAAAACAAAATGCAAGGGATAAGGCTTTTTGGCTCTAGTTTAACTAACAACTTCATCTTGTTATATGTTATGCTAATCAATTTTATGCTTTGAATGAAACGGGCATGAGTTCTAGTATTTGGAACTATAGTGATGAAACGCCTTCTAAGTAGCAACCAAGTAAAGAAACAATGAGATCATGCAACGACTTTAGAAAACAAGAACTTCACATATTAATAACTCTCCAAACAAAAGCATAGGCTCAAGTCTCTCAGGGTTGTAGCGTTAGTTTGAGTTCCTTCCTTCAAGCATGTTACAAAAACTGATTTTTTCCTTTGTGATTAAATGTGAATTCGTAAGTTACAACTACAACTAAACATAAACCAAAGAGCATATCAAACTTCCATCCATGTTTGTAACTTTCTTTAACAGTTATGCAATTAAAAACCAATTCCTCATCATTGTGTTGGAAGGTACCCTAAGACACAAACAATCAATCAAAAACGAATCTAAAACGACTCTTTTTGGGTTTTTCAAGACATTTTTCGATTTTTTAAAATTTTTTTGGATTTTTCTTAAATGACACATAAAAACACTTCAAAACAGACTAAAAACACTTAAAAACAGTGAGAAACAACTTTAGAAGTGATAGGTGATAAAATCCCACGAAAATCATGCAAAAACACTTAATTTACGCCCCCCCCCCCCCACACTTAAATCAAACATTGTCTTCAATGTTTCAAACATAGACTCACACGCAAGCAAGCAAACAAACAACTAACAAACATGACAATTATGGCAAAGTAAAAGCAATAAAGAGTAGAGAACGCAAACACCTGGTTATAGTGCCGGAGCTTCCGAGGTCTTCTTTATTCGAACGCATGGGTTGCCTCCCAAGAAGCGCTTGCTTTAACGTCTTCCCGCCGGACGATACCTCCATTTAAGCCTGATTGGAGCCCACGGCATGGAGTGGTATATTCTCCATGACATGCTCCTCAAAACACTCGTGCATTGGATCCGTGAACGGAAGGGGATAATGATCTTTCCTGATTGGTGCGTTGTGCTTCCTTAAGTCCATGTGAACTCCCCCACCACCTTGAATTCGATTCGATCCCTGCACCAACGAAAGTAACAACCTATTATTTGAAATGGGAATTGGAATTGGAGTAGGTGGCTTACCAATGGGTTGTGATGAAGTGGCAGCACTGTCCACAACTTCAAAGAGGGTGCTATCGCCATAATTGGTGGTTTGAGGTTTGAGGACGTGTGCTTTACTCCAATTCCCTCTTCGTTGGTGGTTCGAAATGCATCCTTCTTGATTGATGCTGGACGTTCCTGCCCTAAATGTTTAATTTTATGAATGGAAAAACAAGAACGAACGTCATTAGTATTCTCAACGGATTCAGAAACTTTGAAGTTAATCATATCACCACCAAATTCCATAGTTAACGTTCCCTTGGCCACGTCAATCTTGGTGTGGGCTGTTTTCATGAAAGGTAGTCTAAGTAAGATTGGCGATGGTGGAGAGTGGGCTGAATCCTCCATGTCAAGCACATAAAAATCTGCAGGAAAAATCAAATGGTCTACCTGCACCAAAACATCTTCCAAAACTCCTTTCGGGTATGCATTAGATCGATCGGCTAATTGAATAATGACTCCATCATTTTTAAGCTTTCCTAGATTCATAGATGCATAAACAGAATATGGCATGACATTAATTGATGCACCTAAATCTAGCATAGCATGTTCAAACCTTGTATTACCAATTACGCAAGGGATGGTGAAACTACCTGGATCTTTGCATTTAGGTGGCAGCTTTCTTTGCAACATTGCAAAGACATTTTCACTTACATGTACCACCTCTTTCTCCCGAATCCGTTTCCTTGTCGTACAAAGCTTCTTCAAGAACTTAGCATACTTCGGGATTTGCTTTATAGCATCAAGGAGCGGGATATTGAAATGCACCTTCCTAAACGTCTCCAGAATGTCTTTTTCCTCCTCTTCGGTCCTAGTTTGCATAAATTTGCTAGGAAAAGGCACATTGGGTGGAATAACGTTAGAAGTAACTTGATTTGGGCTTACCTTAGTGGGGTTGGACGGCATAGATGGCTTAGGTGGCTACGGCAAGGGTTGTTCTACCCTTGCTGTGGCTCCTTCTTCTTGCTGCAGCAGCTTATCGTGCTCTTCATGGCTTGGTTTGGACGTGAAGCGGCAAGGGTTGTTGTACCCTCTCTAAACTATCCCATGAATTCTGCCATTTGCCCCATTTGTTTCTTCAATTCGCCCATCTCTTTGGCTTGATTTTGATTTTTCTGCGTCAAAGTGGTTAGTATTTGAAGAATTGTATCACTATCCAATGACGTACCTGAATTTGGTTGGGTAAATTGTGGTTGAGGTTGTGTTGGTACGAATGGCCTTTGGAATATCCCGAGAGGTGGCTGTCTGAATCCGCCTTATTGTTGAGGTTGTTGAGGCTCCCTCTACTTCATATTTGGGTGATCTCTCTAGCCCGGATTGTATGTGTTAGAGTATGGATCATACTTGGGCTGATTTTGGCCTTGATAACCAATGGCGTAGGTACTTTCCCATCCCCCATTCTCTATCAATTGAGGGCATGTATCCGAGAGGTGTCCTTGCATAGAGCACACGCCACAAGTTGTATTTCCTTGCACCTTCGATCCTTCAACAAACTGTGACAGCATAACAGTGAGGTTAGCCATTTGAGATTGCAATTCAGAAATTGAACTTAACCTCATTTACTTGCTGCCGTGGGGGTTCTCTTTGTCCAATGCCTTTGTATTGTTGTGCATTCAAGGCTCGATTTGCAATTAAGATCTTTGCACCACCTGCAGAGGCATCTAGCATTTGTCTCTCAATTGGAAGAAGTCCTTCGTAGAAGTATTGAATTAGAAGCTCTTCCTTCAGTTGGTATTATGGGCAGGATGCAACTAGGGCCTTGAAACACTCATAATACGCCAGGAATGATTCTCCATGGTTTTGTTGAATGCCACTAATCTTCTTCCTTAAAAGAATGACTCTTGACGTTGGGAAGAATTTCTCCAAAAACGCTATTTTCATGCTTTCCCAAGAAGTGACAGTTCCAGGCGCCAATTCGAATAACCAATCTTTAGCCTTTTCAAAAAGAGAGAATGGAAAGGATTTCATCTTCAAAATACTGCCATCTACGTTGATTGGTGTCATGCTTGAACAAACCACTTCAAATTCCTTCAAGTTCTAGTTTGGATCTTCCATGGACAGCCCATGGTATTTTGGGATGTGATGCAGCAAGCTAGACTTCAATTCAAACTCATCGGTCTTCCCCGCGCCTGCCCTAGGATATTGAATGCATAAGGGCATGGCATTGTCAAATCCCGAGGCTGAAAGTTCCTTGATTGTTCGATTATCCACAGCCATGGCTTGTGCTTCCTCTTCCACTTCTTCTTCTTCTTCAGATTCGGCCTCAGAACTAGGTGGATTAGGTTCTGGGTTCTTTCTCCTTCTCAAAGTTCGTTCAAAATCAGAGTCAAACTCAAAGATATGTGCACGAACAGGTTGAGAACTCCGAGTCATAAACTAGTACCTAAAACAAAGGAAACAAAACGAAATCAGAACACAAAGTAAAAACACACGACACAAACAGGGGAGATTAGCAATTTTGCTAATCTCCGGCAACGGCGCCAAAATTTGATGTGATATAAACTAACACACAATTTAAACCCTATTAAGATAGTTGTAGTATGAATAAGTAGGGATCGTTCTAGGCCAGGGATTAACTAGGGATGCTAATCAACACAAATATGAATAAAAAACACAAAACTAAACCTAAAAACACTTAACTAGGCACTTATGACTCAAAACAGGCTAAATAGACTCAAAACTGACTCTAGGGAGTTATTTGGACGAAATTAAGGTTAACAAGACTCAAAACACTCAAAAGAACTAAATTGGGGCAGATTCTAAATAAACTAATGCAACAAGATAAAGGGGGATTGGTTTTGGACGAAATTAACTAAACTAGACAGATCAAAGACTCTAAATTAAACTTGAACGAAATTAGGTGAATTAAATGAGTAAAGGGCTTAGCTAGAGGGTCTTTCTCCACACATGACACATATGCAACACAAACCAATTTCCAGTTATTATTTCTTCAAATCATGAATGACAATGCCCCAAGTTAACCGTGAACTGCACTAATTAACCATCAGATTTTCCTAAGTTCATTGAATTGGACTCTGCGCCGACAACCAAATTATTCTTATCAAGTTCTCTACATGAACTGCATAATAGAAATACTATCAAAGATCATTAAGTTCTGTGAAAATCATAAGCATTGACAAGGCATTCGTAACTATGACATCATGATACTCATGCCAGGAATTTAACTTAACGCGATCGTGACTAGCGACCTTCAGTACTTGTGAATATAAGTTCGTAACGATTATGTGAAATTCCCTTATATTCTAGCATCAAATTCATGCATGCAAACTAAGTTGGCCACCTTAATCAACATACAAGAATAAGTTATCAATCAAACAGTTAAGCAAATTGCATTCATGTCTTACGAAATAATAACTGAAGGTAATCAATTCATGTCACGTATACGTTCATGGCTTTGAAATCGCCCCTAGCTAAAATAAACTTAGTTCCACATGATTGTAAAAATTAACAATGAAAGCAACATGATTGTAAAACTAAAATAAGGATAGAAGACACCCCTACGACGCTCCAGCAATCCCAAGGACTTGGAATGGCATGCACGGCATAGATTTTCCTCCTTCTCCTTCCCTTTGTTGCGGCACACCTTGAAAACTCTCTCAAAATCTCTCAATTGCTCTCAGAATTCTCAAGTGTGTATTGTGAATTGTGGTGGTGTGAATGAATGAAAGCTGCGGCATGTATTTATAGGGTTAGGAGGGCACGATTTGGCTGTGTTGGAAAGGGATTCAGATGGCACTAATCTAGGTAGGAAAAGGTTTGCACAATCCACTCCAACAAAGGATAGACCTGCAGCAGATTCTAGAGCTTCTAGAAGGGTTTTGTGCGGCAAAGACCTAATAAGGTTAGTCCACACAGATGTATGTGGACCTATGTCCATTGCAGAACGAGGAGGGTTCTCCTACTATATCATATTCACCGATGATCACTCTCGGTTTGGCTATGTGTATCTTATGAAGTACAAGTCAGAATCCTTTGAAAAGTTCAAAGAGTTCAAGAATGAAGTGGAGAACCAAACTGGGAAACAGATAAAGACCCTAAGATCAGATCGAGGGGGTGAATATCTGAGTAATGAATTCCTAGACTACCTCAAGGAGTGTGGAATAGTATCACAATGGACTCCACCAGGAACTCCTCAACATAACGGAGTTTCTAAATGGAGATATCGAACCTTGGTTAACATGGTTCGTTCTATAATGAGTTCCGCTGACGTACCAGATTCGTTCTGAGGATATGCACTACAAACAAGAGCTTATTTACTAAATAGAGTGCCTTCCAAGTCAGATCTACAAACGCCATATGAGATATGGTATGGCAAAAGAACAAATCTTAATCGTATTAAGATTTGGGGTTGTCCGGCTTACGTAAAAAGGCTTGAAGCAGCCAAGCTTGAAGAAAGGTCTGTTAAGTGCTTTTTTGTGGGGTATTCCAAACAGACTTTGGGATATTAATTTTATCACCTTGATGACTAGAAAGTCTTTATCGCCAGAGCTGCTATGTTCCTTGAGGACGAATTCGTTCTCAATGGAAGTAGCAATAAAATAATAGAATTAAAGGAAATTCCTAATGGACCACAAACAAGCATTCAACATACGGACAACCATGTTCCTGAACCCCTAGCTCCACGTAGATGTGAAAGTGTCAGCAGGCCACCTCAGAGGTATGGCTTGGGTAATGACTTTGGGGAATTGCACCTTCTAGGTGACAATGACACAATGGAGGACCCTAGAGACTACACTGAAGCAATGTCCGACATTGATTCACAGAGATGGCAAGTGATGGATAAGTTGAGGTTTTTTAGTTAGTTTCAGGTTTTGGGGCCCAAAAGGGTTTTCGATCCATATGGCCCATTGAGTTTATGTTGTGTGACAACTAAAACTAAATGGAAGAATAGCCCAAGAACAAAGCTAAAACCGGCCACATTAGGGAGAGTGAGTTGATTGACTTATTACAAGTTTGCCACTCACTTGTGAGGTGGTATAAAGGCAACTTTATAGCCATTCCCTCATTAGGGTTTTCTTGAGGCAAAGAAGAATAACATTTTCTCTCTTTTTCTCTATAGAGGCCCCCCACTCAGGGGAGGGATAGCTAGCAATCTTTCTTCCTCTAAGTCATCCATTTCATCTTCACACCTCATCCTTGGTGTGGAGACTTAGAGAAACCAAGCCTTTGGTGTTCTTAGAGATCCTTTCCTCACATCCTAAAGGTGCAAAGGATTATCAAAAGGGAGAAAATCACAAGGAAGATCTAAGGAGCTAGGAGGTGAGTTGTAGGCCCTCCACTTGGGTGAATTCCTTTTGTAAACAAGGGTGAGCTTTAAGGGTAATGAATCTCAAAATCCTTTCTTCTTTTTAATGTTGTTAAAGAGTCTTTTGGTTCACCATTCAGTAGGCCTTGGAAGTCATGGGTTTTAGAATTGTTTTTGAATGCATGCCTACTTTAAAGTGTTATTAGCTTGCATATGTGTTCAAATGTTCTCACATGTTCTTAGTTAGGTCAAAACTTTTCCTTCAAGATAGACCCCCTTCAAAGCGACGAGCTCAGATTCCAACCTCTTAATCTTCTGGGCAGAAGAATAAGCTTCGGCTACCACAACCATTGCCACCTCCTTGGCAGTCTTTATATCATTTTGGTCAAGGGGCATAGACTCGGTTGCCAGAATAGCCGTCTTCTGCATCCTGGAAAGTAGGACAGTCTTCTTATACTCGGTCGTATGCTTCACAAAGGAACTTGGGCAAACAACCCCTCTTACGCCATCAACAAACTTGGCACAAGCGTCAATGTCTTCAAGCAGATTTGGTTTCAAAAATGCACATATCTCAGCAGCCACCCCAGAAGCAGGCTTAGTGGATTTCTCACAGCTGCCCACGCAAGCAGTCTCCTCCTTCCCAGTAGGCGAATCAGTCTCAGCAGTAGGAGAAATGGGCCTTGGCTCCACTTTAGCAGTAGAGTCCACCTTATTGCTCTTCATAATAACAAGCCTCTACAAAGGTGAACCAGACCTAGCTCCTAATGGATGTCTTGTTACAGATTTCGGCACTAGGGTATCACAAGACCTCTACGCTGAGCAATCCTATCAGCAATCGTACTAGCCATTCTCAACATGGCAGACACCACATGCTCAGATCTAAAAGCATTATTTTTCTTCTGATTGGAAGAAGTCATGTCAATCACAGGCCTCTCGGCAGCTGGCAGACCCTCACGGGCAGCGAAGGAAGTCTTCAGCTTTTTTCTCAATCGGCATCTCTTGAGCAGGTGAGGAAGATCTCTTGTTTCCTGTTGGAAGTATGCCCACAAAGCCACTCATTTGATGTAATAGTTTTTGGAATACTTATTGTGTTAAACTGTAATATGTTTAATGAAGGGCAAAGCTTATTGTTATTCACTATTTATTGTATTATGTGTTTAAGCAATAAGGTAATCCAAGGAATGTATTTAATTGAAGAGAGAAATGATCTAAGTATGTTAGATTAACGAGACCATTCTCTTATGCTCATTCCTAAAACGTTCCTAGCCATAGGATTGCCAATTGGGCATTAACAATCCGCTAAGGTTAGTATGTGTTATGTTAACTCAAGTGTGAGTATGACTAGTCTCAAGTCATTTAGTGTAGGACACTGAGAAAAACACATAGATGCTCAAAAAGTAATTGAGTACACAGAACCACGTTCAAAAGAGAGTTCGAACATACATGTCATGTAGGAACTCGTAAGTTGCAATATGCAAAGTAGTCCTTTGACCTAAGGCATCATAGATGTTTAATGGTTAGGTCCTTGATCTTTGATCATGTCAAAGGCATTCCATCGAGAGTGTCCACAACATTGTTGGGGTCAAGCTATCTAGTCATGTAGGCATATGAATGCACAACAAGGGATCTCTAACCTTCCATGGTGGAGGGAGAAACTCTGAGATATGAATCGGGAGTCTTTGGCCAAAGCATACAAATATGATTTAGGAAGTTTGCTCCAAATCATATTCAATTGAATCATACTGATATGAGCATATTTATGCGATTTAGTTAGCTTGTTCTCGTGCATTTATGTTGTTTATTCGTATTTAATTTAGTATTTTTAAGCTATTTTCGTATGTTTGTAGGTCCCAAGGGGTAAAATATCAAGAAAGTGCATTTTGGAGCCTTTTGGAGCATTTTTGGGCATGTTTTGGATAGCATATGCTTGGAGCAATGTTGATGGACGAAATTGAAGACCAAGGCATGCTAGGAATCAGCTATGAGAAGAGGAAAAATTAATTCAAGTCAAAGAAGGAAACGGAATCCAAGAAGAAGAAGGGTTGACTAAGTCAAAGTTTCCTTACTTTGACCTTTGACTTTCCTAAGCCTATTTTATCAAGGTTTCATTTACAAGGAGGGAATCCTAGACAATTTGGGACTCCTAATTCCTTGCTCAACAAGGTTGCCGCACTCTTCCTTCACCTTTTCTTCCTTGTCGTGCAAGGAGGACCTTTCCCTTGCCCTTTAGGTTTCAGCCGCAACTTCCCCTTACATTTCCCTTTCTTGCTGCTTACTCCAGCCCCTTTCCCTTTTATTTTAGGATAGTTTTGAACCTAAAACATCAAGGAAACACTTTTCCTTGCATTGTAAGACATTTCCCTTTTATTTCTGTCCCTTGCCGCAAGTGATTTACCTTTCCCTTACACTTTCTGTCCTTGCCGCACCTAATAACCCAAATCCCTTAGGTTTTGACTTTTAATTCCTATTTCCCTTTCAGTTTTGGAGTGAGTATTGATTACCTAAATTAAAGAGGAGCCTTGTCCTATAAATACTACCCCATGCCGCACCACAAAGAATAATTCACACAACTATTCAATCATTCACACACTTTCAGCTAAAAATCCTTTCTTGCCGCAGCCCTCACTCTTTCTAGACTTCCATCCCTCATCCAAACACATCCATACCCATCTCAGACCATTTGTGCCGCAGCAACGTGGAGAGGAAGGAGCCTTGGACATTTCAAGCTTGAAGATTGGAGCATTCTAGGTGTACTTCGTTCTTAATTCAATGTTTACTTTATTATTCTCTAATCTTGTTGTGACTATGAGTGGCTAAGCCCCCTACTTAGCTAGGGGGAAATTCAAAGCCATGAACATGCTTGAGATATGAATTGATTTCTTCCAATTGTGACTTGATGAATCGTGAATGCAATTCAATTAACTGTTTTATTCATAACTTGTTCTTGTATGTTGATTGAGGATGCATACTTAGTTTTCATGCAGGAATTTGATGCTAGAATGTAAGGGAGTTTCACCTAATCGTTATGAACTTACATTCACAAGTAGTGAAGGTTGCTTGTCACAATCGCGTTAATTGGATTCCTGGAAAACGTATCATGCATCATAGTTACGAATGCCTTGTCAACACTTATGATTTTCATGGAACTTAATGATCTCTAATTGTATCTCTTCTATGCATCATGTAGGGAACCGTTGGAGAATAATTTGGGTTGTCGTATGCATCATCCAATTCAATGACATAAGGAAAATCTGAGGGTCAATTAGTGCATCACGGTTAATCTGGGGTGTTGAGGTTCATGGTTCATTGAAAAGCAATTGGAAATCGATTCGTATACAAGTGTGTCATGTGTGGAGAAGGACCCTCTAGCTAGCCCATCAACCATAAAAGTTTTCAAACTTGTTTTCAAAATCTGTTTCACTTTACAAAGTCTTTGTTTTATTTTCAAATTCGTTCAAACCAAAACCCCCCTTTTACTTTCTTGTTTTAAAGTGTCTAAAACTTGTTTTCCTTGTGTTTTCAAGTGTTTTGAGTCAACCTAAAACCAATTTTCGTCCAAAACCTCTCCTAGTGTTCTTAATCTGTCTTTAAAGTGTTTTAAACCGTTTTAAGTGTTTTTAACTTGTTTTGAGTCTTGTAAACCTTTCCAAACGTTTTTAACTTTGTTTTTGTATTTTTAGAGTCGATTAGCAATCCCTCCTAATCCCCGGTCCAGAACGATCCCTACTTGCGTACTTACTACAATAGACAACAAGAGGGTTTAATTTGAGTGCTTAACTTTTATCACATCACATACAGAGAAGTATCACATTCGATAGTAGACATAAAACAAACTATCACTCAAACAATGTGATTAAGACTATTGTAGTAGAGAAGGACCGTATTGCATTGTAGTTGTAACTGGATAGGTTCACCAACCACTTCTACTTAGCTTGGGTAGCCATGACATGCTGCTAGGTGTCACTCATGGTTTATGGAAGCCCTGAGGGTTAGCAAACACTAATCTTCATCAATGGGAGAATTGAAATGTAGCTTCAATTCACAATCAATCGTTAAGAGTAACAATCGCCCACTGCCTTGCTAATTGGAACCTAGTGGATCGTACACTGAGTAAGGATGAAAGTGAAGAAATATAAATGAGATGGATAAGCAATTAAATGGTTTAATTGAGAATGGTCAAGATTAATTAATTAGTTAATTAATCTTACGAAAGATTCGTATTGGGCTTTTAAAATGGTTTTGGGTTTCGGGGTCCACAAGGCCCATTGAGTTTAGGTTGTGCGATAACTAAAACTAAATGGAAATTAACCCAAAAACAAAGTCAAAAACAGGCCAAGGGTGAGTGGTAGCAAACTTGGGTTAATTGCAGGTTTGCCACTCACATGTGAGGTGGTATAAAGGGAACTTTATAGCCATTCTCTCACTAGGGTTTTCTTAAGGAAAAGAAGAGAAACTATTTCTCTCTTTTTCATATAGAGGCTGGCCACTTAGGGGAGGTATAGCTAGCAATCTTTCTTTCTCTAAGTCATCCATTTCATCTTTACACCTCATCCTTGGTGTGGAGACTTAGAGACATCAAACCTTTGGTGTTCTTCGAGATCCTTTCCTCATATCCTCAAGGAACAAAGGAGAAGCAAAGAAGCAATCATCCAAGGAGCAAGGAGGTGACTTGAAGGCCCTCCACTTGGGTGAATCCCTTGTGTAAACAAGGATGAGCTTCAAGGGTAATGAAACTTAAACTCTCTCTTCTCTTTAGCTTGTTAAAGAGTATATTGGTTCACCATTCACTAGGCTTTGAAAGTCATGGGTTTTAGAATCTTTTTGAATGTATGCCTACTTTAAAGTCTTATTAGTTTGCATGTGTTCAAATGTTCTCACATGTTCTCACTATGAGGATGACTTACAAGCCAAATGCTTAGTCCTCACTTCACTTAGTGAGGAGCTTAAGAAGCTACAAAAGCACATGGACACTTTTTGTGCCATGGTTGATAGTTTGCATAAGATGCATGACATTGAGACAAGTAACGCACGATTCTCAAATATTTGTAGTCTATAGAATGCCAAAATGGCAAAGGGGACATCGGTCCAAAAACATGACAAAAGATGGAAATGATTTTTCAAGATCTTGATAGTGAAAATGGCCCAAGATTTTTTCCCTGCATCTCTCTCAAATGATTTCACTAAGTTTATAGTAAGCTATAAAGTGAATAGATTCGATCATAGTTTTACCGAGATGATTGACATGTGTTGTGAGTTTGAACAAAGTTTCAGAAAGGACAGTGGGAATGAGAATGCAATCACAAGGAAAAGGTTGCATAAGAGGAAGGCAAGAAAATCCAAAGGAACATGCTTTCATTGTGGAAAGGATGAACGTTGGAAGAAGAAATACGGGGTGCGCATTGTGAGCCTTATGACACGAACTTTTGAAGGGACTATTTCTGTCATAGAGAGTGCTTTTACAGTGAGCTCCAATTCCTGGATATTTGATTCAGGCGCTAGTCAACATATCTGCAATTCGTTGCAGGGACTAACAGGGAGCCGGACACTGCGCAATGGGGAGATGATTGTGCGAGTTGGGAACGACACTAAGATCTCTGTAAAAGCAGTTGGCAGCTACATGCTTAAACTACCCTATGGGGAAGTCTTGGAACTTAAAAGTTGTTTATATTTTCCTTCATGTATAAAGAATTTGATTTATGTCTCTATGCTTTTAGGAGATGGGCACTCAGTATTGTTTGACAAAATGAGTTGCAGTTTATACTTGAACGGTCGTATTATCTCTCATGGTAATATGATAGAGGGACTTTTTCACCTAGAGACAATTAGTGGAATGCACTGTATTGAAAGCGGGAATACCTCAAAACCCAAAAGGGCTAGAGAAGAAGTTAACCAAGAAAAGATGTGCCATGTAACTTGGACATGTGAACCTTGATAAGATTTGCAAGATGTCGAAAGACGGATATTTTTGCCCATTAGGTAATGACCAAATGGGTACTTTTGAATGTTGCTTGAAAGGGAAGATGACCAAATCTCCATTCACTGGGAAGGGAGAGCGTGCCACTGAAATTCTAGGGTTAATCCACATTGACGTATGTGGACCTATGTCTACTACATCGAGAGGAGGCTTCTCCTACTATATCACATTCCCCGACGATCACTCTCGGTTTGGCTATATGTATCTTATGAAGTACAAGTCAGAATCCTTTGAAAAGTTCAAAGAATTCAAGAATGAAGTTAAGAAGCAAATTGGGAAGCAGATATAGATCCTAAGATAAGATCGAGGGGGAGAGTATCTAAGTAACGAGTTCCTAGATTATCTCAAAGAGTGTGGAATAATATAACAGTGGACTCCACCGGGAACTCCACAACTTAATGGAGTTTCTGAAAGGAGAAATCAAACCTTGATGAACATGGTTAGTTCTGTGATGAGTTTCGTTGATCTACCAGTAACAGTGGACTCCACCGGGAACTCCACAACTTAACGGATGTTTTTGTTTCTTGTTTTTAGGTACTAGTTTATGACTCGAAGTTCTCAACCAGTTCGTGAACACATCTTTGACTTTGACGACGATTTTGAGAGGACTTTGAGAAGGAGGAGGAATCAACAAGAGTCTAACCCACCTATCCCTGAACCTGAGCTTGAAGAACACGAAGTAGAGGAGGAAGAAGTCCCCACGACACAAGTTGTACAAGTCATGGCAGCGGATAATCGAACCATCAAAGAGCTCTCTGCCTCGGGTGTGGACAATGCCATGCCCCTATGCATCCAATACCCCACGGCAGCAGTAGGGAAGACAGAAGAGTTTGAGTTGAAATCAAGCTTGTTGCATCACATTCCGAAGTACCATGGGCTGTCCATGGAGGATCCTAACAAGCATTTGAAGGAGTTTGAAGTTGTTTGCTCGAGCATGACCCCGGTGAATGTTGATGGCAGTATCTTGAAGATGAAGGCTTTTCCCTTTTCGCTCTTAGAGAAGGCTAAAGATTGGTTGTATGAACTAGCGCCCGGGATGGTTACATCTTGGGAAAGTATGAAACGAGCGTTCTTAGAGAAGGTGAATCGTTTCCAGCTTATTATGAACGTTTTAAAACTCTTGTTGCTTCATGTCCACAACACCAAATGAAGGAGAAGCTGCTCATTCAATACTTCTACGAAGGACTCCTCCCCATTGAATGCCAAATGCTAGATGCCTCAGCAGGTGGTGCGTTGGTTGACAAAACTCCGGTGGCTGCCAAGACTCTCATTGCAAACCGAGCACTCAATGCACAACAATATGAAGGTGTTGGACAGAGGGGGAGCTCACGGCCACACAGTGTGAATGAGGTAAGTACAATTTCTGAAATGCAATCACAAATAGCTAATCTTACCGCTCTTGTGTCTCAGGTTGTAATTGGATCAAAACCACAAGAAAATCAAGTTTGTGGCGTGTGCTCCATCCAAGGTCACCAATCCGAGACATGCCCACAGTTGATTGAGAATGGGGGATGGGAATCTGCCAATGCTATTGGATTCCAATGCCAAAACCAAACCAAATACAATCCATACTCAAACACATACAACCCTGGATGGAGACGATCACTCTCGGTTTGGCTATATGTATCTTATGAAGTACAAGTCAGAATCCTTTGAAAAGTTCAAAGAATTCAAGAATGAAGTTAAGAAGCAAACTGGGAAGCAGATATAGATCCTAAGATAAGATCGAGGGGGAGAGTATCTAAGTAACGAGTTCCTAGATTATCTCAAAGAGTGTGGAATAATATAACAGTGGACTCCACCGGGAACTCCACAACTTAATGGAGTTTCTGAAAGGAGAAATCAAACCTTGATGAACATGGTTAGTTCTATGATGAGTTCCGCTGATCTACCAGTAACATTCTGGGGATACGCTCTATATACAGCAACTTACTTGCTTAATAGAGTCCTTTCCAAGTCAGTTTAACAGATGCCCTACGAGATATGGCATGGAAGAAAGCCAAGTCTTAATCATATTAAGATTTGGGGTTGTGAAGCATATGTCAAGAAGCTTGAAGCTACTAAGCTTGAAGCAAGATCAGTTAGGTGCTATTTTGTGGGATATCCTAGAGAAACTATTGGATATGAGTTCTACCATCCTGACGACCAGAAAGTCTTTGTCGCCAGAACTGCTGAGTTTCTAGAGGATGAATTTGTTCTCAAAGGAACTATAAGTAAAACGATGGAAATAATGAGATTAATGATGAACCATGAACAAGCACTCGACAAGTTGACAACCTTGTTCCTGAACCCCTAGCTCCACGTAGATCTGAACGGGTCAGCAAGCCACCTAAGAGGTATGGCTTGGATAACGACTTTGGGGAGTTGCACCTTCTGAGTGACAATGACACAATGGAAGACCGTAGAGACTACACTAAAGCAATGTCCAACTTTGATTCAAAGAGATGGCAAGTGGCCATGAAATCTGAGATGGATTCCATGTATCAAAATCAGGTATGGACTTTTGTAGACCCTCCAGAAGGTATAGTACCCGTTGGAAACAAATGGGTATTCAAGAGGAAGATAGACGCTGATGGGAACGTGGAGACTTATAAGGCTAGACTAGTAGCCAAGGTTACAAGCAACGAGAAGGGATTGACTATGAAGAAACCTTCTCTTCTGTAGCTACGATTAAGTCCATTTGGATTCTGCTTGCTATAGTTATGTACCATGATTATCAGATATGGCAAATGGACGTGAAGACAGCCTTTTTGAACGACTACCTAGAGAAAGAGCTCTATATGACTCAACCCGAAGGTTTCGTGTCCAAGTCTGAAAAGACTAAGGTATGCAAGCTTCAGAGATCCATTTATGGACTTAAGCAAGCCTCCAAGAGCTGGAATATTCGTTTTGATGCTGAAATCAAATCGTTTGGTTTTACTCAAAACGAACACGACAATTGTGTTTATCAAAAGGTCGTTGGGGATGCAGTAGCATTCCTAGTGTTATATGTAGATGACATATTGCTATTCGGGAATGACACTGTAGTACTTTCTTCTGTAAAAGTGTGGTTGTCCAAAAACTTCCACATGAAAGATTTGGGAGATGCATCTTATGTGCTTGGGATAAAGCTCTATTGTGATAGATCTAGAAAATTGATTGGATTATCCCAATCTATGTACATAGATATAGTGCTAAGTAAGTTCTAGATGGAACAATCTAAGAAAGGTTTTCTTCCCGTGAGACATGGAATTCACCTTTCTAAGTCCATGGGACCTAAGACTCCTGAAGAAATACGGTAAATGAGTGTTATTCCTTATGCTTCCGGCATAGGAAGTCTCATGTATGCCATGATATGCACAAGGCCTGATATCGCATATGTTGTGAGCATTACTAGCCGATATCAATCTAACCCAGGATCAGAACACTGGGCAGCTGACAAGAGAGTCCTTAAGTACTTAAGAAGAACTAAGGACATGTTCCTCGTTTATGGAGGAGCGACAAAGTTGCGAGTGGAAGCCTATACAGACGCAAATTTCCAATCTGACATCGACGATAGAAGTTCCAACTCCGGATATGTGTTCACTCTAAATGGTGGGGCTGTCAGCTGGAGCTGAAGCCGACAAAGAAGCGTTCTCGATGAAGAAGTTCATTACTGAACTTGGAGTGGTTCCAACCATTACATCACCAGTAACTTTGTACTGTGATAATAGTGGGGCGATAGCTCAAGCCAAGGAACCCAAGGCACATCAAAAGAACAAGCATTTTGACAGACGCTTTAATATCATTAGAAGATATGCTATCGAGGGGAAAGTTAACATCCTCAAAGTTGCCTTAGCCGATAACGTAGCAGATCCACTGATAGAAGCATATTTATGCGACTTAGTTAGCTTGTTTTCGTGCATTTATGTTGATTGTTCTTAGTTAATTTAGTATTTTAAGCAATTTTCGTCTGTTTGTAGGTTCTAAGTGCCAAAGTGGCAAGAAAGTGCTATTTGGAGCATTTTGGAGCATTTTTGGGCCAAGATTGGATAGTGCATGCATAGAGTCATGAGGATGGACGAAATTGAAGACCTAAAGAGGCTAGGTAGGTGTTTAGGAGATTGAAGAATTAATTCAAGGAAGAAAGGAGCTGAGCAAGAAGGAAGGAAATAAGTCCAAGTTGCCTAATTTGGTCTTAACTTTCCTATTTCCAATCCATTCAATTTCCAGCAGCAAAGATGCTTCCTAAATAATATGGGACATTTAAATATAGGTTCTAGAAGTCCTAATACCTGCCTAGGAAGTTGCCGCACCTAATCATCCAACTTACCTTTCTTATTGCAACAAATCTGCCAAGGAAATCACATTCCCTTTCCCTTTTTCACCCAGCCGCACCTCTCCTTACACTTTCCCCTTTCTTTGCTGCAAGATTCATTCCCTTTTCTTTCCCCAAATCAGGAATTACGCCACTTACCCTTTCCTAAAATCCCAGCCGCACCAAATATGCAAGGAATTCAACTTTCCCTTTATTTTTAGTCACTGCCGCATTCCCTTACCCCTTTTCCTTTTAATTCTGATTTCTTACCTTTTCTTGCAGGATTTGGAGAATTAAACTTACCCAATTTCAGTCCCAAACCGTGCCCTATATTTCTCTATAAATACAAGGCCCTTGCCGCACCCTAAACATACCATTCCACCACCCATCCTTCACCACAATTCACCTACATCCATCCATTCATTCCCATACACTCATCCAGCCACAAGACATTCTTTGCCGCGCCCATCCTTCACCACAATTCACCTACATCCATCCATTCATTCCATACACACAATCAGCCACTTTTCACTTCTTGCCGCAACCCACTCACCCCCTAAACTTCCTTCCCTCCATCCAAAACACATCCATACACAACCTTAGACACTTGTGCCGCAGCAAGGTGGAGAAGAATGAGGCCTTTGACGTTCAAGCTTGAAGATTGGATCGTTCTAGGTGTACTTCGTTCTTATTTTCAATGTTTACTTTATTATTCTCTGATTTTGTTGTGACTATGAGTGGCTAAACCCCTACTTAGCTAGGGGGAAGTTCGAAGCCATGAACATGCTTGAGATATGAATTGATTTCTTCCAATTGTGATTTGATAAATCGTGAATGCAATTCAATTAACTGTTTTATTCATAACTTGTTCTTGTATGTCGATTAAGAGGGCCCGCTTAGTTTGCATGCTTGAATTTGATGCTAGAATATAAGGGAGTTTCACCTAATCGTTATGAACTTATATTCATGAGTAGTGAAGGTTGCTAGTCACAATCGCGTTAATTGAGTTCCTGGCAAACGTATCATGCATTCATAGTTACGAATGCCTTGTCAACACTTATGATTTTTATTGAACCTAATGATCTCTAACTGTTTCTCTTCTATGCATTCATGTAGGGGACCGTTGGAGAATAATTTGGGTTGTCGTATGCATCATCCAATTCAATGACATAAGGAAAATCTGAGGGTTAGTTAGTGCATCACGGTTAATCTGGGGTGTTGAGGTTCATGGTTTATTGAAAAGCAATTGGAAATCGATTCATGTACAAGTGTGTCATGTGTGGAGAAGGACCCTCTAGCTAGCCCATCAACCATCCAACTTCCAAAATCGTTTTCAAACTTGTTTTACTTTAAAATCTGTTTTGTCTTTAAATTGCTCGTTTTACTTTCAAATTCGTCCAAACCAAACCCCCCTTTTACTTTCTTGTTTCAAAGTGTTTAAAATCTGTTTTGTTTATGTTTTTAAGTGTTTTAAGTCAAGCTAAAACCAATTTTCGTCCAAAATCATCCCTAGTGTCTAGAATCTGTCTAATAAGTGTTTTTAAGCAGTTTTAATTGTTTTTAACTTGTTTTGAGTCTTGTGAACATGTTTTGAGTCTCTTGAGTCTTTTCAAACGTTTTTAACTTTGTTTTTGTGTTTTTGAGTCAGTTTAGAGGTTATTAGCAATCCCTCCTAATCCCCGGTCCAGAACGATCCCTACTTGCATACTTACTACAATTGACAACAAGAGGGTTTAATTTGTGTGTTTAACTTTTATCACATCATCCACTGACGAAGCCAATGTCTCAAATCCAACTTGACCACCATACATAAAGGATGGGTATTAGATACATGGGAAGGTGCCACAAGACCTCTACGCTGAGCAATCCTATCAGCAATCGTACTAGCCATTCTCAACATGGCAGACACCACATGCTCAGATCTAAAAGCATTATTTTTCTTCTGATTGGAAGAAGTCATGTCAATCACAGGCCTCTCGGCAGCTGGCAGACCCTCACGGGCAGCGAAGGAAGTCTTCAGCTTTTTTCTCAACCGACATCTCTTGAACAGGTGAGGAAGATCTCTTGTTTCCTGTTGGAAGTATGCCCACAAATCCACTCATTTGATGTAATAGTTTTTGGAATACTTATTGTGTTAAACTGTAATATGTTTAATGAAGGGCAAAGCTTATAGTTATTCACTATTTATTGTATTATGTGTTTAAGCAATAAGGGAATCCAAGGAATGTATTTAACCTAAGAGAGAAGTGATCTAAGTAAGTTAGATTAATGAGACCTTTCTCTTATGCTCATTCCTAAAACGTTCCTAGCCATAGGATTGCCAATTGGGCATTAACAATCCGCTAAGGTTAGTATGTGTTATGTTAACTCAAGCGTGAGTATGACTAGTATCAGGACATTAGTGTTGGACACTGAGACAAACACATAGGTGCTCAAAAGGTAATTGAGTACACTGAACCACGATCCAAAGAGAGTTCGAACATACATGTCATGTAAGAACTCGTAAGTTGCAATATGCAAAGTAGTTCTTTGATCTGAGGCATCATAGATGTCTAATGGTTAGGTCCTTGATCTTTGATCATGTCAAAGGAATTCCATCGAGAGTGCCCACGACATTGTTGGGGTCAAGCTATCTAGTCATGTAGGCATATGAATGAACAACAAGGGATCTCTGACCTTCCATGGTGGAGGGAGAATACTTTGAGATATGATTCGGGAGTCTTTGGCCAAAGCATACGAATATGACTTAGGAAGTTTTTTCCAAATCATATTCAATTGAATCATACAGAGAAGTATCATATTGGATGGTAGACATAAAATAGACATAAAACAAACTATCACTCAAACAATGTGATTAAGAGTATTGTATTAGAGAAGGACCGTATTGCATTGTAATTGTAACTGGATAGGTTCTCCAACCACTTCTACTGAGCTTGGGTAGCCATGACATGATGCTAGGTGTCACTCATGGTTTGTGGAAGCCCTGAGGATTAGCAAACACTAATCTTCATCAAAGGGAGAATTGAAATGTAGTTTCAATTCACAATCGGTCGTTAAGAGTAACAATGGCCCATTGCCTCGCTAATTGGAACCTAATGGATCGTACACCGAGTAAGGATGAAAGTGAAGAAATATAAATGAGATGGATAAGCAATTAAATGGTTTAATTGAGAATGGTCAAGATTAATTAATTAGTTAATTAATCTTACGAAAGGTTCGTATTGGGCTTTTAAGTTGGTTTTGGGTTTCGGGGCCCAAAAGTGTTTTTGGTCCACAAGGCCCATTGAGTTTAGGTTGTGTGACAACTAAAACTAAATGGAAATTAACGCAAAAACAAATTCAAAACCGGCTAAGGGTGAGTGGTAGCAAACTTGGGTTAATTGCAAGTTTGCCACTCACATGTGAGCTGATATAAAGGCAACTTTATAGCCATTCTCTCACTAGGGTTTTCTTAAGGCAAATAAGAGAAACTCTTTCTCTCTTTTTCACATAGAGGCAGGCCACTTAGGGGAGGTATAGCTAGCAATCTTTCTTCCTCTACGTCATCCATTTCGTTTTCACACCTCATCCTTGGTGTGGAGACTTAGAGACACAAAACCTTTGGTGTTCTTGAAGATCCTTTCTTCACATCCTCAAGGAGCAAAGGAGAAGAAAAGAAGCAATCATCCAAGGAGCAAGGAGGTGACTTGAAGGCCCTTCACTTGGGTGAATCCTTTGTGTAAACAAGGATGAGCTTCAAGGGTAATGAAACTCAAACTATCTCTTCTCTTTAATTTGTTAAAGAGTATATTGGTTCACCATTCACTAGGCTTTGAAAGTCATGGGTTTTAGAATTGTTTTTGAATGTATGCCTACTTTAAACTGTTATTAGTTTGCATATATGTTCAAATGTTCTCACATGTTCTTAGCTAGGACAAAAATTTTCTTTCACTTCCACCTTCATTCATAGTAGGCTCCACGACATCGATCAGACGAGCCAATGGATCCACCTTGATCCTCTTTACCTCATTTCTTATGAGCAGCCCACCTTTCTAATAGCAAAGAAGACTAAGCAGCCAATGCCGTTCTCGGTGCATGCCCAGCATTCCGGTAGCCCATGTGGCCCACGACCTTTTCATTTCTCTCAATCACCGGCCTAGCCCGCGTCTTGTCTAAAAGCCCAAAGGATATGAGCCATGCGACTCGCCTAGCACTGCACCCCGGCGCCACAATCCGCGGCCTTAATGCCACAATCCATGGCCCCAGCCGCACAGCTGCCCTTGGCTTTAGCCAAACCGAGTAGCCCAAGCAGTGGTCCCTGCCACAACACCTCCTCGGCCCATGCCGAGCCAACTCCTAGCCCTTGTCAGTCGATGTGCCGCACCACCCCGACGGCTGCCCCGCTGTAGCACCATCCAAGAAGAAGACAAGGAAAATTAATTTTTTCTTACCTCAGTGCGGCACGGAGAAGACGAAGAAAACAACCAAAGACGATCCTTTGCATGGGCAAGTGTAGAAGATTGCTGGGGGAGGGGGAACAAATATCCTCTAGCTTTCTCTCTTTTGTAGGGTAGAATAGATTGCTATCTAAAGTTGATTTAATCATCTACTTAAGGAAGACTTAAATAAGCTTTGACAAAAAATTATTTCACTTTCCTAGAAGGATCTAATTTCCTATTAAAGAGGGAATTTGCTGTTGGAAATGTTCCCTAAAACCAATCATATGATGATACTTTATGGACATTTCACATGTTAAACTAATCTAGTTTAATAAAAAGGGCAAAGATTATTGTTTCAACCTATCTCATATAAATGTTATGTGCTTAAACGATAAGTCCAAGGAATATGCTATTGGGAGAATGTGATCTAAAGAAGTTAGATTCATGAGACCATTCTCTTTCATATACATATCCTAAAAGTTCCTGATCATAGGATTGTCAATTGGGCATTGACAATCCGTTAAGATCAGTACGTGCTATGTCTTCTCTTAGGGAGAGTGACTGGTCTTGAGTTATTGGTGTGAATGACACCAAGACAAGCATGTAGGTGCTCAATAGAGAATGAGTCCATTGAACGCGATCAACGAGGAGTTCTCATATTCATGTCATATGAGAACTCATGGTTGGGATAATGCAAAGTAGTCCTTTGACCTGAGGCATCATAGTTGTCTTGTGGTTAGGTCCTTGATCTTTGGCTATGTCAAAGTCACTCCGTCAGAGGGTGTCCACGGCATAGTTGGGGTTAAGCCTCTTAGCCATGGAGGCAAGTGAATGCGCGACAAGGGATCTCTAACCTTCAAACCGTTTGAGGGAGAATACTCTATGATATGATTAAGAATCTCTGGCCAGAGTATGAATGAGATTTAGGAAGTCGTTCCAAATCACATTCAAGGTAATCATATAAGTAAATGAATCACATTGGATAGTAGACATGAATAAACTATCAAACCAAACAATGTGGTCCACAGTATTGTATTAGAGAAAGACCGTATTGCATTGTAATCCTAAACTGAATAGGTTCTCCACCTCTTCTGATTAGCTTGGGTAGCCATGATACACTGCTAGGTGTCACTCATGGTTTGTGGAAGCCCTAAAGATGTATAATCATTTAAAGGAGAATTGAAAGTATGTTTCAATTCACAATCGATCGTTACGAGTAACAATCGCCCACTGCCTCGCTAAAAGGAACCTAATGGATCGCACACCGTGTAAGGTAATGATTGAAGGATATAATGAAGATGAGTAAGGACAATTAAATAGTTTAATTGTATGTGGCAAGGATTAATTAAAAGTTAATTAATCTAGAATGAAAGGTTCGTTTTAGGCCTTAAGTTAGTTTTGGGTTTCGGGACACAAAAGGGTTTTGGTCCACAAGGCACATAAGGTTTAAGTTGTGTGACAACTAAAACAAAATGGGCAATTAACCCACTAACAATAGGGAGGCCGGCCATGATTAGAGAGGGAGTGGGTTTTGGACTTATTACAAGTTTGCCACTCCAATGAAGGGAGGTATAAATGTGACTTTATAGCTTTTCTTCATTAGGGTTTTCTTTGAGGAAAGATGAGAGGTTTTGGCTCTCTCTTTCTCTCTAGGAAGGCCGGCCACCATGGGGGAGTTTACTAGCATCTAACTCTTCCATGGCCACTTATCTTCTTCCTCAACCATCCTTGGTGTCGAAACTTAGAGGTCTCCAACTTTGGTGACTTTTGGAGAACCCAATTCTTCCGTCCATATTCAAGAAGACATGGAGCCAAGAAGCAAAGTTCCTCCATCCAAATCCATGGAGCCAAGGAGCAAATGTGACAAAGGAAGAAGGCCCTCACATGGGTGATTAACCTTTGCTAAGAAAAGAGGTACTTCAAAGGTATAAAGAAATCTCAACTCTTTCTCTTAGATCTTGAGTTGAGTCTTGGTTCACCATAACTACTAGGCTTTGAATTTCATAGGTAATGTTTTTGTTTTGAGTGCATACAAGCATGCCATAGATGTTGCTCAAATGAACATGTTTTTCACAAAATTTTCCTTCAAGTGGTACCAAGAGCCTAGGTCTAGTAGTTGGTGAATCCTTTTGGGTTTTGTAGTTCATAGTCTTTTGATTTAAATATTGTAATTGTTACAAGCTTTATTCTTGCTTCTTTGAATGTAAATTTTGCTAGAAAATTTGTCATCTCAAATGTTGTAGATGTAGTTCATATGAGCATGAATTTTGAAGCTAAAATTTGGTGCCATGTTTTTGGGAAATTCGGCCAAATCCAAAGGGTGGATTTTTGGGTTCATGTTTGTCTTGTTAAAAGTGTTTTAAAATGACATTAGGAACCCCTAAGTACCCTAGCATGATAATATGTTATTTCCCTTAAGTTTGAGAGTTTTTTTGGGATGTCTTTGAGTGAAAAATGTTCATGGAGCTTTTATGGGTTTTCATGGATGTTCTTCATTGTTCTTGTTATGTTCTTAGCAAGACCAAAAAGGTTGGGAATTTTGATTCGAAAAGGTGTTTGATTGTTTACTTGTTTTTGTTTGTGATGGATGATATGTTTTTCAATCATCACTAGGTGTGGTCACCCATACCTATTTTCTTACAACACTTTACTTTCCATGTTTCATGGAACCATGTTTTATTGAATTCACTATTCACACCATACCAATCACTTACACCTTTCCATCACCTTTCAAACTAAAATCAACTCACACACATCACTCTCACACTTGACATGGCCGGCCACCCCTATAATGGGGGTACTTTTGGGGCTTTTATGCAATTACATAAAGTTTTGATACTTTTGTGTATTTGTACTTTGACCCGAAAGTTTACGTTTTTACGTAAAGGCCCAAAATCATTAAAGGACAAATTGTTTTGCTCCTTTAATGAAGTTTTTGCATTTGTTGAAATTTTTGGGTTCTAGTTGTAATTACATGAAGTAGTGGACTTTTGTGTTTTTACAAAGTGACCTCAAAAGTTTGTGTTTTGCAATATAGCCCAATGGTTGAGGTTATTGCTTTTTGGCCCAAATTAGGTTGAGAACAAAATGGTTTTGTCTCTTTAAATGAGAATTGGATTTTCATTTCATTTAGCTCCAATTAAATCAATTCTATGGATACAAAAACCAAATGACAATGTTGCATTCAAGTTTAATTAGTTAAAGCGTTAATTAATTAAAGAAAGGGTGATTATGAACCTAAGCCTACGATAATTGAGCTATGTGATTGGCCGTCTTTCAAATTTGTTTGAACCATGGGAATGTGTAGATTAGATTTTGGTTGTAATTTGATATGATCAAATGTTGTAAGAGAGCATAAGCTCTTCTTTACTTTAAAGTAATTTGTTTTGATCAAATGTTGTAAAAGAGCATAAGCTCTTCTTTACTTTGAAGTACTCCTTTCTTGTTTTATTTGATATGCATGAAATTGGAGTAGAGGGTCCAACGCCCAATAAGAAAACACGCCTTAATGTGATTAAACGCGTAACTAATTAAACTTGAATGCAACATTGTCATTTAGTTTTTGGGTAACATTGTGGAGCCAAAAATAATCAAGAGGTGACACATGGATTTTTGGGTAAAAAGGATAAAATTACTGTCGAGGCACACCAAAATTCCTACGCACGAGCAGTGGACAATCGTCCCTCAATCAAGTCAAAAATGCCCAAATAGGTATTTATTTATAACCTATTTCATCAATCCCTCATCATATCTTCTCCACAAGGTAACCTCTAAATCATTCCTTTTTTATTATTTTAATTAGCCAATTAATTGATTGATTATTCAATTAATTAGCTAATTAAACATAAATGATGAACCTAACCCACAAATCCATCCAACCGGATGGTCCATCTCCTCCCAAGGTGGCCGGCCACACCCCTATATAAACACCCTCATTCTCTTCAAAACTCAATTCCAATTCTCTTGCTAAATTCTCTAAATTCTCCAAACACTTTTCCCTGAAAATTCTAACTTTGCCATCAGAGGTTCTTTGGCCAATGCCCCCCCCCCCCCCCCCCCCCCCCCCCCCCCGATTTATCATGGGCGCATAAGGCTCTTGATCTTGACCTAAGGTGTTATTTGTTTTGTAGGTGCAATTTTGTCCAAGAACAAGGAGGAAAAAATTTGCATCCACATCTTGGGATAAGTCTAAGGATAGTTTACTGTAACTTGTCCTTCTTTTCTCACATATATGTGTATTCTTGTACATTCAATACTTATGAAATATAAAAAAAAAACTTAAACCAAATTGCAACATGGTATCAGAGCAGTGTCATCCTTGACCTGTCTCTGCCCTTTTTTTTCTGCTGTTGTTCGTCTTCATGCTCCAGTTATGGCTGAAGAATGCTCAGTAAACCTTGGAGGAGAAAACTCACAATGTACTCCCTCTATTGTTCCATATACTGAGATAAATACGAATCAGTGTTTATGCTCCATTTTGTTGAATGAATTCAACTATCTCCCATGGTCTAGAGCAGTATCTCTTACTCTTGGTGGAAGAGGAAAGCTAGGGTTCATCAATAGAGGAGTTAAAGCACTTAAGCCTTCTACCCAACCATACGAACCATGGTTATGCAAAAACCAACTGGTCATGTCCCTATTACTCAATAACATGGAGAAGCATGCAGCTGAGATCTTTAGCTACACAGAATCCTCACAAGATTTATGGAAATCTATGAAGGACATGCAAGGGAACCAGAATAATTATGCTCGTGTGTTCCAGCTAAAGAAGGATATTGCAGGTATTCAACAAGAAGGAAAGACCTTTGTTCAACACCTTGGTAGCCTTAAAACCATGAAGAATGAGCTGGATGTATATCTTCCTCATTGAGCTGCCATCGTTTCAAAAGGTCTATGCTACTGTGCAACTTGAAGAAGCAAGAAAAAGGGTGATGAATCAAGAGTCAAGCCACAAACTGCCTGAGACTCGAGGGTATGCTACGAACTCCAGGCAAACTGACAACAAGGCATACAAGGGAAGGAATCCACACCTAAAGTGCAAGTAATGCAATGCTACATGGCATATGGAAGAAAAGTGCTGGGAACTACACCTAGAACTAAAACCTAAGTTCAATAAGAATGTTAGGCCATTCACTACTCGAGCATCACAGACAACCCCCTACAAAGCAAAACATACTGCAAACCATGCATCAAGCTCGCTCAACCATGGTTCAGTAGACTTCACTGAAAACCCTTTGTCTTGTATCAATGAATTTGTAGCGTATCTTCAAAGCAAAGGACATGCAGAGGTTGTACCAACTCCTAAGGTCGAGAGTGACAATCACACTACACTTCTTGGCCAGTTTACTGGGTTCCTTGCTGACCATCATCATGTCCACCCTGATAAAGCTGCAGGTATCTTAAACTCCTTCTCCACTAAACTTTAATCAAGTATTAAACTTGATTGTTTGATAATTGACTCGGGTGCCACCGATCACATAACAAATAAAGTCTCAAATCTACATGATTTTCATCCTTTTTCAAAACCTTCTCAAGTGTCAATTGCAAAATGGATAAAGTGTCTCGGTGATGGGTAGGCGAAAAATAAATTTGATGTCAAGAAACATCGAGTCTAGTGCTCTATGTGTTCCATCCTTTCCTTTCAAATTACTTTCCATAGGGCAACTCACTTCCACTCTAAAATGCACTGCCATTTTCTCACCAACTAATGTGATATTTTAGGATTGTATCACCAAGAAGATGATTGGTGAAGGTTTTTTTCTCTAAATGGCCTGTATTATTTTTGCAAGAAGTCCCATCTACCTAAAGCTCTTCAAGCAAACTCAAATAAACCTCAGGATCAACAACTTTGGCATCAAAGAATAGCTCATCCATCCAAAGTTGTTCTGTCAAAACTATTTCCCATGTTTTGTCACCCATCCTTTAACTTTAAGTGTAATACCTGTCATTTTTCCAAATTTGCTAGACATCCTTTTAGTTCTTGAATGTCCAAGTTGAGTACACCATTTGAAATGGTACACACTGATGTATGGGGTCCAACTTTTGAATCAATAGAGGGTTACAAGTATTTTGTCATATTTGTGGATGACCACACTCGAATTACTTTTCTTTATCTCATGAAATCTAAAAGTGAGGTTTCAACTATGTTTAAAGACTTTCATAAGTTGGTGGTCACACAATTTCACTCAACCATTAAAATCTTAAGATCAGATAATGGCACCGAGTTCTTGTATAATATCATGACTCAATATCTGAGTTGACAAGGAATAATTCACCAAACAAGTTGTGTGGGAACCCCACAAAAAAATGGGATAGTTGAGAAGAAGAATAGACATCTACTTGGGAAGACTCAGGCACTCATGTTGCATATGAATGTACCCAAAAAGGTCTTACGCAAGTCTTACAGCCACCTATTTGATCAATAGGCTTCCCAATCGAGTTCTAGGTTTAAAATCACCATATCAAACCCTTAAAGACATACCAATAAAGCTGTCACACTTGAAATTCTTCGGTTGCACTTGTTTTGTACATGTGCAAGCTGAACATCGTTACAAATTGGATGCTAAGTTTGTGAAATGTGTGTTCATGGGATACTCCTCCACTCAAAAGGGATATAAATGTTTTAATCCTATCACTAACAAGTGTGTTGTATCCAGAGATGTCCACTTCGAGGAAGAAACTCCATTTTTTTTAAAAGGACTCCATGTGAGTGGGAGCTTTTGTGTGATTTGTTTCCATTGCCTATATACATTGACCCCTTGATTCATGATGATTCCTTAAAGGGAAGTGGCAGTCATGAGGCAACATCTCAATCCAACTCACAAGAAAATGATGATGTTGAGGCTACATCTCAACCCTTCACTTAACAACCTACTCAAGAAGTTAGAAGGAATCCACCACAAGAAAGAAAGTCCCTGCCAAGTTTGTAGACTATGTTACTTATGCTTCTAGATATCCCATCTTTGAAGCAATAAGTAATCACAGTTTTTCAAACTCACATATTACCTTTCTTACTAAAGTCTCAACTTTTGTAGAGCCTAACACCTTTCAAGAAGCCAATCTTATCCCTCACTGAAGGCAAGCCATGTTTGAAGAACTTCAAGCCTTGGAGGAGAATTGTACTTGGAGTATTGTTCAATTACCTGCAGGAAAGAAGGCAGTTGGGAGTCGTTGGGTCTACAAAGCTAAAATCAAGTCTGATGGCTTAATAGAGAGACACAAAGCTAGGCTTGTTGCTCGTGGTTTCACCCAAACCTTTGAGGTTGATTACATGGAAACTTTTGCTCCAGTAGCAAAAATGAACTCAGTAGTGTGTTACTTTCTGTTGTTGTCAATTGTGGTTGGTCGTTATATCAAATGGATGTTAAAAATGCCTTCCTTCACGGAGAGCTTCAGGAGGAAGTATACATGCAAATTCCCCCAGGTTACTCTCCAGCAAAGGATGGCATGGCGTGCAAACTTCACAAGGCTATTTATGGTTTGTAGCAATCCCCAAGAGCTTGGTATTCCAAGCTTAAGCTTAGTTCAGTGTTGGAAAGGGAAGGTTTTTTTATAAGCAATGCTGTTTCTTCCTTGTTTGTGCGCAATGGAATTAGTGGGAAGTTGGTGGTTCTTATTTATGTAGATGATCTTATCATCACAGGTGACAATGCCTCTGAAATTGAAGCCCTAAAAGCCTCCCTACATCAAACCTTTGCCATCAAGGATCTTGCGCAGTTGAAGTATTTTCTTGGCATTGAGATGCCAACCTCACGACTAGGTTTGTTTTTAAACCAACGTAAATATGTCATGGATCTACTTAAGGAAACTAAGTTCACTGATTAGCCAGTTGCCACCCTAATCGATAGCAAACTCAAGCTTACCATAGATGGCGAAGCACTTAAGAATGTCACATATTATCAAAGATTGGTTGGTAAGCTAATCTATCTTACCATCACTCGTCCAGACATCACTTTTGCTGTCAGCTTGGTCAGTCAATTCATGCATACACCCACAGTTGAACATCTCAATTTTGTTAAAAGGATCCTTCGCTATCTCAAAGGGTCCATCGATCAGGGTATTCTTATTCGTAACAATCATTCCATTGAGATTCATGCATACACCGATGCCGACTGGGCAGGCCTTGCAATTGACAGAAAATCCACCACTGGTTATTGCACATTTGTTGGACGCAACATTTTACTTGGAAGAGTAAAAAACAACAAGTCATTGCCCGCTCGAGTGCTAAAGCTGAGTACCGAGCCATGGCTGCTACTGCATGTGAATTGATTTGGCTCAAAGGTCTCTTGTTTGACCTAGGGTTCTCAATTACCACTTCCATGTCTCTCATGTGTGATAATCAAGCAGCCATGCACATCGCTGCAAATCTAGTTTTCCATGAAAAGACCAAACATATTGAAGTTGATTGTCACTTCATCAGGGCTCAAGTTTAGTCACAACTCATTCAAACAATCTTCACTCGCAGTTATGATCGATTGGCAAATGTGTTCACTAAGCCTCTATCATCTGCACATTTTCAGCGTCTTCTAAGCAAAGTTGGCTCGACTATGCTACTCAATCCAGCTTCAGGGGAGTATTGAGAGTTACTGACTAACCTTAGATAGATTATGTAGAGTATGTAATCCAAAAATCAATGCATTTCCTTGTTAACTTTGGCCGCCTAGTTGCAGCATGGGCTGCTGTGTTTTCCTTGACAAAAAAGAGTAAATCACTCCTTACTTGTGGTTGGTTTCCTCCAATTAAAGAGTATGGCCGGTCACTAGTATTTGGTGTAATCTCCTTCAATTAGGGAGTATGGTCGATCTCTAGGGTTAAGTCTAAGGATAGTTGGTTGTAACTTGTCCTTCTTTTCTCATATATATATGTGTATCCTTGTACATTCAATACTTATGAAATATACAAGAAAACTTAAACCAAATTGCAACCAAATTGCAACACCTAGGTTAAGGTGTGGGAGTAGACAGTGTGATACGCTTTTTTGAACTAATTTGTTTCTGAACAAGATTATACGATTTGATTTGAGCCTTGAAGCATGTTTTCTCAGTCCTGTCCCCTGTATCCACCACTTTTTTATTTATTTATAATTAGACAAACGTTGAATTGTTGTTTTTCTTTGTTTTGTGATTCTATATTCAGATGTTTATGTTGAGGTGAGCTTCAGAATAGCCGAGAGGGCATGCGGCTGCAATTATGATAGATGTTCTATTATATGCTAAGTGCAAAGGCATCATCAATGCATCCCAAAAGAAAATACTTCTCCAATAGATGGCCCTCTAGCTTACTTTATGTCACTCTGCTTCTCTTCGTCGGCCATCCAATTTTGTTAATAATTCTTTTATCCTTGTTGGTATCCATACTCGTATTTTGGGCTGATTCAGTGCCCTACATATTTTTTGAACAACTTCTTTTCTATGAACAATTTTTTTGTAAACCCCCTACACAGAGAGAGGGAGAGAGGAAAAGTTTGGAGTGCCAAAGAGAGATGAAACTGTTTTTGACACTGCAAAAATTTCTTTTTGCACTCTAAAGAAGTGTATATTTCTTTTTTCTTTTTTTGGTCAACATGGAATCCAATGAAGTCAAAGCTCCAGAGCAAAAAATACAAGGCTAAGACAGTAAACAAAAGCCAGAAAGCAAACTGAAAGGAGAGGCAAACCAGGGCACGTCACCCACCACGTGAACAAGGAAGGGTAGCAAGACTTGAAGTGAACCTTCAGTCGCCTTCCGTGAACACCTAGACCCAAGGCCTAATGTGGACATGGAAGACCATCGTTAGATAACATATGGACAAGAACGGATAGGGTCTGGTCACCCAGACTTCCGGATACATCCCATTATTACACTGCGATGCAATCCAATCGGCTGCAAAATTCGCTTGAGGATACGGTAAATGGACCATCGAAATTGACGGGAGGAACCGTTGATGCTCTGAACTAGTGTCGCGGAATCAGATTCAAAAATTGCCTTGGACAAGTTAGTTTGCACTGCCAATTCCATGGAAAAAAGGGCACATTTAGCCTCAGCTTCCTAGGGGGCAGCCGTACCTTGGCTCGTTTACCAATGATTAACTTCCCAAATGCATCACGAACCACCACTCCAAGACCCAAGCACAGAGAAGCCTTAGACCACGAGGCATCACAGTTGATCTTAACAATATTTGGCGAGGGAGTGGTCCAACGAGGAGCATGTAGCAGGTTAGCCCGAGGAGAAGTAGGAAATGGGGAAACATTTATAAATTCATTGTTAGTTTCAGTTGCCACTTTCATGGTTTTATATGGAGAGGGGAGAACATTATTAAAACTTGCATGGCATATAGACTTCCTGATTTCCCAGAAAAGGAAAGAGAGAAGATAAAACTTTAGGTAAAGTCATACCTGAACCATCCACCACCAAAGAGAGAGCTATTAGTCATCTGTCAAATGAAGTGATAGATTGACAATCAATGTGATAGTTCAACCCAAACTTGAACCAAATCGTAGAAGTTTATGGGCGCAGGAAAAGCATATGCTCAACAGTTTCAAGCTCATACTTACAAATGGGACAAAAGGGATTATTCTGAACTCGACGTCGATAGAGACTCTCCATGGTCGAGAGACAATTGTTAGCAATCCTTTAGAAAAAGAACTTGATTTTAGGTAGAGTTTCCATTCGCCAAATGAGTTTCCAAAAGGCAGGATCCACACAGGGATTGGTAGATAAGGGCTGGTTGCCCAAGGTAATTGCATGACCAAAAGCATAACTCGATTTAACAGAGTAATCACCATTGAGCGACAACGGCCAAATAAGACGATCGGGGAAGGAAAGATCACCAATGACAATACTTCAATAGCCGCAGATTCCACAGGAAGGAGGAGATTGCGAATAGCCCCCAGGTTCCAAGATCCATTTGACACTGAAATAATATCCCTTGCCACCGTAACCACGTTGTCGGGGATAGGACAAGTTGGGTAGAGCAGGCGATCAGGAGTGCTAGTATGCCATTTGTCTTGCTAGATTCAGACCCGTTTCCCATCACCAATTTGCCTTATAGCCCTTAGATGCATAAATAGTTGGCCAATTTCGCCAGTGAATCTTATGCTCATTCTCCCTCTAACCTCACCAAAAAGGGGCTAGAAAGGCATCAATATCATGGCAGAAGGTGGCCGGGAACAAGAAACATTTCTTAGGATAAGTAGGGATGGTCATGGCAACAACTTTAATTAAAATTTCATGACCAGTCAAAGATAATGATGCAAATTTTCAACTTTGAATCTTGAGAGCGATTCACTCTTTAACAAAGGAAAGAGCTTCATTTTTATACCTCCCCCACTTAGTAGGCAAGCCAAGATATTTTCCCGGGTCTAAGGTTTGGGGAATATTGAATAAAGTACATGCATCATTGATGATAATCTGGGGAGTATTTGCCGAGAATAAAATGGAAGATTTTTGAAGATTAATAGTTTGGCCAGACGCCACACAATACAAATTCAAAATTCTCAAAAGAGCATTGCAATTATCCTGATTAGCCTTAATGAACAAAAACAAGTTAGTTGCGGAAAACAAGTGGGACAAGATCATGCAAGAAGAGGCGAGATAAATACCAGACAGAGCACCAACCTCGCAATGATCAGAAATCAGGAATGAAAGAGCCTCAATGATGAAGAGAAATAGGTAGGGACATAACAGGTCACCCTAATGCAGTCCTCTAGAAGGAATAAACTTCTCTTCACACTTGCCGTTATAAGTGACAGAAAAAGGCCGTTTTTACACAAGTCATAACCAGAGAAACCTATTTTGTTTGAAACCCCAATTGAAGTAGCAATGCTTCCAGAAAGTCCCATTCAACCCGATCATAGGCCATGTTAATATCAACTTTAAGACCCAACTCAAAATCCCGGTTTTATTTTTTGTGCTTCAGATAATGAAAAAGCCTCATGAGCAACAAAAATATTATCTTGAAATTGATGTCTCGGGATGGAAGCACTCTGGTGGTGAGAAATGAGGCCTGGGAGATGAGATTTTAAACGATTTTCCATCAACTTGGAAAAGATCTTGTACGCAAAGTTGCAGACGCTGATAGGGCGAAATTGAGAGATGGACTAAGGTACTTCCACCTTGGGAATAAGTAGAATATTGGTATAGGTCATCTCCTGAAAGAAATTGCCACTAGAGGAGAATTCAGAGATGGCCCCTAAAATAATTTTATTAACAATCTCCCAACAAGTGAGGTAAAAATTTCCATGGAAACCATCAAGACTTGCTGCTTTACAGCCCCCTATTTGAAACACCGCATATTTGATCTCCTCGAGGGTGAAAGGCAAGAGAAGATCAACATTAGTTTAAGGAGTGACCACCTGCTTGAGACCCGCAAGGGCATGATTATGATCTCTTGGTTTAGATACCGAGAAGAGAGTCTTAAAGTAGGCATCAATGTGTTTTCTGATTTGATCATCTTCTTCCAACCAAACATCATCATAATCTTTAAGCTTTAGAATATGATTTCTTTGGCGGCGCTGGATTGCAGAGTGGTGGAAGAAGGCAGTATTTTTGTCTTCATCATGCAGCCAGTTAAGACGCGATCTTTGGAGCCAATATAGTTCTTCCTTTCTCCAAACTTCCCCCAACTTCCTGGTGGTTGTTAAGTGAACCTCACGTTTAGTACCGGCATGAGGCTAAAAGTTATTATCTTTGAGAACTTTGAGCAGCGTATTATAGTTGTTCTGTTGTTAGAGAATTTTTTGCTCCAAGAAGACAACATACAAAAACAATGAGATAAATTAATAGACCAAGCATACCCAAAGGAATTATTTATATTATCATTCCAAGCTTCTTTTACAACACTTAGAAACTCAGAATCCCTGAGCCACAAAGCTTCAAGGGAGAAAGGACGAGGACCAAGAGCAACAACATGAGTATATTAAATAATTAAGGGCCGATGAGCTGAGCCAATTAAAGGATCATGAGATATCACGATATCAGGCCAACATTCCTTCCACAAGAGATTAGCAATGACTTGATCCAATCTTTCCTCAATCTTCCCCCACTCATCCCAATCTCTTTCCCAGGTGAAAATTAGCCTTTAGTACCCAAGGTCATCAAGAGCTTTTCTGGTGCATGAAAAGTTATAAATATCTTGTACAACCATGATCTCAATCTCATCCACCCTTCTTTTCATGCGCCCACAGTAGTTCATTAAAATCACCAACACAAAGCCAAGGTAAGCCAAGATCTCAGAGAGAGGTGTCGATATGCTCCCAAAAAGGTCTTTTTTCATGGTTATAAGGAGGACCATAAAACCATGAAATATGGATAGGAGTAGACGCCGACTTCTCTTGGATGCATGTATTGATGACATTGTTGTTGGTAGAGAGGATTTGGATGGTAGTACCATCTTTCCACCAAAGGCATAACCCACCAGACCTACCTACTGCAGGAACAAAAAACAAATTACAAAAACCCATGGAACGTCCTACTTTTTGGACTACATCATTCTTTCATTTAGTTTTAGATAAAAAGGCAACTGAGGCTTATTTATACGTAATTGCTCACGAATAGCATCCACTGTCATGCCTTGCCCAATGCCTTGATAGTTCTAAGTTACGTAGATCAGTTATTCCCCCGTGGCTGCATCAGGCTATCCACCAATGCCCTGGAGAATGATGGGGTTGTCCACACCATAGAGAGTATCGTTGTCAATCCCATCTAGCTAGTGGGGAGATGAAGCAGTAGTATCAATGTCCTTTGAATCTTCGATTGAGGTACGACCCCGATGGGGGTTAGGACAGCCAAAGAGGGAGATAGCTAATTTTCCATGAGTAAGTAGTCAGCCTGCAATGGTTAGATAGCTTGGTTTCATGCACTAAATAGTCTTTTTCTAAATCTGCCAGCCTTTGACTTCATGTAGTAAAAATACCCACCATCCACAAATATTTCCACACCCAGTTGGTTTGCAGAGTCATCTCACTCAACTATGACCTTTTTGCCAACCTCAAAGTTAACAGCTTTTACTCCTTACACCGTAACCCGTACTACCCCACCTAAGTCAACAACATATCTTCCTGAAGGAGATCATTTCCAGTTCCAACTTTTTTACTTAAATGGGACTCTATATCACAATTTCCAGTCTTTTAGGACTCTCCATCAGTAACAATCCACAGTCGCCAACCCCTGCCTTTTTCTTTAGGAACTGTCTCTGAAGTTTGGTCCCCTCTTCGGCCAACCATATCCCAATGTCTTATGTTGGGAAACCTAGGAAAGCCATCTTTGGATCCTATGCCTATCGGGAATGTTAGAAGAGAGATGTCCCTACTCGGGAGGCGAACTCTGGTACAAAAAAAGCAGAAAATATTATTCCTGGAAAATCAGCTTTCTCCCTTAGTCGATCTCCACATAGGAAGCTATACCTGACATTGGCCGGGTGAGGGGGGGACATATGGCTCAATAGGAGACAGAATGAGAGATAAGGAGGGTCTACCCTAAAAAACTTCCCGATGTGTCCTGGTAGAGATGACTGTAGCAGAAGCACCCCCCGGCGGTGGTTTCGGTTGAGGGGTTCCCAAAACCCAAGGAAGACCTTGGCCCTCCTTTGGGGTGGAGTTCCAACGTTTACTACCCCCACTCATAGAGTTATTTGAGTGGGTAACAGCAGGAGTGAGTCTTGGTGTCCGGACCTGCTCCCCTACCATAGCAGTTGAGTAAGGATAATCGTTCAGATTTTGCAATTCACCCTCACAGTATTTGTCGATGTTACCGAGTCTTCTGTAGCGAAAGCAGAAATTTGAAAGGCGTTCATATTTGAACATCACTCTTGTTTTTCCACCATCTTTTCTTTGAAGTCAGAACTCGTTGGAAAAGGATTTCCTTGCATCCACTTTAAGCCTTACTCGGAGAAAGTCACAAACTTCGTCTGGGCATGCAAGAGGATCATCCATAGCAATGACTTCCCCAAAAGGATTCCAAAGAGACGAGCATTTCCAGAGGAAAATTCCTTCAGAGGCACACCATGCATTTGAACCCAATAATAGATCAAGTAAGCTGGGATTTCCTCAAAGCTGAGGTGCAATGGCCACCAATGAATAGCGAGGCAGTCTCCAGCTATATTTCAAGGCCCGTCATCAAGGACCCTATTGGCTATTGACTCTGAGGGTACATTGATGGTAAAGATTGTATCCGTACAAGTTGAGACTTTGAAGTCGCCATACGGAGCTCAGAACCTTTTAATTAGGCCAACAGTAGTGCTGCAGGGGGAGGACACTCCGCAATCAAAAAGCCAGCCAAATAAGTACCTGAGTTGGTTTTCAAAAAAAAAAAAAAAAAAAAAAAAATAAGTACCTGAGTTGACAATAGGGAGATCGGGTTTCCTATCCAAGTTAACTAGGAAGTTGTTTGTGTGCTCGTGGGTTTCATCCATGATTGCTATTTGACTAAGAAATGAGGTATGGTTTGGCTTTAAAAAAATAGACAAAAGGAATGGTTGGGTGGTTAGATTTAAAAAGGAAATATTTGTGAGACAACATGGTCGAATCAACAGGGAAGGGACGAAAATTAAATGGATGTATCCGATCATGAGGAGCAAATCCGTCAGGTAGGGCTACAAAAATATTTTTCAGGAGACATTAATTTGAGAGAGAGTAATTTTTTCCAAGTGAGGGAGCTACGTGTCCAAGAAATGCAACTTACAAATTGGAAGGTCAACTCCCAGATTGTAGAAATAATACCTAGATCTCTCGCCAAATGGAGAGTTTGAGATAGGACTAACAGGAAAAGAAAGATCCAAAGAGATTATGAACCAGGGTGAGGGCTGCTACATGACTAGGGTTAAAGGCTTTAGGTGGCTGGAGTAAATGAAGGGGAGAGTTATTGGATTTGATGGATGAGAATAAAATTTAGAAGGTCCAGGGATTTCATAAAGATGGTGGTTGGGAGTAATAAAGAGATTGAACAGAGTGGGTCTAAAGAAGGCGATGAAACCAAATGAAACTGGTGGAAACCCTAAGGAGGAAGAAGCTCTCAGGAAGAGATGGATTTTTGGTCTTTCTAGTTAATTAGATTCTTTTTTGTATATTTCATTTGAAATATTGAAAGTTTGGAGTGCTTCAACAATTTCCTTTGAGATTTGTATGTAACGTTGTGATATGAGAATTACTAACATTTGGTTGAAATTCCATTTTTTTTGCAGTTATGGATGCGTTTTTATGTTTTATTTTGTAGTACTTGGTTCTCATATGCCTAGATAGAAGGAATCAGTTTTATATCGAGAATTTTTAAAAAATAATCGGATTTCCTACATTTTGCAAGATTTGAAACTATTCAAACTTTTATGTATTCTGACACACCCCGACCCGGAATGTCCACTAGGACTCCGAATCGAGTTGTGCTGGCCGACACCTGGAAGGTGCCTAAACCATAAAGTCTGATGATGTGTAAAATGTAAATAAATTTAAACCTAAAAGTGCCTAAGTACACGAGTGAACGGTGAGCGGGAATAGACCCATTTTACACGCAATGTCAGAGCATAAGTAAAGTACAGTAGTGTGGGTAAGGATCATACTCTCAGAGGCAGCCACTTATACTGAGATACACCAAGAATCCTCGTCAATACGAGCCCTGACCTCAGAGCACTAACACAGGGGTGCAGGATAATGAGTTCTAAATGCATCTATGCATACCCATACACAATGCAACCACTATCATCATAATGTACTCACCTAAAGCTTACCTTGGCCTCTGCAGCATCATTCAATAATATGAAAAACTATATTAATGCAAATACTAAAATATAATGCAACCTTGACATGGCATTTAAATCGTAGATTCCTTTAAAAAAATTTCTAGAAATCGTAAAACATATATACATATATATAGAAAACAAAAGCCCACTCACCTGGAGTCCGCGCTACGATTCCCTAGCACAAACATCGAGGCATCCCGAACGATCGGCGCCTAGAACAATAAAACACATCCTCAAGGACATTCTAGAATGATTTGAGACCCACTGACCACAAGTCAACTGTCGATCAAAGATTGACGGCAAGGTCCACAACCCTATATAACTCGATCCGGAATATCTGCTTATCAGATTTCTGATTCGTAACTTCCAAAGATACACATTATGGTTCTAGAATATCATACTAAAGTTTCGTTACAATCCAACGGTTGGATCTCCGCCAATTGCCAAAACCAAGTGACGGCTAACGTTTTATTTGATGAACTTACAATTCAATTCGGGAAGATCCATAAGTCGGATTCCCGATCTGCAAGTTCCTAAGATCCTTAAAAATTACATATTATAATGTATCAAAGTTTGGTGACGATCCAACGGTTGGATCGTCGATTCATATATCGACCAAACCACGTATCGTAATGAAATTAGGTTCAAACGATCAACCTACGTCATTCGAATATCAAAACTGAATTTAGGACATTTAACTTAGCCTAAAAATAGCATTGACGATCCCCTGGCCACGCACTGCCGTGGGTGGCGGTCGGTCGCCCCGACTCGCCCGAAAATTCAATTATTTCTAAAAATTATCAAAATTTACAGGAATGAAGATCTCAATGAGAGGAACAATTTTCATACCCGTGACTAAGGCCAATTTGGCCATGAAACACCTCAATTTCACGAAAACCCGCTGAAACCCTTAACTTGGGTGTTCACAATTCGACCTCCAAACTTGCACCGACGCCTCCTCCACTGCTTGGGCTTTGTTTGTAAGATCCAACATCACCCAGGGGTGTGGATCCTGTAAGCCTTATATGTATATTCCCATCTCTACCTAGGACGAGGCCTTTTGGGAGCTCACTGGCTTCGGATTCCATCAGAATTCCGAAGTTCAATGAGTTCGCGCGAGAGCAATCCCATGATGGGTGACCCACTGGGAAGTTCTCGTGTGAGTTCCCAGAAACAAAACCGTGAGGGCGTGGCCGGGGCCCAAAGCGGACAATATCGTGGTACGGCAGAGTTGAGCCCGGGATATGGTGGGGGCCTGGGCCGGGCCGAGATGTGACAATTTGGTATCAGAGCCAATCCCTGGCCTCAAGTGTGCCGACGAGGACGTTGGGCCCCTAAGGGGGGTAGGGATGGCAATTATAACCGTTAAACCCGATAACCGCGAATGACCGCACGAATGAAATGGATTTGGGTATGGAAGTTTGGTTATATTCTGGATATGGGGAAAAACCGTTTATATTATTCGTTATGGTTTTGGATATGGTTATAGAGATCCCCAAACCGTATCCATAACCGAATCCGACCTGATTAGTAAATAATATAATTTTTATATATAATATAATAGTCTAATATATATATATATATAAGCCAACATCATCAGTGTTTTAATTTTTATACTCAACAAGATCCATTCATTGGATCATTTTATACATCAAATGTTTAATGACGAAATTAATATCTATTAACTTATAATGTCTTAACTGAACAAATATATTTTTTTGTATTGACGAAGATGGATATACTCGTTAACCGATGGGGAATCCGTTACCCGGTGGGTATTGTGGATGCACATTTTTTAATCTTTGCTATATTTGTAGGCCGTTACGTTTTTGACATAAAATCATAGTAGACAAGATAAAACAGTAGGTATGACTTTACTCGTCATTTTTGGTATATAATAGCATGACGAACTATACAAAATACAAAATAAAGCATTTATAAATATAACAATAAAATAAGAATATGCATTTTTTTTTTTTTTTTTTAATCTTAGGTTTGAGAAATTTTGGAAATCGGATCGGACAATACATCATAATTGTTATGCATTTTTTTTTTTGAAATTTTTGGAATAAATAATGTTAGGACTTGGAGGTTAGAACATAAATTTATGGTTTGAATTGGAATTTCAATCCAACTTGCACCCTAGGAGGGAGGGAGTGAGAGAGAGAGAAGCGTTAAGGAATGCAAAGTTTCAGCAAGATCACCATCAGATCACCGTGATATTATGTAGTTTATTTCCTTGATTTGTACAAATATTTAGATTATGTCCTTCCTTTCATGTACCATGTATATTATGTAGTATTTATATAGGGCCAGTTTCAGGATCTTGATTGATCGTTATTTTGTATAAAAGCTTTGTACTACATTCATTGTATCAATGTAGTCGAAGGAGAAAGTGCTTCAAATTTGAAGCCATGTGGAATCTTCACCCTGAGTTTAAACAGTTTGTTAAGGGGGCTTGAAAATGCAGTGAGAGACTTCCCCCTCTTGATCGTTTTAGGGGTTGATTAGGTACTTTCGCTTTTCTTGTTAAACATTAGAATCGTGCGGTTTTTGGGTCAGTTAGGGAGGAAAAAAGATCAAATTTTGAAGGAGTTGGACTGTGTCTAGAAGGAACTTATGTCTTTCAACTATAATGCTAACTCTTCAAACAATTTCAGTGAAAAAGTTAACCTAGATGCTCAAATTAATGAAAGGCTTGCTCAAGTCCTTAAGGAGGAGGAAGTGATGTGGGCTCAAAAAGTAAAGTCTAATTCGTTAAAGCATGGTGATAAAAACGAGATTCATGCTTGTATGCATGCAATTGAGCAACATCTATGCATGCAATTAACAATTAAAATGCGGAATCATGCTTGTATGCACTCAAAAATAAAATTTTACCCATGAAATTCAAGGCCTAGTAATTATGGTGAACCAAGACTCAAATCAAGAACAAAGTGAGTTGAGAAATATTATAGCTTTGTTGATTTCTCTTTGCATAAGTAAAGGCTAATCACCCAAGAGATAGAGCCTTCATTCTTTACTTATTAGCTCCATGGATCTCTTGGAGGAGGATGGATGAATGGATTCTCCAAGTTCCCAAGAAAGGGAACCTCTAAGTCTCCACACCAAGGAGGGACTTGAAGAAGAGATGAGTGACCTTGGAGGAGGGAAGATTGCTAGCTAATCTCCTACAAGGGGGCTGGCCTCCTAGAGAGAAAGGGAGAGGCTTTGTTCTCTCCAATTTCCTCAAAAGAGAACCCTAATGTATTTTTGCTATAAAGTCATTTATATAGTCACTTCACTTAAGTGACAAAAAGAACCAAAACCACTTTTTCATCAATATGGCCGGCCTACTTAAAGGTTTTGGGCCTTTGTGAATCATTAGTCATTAAGTTATCATACAACTTAAGTCAATGGGCTTGACGTTTGAAGCCCATTGGGCCTTGAGGCCCAATACTAACCCGAGGTCTAAAACAAACTTATTCGTTTGATTAATTAACATGTTAATTAATCCTAGCCATAAATACTAAGACCATTTAATTATCCTTACTCATCTCCGTTGTTTCTTCAATCTCTACCTTACACGGTGTACGATCCATTAGGTTCCTTTTAGAGTGGCAGTGGGAGATTTAGAACTCTCCAAATCAATTGTGAATTGAAACTTACTTTCAATTCTCCCTTTGGTGATTACTCACCTTTAGCGCTTCCACAAACCTTGAGTGGCACCTAGCAATATGTCATAGCTACCCAAGCTAATCAGAAGAGGTGGAGAACCTATTAAGTTTAGGATTACAATGCAATACGGTCTCTCTTTAATACAATACTCTTGGCCACATTGTTTGGTTTGATAGTTTATTCATGTCTACTATCCAATGTGATTCTTTTACTTATAGGATTACCTTGAATGTGATTTGGAATGACTTCCTAAATCTCATTCATACTCCGGCCAAAGATTCTTAATCATATCATAGAGTATTCCACCTCAAACGGTTTGAAGGTTAGAGATCCCTTATTGCGCATTCACTTGCCTCCATGGCTAAGTGGTTTAACCCCAACTATGTTGTGGACACCCTTTGATGGAGTGACTTTGACATAGTCAAATATCAAGGACCTAACCACAAGACAATTATGATGCCTCAAGTCAAAGGACCCAACCATGAGTTCTCATGTGACATAAGTATGAGAACTCCTTGTTGATCGCGTTCAGTGGACTCATTCTCTATTGAGCACCTACATGCTTGTCTTGGTGTCAGTCACACCAATGACTCAAGACCAGTCACTCTCCCTAAGAGAAGACATAACACGTACTGATTTTAATGGACTGTCAATGCCCAATTAGCAATCCTATGATCAGGAATGTTTAGGATATGTATACGAAAGAGAATGGTCTCTTGAATCTAACTTGTTTAGATCACATTCTTGCAATTACGTATTCCTTGGACTTATCGTTTAAGCATATAACAATTATATGAGACGGCTTAAAACAATAATCTTTGCCTCTTATATTAAACTAATAGATTAGTTTAACATGTGAAATGTCCGTAAAGTATCATCATATGATTGGTTTTAGGGCATATTTCCAACAATCTCCCCCACTTGCACTAGAGCCAATCAGCTTGGTCATTAGTGATGATACCTCTTCTGAATTCATTTCAAAAATGGCTGAGTAGTAGGCCTAGACAATGGATATCTATATGTTATCCATAGAAGCAACCTTGAGAATAACGACGTCACCATTATACATGATTCTCAATCATGTGGTTTAGTCTCTCATTTGAGTTCGGATCTTGATGAGACCTTGATTCCCTGGCTTAAGCTATCGCCCCATTAGTGTCACAGTGTCGGTACACTAAAGACACTTTCTGGTTGGAACTGAATGGAGAGTTCATAAACTTTCCCATCCAAACAACATTGTTGTCCATGTCAAGTATCTCAGTAATAAATATGTAAGCCAGGTGATGTGAAACAATATAATATGATATGTTAGCCGGAGTCACCTAACGTGACCTGTACGGCTGAACCTATAGCTCATAACCAATTCCTGCAAATGAGTCGGAACCATCTAATATGGTATGTACGATAGGCTGGGTCTAAATAGATACGCTAAAGTGCTACGATCACGTGAAGGTTGTGCGAAGTATCACAAGTCACCTACGAGTCGGAACCACCTAATGTGGCCCGTATGATAGGCTGGCACCTACCTTGGATCCAAGGTGAGCGTGTGGTGCGGGAGGTGAACGATCACGTGAAGTTTTGGTTTGATTTGGGTGTTGCAGTGCAATTTGCATAGAGAGAGAGTGAGAGAGAGCACGGGTCCGAAAGAGAAGAGAGAGAAGAAGGGTTTCAGATGGGTGTGTGTGTACGTTATCCTCACATAGCCAATCAACCCAAACAAAAATCCATACTTAGGTTCTAATTGGTCCTCAACCAATTTTACTACAACCTAACTAACTAACTAAACCCTAACCCTAACTCTAAACTGATAGGTCCAATAAATTGGAAATAAAGTCATTGGTCCAAAACCAAACTATTTGGGCCTTTAAACTTAGCCCAAAATAATAATATACCCTGACGCTCAAGGGTAAAACTGTACTTTCACAATTTCAAGGAAAAATAAATGTACAAAACAGGGACGGCCTGTCACAATCTACCCCCTTTCAGAAAATTTCGTCCTCGAAATTCAACATCAAAATACATCACTGATACTCATAAAACAAGCGAGGATATATATCTTTCATCTGATCCTCAGTCTCCCAAGTAGCTTCTTCCACTAAATGGTTTCTCCACAGAACTTTTACCATACGAATAGTCTTGTTCCTCAACACTTTATCTTTCCAATCCAATATAGTCACTGGTTCCTCTTCATAAGTCAAATCTGGATTGATCTCTAAGGGTTGAGGAGGTATAACATGCGAAGGATCCGAAACATAGTGACGAAGCATAGAGACATGAAACACATTATGCACCTTAGATAACTCAGAAGGCAACTCAAGCCTATAAGCAACCTCACCAACTCGCTCGATGATCTGGTAAGGTCCGATGTACCTAGGGCTCAACTAACCCTTTTTCCCGAACCTTACAACTCCTTTCCAAGGCGATAATTTCAAGAATACCCAATCACCGACGTTATACACTCTGTTAGTGGCATGTCTATCAGCTAGGCTCTTCTGATGATCCTGGGCCACTTTTAGTTTAGCTTTAATTACCTGAACATTCTGAGTAGTCTTCTCTACTATCTTAGGGCCCACCAAAGCTCTTTCACCCACTTCTGACCAACACAACGGTGTACGGCAAGCTCTGCCATATAGTGCCTCAAATGGTGCCATTCGAATGCTCGAATGATAGCTGTTATTATAGGCAAACTCCATCAAATCCAATCGCCTATGCCAAGCATCACCGAACTGCAGCACTGAAGCTCGTAGCATATCCTCTAATGTCTGAATAGTCCTCTCTGATTGACCATCTGTCTGAGGGTGATACGCTGTGCTGTAAAGTAGTTCTGCACCAATAGCTTCCTAGAATGCCACCCAGAACTTAGAAGTGAACCTGGGATCCCGATCCGAGATAATACTCACTGGAACTCCGTGGTACTTCACAATCTTGATCAAGAACAATTCAGCTAATTTGTTTAGAGAATATTTTTCTCTCACTGGAATGAAATGCGCTGACTTAGTAAGCCGATCAACGATCACCCAAATGCCATCGAAACCATTATGTGTACGAGGAAGCTTATACACAAAATCCATGGTAATATTTTCCCACTTCCACTGAGGAACGAGAAGTGGCTGCATTAATCCAAACGGCTTCTTTCTTTCCGCTTTGACCTGTTGGCAAATTACGCATCTACTAACATACTCTGGAATTTCCCTTTTCATGCCCGGCCAATAGTAGAACGGTCTAATGGTATGATACATTTTCGTACCTCCTGGATGCATAGTATAAGCCGACACATGTGCCTCATCAAAAATTTCCTTCTTTAACTCTGCATTGTTCGGCGCATACATTCGGTTTTCTTGCATCAACATACCATCAGTTTCCCGAATTCTCAAATCTTTCTTTTTCCCCTTGCTTCTGGCATGAATTAATTCTTGAACTTCTTCATCTTCCATCTGAGCAGTCAGTATACGATCAACCAAAATAGGCCTAACCTGGAAATGGGCAAGTAAAGCTTCCTCTCGTGCTTCCACCAAGACTTCTTCTTTTTCTTCTAGTCCCAATTTCACTCCAGTGGACCTCAAATCTGCAAGGAGAGGAACACGAGATGCGTACAAGGCATTAACTCGACCTTGGGACTTTCTACTCAGTGCATCAGCCACTATGTTTGCACGACCTGGGTGATAATCAATCGTGCAATCATAGTCACTCAACAGTTCTACCCACCTTCGGTGACGAAGATTAAGATCTCTCTGAGTGAAAATGTACTGAAGGCTTTTGTGGTCCGTAAAGATCTTACATTTCTCCCTATAAAGGTAATGCCTCCAAATCTTCAAAGCGAAGATAATAGCAGCTAACTCAAGGCCATGTGTAGGATAATTCATCTCATGCGGTTTCAACTGCCTCGAAGCATAAGCGATTACCTTACCATGTTGCATTAAAAACACAATCCAAACCATTTAAGGAAGCATCACTATAGATCTTAAAGTTACCACTGTCGTCCGGAAGTGTCAAAACAGGTGCATGAGTGAGACAATACTTAAGCTGCTGGAAAATTTGCTCACAATTCTCATCCCACTCAAACTTAACATTCTTCCTTGTCAACCTCGTTAGTGGCAAATCTAAGATTGAGAAATCCTGAACAAACCGTCTGTAATAGCCAACTAGGCCAAGAAAACTTTTCACCTCAGTGACGGTTCGTGGTTGCTCCCAATTCTCCACAGCTGCTACTTTTTGAGGATCTACCTGAATGCCCTGAGCTGAAATGACGTACATGTCCCAAAAATGCCACTTCATTTAACCAAAATTGGCATTTACTGAACTTAGCATAAAGGTGATGTTCCCTCAATTTCTTTAATACCAAAGAGAGATGTCGCACATGCTCTTCCCTAGTTCTAGAGTATACCAGTATATCATTGATAAAGATAATGACGAACCTGTCAAGATATTGCTGGAATACTTTGTTCATCAAGCCCATGAAAGCTGCTGGTGCATTTGTTAATCCGAACGGCATCACAAGGAACTCATAATGACCATAACGAGTCCTAAAAGTCATTTTAGGGACATCATCACTCCTAATCTTTAGCTGATACTAGCCAGACCTCAAGTCAATCTTCGAGAACACACAGGCACCTAGAAGTTGGTCAAATAGATCATCTATGCATGGCAATGGATAACGGTTTTTAATCGTTACCCGATTCAATTGCCGATAATCAATGCACAGACTCAAGGTCCTATCTTTCTTCCGAACAAACAACATTTGGGCTCCCCAGGGTGAAACATTAGGCTGAATGAAACCTTTATCCACTAATTCCTGCAACTGGGTTTTCAATTCTCTTAACTCCGTAGGAGCCATTCTATATGGAGTTAGAGATATAGGGTCCGTACGTGGAAGTAAATCGATGGTAAACTCCACATCTCTATTAGGCGGTAATCCAGGCAAATCATCAGGAAAGACATCCGAAAAATGCCTAACCACTCGAACTTCCTCCACACTACTGGGAGTAGTATCATTCAGCACAATGTGAGCTAAGTATCCTTGGCAGCCTTTATTCAACAACTTCTTTGCCCTTAAGGCAGAAATAACACCATGCCTCACTCCACTACGTTCACCTACGAACGTAACTCCGGTAAACCTGGGCGACGGAAAATCACCGTCTTCTCGTGACAGTGGATGTCAGCATAGTTATAGTGTAACCAGTCTGCTCCCAAAATCACATCAAAGTCCATAAGATCTAATGGGAGAAGGTTAGCTGGCATTACTACATCCTCTATCAACACAAGAGAACCCGGGTAGACACAGCTAACAGAACACTTTTCCCCTCTAGGCATAGAAAACTCTAACTCATAACCCAGAGGTGTAGAATGAGGTTGAGTCAACTGAGCAAAAGTATGAGAAATGACAGAATGGGTAGCTCCACAGTCAATTAAGACTCTAGCAAAATGACCAAGAACATTGAACGTACCCATTATTAAATCAGGATGGTTCTGGGCGTCCTGCAAAGTAATGTTGTTGATACGCCCCTGGGCCTGCTGTCGTCGTCCTCGACCTCTACTAGCGTGAACACCTCAGCCCTGCGCATTACGTCCCTGACCCGACTGACTGTGTTGCCTCGATGAGCCAGCACTACTGGTAGCAACCTCAACCTGCTGGGGCTGTCCTCCAGACTTCCATTGTGACCCACCAGCTGAATACTGACCCAAGCCACTCTGCTGATAAGGCATGTATCCTTCTGAGTACTGGCCATGACCACTCTACGGATAGGGATCCTGAGGGTACTGATACTACCCTAAAGCATAAGGAATGAGATCCCCCTGGTAATGGTACGCACTACCACGACCTGTCGGAACATAACCACTAGGTCCTGAAAACTGCTGGGTTTGAACTGGCGGTGGTAAGGAAGGCTGTTGTGGCTGCTGAGGTCTCTGCGGATTCTGAAGACAATACTTAGCCAGATGCCCTATGTGACCACATGTATAACACCTGCTGCTACCTCGACGACACTCTCCAAAATGTCGATTATTGCACCTACGGCATAAAGGAGCGCCTGTACCACCCGACTCTCTTGGCCTCTGAAAGCGAGATCCTCAGTGACCCTACCACCTCTCCTTTGACCAATGGCACTAAAACCCCCACTGGAGGCACTAGAACTAGTTCCACTTTTCTTAAAACTCTAAGTCTGTCGAGGTCCCTGAGATGACTGTTGTTTGCCTTTATCGTACTTCTTCTGATCACTACCTTTTTCTTCCTCTTCTTCACTCTCACTAGGCATGTTTTCAGAAACTTTAATCCTCAACAAAATCTCATAGAACTCCTGATAAGTAGCACAGGGTGTGATAGTTGCCATAGTGCGCCACTTCTTCTTAGTACCCAATTTAAAGCGGCGAAGCATTTCAACTGGATTAGCAGCAATTTCCTGATCATAGCGGGACAAATCAGTGAACTTCGTGTAATACTCGTTAGCGGTCAGCTTCCCCTGTTTCAGGTTAGTGAACTCCTGTTTCTTCTGATCAAGATATGTTGGAGGAATGAATCTCTTATAGAACGATTTTCTAAAATTCTCCCAGTTTTCTTTTTCCTCAGGCGACCACCCATAAGTTTCCTGATCCCACCAGGATGCAGGCTCTCTACCCAAAAACCAAGTACTAGTCTCGGTCCACCTTTCAGCAGGGAGGTTGCCTTGACTCTACATAACCCTATAAGTCTTCTCTACATGCTCGAGCCAACGCTTGGCCCCTTCATGTCCCTCATTACCCATAAAAGTAGGCAACTTCAAATTATACACCGTCTCTAACGGAGTCCTCTGGGAAGGGCAAAGTGAAGCCTAAATGGCATTAGCTATAGCTTCTCCTAATCGATCACTATCAGGGAAACTAGGCTCAACTGAAGGACGTGGATCTCTACGAGGTGGCATAATTCTGACAGAAGACATCACAATGATTACATTACTCACAAAATATGCAGGACTACGAAACCTAGGCTCTGATACCAAACTGACACACCCCAATCGAGATCGAGGCATGCTAGCCGTCACGTGAGTGTGACGTAGCCATGTGCACAGTGAGGAAGCAATAATATAGAAAGAATTACGACTGAATAAAAACCAAACTTCAAGGAGTGCTAGAAAAGCTAAGGTGCAAGAACGGAAATAAGTGTGAATACACAATCAGAGCATAAATAGCCTAAGTGCAGTCAAGCATAAGAAGTACTAATTTAAATGACATCCAAAGGTGGTCCTACATATGTGATGGTTTGTCAGAACCTCCGTCGTATCCTCGTAAGCCACCAACAAACGCTACCTAAAACCTAGAGGGCCGCAAAATAGAAAGCGTGAGTGGGCAAAAACAAAGCTTTTCGAAAATCATTTCATTAACAACAGTTATAACCCCTCGTCGTAAAACCTGTATATTTTCCCAGAAAATAGTATATACATATACTAAATATCAACTGACATCATCAACATCAAAATATGTAAACAAATCATGAATATGCCATGCCACATAAATCAAATCACCAGGTAAGTAAACCAAATGCAATAATAACTGCAGTATCTCAAAATCTGAACTCTAGCTCATAAATCAGGCCTGCACACGAGTCGAACCCACTTGTGGTGGTCTATATGACAGGACTGGGTGTAAAACAATACGCTCTAGTGCTACAATCACGTGAAGACTGTGTGAATGATCGTGGGTCACCTATGAGTCGAACCCACTGAAAGTGGTCTATACGACAGGACTGTGCACCTAACTTGGATCCAAGATGAGCGTGTGGTGCGGGAGGTGAACATCACGTGAAAGACTATGCCCCTAACCATGGGCGGGAGCACTAACACCGGGGTGCAGGTTAATGAGCTCTCAATGCATTTCATCATAATCATCATAACACAACTCCTCATCATCAACACATAAACTTTCCTGGGACTTACCTGAGCGCCCACAACGTCAACAACCATGTATATACAATTCATAATGCATATTCAATAGTATAAATATATTGGCATGGCAATTCATTGCTAAAGTCATTTAAAATGCATTTTTGGGAAAAATACTTAGCATATAGGTATATACGGAAAACCAAAAGCCCACTCACTGATAAGTAGACGGATCGTAACCTCCGTGCCTAGCCTGGCTACGCTCGTCCTCCAGATAGGTCTCGCCTATGTGAGAAACAACTATAATAATATTATTTTAAAGCACATAAACGAAACTAGGAAATAACTTCTCATACATTGTTCAATTGGGGTGTTTGAATATACCAAACTGACCTACACAACCTCAGGAACATCCCCATATTTTTAGAATTATTTTTCGACCCCTCACGGGCCGTCACGCGTCGGCCAAGGCACGGCCAGGCGCGCCGGCAAAGGCACAGCCAGGCGCGCCACCCACGCTCGGCACGTGCCTGGCACGGGGGACAGAAGCCTTAACAGAGTTAGGGAATATTCCGTTAAAATTACGGAATCCGTCTAATCTATCTGACGTCGTCACTTCCATTAGGAATATTCCGTCAGACATGACGGAATATTCTCTGTCTTCTCCGACGAGTTGCCGGACGTCGGCGACTGTTCGCCGGTTTCTGGAAAACTTCTAAGCTTCGAATCTCTCTCATTTTTCAACCAAAACTTATGAAATTTATCTCAAAATGAAGCTTAAGATGAGTAGAACATAACCTTACCACTTTTACGACCTAAACTGCACGGGATTTTGCCAGAGAAAGCTCGTAATTCCAGCCACCTCTGCACGCTTCGTATCTGGACTTCCCGACGTCCAAAATACACCAACGATGCACTCCGAGCTTCGTGAGGACGTCCTTAAGCTTCCTATGGTCCTAGAATTCGAAGATAAACACACGTTTAAAAGTTGGTGAACAGTGCTCAACTCGGGAATTCGTTTTCCTGGATTTTCTTACGTGCAACCTTAACCAAAACTCACCCAAAACACTTAGGAAGAAGTTTAGATACCTTTTTGAACCTTGAAATGACGTAAAACCTCCACGATCGATTTGGCGCCACTGTTCCCTCGACGGAGCCTTCAGGTTCTAGGGTTTTTCGAAGGTTCCTCGTACAACCAAAGATATGGTTGTACTCAGACGCTTGCAAGGATCACAATGGTGGTCTTGGAAATCTCGATCTGTGAAGTTTTGGTTTGATTTGGGTGTTGCCGTACAATTTGCAGAGAGAGAGAGAGTGAGAGAGAGCACGGGTCCGAGAGAGAAGAGAGAGAAGAAGGGTTTCAGATGGGTGTGTGTGTACGCGGTCCCCACGCAGCCAATCAACCCAAAAAAAAAATCCATACTTAGGTTCTAATTGGTCCTCAACCAATTTTACTACAACCTAACTAACTAACTAAACCCTAACCCTAACTCTAAACTGATAGGTTCCCAATAAATTGGAAATAAAGTCATTGGTCCAAAACCAAACTATTTGGGCCTTTAAACTTAGCCCAAAATAATAATAAACCCCGACGCTCAAGGGTAAAACTGTACTTTCATAATTTCAAGGAAAAATAAATGTACAAAACAGGGACGGGCTGTCGCAGTGTAGCTGTAAAAAAGCATCAAAATCGAAGTTAAAACTACGGTGAAATCGTGATTTTTCGTTTATAACCATCGAAAAGTTTTATCCCGTTACTTGATCTTTGAATGTTTATTTTTTGCGATTTTTGGCGTATGTGATCTCGAAGTATATACAAGCAAGTTTGACAGTTGGATCGTTGAAACTAATTTCGTAGAATGCGTATCCCATCAAGTTCAATGGTATATATATTTATTAAGTAGCTTTAACTTTATTTATTTTGTATGTATAACACTTAAGAAATTGAATGGTATCTATATTTTTTAGGTAGCATTAAATTTATTATTATAGTTTGGATCGGGTTTTTGTTAAAAAAATATATTTTGTGGGTTTTATGTCAAAAAAATTGAATTTGAAGGGAGTAAAGTCACATTTTCAGTAAAGTTTATAATAATATTTTTTTTTTCAACTATAACTTGCGCAATGCCACAATGGGATTGTTGCACAAAAACACTTTGCGCGACATACCAACCAATGCGTCACGCAAATGTTGTTTGCGCGACGTACCAACCACGTTGCGCAAAGGGATTTTATACTTTCATTAAGTATAACGTAAGATTTTGTGGTATCCTCTAGTGTAACTATTTTAAATTGAAAATCGAGTTGGTTCATTGTATTCATATAGGGTCAAGGAGTGTAACTGTAAAAAATCATCAAAATCGGAACTAAAATAACCGTTAAATTGTGATTTGTCATTTATAACCATTGAAAAGTTTTCTCCCTTTACTTGATCTCTGAATGTTTGTTTTTTACGATTTTTGGCGTATACGATCTCGAAGTATATACAAACAAGTTTGACGGTTGGATCATTAAAACTAGTTTTGTAGAGTGCGTATCCCATCAAAACAATAGATTCACAAACACTTAAGAGTGTTTATTCTTTCATTAAGTATAACATAAGATTTTGTGGTACCAATAATGTAAATATTTTAAATTGAAGATCGAATTAATTCATTGTATTTATATAGGGTCAAGGAGTGTAGCTATAAAAAAATCATCAAAGTCGGAGTTATAATAACCGTTAAATCAGATTTTTCGTTTATAACCGTCAAAAAGTTTTGTCCCGTTATATGATCTCTGAATGTTTGTTTTTTACGATTTTTGGCATATGCGATCTCAAAGTATATACAAACAAGTTTGATGGTTGGATCATTGAAACTAGTTTCGTAGAATGCGTATCCCATCAAAACAATAGATTCACTAACACTTAGAGTTTATTTATACTTTCTTTAAGTATAACATAAGATTTTGTGGTATCCAATAGTGTAAATATTTTAAATTGAAGATCGAATTTATTCATTATATTTGTATAGGGTCAAGGAGTGTAGTTGTAAAAAATCATCAAAATCGGAGTTAAAATAACCGTTAAATTATGATTTCTCGTTTATAACTGTCAAAAAGTTTTGTCCAATTACTTGATCTCTGAATGTTTGTTTTTTATGATTTTTAGCGTATGCAATCTCGAAGTATATATGAACACATATGACGGTTGGATCGTTGAAACTAGTTTCGTAGAATGCGTAACAATAGATTCACTAACACTTAGAGTTTATTTATACTTTCATTAAGTATAACATAAGATTTTGTGGTATCCAATAGTGTAAATATTTTAAATTGAAGATCAAATTCATTCATTGTATTCATATAGGGTCAAGGAGTGTAGTTGTAAAAAATCAACAAAATCGAAGTTAAAATAACCGTTAAATTATGATTTTTTGTTTATAACCATCGAAAAGTTTTGTCCCGTTACTTGATCTCTGAATGTTTGTTTTATGCGATTTTTGGTGTGTGTGATCTTGAAGTATATAAAACAAGTTTGACGGTTGGATCGTTGAAACTAATTTCGTAGAATGCGTATCCCATCAAGTTCAATGGTATATATATTTATTAAGTACCTTTAAATTTATTTATTTTGTGCGTGACGCCACAATGAGCTCATTGCACAAAAACACTTTACGTGAAGTCATAAGGTATTCGCGCAATTTGTTAAAATTCTGGCGGTGCAATTGTAAAAAAATAGTCGGTTTTTTTTTAAATTTTCCTAAATTTAGACAAAATAGGGGTGCAATTGGAAAAGAGTCTAGACAGCAGGTCACTCTTCCCTCTCTCTCACTCGGTCTCCCTCTTCCATCTCGCTCATCTCATTCAGTGACTTTAGTCTGAAACCCTGAACATCGATCCCTCATCCCTGATCCCTCTGTCTGTCTGTGTCTGGACCCCCTCATCTCTTTCCCAGCCTCCGTCGCTCCGCACACCCTGTTATGACCCTGATTAGCTTAATCATAGTTAGGCATTGAATTAGTTAGTTAAATGGGACTATTACAAGTAATTAGGAATGTTTGTTAGATTCTACTAGCTGGCAGTGAGTTTGGGATTACTATAAATAGTCCAATGTGTAATGGCTTTGCCTAATGGTTAATTTGATAGAAAGAAATATAAACAAAAAAAAAACATTTCAGAGCTCTACTCTCTCCTCCTTCCTTCTCCCTCTCTATCCTCTGTGTTACTTGCAGGTTGAACAAGGGAATTGAGAATTGGGTCGTATCAATGGTATCATCCTTCTTGAATCCTGGGTTCTCTCTTGTGCACACCCACCCACCTACGTTTTCTGCCATGGTTGATGCGAACGAGGATTCAATTCATGAGATCGTGGGTGCTCTATTCGCACGCTTCCTTGCTTAGATATGCCGTGAGTTGGCTCTCAGCGCTGAGGGAGACTCTACTCCCACCTCTATGTTCGCTATCAGCAACGAGTGAGTTTCTGATCCAGCCCCGATGATTTCCAATGACGCTGCAACAATCGATCCCGGTCACAAAACAATTCCAAGAGTCGCTGCATCAATCGATTCTGTTTCTTCGTTGCTCTCATCTTTACCATTGTTGCGAGCATTGGCAACTCTGGTCATCAAGCCACAGTCGAACGACTCCATTGTAGCTACAGTTTCGCTGCTAGGTTCGAAGACTGCAATTCATGATTCGGTGATGACCACAGCTTCATACCTGCTCCCAGATTGCAATGAATTAATTTTTTCTAATTTGTGCAAGTTCTCAAACAATGAATTAGCCCCTCCTAACATTTTCCCAAAAATTGGAGATGAGTTTATGCAAGCAAAGCCCTCGATGCTCGAGCATAAATGCCAGAAAGAATTATTTGGAATGTCTGCCCACTATGTGTTTAATGAAATTTCATATTCATGTTGTTGTGTTGTTCTCGATCGTGATATGTGTTGTTGCAAGGGCATTCAGGATAAAGGTGGAGGCTCCAAATTTAGGTCCCCAGAGGACTGTCAAAGGAGGCTGGATGAGAGGATTGCAAAGTCAGATTACGATGACAACATTGGTTATTTCATCAAGAAGAACTTTGTGTTTGGTGTCAGCTACCTAGTGGGCTATGAAAGTTAGGAATGATCTGTCGACATTAGTTATTAAAATCCTTGACTTACAATCTTAAAGATCGAAAGGCCATTTGCCATGCGCTTTTGCATTTTGTCTTTGCGTTTTCTACTAGGGTCAATGAGCTTGTGTATGATGCTTTGTTGAAAGATCAGTTTGGTTGGGTTAATTGGTACCTTGTGGATAAATTTGTGAAGAAAGATTTTTATGCATCGAACCTATTTGTTGAAATGTATAAGAGACAGAGTACATAAACTTTGTCATGGAATAGCAACCTGGGTTGGTCAGTTGTCCTTGGTTCTCCATGCACATTTGCCAGAGATGTGGAGAAGCCTGGATCATAGTTTCATATGCAGGAGATTTGTGAGGTTTTTACTATCAATGTAGCTCCTCCTATGGTAGTTGTTGGAATTGTTAGTTACATGAAGACATCACGCAGCTTTCGTTCCCTGAACACATTGAGGGTTCAATATCTCAAGGGGGAGGTAAAGAAGAGGTTTTGCAAGAATGAGTGTAAGTCCAAGAAGAATAATGAGGAGGTTCACATTTGGGACACCGTATTGATGAATTTCTAAAGTGGCAGGGCTGTTCATGAGGAACTAGCAAAATATGGTGACTTGGAGAATCAAGTTTTGTGCAAATGGACATATCTTGGTCATGCACATATGCAACTAAATAATGAGAAATATTCCCGAGAAATGGAAGCTTGTGGTTGCGATGATGATTTATTGGAGGAGATTGTATTGGGTGATCTTGTAGATGGTCATCATGCTAAGATAGGATGCAGGGTAGCTTTCCCTAGCCATCTCACATTAACTGCTGCGAAGGAATTGTGTCTTGTAGAAGAAATCCCTCTTGAAACTTCCTTAATTGATGCTCATGTGGGTGGCGTGGGGTTACTAGAAAGTGTGCCTATAACAGATTCCGAGCCCAAAGAGTGTTATGTGACAAAGCTAAAAGGTCATGGTGTTGTGGATACTATCATAGACAAGCTTGGAACATCAAGTACCCATGGAATTTCTACATCTGGGAAATCATTTAATAAGAGAAAAGAAGTGTATGGAGTTTGTCACATCCCGGCCCGGGGTCCACCACATCCCGGGCCCGCTCCACCACCGTAGCAAGATATTGTCCGCTTTGGGCCCCTAACTACGCCCTCACGGTTTTATTTCTGGGAACTCACACGAGAACTTCCCAGTGGGTCACCCATCATGGGAGTGCTCTCGCGCGCTACTCGCTTAACTTCGGAGTTCCCATGGAACCCGAAGCCAGTGAGCTCCCAAAAGGCCTCGCGCTAGGTAGGGATGGGAATATACATATAAGGATCACTCCCCTGGGCGATGTGGGATCTCACAATTCACCCCCCTTAGGGGCCCGACGTCCTCGTCGGCACACCACGGCCAGGGTTATGCTCTGATACCAAATTGTCACATCCCGGCCCGGGGTCCACCACATCCTGGGCCCGCTCCACCACCGTAGCACGATATTGTCCGCTTTACGCCCCAACTACGCCCTCACGGTTTTGTTTCTGGGAACTCACATGAGAACTTCCCAGTGGGTCACCCATCATGGGAGTGCTCTCGCAAGCTACTCGCTTAACTTCGGAGTTCCCATGGAACCCGAAGCCAGTGAGCTCCCAAAAGGCCTCGCGCTAGGTAGGGATGTGAATATACATATAAGGATCACTCCCCTGGACGATGTGGGATCTCACAGAGTTCATGTTGACTTCATACCATTTTTGGAATGCTACACTTATGGACAAAGGTAAAAAGAAACAGTCACCATAAGAGGCTCAAGAGGTTGTTGGGAACATGAATGATGCTGCTGCTAGTGCCAAACAGAGAAAGGAGATGGAACAAGGCTTGATCAGTTTGATATTTTTGGAGAGTGGGCGATTGTCTAACCTTATTGCATAGCTTTAGGATATACTGGAGGGTGTAAATGCAGCTGATATTTTGTTGGAGAAGTCTGGGAGTTAACCTCATCTGGTCCTGTAACCATCTACAATGAGAATTCTTCCTCTAGTGGGAATTATGCTTCATATTTAGTTCCAGTTGCTGCACTTGTTGCAATGGGCTATTGCTACATGTGGTGGAGAGGCTGGTCATTTTCAAATGTGATGTATGTGACAAGGCATAATATGGCAAATGTTGTTGAAGCTCCAATTAGAGAGGTAGCTAGCCAGAGCAATGATTTTGCTGGGAATGGAACAACAAATACATTGAAGAGGAGTGAATGCGCTATGGGTACCTATTTGGACTTAATATGCTCTTTTGGTCACCTGGAAAGCAATGTTAGGTGTGCCTTAGCTATTGATTTACATGTTGAGTTCTCTCTGCTTTTCACTTGTAACCTTGACTTTTGGCCTTTATAGGATCTGGGAGATGCAACAGCTAAAATTGTTAAGATGATACTCTATTTTAAAGCTGTCAAGGCAAAGTGGCTTAATAGGGTTACAAAAATAACCAAGTTTGGTAGTTTTATGGTAAAATTGGATAGAAGTGTTGAAGCTTTGAATAAAGGCAAAAAGCAAAAAATTGGAGATGGTGGATATAGTGATAAGATTAAGAGTTTGCATGATTTAAGCTTGAACAAGGCTGTGGATGTGGCGACTGGGTTCAAAAGTGCATTGGCAGGACATGTTAACAATATAATTTGTAGAACCACTGTAAGATTGGAGAAACTTCATCACTTAGAGGGGGGCTTCATAGATTGCCAGAATGGTGGTGTTCTGTGATTTCTCAGCTGCTGATGATTGGTAAATCCATCCTATCTAGTTCAAAAAAAATTTAGGAAGCAAATGTGGATGTCGTTTTGGGAGCCGGTGATCTGAGTCTACTAGTTGAAAACACTATAGTTGAGCAGCTTGGTTTGGTCAGAAAGGTGACAATCTTTAAGGACTCCAATACCATTATTGGTGATGCAACATTAAAAGACGGGTTGCAAGTCCATGGTGGGTCTCCATTTGACATTATGGGCAGAAACCTTTTCTGGGAAAACCAACTGCAGAGGCGGCAAATAGGAGCATATTATGCATAAGCAAGCAATTGAGAAGTACAACCAGTTCTTAATTTTAACCTTGAGGACAAGGTTGTTCTTAAGGGGTAGGCAATGTTATTACCCTGATTAGCTTAATCATAGTTAGGCATTGAATTAGTTAGTTAAATGGGACTATTACAAGTAATTAGGAAAGTTTGTTAGATTCTGCTAACTGGCAGTGGGTTTGGGATTACTATAAATAGTCCAATGTGTAATGGCTTTGCCTAGTGGTTAATTTGATAAAAAGAAATATAAACAAAAAACATTTCAGAGCTCTGCTCTCTCTCTTCCTTCCCTCTACCTCTCTATCTTCTGTGTTACTTGCAGGTTGAATAAAGGAATTGAGAATTGGGTCGTATCACACCCTCTCTCAACACAATCAGTCTTCGTCTTCTTCCTTCCCAGCGACGTGCGACCCGTCTCACTTTCAGTCGGTCAGTCTCTCACATCTCGCCGATTTGTAAGTGTCGTCTTCTCACTCTCAGTCTCTCACCCCTGTGACCCGTGACCTGCCACTTTTTCTCGCCGTTTCGAGTCTCGACCCACGACTTCCTTTGCAAGGTTAGTCTCATGGTAAATTCTCTCATGTTCTACATATTTTTTTTTCAATTTCATGGGTTCTGCAGCTTTTCACTATCATGGGTTTTGGGATTTTCTTTTAGTTTTAGTGGGTTTTGCAGATTTTATTTTCAATTTCATGGGTAATGATGTGATTGAAATGTGTTTGCTTACAGATACAATGTTGTCACGGTGGAATACAGAAGTGAGTTTTTGCAACCTTTGTGTTGGAATCTTTCTCTAATTGGATGGGATATGCATCTTGTTCTTGACGAATTCAGTATTCTGTTTTGATATGAACGGTTTTGTTTGCAGATTTTATGTTTTTGTTGATAAACGCCAGAACATTAATGACAGATTTAAGTGTTGATTCCAATTTAGATTAATCCTTTTAATAGTCTCTGTGTGTGTATTATCATATGCATTCTTGTTAAACATGAAGTTGAGGGTTGCGTATACACCGGCTGTATACATGTGTTGCTTGGAAAGCCTGCCGTGTCAAAGTAGTTCTATCTTCTTGAGTTAGAAAGTGCTGTTCAAGTTTACCACTGACTACTACTTTTTGTTGTAACTATCAAATCTGGTATCAAATATCATGTCATATTTTCACCCAGTGACTCTCCCTCTCCAGAAATTTTAAGGAATGTATCACCACTCCAACTGTCCTTGTCCCCATGATAGGATTTTTACCACCTGCGCAAAAAGGGTTAAAAACACCAAAATACTTGCAAGAGAAACAAGATTGTCGTAGTATAGTTGGCTTGCAAGGTCGTTCTCCACATGGATTAAATTAAAAAGATTAAAGCAAAATCAATTCTCAACAAATTAATTAGAGCAAAGATTTTTAGAAAAGTGATTTAATGACCTAAATTAATTAAAACGAATTTAATTAAAAAGATTACTTAAAAACTGCAATTGTAAAGAAAAAGAAAGAAATAATTTTGTAGAATTCAAGACGAGAAAGTACTAGGGTTCCGCCGTCACCCTAGCAATCCTATGTAACTCTCCTAATTCCTCATGAATTACACATGCATATGTGAACACGGAAATTTCCTGAAACGAAACGCGACAAGAACACGTGTGCAAACAAATATTTTGTATTTAATTTTGGGTTTGCAATCTCTCTTAACCTTATCCTCTGATTCGATCTCCGTAAGGTGTTGATTTGTGGATGTGTGATTGATCCAAGGGCCGTCGAGGCTTGATCATGGATGAACGGTTGGAAGTTTCTTCAAGGGGCTTTTGGGCTTGATCTTGAAGAACGGTTGTGCGGATTTCCTCAAGGGCTTTTGGGCTTGATCTTGAAGGTTGATGGATGAACTGATTTGTTGATGTTGTTGATCCAAAGGGCCGTCGGGGCTTGATCTTAGGATGAACGGATGAACGGATCTTCAAGGGCTTTTGGGCTTGATCTTGAAGAACGGTGAACGATGAACACTTTCTTCAAGGGCCGTCAGGGCTTGATCTTGAATTGGTGGAAGTTCTTCAAGGGCCTTAGGGCTTGATCTTGAAGGCAGATTTGGCGAAGAACGAAGAGAGCTTTCTTGATCCTTCGGGACTTGCTTGAGAGCTTTAGAGTTTCAAAGCTCCAACGACATAATTCTAAGTGATTTCTCTTCCAATTTGGGAGTAGAGAGATGTATTTGTGAATTGGTGATTTGATACCTTGATGGAGAGGCCTATTTATAGGCTTTTGGGAATGAATTACCACCACAAAATTTTCCCACCCAAGCACCATTACCTAATTTTCCCACTTAATAACATTTTAAACTTTGAAGGGGTAAATTTATGGCCTAATTTCCCACTTAATGCAATTTTAAACTTAAAATGTGCTTGCTTTGTCATTTCCCAAAATGAGAAGAAAAACTTGTTTTGATCCTCCAAGGGTATTTCTTCCTATTTTGTTTGAGTCACACGCCATGTGTACAATTTGTACGACACGTGGCGTATGCCATGTATGCCTTGACATATCAAAACTTTAATGCATTGGTGAACATTTGTTTCACCGAAATTTCGATGTCTACAAATGCCCCCACTTCAAGGCGCATCGTATACATGTGCTTGTCAAGTGTAGAAGATGTGTTTTGAAGTACCTCAGTGTAGATGTCGATTCAAGGGCCGTCGAGGCTTGATCTTGAATCGGGCTGGAGTTTTCTTCAAGTGCCGTTGAGGCTTGTTCTTGAATTTTGTTTGAAATTTCTTCAAGGGCCGTTGAGGCTTGATCTTGAAATGGACTGCAAATTTCTTCAAGGGCCGTAGAGGCTTGAATCTTGAATTTTGTGCTGCAAGTTTCTTCAAGTGCCGTTGAGGCTTGTTCTTGAATTCGGCTGGAAGATTTTCTGGTTTTCTCCAATTTTTAACTTTCCACAGGCTTATTCTTGAACTGGGTTGGAGGATTCTCTGGTTTCCTTCGTATGGATCATGCGGTTCTGCAGGCAAAGGTGTCATGCTATAGTGATCTGTTTCAGCTCACCATGTTGCATTATTCTCTGCTTGTTTCTTTTGCCTGGAAGAAGTGGTGTGCAACCTTTTGCCTTTAAATGGTCCTTCAGAGCACTTGAGCACTTGAGAGCAAGGCTAGGTAAGCAACCAGGCAAAAGGTTTCGATCAATCAGCCCCAGATTGGACGTTTGATTTCAGGTTCTGACTGATTGCTTTCTTTCTCCCTGTCTTGCAAGTAAGAGCAAGGGTGAAGGAAAGAAAAGGGAAAAGCATGATATGAGATACCTTTGCTTTTGACCCTGCTGATATGAGATACGTTTGCTTTTGAAGAAGTAGCGGATGAACTAGCACATATATTGGTTGCGCTTGTCTCCACATGCTTCGATGTATTAATTTCACCTGCCTCATCTGTTCTTCAGGCAGATGTGGTATTCTCCCTAGTTTTTTTTTTTCCATGCAGGTTTGACATCTTTTCTTGCAGTATTTGCCCCCTGATGCAGGAGTTGAATGAAAACCTTGCATTTGAATGGTCATTCAGAACATTACTTCTCAGCGGCTCATCATGCAGAAGTTTGAGTGGAAGTTCCAACATATTGCTTTTCTTTATCCTTGTCTTGCAGGTAAGAACAAGGACAAAGGAAAGGACAGGGAGATTGCATGATATGAGATACTCGTGCTCTCGTCCCTGATGATATGAGATACGTTTGCTTTTGAAGAAGTAGCTTTCCACAGGTTTAATCTTGAACTGGGCTGGGAAGTTTCTTCTGCTATAGTGGCTCCAAATGTTTTAAATTTACTCATTTTACCTGGAGCTGAGCTCGATTCAAGGGTGGTGGACACTTGATCTTGAATCGGACTTGTGATTTCTTCAAGGGCCGTTGAGGCTTGATCTTGATGAATGGAAACGGGCCCACGAGCGGTTTCAGGATTTGAACATCTGGCAAGCCGACACGAGGTGGAGATGATGGCCGGTTTCTTTGTTCAATCTCCCCAATTCATATTGAAGAGGGTCAGGAGATGAATCTTCAAGGTTGATGCTTCATTGTTGCTCGTCTTGTCTGTTCTCCAGGCAGATGAGTACTCGAGAGCAAGGCTAGGTAAGCAATCAGGGAAGGAGTTCCAAGTGCCGCCCGATTACTCTTCTCCTTATTGTCCTGCAGACAAGGATAAGGACAAAGAAAAGGATAGGGAGAAAGCATGATATGAGATACTTTCGCTTTCGACCCTGATAATATGAGATACTTTTGCTCTGGTGTGACTTGTTTGCAGAGGCATTCTTAGGGAGGAAGAAGACTGAGTATTTCGAGAGGTTTTGCTGGGAGTGTTACTCTCGGAGGTGAAGAAGGGTTTGGGCATTTTTGCAGGTCTGCCTTGCTATGGAGGACGAAGGTCGACATATATAGGAATTTCCAAACCGCAAGTAGTGGCACTATTCCTTTACTCTTGTCGGCAACAGTTGGGTAATCGAAACAGTAAGATTCACGGGTTTTTTTAACTTTGTCAGAAATCTTTGACAAAGTTGCCCGTGATTTACGCAAAGCTGAAATTGGGTGTGAAAGGTGCCGACAAACCTGGAAAAGCTGATCTTTTGAAATCCGTGGAGCGGCCCCTCTTCGATCTTTGAACAGGTGGCCTAGTTGCCTCTTCGATTTCCGAACAGGCGGCCCCGTTGCTTCTTCCTTTTTTTTTTTTTTTTTTGGTTGTGCCGTACGCAGTTTATGCTCTTACGGGCCAGGAGCAGTTGTTGCCGTTTGCGGTTTCAGCTCATGCAGACAATAAGCGGTCTTGGTTGTCATGATGCAGTTTCAACTCGTGCAGGCAAGGAGCATCGGTGCCGTGTGCAGTTTAGGCTCGTGCAAGCAAGGAGCATCGGTGCCGTGTGCAGTTTAGGCTCGTGCAGGCAAAGAGCGTTGGTGCCGTGTGCAGTTTAGGCTCGTGCAGGCAAGGAGCGTTGGTGCATTGTGCAGTTTAGGCTCGTGCAGGCAAGGAGCGTTGGTGCCGTGTGCAGTTTAGGCTCGTGCAGGCAAGGAGCGTTGGTGCATTGTGCAGTTTAGGCTCGTGCAGGCAAGAGCGTTGGTGTCGCCTTTTAGGCTCGTGCGAACGAGGAGCATTGGTGCCGTGTGTAGTTTAGGCTCGTGCAGGCAAGGAGCGTTGGTGCCGTGTGAAGTTTAGGCTCGTGCAGGCAAGGAGCATTGATGCCGTGTGCAGTTTAGGCTCGTGCAGGCAAGGAGCATTGATGTCGCCTTTTAGGCTCGTGAGAACGAGGAGCATTTGGTGTCGCCTTTTAGGCTCGTGCGAACGAGGAGCTTAATTGTCGCCTTTTAGGCTCGTGCAGACGAGGAGCTTTGGTTGTCGCCTTTTATGCTCGTGCGAACGAGGAGCATTGGTGTCGCCTTTTAGGCTCGTGCGGACGAGCAGCTTTGGTTGTCGCCTTTTATGCTCGTGCGGACAAGGAGCTTTGGTTGCCATATGCAGTTTCAACTCATGCAGGCAAGGAGCATTTGGTGTCGCCTTTTATGCTCGTGCGGACCAGGAGCTTTGGTTGTCGCCTTTTATGCTTGTGCGAACGAGGAGCATTGGTGTCCGAAGTCTTTCAGGAAATACTCGTGTAAGGAGACAGGAATGCGTGGCTCTTGCTCCATGAGTTCCCCACTGTATGTTGGCTTAGCGGCTTTTGTGCTTCTCTTGGACTTTCTATTGTTGCGGCGGAGGTGTTTTCTCCCTTGCTCTACCTTTAGCTTTGTGGCTTGTGGTCTTGGCTTCCTCGTCTTTTTGTAGGTCACCAAGGTCCACCATTCTTCTTCGTTGGTAGGTGCGTCTTGGTCGCTTGCCCCCAGCTGTGGTTGTGCAGAAGATGCCTTGTGAGTTTTGCTTTGGCGGGAACGGTCATGAGTCATTTGGAGGGGAACGGGATCGAAGGATCCAAACATGATCGCAGTGGTGTGTCTTGCGGCCTGCGGTCTTGGTTTCCTCATTTTTCTGTAGGTCACCAATGTCCATCCTTCTTCATCGTTGGTAGGTGCATTTTGGTCGCTTGCCCCCAGCGGTGGTTGCGCAGAAGGTGTCGTGTGACTGGAGCTTTGAGGTGTTGGCGTGCTAAGCCGCTTGAAGACGGAAGTTCGGTCTTGACTACCAATACGATCAAGTGCCGAAATTCTGGGTTTTGAACGGTGCAATCTATCGAAGACTGAAGTTCGAGGGGCGGGTTTAGGCTCCTCTTGATCTTGTTCAACGTTTACACTGATGTGTTGAGTGCTAGCGTTTTTTTGCCGTGCTTGAAATCTTCACGGGTGCATTTGGTGTGAAGCCAAGTCCAGCCTTGTTGTTGTCAACTCCGTAACCGTGCTCCTTCAACTTCTTTTGAGTCTTGGTGAGGTCACGTTCTTTATCGTTGACAGTGCTTGAAATCTCCTTTCCAGGATTTGAAGAGGAAGAGAAGTTGTACCCAGCCTTTGCCATGAGTTTGTAGGCGTTTGGATCAAAGCCTTCTGCGGTCCTCTTGGTTGGAAGGGAGCTTGGTTTTGATTTCATGTCGCGTTGTGCCTCTAGACGGTTGATGAGTGCGGTGACTTGCAAGTTTTGCCCCTCTGCGGTCTTTGTGAGCCTTGCAATTGCTTCACTCATTTGAGCCAGCTGTTGTTCAATGGAGGTAGCTCCGACAGTTGCGAGAATGCCTTGGCCCTCCTTTGATGCCATTGATTTTGAGGTGTGCTTTGGTTTTCTTGAACGAAGAAAGAGATGAGAGGTAGAGATAGTCCCACTGGGCGTGCCAAATTTGTTAACACGGAAATTTCCTGAAACGAAATGCGACAAGAACACGTGTACAAACAAATATTTTGTATTTAATTTTGGGTTTGCAATCTCTCTTAACCTTATCCTCTGATTCGATCTTCGTAAGGTGTTGATTTGTGGATGTGTGATTGATCCAAGGGCCGTCGAGGCTTGATCATGGATGAACGGTTGGAAGTTTCTTCAAGGGGCTTTTGGGCTTGATCTTGAAGGTTGATGAACTGGACTTCAAGGGGCTTTTGGGCTTGATCTTGAAGAACGGTTATGCGGATTTCCTCAAGGGCTTTTGGGCTTGATCTTGAAGGTTGATGGATGAACTGATTTGTTGATGTTGTTGATCCAAAGGGCCGTCGGGGCTTGATCTTAGGATGAACGGATGAACGGATGAACGGATCTTCAAGGGCTTTTGGGCTTGATCTTGAAGAACGGTGAACGATGAACAATTTCTTCAAGGGCCGTCGGGGCTTGATCTTGAATTGGTGGAAGTTCTTCAAGGGCCTTAGGGCTTGATCTTGAAGGCGGATTTGGCGAAGAACGAAGAGAGCTTTCTTGATCCTTCGGGACTTGCTTGAGAGCTTTAGAGTTTCAAAGCTCCAACGACACAATTCTAAGTGATTTCTCTTCCAATTTGGGAGTAGAGAGATGTGTTTGTGAATTGGTGATTTGATACCTTGATGGAGAGGCCTATTTATAGGCTTTTGGGAATGAATTACCACCACAAAATTTTCCCACCCAAGCACCATTACCTAATTTTCCCACTTAATAACATTTTAAACTTTGAAGTGGTAAATTTATGGCCTAATTTCCCACTTAATGCAATTTTAAACTTAAAATGTGCTTGCTTTGCCATTTCCCAAAATGAGAAGAAAAACTTGTTTTGATCCTCCAAGGGTATTTCTTCCTATTTTGTTTGAGTCACACGTCATGTGTACAATTTGTACGACACGTGGCGTATGCCATGTATGCCTTGACATATCAAAACTTTAATGCATTGGTGAACATTTGTTTCACCGAAATTTCGATGTCTACAACATATTTTGAAGGTTTGATTTTCCTAAAGTATGCCCTACTTGGGACCCCAACATAGAACGTATATCTAACATGCAACCCGTCCGTGGCGTCCAGATCGAATGTGAACATGCAAGACTCATTAAGTTTTGTGAAAACCTTTTGAAAAACCATATAACTCCTAAGACGTGTCGTCCATCCTAAGTAGTTACACATGTTAACCACAAGAAGCCTTACCCAATTTTAGGGACAGCCCTCCGCCAAAATTACATCCAATTACTTTTCTAAATATCCTAATGGTTGCGAATCACTAAGACAAATAGATAGTTTAAAGCACAGTGATTAACAATCCAAAACTCGCATGCATAAATTCATAAGAAAATTAGAGAGAGACTACATATTCTTGCTAGGGATCATGGCCTCACCCTAGCAAGGGAAAATTAGTTATGCATATTCATAATTAAAATCAACACAATTATATTGAATGAATAAGAATGAAAACACCTTGGATTAGAAGATCCAAAGCCTTTGAGAACCATTGCAATCCTTAGCTCCAAAGTTGAAAGAGAAATAATCGTAAAAAGCGGTCCTCCAAAAAACACACGGCCAAGCTATTTATATTAGCTAAGCCTTCCCCAAAAACCCTAAAACCCTAGGAAACTTATTCAAACTAGGAAACTAATTAAATAATAATAAAACATCTTAGACCTACTTAAACTATGAAAAACTGCACCTAAACTGTACAGTCACGTTCTGGACCTAATTCAGCTCCAAAACTGGCCCAAAATAGCTGGATTTAAAGTTTGAACTCTTCTGAACATTTCTCCAGAAGGCCACTAACCCATCTGAGGTCATCTTGGGCTCCAAAAACGCAGTTTAAACCCAGAAACGTCATTAAACTGCAACGCGCACTGCTTCTTCAATAAATCGCCAAAAAATAATCGCCTGGTAGAAAAATCCCAAATTTTGACACGAACAAGCCAAGAGACATACAAACGTCCTCCAATTTGAATCACTCCAAAATTCGTCTGTTGTATCATGTTTTACGCCAAAGGAAGTCGAATGTCCTATATTGGAAATATAAAGCAAAGTATCAAAATTCTACCAAAATAATCACCAAATTGTACTAAGAATAGGGTAAAATATATAATATAATGTTGACTCATCAAAATACCCCCAAACTTAGCTTTTTGCTTGTCCTCAAGCAAAACAAAATTCAAAAACAAAAATAAAAACTAACAAACCTAAGAACTTTAAACAAAAATAAACTAAACAGAATTTCCACCTTCAAGTTGCAATCCATAGAAAATGTTTAAAAATTAGAACATCTTTTCAAAAGTTCCAACTAATCCCACCACAGAGTCTAAGCTATTTAGAATCAATTAGAAAAGAATTCATGAACTTCCTTTGGTGTAAAGTGAACCAACATGGTTAAGGAGACTCGACTCAAAACCTTACCTCTCGTCCTTTTATTTCAACACTTCACATACTCTCATATATTTTTTTTTTCTCTTCTTTTCGACTTTTCTTGCTTTTTTTTTTTTTTTTTTAGTAATAGTAGTGGTCGTGTAATGCTAGTTCTCTCGGAACCAACTAACCACCCTGCCCCATGCCAAGACTCTACTGTTTGACGCGAGAATCACTGTTGATTAGACAGGACTGGCCCGGTTACTAGGTAAAGTCTCGGGTGGAACAATTATTACTTTATTCACAACAATAACTAACTTTACTTGAAACAAAAATTAAAATTTATACTAAAAGTAAGTGCTTCAATCTCACTCCCCACAAACCATGTTGATGTGAATGTGCAAATTTGTCAAAGTATAACTCATGAATTAGTGTCTAAGCAACGATAAATGGAAAAGACTCTAATGCGGGATTTATTTTCACCATGTCCATTTGTTCTAACGTTTAAAATAAACTACGGATATTAACTTAGAAAGAATGAAATTTTTTATTTGACTCAAAAATTAAAAACCTAAAATTCTATTTCCCACCCCCAAACTTAACTCACACATTGTCCGCAAGGTGTGGAAAATAAAAGAAAAAGAAATAACCAACCCTACAAAGAACACTAAATGTGAACAATAAACCTAACTAAACCTAACAGGAAATAAAAATAGATATAAAATATTAATAAAAAATAGGAAAGACAAACAACAAAACGACAGGAAAAAGAACAAAATAGAGAAAAGAAAAACAAGAGGAAAACGGAATGCACCTGGTGGGAATTGGCATCCATTGGGCAAAACAGAACGTGGGCTGGGAAGGAGGACACAAACAGGCCGAGGAAAAAAATGGGGTTGTAAAACCCATCCCACAAAGCTGCGGGCCAAATAAAAGAAAAGAGCCACGCGAATGGCCCACGCGAGCCCATGTTCGTAGCACACGCGCAACCAAAACCCTAACATTTGTGTTAGACAACATTGGATGCTCTGCCAACCTCGAGCCTAGCGCCGCATAGAGCCGAACGGCTCTTTCTCTTTAATTCAAAATGACTGATGGCAGGTCAGCATGGGAAAAACCATCTGGGGACACGTGGCAAGCATCCGGACATGGGGGTCCTTAGGATTCTAAATGAACGGCCAGATTGCTCGTAACCTTCTGAATACATTTTAGAGAAACGGACCCGTCTCATTTGGCTAATAGAAGAGAAAAACATCAGAAAGCTCTCTCTGTGTAGATTTCAGGGTCTCTCTCTCAGAACACTTTTTCACTGCTCTCATGCATCTCTCTTCTTCGCAGCTCTCGGCAATGGAGAGTCAAAGAGGCTCTTCATCTCAGTGCAACAGCAATGTGGTACCGTGCCGTCTCGATACGGTCGAAAAGCATCGTCTCTCCTCCCAAGCTGTGACAGAAATCAAAATTCCCAAAGGTAAAATCTCTCCGCACTGCCAGCGAGTTCTAATGCTAGTGAAGTTCATGGAAAAATTAACACAGGCAACCTTTCGTTTCAGGGAGGCGATCGGATCCACAACAAAAGGGAGAACACGACATCCCAGCTGCACAGATCCAAGGACAGGCAGCCCAAACTCCTTCATCTACAGGTAAAACTCGGTTTCCTTCGAACACCAGCTCATAGTATGATGTCTGAACTCAATATTTCACTGATGGTGATAACTGAAAGTCAAAGGAAACTGAAAGAACACTCTTCCATATGCTGATGGATGCAGATATACAAGGAGTCGCATCTCGCATGTGACTGTGCTACTCTGATCCGTCGTCTGGAGGAAGAAAATAACAAAAGGAGCCTCTCGGACTGCACAGAGCCTAGCATGCAAAAGGTACAAGCTCATGGTTTGAAATGCGCTAACTACGAACCCTGAAAATCTGGTGCAATGTGAAGTCATATCTCGCATTTCTGTCTCTCTGTGTGTAGGTGGCTTGGATCCAGTGTATATCCGAGAGAAAGGAACACTCAAGCGGCAGATGCAGCGGTTCAAAATCCTGAGATCTGCTGTCATTCATGTTGGATAAGGAAATTATGAAAATAAGTTGGCAGGCATGTATTATTTGTGAAATCACCCCCAAACGTATTGCTGGACAACATAAATAACACTGAGATCTGTAGGGGGACCATTTACGCTAACCATGTGGAACTTAGAACACTGTTTCTCTCCGTAATAGAATTGAATAAAAAAATCCGAACACCCCTGAACATATGCATCGACCAGTTGGACTTGATCCGTATTGAGGACAGAGAACGAACGACCCCCAAACTTAAATAATGGCATCCTTGAATGTAAAAGAGATTGATCCCCAAGACTACTGGTTGATACATGGATTGCTCTATTGCAGGAAAATACCCCAGATCTGGAAAAGCAGCTGGAAGACGAAACGAAGAGCATACACTGAAGACTGGCCGCTTAGCAAAATCTTGAGGTAGAACATTCTGTCTCTGCAACATGGATCACAGCTTTGGTTGCAAAAACGTACATCTGGTATCATGATGGAGTTTAGTGTGGTGGTATGTGGATCTGTGTGTTCTCAATATGCTGCATCCACATATCACAATACCGAATTCCAGGAAACAAACTGCCGTATATATATTTGTGTGGCCGGGGCTATGGTTTTGCAAGATCTTCCAAATTTTTGCATTGTATATCAGCATAGTCTAGGAATGTGGATTGATGGTAATGTAGACTTGCTGCTGGGTGCATGATTCCAGCCTAGGATAATTTGTGTATGAATGCTTGTTCTGCCCTGTTTGTGATCTGCAAATATCCGAATTTTTAAATCAAAAATAGAATAAAGAAAGTACGAACTGTGAATGAAAATTAAACAAGTAATAATTTTATTTTATTTTTTTATTTTTTTTATTTTTTGTGAAACTAATTGACAAACTAGGAATTGAAATGCATCTAGATGGAAAATAATAAACTAAAAGAGACAAAAAGTACAGAAAAAGTTAGAAAATTAGGTTGCCTCCCAATAAGCGCTTTATTTAATGTCTGTAGCTAGACAGAACAAGGGCCCAGTGATGAAGTTGCTGGATCCTTAAGAGTCAATGACTCGCATGCACTGTCGAAAGGTGACTCCAAGTATGGTTTCAACCTGTGACCATTCACTTTGAATGTGTTGCCATTAAGCTCATTTGTAATGTCCACAACCCCATGGGGATAAACCTTAAGAACTGTGTAAGGCCCATTCCAACGAGATTTCAATTTCCCAGGAAATAACTTTAATCTTGAACTGAATAACAACACTTTTTGCCCTGGTTGGAAGTCTTTTCTGAGAATTTGTTTGTCATGAAATGCTTTTGTTTTGTCTTTGTATATGCGTGCACTGTCATAAGCATCATTACGAATTTCCTCAAGCTCATTTAGCTGTAGCTTACGTTTTGCCCCTGCTGCATCGTAAGCAAAATTCAACTCTTTAATAGCCCAAAATGCCTTATGCTCTAGCTCCATAGGCAAATGACAAGCCTTTCCATACACAAGCCGAAATGGGGACATCCCAATCGGCGTTTTAAAAGCTGTTCTGTAGGCCCAAAGTGCATCATTTAATTTCAAGCTCCAATCTTTGCGAGTGGAGCCAACTGTTTTCTCCAAAATACGCTTGATTTCCCTGTTGGAAACTTCAACTTGCCCTGATGTTTGTGGATGATAAGGGGTGGCCACACGATGAGTTATCCCATATTTGGCAAGCAATGTAGCAAACTGTTTATTAATAAAATGTTTTCCCCCATCACTAAGTATAACTCGCGGGATTCCAAACCGTGGAAAAATAACCCCCTGGAGGAATCTCAGAACCACTGATCCCTGATTAGTTGGTGCTGCAATCGCCTCGACCCACTTAGAAACATACTCAACGGCTACCAGAATATATTGGTGGCCATGTGACGATGGGAAGGGTCCCATAAAGTCAATCCCCCACACATCAAATAATTCAACAACCAAAATTCCATGCTGTGGCATCTCATTCCACTTGTATTGATTTCCCACTCGTTGACACTTGTCACAAGCCTGGCACCAATTGTTGGCATCCTTGAAAAGTGATGGCAAAAACAGCCCACTTTGTAATATCTTTTCTGCTGCCCGTTTGGGCCCAAAATGTTCACCACATGCATAGTGATGGGCAAACCTTAAAACACTGTGCTGTTCCTCCTCTGGAATACATATGCGAATAATCTGGTCAGGGCAGTATTTGTACAGATACGGCTCATACCAAAAATAAAATTTTGCATCTGCCAGAAATTTCTTTTTCTGTTGATAACTAAAATCTGGATGAATAACTCCCCTGGCTAAATAATTAACCAAATCTGCAAACCATGGTGTATTATGCTGGACAACCATCAGCTGTTCATCTAGAAAACTTTCATTGAGAGGCAAGGTGTCCTCTTCGGTAGTAGCCGGATTAATTAATCCACATTTTCACTGCCCTTCTTGTCCCTAATTTCCAAATCAAACTCTTGAAGTAAAAGAATCCATCGAATAAGTCGAGGCTTAGCATCCTTTTTAGATAACAAGTACTTCAAAGCAGCATGATCTGTGTAAACAATAACTTTGGCACCAATTAAATAAGAGCGAAATTTCTCTAATGCAAAAACAACTGCCAATAATTCTCTCAGTGGTAGCATAGTTCAGCTGTGCATCATTGAGAGTTCTGTTGGCATAATAAATGACTTGAGGAATCTTGTCTTTTCGCTACCCTAAAACTGCCCCAATTGCATAATTTGAAGCATCACACATCAACTCAAACGGTAAGCTCCAATCTGGGGCTGCAATAATGGGGGCTGAAGTTAGGAGTGTCTTTAGCTTAGTAAATGCTGCCAAACAATCTGCATCAAAGTAAAAAACCGCATCCTTAACCAATAGATTACACAAGGGATGGCTAATCTTGGAGAAATCCTTGATGAACCGTTGATAAAAACCTGCATGCCCAAGAAATGATCTCACACTCTTCACTGTAGTAGGCGGTGGCAGTTTGGCAATAACGTCAATCTTGGCTTTGTCAACTTCAATTCCCTTGCTGGAAACTAAGTGGCCTAGGACAATACCTTGCTTAACCATGAAGTGGCATTTTTCCCAGTTTAAAACCAAATTCGTCTCTTGACACCTCTGTAAGACCAAAGACAAATTCTGCAAACAATGATTAAAGGAATCCCCTAAAACAGAGAAATCATCCATAAATACCTCAACAACTTGTTCAACCAATCCTGAAAATATGCTCATCATGCAGCGTTGGAATGTTGCAGGTGCATTGCATAATCCGAAAGGCATTCTTCTATAAGCAAACGTACCAAAAGGGCAGGTGAAGGTGGTCTTTTCCTGATCTTTCGGTGCTACTGGAATTTGATTGTAGCCTGAATACCCATCTAAAAAACAATAGAAAGCCCGACCTGAAGGAAAAATATTGTCCTAGCTAAGAACAAGTAAGAACATTTGAATACATATGCAAACTAATAACACTTTAAAGTAGGCATGCATTCAAAAACAATTCATAAAACCCATGACTTTCAAAGCCTAGCATATGGTGAACCAATAGACTCTTTAACAAACTTAAAGAGAAGAAAGGATTTAGAGATTCTTTGCCCTTGAAGCTCATCCTTGATTACACAAGGGATTCACCCAAGTGGAGGGCCTTCAAGTCACCTCCTAGCTCCTTGGATCTACCTTGTGATTTGTATGCTCCTTTGCTCCTTGAGGATGTGAGGAAAGGATCTCCAAAAGTACCAAAGATTTAGTACCTCTAAGTCTCCACACCAAAGATGTAGTGTAAAGATGAAATGGATGACTTAGAAGGATTTTTGATGCTAGTAAAACCCCCTAAGTTGGCCGGCCTCTATGGAGAAAATTGGAGACAATGTTTCTCTTCTTTTTCTCTTAGAAAAGCCTTTTTGAAAATAAAGCTATAAAGTTGCTTTTATACTTCATTCTTAGGTGAGTGGCAAACTTGCAATAAAGCATAACCTACTACCCCTCACCCTTATGGCCGGCCCCCTTTTGGTATTGGGCTAATTGCCCATTTTGTTTTAGTTGTCATACAACTTAAACATAATGGACCTTGTGGACCAAAACACTTTTGGGCCTTGAAACCCAAAACCAACTTAAAAGCCCAATACGAACATTTCGTATAATTAATTAACTAATTAATTAATCTTGACCATAATTCAATTAAACCTTTTAATTGCATATCCATCTCATTTTATTTCTTCACTTTCATCCTTACTCGGTGTACGATCCATTAGGTTCCAATTAGAGAGGCAATGGGCGATTGTTACTCTTAACGATCGATTGTGAATTGAAACAACATTTCAATTCTCCCTTTTGATTAGTGTTTGCTAATCTTCAGGGCTTCCACAAACCATGAGTGACACCTAGCAGCATTTCATGGTTACCCAAGCTAAGTAGAAGTGGTTGGAGAACCTATCCAGTTACAACTACAATGCAATACGGTCATTCTCTAATACAATACTCTTTATCACATTGTTTGAGTGATAGTTTGTTTCATGTCTACTATCCAATGTGATACTTTTCTATATGATTCAATTTGAATATGATTTGGAACAAACTTCCTAAGTCATATTCATATGCTTTGGCCAAAGACTCTCGAATCATATCTTAGAGTATTCTCCTTCCACCATGGAAGGTTAGAGATCCCTTGTTGTGCATTCACATGTCTACATGATTAGATAGCTTGACCCCAACAATGCCGTGGACACTCACAATGGAATGCCTTTGACATGATCAAAGATCAAGGACCTAACCATTAGACATCAATGATGCCTCAGGTCAAAGGACTACTTTGCATATTGTAACTAACGAGTTCTTACATGACATGTATGTTCGAACTCTCGTTTGATCGTTGTTCAGTGTACTCGATTACCTTTCGAGCACCTATGTGTTTGTCTTAGTGTCTAACACCAAATGACTTGAGACTAGTCATACTCACGCTTGAGTAGACATAACACATACTAACCTTAACGGACTGTCAATGCCCAATTGGCAATCCTATGGCTAGGAACGTTTTAGGAATGAACATAAGAGAAAGGTCTCGTTAATTTAACTTACTTAAATTACTTATCTCTTAGATCAAATACATTCCTTGGATTCCCTTATTGCTTAAACACATGATACAATAAATAGTGATTAACAATAAGCTTTGCCCTTTATTAAACATATAAAAGTTTAATACAATAAGTATTCCAAAAGCTATTACATCAAATGAGTGGCTTTGTGGGCATACTTCCAACAATCTCCCACTTGCACTCAAAGCCATCTTCCCATGTATCTAATACCCATCTTTTCCATATGACGGTTAAGCTGGTCTTGAGACATTGGCTTTGTCAGTGGATCTGCTACGTTATCGGCTGAGGCAACTTTGAGGATGTTGACTTTCCCCTCGGCAGCATATCTTCTAATGATATTAAAGCGTCTGTCAAAATGCTTGTTCTTTTGATGTGCCCTTGGTTCCTTGGCTTGAGCTATCGCCCCACTATTATCACAGTACAAAGTTACTGGTGATGTAATGGTTGGAACCACTCCAAGTTCAGTAATGAACTTCTTCATCCAGAACGCTTCTTTGCCGGCTTCAGCTGCAGCGACATATTCGGCCTCTGTCGTGGAATCAGCAATTACACTTTGTTTCTTGCTTTTCCAGCTAACAGCCCCACCATTCAGAGTGAATACATATCCGGAGTTGGAACTTCTATCATCGACGTCAGATTGGAAATCTGCGTCTGTATAGCCTTCCACTCGCAACTCTGCTGCTCCTCCATAAACGAGGAACATGTCCTTAGTTCTTCTTAAGTACTTAAGGACCGTCTTGACAGCTGCCCAGTGTTCTGATCCTGGGTTAGATTGATATCGACTAGTAATGCTCACAGCATATGCGATATCAGGCCTTGTGCATATCATGGCATACATAAGACTTCCTATGCCGGAAGCATAAGGAATCCTATTCATTTGCCGTATCTCATCAGGAGTTTTCGGTCCCATGGATTTAGAAAGGTGAATTCCATGTCTTACAGGAAGAAGACCTTTCTTAGATTGTTCCATCTGGAACCGACTTAGCACCTTATCGATGTACATAGATTGGGATAATCCAATTGATTTTCTGGATCTATCACGATAGAGCTTTATCCCAAGTACATAAGATGCATCTCCTAAATCTTTCATGTGGAAGGTTTTAGACAACCACACTTTTACAGTAGAAAGCACTGCAGTGTCATTCCCGAATAGTAATATGTCATCAACATATAACACTAGGAATACAACTGCATCCCCAACGACCTTTTGATAAACACAATTGTCGTCTTCATTTTGAGTAAAACCAAACGATTTGATTTCGGTATCAAAACGAATGTTCCAGCTCCTTGAGGCTTGCTTAAGTCCATAAATGGACCTCTGTAGCTTGCATACCTTAGTCTTTTCAGACTTGGACACGAAACCTTCGGGTTGAGCCATATAAAGCTCTTCCTCTAGGTAGCCATTCAGAAAGGCCGTCTTCACGTCCATTTGCCATATCTCATAATCATGGTACGCAGCTATAGCAAGTAAAATCCGAATGGACTTAATCATGGCTACAGGAGAGAAAGTTTCTTCATAGTCAATCCCTTCTCTTTGCCTATAACCCTTGGCTACTAGTCTAGCCTTATAAGTCTCCACGTTCCCATCAACGCCTATCTTCCTCTTAAATACCCATTTATTTCCAACAGGTACTATACCTTCTGGAGGGTCTACAAGAGTCCAGACCTGATTTTGATACATGGAATCCATCTCGGATTTCATGGCTTCTTGCCATCTCTTTGAATCAATGTCGGACATTGCTTCAACGTAGTCTCTAGGGTCCTCCTTTGTGTCATTGTCACCTTGAAGGTGCAATTCCGCAAAGTCATTGTCTAAGCCATACCTTCTAGGTGGCTTACTAACCCGTTCAGATCTACGTGGAGCTAGGGGTTCCGGAACAAGGTTGTCAACATGTCGTGTGCTTGTTTGTGGTTCATCATCAATCTCATTAATTTCCATCTGTTTACTTATAGTTCCTTTGAGAACAAATTCGTCCTCTAGAAACTTAGCAGTTCTGGCGACAAAGACTTTCTGGTCGTCACGATGGTAGAACTCATATCCCATAGTTTCTCTAGGATATCCCACAAAATAGACCTTACTGATCTCGCTTCAAGCTTAGTAGCTTCAAGCTTCTTGACATATGCTTCACAACCCCAAATCTTAATGTGATTAAGACTTGGCTTTCTTCCGTGCCATATCTCATAGGGCGTTTGTGAAACTGATTTGGAAGGTACTCTATTAAGCAAGTAAGCTGCTGTATATAGAGCGTATCCCCAGAATGTTACTGGCAGATCAGCGGAACTCATCATAGAACGAACCATGTTCATCAAGGTTCGATTTCTCCTTTCAGAAACTCCATTAAGTTGTGGAGTTCCCGGTCGAGTCCACTGTGATATTATTCCACACTCTTTGAGATAATCTAGGAACTCGTTACTCAGATATTCACCCCCTCGATCCGATCTTAAGGTCTTTATCTGTTTCCCAGTTTGCTTCTCTACTTCATTCTTGAATTCTTTGAACCTTTCAAAGGATTTTGACTTGTACTTCATAAGATACACATAGCCAAACCGAGAGTGATCGTCGGTGAATGTGATATAGTAAGAGAAGCATCCTCTCGACGTGGTAGACATAAGTCCACATACGTCAGTGTGGATTAACCCTAGAATTTCAGTGGCACGCTCTCCTTTTCCAGTAAATGGAGATTTGGTCATTTTCCCTTTCAAGCAACATTCACAAGTACCCATCTGGTCATTACCTAATGGGCGGAAATATCCGTCTTTCGACATCTTGCGAATCTTATCAAGGTTCACATGTCCAAGTTTGAGATGCCACATCCTTTCTTGGTTAACATCTTCTCTAGCCCTTTTGGGTTTTGAGGTATTCCCGCTTTCAATACAGTGCATACCACCATTCGTCTCTAGGTGAAAAAGTCCCTCTATCATATTACCATGAGAGATAATACGACCGTTCAAGTATAAAGTGCAACTCATTTTGTCAAACAATACTGAGTGCCCATCTCGTAAAAGCTTAGAGATAAAAATCAAATTCTTTATACACGAAGGAAAATATAAACAATTTTTAAGTTCCAGGACTTCCCCAGAGGGTAGTTCAAGCATGTAGGTGCCTATTGCTTTTGCAGAGATTTTAGTGCCGTTCCCAACTCGCACAACCATCTCCCCATTGCGCAGTGATTTGCTCCCTACTAGTCCCTGCATCGTATTACAGATATGTTGACTAGCGCCTGAATCAAATATCCAGGAATTGGAATTCACTGTAAAAGCTTTCTCTATGACAGAATTAGTCCCTTCAAAAGTTCGTGTCATAAGGCTCGCAATGCGCACCCTGTATTTCTTCTTCCAACGTTCATCCTTTCCACAATGAAAGCATGTTCCTTTGGATTTCTTTGCCTTCTTCTTAAGCAACCTTTTCCTTGTATTTGCATTCTCACTCCCACTGTCCTTTTTGAAACATTTTTCAAATTTACAGCACATGTCAATCATCTTGGTGAAAGTATGATCAAATCTATTCACTTTATAGTTTACAATAAACTTAGTGAAATCATCCGAGAGAGATGCAAGGAAAAAATCTTGGGCCATTTTCCCATCGATGGAAGTTCCTAAACTTTTAAGATCTTGAAAGATCATTTCCATCTTTTGTCCATGTTTTTGGACCGATGCCCCCTTTGCCATTTTGGCATTTAATAGACTACAAACATTTGAGAATTGTACGTTACTAGTCTCAATGTCATGCATCTTATGCAAACTTTCAACCATGGCACAAGGAGTGTCCATGTGCTTATGTAGCTTCTTAAGCTCCTCACTAAGTGAAGTGAGGATTAAGCATTTGGCTTGTAAGTCATCCTCATAGTGTCTAGCATAATCTTGACACTCCTCCTTTGAAGCTAGTTTCGTAGGAGGTACATGAGGAGGGGATTGCTTAAGCACATACAATATGTTTATCACCTTTGAGACATTCTCAATGTGGCGATACCAAGCAAGGAAACGTTGGCCCACAAGGCCCCTTTTGTCAAGTATAATGGTGGGTAGTATTTTAGGCATGTCGTTAACTACATAACATAACAGAAATCGTATTAGATTGTTGTTAACTACTTGATTGGGTCTTAAATCAAATAGTATCACCCACTATTTTTGGCAAATTCCACATCCCTCAATGGAATCCGAGAGTTATATTGAACTCTTAGCGGGGTATGGGAGACTCTCCATTACCAAGCCCACCTCACGATGATACGATGTTGGTTAGCAAAAATAATGATGAGAGAGTACACTTACTCATTCACAACAACCTCTTGTGATTACCCATCTTTTCGGCCTCTAGAGAATGATGCCTCACGATGATACGATGTCGGCACCATTGCACTTAGTTAAGTTATTCCCACCATGCTTAGTTCGTGTAGGGGTTCAAGAATAGCCTCATGATGATACGATGTCGGCTATCCTCGTTGCCTACATTCACCTCATCATATGTTTATGGACTTCTCCTGAAGGTAAGCATGCACTTTGAACTCCCCCATGATAGGGTGAAGCCGGTGTACAAGTCACAAACGATTGGAGTCCACCACGGTGGAAGGCCTACGAAGAGGTGTTCAAAACATCTCTCGTTTATCAACTTAATATTCGTTTGTTGAGGGAGTAGTTTTGGGCTACATCAAAATCATTTTAATCAAATTAAAAGAACATGGGCCTATCATAACTATTGGTCCAAGTTAATATGATTTAGTAGCATATGATACTCCCACTGTTTCGTTGAAACAAGCGAGACTATATGGAACTACTAACGAACGCATTGCATCCTCATATGGACTATATAGTCATTTTAGGTTTTAGGATGATTATGAACCGTTTGATTTGATCCAACACGAGCCTTGTGTTGGACCTTGGATTTAAGGTAGAAGCTTGTTGATTTTAGTTACGCGTTTAATCTAATTAAACCGTTATTTCCTATTGGGCGTTGGACCCAACTATTCCAATTTGCATACATATAAACAAAAGGAATACTTGAAATAAATAGAAGGGCTTATGCCCTTTTACAAAAACAAATGATGGACTTATGTCCATTTACAACAATTGAACTAATCAAATTACATTCAAATCTGCTCTACTAAACCCAAACATTCACAATGTAAATCGGCCAATCACATAGCTCAATTATCGAGGCCTTTGGTTCATAATCACCCTTTTCTTAATTGAACACATTTAACTAAGAAAGCAACTTTAAACAATTGGTTCTTGGATTCATAGAATTGATTTAAATGGAACTAAATATAATGAAAATCCAATTCTCATTATAGAGACAAAACCATTTTGTTCTCTTTTATTTGGGCCAAAAACAATGACCACAACTTTTGGGCCATTTAGCAAAAACAAAAAACTTTTGGGGTCACTTTGTAAAAACACAAGAGTCCACAACTTCATGTAATTACAACTAGAACCCAAAATTTTCAATAATTACAAAATCTACATTAAAGGAACAAAACAATTTGTCCTTTTATGATTTTGGACCTTTACGCGAAAAACGTAAACTTTTGGGCCAAAATGTAAATACACAAAAGTATCAAAACTTTATGTAATTACACAAAAGGCCCAAGGAAACCCCCTTGAAGGGGTTGGCCGGATTTGTTGAAAAAAAAAAAATTTCTAAAAAGTTTTCGTGAGTTGATTTTGGTTGGTGAGATTAAAGGTGAAATTGATGGGTGTAAGAAAATGTTTTGTAAAACATTAAAGACATGTAAGAAAATGTAAGAAAATGTTTTGTAAACATTAATGACATTTATCATCCTCACCAATAAGTCTTCACCCTTTTTAATAAACCAAAACTTTATGAAAAACATAAAACTTTTGAATCAAAACACAAAACCTTTTTGTTCTTGGCCAAAAACTCAAGAACATGAAGAACACTCATGAAAGACTCATAAGAGCTCCATGAATGCTTTCAATCAACAAAACTCAAATTTTCACTTCTTAAAAGAAGGTTAACAACATAGGGTACTTAAGGGTTCCAAAAGGCAGACAAACATGAACCCAAAATTCACCCTTTAGATTTGCCCGAAAATCCCAAAATTTATGGCACCAAATTTTAGTTCCAATATTCATGCTTAAATGAACTACATCTACAACATTTGAGATGCATAATTTTCAAACAAAATTTATATTCAAAGCAAGAACAAAGCTTGTAACATTTACAACATTTAAATCACAAAATATGAAAAATCACAAAAACCCAAAAGGATCCACCATACACTAGACCTAGGCTCTGATACCACTTGAAGGAAAAATATTGTCCTAGCTAAGAACAAGTAAGAACATTTGAATACATATGCAAACTAATAACACTTTAAAGTAGGCATGCATTCAAAAACAATTCATAAAACCCATGACTTTCAAAGCCTAGCATATGGTGAACCAATAGACTCTTTAACAAACTTAAAGAGAAGAAAGGATTTAGAGATTCTTTGCCCTTGAAGCTCATCCTTGATTACACAAGGGATTCACCCAAGTGGAGGGCCTTCAAGTCACCTCCTAGCTCCTTGGATCTACCTTGTGATTTGTATGCTCCTTTGCTCCTTGAGGATGTGAGGAAAAGATCTCCAAAAGTACCAAAGATTTAGTACCTCTAAGTCTCCACACCAAAGATGTAGTGTAAAGATGAAATGGATGACTTAGAAGGATTTTTGATGCTAGTAAAACCCCCTAAGTTGGCCGGCCTCTATGGAGAAAATTGGAGACAATGTTTCTCTTCTTTTTCTCTTAGAAAAGCCTTTTTGAAAATAAAGCTATAAAGTTGCTTTTATACTTCATTCTTAGGTGAGTGGCAAACTTGCAATAAAGCATAACCTACTACCCCTCACCCTTATGGCCGGCCCCCTTTTGGTATTGGGCTAATTGCCCATTTTGTTTTAGTTGTCATACAACTTAAACATAATGGACCTTGTGGACCAAAACACTTTTGGGCCTTGAAACCCAAAACCAACTTAAAAGCCCAATACGAACATTTCGTATAATTAATTAACTAATTAATTAATCTTGACCATAATTCAATTAAACCTTTTAATTGCATATCCATCTCATTTTACTTCTTCACTTTCATCCTTACTCGGTGTACGATCCATTAGGTTCCAATTAGCGAGGCAATGGGCGATTGTTACTCTTAACGATCGATTGTGAATTGAAACAACATTTCAATTCTCCCTTTTGATTAGTGTTTGCTAATCTTCAGGGCTTCCACAAACCATGAGTGACACCTAGCAGCATTTCATGGTTACCCAAGCTAAGTAGAAGTGGTTGGAGAACCTATCCAGTTACAACTACAATGCAATACGGTCCTTCTCTAATACAATACTCTTTATCACATTGTTTGAGTGATAGTTTGTTTCATGTCTACTATCCAATGTGATACTTTTCTATATGATTCAATTTGAATATGATTTGGAACAAACTTCCTAAGTCATATTCATATGCTTTGGCCAAAGACTCTCGAATCATATCTTAGAGTATTCTCCTTCCACCATGGAAGGTTAGAGATCCCTTGTTGTGCATTCACATGTCTACATGATTAGATAGCTTGACCCCAACAATGCCGTGGACACTCACAATGGAATGCCTTTGACATGATCAAAGATCAAGGACCTAACCATTAGACATCAATGATGCCTCAGGTCAAAGGACTACTTTGCATATTGTAACTAACGAGTTCTTACATGACATGTATGTTCGAACTCTCGTTTGATCGTTGTTCAGTGTACTCGATTACCTTTCGAGCACCTATGTGTTTGTCTTAGTGTCTAACACCAAATGACTTGAGACTAGTCATACTCACGCTTGAGTAGACATAACACATACTAACCTTAACGGACTGTCAATGCCCAATTGGCAATCCTATGGCTAGGAACGTTTTAGGAATGAACATAAGAGAAAGGTCTCGTTAATTTAACTTACTTAAATTACTTATCTCTTAGATCAAATACATTCCTTGGATTCCCTTATTGCTTAAACACATGATACAATAAATAGTGATTAACAATAAGCTTTGCCCTTTATTAAACATATAAAAGTTTAATACAATAAGTATTCCAAAAGCTATTACATCAAATGAGTGGCTTTGTGGGCATACTTCCAACACGACCAGCCAGTCTCTCCAACATTTGATCAGTAAATGGTAATGGAAAGTGATCCTTTCTAGTACCTGTATTGATCTTCCTGTAGTCAACGCACATTCGCCACCCAGTTGTTAAACGTGTGGGCACCAGCTCGTTGTTGTCGTTTTTCACCACTTTAATTCCAGTGCGTTTAGGTACCACCTGTGTAGGACTAACCCATTTACTGTCTGAAATTGGATAAATCATTCCAGCATCTAAAAGCTTCATAACCTCATTTCGAACAACTTCCTTCATAATTGGATTCAACCTGCGTTGGGCATCAATGGTGGGTTTTACACTCTCCTACATCAAAATTCTGTGCATACAGAGTGTTGGGCTGATTCCTTTAATATCTGCAATTGTCCATCCAATGGCATCTTGATAATCTCTCAAAACACGCAGCAATTTGTCTTCCTCAGTTGGAGATAAATCTGCAGAAACAATAACTGGCAGCAATGAATCAGCACCCAAATAAGCATATTTTAAGTGTTCGGGTAATGGCTTCAAGTCTAGCTTAGGTGGCTGTATTTTTGAAGGCGGTAATGGTGTTTTTGGGTCCCCCAAACTCTCAAAAACGTGCCTCCATCTGGGCTGGTGTAAAGGGATACTTTCCAAAGCTGTAACATACCCAAAAGCCTCTTCATCTTCAGTTTTTGTGTCTTCAAAACCATGTAAAACATTTAATAATGGATCTGCTGTAACACGGGGCAGAATATCTGCATGCATTATGCCTTCTAGTACATCAACTCTCATACAATCTTGCATATCATTGGGCTTCTTAGTTGCTTCAAATAAATTAAACACAACAGATTGTTCTTGTACTCTCAGTGTCAATGTTCCAGCTTCCACGTGTATCAAAGTTCTAGCGGTTGCCATGAATGGGCGCCCCAAAATGATAGGTGTTTGTATATCTTCATCCATATCCAAAACCACAAAATCTGCTGGAAGGTAGAGATTGTCCACTTTGATAATAAGATCTTCAATAATACCCCTAGGATAAGCCACTGAACGATCAGCCAACTGTAAAATAACTGATGTTGGTTTGATTTCACCTTGTCCTAGCCGCTGAAAAAGAGAAAAAGGCATTAAGTTAATACTAGCACCCAAATCAATTAAAGCACGCTTAAAATCAGAATTTCCAATTGTGCATGAAATTGTAAAACTCCCTGGATCTTTTTTCTTTTGTGGCAGTTTCTGTAACAAAACGGCACTGCATTGTTCTGTGAGAATCACTTTTTTGAAGTCCACAAGCTTCTTTTTCTTTGTGCACACATCTTTCAGAAATTTGGCATATGAGGGAATGTTCTTGATGGCTTCAATTAATGGTAGATTAATCTGCACTTTAGCCAATGTCTTCATGAAATCTGTTAATTGTTGATCTTTTGCATGTGGTTTCAATCTTTCGGGATATGGCATCGGTGGAACATAAACAAGTTCAGACTTTTCTGCAGTATTTTCAGGTCTGTCCAGTGGCTGGGCAGATTCTGCAGAAATTTCTGAATTTGTTTGTGGCTGCACAGTTGCTGCCCGTGAAGTTCTAGCCCTGTTTTCTGCATTATCTGCACTGTTTTCTGCATTTTCTGCATCCCGATTGTCATAACTTTTACCACAACGCAATATTCTGACTGCATTACAATCTGCATTTCCACGTGGATTGGGGACAGTTTGACTGGGAAATTTTCCTGGTTCTCTGCCTGAAAACTGGAGTGAAAGCTGCCCCATTTGCTGCTGTAAATCCTTCATGGTTGCTTGTATGTTCTGAATGTTTTGATTGGTTTTCTGAATTTCTTGTTTTGTTGCATCAAAACTTGCATTAGTATGATCTGCCAATTTTTCAATTGCGACTTCCCAAGAAGGTTTAACCGGAGCAGCAGGTTGCTGTGCTTGTTGAAACTGTGGTTTAACCTATTGATCTCTATCCCACTTGAAATTAGGGTGATCTCTCCACCCCGGGTTATAAAAATTTGAGTAGGGATCATTCCTGGGCCTTTGATAATTGTTGAATGCATTAATCTGTTCTGTTGCATGCTCTGGATATGCTTCTCTATGCGGGCAGCCCTTAAATTCATGTGTTGTGATGCCACAGATGGTACAAGCTGCTGCAGTAGGCTACTGGATAGCAACCTGCTGCACAGGTGCTGCCATTCTTTGTAAAAGCATGTCAAATTTTGCATCAAAATTTTCTAACTTTTTCTCCATCTTTTCTATTTGTGCAGATACATGAGGTGAGCCACTAGACATCTCAAAAACACTCCTGGTCTGAGGTAGATCAACTGCCCATTGTTGAGATTCTGTCGCCATTTTCTCAAACAATTGATATGCTTGCAGTGCATTTTTGTCTGAATATGTTCCTCCACAAGAAGCATTAACCAGAGTTTTAGTTGTCAAATTCAGCCCTCTGTAAAATAAATTCATTTGAGTGTCACCATTAATGCCTGAATGTGGACATTTCCTGAGCAGATCCTTGTAACGTTCCCATGCTTCATGAATAACTTCATTAGGTTTCTGAACAAATGTTAAAATTTGAGTGCTCAGATCAAGTGTTTTTGAAGCTGGGTAATATTTGCTTAAAAATGCAGCACTGAGTTGATTCCATGATGTAATGCTTCCAGATGGAAGAGTTAGTAACCATCTCCTTGCAGCATCCTTCAAAGTGTAAGGGAAAAGTTTGAGTTTAATAGATTCAGCCGGAAAACCTTTCACCAAAATATTTTTGCACCCCATCAGAAATTCAGTTAGATGCATGTTAGGATCAACTGTTGATAAATCATGGAAAGAAGGTAAAATCTCCAACATATGATGCCGTATCTCAAACGTAGACCCGTCTTCAACTTCAGGATAAGTAATGCAACTCGGAACCTCTGTGGCATGGGCTGCCAAGGATTCCCTCAACGGTTGTCCCGCTGTTGGTAGAACAAACGCCATGCCCTCTTTGCTATCCAAAACCCTAGTAAATAGATTATGCAAAACAGTTCCCTGCAGTGAGGGTTCCCACTGCAAATTCTGCTTTCTACGTCTCTGTCTTGCTGTTCGTTCAATTTCTGGATCAAAATCTGCAAGTTGCTGTTTGTGTGATCTGGTACAGACCATGCAGTGCACAATCCTGCAGAAAATGAAAAAAAAACGAAATTAAATTTTTTTATATATATATATATATACGGGATTAATCAATTGAGAATATGATAAACAAAAATCAATTTAAATTCAATCCCCGGCAGCGGCGCCAATTTCCTGATAGGATTTTTACCACCTGCGCAAAAAGGGTTAAAAACACCTAAAATACTTGCAAGAGAAACAAGATTGTCGTAGTATAGTTGGCTTGCAAGGTCGTTCTACACATGCATATTTTGAAGGTTTGATTTTCCTAAAGTATGCCCTACTTGGGACCCCAACATAGAACGTATATCTAACATGCAACCCGTCCGTGGCGTCCAGATCGAATGTGAACATGCAAGACTCATTAAGTTTTGTGAAAACCTTTTGAAAAACCATAACTCCTAAGACGTGTCGTCCATCCTAAGTAGTTACACATGTTAACCACAAGAAGCCTTAGCCAATTTTAGGGACAGCCCTCCGCCAAAATTGCATCTAATTACTTTTCTAAATATCCTAATGGTCGCGAATCACTAAGACAAATAGATAGTTTAAAGCACAGTGATTAACAATCCAAAACTCGCATGCATAAATTCATAAGAAAATTAGAGAGAGACTACATATTCTTGCTAGGGATCATGGCCTCACCCTAGCAAGGGAAAATTAGTTACGCATATTCATATTTAAAATCAACATAATTATATTGAATGAATAAGAATGAAAACACCTTGGATTAGAAGATCCAAAGCCTTTGAGAACCTTTGCAATCCTTAGCTCCAAAGTTGAAAGAGAAATAATCGTAAAAAGCGGTCCTCCAAAAAACACGCGGCCAAGCTATTTATATTAGCTAAGCCTTCCCCAAAAACCCTAAAACCCTAGGAAACTTATTCAAACTAGGAAACTAATTAAATAATAATAAAACATCTTAGACCTACTTAAACTAGGAAAAACTGCACCTAAACTGTACAGTTACGTTCTGGACCTAATTCAGCTCCAAAACTGGCCCAAAATAGCTGGATTTTAAGTTTGAACTCTTCTGAACACTTCTCCAGAAGGCCACGACATCTGAGGTCATCTTGGGCTCCAAAAACGCAATTTAAACCCAGAAACGTCATTAAACTGCAACGCGCACTGCTTCTTCAATAAATCGCCAAAAAATAATCGCTTGGTAGAAAAATCTCAAATTTTGACACGAACAAGCCAAGAGACACACGAACGTCGTCCCATTTGAATTACTCCAAAATTCGTCCGTTTGGTTATGTTTTGCTCCAAAGGAAGTGGAATGTCCTATATTGGAAATATAAAGCAAAGTATCAAAATTCTACCAAAATAATCACCAAATTGTACTAAGAATAGGGTAAAATATATAATATAATGTTGACTCATCACCCCAGAATAAAAATCTTGATGTTGCTCAATGGGAGATTGTGTTTCTGCTCTTTGGTCTTTAACTAATAGATGCCGTGTATTTCACCAACGAGAACGTGTCCACTTGAAATGGGCCTGAAATGGCTTGGTTGTTTTTGTCTTTTCTATTCCAGTTTTGGGGTGTATACGTATGTTGTAGTAGTGTCTTATAAGTTACAATATGCCAGCCACCATAGTGGTGGTTATCTACTGTTTTCCTGGTAGGGAAGGATTATTTCAAAGAAGTTAGTAAGATGGATCATTTTTGTTTGTGTTTTGGATCATGAACTTGCAGTACCGAGCAAGTCATGCTTGACTTTTGTTTGTTGCATATTTCTGCTTTCCCTGTTGTTGTATAGCGCAAGTCTATGCAATAATTACAAGGCAAGCTATAAGGGAACAACCAGCCTTTCTCCTGGGAGAGGGTGTCAGCTCTAGATCAGTTAAGTGAGCAAATCAGGGTTAATGATTTGTTGCGTTAGGTTCGAGTAATTTGATCACATTTAAGCTTTGCATAAGTGCATGTTTCTCAGATTTTTTTTGCTTTACAGGCCATGAGTTACCTTACTCGGGCTTTTTTTACATCAGTTTTGTTTGTTCTTATTTGTGCCCTTGGGCGCTCATATGCTCTGTAGTTTCATAGCAAGTGGAAGTTCAATTTGGAAAATTAAATTACAAATTGGGGGTTTTAGTGTTAAATTGAATTTTAGGGTTTTAGTGTTAAATCGAATATTAAGATGTTGATGGTGTGATAAATCTACTTTACCTTTTACTTTTTAACTTTTAATTTTAGGGTTTTAGTGTTAAATCTACTTTACCTATTACTTTTTAACTTTTAATTTGAATGTAAAAAAAAAAAAAAAACCAAGTAAACTTTGATAAATTTGACATCATGAATCTCTGGGTGTGATAAGCATTTGGAAGAATTTCCGTATCGGATCTTGTCTAGATAAGATAGTATTCACTGTTCCTATTTTTTGATTGATAATTTTTCTTGACAAATGACTTAGAAGTATTAATTTTATCAAATTGACACGTAGAATGAATGATATGATATTTTAAGCTTTGGTATTGCTATGCACGATGTTATCTTCAGAGGGATTTGATTTAACGAAAAACCAAAGGAACTAATCCGGAAAGGAAAAAAGGTGTGTACTTGGGAAGGAAGTTAAGTGCTATCAGGGAGCCTGGGGCAATTGACTACAAATATTTGTAGAAGTTGAATGGTTGTGAAAGCTGTTCTAATTTCTGATTTGAAACTGTGATAATTCAGGTTGAGACGCTCTCAGGAGAGGACCTGGCCTCCAAGAGTTTGTTTTTCAGTTATTTTTTGGATTATTGAATTAAGATGTTGATGGTGTTGTGCGTTGTGAGGTGTGTTCCAACTATTGAGGGTCCAAGAGTGATTAATTAGCTTTAAGATACACAAGGAGCCGTGAAGAGTTCTTAGCTGATCACCATCCATAATCTCCGACAAAATTCTGGATAAAAAAGCTGTTTTAAATATATTTCATATCATCTGATTTTGTTTCAAGTTTTAAATGTGTTTTATGGGTTTGCATGATGCATGCATTATCTATTTATCTTTCTTTAGCTACATGCTTGCTTGAGAGTTATTAGAGGAAGGGTTTTGTCTCTTATTTGCAATGCGCCTAAGACACACTTTTAGGATTAATAATTGGATTCAGATTTCCATTATATAAATCATGTACCAATTGCCAACTATGGTGACTTGTTATCCTTTCAAACTTTCTGTCTACCTTAGCTGGCTAACTATGAACTTGATTACATTATCGTGATGTCAATCAATTTAATCATTGAATTACTGCTTTTATTTCAAATGGTAGCTACAAGCCAACCTTATCTTCCATGTACTTAAGCTTTCAATTTGCTTTCAGAACTATTGAATTACTCCTTTTCCAAATCGACCACGGTACAGGTCATCGCCCTGACGGAGGGACTGGAAACCCTAAAAGGTAAGATTGCGGCCCAAGAAGAAGCTTGGAAGCCTAGCAAGCCCAGATTGCAGCCCAGTTATCAACCCAGGGCATCTTACTGGCCTTACAGATGTCTAGCCTTCAAATCCCAATGCCAACACCTGATCTTGCTCCACCTTCGACCTCTCAACCACTTCTCCCAGCCGATACCCAGTAGTCTGATGCATCAAACCTAAACGACTGCTTGTTGTAGTTTTTTGTTTTATGTTCCGACATTTTGTATGTACATTTTCATACATTTTATAATAAAATACTTTTTCTTGTTGTAGCCTATTTTATCTAACAGGGTTAAGGGGGGCCGGCGGCAAGAGTAGAGAGAGTGAGAGAGATGTGTTTGTAGAATTGCAGGGGATTATGTGTGTTATCCCTCCTACATAGTGCCTTTATTTATAGTAGTAAAAGTAGAGAAAATATTCCTTCATCCCCAAGGGATACAAGATGTAATAGGAAAGGATAACTAGAATCAAATCTAATCTAGGATTTACACAATCACACTTAAACTAGGAATGTTTGCAACACTCCCCCTTGAGTGTGTAAATAAGGTAGATTTAGCATTATGCAGAAGTTGAGGAAGTCGACTCGTCGGCACCGATTCTAAGGAACAACGCTTATTCTTAATAAGGTAGGAATTTGCATACGTAAGTGAATCTCACTAAAAAACCCTAAGGTTATGGCAAAAACCCGAGTAAGGACAAAATCCATAGTCCAAGGAAAAATGCATGAGAAATGCAAAGTCAAAAGAAACGTCTACGGGATGCCATCAGGGATATGACCAGCCCAAGGTGGGTGTCTCATTAAAACATAGTTAGGTAGCAAAAACCCAGTGGGAAAAATGTTCCTAATCGTAGGGAAAAATAGTACATTAAGATCAAGCAAGTATCTTCAGGATACCCTCCCTGAGTTTGACACAATACCAAAGAGAAATAGCAATGTTACAACTCAAAAAGTTTACGCATACCAATTCCATGAACAAACTTCCGAAATGTCTTCTTCGATAGTGATTTGGTGAAGAGGTTGGCCAGATTGTCTTGTGAACGAATTTACGTGACTTCAATCTTCCGATGCTCTTGTTGTTGATGTGAAAAGAAGAACTTCGGCGCAATGTGCTTGGTGTTGTCTCCTTTGATGTAACCCTTCTTAAGTTGTTCGATGCATGCTGTGTTGTTTTCAAAGATCGTCGTCGGGACATCAACAGCGAGATAAAGATCGCAGGAGCTTCGAATATGGCCCACTACTGCTCTTAACCAAAAGCATTCCCGAGTTGCTTCATGTAAGGTGAGAATTTTAGCATGGTTAGACGAAGTGGCAACTAAGTCTATATAGTTGACCTCCAAGAGATTACGGTGCCTCCAACGGTAAAGACATAACTCGTTTGAGAACACGCCTTGTGCGGATCAGATAAGTATCCTGCGTCGGCATACCAACAAGGCGAGAATCGACTCGAGAAGCAGGGGGTGCGGTATCACTCGAGGATCCGTAGGGATAGAACAAGCCCAAATCTGTAGTACCCTTTAGGTAACGGAAGTTGTCTTTCATGCCAGTCGAATGTCTGCGTGTTGGTGCATTAATGTATCTTACCAAAAGATTAACAGCGAAGGAAATATCGGGTCTAGTGTATTGAGCTAAGTACAATAAAATGCCTAATGCACTTAGATAAGGAACATCAGGCTCCAAAATCTCTTCATCATCCTCCTTCAGACGGAAGGGATCTCGTTTTGCATCTAGCGATCGAACGACCATATGAGTACTCAAAGGCGCTTTATCTTTATTAAAGTGGCACAATACCTTTCGGGTGTAGTTCAATTGATGTACTAGGATTCCATCCGAACAATGCTCTATCTCAAGGTCGAGAGAGTATCGAGTCTTACCTAGATCTTTCATCTCAAATTCCGACTTCAAGTGTGCAGCAGTTCTTGTGAGCTCTTCAGGAGTTCCTATGAGATTCATGTGACTTCTTAATGAACACACAAGGGCATAGTTCGTTGTTCACATATCCCTGACTAGTCAAATACTCACTCAGATGGTTATACCACATTCTTCCGGATTGTTTTAAACCGTAGAGTGAACGCCTCAACCGAATGGAGAGTGTGTTCCAGGGTTTGAAAATATTTGAACCAGTCAATGTAAGTCCTTCGGGAAGTTTCATATAAATTTTTGTATCAAGATCCCTATAGATATACATAGTTACTACGTCCACCAGTTGCATACTCAATTTTTCGAAAACTACCAAATTGACAAGGTAGCGAAAAGTAATCACATCCATAACAGGTGAGTAAGTTTTGTCATAGTCAATCCCGGGGCGTTGTGAGAAGCCTTGTGCAACAAGACGAGCTTTGTAACGCACAATTTCGTTCTTCTCATTACGCTTTCGAACGAAAACCCACTTGTAGCCAACGGGCTTCACACATGGAGGAGTAGGAGCTACAGGTCCAAACACCTTACGTTTCACAAGCGAATCGAGTTCAACTTGGATTGCTTGTTTCCAGTTTGACCAATCAGTTCTACGTCGTCATTCATCAACGGAACGCGGTTCAATGTCATTACTCAACATGATCTCAGTAGCTACTGCATATGCTAATGCATCGTCGATAATTATCTCAATTCTATGCCATATATCATCTAAGCTAGCATAATAGACCAAAATCTCATGATTCTCGGAGGAGGATTCGTCTCTTCAAGGATGCTTCCATAATCTAGAATTTCCTCATGGGTTATACGTTGATGCATTTTGAGCTCATTATCCTGTACCCCGGTGTTAGTGCTCCCGCCCGTGGCCATGGCACAGTCCTTCACGTGATGTTCATCTCCTGCAACGCACGCTCACCTTGGATCCAAGTTTGGTGCACAGCCCTGTCGTACATACCACAATAGGTGGTTCCGACTCATAGGTGACCCGCGATTATTTGCACAGCCTTCACGTGATCGTATCACTTGAGCGTACTTATTTATATCCAGCCCTGTCATACAGACCACAATAGGTGGTTTCGACTCGTGTGCAAGCTTACTTGATGAGTTATAGATTCAGCCATACAGGTCACATTAGGTGACTCTGGCTGGCATACTGTTTTACATTAATTTGTATCACCTGGCTTACACATTTTATTGTTGAATATCTTGACATGGCATATGTTTGTTTTCATTGCTTTTAAGCATTGTTTTTTTATATATACGTACATATTATTATTTTCTAGGAAATTATACAGGTTTTACAGTGAGGGGTTAGTATGTTTATAAAGACAACTGTGTTTTCAAAAGGTTTATTTTTGCCTACTCACGTTTTCTGTTGTGCGCCCCTCTAGGTTCTAGCTAGTTGAGTTTCCTGGTGGCTCACAAGGACTTCCCGGTGGTTCTAGCACGTTTTCTAGCACGTTTTCTCTTTCATGATCTGTTAATCAATACTTAGTTTTCTGGACTGCAGCAAGGATGTCTATGCTCTGAATGTTTGTATTTAGTACTTGACCGCTTTCACGCACTTACTTATCTTTACTAGTTAAATAAGTTTAGGTTGACTTTTATTTATTCACATTTGCATATTATAATCCTCATTTCCCTTGCACACTTGGCTGCGTCACCTTCACGTGATGGCCAACACGTCTCAGCTTCAGTCGGGGGCGTGTCAGTTTGGTTTCAGAGCCTAGGTTTGGCAGTCCTGTGTCTGTTGTTGGTGTTTTAATCATTTGATCTCTTATGTCTGAACCATGTTGCCTTATAGAGAGCCACAAACTTCTTCTAAGTCTAATTTTCCAAATATTGGACAGCTTGGAGAAGCTATTGCTAATGTTATTCAGTCCTCACTCCCTCCTCCCCAGAAGATCCGCTTGGAGACTGTATATAATTTGAAGCTAAATGAATTCATTGGTAATGAGGGGCCTAAGGGAGCTGAATGTTGGCTTGAACATGTTGAGAAAACCTTTAGTGTGATGCAACGACAAGGAAGTCTTTTTTAGGACAGATGGGTCGAGACAACCATTTAGTTTTTACGTTTGGAGGCTGCATTATGGTGGAGACAGGAATCTTTCCAGATGTCAGCTGAAGATGCCACAAATTGGGAGATTTTCAAGCATTTATTTTAGAGGAGATTTATACCTCCAGAGTATTTGGATCATAAGAGGGAAGAATTCTCGCATTTGAAGCAAGGGTAAATGTCAGCCACTGAGTATCATCGGAAGTTTACTAATTTGTCCCAATATTATCCGAAGGTTGCTGCAAATCCTGCTGAGATGCTCCGACGTTTTAAGTGGGGTACTCGAAAGAAGTGGCGTTCTATGGCGACTACGAGTCTCTGTTCCACATATCAAGACTTTTTAGAAGTTCTACTCCAGGTGGAGGACTCTGAGAATGCTCTTGATGACAGCGAAGAGGAGGCAGAAAATTATAATAATCAAAAGAAAAATAATAATAAAGATAAAAGGCAGTCATCGTACGGTCCTCGTAAGACACAGAATTTCAAGCGAAGTGGTACTAGTTCTGGTTCTTCCAGAGGTGGTTCGAGTTCTACTGCACCACGGAGGGGCGACTGATCTTCTGGATGGTCTTGATTGCAGAGACAAAGAAGCAGTTATGGTGCTCCACTTTGTCATAGGTGCAATAATTGTCACTTTGGTGAGTGTAGACGAGGGAGTAGCGGGTGTTTTACTTGTGGCCAAATAGGGCATCGAGCTAATTAATTCCCGCAGAATCAGCAGAAACCCTAGCCTCCTGCTTTACCACCGGCAGTTCCTCTTCAGCAGGTTCCAGGGCCTCGTAGTTATACCCCGACAGGCTACAGTGGTGCTTACCACTATCAAGGGGATGTAACTCCGTATTCTAGTAGAGCCTATTAGTATCCAGTTGATCCGTACTATCGGGGTGGTTATCCACCATATCAGGGTGGTTATATGCTATATGCACCATATCAAGGCAGTGAATCACAGTGGTATCTTGGAGGACAGTCCCATAATGTTGAGGTTGCTTCTAGTAGTACAGGATCGATGAGGTAGTCTAATCAGCCTAGTCTGAGGTATGGTACCCAGAGACGAGGAAATCAGGGTAACAGAGGTCATGGAGGTCGTCAACAGAAGCAGGGCCGTGTTCATCATATCACTCTGCAGGACGCTCAAAGTTATCTTGATCTATTATGGGTACGTTGAATATTCTTGGTTATTTGGCTAGAGTATTAATTGATTCAGATGCCGCACATTTTGTTATTTCTCATATGTTTGCCCAAATGACTTAACCCTATCCCACACCTCTTGGGTATGATTCAGAGTTTTCAATGCCTAGAGGTGAGACATGTTATGTTAGCTAGGAGTATCAAGGATGTCCTGTTTTGGTGGAAGATGTTGTCATGCCAGCTAATCTTGTTCCTCTGGATATTGTCGATTTTGATGTTTTTTTGGGCATGGATTGGTTACATCACAATCGTGCTAAGTTGGATTGTTATGAGAAGGTTGTCACCTTTCATCGGCCGGGCTTCCCCATGGTTACTTTTGTTGGCGATCGTTGTGGATTGAGACAGGGCGTTATCTCGGCCGTAAAAGAGAAAAAATTGTTGAGGAAAGGATGTCAGGGTTATTTAGCTCATGTGGTGCTGAACGAGAATACTTCTGCTTGTGTGGAGGATGTTCAGGTAGTCAGACACTTTCCTGATGTCTTTCCTGAGGATTTACCTAGGCTACCACCAGATCGTGAGGTGGAATTTGCTATTGATTTAATTCCAGGTACTAATCCTATTTCCTTGACCCCTTATCGAATGGCTCCCGCCGAGTTGAGGGAATTGAAAATTCAATTACAAGAACTTGTTGATAAGGATTTCATCCAGTCGAGTACTTCACCATGGGGAGCTCCAGTGTTGTTTGTGCCTAGAGGTGCCTGCGTGTTTTCCAAGATTGATTTAAGGTCAGGGTACTATCAGCTAAAGATCAAGTGTGAGGATGTTTCAAAGACCGCATTTCGGACTCGATATGGTCATTACGAGTTCCTTGTGATGCTGTTCGGGTTAACGAATGCACCAGCAGCTTTTATGGACCTGATGAATTGGGTATTTAGGTTGTACCTCGATAGGTTCATTATTGCCTTCATTAATGATATTTTGGTGTATTCTAATTCTAAAGCGGAACACACTTGACATCTCACTCTGATTTTGAAGAAATTGAGGGAACATCAGCTGTACGCTAAGTTTAGTAAATGTCAATTTTTGCTGGATCAAGTGTCGTTCTTGGGACATGTGATATCAGCCCAGCGTATTCTGTTAGATCTTCTGAAGTAGCTGCAGTAGAGAATTGGGAGCAGCCTCGTACTGCCATACAAGTGTAGAGTTTTCTTAGCCTTGCGAGCTATTATTGACGTTTTGTGAAAGATTTCTCAGCTATAGCTCTGCCGTTGACGAGGTTAACTAGGAAGGGAGTTAAATTTGAGTGGAGTGATGATTGTGAGAAAAGTTTTCAGCAGTTGAAATATTGTCTCACTAATGCACCTGTTCTGGAGCTTCCTGATGACAGTGGGAATTTTGAGATTTATAGTGACGCTTTTTTGAATGGCTTGGGTTGTGTGTTAATGCAGCATGGCAAGGTAATCGCATATGCTTCGCGACAGCTAAAGCCCCGCGAGATGAATTATCATATTCATGACCTCGAGTTGGCTGCTATTATCTTTGCCTTGAAAATCTGGAGGCATTATTTGTACGGTGAAACATGTCGGATCTTCACCGACCACAAAAGCCTCAAATATATTTATTCAGAGAGATTATAATCTCAGGCAGCGAAGATGAATTATCATATTCATGACCTCGAGTTGGCTGCTATTATCTTTGCCTTGAAAATCTGGAGGCATTATTTGTACGGTGAAGCATGTTGGATCTTTACCGACCACAAAAGCCTCAAATATATTTTTACTCAGAGAGATTATAATCTCAGGCAACGAAGATGGGTTGAGTTGCTCAGTGATTATAACTGCACGATTGAGTATCATCTTGGTCGTGCAAATTTTGTACCTGATGCTCTAAGTAGGAAAACTCAGGGTCAACTCAACACACTTTATGCACGCAGTGCTCCACTCTTAACTGAATTACGATCTACTGGGGTCACACTAGGTGAAGATTACCAGGGAGCTCTACTTGCTAATTTTCAAGTTAGGTCAATTTTATTGGATCGTGTACTCGAAGCTCAAATGAATGATACAGAATCTCAAGAATTAATTTGGGCAGTTTCATAGGGGAAAAAGAAGGATCTCAGGATTAGGAGTTCTGATGGGATGTTGATGCAAGCGAATCAAATGTATGTGCCTAATGTCGAAGAACTAAAGAAAGATATTCTTGATGAGGCGCATGTATCAGCTTATGCGATGTTTCCTGGGAGTACCAAGATGTATCACACCATTCGACCTTTCTATTATTGGCCTGGTATGAAAAGAGAGATTGCTGAATACATAAGTCGTTGTGCAGTTTGTTAGCAAGTTAAGGCAGAAAGGAAGAAACCTTTTGGGTTTTTGCAGCCTCTTCCAGCACAACAGTGGAAATGGGAGGATATTACTATGGATTTCGTGTACAAGTTACCTCGTATGCGGAATGGTTATGATGGTATTTGGGTGATAGTGGACCAACTTACTAAGTCAGTACATTTTCGCCCTGTTCAAGAGAATTATTCTTTGAGCCGATTAGCTGAACTTTTCATTTAAGAGATTGTCAAGTACCATGGAGTTCCAGCTAGCATTATTTCCGATCGAGATCCGAGGCTCACTTCTAAATTTTGGGTAGCTTTCCAAGAAGCTCTCGGTTCAAGATTGCTTTACAGCACGGCTTATCATCCTCAGACGGATGGGCAATCTGAGAGGACCATTCAGACGCTTGAGGATATGCTGAGATCCTAGATTTTGCAATTTGGTGACACTTGGCATGGGCGATTAACTTTAATCGAGTTCGCTTATAATAACAACTACCATTCTAGCATCAACATGTCACCTTTTGAAGCACTGTATGGTGTAACCCTGTCGTACTCCTTTATGTTGGTTTGAAGTTGGTGAGAGGGTGCTAGTCGGCCATGAGTTTTCAGGTGACTACACAGAATATTCAGGTGATTTAAGCTAACCTGAAAGCGGCCCAAGATCGATAGAAGAATTTTGCTGATAGGCATGCCACTGATAAAGTATATAAAGTTGGAGATTGGGTATTTTTGAAATTATCCCTGTGGAAAGGCTTGGTACGGTTCGGTACGAAAAGTAAGTTAATTTCTCAATACATTGGACCGTATCAGATCACCGAGCGAGTCGGTGAAGTTGCATATAGACTTAAATTACCTTCATAGCTATCAAAGGTGCACGACGTTTTCCATGTGTTTATGCTTCGTCACTAGGTCTCTGATCCATCACATGTGATTCCTCCTCAACCACTGGAGATTAATCCGGATTTGACATACGATGAGGAACCAGTGACGATTTTCGATTGGAAGGATAAGGTTCTCAGGAACAAGACTGTGCGCTTGGTGAAAGTTTTGTGGGGGAACCATTTAGTCGAGGAGGCTACTTGGGAGGCCGAAGAACGTATGCTAGACATATATCCACGTATGTTTTATGATTATTGATGTATGTTGATATCTAGAAATTTCAGGAATGAAATTTTCTTAAGGGGGTAGATTGTGACAACCCGTCCCGATTTATCGTATATATTTTCTCTCCGAGTGTGTTAAATGACGTGTATGCCCTCGTTGGCTAAGTGACGTGGATGGGTATATAAAGTTTTAAATTATTTTTCTCGCTGACGTAATTAAATCGTACTCAACGTCACGAGCGCATTGATGCGAGTTTGGGTCGAACTTGTTTTCTAAAGAAAAAGTTATGAACGAATAGGTACGTAAACGAATAATTGTGGACCTATGGATTGGGCTCCTACTTCCTTGGGCCCAATCAGATTTTATTTCTTTTCTTCTTTCTGACCAATCTCGTGCACACACACATACACCTACACACGTACGTATCCTTCTTCTCTCCCCCACCTTCTCGACCTTTCTTCGTCTGTACACCGTAGCACCCATACACCTAATCATCATCAACTTGCACAGATCGAGCTTTTGAAGACCACCTTCATGTTCCTCGCAAGCTTAGGAACCTAACCGTACCATTAGTTCGACGTTTATAATTTTTAGGAAATGAAATGATTTGTATTTTGAAATACCTTAAAAAGTCCAACAATCCCCCACATAATTTAAAATACAAAACGAATCATCGAAAAAGAATTTGAGGAACACAAGTTTAAAGAAGACAAGGAAGTACCAAAAGAAAGTGAGAATTCAACGCATCAGAACTGGTGTCTTTTGGACTATGAACCAGCCTTAGGACGAGCTAGCCATAACTCACAGAAATTTGGTGAAAAATAAATTTACTATGAACGAAGATTTCTTTGTGTGAATCATAGAACTAACCATCCACATTGAATCCTCATAATCAAGCTTGTTCGAGAGGATTGGCGCGAATTGGCCATGCGCCCACCTGGATATTCATGAGTGCTCTAGAGAACCTGCACGTATCTCGACAATATGATATGTGTATCTCATCAATAAAGAACATATCTCTTCATTCCGATACGTTTCGGGCACGTATCCACACGTATCCTATACGTATCTGTATCCCTACGAGTCAGATACAGGATACGCTGAGTTTTCCTCGTGTCCATCACTCTTTCCCTCTATTTACATTTCTCTCACTTCTCTCCTTCCCTCAAACTCTCTCCTTTCCTCTGTATGCACAGACAGCTCCGAGAGCCCCAAAAATAAGAAGGAGTTGCTGTTCCATTTAGTTAGTATTCATCCAGGAGCATCCGATAAAATAGGGGTTTGGGGTGTGGAGATTGTTAGATGGGTTGTTTTGTCAAAGCTTAGAATATCAAGGTGAGTGGTTTATGTAATGTATTGCAAATTATACTTATTTTGAAATATCTCTATTTCAAGTCAAGCATGTTGGATTTGTGGAAATGCTTTCGGAATTATTAATATAGTGATATATGGATATTTGGAATTGTTCATGGAGCATGAGAACTTTAGTGTTGCATTAATCCGAGGAATAAATGTAAACTACACACGGGGACATTAGGGCAGAATGGCCAATAGCAGTCGCTTGGTGAGTTACTATTTATGAAGAATATAATGAATATGTAAAGGGATGATGTGATATGGCACTATGTGCATGCTGATTTGATACTATTATTGTATTTTCTATAGTAACTAAAATGGCATCGCTTGACTAGCATTTTACATATTCTACTCACTAAGCAACGATGATTGTTGTTTACCCCTCACCCTTTTATTTTACAGTTATTTGACAAGACAGGTGCTAGACAAGCTGAGTTTGTGTTAGACAAGAAATTTAAGAGTTTTCTTATTTGTGTACTCTGTAAGGATTTTGTAATAGTTACCTGTATAAGAGAAGTAGTTTTGTTTTTAATTTGTACTTTTCCTTTTACTCGTGCACCGGGCGTGGGGTCCCACCGATCCTGGGTCCGGAGCGTAACATTAGTAAAGGCTGTTAACTTGGATTCTTTAAATCTGTATATTTATTTAGTCATCTCCAAAATATGACATTAGCATGTATAAGATTTATCATAAGTATCGTCATACTTAATAGTACCTTAAAAATACTTAGACTTAGATTATACCTTTCCAATAATCCATGGGATTTTGGTGCACCTGCTTAATATATCATAGAAACATACCATATCCCCAGATTTTGAAGTATAATGCCATCTCCTGTTATAAAGTTTTTCCAGTACATCGGGCACCTCCAACCCCACAATTTTAAATGATGTCCTGAAATTAACTCGAACAAACTCATTAGTGAAGACATCTAAATGATGTATAGTAAAACTCATTATATAATACTCATAATCACACGGTACAAAGTATCTAATTTAACTCCTCCAAGTAAATTGAGTTGGAGAGACCCCACAGTTTGAAGATGTTATAAAATTGTAATGTCAATATTGTCTCTTAAATTGAAAGGAAAACTAATGAAAAAGACTTCAAATCTTTGCATTTTAATGAAAAACCATACACTAACTTTATTTAATAATAAGGACAAAAAAATAAATAAAAAACATAAGAAGTAAAAATCGCGATCAGTGACGTCTGTAAAGAAGCAGCTGTCATTTGCTACTTCCCCGGCTGGACCAAGGAGGCACTCCAGTCCTTTTAGGTATGATTCTAACTCCATTAAAGGCACTCCAGTGGCAGCAGGTAGCTAGTAATCAATCTAGTAAGAGAGAGAGTGTGTGCATGTAAAATAAAAGCAAGCATGTAGCTAAGGTAGATTTTGTTGAGTTAAAGAAGATTGAATAAAAGATTGGCCAGGCTTTGTTAGAGGGAGGAGGAAGCGAAGAGATAAGAAAAATCGATCCGTTTGTGATTTTTGTGTCTGTTTCAGTTGTTGGCATGACTAATATCAACTTCTGTTTTTTTCTTCTTCTCAATATCCGTTGTGTAGCGTCCCCTACCCACCCACCCAAAACTCCATCAGACCTAGATTTCAAACCCAGATTTGATCCAAGATGCTAGAAGACATTACTAGCAACAGATTACAACAAAACCAAGCAAGAGAGAGAGTTCTGGAGTGTTCACGAGGGAAAAGGAAAAGAAGAAAGAAAAGGGGAAGAAAAGAGAGTGGGCCAGGTTACAAACACAACACAGTGATGTAATACTGTTAAGTTTCATAAACAGTGTCGTAAGTTTTATAAACAATATCGTAAGTTTTCAGAAACAGTGTAGAAGTTTCATAAACAATGTGAGGACGCATAAGCATATAACCAGAGGCAGAGCCACAGTGGGGTCGTCGGGGTCGCACGACCTCTTGGAAGCCATGGAAATAACCTTAGAGGTCCCTTGGAGCTGCTGGTGCGACCCCTTGGAGCTGCACGGTTCGGCCAGAAACTGGGATGCGCGGTGGTTCTGCATCTGTGAAACCAGAAGCCTGCGCACGCAGGTTTTTTTTTTAATTTTAAAATCCAGGCCAAAACGACGTCGTTTTGGGCCTGGTAAAAAAAATTTAAATTTTTTGGTAAACGGCGTCGTTTTGGGGGATTAACAAATTAAAAAAAATAAGAAACCGGGGACCACTGGTCCCCATCCCCATCCCGTTTCAATTAAACCCGACTCCTTTTCAATTAAACCCCCACCCTTTTCCCAGATAACCAACCCTATCCCCCCACCTTTACAGCTAAGCCTTTAAACAAACAATAGAAAATGATCAACTAGCTACAAAGCTTTTCCTAGAAACTTCTTTATTTATGATTTTATTTTTTTCTATAAAATGTTTCACTGATCATTTTCGAAGCTTGCTGGTACAAGTTTATTTATTTTTTAAGAACAGAACCAATCCATTTTTTAATGACTCTAAACTCATGAAATATGAACTTAATATTTCTTTTGGGAAAATCCGATACATATGTTTGGTAAAGAAGAAAACAATAAAACTTATTGGTGATCTTGCAAAAAAAAATGGTGGAGACAAGGATGCATCAAGTATTCAATTATGTATATTTGCTCATTACATTGTCTTTAGTTTTACCAGTTGCAACTGCTTCAGTGGAGAGAGCATTTTCTGTCATGAATATTGTTAAGGGGCCATTTAGGAACAAAATGGGACATCAATGGTTGAGTGATAGCTTGCTTGTTTATATTGAGAGAGATATTTTTGCTTGTATTGAAAATGAAGCTATAATGCTTCGTTTTCAAAATATGAAACCTCGTCGTGGACAATTATAGCTTGTAATATTGTTTCCGTTATGAATTATGAATGAAAGTACTATGATTTCATTTTCAATATGTTTTTCCATCCTAAATTTTTATTTGAACTTTTACACTATGACCCCTTGTGGTAAGATTCCTGGCTCCGCCACTGCATATAACCTAAACAGTGCCCTTATCATAAAGCCCAATGTTAAATATTAACCTAAACAGTGCCCTCTTTAATCATTGTTAAGTATGCAAACCGAGGCATTAATGATGATTAAACACTAACTGCATGCTTTAACTTGGTACTTACACTAGTTAAACAGCTGTTTTCGAATATACCTTTGCACTAAGCCACGATCTCCAACGTTAACTAATTGCCCGTTATATAACCTGGATTTAAATTTCTCGGCCACCACCTCTAGCAATCCTTATTCTCTAAGTTTCAGAATTTCCAGAATTTCATTGCCTTCGCAGTTCTTCCTTGCTCTCTGCTTTCAATCATTTTCACTCCTTCCTTTCCAAAAAATCAACCATGGCACCCAAAACTCGCCTTGCATGTGAGTCTGGTGAGGGTATTATCAAGTTACGCTGTCGCCTCAACGGTCTTCATCACCCTTGGGTTGGCCTGAATTCGTCGATTTTCTTTGAAGAAGAGGGAGTGCACTCTTTGAGGCCAGCTTGGACTGCCCGAGTCCCAATTGCGGTGGAGAATAACATGCCCACAGCCAATTGGTTCACCCCCAATCCCTACTCTGTTGAGGCTGGCATCTTAGCCTCCAAATGGTCTAATTTTCGAAAGGGCTTCCCACTGATGACGGATGAAGGGTGGACAAGCTTGACCCTATCTGGAAACAGAAGTGGATGGCAACGGCATTTACGAGCTCATCATGCTGTCTAAGGTCACAATCATTGCCAAGCTCGAGCTTCTGACCATAGCTCTTCTATTTTGGAACAATAGGACCAACACATTCGACTTTAGAATGGGTTCCATGTCTCCCACAATCCTCGACATGGCTCAAGTCTTCGGGCTAAGACCCTAGGGCAGGTGCATGGACATCACCTATGATTGGTCTTCTTCTTGCCCGACTGATGAAAGCTCAGGCGCATCTAGTCTATCATTCGACTGGAGTACAACTCCTCGACCTTCGAAAGTTATGGGACGTCCGTCGTGGGTTTCATCCCCTTTGCCAAGAAGACTTTTAGCCCGCTCTCCTCCACTGCAATTGGGGCTCAGGAACACATGTACTTTCTTCTATACTAGTTGAACAAACATGTGTTCGTAAATAAATCCAAATGAGTGAAGCTAGAGTGGATCCCGCTGGTGGAAGCCTCACACTCTTTTGATGATGTGGCCACGGGGCCCTTCCTCCTTGCACACCTCTATCATCTCCTCTACAAGATGACTAGAGGCGAGCCCTTCGAGACCAACCTCAACGAGCCAACCTGGATGGTCCAGTTACGGCTCCAGTGGTACTTCCCCGAGTTTCAGGTGCCCAACCTAGAGTTCCCCGAGGGAGTGGCCCCAACCCGCATTCTGGCAAATGGGTGTTGTTGACATCAGATCATGACGGCAAGCTAGGATACTCTAGGTATCTTCTATGTTCACTAAAAAGCTTAGAAAAATAATAATGTCTCCAAAATTTCATTACCTAGAATGTTTACAAATGTACATAAAAAATAAGTGAAGGTGAATAGTTTTTTATTTTTTATTTTTTATTTTTTTTATCATTAGTTAAACTTGGGGGTTGGGGGACTCGAACTTGGGTGAACTGGGAGTTGTTTTGGCTCTAGTGCCACTGCACTGGCCCCCATCCTCAGTGAAAGTGATTTGTCTCAAAAGTACATATTTGCAAAAATACTCACATAAGACGATATCAAAACACCATGAATGAGGAACTAATAAGTTGCAAACCCCCACAATTTATATAGTATTCTCAAGGCCAATAGTGGCTTTTGCACCAAGTTACCTATCCAAAGGATATAAAGCCTTATGTAGTAGCTTGTTTGGCATACTTGCTAATAATAAAATTATTAGTGCATTGGTAAGGAATTGAGATCACATCCGTTATATATATAAACACTATATAACGTATAATTACCATACATGAAGTGTCAATAAATTAATACTATTATGCAAAACTTGCTCTCATGACCACCCCCCACAAATTTAGGAAAGTCTCAAATAAATACAAGAATAATCACATACCTTAAAGTACATGGTCATATCACAAACACATCAATTTCTACAAAACCTTTCATTAAGACTGGATTTGGGTGACTTTCAAAAGCTAGTCTAAGCGTTTCTGAAATCACTTGATAAAATTCATTAGTGATGAAATGCAAATTATTTTTAGCTCCTGAAATACTTGTATGAGCACCTGTGGAGCAAAAAATAATCCCAAAAATCCTGAAGGCGACACGTGGACTTTTATTCAAGAAGGACAAGATTGCCCTCAATAAATGGCAGGCTTCTTAGATGCTCCCACTCGCAGCTCACACCCCTGAAGGTCTCAGCAGCTGAACACAACTGTCCACAGCTCACCTGCCCTTGGCAAGGAATTAAAGATAAGGATTAATTACCCATATCCTATCTTTAATTCATTCTTCATCTAAGATTGACTCCAATCAAGTAAGTAATCCTAATTTATTTAAATTAGGATAATTGCACCATTATCTCAAGATATTATTTCCTATTTAATATCTTGGGAATAATTAGAAAATATTTATCCATTAAACCCTATATGGTCGGCCCTAACCCTATAAATACCCCATATTCTACCATTCTCTCAGAGCTTTTGCAACCCTAAAAAAGCCCTAAACACTTTACTCTCTCAAAGAAACTAACTTAGACATCGGAGATCCGTTGACCTAACGCCCACCCCCTCCCCACCTCGTGGGCGCGTGAGGCTTAGGTCTTTGATCAAAGGTGTTGATTGTTTTGCTGGTGCATTTTCGTCAATACTGAAGACGGCGGAAATTTGCATCGATAGTTGCATTGACAGTTGGGGGAACACCCCCACGTGGGGTTGTTTTTCTTCAGCAAAAAGCCTAGCGCGTGCAGCACGTAGGCAAGTGGATTTGGGAAGTGGGCTTCACAGCCCTGGTTTCAGTCTCAGTTGATGGGGCCCATTTTGCTTTGTGGCCTAAAATGTGACCGGAATTTGACCTCCATTTGGGTTTTAGGTTTTAGGTTTATTTTAGGTCATGGGTTGGAGTGGATTTGGAGGGGAGAGGGGGGAAAGGGAAATTTTAGGTTTTAGGTCACCATTGGAGATGGTCTAAGGAGGGTGGTTTTAAAATGGCGAGGTAGAGAGCCGTTGGCTCAAGGCTCGATGACTCACAAAGACTGAGGACTGATAGTGACTTTTCTTCTTCTGGGTTGAGACATTGGAACCAGCAAACGCCATTTTCAAATTAGCATGCTAGCTGCATGCCATTCCACCATCTTATGAGAATCCAATGCTCATCTTGGACCTTTGCTTTGCGGGCTGGATTCAAACCCAAAAGGGTACTCAATTGGCCGTGTTATAATCTTGTCACTGCCCAACGTTTGTCAAACCTAGGTGTGTCCTTTCCCTTTTCTTTTATTTTCTGTTTTATTTGTGATTTTATATTTTATTTTATTGTTTTCCATTTCTATTTTCTATTTCTCTTTTCTTAGGGTAGTTTCTTTTCAATTTGCTTATAATTATATGAATGCAGGTTTTCGAATTATTAATCACTGATTTAAACTATCTAATTGTCTTGATGCTTGATCACCATTAGGATGTTTAGAAAAGTAATTTGATGCAATTTTGGTCGGAGGTCGGTCCCTGAAATTGTCTTAGGTTCGAATCTTGTAGATATCGCATTCAATACTAATTAAGTTGTCCTTTGTGTAACTGAGCCAAACTCCCCCTCTCCTTAGTGTAAATATATCATCTGTACAAAAAAAAAAATACGGACTATGTTGTGAATTTAGCGTGAATGCCACATATGTAATGATATGAGGAAGCAAACCAAATTAAACTTTGGTGGCAATATCAAGAGTGAAAGTAATAATACCAATATCCCTCCCCTCTCTTTACCTACATTTTTCGTGTGATATAGTTATGAAAATAAACAAGTGATACATTACACACGTTCCACTTCTATCTATAACAAATATTATCTCTCTCTCACTTTTGCCTATTTATAACATGCTACAAGTTGGGTTAATTTTCTTCTCCCTCTAAAAAAATCAGTAGTTTTTTCCCTCATGTGTCTCCAATTCGCTTGCAAAGGGTTGTCACCTTTCCCTATTGCATCAACTACCCTCTGTCATCGGACCCTTAACATAATATATATATATATATATATATATATATATATATATATATCTCTCTCTCTCTCTCTCAACCAGTCTCAAACAGTGCACGTAAACTGGCACAAACCACAACCACATTCAGCTCTCTCTCTGCATTTTCGCATTTTTGGTTGTTTGGAATTCATATATGCTTTTCTACTGTTGACTGTTCAATTTCTTAAAATTTTGTATTCAAAAAGCCCCGATCAATATTAAACTCCAGTTTTCTGCTGAAAAATACTAATTATGATTTAGAATAACCATATTTTCCCGAAATTCGTATTGTCTAGTTGGAACTTGGAAGGTTTGTTTGGGTGAGGGGTTTCCAACTTTCAAGGGATGGTAGAAGAAAAAGATGGTAGGAATCAGAAATGCATTACATTTCTCATTTAAAATTCAAATGCATGCAATAGAGATTTGGAAATGAATAGTTGGAAGGAGTCGTTTACAAATCTCTCTTACTACGTCAAGAAAAAATGAAAACGAAATTTCTTTTTCCGGTTGTGATGAGATCAAATCCCAATCCCATTGATGTCACATTTAAAAGCAAATTACCTAGTGATGTTATTTTTGGACATTCTTCCTTCATTATACCTTAATTCATAGTTTGTTGTTGTTGGAAATGCATACTTACAGGTTCGGTTCCATTAAGAAACCATGAATTCTGTGGAACTCATGTCTGATCTCTATGCATTGAGACAGTTATATGGACTCCTTCAAAATCGGAAAGGCGGTCTGCAACAGATAAATTGAAACAATGTAAGTTAACTTAGCACCTCTCCAGAGTCTAGTCTACTTACGTTTTCTATATTAGTCATGTATCTTTATTATTTAAGGAGATGAGCTTCCACATGAGTTGCTACACATGAGTAGCTTTAAGGAGATGAGCTTCCTCGTGAGTAGCTGCGCACTTGAAAATCTCCGGTCTCTTTTAGGTTATATTATCATGGAATTTGTGCCTCTCAGGCAGAACACCTGAATTCACCGTCGACGATGCTTCTCTTACCTAGTTCAGTTACACCAAATCCAACTACATGCTCTCCTACAACCTTGCCCTCAACATCTCCATTAGAAATCTTGTGGGGAATAACCTACACATAACTTTTCAAAAAAAAAAAAATATATAATAGAGATGTGGAGCAATGTTTTCTGGTATGCTACCTATTTGGGCAGGATTTTCCCTCGCACAGCTCCCCAGGGGTGTGGCACTTTGGATGTTAGTCGGGTGAGTTCTTACTACTCGGTGTGCTGCAAGATAAGTTAGTAGTTAGTTTGAAAGGAGCCTTTGTAGGGCCTTTGGTGTAGGCCTTGAGGCTCGCAATCAAAACTAACAAGGATTTAGGCATGCCACTATTATCTTTACATAACAGACCATCAAATAGAAGTGAATTAAGTTGATTACTTGTGCCCCAAGTTATGTAAACTTCTTGTTATCAAAGGATTGTCACAAATGGGTTAAGTCTGCATTAAGTTCTTTTTCTTGCCTTGTAAACAAGGACTTTTAGTTCATAATCTTGTATGTCTGAAACAAAGGGAGTTCAAGGCCCTTTCAACCACTTCCTCCATCACAGTTTTCTTTTAACAAAAATAGGTTAATTAACTTAACTAGGTTTAAATAAAAATGGGACTCTTAAGTAGAAAACAGTTGATAATGACTCAAATACATGATGTAAAGTTCGTTTAAGAGACAGATTTGCTAAATAAAAGTACAAACAAAGAGACTCGGGCAAGATTGCACCTTGTCGAGCAAGGTTAAACTTCTTGCAGCCACCTCTCTTTGAGTTTACAGAGGTTGTATGCTAAAAAGGATGGTAGGCAATTAGGTTTTACATGAGGGAATCGATACTACAACACTAAGGGAAGGTAGCAAAGCTTTTACACTAGGCAAAAATGGCTTTTGTAAGGGAACTGAAGGATAATTTGTGAAAAAACATGTTCATTTGAGTAACATCTATGGCATACAATTAACAATTAAAGGCGGAATCATGCTTGTATGCACTCAAAACAAAACATTACCCATGAAATTCAAAGCCTAGTAGTTGTGGTGAACCAAGACTCAACTCAAGAACAAAGTGAGTTGAGAAATCTTATACCTTTGTCGATTCCTCATTGCACTAATCACCCAAGGAGAGGGCCTTCATTCCTTACTTTTTAGCTCCATGGATGTCTTGGAGGAGGATGGTTGCAAGGATTCCCCAATTTCCCAAAATAGAGAACCTCTAATTTTCCACACCAAGGAGAGCATTGATGAAGAGATGAGTGACCTAGAGGAAGTAAGATTGCTAGCTAAGTTCCTCTAGGGTGCCCGGCCTCTTAGAGAGAAAAAAGGAGAGCATTTTGTTCTCATATTTTCTCCAAAAGAAACCCTAATGAAGAAAAGGCTATAAAGTCACATTTATACCTATCTTTATTGGAGTGGCAAACTTGTAATAAGTTCAAAACCCACTCTTTTCTCTATATGGCCGGCCATTAAGGGTTCATTGGCTTTTCAAGCCCTTTGTGTTTTCAAGTTGTCATACAACTTGAGTTATTGGGCTTGACATTCAAATCCCATTGGGCCTTGAGGCCCAAAACTAACCCAAGATCTATTACGAACTTATTCGTTTGATTAATTAACATATTAATTAATCCTAGCCATAAATAATTAAACCATTTAATTATTCATACTCAACTCCGTTGTTTCTTCAATCTCTACCTTAACGATCGATTGTGAATTGAAACATACTTTCAATTCTCCCTTTAGTGATTATACACGTTTAGGGCTTCCACAAACCATGAGTGACACCTAGCAGTATATCATGGCTACCCAAGCTAATCAGAATAGGTGGAGAACCTATTCAGTTTAGGATTACAATGCAATACGGTCTTTCTCTAATACAATACTCTTGACCACATTGTTTGGTTTGATAGTTTATTCATGTCTACTATCCAATGTGATTCATTTACTTAGATGATTACCTTGAATGTGATTTGGAACGACTTCCTAAATCTTATTCATACTCTGGCCAGAGATTCTTAATCATATCATAGTGTATTCTCCCTCAAACGGTTTGAATGTTAGAGATCCCTTGTTGCGCATTCACATGCCTCCATGGCTAAGTGGCTTAACCCCAACCATGTCTTGGACACCCTCTGACGGAGTGCCCTTGACATAGTCAAAGATCAAGGACCTAACCACACTATGATGCCTCAGGTCAAAGGACTACTTTGCATTATCGCAACCATGAGTTCTCATGTGACATGAGTATGAGAACTCGTTGTTGATCGTGTTCAGTGGACTCATTCTCTATTGAGCACCTACATGCTTGTCTTGGTGTCAGTCACACCAATGACTCGAGACCAGTCACTCTCCCTAAGAAAAGACATAGCACGTACTGATCTTAACGGACTGTCAATGCCCAATTGGCAATCCTATGATCAGGAACGTTTAGGATATGTATACGAAAAAGAATGGTCTCATGAATCTAACTTCTTTAGATCACATTCTCCCAATTGCATATTCCTTGGACTTACTGTTTAAGCATATAACATTTATATGAGACCGCTTAAAACAATAATCTTTGCCCTTTATATTAAACTAGATTAGTTTAACATGTGAAATGTCTGTAAAGTATCATCATATAATTGGTTTTAGGGCACATTTCCAACAGGAACTATAGCTAAAATGATTGAACCTGGACAAGTTTCAACTTTCTGGGTATGAACTGGCTTGAGAGCAGAGTTTGTATGTATTTTGATTGGTTGTTTAAGCGTCCTTGTCTCTGATGTCTCTCTCCTTTTATAGACAATTTGGCCCAACCTCCTGAGCTTTGCTTCTAGCCGATGGCTTTTGGAGGGCAGTGAATAATCATCTATTTACTTGTCACACCACTAGAAAGTGCTTTTTGGCTGATTGTGAGTTTGTCTCTGTCTATCATAGGCACATGGCCTATGCTTTATCTGAAATGGCTTCAATTTTCTTTAGGCTTTTCGACTAGGCTTCGGGCAATTCTATGTTTACTTTGGCATCCTTGGGCCTCCTTATCATAAAGCCCAATGTTAAATATTAACCTAAACAGTACCCTCTTTAATCATTGTTAAGTCTGCAAACTGAGGCATTAATGATGATTAAACACTAACTACATGCTTTAACTTGGTACTTACACTAGCTAAACAGCCGTTTTCGAATATAACTTTGCACTAACCCACGATCTCCAACGTTAACTAATTGCTCGTTATATTACCTCGATTTAAATTTCTCGGCCACCACCTCTAGCAATCCTTATGCTCTCTGCTTTCAATCATTTTCACTCCTTCCTTTCCAAAAAATCAACCATGGCACCCAAAACTCACCCTGCATGTGAGTCTGGTGAGGGGATTGTCAACTTGCGCTGTCGCCTCAACGGTCTTCATCACCCTTGGATTGGCCTGAATTCATCGATTTTCTTTGAAGAAGAGGGAGTGCACTCTTTGGGGCCAGCTTGGACTGCCCGAGTCCCAATTGCGGTGGAGAATAACATGCCCACAGCCAATTGGTTCACCCCCAATCCCTACTCTGCTGAGGCTGGCATCTTAGCCTCCAAATGGTCTAATTTTTTAAATGGCTTCCCACTGATGAGGGATGAAGCTTGGTCGCATTGGGTGGACAAGCTCGAGCCTATCTGGAAATAGAAGTGGATGGCCAACGGCATTTACGAGCTCATCATGCTGTCTAAGGTCACAGTCATTGCCAAGCTCGAGCTTCTGAGCATAGCTCTTCTATTTTGGAACAATAGGACCAACACATTCGACTTTAGAATGGGTTCCATGTCTCCCACATTCCTCGACATGGCTCAAGTCTTTGGGCTAAGACCCTTGGGCAGGTGCATGGACATCACCTATGATTGGTCTTCCCCTTCTTGCCCGACTGCTGAAAGCTCAGGCGCATCTAGTCTATCACTCGACTGGAGTACAACTCCTTGACCTTCAAAAGTTATGGGACGTCCGTCGCGGGCTTCATCTCCTTTGCCAAGAAGACTTTTAGCCCGCTCTCCTTCACTGCAGTTGGGGCTCAGGAACATATGTACTTCCTTCTATACTAGTTGAACAAACATGTGTTCCTAAATAAATCAAAATGAGTGAAGCTAGAGTGGATCCCGCTGGTGGAAACCTCACACTCTTTTGATGATATGGCCACGGGGCCCTTCCTCCTTGCACACCCAAATCTTCCAAGATGCATTCGGATAAGATGCCAGCGGCCTCTACAAGCATAAATTCATAAGCTGCATCCAGTTGAGGGATTTGGCCCGGGGAGTGTGTAGTGATCACACGGGCTTCGAACGCGAGCTCGAAGTCTACCCGCTAATTTTTGTGATAGGCAGCTAAGATTTAGGCAGGCAATCCCAATGCCATACTTTTCCTCCATGCACTGTGGAACCTCCTTCCGCCTTCGCTCTCCCACCGACGTAACCTTGTGGGCTCGACACAGTTTGAACTCTTTGCCCAAGAAGGTGGAGGTTGAAAGCTGGAAAGAGGCGATCAACCAGAAGACCCAACTTTTTCTAGTAGGTATCCCTTATTGCTTTTGTTTTACTTCTTTTTGTGATGCTTTTATAGTCTATAACTAACTACCTTTTTATTTTGGTTTCGCAGCCCAAGTGAACATTGAAGAAGTGGATGTCGGGCCAGAAGAAGAAGCTGCAGATGCTCTGGTCCTCCAAGAGGTCGCCGTTAAGGTAGCAAGGTAAGAGGCGGGGTCCAGCCAAGCCACTAGAGACACTAGAGACATCTCTGAGCTCTTTGGGGATTCAGAGGCCGAGACTGGGCCTGAAGTCGAGACTGGGGTAGAATCTTTAGAGTCTGAGATTGAGGAGCGGCCTCAACCTCGATTCGCTTTGCCTTGCTCGATGGCAACCCCCACCAGGAAGAGGACCAGAGCTCAGACTTCTAAGGCCTCCAAATCCTCCCCTGCTCATCCAGTTTAAGCGAGCGGGAAGAAACAAAATCCTCAAATAAGTGATTTTAGCCTTAGCCTTATCCTCTTTTTGACTTTCCTCAAGTTTGAACTAACACTCCCCATCTTTTTTGTACTTAGGGCTTCCTGCTACTAAGAAACCTGCCCCTACTTCCCAAGGATCGCAGTTGGGCGCAAAGGTACGACAGGAGGACAAAGAGGTTCTCAACATGATTGTGAACACGGAAATTCCTGAAACGAACAAGACAAGAACACGTGTACAAAATAATATTTTGTATTAATTTTGGGGTTACAATCTCTTTTACAATTTGATCCTCTGATTCTATCTTTGTAAGGTATAGATTTGTGGATAGGCTGTTGATCCAAAGGGCCGTTGGGGCTTCGTCTAGGGATGAACAATGGTGTAGATTTGTTGATGTTGTTGATCCAAAGGGCCGTCGGGGCTTGATCTTAGGATGAACTAGTGATGAACGATGAACACTTTCTTCAAGGGCCGTCGGGGCTTGGTCTTGAATTGGTGGAAGTTCTTCAAGGGCCGTTGGGGCTTGATCTTGAAGGTGGATTTGACGAAGAACGAAGAGAGTTTTCTTGATCCTTCGGAATTTTTGGGAATTTGGGAGGTTGGTGCTTGAGAGCTTTTAGTGTTTCAAAGCTTTCAAGGATTTGGGGGAATTCTCTTCCAATTTGGGAGTAGAGAAATGTGTATGTGAATTGGTGAATGGAAATGGATGCCTTGGCTTCCTTCTTCCAAGGCCTAATATTCAGATGAAATAAATTGTTTCTGCCAGGGGCTGACACGTGTCTTATTCGATGACTTTTCTGATTTTTTTCGATTTTTCTTTGAGTCTCGCGCTACGTGTAAAATTTATGTGATACGTGGGCGTTGAAATTTTAATTTATTGGTTAACATTCATTTTACCGAAATTTCGATGTCTACAAATGCCCCCACAACAAGGCGCGTCGTATACATGTGCTTGTCACGTGTAGAAGATGCGTTTTGAAGTCCCTTAATGTAGATGTCGATCCAAGGGCCGTTGAGGCTTGATCTTGAATTGGACTGGAAATTTCTTCAAGGGCCGTAGAGGCTTTAATCTTGAATTTTGTGCTGCAAGTTTCTTCAAGTGCCGTTGAGGCTTGTTCTTGAATATTGCTGGAAGATTTTCTGGTTTCCTCAAATTGTTGATTTTCCATAGGCTTAATCTTGAACTGGGCTTGAGGATTTTCTGGTTTCCTCCAAAGGTCTGAACTTACTTCTTTCATCTGGAGCTGAATTTGATTCAAGGATGGCCGACGCTTGATTTTGAATCGAACTTGTGATTTATTCGAGGGTCATCGAGGCTTGATCTTGAATTTAGATAGGACCACGATCGGCTTCAGGATTTGGATACCTGGCAGGCAGGCATGAGGTGAAGGTGATGGCCTGTTTCTTTGTTCAATCTTTCCAATTCGTATTGAAGAGGGTTAGGGGATGAATCAGCACGTGCAGTTGTTGCGTTTATTGATGATCCACAAGATTGATGCTTCATTATCACTCGCCTTGTCTGTTTTCCAGGCAGATGTGGATGAGTACTCGAGAGCAATGCTAGGTAAGCAATTAGGGAAGGGGTTCCAGGCAGTCTGTTCCTGACTGGAAGCTTGATTCCAAGTGCCGCCCGATTGCTCTCCTTCTCATTGTCCTGTAGGTAAGAACAAGGACAAAGAAAAGAACAGGGAGAAAGCATGATATGAGATACTTTTACTTTTGAAGAAACCGTGGTGATTTGATGGTGTTGCACGGCGAGGCTTTGCTCTTCGATGATGGTGCCAGCGAAAGGCTGTTGAAGTTTCTCAAGTTCTTCCATTAGAGGGACGACGCCGGACTTGGATTTGACTTAGACTCCTCCATCTGGATTATGCAGTTCGTTGTGCTTTAGTGATTTGTTACAGCTTGTTACGCTGCATTCTTCTCTGCTTGTTTCCTTTGCATAGCAGAAGTGGTACGCAACCTTTTGCATTTGAATGGTCATTCCGAGCATCACTTCTCAGTGACTCATCCATGCTTGGTAGCTTCAGTGCAGAGAGCCAACAACATACCAAATGTTCTGCGACGTCGGTGACTTGAGACCCAGCTCCAACAACAGTTGAAGATGACCACTTGAGAGCAATGCAAGGTAAGCAATCGTGCCAAGGTTCCGAGCAATCAGTTCCAGATCAGACGTTTGATTTCAGGTTCGGACTGATTTCTTTCTTTCTCCCTGTCTTGTAGGTAAAAGCAAGGGCAAAGGAAAGGACAGGGGAAAAACATGATATGAGATACCTTTGCTTTCGACCCCGATGATATGAGATACGTTTGCTTTTGGAGAAGTAGCGGATGAACTAGCACATATATTGGTTGCGCTTGTCTCCACATGCTTCAATGTATCAATTTCGCCTGCTTCATCTGTTCTTCAGGCAGGTGTGGTATCTTCCCTGGAAGTACATCAACAGTTGAAGATGAGTACTTGAGAGCGACGCTAGGTAAGCAATCAGGGAGGGGGTTTCTAGGCAATCCGTTCCAACTTGGAAGGTTGATTCCAAGCGCCTGCTTATTGCTCTCTTTCTCCTTGTCCCGTAGTGAAGAGGGAGGACAAAGAAAAGGATAGGGAGAAAGCATGCTATGAGATACTCTTGCTCTCAACCCTGATGATATGAGATACTTTTGCTCTGGTGTGACTTGGTTGAAGAGGTGTTTTCAGGGAAGAAGAAAATTGAGTATGTTGAGGGGTTTGGTCGCAGATGCATTCTTAGCAAGAAAGAAGAGTTAGGCGTTTTGGATGTGTGCCTTGCAATGGAGGATGAAGGTTGCCATATATAGGGATTTCCCACTTACAGGTAGTGGTGTGGACATGACCTTGTCACCTACGCTTGTCGGTGGCAGCGTTGTAGTGGGAATAGTAGGATTCACGCGTTTTCAACTTTGTCAGTGACCTTTGACAAAGTTGCACGTGATATCTGAAAAGCTGAGATTGCGTCTGAAAGGAGTTGACGGATTTTACGCAGGAAAATCCGGCTTTTGAAATTCGGGGAGTGGTGTCTCTTTAACTTTTGGACAGGTGGCTATGTTACTTCTCCTTTTATAGAGGTATTGATTGTATTCAAGATGCACACTTTGAAGATTTCCCGCCTGTGAAAATTATCTCTGCTGTATTTCTGAGATTTTACTCTATCCAACCCTTCTCCTTTATCATTTATGAAAATGGCTTACCCGTCTAACATTGGCTTAGATTTAAGTCTTGGGAATGATACAGGTGCGCCGCGTCAGGGTGATATATGGCGCCCATCCTTCTTATCTTCTAATGGCCCTCTTACGGTTGAAGACTCCGTAATGAGGGATGCAACAATGGCTACGGTAGTAGCTAGGAACTTCCTTACTCCTAGAGATAATAAACTGCTTTCAAGACGGTCCGATGAGTTGGCTATCCAAGACTCCCTGGCTTTCAGTATTCAATGTGCAAGCTCTGCGTCCAACATGGGCCAACGCTTACTTGCTCGAGCTCGCCAAGTTGAATCATTGATGGCCGAGGTGGGAACTCTTAGTCAAGAGATCAGACAGCTCAAGCGCAAGAATAGAGAGTTGCACGTGCTTGCAAATAGTTATTCGATGGGCATGAAGAGGAAGCTTGATCAGCTGCTGGACTCCGAAGGTCAAATTCAAAATGAACATCAGAAGTTTGTGGATGTATTCCAGAGGCACTTTTTGCCTTCGTCATCTGGAGTTCGACCAAGTATTGAGGCATCGAATAATCTATCTTTAGTGCCTCCCTCTTCTAGGGTTCCGCCGAGTACTGAGGCTTCACATAAATGACATTCGTGAAGGCTCCCTTTTTTTTTTTTTCTTTATATATGTATATATATATATCATATTTTTTTTTAAGATGGTGCCGTGCACCATCACCATCCTTCCCTTATTTTCTTGCTCTCAATAATTCTGTCACCATAACCTCTTTTCCTTTTCCTTCTTGACTTGCTAACAGTAGCAGCATTTATCTTCTTTTTTGCATGGTGTCGATGCACCAAGATTCCACCATCATTTTTCTTCTTTTTAGAATAGTGTCCAGCACCAAGATTTCACCATTTTTTCTTTTCTTTTCTTTTCTTTTTTGCATGGTGCTGTCCACCAAGATTCCACCATTTTTTTATTTTTTTATTTTATTATGTATATATATGGTGCTCTGCAAGGCTGGGTTTATGGGTGAAAGCCCAGGCCGAGTTCGAGAGAAGACGAAGGAGAAGGGGCTGCATGTGCTGCTGAAGCTGCTGGGCAGAAGGAGAGGGCTTGGAATCAAGTGAGGATGGGCCTGCATTTTTTTTTGGACTTCAACTTCTGTTTCTTTGATTTTGGCACGGGCCTTAAGTGTAGGAAGACCCACTTTAACATGTATACATTTTTTTTTTATTATTATTTTTTTACAAAGAATGTATTTTTTTACTAATACATAATAACATATGATTTTTATTTTGTTTGTTTGTTTGTTTGTTTGTTTAGGTACTCATTCCCTTGCTCTTTTGACGAAGGTTCTTTTGCCCGTGCTTCGAGCTTGTTGCAATGTGTCACTTTTACCGTGTGGGGTTGTGCAAAAGACTGCAGTAAGTTTATGCCGTGTAGTGCCTTTTGGTCATAACTTTCCTCGGTGGTGACGTCGTCGTCCCTCTTGCCGCTGCTTGGAGCTTGTTGCAGTGCGTTACTTTTACCGTGTGGGGTTGTGCAAAAGACTGCAGCGAGTTTATGCTGTGTAGTGTCTTTTGGTCATAACTTTTCTTGGTGGTGACATCGTCGCGCCTCTTGCCGTTGCCTGGAGCTTGTTGCAGTGCGTCACTTTTACCGTGTGGGGTTGTGCAAAAGACTGTATCAGGGTTTCGTTGTGTAATGCCTTTTGATCATCGTTTTCCCTCAGTGGTGCGCTAGTGTGCGGTGCTGTGCAAAAGACTGCAGTGGGATTTTGCTGTGTAGTGCCTCTTGGTCATAGTTTTCCCTCGGTCGTGATGTTGCCGTGTTTTGCCACTGTTCGCTGCTCCATGAGGGTTTTCGCACTGCCGCTGCTGATCGTTACAAGGCTCACAGGTCGCTACGGATGGGGGTGCCGCTAGCTGTAGAGGGTTGAGCTGGAGCGGAGCATCCTCGCTGGGCAGAAGGAGAGAGAGCAGAGTTAGGGGAGAGCATGAGCTATTGGGGCGAAGAGAAATGGAGACAGGCCTGATTTATTTTTTTATTTTTGATGGTTTATTCTATTTGTATTTGTAATGGAATTGACTCTTGATAGTCAAATATTTAATAAAAACCTTATTTTTACTTTGATGTGACTGAACTCAAAGTTGAATGTTTGAGCTGCCTACGTACCTTTCCAAAGAAGAGATCAAGTCATAACGTAGTTCAAATACATATATATTTTTTTGGTATTTTTTCTTTTATGCCGTACACAGTTTATGCTCTTACGGGCCAGGAGCATTTGGTACCGTATGCAGTTTCAGCTTGTGCAAGCAATGAGCGTTTGGTGCCGTTTGCAGTTTCAGCTTGTGCAGGCAATGAGTGTTTTGTGCCGTTTGTAGTTTTAGCTCGTGCAGGCAAGGAGTATTTGGTGCCGTTTGCAGTTTTAGCTCGTGCAAGCAAGGAGCGTTTGGTGCCGTTTGCAGTTTTAGCTCGTGCAGGCAACGAGCGTTTGGTTGTTGCCTTTTAGGCTCGTGCGAACGGGGAGCATTTCTCATTTGGTTGTCACCTTTTAGGCTCGTGCGAATGAGGAGCATTGGTTGTTATGGATTTGTCAACCGATCTAGGAGAGGCGTTCCTCGCAATCTTCATAGCAAGGAGCCTTGACCGAGTAATTGAAGAAGTCTTCGAGGGAGAAGTCGCACATTGTGATGGGGATGGATGATCTTTGTGTTGAAATTTCATTATCTCCAACACTTTCACATTGCTCTGGAGGTTGACAAGAGTTGCTTTGCCCCCTTTCTGACTGATGAACTTGTGGACAAGATGGTTGATGCTTGTCCAATTTCTTCGAAGCGATCTTGGATAGGCGTTCTTTGCAATCTTCATAGCAAGGAGCCTTGACTGAGTAATTGAATAAGTCTTCAAGGAAGAAGAGATCGCGCATGGACGATCTTTGAGTCGAAATTTCCTCATCTTCAAAACTTTCACATTACTTTGGATTGGCGAAAGCTACTTTGCCCCCTTTCCGATTGGTGCACTTGTGGAGAAGACGTATGCTTCTTGTGCAGTTTGTTCGAGGTGAAGACTTTGAGTTGAAAGAGCCAAAAGTGATGTCTTCCTCAGGGATTTCATCTTCTTTATCTTCTTGGATTACGATGGGGATGACGTCTTGGACCTCCTTTGCAGTGTCGTTCTCCTGGGCTTGTTGGCGTGAAGATTGGCCAGTGTGGACGATGGTGCGCCTCCTTACCTTCAATGGTCCTTTTGTGTCAACCTCCAAAGTTGCTTGGCGCTTCATCCTTGAAGGAATCAAGCTTCGAACGTCGTCTTCTTCTGCTAGACTGTCGAGCTTTTCTTCCTCTGGCATTGTCTCCCTCTTTCTAGAAGGCTTCTTGTTGCTTTGTGTCTTAGGTTTCGACAACCTTTCGAAAATAAAGTTTCGGATGTTGGCGCGTTAAGCCTCTTGAAGACGGAGGTTCGATCTTGACCACCAATGCGATTAAGTGCCGGAATTCTGGGCCTTGAACGATTCATCCTATTGAAGACTGACATCCGAGGGGCGGGTTTAGGCTCTTCTTGATCTTGTTCAATGCTTACGCTGATGTGTTGAGTGCTAGCATTTTTCGCTTTACTTGAAATTTTCACAGCTGCATTTGGTGTGAAGCCAAGTCCAGCGTTGTTGTTGTCAACTCCGTAACCATGGTCCTTCAACTTCTTTTGAGTCTTGGTGAGGTCACGTTCTTTATCGTTGATGATGTGTGAAACCTTCTTTCCAGGATTCGAAGAGGAAGCGAAGTCGTACCCAGCCTTCGACATGAGTTTGTAGGCGTTTGGATCAAAACCTTCTGCAATCCTCTTGGTTGGAAGAAAGTTTGGTTCCACCCCATTTGGCAAGGCTTTTATGAAGCTTTGTGGTAGTCTTGCAACCTTAGCGTCGCCTAGCTGTGTCAAAGGCAAAACTGCGTTTGTCTTGAGCAACTTCTCATTATCCTTGTGCCACTGTGTGTCGACTTTGCTTGTCCCAGTTTCGTACGGGGATTGACCGTTCTTTCTTCTCGACATCGGGATATATCGGAAGACGGGTGTGTTCAGTCCTTTTGAAGGTGTCCTACTCCCTTTGGTTGTTGCAGGTTTAGCAAGCTCATCATCGTTTTTGCTTGAAGATGGCATGGCTTCCCCTTCTTGCTTCTTAGGCATGGCTTGCCACTCCTGCTTTTTAGGTGATGCTTTATCCGTGGATTTGATCTCATTTGGAAGAGCTTCGATCACCATGTCCTCGTCCATGTAGAACTTGGCGTCTGCGAAGTGTGATTCGACTTCGGTGAATGGCTTGGTATCACCTTGGATTACCTTCACTTCTTCCCGGTAGAATTTTAAGCATTGATGGAGGGTGGATGGCCCTACTCCATTCCCGTTGATCCAAGGCCTTCCTAAGAGCAAGTTGTAAGAAGTTCTTGCATCAATCACGTGGAATATCGTGCTTGATTTAAGTTCACCAATGGTCATCTCCACTCGGATCATGCCCATCGCTCTTTGTCCTCCTTGGTTAAAACCCTGGATCAGCAGACGACTTAGGGACAGTTCATCCACTTTGATGCTAATTGCTGTCATTGTTGACTTTGGCATGATGTTTATGGCGGACCCACCATCCACAAGCATGCGGTTGACGTTGTGCTCCCTTACGTACCCTAAGATGAAGAGAGGACGGTTGTGAGGCTTTGATCCCCGCAGTAAGTCTTCTTCCGTGAAGTTGATTGAGTCCTGGGCGGCATAGCACGTGGCACATTCATGTGGCCGAAACTTCGAGCCTTCGTCCTTGCTTTCTTGCACTTCGTGGTCGTCAAGACTTGCTAAGACCGCTGCTAGTGCTCTTCGCATCTTCTTTGGCAATCGTAGCTCTTCTTCGATGCTACAGTGTGTTGGCAAACCTTCTTTGGGCGTGAGGGTTTTTTCTTCCTCAGTGGCGATAGCTTCGCCTTTTAAGGGCTCTTCTATCTCTACTTCAACCATGTGGCAGGCCACGGTAGTGCACTGTTGGAAGAAATCCTTCGGGAAATACTCGTGCAAGGAGAGGAATGCGTAGCTCTTGCTCCATAGGTTCCCCACTGTATGTTGGCTTAGCAGCGCTTATGCTTCCTTTGGGCTTCCTATTGTTGTGATGGCGGTGCTTTCTCCCTTGCTCCATCTTTAGCTTTGTAGCTTGCGGTCTTGGCTTCCTCGTTTTTTTGTAGGTCACCAATGTCCACCTTTCTTCATCATCAGTAGGTGCATCTTGGTCGTTTGCCCCCAGCGATGGTTGTGCAGAAGGTGCTGGGTGACTTGAGCATTGGCGGGAATGGTCATGAATCATTTGGAGGGGAATTGGATCGAAAGATCCAAACATGATAGTAGTAGTGTGTGTTGCGGTCGTGTCTTCTAGGTCGAGTTCAATCCGCCCTTGTTGTGCCAGCTTCATGATGAGTTCCTTGAGGATGAAGCATTCACCAACGGGATGACTTACGACACATCTCAATCGAGGAGACTTCTGAGAGCCTGTCTTTGCAATCGAGGCTTAGAGTGCTCCATCGGTTGATGTAGTCCACGACTGGCTCGTCCTTCCATTGCTTTGTGCTTGTCAGCTCCAGCATGCTTACAGTGCGGCGGGTGCTGTAGAAACGGTTGAGGAATTCCCGCTCTAATTGCTCCCAATTGTTGATGGATTCAGGCTCTAGGTCCGTGTACCAGTCGAATGCATTTCCTTTGAGAGAGCGGACAAACTGCTTCGCGAGGTAGTCTCCTTCCGTCCCCGCATTGTTGCAAGTTTCAACAAAATGGGTGACATGCAGCTTTGGGTTTCCCTTTCCATCAAACTGCATGAACTTTGGCGGTTGATAACCCTTCGGTATCTTCAGGGCGTCAATCTTCTTGGAGTAGGGCTTTGAGTACAACACGGAGGTATGTGAGCTCCCTTCATACTGCGCTTTGATAGTGCTGGCGATCATCTTCTGCAGTTGCTGGATAAAGAGAGATCCCATGAGCACCGCTGCTTGGTCTGGCTCTCGCTTCTCTTCGACCTTCTCCACCAGAGGCACCTCTTCTCCGTTGGTTTCTTTCTTTACGGGATCAACTTTTAGGTCGACTTTCACTTCGTGTTGCGCCTCCAGTTGGTTGGCGAGTGCGGCGATTTGCAAGTCTTTCTCCTCCACAGTCCGTGTGAGTTTTGCGATTGCTTCATTCATTTGAGCCAGCTGCTCTTCGATTGAAGTCACTCCGGTGGTCATGACTTGCATGGCTGTGCTACCGCTCGAGTCAGTATCGGAAAGCAGGGACTCAGAGTACTTCCTTGGGCTTTCCTCCCTTGGTGCCCTTAGCGAGGCTAGGGTGATCACAGGCTCATGCCTCGGGTGCTCTTGTTCCTCCAGCAGAGTTGATGCAGGGGTGGAAGTTGCGGCAAAGAGAGCTCTTGCCTTGCTCCGGGTTGTGATGCCCGAAATGTCACCACTTGCAACGAGGATGTTCTTGTTCTTCGTTTTAGTTGCGGGAACAGCTTGATCTTTTCTTGATGCCATTTGTGCTTTTTGCAGATTTAAAGATAGAGATGAGAGGTAGAGATAGTCCCACTGGGCGTGCCAAATTTGTGAACACGGAAATTCCTGAAACGAACGAGACAAGAACACGTGTACAAAATAATATTTTGTATTAATTTTGGGGTTACAATCTCTTTTACAATTTGATCCTCTGATTCTATCTTCCAAAGGGCCGTTGGGGCTTGGTCTAGGGATGAACAATGGTGTGGATTTGTTGATGTTGTTGATACAAATGGCCGTCGGGGCTTGATCTTAGGATGAACGAGGATGTGGATTTGTTGATGTTGTTGATCCAAAGGGTCGTCGGGGCTTGATCTTAGGATGAACGAGTGATGAACGATGAACACTTTCTTCAAGGGCCGTCGGGGCTTGGTCTTGAATTGGTGGATGTTCTTCAAGGGCCGTTGGGGCTTGATCTTGAAGGTAGATTTGACGAAGAATGAAGAGAGTTTTCTTGATCCTTCGGAATTCTTGGGAATTTGGGAGGTTGGTGCTTGCAAGCTTTTAGTGTTTCAAAGATTTCAAGGATTTTGGGGAATTCTCTTCCAATTTGGGAGTAGAGAAATGTGTATGTGAATTGGTGAATGGAAATGGATGCCTTGACTTCCTATTTATAGAATTCTTCCAAGGCCTAATATTCAGATGAAATAAATTGTTTCTGCCAGGGGCTGACACGTATCTTATTCAATGACTTTTCTGATTTCTTTCGATTTTTCTTTGAGGGTTTAGGGTTTAGGAGATACGTGTAAAATTTATATGATACGTGGGCGTTGAAATTTTAATTTATTAGTCAACATTAATTTCACCGAAATTTCGATGTCTACAACGATCCTCAAGGACTTGAAGGTATAGCTTTCATTCTTTAAGCACTAAATTACTTCTGAAGTTAACTTTCTTTAACCCTTGCGCTAATTCTTTAGTCGTTTGCTTGTAATAGGATACCACTTTGCAGCTCATGGCAAGGACAACTGCAACAGCAGCAGAACAAGTCGGAGCCTAGTTTCATGTTGCAGTGGCCCACCGTACTGCACAGAAGCCCACGACCCACAGGTAGGAGGCCCACGACGTGGTAGCTACCACAGCAGGCCTAAGGCAGGAGGCCCAACTCATTACAGCAGCCTTAGCTGCCATCCAGCTAGCCCGGCGCTCCAGGCCCAGGCCCATGGGAACCCAGCAGAGCTGGCCCAGCTAGCATGAGCAGGCCACGGGTAGGCGGCTTAGGTCCAGGTCGCTGTTAGCCTAGCCCAGCTAGTGCCAAACGAGTCCAAGCTCACGAGGAGTCAGCGCTGACCTAATGCGCAACGCAAACCCAAGGCTTGCCGCCACACTCGCTAGCTTAAAGCATCCATGCACACGCTTGTACCACCCATGTAGTTGGCCCGCTCCAAGACTCGTTCTGGCGACCCAATATAATTTGAGGCCACCATCCGCGATCCAGATTTTTACAATCGGACCCACGATCGACCAGGGCTCTTTTCACCCTATTTTTCTGCCTACTCTGGGTTCAAGCTTTGTACCCGCGTCCACTACACTTCCACCACACATTAAGACGCCCATTATCCAGACTCTTCCAATCCAAATGGCGAACACCACTTGCCCTAATAGGTCACCAATTTGATCAGCGCCCTCACGCAGTAGACCACCTTGGTGAACCAGCTCCTTGAGCACATCGAGACGCAGCGTGCCCTAGATAAGGTGTCTTGAGCAGGACAAGGATAGCATAACGTGACTCATTCCAGTGACATCTCGGCAAAGAGCAGCTCATCCCACCATGAACCGTGCATTTGGGTAGTGTGCACTCTCATTTAGGCCCTCGTGAATACGTCTTCTCCTGCCTCAATGTGTAGAGAAGCGTTCATTCCCGACAATACTCACGATTCAGTGTGCATTTGAGGTTGGTTTCGCACTCTGACAAACATTCTTGACATTCCAAGCGAATCGTCCTTCTATGAGGCACCAGAGTAGGCAGCCACATGACGGGCCTTGCAGAGCACAAGAGCAGTCCAACTCGAGTTCCACTGGCAGCCCCCGCTAAGCACAACAGCGAGCAACACATGATGAACCACGTGCATTGTGACCGCGGCACAGACAAGTAAGACATGCAAAATGGCAACATAGACCAGCAGGTCAACACCAGGGGCAGCGGAGCTTGAGGAAAATCCAGGAAGAATTACAAAGGCTTGTAGTAGAGCAGCTGCGCAGATTCAAGCGTATTAAGGCTATCCACGATGTCATTCGAAGAGACGTGTCCAACATAAGCAGGTCACCATTTACAGACGAGATCGAGTAGATGGAGCCACTGCAGAAGCTTAGTTTGCCATATTTCAGCTTGTTCAGAAAGAGATGAAGATTCAGACAGGCACCTGATGCACTACCAAAGCACCATGACCCTCTACAACAACAATGACGCTCTCATGTGCAACATCTTTGCCATGACACTCCAAGACGAGGCGCAAGATTTGTTCCACACCTTGCCGCCACGTTCAATTCGAAACTTCATCTAACTTTCCTTGGTTTTCATTAAGGAATATTTGTCCAACCGCTTGATCAAGATGAAGTCTGGCCACTTCTTCAACATGAAGAATGACCCAAATGAGTCACTTCGTACATACGTCAAGATGTTCAAGATGAAGAAGGCGAAGATCGTTGGATGCAATGACAGCATTGAAAGCCGGGCTCCTAGCAGATCACCCACTTTTTAGAAAGCTGATCATGGGCGAGAACATGACCTTGACAGATTCTTATGCTTTGGCAAAAAAAGCACACCCTCTAGGATGAGGCCAAGCACTCCCATAAGTCTGTTGTGCAGCCATACAAAGACACGGAGCCAGCTTAGAAGAAGGGTGGCGATAAACCGCCCGATGACAAAAACAGGCTAGGAAGTAGACGCATGGACCGATTCCCAACGAAAAGAGGCACGACACCCAAAGTGTACACTAAGTTCGTAGTCAACCATATCAATCGTGATTTCAAGGACAAGCCATGGAAGACACTTCCAAGATAGACCAGACGAAATATTGTGCATTCCAAAGAGGTCCGGGGCACATAACCAACAACTACATCACATGGACGAAGTACCTTGAGAAACTCGTGAAGGAAGGCAAGTGCGACTAGTATGTTAAGGTACCATTTGGTACGCAGACAGGACAGGACGGAACAGGATGGGACGGGACGGGACAGGACATGATGGGACGGGATGGGACGGGACAGGATAGGACGGAACGGATGTTCCACGGATGATGTAAATATCGAAAAAGATAAGGGGAAATTTTGTCTTAAAATGTTATAAATTTGTGTTATTTGGTACGCAGACAGGACAGGACGGAACAGGATGGGACTGGACGGGACGGAACAGGATGGGACGGGACGGGACGGGACAGGATGGGACGGAACGGATGTTCCACGGATGATGTAAATATCGAAAAAGATAAGGGGAAATTTTGTCTTAAAATGTTATAAATTTGTGTTCCACGGATGTAGAACCAGTCGTTCCAGGGGGGAGGTGGAACGAAAAATCAGCCAAATTTCGTCCCATGGGACAACCCGTTCCACGGTTTTTAGGCACACCAAACGTGGGATGGAACGCCTCGTCCCACTGTGTTCCGTCTCGTCCCACGTACCAAACGATACCTAACAGACCAGCTGCCCGGCCAAGGTGAAAAGCAGACCCTGATGCCGAACCCCCAGCCAAGACTATATGAATCAACAGCATCTTTGCCGAATCCAAGCATCTGGGACCACTAGCAGTTCCAAGAAGTGGAAGATCTAGCAAGCAAGATTGGTCTTTCAGGTTCAAGCCATAGATGTTGTACTTGGACCAATCATCAGCTTCGCTGAGCAGGACGCTGAGGGAATAGGCTTTCCCCACGATGACGCCTTGTTGATTTATGTTCAACTGGCCCACACCATCATTGACATAATTATGGTGGACAATGGAAGCTCAATAAATATCCTACAACTGTCAGTCATCCAAAACATGGGCCTGGAAAGCACAATCAGACGTAAAGCAGAGGTCTTGACCGGATTCAACAGACTTAGTTCACCTACCATTGGCACTATCACGCTCGACGTAACCAGCTTTCCAATTGTCTCATCGCAGACCTTCATAATCATCAACGACCCATCTCCGTATGAGATATTGAGCCAACCTTGGCTAGTGAAGATTGGAGCTGTGACCTCGATTGAGTATCAAAAAATTTGATTTCGCATCCCAAGAGGAGCAGTCGGAAAGATTAAAGGTGACCATCCCATGTCTAGGCGATGCACTGTACAAGTTCTCAAGGAGTTGAATAAGAAGTCTTTCGCCCCAACAATAGCATTTAAAGTGTAGAAAGACGATCTACCTCCACCAAACAGCAATCATAGCAGACGAATCAAAAAGATGGTGTCAAGGTCGACAATGCCCTAGCAGATGAATAAAGATGGAAACCCGAGAAGGATGCAGAGCACATCATTCTTGACCCTCACCAGCCGGAGAACACAGCTGGGATTGGCTCACTTCTAAGCCCGACAGAGAAGGAGGAACTCACGGTTTTCCATAGGGAAAATCGTGACCTTTTTGCCTGGTCACCCTCTGACATGCCTGGTATTGATCTAGGGATAGCTTGCCATAAGTTGCACGTAGACCCCATTGCCAAACCTTTGATCCCGAAAAGGCGACATTTCGCACCCGAGCAAGTACCGATTATTAAGGCGAAGATCGATAAGCTACTGGAGGCCAGATTCATTGAGGAAGTGGCGCACTCATCATGGCTGGCCAACGTCGTGCTGGTGATGAAAAAAAAGAAAAGGACAAATAGAGAGTATGCGTGGATTACACCGACCTCAACAAGGCGTGCCCTAAAGATAACTATTTGGTTCCCCAAATCGACTTCTCATTGACTCAACATTCGGTACCAGCTGCTCAGCTTCTTGGACGCGTACTCAGGCTACAATCAGATTGCCATGCACGAGCTTGACAAGGAGAAAATCGCATTCGTGATCGAGCGAGGCACATACTGCTACAAGGTCATGCCTTTTGGCTTCAAGAACACAGTAGCTACTTACCAACGACTTATCAACATGATGTTAAGAAGCATATCCGAGTAATCGTGGAGGTTTACGTCGATGATATCATGGTGAAAGGCAAGCAGCGGTCAAACCACATTGGCAACTTGGCAGAGACTTTTGACATCTTGTGAGAGTACAAAATGAAGCTCAACCCAGCCAAGTACATATTCGAAGTCTCCTCAGGCCGATTGTTAAGGTACTTAGTAATCCAGCGAGGAATCGAAGTTCATCCAAGGTAAATCAGAGCAATCCTAGACATGAAGTCTCTCATGACTCTGAAGGAGATCCAAAGTCTGACTAGACGAGCAGCTACACTTAATTGTTTCCTCTCACGATCTACCGACCAATGCAAGCCCTTCTTCAAGGCAATTAAGAGGGCGTAGAGAGACAAATGGGATGACGAGTGCGAGAAAGCATTTAAAGACCTGAAGCAGTACTTGACATCACCTTCCTTACTATCCAAGCCGGAAGTAGCGGAGAACCTATACATCTATCTAGCGGTATCAAAAAGTAGTAGTGAGATTTGCTTTCATAAGAGAAGAGCTAGGGGCCCAACTGCCTGTGTTCTACACATCCAAAGCTCTCCTTGATGCAGAAACCAGATACCCACAGATTGAAAAGCTAATTTTGGCGCTAGTTGTTGCAGCTCAGAAGCTCAGACCTTAGTTTCAAGGACATCCGGTCATCATCATGACCCAGTACCCACTACGATCAATTTTACATGGTTCAAAAGCTTCTCAACGAGCGATGAAGTGGGCGTTGCAACTTGGCCAATACAGCGTAGCATACCAACTCCGCAAGGCGATAAAGGCCCAAGCATTGGCGGACTTCGTAGAAAAATTCACCAGAAGCCTTATTGACATAATAACTCAGCCTAAAAGCACCCTGGAGGCATCCGAGCACTCCGTAGCTGCACCAGCCCTACCTACAGGAGATTTCTAGCACTTGCACGTCGATGAATCATCCAACTACCAAGGGTCGGGAGCAGGCCTAGTTCTCACTTCCCTAGAAGGTTTGATGCTCAAGCAGGCGACCACTCTAAGCTTCAAGGTGTCAAAAAATAAAGCAAAGTATGAAGCTCTACTAGCAGGTCTACAATTGGTGAAAAACCTAGAGGTGAAGAAGCTCGCGATCTATTTTGATTCTCAGCTAATCACCAACCAAACCTCAAAGGAGTACGCAACAAAGCGTCCAAGGATGGCCCGATACCTCGAGAAGGTACAAGAGCAGCTAGCGACGTTCCAAGCATACACACTCATTTATGTTCCATGAGCAGAAATTGCCCACGCAGATGCACTGGCAGGCATAGGCTTTGCCTTAAACCATCAGCTCAAATGCTTCATCCTAGTCGAGTACTTGGAGAAGTCGAGCATAGATGCATAACCAGTAATAGAGGTGGCACAGATCAACTCAACTCTCAGTTGGCAGGATCCCATCATCGACTACATAGTTAACGGAACGCTTCCCACAGACAGACTAGAGTCCAGAAAGCTTCAGACGAAGGCAGCACGCTACTACATATGGAACGACATGCTTGTTTGCAGATCCTTCTCAAGACCACATCTCCGCTACTTATCGCCTCCCGACAACTTGAAGATTCTTAGCTCAATCCACGAAGATGTCTATGGAAACCACTCTGGAGGCCGCTTCCTGGCACAAAAAGCTCTTAACGCAGGCTACTATTGGCCAACCATGCATCAAGACGCCAATGAGTATGTACAAAGGTGCGATAGATGCCGGTGCTTCAAGTTCATGCCTATACTACCTGCCAACGAACTTCACCCGCAAAAAAGCCCTTAGCCATTCATGCAATGGGCAATTGACCTAGTAGCACAAATGACGCCTACCACTGAGGGTAGAGGCATGATGATCGCAGCGACCGACTACTTCACAAAATGGGTCAAAGTCGAACCCATGACTACAACTACCTAGACAGACATAGAACGCTTCATATAGAAGAACATCATTTGCCGCTTCAGCATCCTTCACTCCATCGTCACAGACACTGGTCCACAATTCGTGGGCAAAGACTTCGCAAGGTTCTTAAAAAAATATGGCATCAAGTAGTACATGTCCACGCCTCGATATCCGCAGGGCAATGGGCAGGCTGAGGCGTCCAACAAGACCATTCTCGACTGTCTCAAGAAGTCCCTCTCAGACAAGAAGGCAAGTGGCCAGATGAGCTACCTGGTGTTCTGTGGGCGTAGACGAACAACCGGTGAAACTTCATTCTCCCTAGCGTTTGGTTCTGAGGCGATCATTTCTCCCAATGTCGTGGTTCCCAACATCAGCACTGTACTGCCAAATTCCGAGCAGAACGAGAAAGAGATGGCCACAAACTTAGACTTGGTAGAGAAAGAGCGTGAGAAAGTTATCACCTGCATTGCAGCTTATTAGCAGCAACTCCTCTCCAGTTATAATAAGAGGGCGAAGATCTGGTAGTTCCAGCCAAGAGACTTAGTCCTCAAAAAAGCCTTCATAACAGCTCGCCAGGAAGGCTCCAAAATCATGGCTTCCATCTGGGAAGGTTCATACAAAATCCGTCGAGTAGGCGGAAAGGGCAGCTACATCATCACCACTATGAGCGACAAAGAGATCGAAAGGCAGTGGAATGCCTATAACCTGAGAAAGTACTACATATGACCTCCCACCATTCCTTGGACCCTGTTCAAGACAAATAAAGTTCAAAAACTCAAGCAGCTCTTCGAACAAAACCTCACATTCTGAGGATTATTAGTTGTTACGTTATTACTGCCTACAAGCAAAGTTAATACATTTCTCTATTTTCAATAAAGATTGAAGGAATTATTCACAAGCTTGAGCTGAATACATAAACACACTGACACCCTTACTAAAGTAGAAGATGCCTATGCCCTTGCAGACATAGCATGTGCTCTCCCATCAAGAGAGGGCAAACTGATCCGAAAAGACCAGACGTGGATGGGTCGTTCAACTACTCAGTCCCCCTGCATGCATCGACTACCTGTGCCAGACAACTCCCAAAATTTTCCACAATAGACTTTTTCCTAAAATGACTTAGCCTAAAGGATTCAATTCGGTAGGAGCCCGGGTCTCTAACCGGAAGATACGCTATGTGCAGGATCCCTACCCATGAAAGAGTTCATGTAAATAGATAGTCCGTCCTCAACGTGCAAGTCTTTATGAATGTAACTCAGCTCTAAAGTGTTGCAATACTAGTTAAGCGACCTACGAAATCAGTTACAATTGATGCCTAAGAGATCCGTATTGAGCTGCCTGCATCTTAAAAGATCAAGGGACAAGCAGCTCGGAAGGATATGGCTTCTGAGTCGTGACTTCACCTATAACTTAAGCCTAAAATGCCTCCGAGAGCCAGGGCCAATGGCTAAAGTAGTCATGCGGGCCGTTTGCTTCTGTAAGTAAGACGCCCAGCCGATGACCCAATGGCTGGCAGCCCTAGGCAATCTATAAGCCGAGACTTACACCTGCTATGACTACGCGAACTCGCCTACTTATTTGAAAGCAACACTTTCGACCGACGGTCTAAAGTTTAAGTTTTGTAAGACTTTCTACGAGAAGCACTAGTCCCGTCGCCGGCTATAAGTTAAAATTTTTGCAATATACCCCGAGAGGGCCAAGGCTTGTGAAGCCGCTAAAGACAAGATTGATGACTATAGCAGTTACGCGGACTCCTCTGCTTTCTACGAGAAGCATAACTTCGGCTGCCAGGTCTATAAGTTAAAAATTTCGTAGTATGCCCTGGGAAGGCCAAGGCTCGTGAAGCTGCTAAAGCCGAGATTCATGACTATAATAGCTATACGAACTCCTCTGCTTTCTACGGGAAGTATGAGTCCGGCCGCCGACTCAATAAGTTAAAAATTTCGCAATATGCCCCAGGAGGGCCAAGGCTCCTGAAGCCGCTAAACCTGAGATTCAAGACTATAACAACTACGCAGACTTGCTTGCTTCCTACGGAGGCCACGAGTTCAGTTGCTAGCTCTATAAGTTAGAAATTTTGCATTTTACCTCGTGCAGGTAAAGTGCCTTGAGCATCAAAGCCAAGAGTAGAGCCAAAAGTGACGATGTGGGATCGCCTGCTTCATCAAAGTAGCCAACCCAGTCGCCTGTCTTGCTGCAAAGTTTTGCAATCATCTCAAGCAAGCAAGGCTCCTGAAGCCCTAAAGCCAAAACTAAAACCTAAGTGACAACATGGGATCGACTGCTTCATTGAAGCAGCTCACTCAGCCACCCGTCCTACAGTAAAGTTTTTAAAAAGACATGGTGAAATAAAAGGATGAAGCAAAGCAAGGAAAGCTGTTTGTTAAATTTCTAGCAAATTGATAAATCGGCTCGAAGGCCAACAAAGTTCAAGTAAAGCAGAACGAAAAGGAAAAGAAGAAAATTCCTAAGTCTAAGCAAAAAGACTACTCATCGGCAGCCTGTGCAACCACTGGTTCCTCAACTTCCACGCCTTCAGCAGCCACACCACTCTTAGCAACCAAAGCTTCCATCAGCTTATCCTCAGTCGTCCCTACCTGAACTGCCTAACCCTCAGCTGCCCCACGCCTTTCTTGTGGCTAATTTTGAAGAAGTACGAGAACTCATTTATGGTCAAGCCAAGATCAAAGAACCTGCTCAAGTTCAAAAACCCCACCATCGCATGAACTGCATTCGGGGAACACTGAGCAGGTGTGCATTTCATGGTGCAAATCACCTTTTGAAAATGACGTGGCATAGGAAAAGTAAATCCCAACACGAAGTAATATGGATGGAATTTGATAGCCCTCTTCCTAGCAGTGGGGCCCTCTTGAGACGTACCTGCATATGAACCCCTGACAAAATCGTATGCAGGTACGTCTCAAGAAAATCCTGAAACAACTCATTGGAATTGATCTTAACATGTGCAGCCTTGAAGTGGCCCACCTTGCCGGAAGAACCACCTTGACGGTACAAAGATGGAGGACATTCGTCACTTTTGCGATCAGAGGAAGACATCTCAAAACTTCTGTAAAAAGTATGAAGAAAAATATTTAGAAGGCAGCTCGCGAGAAGAGAAACAAAAAAAATAATAATACAAATGACTGCAAAGCCAATGCCCCCGCGCCAGGCCACACGGCCTAACTCACTCACATGCCCAGGCCACAAAGGGCCTAGCCACCATACTTCTCTCCTCCCTCGCAGGCCGAAATTACAGGAACCCAGCTATGCGCCAGGCCCCACAACTCGAAACCCCTGCCAGCAGGAAAGACCCAACCCATGCCGATCTTTTTATCCCTTTTGCCTACTATAACAAGCCCGAGCCTGCTCCTCCATGCTTGGCCCACGCCAAGCTCGAACCCAGATGGGCTAGAGCCTCATGGTTCACCCAGCTTCGCGCCCCAGCACGCCTGTACCTAGGCCCAGCCCAATCGAGCCATGGCCCACGCTAGCCAAGCTTTGCCACCGCACCCCCTGCGCAGTATAGCAGCACTGGGGCACCCTTGCCACATTTCACACACCTCCTCAGCCCTTGCCAAGCTAATTTGTTAAGCCCCAAGGCTCCCAAAAATTAAGAAGAAGAAAAATTCGAATTTTTCTTACCTTGGTGTGGCACGGAGAAGAAGAACAACAACGAGAGATGACTCTTTGCAAGGGCAAGAGAAGAAAAAAGCTAGGGGAGGGGGAACAAATTTCCCATGGCTTATCTCTTCCTTGTTGGAATGATGATTGTTTTCCAAATTTATTTAATCCCCTGCTTAAGGCAGAATTAAATAGGTATTAGGGGCAATTGGTTTCCTTTTCCTAGAAGAAGTCTATCACCAAATCAAGGATGAAGATCAAGTTCAAATTGGGAAACAACTCTAGAAGCCCATGTAGCTTGGGATTTCTACACCTACTGCCCTTTTCCTACGTGCAGCCCAGCAGGTGTGGGGGCATTTGTGGAGCCTAAAATAATCTCAAAAATTCTAACGGTGACACGTGGACTTTTTCCCAAGAAAGACAAGATTGCCTTTATTAAATGGGCAGACTCCTCAGATACTTCCACGCGTAGCTCACACCTCTAAAAGTCCCTGCAGCCGAATATGACTGCCCATAGCTCACCTGCCCTTGGAAAGGAAAAGTCAAAGCATTAAAGATAAGGATTAATTACTCAAATCCTATCTTTTAATTCATTCCCAACTAAAGATTGACTCCATTCAAGTGAGTAATCCCTATTTAAATCAATTAGGGATAATTACTTCATTATCTCAAGATATTATTCCCTATTTAATATCTTGAGAATATTTCTCCATAAACCTTAGCCAATAGGATGCCGCCATATGTAGGGTAAAACCCTAACATCATGGCCGGCCACTCCCCTATATATACCTGCTATTCTACCAAATTTCAGTAAGCTTTTACAACCCTAAAAAGCCCCAAACACTTTACTCTTCTCAGAAAAACTAACTTAGGCATCGAAGATCCGTTGGCCTAACCCCCCCCCCCCCCAACCAAACCTCGTGGGTGAATGAGGCTTAGGTCCTTGATCAAAGGTTTTGATTGTTTTGTTGGTACATTTTCGTCAAAGCTAGAGACAGCGAAAATTTGCATTGACATTATCCATTGCCATTGTACATATAAACTGTACTTTCCTTACACCTAATTGTTTTCTTCTTTTCCAAGGATTGAGGCGGAGCGACAGGAAGTCGCCTTTTTGTCTCAAGTTTTCTCATGCCTTATATTTGCATGACTGATTCTATAGCTCTTTTCACAACATTCCACCTTTTAAGTAATGTATTTAATTTATATTGAAGGCGAACAACTTCTTAGATTAAGTAATTCTCAGATTGGGTAAAAAATAATACTTCATTGATATTGATGTATAACAATAGGAAGGTTATATATACAGAGCCTAGGAAACTATTCTAGGAAAGTAATTATGAGCCTATAATCTTAAAGAATCAAATAGTTGACTTAGACTAATTAGGAATGTATAGCTCATTGACACTCCCCCTCAAGTTGGAGCATATATGTCGTCAATGCCCAACTTGCTAAGTGAGCTATGAAATACTCTGCCTGTGAATGCTTTAGTGAGGACATCTGCAAGTTGATCTTTGGATTTAACAAATGATACCTCAATGATCTTTGCCTCGAGCTTCTCCTTGATGAAATGTCTATCAACTTCATCATGCTTGGTTCTATCATGATGCACTGATTATGTGCAATGTCTATTGCAGCTTTTTTGTCACAATTTAGTTGCATGGCATGTTTGGGTTTGAACCCCAATTCCCCCAACAAATTCCTTATCCAGAGTAGCTCACATACTCTATGTGCCATACCTCGATATTATGTTTCAGCACTCTTTTTTGACATTACTTTCTGGTTTTTACTTCGCCAATATACTAGATTGCCTCCCACAAAGGTAAAGTATCCAGATGTAGATCACCTGTCATTAACAGAGCCTGCCCAGTCTGCATCAGTGTGACCTTCAACATCTAGATGACCATGTCGTGCGAACATCAATCCTCTTCTAGGAGATGACTTCAAGTATCTCAGAATTCGGTTTACCGCATCCATGTGGGCTTCACTTGGTGCATGCATGAACTGACTCACCACACTTACGGCATACGCTATATCAGGTCTAGTGTGTCCTAGATAGATTAACCTACCCACGAGGAGTTGATATCTTTCTTTGTTGGTGGGTACCTGATCAGGATATTCACCAAGCTGATGATTCAACTCCACTGGCGTATCTGCTAGTTTGCTGGCTAACATTCCAGTGTCAGTCAAAATGTTAAGGATATATTTACGTTGTGAGAGAAATATTCCTTGTTCTGAACGAGCCACTTCGATGCCTAAGAAATACTTCAGAGCACCAAGGTCTTTCATTTCAAACTCACTTGCCAAGTGGTGTTGCAATGCTGCCTTTTCCTCTGGGTCATTCCCGGTAACTACCATGTCATCAACATATACAATAAGGGCAGTAGCTTTACCTTTCTTATGTTTCTAGAAAAGAGTATGATCTGAGTTACTTTGCTTGTATAAAAAATTCTTCATTGATTTGCTGAGCTTTCCAAACCATGTTCTTGTGACTACATCAATCCATAAAGAGACTTTCTCAGTTTACACACCATGTTGCCAGTATTGGGGCCCATCTTGCATCCAGGAGGGGAATCCATACAAGAAGGCATTTTTTACATCAAACTGGTGTAATGGCCAGTTTAGGTTTGCTGCCAGAGAAAGAAGTACTCGAATTGTGTTTATCTTGGCTACAGGGGCAAAGGTCTCCCTATAGTCAATCCCATAAGTCTGAGTATAACCTTTCGCCACCAATCTTGCTTTATATCGTTCATTGGTGCCATCTACCTTGAACTTTATTGTCCATCCACAACCCATAGTTTTCTTCCCTTTAGGAAGGATAGTCATCTCCCAAGTGGAATTCTTTTGGAAGGCCTCCATTTCATCATTCATCGCTTGAGTCCACTTGGGATCTTTCAGAGCTCCATGCACATTACTTGGAATAGATACAATGGATAATTGACATACAAATGATGCACATGACAAAGACAACCTATGTAGGGACACATGATTAGCAATAGGGTATTTAACTTTTGTTTTTGGGTCCGGGTCGTACTGTTGTCTAGGAATCCCTCTAGTGGTACGAGGAAGTAACTGATAACCTGTGTTTCCTGTATGTATCGACTCAGGTAAAGTGCTTAAGTTGGAGTTTAAATGTTCAGTTACCTACAGGGAATCTTCAGGACCTGATTGGATGATTGGTGATGGTACTGTAGTAGGAGGGAAATTATCTGACCCATTATCTGGAGTTTCCAGTAACTCTTGATCCTGTTGCACCACTGTAGCTGGTTGCTCGGACACTGACTGCTCTAAAACATTTTGTTGAATTTGGATGATCTGAGTATCTGCTCTAAAGATAGAGCTCTCCCCCTGCAGAGGATGCTCAGAAACTCCCCCTGAGTAATAGAACTCACTCTCATGGAAACTCACATTTGCGGTAACAAGCACGGTCTGAGTGGGAGGATGGAAACACATATAGCCCTTATGAGTGTTAGCATACCTCACAAAGACACAACGTAGTGCACATGGATCAAGCTTGCCACGCTGATGTGGATACACTTCAACATAAGCAACATAGCCAAAGAGACGTGGTTCGAGATTTGGTGTGGATGGCATGGTGAGGAGAGTGGTCAATGTCTAAAATGGAGTTTGATACTGAAGAGTGCTGGATGGTGTTCTATTAATGAGTTAAGCAGCAAAACAAAGAGCCTCCCCCCAAAAATGATGAGGCATACGATGAAGGAAATTTTTTGTCCTAGCTAAGAACATGTGAGAACATTTGAACACATATGCAAACTAATAACACTTTAAAGTAGGCATGCATTCAAAAACAATTCTAAAACCCATGACTTTCAAAGCCTAGTGAACGGTGAACCACAAGACTCGTTAACAACAATAAAGAGACGGAAGGATTTTGAGATTCATTACCCTTGAAGCTCATCCTTGTTTACACAAGGGATTCACCCAAGTAGAGGGCCTTCAAGTCACCTTCTAACTCCTTAGATCTTCCTTGTGATTTTCTTCCTTTTGATACTCCTTTGCTCCTTGAGGATGTGAGGAAAGGATCTCCAAGAACACCAAAGGTTTGGTGTCTTTAAGTCTCCACACCAAGGATGAGGTCTGAAGATGAAATGGATCACTTAGAGGAAGAAAGATTGCTAGCTATCCCTCCCTTAAGTGGCCAGCCTCTATAGAGAAAAAGAGAGACAAGGTTTCTCTTCTTTGCCTCAAGAAAACCCTAGTGAGAAAAAGCTATAAAGATGACTTTATAATACCTTACATGTGAGTGGCACACTTGCAATTAACCCAAGTTGGCTACCACTCATCCTAGGCCGGTTTTGACTTTGTTTTTGGGTTAATTTTCATTTAGTTTTAGTTGTCACACAACCTAAATTAACGAATTAATTAATCTTGACCATTCTCAATTAAACTATTTAATTGCTTATCCATCACATTTATATTTCTTCACTTTCATTCTTACTCGGTGTACGATCCATTAGGTTCCAATTAGCGAGGCAGTGGGCGATTGTTACTCTTAACGATCGATTCTGAATTGAAAATACATTTCAATTCTCCCTGTGATGAAGATTAGTGTTTACTAATCCTTAAGGCTTCCACAAACCATGAGTGACACCTTGCAGCATGTCATGGCAACCCAAGCTTAGTAGAAGTCGTTGGAGAACCTATCCAGTTACAATTACAATGCAATACTGTCCTTCTCTAATACAATACTCTTAATCACATTGTTTGAGTGATAGTTTGTTTTATGTCTACTATCCAATGTGATACTTCTCTATATTGTTCAATCGAATATGATTTGGAACAAACTTCCTAAGTCATATTCGTTTGCTTTGGCCAAAGACTCCCGAATGATATCTCAGAGTATTCTCCCTCCACCATGGAAGGTTAGAGATCCCTTGTTGTGCATTCATATGCCTACATGACTAGATAGCTTGACCCCAACAATGTCATGGACACTCTCGATGGAATGCCTTTGACATAATCAAAGATCAAGGACCTAACCATTAGACATCTATGATGCCTCAGGTCAAAGGACTACTTTGCATATTGCAACTTACGAGTTCTTACATGACATGTACGTTTCAACTCCTTTTTTATCGTGGTTCAGTGTACTCGATTACCTTTCGAGCACCTATGTGTTTGTCTCAGTGTCCAACACTAAATGACTTGAGACTAGTCATACTCACGCTTGAGTTAACATAACACATACTAACCTTAGTGGATTGTCAATGCCCAATTGGTAATCCTATAGCTAGGAACATTTTAGGAATGAACATAAGAGAAAGGTCTCATTAATCTAACTTACTTAGATCACTTCTCTCTTAGGTTAAATACATTCCTTGGATTCCCTTATTGCTTAAACACATAATACAATAAATAGTGATTAACAATAAGCTTTGCCGTTCATTAAACATATAAAAGTTTAACACAATAAGTATTCCAAAAGTTATTACATCAAATGAGTGGCTTTGTGGGCATACTTCCAACAATCTCCCAATTGCACTTAAAGCCACCTTCCCATGTATCTAATACCCATCTTTTCCATATGGCAGTCAAGTTGGATTTGAGATATTGGCTTCGTCAGTGGATCTGCTACGTTATCGGCTGATGCAACCTTGAGGATGTTGACTTTCCGCTCAGCAGGTCAAAATGCTTGTTCTTTTGATGAGCCCTCGGTTCCTTGGCTTGAGCTATCGCCCCACTATTATCACAATACAAAGCTACTGGTGATGTAATGGTTCACTCCAAGTTATGTAATGAACTTCTTCATCCAGAACGCTCCTTTGCTGGCTTCAGCTGCAGCGACATATTCAGCCTCCATCGTAAAATCAGTAATTACATCTTGTTTCTTGCTTTTCCAACTGGCATCCCCACCATTCAGAGTAAACACATATTCGGAGTTGGAACTTATATCGTCGACGTTGGATTGGAAATTTGCGTCTGTATAGGCTTCCACTCGCAACTCTGTTGATATCATGCCTGAACGAAAATTTGTGAAAAACATGTTCATTTGAGCAACATCTATGGCATGCAATTAACAATTAAAGGCGGAATCATGCTTGTATGCACTCAAAACAAAACATTACCCATGAAATTCAAAGCCTAGTAGAAATGGTGAACCAAGACTCAACTCAAGATCTAAGAGAAAGAGTTGAGAATCTTTATACCTTTGAAGTACCTCTTTACTTAGCAAAGGTTAATCACCCATGTGAGGGCCTTCTTCCTTTGTCACCTTGCTCCTTGGCTCCATGGATGAAGGTGGAAGAACTTTGCTTCTTGGATCCATGCCTTCTTGGATGTGGATTGAAAAATAGGTTTCTCCAAAAGTCACCAAAGTTGGAGACCTCTAAGTTTCGACACCAAGGATAGTTGAGGAAGAAGATGAGTGGCCATGGAGGAGTTAGATGCTAGAAAACTCCCCCATGGTGGCTGGCCTTCCTAGAGAGAAAGAGAGAGCCAAAAACTATCATCTTTCCTCAAAGAAAACCCTAATGAAGAAAAAGCTATAAAGTCATATTTATACCTCCCTTCATTGGAGTGGCAAACTTGTAATAAGTCCAAAACCCACTCCCTCTCTAATCATGGCCGGCCTCTCTATTGTTAGTGGGTTAATTGCACATTTTGTTTTAGTTGTCACACAACTTAAACATTATGTGCCTTGTGGACCAAAACCCTTTTGTGTCCCGAAACCCAAAACTAACTTAAGGCCTAAAACGAACCTTTCGTTCTAGATTAATTAACTTTTAATTAATCCTTGCCACATACAATTAAACTATTTAATTGTCCTTACTCATCTTCATTATATCCTTCAATCATTACCTTACACGGTGTGCGATCCATTAGGTTCCTCTTAGCGAGGCAGTGGGCGATTGTTACTCTTAACGATCGATTATGAATTGAATCATACTTTCAATTCTCCCTTAAATGATTATACATCTTTAGGGCTTCCACAAACCATGAGTGACACCTAGCAGTGTATCATGGCTACCCAAGCTAATCAGAAGAGGTGGATAACCTATTCAGTTTAGGATTACAATGCAATACGGTCTTTCTCTAATACAATACTCTTGACCACATTGTTTGGTTTGATAGTTTATTCATGTCTACTATCCAACGTGATTCATTTACTTATATGATTACCTTGAATGTGATTTGGAATGACTTCCTCAATCTCATTCATACTCTGGCCAGAGATTCTTAATCATATCATAGAGTATTCTCCCTCAAACAGTTTGAAGGTTAGAGATCCCTTGTTGCGCATTCACTTGCCTCCATGGCTAAGTGGCTTAACCCCAACTATGCCGTGGACACCCTCTGACGGAGTGACTTTGACATAGTCAAAGATCAAGGACCTAACCACAAGACAACTGTGATGCCTCAGGTCAAATGACTACTTTGCATTATCCCAACCATGAGTTCTCATATGACATGAATATGAGAACTCCTCGTTGATCGCGTTCAGTGGACTCATTCTCTATCGAGCACCTACATGCTTGTCTTGGTGTCATTCACACCAATGACTCGAGACCTGTCACTCTCCCTAAGAGAAGACATAGCACGTACTGATCTTAACGGACTGTCAATACCCAATTGGCAATCCTATGATCAGGAACATTTAGGATATGTATACAAAAGAGAATGGTCTCATGAATCTAACTTCTTTAGATTACATTCTCCTAATAGCATATTCCTTGGACTTATCGTTTAAGCACATAACATTTATATGAGACAGCTTGAAACAATAATCTTTGCCCTTTATATTAAACTAGATTAGTTTAACATGTGAAATGTCCGTAAAGTATCATCATATGATTGGTTTTAGGGCACATTTCCAACAATCTCCCACTTGCACTGGAGCCAATCAGCTTGGTTATCAGTGATGATACCTCTTCTGAATTCATTTCAAAAATGGCTGAGTAGTAGGCCTAGACAATGGATATCTATATGTTATCCATAGAAGCAACCTTGAGAATAACGACGTCACCATTATACATGATTCTCAATCATGTGGTTTAGTCTCTCACTTGAGTTCGAATCTTGATGAGACCTTGATTCCCTGGCTTGAGCTATCACCCCATTAGTGTCATAGTGTCTGTACACTAGAGACACTTTCTGGTTGGAACCGAATAGAGAGTTCATAAATGAACTTTCCCATCCAACCAACATTGTTGTAAACTTCTATATGGCGATATATTTTGCATTCATGATGGAACACACTAAAGTCATTACTTGTAATGTTTCCACCCAAATATCCCTTTAGTCATAATAAAGAGATATCCTATTATCTCTTCATTCATAATGAAGAAACATCCAATGATGGATACGATATTAGATTCATAATCTAATACATTTACGCTTCCATTGCGTCACTTTAATTCTTCCTCATTCTTGAGGAATCTATCCTTTAGTATTTCTTAAATGCTTAAGGACTCACTTGACAGTTGCCATGGTTCTGATCCTGTGCTTGCACTGATATCAACTTGTACCGTTCTAGGTACAGCTCATATCTGTGTTTCTCATACAATATGAAATACGTAAATCGCCTTTATGCGTATGCATAAAGGATTCCAGTTACGCATTATGTTTCTTTGGGAGTCAAAGGGTACGTCCCCTTTGAGAAGAGCGACTTCCTAGTCTCACTAGAGTTGTCCTTCTTATTGAAGTTTATCATCATATGAGAAACTTCCTAGCATCTTTTGTCTATCATTAGGTCTCGATATAATCCAATTATATCTTGAAATCGATCATTATAGATTTCCATCCTATGTATATAGACTATGTCTCCCATATACATTCTATTATTATAGAACGTTTAAAGTCATAACTTTAACGAAGAAGAATTCCTTTCATTTCCAAAATTAATATATCAAATATATTTTCAAATTTAGGAATATGATTAACTCCCACTAATCTTTTGTAAACCTAGTAAACAAAAGATTCATTTACATCTTTATGAGAAATCAAACGATTTGATCTTTCTCTCATAAGATGTTTATAGCTCCCACTAGCTTGCTAAGATTCATGATGGATGGATCTCTACAACTTACAAGTATTGTGATTCCTAGTTTTAGACATATATTATCAAGACTATCTTGATAATGGTTTCGGAAACCCATATTGCGTCTAAACATTGAATCACTATTTTGTTGTACCTAGCAATCTTCGAATTAATAGAAACCAAGACTACATCAAAGATGGTTTCTTCCAAGTCAACCAATCTCCTTGATTGTAGTCACCTTAAGCTACCAATTAGCTATGAAGGTTTCATTATTTTCGGGTCAAATGGTATTATACCATTTCCTTGAGTATATGTCATATATAAACTGAATGTAGTCATAAGGATTTTCATTCTTATTTCTTTCGAATTAAGAAGTGTAACTCCATGACATAGTCATAAAGTTCAAACCATTCAACTAAGACGGTTTATAAATCCTTCTCGACTACCTTGTAGCTAGTGGTGTAGGAACTAGGTTGTCATATTTGTTGATTATCATCTTGTTTTTCAAAGAACCCATTCTTTGAATTCTATCTTTCGTTCATTTGCTTTATCTTAGGCAAATCCTAGTGTAGGATTCCAATGAACTACCCAACAAACAACATTTGTTAGTTGGTTCATAGAAGTGATATCCTAAAGTTAATTTAAGGATATCCCACAAGATTGTTCTATAACAAATATTGCTAATTAGCACATAACCTCAAGTCTTAACACGATTAAGACTTGTCTTTCTTTCCAACTACATCATATGGAGTTATGAAGCGTTTTGGAAGATTTTCTAATTGACAATCATATTGACTTAGAAATATATATCCTATATATGGGTAATTGATGACATCCAATGAACTAAATCTTATTCGAGTTCGTTCTTCTCCCAATGGAGAAATACATTATCTTATGATGCTACATTCCTTGATATCTTTCAAGGAAACTCATCTAAAGTGTTAGTTTTCCTTGGATCAAATCTAAGGAGTAAAAACTTTAGACGTCTTACTCATCAACTTACATTCTTGAATTCTTTGAAACCTTTTGCAAAGTATTCGAACTTGTGTTTATTCAAAATAAACAATAGTCCAACCGAGAGCTATCTTCGGTGAATGTCATACAACATGAGTAGTATTATGTTGTGGACATGTGCCACTAACATGTAAGTGAATTAACCTCAATAACTTTGTGATTCTTTCTTCTTTCCAAAAAGAATAAAGATTTGAACATTTCACCTCTATACAATTTTAACAAGAAGGCATCGGATCCGGATCTAACGATCCATAGCATCCATTTATGACCAACTCGTAATTTATGTTTTAGAGGTGTCACAAGTTAGTGGGATTAGTCACTTCCTTGCAACCTTTTGGGTTTTAAGCATCGTTATATTCTAAACAGTTAACACTACCACATTATCTCTATTATAGAGACAATCAATCAGATTACAATAATCCAATCTTTCATAAAGAACAATTGTTTTGTCAAACAAAACATTCATCCATCTCCTAACATTTTAGTGACGGAATTATGTTCCTTATTCAAATTGGAATGTAAAGACAATCTTTGTTTTTCCAATTTCTTTGGTAGTTCATATGAGGAAGTAAGTACTATCTGCTTTCGCAGAGATCATTATTTGATTCACGTTCTGAATGTGAAGTACTTTCTCTTCTCTCATTAATCTTCTACTTCTTGTTAGCAACACTTTTACAACGATTGTAAAACATAGTTACTAATACGGAATCAAACATTCAAGTAGAAGAACCAACTATTTTGAACTTATTCAAGAACATTTTACAACACCTTCGAAAAGTGTGTTCTTGACACTTGCAAGACATTTCTTGCAAATACCCCTTCCAATGTCCATCCTTTCATAAAGAAAGTTTGTTCCCTTAGAGTTTTTAGCTTTCTTCATTTGACTTCTCCATTGACTACAATAGTCATGGTCCCTAAACTCCCACTATCTCTCTTGAAACTTATTTCAATCGTGTTATACACATCAAACGATTTGGAGAGCGTGCGGTTATTGTTCACTATATAGTTTATAATAAACTTAGTGAACCATTTGGATAGGGACACAAAAGTGAAGTCCTTGCCTAGTTTCCGTCTCTAGAAGTGGTTTAACACTTCAACACTCAATGATTCAAAATCATCATAAGTCCATGTTGATGGACTATTTTTGTCAACCAACCATTATGTTCTAAACATAAATACAAACTATTAAGAGTTGTTCAAGGCAACTCTCATTTCTTCATACAACAATTTGTAAGTGAAGAAGCATGGTACATAAAGTGTCCATGCCTTTGTGCTTACTTCTCAAGTTCTTTGTTCATATAACAAAGAAACAAGCACTAGTGTTTGCGTTAACTAAGGGTTGTTCAAAACAACTCTTATTTCTTCATACAACAATTTGTAATTGAAGAATTATGACACTAAAAGTGTTGTCCTCTTTATGATAGACTTTGCTAACATATTTTTCCAATGATACATTATCAATAGGAAGATTGCGAGGATGAGACTACTTAGGTACAAATACAATCCATTCAAGACATTCTATGGGATTGCGGTACCAAGTTCGGAAACTAAAGCCTTCGGCTTTTCTTTGTCAAGTATTGGATAGCGTTTGCAAATATATCGGTAAATAAATACATAACGAATATAAATTGATTGATTTTAAGCTATTTGATCCGGGTCTTTAAATCAAATAGCACCACCCACTATTTTCGGCAAATTCCATATCCCTCATCGGAATTCGAGAGTTTTGGAGAAAACTCTTAGTAGGGTATGGGAGGCTCACTATTACCAAGCCCACCTCACAATGATATGATGTTGGCTAACATCAATAATAATGAGAGAGTACGCTTACTCATTTGCATCTCTTGCAAGTACCCATCTTATTTGGCCTCTAGAGAATGAAGCCTCACAATGATATTATGTTGGCTCCATTGCACTTAGTTAAGTCATTCCCACCATGCAAGTTCGGGTAGGGGTTCAAGAACAACCTCACAATGATATGATGTTGATCATTCTCGTTGCCTACCTTCACAACATCATGTATGCATATAGAACTCCTCTTGAGTGTAAGCACGCGCTTTGTACTCCCCCATGATAGGGTGAAGTCGGTGTACGAGTCACAAACGATTGGAGCCTACCACGGTGGAAGGCCACGAAAGAGTGTTCAAAGCACTCTCACACTTGTCAACTTAATAATGGTTTGTTGAGGGTTTTAGGTCTCATCACATATAAGCATGCATTTTAATCACATTAAAACAATTCGGTCCTATTACAACTGTTGGTCCATGTGATTGATTTAGTAGTATATGATACTCCCACTATGTTTGTAAAACGGTTTTTAAAGCAAGAATATATGGTACTACTAACATAAGCTTTGCATTCATTAATGGACTATATAGTTGCCTTAGGGCCTTAGGATGACTATGAACCTTTGATTTGATCCAACACGAGCCTAGTGTTGGATCTCGGTCTAGGGATGGTGATTGATTTTAGTTACGCGTTTAATCACATTAAGGCGTGTTTTCTTATTGGGCGTTGGACCCTCTACTCCAATTTCATGCATATCAAATAAAACAATAAAAGGAGTACTTTAAAGTAAAGAAGAGCTTATGCTCTTTTACAACATTTGATCAAAACAAATTACTTTAAAGCAAAGAAGAGCTTATGCTCTTTTACAACATTTGATCATATCAAATTACAACCAAAATCTAATCTACACATTCCCATGGTTCAAACAAATTTGAGACGGCCTTTCACATAGCTCAATTATCGTAGGCTTAGGTTCATAATCACCCTTTCTTTAATTAATTAACGCTTTAACTAATTAAACTTGAATGCAACATTGTCATTTGGTTTTTGTATCCATAGAATTGATTTAATAGGAGCTAAATGAAATGAAAATCCAATTCTCATTTAAAGAGACAAAACCATTTTGTTCTCAACCTAATTTGGGCCAAAAAGCAATAACCTCAACCATTGGGCTATATTGCAAAACACAAACTTTTGAGGTCACTTTGTAAAAACACAAAAGTCCACTACTTCATGTAATTACAACCAGAACCCAAAAATTTCAACAAATACAAAAACTTCATTAAAGGAGCAAAACAATTTGTCCTTTAGTGTTTTTGGGCCTTTACGTAAAAACGTAAACTTTCGGGTCAAAGTGCAAATACACAAAAGTATCAAAACTTTATGTAATTGCATAAAAGCCCCAAAAGTACTCCCATTGAGGGAGTGGCCGGCCATGTGATGTGTGAGAGATGGTGTCAAAATTTTTGAATTTTTCAACAAAGTGAAAGGTGATGGGTTTGTTTGAAAAAGTCAATTTCCATGAAACATGGTTCCATGAATCATGGGAAAGTAAAGTGTTGTAAGAAAGTATGGTTTGAAAAGTTGATTGGTATGGATGTGTAACAAAAGTCCATACCTTGTGATGATTAAAATCATACCATCTTTTCATAAACAAAACTTTATGTAAACAACCAAAAACTTTTTAATCAAAATACCCAACCTTTTTGTTCTTGCCAAGAACATAACAAGAACAATGAAGAACATTCATGAAAACCCATAAAAGCTCCATGAACATTTTTCACCCAAAGACATCCCAAAAACTCTCAAACTTAAGGGAAATAACATATTACCATACTAGGGTACTTAGGGGTTCCTAATGTCACTTTAAAACATTTTTAACAAGACAAACATGAACCCAAAAATCCACCCCTTGGATTTGGCCGAATTTCCCAAAAAACATGGCACCAAATTTTAGCTCCAAAATTCATGCTCATATGAACTACATCTACAACATTTGAGATGGCAAATTTTCTAGCAAAATTTACATTCAAAGAAGCAAGAATAAAGCTTGTAACAATTACAACATTTAAATCAAAGACTATGAACTACAAAACCCAAAAGGATTCACCAACTACTAGACTTAGGCTCTTGATACCACTTGAAGGAAAATTTGTGAAAAACATGTTCATTTGAGCAACATCTATGGCATGCAATTAACAATTAAAGGCGGAATCATGCTTGTATGCACTCAAAACAAAACATTACCCATGAAATTCAAAGCCTAGTAGAAATGGTGAACCAAGACTCAACTCAAGATCTAAGAGAAAGAGTTGAGAATCTTTATACCTTTGAAGTACCTCTTTGCTTAGCAAAGGTTAATCACCCATGTGAGGGCCTTCTTCCTTTGTCACCTTGCTCCTTGGCTCCATGGATGAAGGTGGAAGAACTTTGCTTCTTGGATCCATGCCTTCTTGGATGTGGATTGAAAAATAGGTTTCTCCAAAAGTCACCAAAGTTGGAGACCTCTAAGTTTCGACACCAAGGATGGTTGAGGAAGAAGATGAGTGGCCATGGAGGAGTTAGATGCTAGTAAACTCCCCAATGGTGGCTGGCCTTCCTAGAGAGAAAGAGAGAGCAAAAAACTCTCATCTTTCCTCAAAGAAAACCCTAATGAAGAAAAAGCTATAAAGTCATATTTATACCTCCCTTCATTGGAGTGGCAAACTTGTAATAAGTCCAAAACCCACTCCCTCTCTAATCATGGCCGGCCTCTCTATTGTTAGTGGGTTAATTGCACATTTTGTTTTAGTTGTCACACAACTTAAACATTATGTGCCTTGTGGACCAAAACCCTTTTGTGTCCCGAAACCCAAAACTAACTTAAGGCCTAAAACGAACCTTTCGTTCTAGATTAATTAACTTTTAATTAATCCTTGCCACATACAATTAAACTATTTAATTGTCCTTACTCATCTTCATTATATCCTTCAATCATTACCTTACACGGTGTGCGATCCATTAGGTTCCCCTTAGCGAGGCAGTGGGCGATTGTTACTCTTAACGATCGATTATGAATTGAAACATACTTTCAATTCTCCCTTAAATGATTATACATCTTTAGGGCTTCCACAAACCATGAGTGACACCAAGCAGTGTATCATGGCTACCCAAGCTAATCAGAAGAGGTGGAGAACCTATTCAGTTTAGGATTACAATGCAATACGGTCTTTCTCTAATACAATACTCTTGACCACATTGTTTGGTTTGATAGTTTATTCATGTCTACTATCCAACGTGATTCATTTACTTATATGATTACCTTGAATGTGATTTGGAACGACTTCCTCAATCTCATTCATACTCTGGCCAGAGATTCTTAATCATATCATAGAGTATTCTCCCTCAAATAGTTTGAAGGTTTGAGATCCTTTGTTGCGCATTCACTTGCCTCCATGGCTAAGTGGCTTAACCCCAACTATGTCGTGGACACCCTCTGACGGAGTGACTTTGACATAGTCAAAGATCAAGGACCTAACCACAAGACAACTGTGATGCCTCAGGTCAAATGACTACTTTGCATTATCCCAACCATGAGTTCTCATATGACATGAATATGAGAACTCCTCGTGGATCGCGTTCAGTGGACTCATTCTCTATCGAGCACCTACATGCTTGTCTTGGTGTCATTCACACCAATGACTCGAGACCTGTCACTCTCCCTAAGAGAAGACATAGCACGTACTGATCTTAACGGATTGTCAATGCCCAATTGGCAATCCTATGATCAGGAACATTTAGGATATGTATACAAAAGAGAATGGTCTCATGAATCTAACTTCTTTAGATTACATTCTCCTAATAGCATATTCCTTGGACTTATCGTTTAAGCACATAACATTTATATGAGACAGCTTGAAACAATAATCTTTGCCCTTTATATTAAACTAGATTAGTTTAACATGTGAAATGTCCGTAAAGTATCATCATATGACTGGTTTTAGGGCACATTTCCAACAATGCCTTGTGCATATCATGGCATACATGAGACTTCCTATGGTGGAAGCATAAGGAATAGCACTCATCTGCCGTATTTATTTAGGAGTCTTAGGTCCCATGGACTTAGAAAGGTGAATTCCATATCTCACAGGAAGAAAACCTTTTTTAGATTGTTCCATCTGGAACCTACTTTGCACCTTATCTATATACATAGATTGGGAAAATCCAATCAATTTTCTAGATCTATTGCGATAGAGCTTTATCCCAAGCACATAAGATGCATCTCCCAAATCTTTCGTGTGGAAGGTTTTGGACAACCACACTTTTACAGAAGAAAGTATGCAGTGTCATTCTCGAATAGCAATATGTCATCTACATATAACACTAGGAATACAACTGCATCCCCAACGACTTTTTGATAAACACAATTGTCGTCTTCGATTTGAGTAAAACCAAACGATTTGATTTCAGTATCAAAACGAATGTTCCAGCTCCTGGAGGCTTGCTTAAGTCCATAAATGGACCTCTGAAGCTTGTATACCTTAGTCTTTTTAGACTTGGACACGAAACCTTCAGGTTGAGTCATATAGAGCTCTTCCTCTAGGTAGCCATTCACAAAGGCCCTCTTCATGTACATTTGCCATATCGCATAATCATGGTACGCAGCTGTAGCAAGCAAAATTCGAATGAACTTAATCATGGCTACATGAGAGAAGGTTTCTTCAAAGTCAATCCCTTCTCGTTGCCTGTAACCCTTGGCTACTAGTCTAGCCTTATAAGTCTCCACGTTCCCATCAGCGCCTATCTTCCTCTTGAATACCCATTTGTTTCCAATAGGTATTATACCTTCTGGAGAGTCTACAAGAGTCTAGACCTGATTTTGATACATGGAATCCATCTCGAATTTCATGGCCTCTTGCTATCTCTTTGAATCAATGTCAGACATTGCTTCAGTGTAATCTCTAAGGTCTTCCATTGTGTCATTGTCACCTAGAAGGTGCAACTCCCCAAAGTCGTTATCCATGCCATACCTCTTAGGTGGCTTGCTGACTTGTTCAGATCTACATGGAGCTAGGGGTTCAGGAACAGGGTTGTCAACTTGTCGAGTGCTTGTTTGTGGTTCATCATTAATCTCATTAATTTCCATCGTTTTACTTGTGGTTCCTTTGAGAACAAATTCGTCCTCTCGAAACTTCACAGTTCTGGCGACAAAGACTTTCTGGTCGTCAAGATGGTAGAACTCATATCCCATAATTTCTCTAGGATATCCACAAAATAGCACCTAACTGATCTTGCTTCAAGCTTAATAGCTTCAAGCGTCTTGACATATGCTTCACAACCCCAAATCTTAATATGATTAAGACTTGGCTTTCTTCCATGCCATATCTCATAGGGCGTCTATGAAACTGACTTGGAAGGTACTCTATTAAGCAAGTAAGCTGCTGTATATAGAGCGTATCCCCAGAATGTTACTGGCAGATTGGTGGAACTCATCATAGAATGAACCATGTTCATCAAGGTTCGATTTCTCCTTTCAGAAACTCCATTAAGTTGTGGAGTTCCCGGTGGAGTCCACTGTGATATTATTCCACACTCTTTGAGATAATCTAGGAACTTGTTACTTAGATACTATCCCCCTCGATCTGATCTTAGGATCTTTATCTGCTTCCCAGTTTGCTTCTCAACTTCATTCCTGAATTCTTCGAATTTTTCAAAGGATTCTGACTTGTACTTCATAAGATACACATAGCCAAACCGAGAGTGATCGTCGGAGAATGTGATATAGCAGGAAAAGCCTCCTCTCGATGTAGTAGACATAGGTCCACATACGTCAGTGTGGATTAACCCTAGAATTTCAGTGGCACGCTCTCCTTTCCCAGTGAATGGAGATTTGGTCATCTTCCCTTTCAAGCAACATTCGCAAGTACCCATTTGGTCATTACCTAATGGGCGGAAATATCCGTCTTTCGACATCTTGCGAATCTTATCAAGGTTCACATGTCCAAGTTTAAGATGCCACATCTTTTCTTGGTTAACTTCTTCTCTAGCCCTTTTGGGTTTTGAGGTATTCCCGCTTTCAATACAATGCATTCCACTACTTGTCTCTAGGTGAAAAAGTCCCTCTATCATATTACAATGAGAGATAATACGACCATTCAAGTATAAAGTGCAACACATTTTGTCAAACAATACTGAGTGCCCATCTAATAAAAGCATAGAGATAAAAATCAATTTCTTTATACATGAAGGAAAATATACACAATTTTTAAGTTCCAAGACTTCCCAAGAGGGTAGTTTAAGCATGTAGGTGCCAACTGCTTTTGCAAAGATCTTAGTGTCGTTCCCAACTCGCACAAACATCTCCCCATTGCGTAGTGTCCTGCTCCCTGTTAGTCCCTGCAACGAATTGTAGATATATTGACTAGAGCCTGAATCAAATATCCAGGAATTGAAGCTCACTATAAAAGCACTCTTCATGACAGAAATAGTCCCTTCAAAAGTTCATGTCATAAGGCTCGCAATGCGCACCTCGTATTTCTTCTTCCAACGTTCATCCTTTCCACAATGAAAGCATGTTCCTTTGGATTTTCTTGCCTTCTTCTTATGCAACCTTTTCCTTGTGATTGAATTCTCACTCCCACTGTCCTTTTTGAAACTTTGTTCAAACTCACAGCACATGTCAATCATCTCGGTAAAAGTATGATCGAATCTATTCAATTTATAGTTTACTATAAACTTAGTGAAATCATCTGAGAGAGATGGAAGGAAAAAATCTTGGGCCATTTTCCCATCGATGGAAGTTTCTAAACTCTCAAGATCTTGAAAGATCCTTTCCATCTTTTGTCCATGTTTCCGGACCGATGTCCCCTTTACCATTTTGGGATTCAATAGACTACAAACATTTGAGAATCGTACATTACTAGTCTCAATGTCTTGCATCTTATGCAAACTATCAACCATGGCACAATAAGTGTCCATGTGCTTATGTAGCTTCTTAAGCTCCTCACTAAGTGAAGTGAGGATTAAGCATTTGGCTTGTAAGTCATCCTCATAGTGTCTTGCATAATTTTGACACTCCTCCTTTGAAGCTAGTTTTGTAGGAGGTACATGAGGAGGGGATTGCTTGAGCACATACGATATGTCATTCATCTTTGAGACATTCTCAATGTGATGATACCAAGCAAGGAAATGTTGGCCCCTAAGGCCCTTTTTGTCAAGTACAATGGTAGGTGTAATTTTAGGCATGTCGTTAACTATATAACATAACAGAAATCATATTAGATTGTTGATTTTAAAACTACTTGATTGGGTCTTAAATCAAATAGCACCACCCACTATTTTTGGCAAATTCCACATCTCTCAATGGAATCCGAGAGTTATGTTGAACTCCTAGCGGGGTATGAAAGACTCATCATTACTGTAAGATCCCACATCGCCCAGGGTAGTGGATCCTCTAACCCTTATATGTATATTCCCATCTCTACCTAACACGTGGCCTTTTGGGAGCTCACTGGCTTCGGGTTCCGTAGGAACTCCGAAGTTAAGCGAGTTCACGCGAGAGCATTCACATGCTGTGTGACCCATTGGGAAGTTCCATGTGAGTTCCCAGAAACAAAACCGTGAGGGAGTGGTTGGGGCCCAAGGCGGACAATATCGTGCTACGGTGAAGTCGAGCCCGGGAGGTGGTGGGGGCCCGGGCCGGGATGTGACAATTACCAAGCCCACCTCACAACGATATGTTGTTGGTTAGCAACAATAATGATGAGAGAAGAACGCTTTAGTCATTTACAACTCTTGTAATTACCCATCTAGTTTGGCCTCTAGAGAATGATGCCTCACAATGATATGGTAGTTTGTGTAGGGGTTCGAGAATAGCCTCACAATGATATGATGTTGGCCATCCTCGTTGCCTACCTCACTACATCATGTATGTACATATGGACTCCTCTTGAATGTAAGCACATACTTTGAACTTCCCTATGATAAGGTGAAGCCGGTGCATGAGTCACAAATGATTGGAGCCCACCACGGTGGAAGGCCTACGAAGAGATGTTCAAAGCATCTCTCGCTTATCAACTTAATATTCATTTTGTTGAGGGAGTAGTGTTGGGCTACATCAATTTCATTTTAATCTTATTAAAAGAACTTGGTCCTATCACAATCATTGGTCCAAGTTTATATGAATTAGTAGTATATAATACTCCCACTATTTCAATGAAACAAGCGAGGACTATATGGAACTACTAACAAATGCATGGCATCCTCATATGGACTATATAGTCATCCTAGGTCTTAGGATGATTATGAACCGTTTGATTTGATCCAACACGAGCCTTGTGTTGGACCTTGGGTCTAAGGTAGGTAGTTGTTGATTTTGTTACGCGTTTAATCTAATTAAACCGTTATTTCCTATTGGGCGTTGGACCCAACTATTCCAATTTGCATACAAATAAACAAAAAAAATACATGAAATAAAGATGAGGGCTTATGCCCTTTTACAACATATTTGAAGGACTTATGCCCTTTTACAACACATTTGAACTAATCAAATTACATTCAAATCTAATCTACTTAACCCAAACATTCATAATGCAAAACTACATTCAAATCTAATCTACTTAACCCAAACATTCATAATTGTCACACCCCGACCGACATCGAGGCATGTTGGCCATGACATGAGGTGACGTAGCCATGTCCACAGTGCGGAAGCATTAAAGTAATGAGAAATACGAATAAATAAAATCGAATTCAAGAACTGTTAACACATAATCAGAGCATAATTTGTCTAGGTGCAGTCGAACATAAAGAGTACTTTAAAAATAATAACCCCCGAGGATAGTCCTACATGGGTGATGTCTGTCAGAATCTCCGATAAGTCCTCGCAAGCCACCAAGAACGCTACCTAATACCTGGAGGGGCGCAAAACAAAAGCGTGAGTGGGCAAAAACAAAGTCTTTTCGAAATTCATTTCAAAAATCACATTTATAACCCCTCGCCGTAAAACCTGTATACTTTCCCAGAAAATAGTATAAACATATACTTATCTCATCTGAAAACTCATCATCAAAACATATATGCCAACGAATCAAATATATGTCATGCCATGCCACTAATTCATCAGGTAAGTAAATTAGGTGAAATAAACTCATCATAGATAATAACATGTCCACCGTGTGATCAGCACGGCTGGAACTATAGCTCATAATCAATCTCAACATATCTCAACATATAATATATATCCTACACACGAGTCGAACCCACTCAAGGTGGTCTATACGACAAGACTGGGTGTAATATAGTACGCTCTAGTGCTACAATCACGTGAAGACTGTGCGAATGATCGCGGGTCACTTACGAGTCGAACCCACTGAAAGTGATCTATACGACAAGACTGTGCACCTAACTTGGATCCAAGATGAGCGTATGGTGAGGGAGGCGAACATCACGTGAAAGACTGGCCCCTAACTCTGGGCGGGAGCACTAACACCGGGGTGCAGGTTTATGAGCTATCGATGCATCTCAACAATCTCATCAATCTCGTCATAACTCAACTTTTATTTAAACACACAGAGTCTTACCTGAACTTACCTGAGCGTCCTCAGCACCAACAATCATGCGCATACAATTCATAATGCAATCACATCTCATAATGCATAATCGAGCTATATAAATATGTGATGGCATGGCATTTCGTTTATTAAAAGCATTTTACATGCAATTTCTGGGAAAACACATAGTATATAGGTATATACGGAAAACAAAGGCCCACTCACTGGTAAGTAGAAGGAGTAGAAGGATCGTAGCCCCCGTGCCTAGCCTGGCTACGCTCGTCCTCCGGATAGGTCTCGCCTATGTGAGAAACAACTATAAATACGTTATTTTAAAGCACATAAACGAAACTAGGCAATAACTTCTCATACAATGCTCAAATGAGGTGTGTGAATATACCAACATGAACTACGCACCGGCTAAGGCACGGCCAGACACGCCCCCACTCGCAGGCACGTGTCTTGCACACTGACGGTGTCAGTCAACGCCGTCAGGAATATTCCGTTAAAAACTAACGGATGTCATTAAATCTAACTTACGTCGTCAGAATATTCCGTCAAAACTGAGGGAATATTCGTCGTCCCCTACCTCCAGCTCCGGCGACAGTCGCCGTTGCCGGAAAACTGGGAAAACTTCTAACTCACTATTCTCGTTCGATTCTAAGCCATTTCTTATGCAATTTTCACTAAAATGAAGCTTAAGAGGTAAAGAATCGAGTTATACCTCTTTCACGCCTCGAATCACGTGGAATCTCGTCGAACCAGGCTTGAAACTCCGACGACCTCTGCAAAACGTCGAAACTGGGCTTCCCGTGGACCAAATCTCACCAACGATGCACTCCGAGCATCGTGAGGACCTCCTTAAGCTCGTTATGGTCCTAGAATTCACAAAAACTCAAGGGTTTAAAAGTTGATGAATAGTGCCAAGATCGGAGATCCATTTTCCGGGGTTTTCCGACGTCCAAAATCGTTCCAATTTATGCCAAAACGAACAAGAGGGCTAGGAGATTATCTTTTGAGCCTTAGAACAACTTGAAACCTCCATGAACTGGTTTGGTGTACTGTACACCCACGGCTCACTTTCGAACTAGGGTTTCTCAAGGGTTTCCTCACTGAAACTGGGTACCACTCGACTCGTAAGGGTCCTGGGAACACACTGGAGACCTCAGAACCTTCGATCCGTGTTGTTTTGGGTTTGTTTGTGTGTGTCCATACGAGTTCGAAGAGAGAGAGAGAAAAGGTCCGAGAGTAAGGGAGAGAGAAGAGAGTACGGGAAGGAGAGAGAGAGAGAGTGTGGTCCAAAGTGTGTGTGTGTGTGTCCTCAACACCAATCACAAAACACTAGAATCCAACTTTAGTTCCCAATTGGTCCACAACTAACCAAACTAACCAATTAACCCTAAACTTCTCAACTTACATAGTTCGGGTTCCCAAAACTTAGGAAATGAGAGGATTGGTCCAATTCCAAGAGTTTGGGCCTTCACTTAAACCCAAAATAAAAACGCGACCCACTGCTCAAGGGTAAAAACGTACATTCACATACTCGAGGATAAAAACATGTACGAATTTGGGACGGGCTGTCACAATAATGCAAAATGGCCAATCACATAGCTCAATTATCGAGGCCTTTGGTTCATAATCACCCTTTTCTTAATCAATCACATTAACTGATAGGAGCATATTTATGCGACTTAGTTAGCTTGTTTTCGTGCATTTACTTAGATAAATTATGTGAATTATAGTGTTTAAAGTCATTTTCGTGCAATTTCAGGTCCTAATGACAAAGTATGCAAAAAGAGGCAATTTGGAGCATTCTAGAGCAATTTTGGGCCAAGAATGGATAGCTTATGATTCAAGCAAGTTGGATGGACGAAATTGGAGTCAAATTAGGCAAGGATCAAGCTAAAAATCTGGAGAAACAAGATCAAGTTCTAGAAGATAAGGAAAGAGCAAGAAACAAGGGACATTATCTAGAAGCATTATCCATATCCTTATCTTATCTTATCCTCACCTTATCTTCCCATGTTTCCAGCCACAGAAAGAGGTTTTTATCAGATTTTATCATCTAGAATCTATTTCTAGAAGCCTAAAAACATGCAACCAAATCCCAATCTGATTCCCTGAGTTTGTACCGCAACTCCCCTTCTAGAAACCTGATTTTCTGGCGCCTATTGTCCTTCTAGATGGTCCAAGCCCTATCCCTAAATCCCAGCCGTGTACCCCCTTTCTAGAAGCTCTAATTCCTGCTGGAAGAACATCACCTTTTCCCCTTTGGATTGTGAGTTGAAGTGTTCTATTTTCTGAGGGATTTGGAGTTCTTATTTAGCCTTTGTCATGGACTATCTTTAAGCCCCTATAAATACACATTGTCGCATCCCCATTCACTCACCATTCACCCTCCATTCGACATACATCCCTCACATCCAGATTCATACACATTCATATATTCATAAGCCTCATTGTGCCGCAATTGCAAGGAGAAGAAGGACCTAGTGCCGTGGATGCATCCAAGCTTCTAGGTGTTTTCTATCTTTTTGTTTCAATGTCTAAATCAAGTTATTTTTGTGCAATTGCAAACATGAGAGGCTAAATTCTTGTTAGTTGGGGGTGAATTCGAAGCCATGATTATATGTTTTATATGAATTGATTATATCCAGTTATTGTTTCTTAAGTCTTGAATGTGATTTGCTTAATTGGGTTAATAAAACTTGTTTGTGTATGGTAATTGGGGGTCGACACTTAATTCACATGCATGAATTATGAACTTATATTCACAAGTAGTAAAGGTTGCTAGCCACAATCGTGTTAAGTAAATCATTGGCAAGAGTATCATGCTTTTCATAGTTATAATTGCCTCGTCAACACTCATGGTTTTCAAAGAACTTAATGACCTTTGATATGTTTTTCTATCATGCTTTTCATAGTTAGGAAACTTGATAAGCATAATTTGATTGTAATGCGTAATCCATTCAATTCAGTGAGCTAAGGAAAATCTAATGGTTAATTTGTGCTTTCATGGTTAACTTGGGATGTTGTCATTCATAGTCTAAATGAATAATAACTGGAAATTGGTTCATAAGCATATGTCATGTGTGGAGAAGGATCCTCAAACTACTCTTTCACCCTTTTCAATTCATCAAAATCGTTTTTCTAAATTGTTTTAAGTAAAGTTTCTGTTTTAAGTTTTAAATTCATCAAAAACAATTCCCCTTTCATTAAATCTTGTTATTTGAGTCAAAACCTATTTTCTTTTAGCCTTTTGAGTCAAGTTCTACCTTATTTTCGTCAAAATCACTTCTTAGGTCTAGAATTAAGTCTTTTTGATTGTTTGTTGCTGTTTTGAGTTAGTTTTGAGTCTATAGAGTCTAAATTAGTGTTTTTGAGTTAGTTTTGAGTCTATAGAGTCTAAATTAGTGTACCCTAAATTAGTGTTTTTGAGTCTTGTTTGTGTTGATTAGCATCCCTAGCTTTTCCCCGGCCTAGAACGATCCCTACTTGCATCATATACTACAATTGTAAAAAATAGGGTTTAATTTGTGTGTCAAGTAATTTTCACATCATTAACTAAGAAAACAACTTAAACAATTGGTTTTTGGATTCTTAGAATTGATTTAAAATGGAACTAAATGAAATGAAAATCCAATTCTCATTAAAGAAACAAAATCATTTTTGTTCTCATCTTAATTTGGGCCGAAAAAGCAATGACCACAACTATTGGGCCACAACTCAAAAAACATAAACTTTTGGGGTCAATTTGTAAAAACACAAGAGTCCACAACTTCATATAGTTACAACTAGAACCCAATATTTCAACAATAACTAAAACTTCATTAGAGGAGCAAAACAATTTGCCCTTTAGTGATTTTGGGCCTTTACATAAAAACGTTAACTTTTGGGTCAAAGTGCAAATACACAAAGTATCAAAACTTTATGTAATTACATAAAAGCCCCAAAAGTACCCTGCTTTATAGGGTGACCGATTATGGAGTGATGTGAGGAGTGTGTGGGTGGTCGAAGTGTAAGTTTTAAATTTGATAAAGTGATTGGTATGGTGGTGATGTGTGAATAGTTTGATTGAACAGTGAAAAGTAGTCATCAACTTACATCACCTATCACAAACAAATTTCATACAAATCTTTGAGAAATTTTTGAATAAAAAACTCCCAAAATTACAACAAGAACATTGAAGAACATTCATGAAGAACCCATAAGAGCTCCATGAACATTTTCACTCAATAAAACTCAAATTTTCACTACTCAAAAGAGGGTTAACATCCTAGGGTACTTAGGGGTTCCAAAAGTCGCTTTAAAACACTTTTAACAAGACAAACATGAACCCAAAAATTCACCCTTTGGATTTGGCCGAATTTCCCCACATACATGGCAACAAATTTTAGTTCCATTATTCATGCTTAAATGAACTACATCTACAACATTTGAGATGCTAAATTTTCAAGCAAAATTTATATTCAAAAAGCAAGAATAAAGCTTGTAACATTTACAACATTTAAATCACAAACCATGAGAAAACACAAAACCCAAAAGGATTCACCATGCACTAGACCTAGGCTCTGATACCACTTGCAGGAAAAAATTTGTCCTAGCTAAGAACATGTCAGAACATTTGAACACATATGCAAACTAATAACACTTTAAAGTAGGCATGCATTAAAAACAACTCTAAAACCCATGACTTTCAATGCCTAGTGAATGGTGAACCACAAGACTCTTTAACAACATTAAAGAGAAGGAAGGATTTTGAGATTCATTACCCTTGAAGCTTATTCTTGTTTACACAAGGGATTCACCCAAGTGGAGGGCCTTCAAGTCACCTCCTAGCTCCTTAGATCTTCCTTGTGATTTTCTTCCTTTTGATACTCCTTTGCTCCTTGAGGATGTGAGGAAAGGATCTCCAAGAACACCAAAGGTTTGGTGTCTTTAAGTCTCCACACCAAGGATGAGGTGTGAAGATAAAATGGATCACTTAGAGGAAGAAAGATTGCTAGCTATCGCTCCCTTAAGTGGCCGGCCTCTATAGAGAAAAAGAGAGACAAGGTTTCTCTTCTTTGCCTCAAGAAAACCCTAGTGAGAAAAAGCTATAAAGATGACTTTATACTACTTCACATGTGAGTGGCACACTTCCAATAAACCCAAGTTGGCTACCACTCATCCTAGGCCGGTTTTGACTTTGTTTTTGGGTTAATTTCCATTTAGTTTTAGTTGTCACGCAACCTAAACTCAATGGGCCTTGTGGACCAAAAACCCTTTTGGGCCCCGAAACCCAAAACCAACTTAAAAGCCCAATACGAACCTTACGTAAGATTAATTAACTAATTAATTAATCTTGACCATTCTCAATTAAACTATTTAATTACTTATCGATCTCATTTATATTTCTTCACTTTCATCCTTACTCGGTGTACGATCCATTAGGTTCGAATTAGCGAGGCAGTGGGCGATTGTTACTCTTAACGATCGATTGTGAATTGAAACTACATTTCAATTCTCCCTTTGATGAAGATTAGTGTTTGCTAATTCTCAGGGCTTCCACAAACCATGAGTGACACCTAGCAGCATGTCATGGCTGCCCAAGCTAAGTAGAAGTCGTTGGAGAACCTATCCAGATACAATTACAATGCAATACGGTCCTTCTCTAATACAGTACTCTTAATCACATTGTTTGAGTGATAGTTTGTTTTATGTCTACTATCCAATGTGATACTTCTCTACATGATTCAATTGAATATGATTTGGAACAAACTTCCTAAGTCATATTCGTTTTCTTTGGCCAAAGACTCCCGAATCATATCTCAGAGTATTCTCCCTCCACCATGGAAAGTTAGAGATCCCTTGTTGTGCATTCATATGCCTACATGACTAGATAACTTGGCCCCAACAATGTCATGGACACTCTCGATGGAATGCCTTTGACATGATCAAAGATCAAGGACCTAACCATTAGACATCTATGATGCCTCAGGTCAAATGACTACTTTGCATATTGCAACTTACGAGTTCTTACATGACATGTATGTTTGAACTCCTTTTTGATCGTGGTTCAGTGTACTCAATTACCTTTCGAGCACCTATGTGTTTGTCTCAGTGTCCAACACTAAATGACTTGAGACTAGTCATACTCACGCTTGAGTTAACATAACACATACTAACCTTAGTGGATTGTCAATGCCCAATTGGCAATCCTATGGCTAGGAACGTTTTAGGAATGAACATAAGAGAAATGTCTCGTTAATCTAACTTACTTAGATCACTTCTCTCTTATGTTAAATACATTCCTTGGATTGCCTTATTGCTTAAACACGTAATACAATAAATAGTGATTAACAATAAGCTTTGCCCTTCATTAAACATATAAAAGTTTAACACAATAAGTATTCCAAAAGTTATTACATCAAATGAGTGGCTTTGTGGGCATACTTCCAACATATGGGCCTCAAATAAAGAGGCACGAACAACTTCCAAGAGATGTCGATTCTTACGCTCTGCGACACCATTTTGTTGTCGTGTATAGGCATATGTGGTTTGATGAACAATACCATGTTGACTTAAAAAATTATGTAGGTCATGGTTGACGTACTCTCCTCCATTATCAGACCGAAGTGTAGTGATTTTCTTGTCAAACTGAGTAGCAACATATTGATAAAATAACTTGAATTTGGTGGTGACTTCACTTTTCTGCTTTAAGGGAAAAACCCAGGTCATCCGGGTGTAATCATCAATAAATGTCACAAACTACTTAAAACCACTAATTGTGGGAACTCGTGATGGTCCTCAAACATCAGAATGGACAATCATGAAAGGCAAAGAACTTTTATTCAATCTTAATGGATAAGAAATACGATGGATTTTCGCCAAAATGCAAGTTTCACAATGAAAGTCTGATTCAACAAACCAAAAAAACAAATCTGGAAATACAAGTTTCAAATAACCGAAAGAAGCATGCCCTAATCGTCTATGCCATAGCCAAATTTTCTTCATCTTGATAGACTCATCTCCTCTCATACGATGTGCGTGACTCAATCTCTTACTGTTGTCGTCTGTCAAGTCTAGATAATACAACTTTCCCCTCTTAGTACCACATCCAATCACAGCCCTGGTGAGAAGATTACAAGTCATAGTTGAGTGAAGGGACAACTAAGACATGATCAAGACTTAATGAGGATGCAAGAGATAAAGACCCTTCTCCCATAACTTGGGAGGTGGTTCCATTGGCACTAGTAATATGAGTTTGGCTTGATGGTTTGGTAGAGTGCAACCCAGTAAAACTAGATGTCATGTGATCAGTAGCGCCAGTGTCAATAATCCATGATCTATTACAAGTAAGAGAAGATGTGCAAGAGGTACCTGAGGTGGCCAAGGCTTTAGAACCAGATGTACCTGATGGAGGTTCTGATGCAGTCTCCTCGGATGACTATGCGGATGTAAATGAGGCACTGGTCGAATCCTTTTTATGCCCTTTGGGGACCCATCCTTTTGGATAACCAATGATCTCATAAAAGCCCTTAATTGTGTGATTATCTAAACCACATTTGGTACACTTCATTGGACGCCGATTACGAGTCGGGTCGACACTATAGCTGTTCGGCCTAGATTGTTTGGACCTGGCAGCAGCCAAGGTTATAGCTTCGGAGGTTCCACCAACTTCAAACATGGTTCCCTGTCCGTTACTCTCTCGTTTAATATGTGCATATGTTGCCTCAAGTTCGGGCTTAGGCTCCATCCTCAAAATCTCTCCTCGGATTTGATCAAAATTATTGTCCAAACAGGCAAGAAATATATCAACTCGGAGACGATCAACCTCCTTTCGTCTAGTCTCAACGTCTTTTGGATGCTCCTTGGTGCTTGGACCTAAGTGATCAAGCTCCTGAAAAATATCAGTGAGCTCACTGTAATATTTAGCAGCTGATGCACCAGCCTATTTCATTATGAATGACCGTCTGTGAAGGTCATAAATCTTGGGTTCATCAGCACCATCTGAATAGGTTTGCTTGATTGCAGCCCAGACTTGCTTTGCTGTGTCATAACGAATAAATCGTTTAATCTTATTAGGTTGCATGGCGTCGAACAACCAACTCTTGACTTGGCAATTTGATGCACGCCATTTATTAAATGTGGGATCTGAGTCTGCAGGTTGGGCAATATCATTAGTCAAGTGGCCATGTTTTTCTCGCCCAGCTATCTTCATCTTTATGATTTGATGCCATATAGAATAATTATTCTCATCCAGTTTGATTCCTGCAAAGAAGCTGGAGGTGTCACTCTACAAAGTGACAATTTGTGTGGTAGTTTTGGTGCCTCTCGACACCAAGGATTGATTGGTGTTTGCTGACCCATCAGTGTTGGCCATGATATTGGCTTACACATGAAGGTTGTAGATGAAATATAGGCTGGTTTGACAAACTGATTTGATGAAGGTGGACAAACTGATTTGACTGAGGGAAACATTTGTGTGATTTGCTGGTATTGGGTTTGTTAACAGCTATTGTTTGCAGAAACGATTGCTAGGGTTAAGTCAAGAGACAGTCATGATCGACTGCTCTGGTACCATCTCAGATTGGGTAAAAAATAATACTTCATTGATATTGATGTATAACAATAGGAAGGTTATATATACAGAGCTTAGGAAACTATTATAGGAAAGTAATTATGAGCCTATAATCTTGCAGAATCAAATAGTTGACTTAGACTGATTAGGAATGTACAGCTCATTGACAGTAATTTGCAGCACTCATTTTAGTCATAGTAAAATTCTTCTTAATTGTTTCTTGTAAATTTATGTACAACTTAGATGTCTTTCTATGCTCTTTTGGTTCCTGATATTATCTTCATAAAGGTGGAAAAAGCTTTGGATGGGAGAGCGCGATAACTATTAAAACATATTTTAGATGATGCTACTGAAAATATTTCCAGTACTCATTTAAAGGTACTTTGGAGCCATCGGTGCACTTCCGTAGTACTAGCTCTGCTTTATGATTTTCAACCCTGTTTCTCTCTTGAGAATTTACAGTTTTTTACAATAGCAACTCAGTGTTTCTGACTTTGTAAGGTGTAATTAAATTCATCATGTGACAATTGTTTCTGATAAGCTCATATTTATATATATTTTACATCAAATTCACTTGTCTTTTCTTAGTTAGTTCCTTATATTTTTTAGTATTTACTTTGTTTTTGTGTTTTGTAGGATTTGTCAAGCAAATAAAATAAAAATAGCATAAGTGGGATTTTAAGTAACAAATTCTTCAAAACTGTCTGTGCAGATCAGCTGACTTTGGAAACAAGTTGCGGACAGCTCAAAATGAATTAGAGAATGAGCCCTATATTCCTGTAAATCTACGGATGTCTATTTTCTGGAGCATTTCGCGGATTGATAATATCATTTTTCTAGAAGAAGTTATGATTGTTTTAACACTAAAAGGTTGACAAGAGGCTGAGCAGTTTGTAACTGCAATGAAAGCAATAAACCCAATAAATCAAGCAGCCAAAACTGACGCAGTCAAGAACAAGCCAGCTGACACCTATTCAAATATTAGAGGAAATGGAATTAAAGATGAGGATTAAGTGGGAGTAATGGGCATAAAGGCTACCTAAAAAGTAATGGGAGTAATGGGAGTAAGGAACGTTGGAATTTCCATTCGTTGAGGTTTCCGAATCTCTTACCATTGTACTTTTCTTTAACGTTTTATCAAAGAATTTTTAGAAAAAATTTCAAGAATAAGAATGTACAAAAAATCTACAAATGAACAAGAAAACGAAAAACCTTAAATGTGAGATCCCACATCGCCCAGGGGAGTGATCCTTATATGTATATTCCCATCCCTACCTAGCACGAGGCCTTTTGGGAGCTCACTGGCTTCGGATTCCGTAGGAACTCCGAAGTTAAGCGAGTAGCGTGCGAGAGCAATCCCATGATGGGTGACCCACTGGGAAGTTCTCGTGTGAGTTCCCATAAACAAAACCGTGAGGGCGTAGTCGGGGCCCAAAGCGGACAATATCGTGCTACAGTGGTGGAGCGGGCCCGGGATGTGGTGGACCCCGGGTCGGGATGTGACAATTTGGTATCAGAGCCTAACCCTGGCCGTGGTGTGCCGACGAGGACGTCGGGCCCCTAAGGGGGGTGGATTGTGAGATCCCACATCGCCCAGGGGAGTGATCCTTATATGTATATTCTCATCCCTACCTAGCACGAGGTTTTTTGGGAGCTCACTGGCTTCGGATTCCGTAGGAACTCCGAAGTTAAGCGAGTAGCGCGCGAGAGCAATCCCATGATGGGTGACCCACTGGGAAGTTCTCGTGTGAGTTCCCATAAACAAAACCGTGAGGGCGTAGTCGGGGCCCAAAGCGGACAATATCGTGCTACGGTGGTGGAGCGAGCCCGGGATGTGGTGGACCCCGGGTCGGGATGTGACATTAAATGTGAGAGTCTTCTACGAGCGTTTGATCAAGATTCTCAATGAAAGCACCAATTTGTGGATACAAATTTCCGCTGTCTTCTTCTTGGACAAAATTGCACCTACAAAACAATTAACACCTTTGGTTAAGGCCAAGAGCCTCACACGCCCACGATGAATGGGGGGGCTTTTGGCTGAAGAACCTCCGATGCCAAAGTTAGAATTTTGAGGGAAAATGTTTGGAGAATTTAGAAAATTTTGCAAGAGAGTTGGAATTGAGTTTTGGAGAAAATGAGGTGGTATTTATAGGGGTATGGCCGGCCCCTTTGGGAGGATGGGGACCGGCTACTTGGATGGCTTTTTGGGTGTGATTCATAATTTGTTAGCTAATTAATAAATTAATTGAGTAATAAATCAATTAATTAGCTAATAAATATAATTTGAAAGGAATAATTTGGGGTTTTTGATGAGGATGGATGAAATAGGTTTTGAATGATTACCTATTTTGAGCACTTTTGACCTTGATTGAGTCATGATTGTCCACTACTATCGCGTAGGAGTTCTGGTATTCCTCAGGGGTAATTTTGTCCTTTTCACCCTATAATCCACATGTCGCCTCCATATTTTTCTCAATTATTTTTGGCTCCACAGAGGTGATCTCTCTTCCTCAACAAGGTCGATAAATATGGTAGCAGAAGAAAGTGTTAGTAGTAGTGTTAGTGAAAATGTAGAAATATAGAGAATAATCCGAATGATGACTTTGAGGTACGACTTGAATCATTTCCTTAAAGTGTTATTTTCCCTCACTCGAATGAGTTTGCTAAAGGGTTCTTGGCAAGTCACTTCCAGGATACAACAAAGTATGGAATATTCGATTAGCAAAACCGAATTGTATTCCCTTAGAAATAACTAGAAAGAAATTGTATGAATGTGATGGAGAGAAAAAAGAGCAAGGAATGTAGAAAAAAATTTCTAAAAATTATATGTGAAACATTATGCCACAATAGGTATTTATATGCATTAAAGTACCTGTTCATCGAGTCCTTTCATTTTAGTTGAAGATATACAACTCTTCTTAAAAGTGTTGATTCAAAAGACATGTCTTTTGTTTAGAATTTTCAGAATATAAATATTGACTAATTATATCTTTTAATTCTACTCATACAATTTGAGTAAGCATCATGTCTTTTAACTAAAAGTTGTAACCATTCAACTAATTACATTTGCTGCGCACTACAGCACCCTTTATCATACACACACACGCTGCACAATGCAGCACCAAATCATTATATATATATATATATATATATATTATATTCATATGTACACATATGTAACATATATATAAATTATAGTATGTCATATGCTGCAATGCTTCATTTGAAGAGAAGCAACGGTTGGGCAAATACCCAACTTTTCAGCCAACAAATATATGAATATATTCTTGAAATATTCAACAATCCTTCCCTATTTTAAGAATATATAATAAATGATATTACAATACTTCTCTCTTTTAAATTAATCATAAGCATACCAATATAATCATGCGTACAATAAAGGTGTCTTTCGAATTAAACCTTTAATTAGTGTAAGTAATTCAAAGTTATAACGAATGCGATGGTGACCTAAGTTTAAACCACCTATTCTTATGTTAAAACTGGAACAACTACACACATGACTATGTCTTCTTTCCTTAAAAAAAAATTCTGAACTAATTAAGCACTATTATGGTCTTGTGCTTCATCCTAGTTTTATGAACATTTACAAGAGAAAACCCAACTCTTGGTACAAGCGGCACCACTTCTTATGTTCATATAGGTGAGGTTCTTTCCCATGTCCCTACTACTATAGACATAACTACAAATAACCTCATTAAGAGATAAAACTCATCCTCCTAAACGTAGCAGTCTTGCACTGATCATCCTAGAATGAGCTATATATTAATTTTTAGTGTTTTCACAACCACTTATCAATAACTTGTTATTACTCATTAAACTTTTAAACTAGTGATGTTCTAGATAAAGTCGAGTTACCATTATTGGTGGCTAATTTTCAGTAAAGGGTTTTAGCCCCATTCCACTAGATGTACTAACTACCAAAGCTCTTGAAAGTGCTTTCGTTAATGGATCCGCCAAGTTATTACTTGATTTAACATAAATGATATTAATAACTCCATCAGTTATTAATTGCTTGACATATTCATGTCTCAAGCTAATATGTCTAGACTTTCCATTGTATACCTTATTGTATGCTCTAGACAAGTAGCCTCACTATCACAATATAAAGAAATGGATGGCATTGGTTGTTGCCAAAACTCTATTTTCAATAACAAATTTCTAATCCATTCCGCTTCTTTACCTGCTTCTGCTAATGCTATAAATTCATATTCCATAGTTGAATGTGCTATACATGTTTGCTTCTTCGAAGCCCAAGAAATTGTAAAAATCCACCCTGATATAGACTTATTATCATTAGCACTTGTTATCCAACTTGCATCTGAATATCCTTCAAGTACTGCTGGAAACTCATAGTAAGTTAAACTCGAGTTAATAGTTCTTTTAAGATAACCAAAAATTCTATTTATTGCTTTCCAATGAGGAGTACATGGGTGACTAGTGTATCTAGAAAGTTTGCTTACTACAAATGCGATATCTGGCCTGGTACAATGCATGGCATACATTAAACTTTCGATTACACTAGCATACTCAAGTTGTGCAATCGACCTACCAGAATTATTAAGCAAAGTCTCACTAGGGTCATAAGGGGTATTTGCTTCTTTTATTTGTAGATGCTTAAACTTAAGAAGCAATTTTTCTATATAATGTGACTGACACAAAGCATAACCCCTACTATGCTTCTTTACTTTAATTCCCAAGATAGTATCTACTTCATTCAAGTCCTTCATCTTAAATTTTGAATTTAGATACTCTTTAGTTTCAAATACACCTTTCATGTTTGTACCAAAAATTAGCAAGTCATCTACATATAAACATATAACAACACCATAATCACTTGTCAATTTAGAGTATATAAATTTATCAGCATTGTTATGTCTAAATCCATATGATAAAATGACAAAGTCAAACTTTTCATGCCATTGTTTTGGTGCTTACTTCAATCCATATAACGACTTTACTAATTTACAAACCTTCTTTTCATTCCCAGGGAGAACAAACCCTTCTAGTTGTTCCATATAGACTTCTTCATCTAAATCACCATTTAAAAAAAGGCCGTTTTCACATCCATTTGATGCACATGAAAATTATATAAAGATGCCAATGCAAACAATATTCTAATTGATGTGAGCCTAGCTACTGGTGCATATGTATCACAATAGTCTATTCCTTTTTTCTGCTTAAAACCCTTGGCAACCAGCCTAGATTTAAATGTCTGAATAAACCGATCTGTATTGTATTTTCTTCTAAACACCCACTTACAACCTATTGCTTTTGATCCTTGGGGCAAGTCTACTAAAACCCATGTTTGATTAGATATTAATGATTCAAATTCATCATTTATAGCCTCTTTCCAAAAGGCTGCATCTCTTGAAGTCATTGCTTCGTTTAGACTTTTAGGATCATCCTCAACATTCAACAATATGGGTATTTTTTTAAGAACCTTTTTTCTATTTCCTTCGACTAAAAATATAATAGATTGAGATGAAATAAAATTAGAGCCTAGAATCTTTTCTTTTCTTACTCTTTGGCTTTTCCTTGGTTCATTAATAGTTTCAAACTGTTTTCTTTTCTCACCTTGAGAATGACTAGTAGCCGGATTAGAGAAAGGTGCTTGATCATTCTCGTTTCCAGACATTGAGTAGTCGTTATAAAATTTATTTACTATAAATTCAACATCTCTAGACGCAACTATTGTATTTGTGTCTAAATGAAGCAACCTTTGAATTTTCTACATATCCTACAAATATGCTTTTAATTCTTCTTGGACCCAACTTGGATCTCTTAGGGTCCAGTGCCTTGTAAAAGGCTACACAACCCCATACTCTCAAATATGACAAATTTGGTTTTCTTCCTTTCCAAATTTCATATGGTGACACATGAGTCTTTGTAGATGTAATTCTATTGTGTATATGGCGTGCAGTAAACAATGCCTTACCCCATAAATATTTTGGAGTATTAGCATTAATCATTATAGAATTAATCATTTCAGTGAGTGTCCTATTTTTCCTTTATGCCAAGCCATTTTGTTGTGGTGTATAGGGTGCAGTTCTTTGATGTACAACACGATGCTCTTCACAAAAAATATCAAATTCATGTGAAAAATATTCACCACCTCTATCACTACGAAGACATTTAATTTTCCTTCCCTTTTGGTTTTCAACTTCAGCCTTATAGAGCTTAAAACACTCAAAAGCTTCATCTTTATTAGACAATAAATAAACATAAGTGAACTTAGAACAATCATCTATAAATGTGATAAAATATCTTTTTCCTCCTCTTGTTAAAACACCATTAAATTCACATATGTCATAATGTATTAAGTCTAATAAATTTGTATTTCTTTCGGCAGTTGGAAAAGGTTTCTTAGTCATTTTCGCTTAAATACATGTTTCACATTTATCGTTATAATCATCATTGCAAGCAATTAAACCAAGTGTGCGCATGTATTTTAAAGATCTAAAATTTATATGTGCTCAATGTAAATGTCATAAATGAGAGGAAGATTCAACAATATAAGCAGAAAAATTCACTTTATTATTAATACTTAGTTTGAACATCCCATCACAAGAATACCCCTTCCCAACAAACATCCCATTTTTCGACATTATTAACTTGTCGGATTCTAGAACAGTCTTTATACCGTTCTTACATAATAAATTTGCAGACACAAGATTCTTTCTAATTTATGGAACATGCAGTACGTTAAGCAACGTCAATTTCTTCCCAAAAGTAAACTGAAGTTCAACGGTTCCTTTCCCTAGAACTTTGGCGGAATTATGATTCCCCATTAAAACCTCTTGATTGTTCGTTGATGCTTCATATGTCTTGAATTGTGTCTTGTCATTGCACACATGTATAGTAGCCCCTGAGTCGAGCCACCAATCAGAGGATTTTATTGCCGCTGCCATATGCAGTTGGGTAATCATGCCAATATGCATCATTGATACCATTGCAACAATATTTTATTGGTCTTATTTCCACCATATTTGCGCTATTGGTCTTATTGGCCTATTCCTCACTTGCTTTTCTGTGTCTACAATCACGAATGTAATGGCCTTTCTTTCCACAATGGTAGCAGACACCATTTGCATTCTTTTGATTGTTGTTGGAATTGGACTTCTTAAAATTCCCTTTGTCAATTTTGACTTTGAAGTTCTTTTGATATTTGTTTCCTTCGACAATGTGAACTTTAGAGGAATCTTGATTTGCAAAATTCTTATCACGATTTCGAGTTTCCTCTTCAATTTGAATACCCTTTTGCAAATCCTCCAAACTAATATCTTCCACCATGTGTAGAAGTTTCTTTCTATAGTTATTCCATGTTTGGGGTAATTTTACCATAATAGCCCCAACTATCATAGAATTCGGAATAACTATTTTAAGTTCACGAAGCTTTGAGACCAAGACAAATAATTCATGAACTTGGTCTAGGATGGGTTTGTTACCAAACATAGTGAATTCATAATATTTGAACATTAAAAATTTATCGGTACCTCTTTTCTCCGTTGTGTACTTGTATTCAAGTGCTTCCCAAATTTCTTTTGGAGATTGAATGTGTGTGTACAGGTCATATAAGCGATAAGATAAAGTGCCCAAGATGTGTCCTCGACATACCAATTCATCTTCTTCACGTTTCTTTCGATCAGCAACTATTTTGTCTGAGTCTTTGTCACTTGGTTCACGAATAGGCTCCAATTTCGGATCCAACACATATATGACATTTAGAACAGTAAGCATGAAACACATCTTGTCCTTCCATCGGGTGAAATTTGATCCATCAAATTTGTCTAGCTTGTAGACATCTTGATTGATAATCTTCAAATCCATGTTATCAGATTTGTTCTCCATGATGATAATAACACTTTAAGATTGTTAGTGAAAATGTAGAAATATAGAAAATAATCCGAATGATGACTTTGAGGTACGACTTGAATCGTTTCCTTAAAGTGTTATTTTCCCCCACTCGAATGAGTTTGCTAAAGAGTTCTTGGCAAGTCACTTCCAGGATACAACAAAGTATGGAATATTCGATTAGCAAAACCGAATTGTATTCCCTTAGAAATAACTAGAAAGAAATTGTATGAATGTGATGGAGAGAAAAGAGAGCAAGGAATGTAGAAACAAATTTCTGAAAATTATGTGTGAAACATTATGCCACAATAGGTATTTATAGGCACTAAAGTACCCGTTCATCGAGTCCTAACATTTAAGTTGAAGATATACAACTCTTCTTAAAAGTGTTGATTCAAAAGACATGTCTTTTTTTTAGAATTTTCAGAATATAAATATTGACTAATTATATCTTTTAATTCTACTCATACAATTTGAGTAAGCATCATGTCTTTTAACTAAAAGTTGTAACCATTCAACTAATTACATTTGTTGCGCACTACAGCACCCTTTATCATACACACACACGCTGCACAATGCAGCACCAAATCATTATATATATATATATATATATATATATATATATATATATATATATATATATATATTGTGACAACCCGTCCCTGAAAATTATAAGTGAGTATACGAAAATGCCCTTCGAGGCATATGTTTTGGCCATTGTTGATTTCCGTGTCGTGTCACGTAAGACTCATTTTCTTGGTATATCCTCGTAGTACTCGTCATTACGGACGCGTGGGCGCAAACAATTTGTGATTTGGAGTTATAACGAAGGAGATATTAACGTTTAGAGTCGGGGACATTTTAATAATTTAATTAATTTCTGGAATACCCCAGAAATTTTGAAGAAAAGCCCAAGCATTGGTTGGAGCATCGGAGTTGATTTGAGGACGAATCGACGAACACCTATTCTAGGGTTCTGTACATATTTTGATGAATTGAGGTGTTTCCAGGCCAAATTGGCCTTGGTCACAGGTATGAAAGTTACTGTACTCATTGAGATCTTCATTTATGCAAAATTTGGTAATTTTTGGAGATAGTTGGGTTTTCCGGCAAGTCGGGGCGGCCGACCGCCACACGCGGTGACGCGTGCGGTGGCACGTGGCCAGTGGGCCGTCAATATTATTCTTAGGCTATGTTTGACGCCTTAAAGTCAGTTTTGATAATCGAATAACGTAGATTGATCGATTGAACCAAATTCCATTACGGTACGTGGTTAGGTGAAAATATGAATCGACGATCCGACCGTTGGATCGTCACCAAACTTTGATACGTTGTAATACATAATATATGAAGAGATAGGAACTTACGGATCGGGAATCCGATGAACGGATCTTCCCGAATTGGATTTGAAAGTTCATAAAATAAAATGTTAACCGCCATGGTTTTGGCAATTGGCGGAGATCCGACCGTTGGATCGTATTGAAATTTTAGTATGTTATTTTAGAAATATAACGTGTATCTCTGGAGTTACGGATCAAAAATCTGAGATGCAGATCTTCCGAATCAAGTTATGTAGGGGTGTGACCCTACCGTCGAACTTTGATCGACGGTTGACTTTTGGTCAATGGATCTTAAACCATTCTAAAATGTCCTGGAGGATATGTTATTTGTGAGTTATATATTCTAGTGATAAGAGTTCTGAGATTTGATTCGATAATTGGTCACATGCGCCGATCGTTCGGGATGCCTCGATGCTCATGTTAGGGAATCGTAGCTCGGCTTCCAGGTGAGTGGGCATTTTGATTTTCTATATATGTATATGCCTTGTTTTTTCCCAGAAAAAAGTCACATAATTGGTTATATCCTTTGAAATATTATGTTAAGTGTTCATACGTTAGATTACGTACTTATTAGTTGCATATACTATGATTTGAATGAGTTTTAGATTGCATTATGCCATACCCATTTGCATATTACCTACCTATAATTGTCGTGAATGCTTGAAGTGCTAAGGTGAGCGTGGGACGCACAGGTGAGTTTATGGTGTTATTTGAAATGATTAGGTTAGGGCATGATTATATTGTGTTTTACGCAACTCCGACATTGTCGTACAGGTTGCCATAGTAGGTAACTCCGACATTGTCGTACAGGTTGCCTATGAGTTGTACAGGTTGCGTTAGGCAACTCCGACTCATGTGATATCATAGATTGATTTATGTGTCGTACAGACCACTATAGGTGGTTCTGACACAGTTTTGTCGTACAGACCACTAGAGGTGGTTCCGACATAGTTTGTCGTACAGACAACAATAGGTGGTTCTGACACAGTCTAATTGTACATACCACTATAGGTGGTTCTGACTTATGTGCGGGCACATGTGATGATCTATAGATTCAGCCGTACAGGCCATTATAAGTGGATCCGGCTGACACATTATTATTTAGCGTTTTGGTTCAACTGTTTGGCTAGATTATTTTTAGGGTATTTTGCAGGATTTACATGTTGGGATTTCTGGATTATGGAAATGATCTTGAGACATATATATTTGTGTATATTATAATTTCTGGGAAATTATACAGAATTTACGGCGAGGTGTTACACTTTTGATAATGTAGAAAAGTTTTGAAAAGCTTTGTTTTCGCCCACTCACATTTTCTTGTTTTGCGCCCCTCCAGGTTTAAACTGCTAAAGGTTCGTATCGACGAGGATTCGTGGCATATTCCAGTTTAGATGGGTACATCTGAGGGTATGATTCTTACCCACACTACTGTGTTTTACTTATGCTCTGACATCGCGTGTGAAATGGGCTCAATCCCGCTCACCGCGCACTTCTGCTCTTGGACACTTTAGGTTTAAATTTATTCACATTTACACATCAGCACACTTTATGGCTACGTCAGCTTCTAGCTGTTGGCCAGCACGGCTCGATTCGAAGTCCTAGTGGACGTTCTGGGTCAGGGTATGTCAGTTTGGTTTGAGAGCATAAGTTTGGGCAGTATGACATTCATCACACGCGTGATGTGAGCATTTTCGGTTCTTGAGTTTAATGCTCGAATCTTGCCACCTCGTCGGATACGAAAAATGTGTTAGTTTTCTTGAGTTTTGAGTAGCTTCGTCGACTTGTTGACTTTTTAGAAAGTCACTTTGGCGAACCTCTATAGAGTTTAAGTAAAGAAATTCTTTACCAAGGGAAAGATGTGGATTTGAGAGAAGTTGATGGCTTTAAAGCAGGGCTAATATATTGATATTTGTGGATCACTCGGGGAATTGTAAACCAATTCCATCATTATTTTCCAGCCAGTAGTATTAAATTTGCGAGATTGGAAATCCGGAATAGTTTTGATTCCTTGGTAGTACCCGTTAGCATGCCATTTATTTAGGATTTCTACGAAGCTTACTTCATCGAGATTCCAAGATTGTCGAAGGCGAAGACATGGTACTAAAGTAGTCCTAGAAGACAATCACTTATGGTTCCCGATAGTAGTCGTTTTCTCAACTGTTTTGGTTATCATTTCAGATCTTCAGGAGAATGATCGACTTCCGTTAAGCCATTTTAAGGTAGATTATTAGTAAATTCCTATTTCTGATTTTGGGACTTCTTAACCATTAGTAGTTTCCAAATTCTTTTGGTGATGTACTCGTCATTTTGATGAGTATATGCACCTAAGTATGAGTTATTATACCTATGATTAGTTTGAATCTTCGAAGTAGTGAGTATATTCCCTAGAATTTTGAAAATCCCCTACAGGATCAGTTCCTTCTTAGTCATTTAAAACCATCTACCTAAGTGAATTCTAGCCTGTAATTGGTCTATGGTGGCGCTTCTAATTGACGATATTGTTCGATATCCAGGAACTGTCAACCAATATCCAAGAGGTATGATTTCTGATACCGGACACATGTGATAGTATCTGGGAGTGATATCTTATGCGGAATATTGGTTCACAGTTTCAGGGTAACGAATAATATTGAAATGTCATAAATTTGTTAATTAGAGCTCGACTAGTAGACTGATTAACAGTGGTTGCTGAAGTTGAAGAAACTAAGTCTCCTATTTAGGGAACTTCGAACCTTAGAATTGGACCTAGAATCTAGTCACTTCCTTAAGTGATGATTAAAGCTATTATCCTCTACTTCGAGTTGACGATCTAGCTGACCTATCCTCGTAACTTGAGTTTCTTCCTTAATGTGCCTACTTTGTAGTGGCCTTTTCGACGACTTTCTTATTTACCTTGGTAGTGAGACCATATTCTTTAAATATCATCTTTGTTTAGAGTGGTACTTAAACTCAGAATATGTGATCTTCACAAATGATATTCTTTTCTTATTCCAAAAGAATTTTGAGAATAAAGGTTGAAATTCTCACAAAGTGCTGTGAATTCGAGATATCCTTGATCTTGTCAATTTTATCGACAATTTGTTAATGATTCTTAGATTATAGTATCCTTCCTCATCTTTCAGCCGAAGAAGTTAGTCTAGTTTGGAAGGTTGGATATGAATAAAGTTTCTGACAACCGAATTATTGTCTCACATCACCATCACTTACATTTTTCGATGACGTTAATTTTTGAAAATTCGTGATGACATATCCTAGGATATGTCAGCCATGCAAAAGTAGCACGACAGATTACCATTTATATTTCCAATGTATAGCACTGTTGGAATGAGCCATCGTATCCATGACTTAAAGTCAACAATTATTATCTTTGCTTGAAAATCGAGTGACATTTCTTTGTGAAGAACGTGTTCCAAAATCTTTATCAACATTAGATTTTTCAAGTACATATTCACTGAGAAGAATTGGATTTCTACTCTTACACTTTTGTACATCATTTCTTTGTGCAAAATTAGTGATTGTTACCATCGCACAAGATATAATTACTCTTGAACATTTTCAGCAATTCCTATCCTATTTCAGCTGGAGTTCACTAGCATTAATTGATATTATTCCTGAGTTGTCAAGAGTTGTTCGAATGGTTATAATCACTTCTTGTGTTCGATCGGAGGTGGATAATCATCACTATAAGTTTCCTTTATGAGCTGAATTGTGCATATAGAGAAAGTGAAAATCAATAATCATGATGCTGAACCAATGCTACGCTTATATGGTGTTTCATTTCAGTGGTAGCTTTACTCAAGTGGAAGGTAGGGCTTTCTAGTCCCAAAGCTTAAAGTTGATATTGACGATGTTTTCTTTTCTTAAGATGAGCACTAAGATTTCAACAACAAAACACTTGTGAAGCCAACTAAGATAGAGGTGGACTGTTGTTAACTTCTCTGCACGTCGTGATCTATAAGCTCTTGTTCGTGATTTGATCAAATGTGGAGATATGAAAGGAATTAAAACTGAGGCTCCATTTGAGGTGTTTGAAAAGAATTCTCAGTCTAGGCATGCTTCGCCTTTAGTTAGAGTAGAAAAGATGATTGAGAAAATAAATTCCAAACTTCCTAGATAGTCACAGTTTCTTATATGTTTTCTAGCAGCGAATGGTGACATTATAAGAGAGCTACTTCTAGATTTCTATGTTAGTTAGGCAAACAGAAACCAGACCAGATTAGCATCTTGGCATAATTCTCTCTATGTGCTACTCGTTTCACTTCCAAGTCTTTGGAAGTCTTTTAAGAGGTTATGAATACTGGGTTTTGTTTAGTATCACATTACTACCCTGAGACTAACGAATAGTCTAAAACTAGTTGCTCAGACTTTAGTGGATGTGATACATTTTGTTTGTTCCACTATTAGTTTAATTGCAACATAACACTATCTTTAAATAAATTATGTGCAATATATGGTTTACCAAAAGAGTATTGTGAACATGTATTTGAATGACCGAGGTTGTGATATGGAAAGTTATGATATTGATGATATTGCCTGAGGAGATAGTACGTGAGCACAATTCAGGTTTTGTTCTGACGAGGTATGTTTATTTCCCAATGAGGAGCAAGATGATAATATTGCATCCTCGGGAATTTCTCACTAGCTTGTTGGGTTCATGAAGCTAATGGGCAAGACCACCTATCTACGACAACACCTATTAGTTAGCTCTAGTTCGGACTTCTCCTAGAAACTTGTGACACGACAAATGTTTGACGAAGTTCATTTTATTGTGAGTTTTAATTTTTCGTACAAACATTTTTCTACGAGATTATTCTATTTATATGAGTATTTCTGCTATTGCCAAGATTAGGTGAGTTAGTTCTACTCTTGATTTTAAACTCTCAAAACAAGTGTTTGAATGGTAAGTTTTTATGTATGTATATCTAATTTCAATATGTGATATATATATATATATATATATATATATATATATATATATATATATATTTTCTTATGTTAGTATGTAGTAGTTGGTGTTTTCGACTTTACGGTTTTACGAATGTTATACTGCTATCTTTCAAGGAAGGAAGAAGGTATGAGTTTGGAGGCATGAAAGAGGAATAATTACAATCCGGTCGCGACGGAATGGCACTCTCTTTTATGCAGCCGCTCTAACTTGATTTCTTCCTCGGGTAAGTATTTAGATAGTTATGCTTTTCCTACGTTTGAGAAGTTATATTTTACAAGATATTTAAAATTTCGGGGAGGAAATTTTTAAAGGGGGGAAGATTGTGACGACCCGTCCTTGAAAATTATAATTTTTATAATTTTAATAAGTGAATATACGAAAATGTCCTTCGAGGCATATGTTTTGGCCATTGTTGATTTCTATGTCGTGTCAAGTAAAACTCGTTTTCTTGGTATATCATCGTAGTACTCGTCATTACGGACGCGTGGGCTTAAACAGTTCGTGATTTGGAGTTATAACGAAGGAGATATTAACGTTTAGAGTCGGGGACGTTTTAATAATTTAATTAATTTCTGGAATACCCCAGAAATTTTGGAGAAAATCTGGGGGAGCCAGATGTGTGGCTCAGATTAAAGGAAGGAGGAAATGGATGGTGGAGATGCAATGGAAAGAAGATAGATCAAAGGTGGGCGCTGCCCAGTTAGAAGAGGAGAAAGGGAGAGTGACGAATCAGAATCAGAGGAAAGGAGGGAAAGGAGAAAAAAAAAAATAGGGGAGAACGGCTAACCCGTACACACCCCCTTGGGACCCGACCCGTGCGCCATTTTCCTAGCACTTTACCGTCATTTTGCCAGTGATCCACACTTCACCACCACATGTAAACTAACCCTCATCCTTCCCTCTTTCAGTCTCATCCAAACTTCACTGGGTTTCACCATGTTTTTGTGAAGAACCGAGACTACAAAACTGTGGGTGCCGCGAAGCCCTTTGGCCAAAATCCACCAAATCTGAAATGATTCCATTCAATTACCACCACTAGGACACTCTGCTAGAACCCAGGAACAAAGCCCAAGCATTGGTTGGAGCATCAGAGTTGATTTGAGGACAAATCGACGAACACCCATTCTAGGGTTTTGTACGGATTTTGATGAATTGAGGTGTTTCCAGGCCAAATTGGCCTTGGTCATAGGTATGAAAGTTACTCTACTCATTGAGATCTTCATTTCTGCAAAATTTGGTAAGTTTTGGAGATAGTTTGGTTTTCCGGCAAATCGATAATGTGGATCTCTGGGAGTTATGGATAAGAAATTTGAGATGCAGATCTTCCGAATCGAGTTATGTAGGGGTGTGACCCTACCGTCGAACTTTGATTGACGGTTGACTTTTGGTCAATGGATCTTAAACCATTCTAAAATGTCCTGGAGGATATGTTATTTGTGAGTTATGTATTCTAGTGATAAGAGTTCTGAGATTTGATTCGATAATTGGTCACAGGCGCCGATCGTTCGGGATGCCTCGATGCTCGTGTTAGGGAATTGTAGCGCGGCTTCGAGGTGAGTGGCCATTTTGATTTTCTATATATGTATATGCCTTGTGTTTTCCCAGAAAAGACATATAATTGGTTATATGCTTTTTAATATTATGTTAAGTGTTCATACGTTCGATTATGTACTTATTAGTTGCATATACTATGATTTGAATGAGTTTTAGATTGCATTATGGCATACCCATAAGCATATTACCTACCTATAATTGTCGTGAATGCTTGAAGTGCCAAGGTGAGCACGGGACGCATAGGTGAGTTCAGGTGAGTTTATGGTGTTATTTGAAATGATTAGATTAGGGCATGATTATATTGTGTTTTACGCAACTCCGACATTGTCGTACAGGTTGCGTTAGGCAACTCCGACTCATGTGATATCATAGATTGATTTATGTGTCGTACAGACCACTATAGGTGGTTCCGACACAGTTTTGCCGTACAGACCACTAGAGGTGGTTCCAACATAGTTTGTCGTACAGACCACTATAGGTGGTTCTGACACAGTCTAGTCGTACGGACCACTATAGGTGGTTCCGACTCATGTGCAGGCATATATGATGAGCTATAGATTCAGTCGTACAGGCCACTATAAGTGGATCCGGCTGACACATTATTATTTAGCGCTTTGGTTCAACTGTTTGGCTTGATTATTTGTAGGGTATTTTGCAGGATTTACATGTTGGGATTTCTGGATTATGGAAATGATCTTGAGACATATATATTTGTGTATATTATAATTTCTGGGAAATTATATAGAATTTATGGCAAGGGGTTACACTTTTGAGAATGTAGAAAGGTTTTGAAAAGTTTTGTTTTCGCCCACTCACATTTTCTTGTTTTGCGCCCCTCCAGGTTTAAACTGCTAAAGGTTCGTATAGATTCGTGGCATATTCCAGTTTAGGTGGCTGCATCTGAGGGTATGATTCTTACCCACACTACTGTATTTTACTTACGCTTTGACATCGCGTGTGAAATGGGCTCAATCAGGCTCACCGTGCACTTCTGCTCTTAGACACATCAGCACACTTTATGGCTACGTCACCTTCCAGGTGTCGGCCAGCACGACTCGATTCGGAGTCTTAGTGGACGTTCTGGGTTGGGGTGTGTCATATATTATATTCATATGTACACATATATAACATATATATAAATTATAGTATGTCATATGCTGCAATGCTTCATTTGAAGAGAAGCAACGGTTGGGCAAATACCCAACTTTTCAACCAACAAATATATGAATATATTCTTGAAATATTCAACAAGTAGTTCAAGGGGTAATAGCTTTAACTCGTCAATGGAGGAGGAGGAGGGGGTGGTGATCTCTATAGCCATAACAGATATCGGACAAGTCAGTTGGACGGTTTAGGAGGCTCAAGAACAGGTTGTGTTTGGGCTAACATTTGAACGTTGGGCCTAGAGATTTTGCCCGAGGCCCAGTGGCGAGCCCACGCCAGATCCTCCAGGCAAGTTAACGGCCCCCATTAATGCATAGGCTACAGGCCTACAGCCAGAAAACAAGTGATGAAGACCCACCAGCTGCCAGCCCAAAAAGTACTTTACAAAGGCAGTGCCAGTAAATAACCAGCGGTATGATAACTTCCAGTGGCTTTCTGGCAAGAGCCAAACTGCCAGCAGTCAAGCCAGTTTTTCTATAAAGGGGGAAGAGGACCCAAAGACAAGGAAACTCAACCAATCAAACAAACATACAACTTGCCTCTCTCAGTCAAGCCAAAATACTCAGAAAGCTGCGCCTTGCCCAGACTTTACTCTTCCTGAAGCCTTAGAACTTCCAGACTAGGATAACCTCCTCCCGTGTAAAAGCTCTGCTACCTTTCGTCAAAATGATGTAGTATCGATTCCCTCGTAGATCTGTTCATCTCTCATTCTCTTTAGCACTTAGAAACCCTTTGCAATCATAAAAGAAGAGAAGATGCTCAAGATTCAACGTTGCCCGACAAGGTTAAATCTTGCCCGACTCTCTGTGTGTTGTCTTTTAATCGGTAGATTTAGCATTATAATGTATTTCTCAGTATATATGCAAGTCATTTCTAAACTCTTATCTGTTCAAATCATCATAGAACCTCAGATCTAAAGTCGTTGTGATCATAAGAGAGTAAAATGGGCCAGAGCCCATGATATGATCAGATTTGATTACCATCCTTCGAGCATACAAGTTAGATAAAAGTCCTTGATCTCAAGGCATAAAAAAGAACTTAATCTAGACTTAACCCATCTACGACAATCCTTTGATAAACAAGAAGTTAAGATAACTTGGGGCGCAAGTAATCAACCCAAATCAACGTGTTCTACGTCTGCCATATAAGAGATGGCAGTGGCACGCCTCCGCACATAGTTAGTATTGATTATGAGCCTCAAGGCCTATACTTAAGGCCCCACAAAGGCACCTTTCAGAACTAACTATAAACTCATGTTGAAGCCTTTTTTACGCATGAGCCTGATAACCAACCCAAGTGCCAATCCCTCGGGGAATTGTGTGCTCGAGCCAGGAACCTCCGCCACCCGGGATTTCTTGCCCGACCATAGTTTTGGCACGTCCAGTGGGATACTATCTTGTATGCCAAGAAGATGAAGGAGAGAACAAATCTCCAGCCAGGGGGCAAGTCAGAAACAACCCTAGTACATTTCAAGAAACAATATGGCAAATTTCCCTGAAGAAAACATCCAAGACACCATAAGGGCTATTTTGAAAAACATAGAGCAAAGCCTTTTGAATGTGGAAAAGAGTACGAGCAGGATGTGTTCCTTAACGAGAAGTCAGGGAGGACTAGATCTGGAATACCCTATTTTAGAAAATGATCGTATTGAAGGAGTAAGGAATGAAGCCAACCCTATGGAAAGACTAGTTCTGCCTATACTTGAAACAATAAAAAAAGAGGAGAACGAGGAAAAGGTAAGAGTTCGCCAGTGGTTGTTAAAAGAACCAGAGTTGCCCGACCACCTGTCAGTCAATGAGGGAGGGCAATGTGAACCAAAGATAAAGTGGTTGCTAGAAAATCCACAGGCTAGTGCTGCTCTTTCCCTACAAGTCATGTTGAATATGATCAATTTAACGTGGGCAGAAAAGGGAAAGGGGAAGGCCACATGGAAGGTGAAGGCCGAAAGAAGGCCAATTGACAGATCCATGGAATGAGCTATCAGGGTGCCTGATAAACCCAAAGCCACCATAGTTAGAAGAGTGGTGCTATGCAGTAGATGCCACTCTGAATGTGAGTTGGAGATGCCAGCAACATGAGCAATCATTGATCAGGAGCTGGTCAAAAGAAGAGAGAGAGATGAGCAGGAAAGGCGCAGAAGCATTATGCGGTTAAGAGAACAAAAAACATCTTGGAACGTCTTCCAGAGGCTGGGGGGAGATTCCTAGCCTAAAAACTTGTCAGAAGTCTTCAGGAACTATGAAGCTTCAGAGGAGGTGGAGGATAAAGAGGCCAAAGTACCGAGGTGGAAAGAAACGAAGCCACCTCAACTAGGCTATACCGGCGGAGATGTCCGAATGAGAGGGAGGACGGTGGATCCAATAGCAAAAAAGAACCTCACTCGACTCGGCGAGAAGGTGGTTTGTAGTCGGGAAAGATGGAAGGCCCGTCAAAGAAATGGGGGCATTCATGATTATGAGGGTTCAGAGGCAGCATAAAGCACATATGAACTCATTGAAAGCCCATGCCACTTCAGAGACTTCAGGAAACATAAAATTGGAAAGTATTCCTCATATGGAGGGAAACCAACCCCGCTGGAAAAGTAAGAGAGAAGTCAAGAAAGCAAACAATAAGAATGGGGGAGAATGAGATTATGTACCGCCAAGCCCTCATCACGAGAAGTACAGAATCTTGAGGAGAGCTCAAGAGGATGTAGTAATGATGCCAACCCCAAGGTGGAGCCCGGAGCCAATCTGCTTTGGAACTATTTCACCTGAAAGAGGACTGCCCGCACCATTATTGATAGAGACTGTCTGTGAGGTACCGAGACAGATACCAAACTTTGGAATCACCAATGAAGAGGAACTCCCTGAGATGATGTTGCCCGAAGAAGCGCAAGCATGGATAGACGAATTCATGAATAACATTTGGGGGAAAGAAGGGAACTTAACCGGACCGAGCAATTTCCACGTAAACATGACGTACGTTTTATCAGCCATGTTTCGTGCTGAGCATGATCAACCCCTACAATGGAGGGTGATTACTTGGCAGCGGAGCCTATGATGGCACATGTTAATGTTGAAAAGGTCGGGCAAGGGGAGTCTAGCCAAGCGGAGTTGCCTGGGCAACAAGAGTAGAGGTCGGAAAGGATATTCTCGGATAAGATGGTGTTCATTCACCCAAATCCAATTCTGGCCAACCATCTTAAACCTATATACGTGACTGCTCACTGGAGGGAATACCCTTTAAGAGGGTGTTGATAAATGGAGGGGCTGCAGTGTACATGCTCCTGTACAAGAAGATGAAAAAGATGTGCAGAGGTGAAGAAGACCTCATCCATACAGATCTTACGGTGTCTAGCTTCTCAGGAGCTATTACCAGAAACCATGGGATACTACCGTTGGAAGTCGACTTGGGGTCGAAGCAAATCATGTTAGCTTTCTTTGTGGTGGACAAAACTTCCACCTATGGGGCATTATTGAGCAGAGACTGGATTCACCAGAGTCTTTCTGTGTCATCCACCTTACACCAACAAGTGGCTGTCTATCACGAGAAAGGGGAGACAAGATCTGGCTTTTGGGAGATGGTTGAGGCCAAATCAAGGCCTTTCTTACCTATGGCCAACGTTGCAGAGGCCAACTTCTACGATCCCAGTATCGGGATTCTTCAATGTACAGGAGCTGACAAGAACGGCCGTCCGACTAAGGTGACGGCCCAAAAGCTTTTGGATTAATGACTGTCTCTTACCAGGGAAGAGTGGGATAGACCCTATATCATCCTAAAACCCCAACAGCCTTAATGTCAGAGCAAAAGAGGAAGGACCAAGTAATAGCAGTCAGGTCATTGATAAAAAGACTGTTGGTATATGGGAGAGAAAAGAGACAGGAGAAAGAAAACTCAACTGGAGAAGAAGAAAGTTGGAACACGGGAACTGTGATCAACCAGGAGGAGTCTTTTGCGGGGGAGTTAGAAGCAGCCATCCAGATAGCTGAATGTGTATATGATTTGGATGGGCCAGAAGATCTGCCCGATAATCCAGAGCTGGTGGAATTTTTGTGTGCAGAACTAAATAAGCCAGCTCCTGAGGTACAGGATCCCTTGGAAGTCATTGACGTAGGAACCAAGGAAGATCCAAGACCAATACAGATTAGTGGTTTGTTGGAGACCAAAGATCGGGCAAAGATTGTTGCTCTTTTGCATGAATTCAAAGACTGTTTTGCTTGGCACTACACCGAGATGCCGGGTTTGGACCCAACCTTAGTAGAACATAGGATGCCTATTAAGGAGGGGTTTAAACCTGTCAAGCAGGCGCCACGAAGAATGTCAAAGGAGATTGAGGATAAGGTCAAGGAAGAAATTGAGAGGCTGGTAAAGGCTGGATTTATTAGGCCTGCCAAATACGTTGAATGGTTGGCCAACATTGTACCAGTTTTAAAAGCTATACCTAAAGCAGTAAGATGTTGTGTTGACTATCGAAATATTAATGGAGCCACGCCTAGAGATGAGTACCCCATGCCTATGGCAGATCTGTCCATAGATGTGGTTGCTAAGCATAATGTTTTATCTTTTATGGATGGGAATGCTGGATACAATCAGATAAAAATGGCTAAAGAAGATATACATAAAACAGCTTTTAGGTGTCCAGGCCAAGTCAGAGCATATGAGTATGTGGTGATGCCATTCGGGCTCAAAAATGCTGGGGCAACTTACCAAAGGGCAATGAACGCCATTTTTCATGATTTAATCGCCCATAGCATGGAGGTATACATTGATGACATCATGGTAAAATCTAAAACTGAAGAGCAGCATTTGATTGACCTTAGACAGGCCTTGATAAGGATGCGGATCCATAAGCTGAAAATGAATCCAAAGAAGTGTGGGTTCGGGGTGAGATCGGGCAAATTTTTGGGATTCCTCGTCCATCAAAGAGGAGTGGAAGTTGATAAAAACAAAGCTCGGGCAATAATGGAATCACCTTCCCCTACCAACAAAGTACAACTTCAGAGGTTGCTAGGGAAAATCAACTTCTTGAGAAGATTTATTGCCAATCTAGCGGGCAAAATTCAACCACTAACTCTTCTACTAAGGCTGAAGGACAAAGAGGAATTTGAATGGGGACCTCCACATCAAGAGGCTTTTGATAGAATAAAAGCCTACTTAGCTTCTCCACCAATACTTATGCCACCTAAAAAAGGGAAACCATTGAAACTTTATATTTCTGCTTCAGAGAAATCAATCGGGAGCATGCTAGCTCAGAATAATGAAGGTGGGAAGGAACAAGCTATATACTACCTCAGTAGAGACAAGATACACCTCTGTAGAGAAATTATGTTTAGCTTTGTACTTTACTGCCTGCAAGTTAAGGCATTACATGCTACCTTGCCACATCCACATCATTGCCAGAACTGATGTAATCAAGTACATGCTATCAAAACCAATGCTGACTGGAAGAATTGGAAAGTGGATTTTAGCATTATTAGAGTACAACTTTCAATATGTTCCCTAGAGGGCAGTTAAAGGACAAGCGATTGCAGACTTCTTGGTAGAACATCAAGAACCTCAAGAAGAAAGTGTCAACATTCCAGGAACTCTGAAGGTAGCCAGTCTTTGGATCCCTCCAATTAAAGGCCACTTAGGCAGAGAAGAATGGATTCAACCAGAGATGAAGAGAATATCTAGCCTGTGGATTACTCCCTGGAGGTTATATTTCGACGGGTCTTGTACTCAAAATGCTGCTAGAGCTGGAGTCGCCATTATTGATCCTAGTGGCAACTACCATTGTTATTCTTTCCTCTTAGATTATCAAGAAACTACTAACAATTGGGCAGAATATGAGGCATTGATAATCGGCCTAGCGATCTTGATGGAGTTGGGGGCAACTGAAGTTGAAATATTTGGTGATTCGGAATTAGTGATCAATCAACTGAATGGAGAGTATAAATGTAGACACATTGCCATGGCTGGTTATTACCTAGTAGCCACTCAGTTACTAAGCTATTGGGGTGCTGAGATATCAGCCAGTCATATCCCTAGAGAAACTAATGCAGTTGCCAATGAAATGGCACAATTAGCCTCTGGAGTGGCAATCCAGGAAAAGAACTTTAAGGGAGACATAGAAGTCCAAAGAAGAAACCTTCCCTCCATCTTAGAACGAGGATTCAGTTTGGATGTAATGACTGGAGAAGTGGAGGTTGAAGATTGGAGAACACCTATTTTGAGATACTTGAAAGACCCATCATTCCCCATAAAGAAGGAGGATAGACGGCGGGCAACGAAATATGTTTTGTGGGGAAAGAATCTGTTAAGAAATACTCCAGATGGGCTAATGCTTAAGTGCTTAGGCGAGTAAGAATCGATGAGGGTAATGGTTGAGGTACATGAAGGGATCTGTGGAGCACATCAAGCAGGGACTAAGATGAGATGGCTTCTCAGAAGATACGGTTACTTTTAGCCCAAAATGGAAAAAGATTGCAAAGCTTATGCCCAAGGATGTGAAGAAGGCCAAAGACATGGGCCGCTCCAGCATATACCTACCCTTGAACCCCGTGGTTAAACCTTGGCCTTTCAGAGGATGGGCCATGGACTTCATCGGGCAAATTTACCCAGCTTCTAGCAAAGGCCATACTTTTATAATTGTGGCTACAGACTACTTCACTAAGTGGGTGGAAGCTTCAGCTGTCAAGACTATCACTTCAGCTGTAGTCACAAAGTTTATTGAGAATAAGATCCTGCATAGGTTTGGGGTGCCCGAAACAATTGTCACAGACCGAGGACCATCTTTCATTTCAAAGGAAGTAGAGGAGTTTGCTCGCAGATTCAGCATAAAAATGATTCAGTCCAACCCGTACTACCCCCAGTCAAATGGTTAGGCAGAGGCCAGCAACAAGATCTTAGTGAACATTATTAAAAGAACAGTGGTCGAGAATCCAGAGAAGTGGCATGAAAAATTGGGAGATACTTTGTGGGCATATAGAACTTCCAAAATAGCGGCTACTGGGACAACACCCTTTGCTTTGACTTTCGGGCAGGATGCTGTACTTCCCATGGAGATCAATGTGAGTTCGGTTATGATTCAAAATCAATTCGAGCTACACAGTGAAGAATACGTTCAAGACATGTGTCAAGGAATAGAAGACCTCGACATAGTCCGAATCGAAGCTTTGGAAAGAATCCAAGAAGGAAAAAGAGCCGTAGCACCGGCGTACAATAAGAAAGTGAAGTTAAAAACCTTCGAGGAGGGAGAGTTAGTATGGAAAGCGATTCTGCCCTTGGGAGCCCAGGTTAGGGGTTTTGGAAAGTGGAGGCCGACATGGGAAGGGCCTTTCGTCATTAGTCGGATTCTCAGTAAAGGGGGATTCTATTTAGCAGATTTGGAAGGAGGACTGCAGAAAAATCCGATTAATGCTAAGTTTTTGAAAAAGTATCATCTAACCTTGAGGGACGCCAAGGATTGTTACATTGAAGATAATTGAATATTACAAGCAATTTGAAGTTAGCATGTGCAAAAGTTAAAGAAAGAAGAATATTTTCATTTCATCAAATGTGGAAGATACATTTAGTCAAATCAATATTTGCATATCCCTAAAATAAAGTACAATTGTCCAAAAGGAGTAGATTGACATTTTATTCAAAACTTTCCTAAACACTGATGCTACTAGCTAAGTCTGCCCTAGTTTTGTCCGGATCTGCTATGCTCTTATTTCCTTAGCCTGATGAGGTGATCGGGTGGTGCGGCCAACACCATGGTAGATGATCCTGAAGCGTACACCTTTAAAGGGGAGGTGATCGGGTTGTGCGGCCAATATCATGATGGTTGACCCTGAAGCACACACTTATGATGATGAAGTGATTAAGAAGCAGGAGTCGTGAGCCCGAGTAAGGTATGCCGGTATGATCAGGATTACCCGACCAGCCTGCAAAGTGGTGGGAATCCTGAAAAACGAACTGGGCGCAAAGCGCCTAACTGAAGATATTAAGGGAAATGATTGATCCTTAGTGATAATGTTTCTAACACTGGTTAGGGGCATAAAGATCCAGGGAGGCTCTAAGGGATGCAGTCCTTCCTTCATAAAAGGGAATTTGGGTTGATAATCTGTCCGAAGGCGACAGGGACAGTGGAAATCTATGAAGGGACGAGGCATGGTGAAAACTCTTTCACTAAAGAACCTACATGAGAGGTTTTGAATATCCTGGCTGGAATTGGTGAGAAAGAGAGTTGGGGTAATTCTGGAGAATTTTGATGATAAGAGAAGATGGTCGAATGGATTAGTAATTGAATTAAAAAGGGTTTTTATGGAGGTATCAGAGACGGTTGAAATTCCTGGGTAAGTTCAAAGGTCGCGAATGTTTTCAGATGGCCAAACGTTGAGACTGAGAAGTACAAGTTCTGAGGCCGGCGTGCGGAAGCAATCAATGAAGAATGGATGTTCAATCGTTATTAGTGCCTTGGTACGCATGCTTAACAATGATTGAATGGGGCACTATTTGGGCTAACATTTGAACGTTGGGCTTATAGAGAAAGAGGCCCAGAAGAAAGAAAAAGAGAAGAGATTTTGCCCGAGGCCCAGTGGCGAGCCCGCGCCAGATCCTCCAGGCAAGTTGACGGCCCCCATTAATGCATAGGCTACAGGCCTACAGCCAGAAAAGACAAGTGATGGAGACCCACCAGCTGTCAGCCCAAAAAGTACTTTACAAGGGCAGTGCCAGTAAATAACCAGTGGTTTGATAACTTCCAGTGTAACTTTCGGGCTAGAGCCAAACCGCCAGCAGTCAAGCTCGTTTTTCTATAAAAAGGGGGAAGAGGACCCAAAGACAAGGACACTCAACCAATCAAACAAACATACAACTTGCCTCTCTCAGTCAAGCCAAAATACTCAGAAAGATGCGCCTTGCCCAGACTTTACTCTTCCTGAAGCCTTAGAACCTCCAGACTAGGACCTCCCGTGTAAAAGCTCTGCTACCTTCCATCAAAATGTTGTAGTATCGATTCCCTCGTAGATCAGTTCATCTCTCATTCTCTTTAGCACTTAGAAACCCTTTGCAATCACAAAAGAAGAGAAGCTGCTCAAGATTCAACCTTGCCCGACAAGGTTAAATCTTGCCCGACTCTCTCTGTGTTGTCTTTTAATCGGTAGATTAAGCATTATAATGTATTTCTCAGTATATATGCAAGTCATTTCTAAACTCTTATCTGTTCAAAGCATCATAGAACCTCAGATCTAAAGTCGCTGTGATCATAAGAGTGTAAAACGGGCCAGAACCCATGATTTGATCAGATTTGATTACCATCCTTCGAGCATACAAGTTAGATAAAAGTCCTTGATCTCAAGGCATAGAAAAGAACTTAATGTAGACTTAACCCATCTACGACAATCCTTTGATAAACAAGAAGTTAAGATAACTTGGGGCGCAAGTAATCAACTTAAATCAACTTGTTCTACTTCTGCCATATAAGAGATGGCAGTGGCACGCCTCCGCACATAGTTAGTATTGATTGTGAGCCTCAAGGCCTATACCTACGGCCCCACAAAGGCACCTTTCAGAACTAATTATAAACTCCTGTTGAAGCCTCTTTTACGCAGGAGCCCGACAACCAACCGAAGTGCCAATCCCTCGGGGAGCTGTGTGCCCGAGCCAGGAACCTCCGTCACCCGGAATTTCCTACCCGTACAAGTTGGGACTCATATTTCACCACCATCATCATCATTATCACCACTATGATAGAAACGGTAATAGTGCGTGGAAGCACCTACGGCGGAAGATGTTTGACAGCCACAAAACCCGGCATGGCATCAGAGAAAGCAGAGGGAACAAAAAACCAGTGGTAAAAGTGAAAAACATGTTGGATAGTAAGAAGGGGGAGGTTGGGCATTTTCATGCACTGGTGGAAGGGCTGTTGAGGCACGTAAGGCATTCGAAGAAATCCAAGAACTACTTGTCAAAGGGAGGAAGAGGTGGGGAATGGGAATGGGAATGTTGCATTGGCAGCAAATGTTTCGACGCAGGCGAGTCAAGCTGCGGACTAATAAGGATAAAAGAGAGCGTGTAAAGCTCGGATTCACCACTAAAAGACGTCCAAAGCTTAAAATCAAGTAATTGTGCCAAGTTTGCTCCATTGGTTAATTGACTTTTACTTTACTTTGGCCCTTTGGTTCACGGAGTGAAAGAGGAAACAAAAACAAGGGAAATACGATTCTAGGAGTACCATAATCACTTTCGGAAAAGAAGCGAGCGCTTTGCATTTGGCAGTGTTACTGTGGTTAATGGTGGTGGTAGCGGCGGTGACCATGGCATAAAAATTTAGAAATGACAATATTTACTTAGAATTTAAGAGCATCTCTAAACAAAATGTCAAATGGAATGTCATGTGCATATTTGATATCAAAATTCTCTTCAACACAAGTGTTATTTGCTAACTTGATTTGAAGACTTTGTGTTTTGGAGTGAAATTTGACATCAATGTCAAATTTATTTTTGATTCATTTTAATGGTGGATCTCTTACTCCACTAACATTTCAACCAATAAAAATTTTGTTTCAACATTTTTTTAATAACTACAACCATTTAAGGCTCAATTTAATTAATAAAATAACATTTTACAATTCGATGGGAGAATTACAAAATTTGACATAAGGCTTCTAATTGCCACATCAACCATCAATTATAATTTAACGAAAAAGAATCCTTACCGGATCCTTTTTCTGGGAATCCGGGGATCTGATAATCATGTCCGTTCATTATATATTGTGCGGTCAGAAATCATTATCCTCGAATCCCCAAGAAAATGATCCATCGAGTATCCTTTTTCTAATTTAACTCCTATAAAAGAAAATAAATGTATATAGTTGTATAGAAATAATAATAATAATAAAAGAAGTCCCATTAATGGGGGCAAGGAGAGGAGAGAGGGTGCGGTAATCCGATAAGGATAAACATCCTTGTTGTCGTTGGACAACAACAATAACATATAGCTGTTAGTTTAATCAACGAATCAAGAGGTAGGTGCCATTAGTTTAAATAAATCTGTAACGACTTTGGCACTCGTGAATGTCATGTCAGCTACTCACTCAGCTACGTCTACTCTTGAATTGTTCGACTCATCTAGCTCCTGACCCGAGTATTCAAAGAAAGATTGAAAGGAAAGATGGTGATGATCCGCAATCTCAGTCGCAGTGCCATCGCCAAAACACTCCTCTCGCCATCAAATTCAAGGCCCTCTTCTTCTTCATCCTCTGCCCATTCTGCTATTCCGTTGTTGGCGCCGCTGGCGGGTCAACGCCTACGCAACAACTCTGCCGCATTTGAACCCGAATTCAGAGATACCACCACCACCACCACCACCAGATGCCTTCACTCCAACGCCTCGCTTGGCGGCGGTGGCGGACTGCCTTCCTCCATGAGGGCAGCTGTCTTCAGGGAACCCAGCAAACCTCTCACCTTCGAGGAATTTCACATCCCTCGCCCCAAATCCGGTGAACTTCTCATCAAAACCAAGGGTGGGTACTAATTTAATCTCTTTCTCTCTCTCTCTCTGGATTCCGTAATTATTGTATATATGTTCCTCATGTTTATTCATTTCCAACTCCCTGATTAAATCAAACACCCTGAAATTATGTTAATTAATTGCATAGCTGCCGATTGACCGAAGAAATGAAGTTAAAAATGGAATAATTTGATTTCAGCCTAATTTGTCCATCTTAATTTGTTATCATTGTTTCATGCGTGCCCATGTTGAAAATGATTGCTCAATTCAATTGTGATCAATATGTCGTCGTCGTCGTCATCGTCACCATTGTATTTTATATTCGTTCGGTGTTGCCATTTTGATTCTTTAATTTCTCGAGTAACTTATCATTTTACCTTTGTTGTTTACTTACAAATGATAGTTTCTTTTTCCTCTGCCTTGTTGCTTCTTTTGGCTTGTTCACCTCTTTATTCCGTTGCTACTATGGTGGTTGATATTGTTCGTGTTTCTTTGTTATAGCATGCGGAGTTTGCCACTCTGATCTCCATGTTATGAAAGGCGAACTTCCATTTGCTAGCCCATGTGTTGTGGGACATGAGATAACTGGTGAGGTTGTCGAACATGGACCGGCCACAGACACCAAAACTATAGCAAGGTGCACTTTGTTTAGATTTCAACAATCTTCATCATCTTCTGTAAATAATGCTCTCATTAGATTATCCATTGAAAAAAACTTCAAATCTGGAGTTCATAAATCCCAACTTTAAATTCCACCTGAATAGGTATTGTTCCCAAAATCTAAGATATGTCAGTTTTTTTGAGAAAACGGGGCTACAACCACCATAACCTCCATATTCACTACCACCATCTTCGCTTGGCCATCACCACAACCTCGTTTCCATCACCATCCTTCCTCCACGGTTATCTGCATCACCGCTAGAAGCGTCAGCATTGCCACTAAGATGACCATTAACATAACTACCACCGCCATGATCGTTTTAAAATGTTTGTGAATCTCATTTTCCTGAATATGTACATGCCAGATCTTTTGTTGAAATTTGAAACAGAGGGAAACCAAAATGGATCATTAGTTTCATTTTCTCAAATTTTCAGATTACCAATTGGATCTCGAGTTGTTGGAGCTTTCATCATGCCTTGCGGCAACTGTTCCTACTGTTCAAAGGTAATACTTCTCGGATGCTACTTTGCTCGTTTAAATTTTGTTATTGACAAATGATGGTTTATTAACTGCTTTACAAATGTGGTAATTACCATTTTCTTTTGGGAGGAAACAGTGTATTCTGTAGTTGATTGTGTTTTTTAATCACTGAACTGGAATAAAGGGCCATGATGATCTATGCGAGGATTTCTTTGCCTATAACCGTGCAAAAGGAACTCTTTATGATGGTGAAACTCGGCTGTTCCTCCGCAGCAGTGGTAAGCATGCTTTTCTCTCCTCTCTGTATGTCTGTCTGTTTCTTTTTATCTCTCTGCCTCTATATCTATATGTTTTTTTGGTTTTGTTTTTGTCAATTTCGTTAACTCTCAAGCTAAAGTATAAATTGTTGTTTCTAGTATCTGTAATTGTAATGCGGAGCTAAAAGGATTTGAAATGAACAGGTCTTTACTTCTGATTGCTATAAGACATTACCATGGTCATTTCATGGTGAAACTTTATTGTTGAATATGTCAATCTCTGAATGTCAAAACAAACTGAACTCTTTCAACAATGTTGCAGTAAAGTTCCTTAAATCCTACCACTTAGAGAATCTTTACTTGTGATTGTAGTTTTTTGTTCTCACCTTTGTATATGGTAGCATACAAGATCCATTGTATTTATTTGGCTATTTCGATCATTTTTTTTGGTAAGTAAGACATCTTTTCTTTTTGTGTAAAAGTTAAAATGTGACTGTTCATTTGTGCAATTAGTGGAAAGTTGAATGAAAAATTAGTAATGTTCTTTTAGTCAAAATCTTGTTTCATGTTGATTGCCCGACCTGTCTGCAAATGTCCCTGACATGTCTGTGACGTGTTTCAAGATTCCTCCTCCGTGAAATTCTGCTTCTTTTTTTTTTTCCTGTTCATGGAGATTACAGATGTTTATTGTTTGATAACCAAAAGGTATTCTATACTGTGCAGGAAAACCAGTATACATGTATAGTATGGGAGGCCTTGCTGAATACTGTGTGGTGCCGGCAAATGCATTGACTATTTTGCCCGAGTCATTGCCATACATCGAGTCTGCAGTTTTAGGTTGTGCAGTGTTTACTGCTTATGGTACTATGGCTAATGCGGCCCAGGTGCAGCCTGGGGATTCAGTTGCTGTGATCGGAATTGGGGGTGTAGGGTCAAGGTACTGTAAGATCTTGTATTCGCTCAGAATTCTCTTTTCGGTTATACAGTTGATGCTAAGGCATTATCTTTTGTCTTTTCTATTTTTCCCTTCCAATTTTGGACTTGATATAATCTCATCCATACACGGAAAGGCATTCTACTTTAGCTTTGGTGGTTTTTTTGTTTAACTTGAATGTTCCTTTTACTTCTGTTCATGAAATTATTATAAACATGTTACAACTATCACTTGCGACAGCTGTTTGCAGATAGCAAGAGCATTTGGTGCCTCTGATATTATCGCTGTGGATGTTCAAGATGAAAAACTGCAGAAAGCCAAGATATTTGGGGCTACTCATGCTGTAAATGCAGCTAAAGAAGATGCTGTCGGCAAAATAATGGTACATATTAAAGCACTTTTCTGTTATTTTTATTACATATGATGCAGTAGTTAACGTAGTAATTGCGCAATGTGATGTTTTCCTAATCCTGGTGTCAATAATTTGTTTCAGTCTCGTTTTTCCAAAATAGTTTGGTTGTCTTTGTGTTGTTTCAATTGAACTTCCAACAAAATACATTAAACTACCCCCTGGAGCCAACCATAAGTCATGAGTTATTTCCTATTGAGGAACTTACACAAGGACCTGTTAATCAGTCATTAGATGAAATATGGAGGTCTGAATGCCCAGTTAGTGCTGTTAGTGGTGGATCACATTTTTTAACTTGGTAGATTATTGTGGTACTTCTCCGATGTGAGGTTATGCCTGTCTGCACATGGCTTGTATCAAGCTACAGAACCCCAACAGAGATACATTTCCTCATTTTAAGACCATATTGAATGACCTCATTTGAGAATTATTATAAGCACGTACACACAGCATATTACATAAAGCAAGATTCTTGGAAATCTTGTGTGATTGTTTGTGTCATCCCCACTAGCATTGCCCATATTGTGTGGTGTAAAAGTGATGACAAAAATAATACTCAAGTACCATGATGAATAACCTGTGGGTGTGCTAGCAAAAGAGCATAAACTAATATTAGAGTTAAGTTGAATCTGTACCTTTGAAATTGATATTGAGATGAAGCAAAACCTTTTCCGTGTTCTATCCCTGTACTGCTGACTTGCTGTTCACTTGTTCTGGACAGGAAATAACTGGTGGAAAGGGTGTGGACATCGCTGTGGAAGCCCTGGGAAGGCCGCAGACATTTTTGCAATGTGTGCAAAGTGTGAAAGATGGAGGAAAAGCTGTAATGGTTGGGCTTTCACGAGCTGGTGCAGTTGGGGAAGTAGATATAAACCGTCTTGTCCGTAGAAAGGTGAGTATGATAAATGCTGTATCAAAGTGACAATTGATATTCAATTTCTGGAATATGGTATGATGTTTATGGAACCACATCGATGTTTATTAGATGAATGTTATTAGGTAGAGTTGTGATAAGATTCTTGGAATTATAACAGAATTGGGAAGTTTAGGGGAAGCTCGTATTCTCGTACAAGAAGTTATGTAGTTAGCAGCGTGATTGATCTTTCAGATTCCATCCATTTATAGTCTTGCACTTAAGTACGCTGATTCTGTTCTGAATCAGTGCTACAGAGTGAAGTCATTAAAGTACATGAGGTTTTGTAGCGTACATATGGCCTGTTGATGCTGAACAAACAGGCATAAATATGATCTTTTGAATTGCTATAAGACTGGTAGGTAAGATCAATTGTCAAACTTGGGACTTCCGCTTCTGCTAAACACTGGCTCTGCCAATGATTACAAGTGTTGAGGAGATGGCTTGTATTGAGAGTCGGAGTCCCTCGTTGGAATTAAAGAACGTTGCGTAAGCTTGTAAAGAGATGGGCTACTCCAGCCCTTACCAATTGGTTTCGGGTTGAAACGTCAACTTCCTTCGGCTAGTTGGTCATGGGGTAAAAGGTACCAAGGGGATTTGAGAGCTAGATCATGTGGCTGCGAAATGGTATCATGATTAAATTTTCCTTTTGTTTTGAGCAATTACTTCCTCTTGCATCTAAATGACCACAACATTAGCTCAAGTCTCGAGGTACTATTTCATAGATTCGTTGCATGTTTGTTTAGTTGTATGTTTTGACTTTGTAATTTTTTGTCGTCTGTTGAGATGAGCAGACTAAATATCAAGTTGTCCCGGATTCTGTGTTTCATTTCAGCAAACATCTTTACTTCTTTGGCAATAATCTTGTGGAACAGATACAAATCATTGGATCTTACGGAGGGAGGGCAAGGCAGGATCTGCCAAAGTTGGTCAGATTGGCAGAATCAGGCGTATTTGATCTAGCTAATGCTGTTTCTAGAAGGTACAAATTTGAGGAGTGTAACGAAGCATTCCAGGAACTCAATAAGGGAAGCATTGTTGGTCGGGCAGTGGTTGTGATAATGTAAGTTCTTTTCATTCCAAGCGGCTGTTCTTGGTGCAAAACTTCCGCCTCAAGTACAAGGCAGCTCCTGGTGTAGAAATCTGAAGGTCTGCAGGTGCATAACTAATGAAGCCTCACAAACAATCTTTCATCAAACGCATTCTAGGATCACAAATGGTTCTAACGTCTCTGTTTGTTGTTTCCTCCCCTCCTTTTATTTTGGGTCGACCTCACATACATACATACATAAACTCTTGGTGTTGAATAAAACTTTGCTGAGTGGTCGGCCGAATAACATGATATAAGAGAGGTTATGAATTTACACGTGATTTGAATAATATATATTACAAGTTTCTTCTGATTAACCGCTGTATCTTAGTTACAATTTTCCCCGGATTGAAATCTTTGGGGCATAGAGCTAGAAATGAGCAGCTTTAACCTGATATTGGAAGCGTAAACAATATGGCTTCACGGCAAAGCGGTGGATAGGGCATCCACTATGTTATGGGTTTAAACTCTCCTCCATCCCCTCAGTGTAGATTAGCGTAGTTCCTACTGTGTTTCTCTAACCAAAATAAACTTTTTTAGTACATAAAAAATTAGTATTCTCAAATGGTATCATGGAAGAATGAAGCTTAAACCCTGTTTTGTAGCACTAGCCAAACATTGGAGAGTTCATAAAAAGAGAGTGGTTCTACACACTGTTCTAAAAATCCCCGCCTAGCACCGCCTAGGCCCCGCCTAGGCGCTAGGCGACTGGTCACCGCCCCGATTAATGCCTAGACCGCCTAGGCATCCACCTAGCCCACCCAGACCTGCTGAGGCGCCCGCCTAGACCACCTAGGCACCCGCCTAGCCCTCCCAGACCCGCCTAGACACCTGCCTAGGTTGCAACTCACTTAGATAAAAAATAGATAACTTTCCTTTTGCATTTTATTATTTCTAATAAATTGTAAGAGACTTATTGAATACTTAAATAAACACACATTATATGTTTGCTCCCTATGTTTTCATTATGTTCCAATACTTCATAATATAGATGTCATTCTATTTTCTAGTTTATGACGAAATTATGTATATTTTAAGTACAAACAGACACTTATTTACACGAAATAGAATAGATTTACTTAAATCCGCCTAGTCCGCCTAGTCGCCCGCCTAGGCTCCGCCTAGCCGCCTAGGCGCTAGGCCCCATCCCGCCGCCCGACTAGCGCCTAGCGCCTTTTAGAACCTTGGTTCTACAAGGCTATCTCCAACCCAAAACTTACAAGTGATAAAGTTATATTTGTTGTGAAACTAATTTATGAAAGGGAAATTGACAAAAATGGGTCATTTTCTTGTTCTTAGGATCAAAACAGGACAAATCGGGCATTCACACTCCATGCACACTGACGAAACTACTCACATTTAAATTGTACAAACTTACAGTTGATGGCGTCATTTTTCTTGGCATTTAGAAGAGAGGGATGTTGGGAGAGAGCTATGAGCTCTGGGTTTTTAGGTTGAGCTCTGATTTCGAAGAAAGGGAAGTCGAGAGAGAGCTAAGAAAAGTGAGCTCTGGATTTTTGGGTTGAGTTCAGAATTATGAGCTCTGATTTCGAACACAAGGATGTTGAGAGAGTGGAGAAGAGTGAGGTCGAGGTTTTTGGGTTTGAGCTCTGTTGATGCACAAAATGGGATGGAATTTGAAACTACATAAAATGTCAAGTTTGTGACCTTCAAATGGTTGCTCCGGTCACCTAGTGAGGATAATATGTAAAGAGATAGAGATAGGGAAGCAAACACAATACGTACGTGGTTCACCCTAATCATCATTAGTGGGTTCTAATAACGAATTTAAGTACAATAATTACAGTAAGGATTCATTGTAGAAACACAGCCCCAGGGCTATGGGGAAAGATGTAGATCGATCGCCCTAGATAGTCTCCTTTTATAGTTGAGGAGATGACACACCCTGACCCCAATAACACTAGTTACGAGATCGTGATGTGTTGGTCGACACTAAATTGACAATATGAACCCATTCAGAGATGACATCAAAAGCCAAAATTGACGAAGCTTTATGATGTGTAAGAATTTGAACAAAAAATGTTCATTAATAAAATCCAAAGCTGCTACAAGAATTACTTATCATTCTCCCCACTTGGGGGCAAAAATTATCTCAGGTTTGACCCCATTATTATCACATCACATCAGAGCAACTAGAAGTTTCACACAATAGTAAATACAACAAAGTGCAGTGCTATGCATAATCAAAAGTACGATCATGCCATTATTATTACAACTAAGATAGAACTGCAGTAAAGGAACCATCACCCAAAGTCCAAAGGATGAAAGCTTCATTGTCATGCCCACTCGTCTCCACCGATGTTCTCTTTACTCTCGTTACGTCCTAAAGGGGTCAATAGAACAAAACGTGAGTGGACCAGTTTTATCATAGTTATAAAATCATCGTTAAGCACAATAACCCATGTTTTGAAAACATATATAGCAAAAACTATATAATAATATTTACTACCATAACAATAAAATCTCATTCATCAATACAATTGAAGACAATCAAGTCAAGTTCAGAAATCATACATTGCATCAATCAAACATGCTAGCATCCACTACCATAGGTATAGCAAGCATGAAATACTATCATCCACTTGTTAATCTCAATACCGGTAATAATCATCATCCCTAGCATCTAATAGGACAAATATCACTTGCAATTAATCTACTAGCGAAGATAGTTATACGAAATATCACATGATGACGATCTAAAGATATTATCAATATCATCGCAAGTCTCGTCAGAGACTAACATGTTAATATGCGTCCGCATATAAGGCATATAAACACACACACACACATATATATATATAACGTAAAAATGCTTTAGTTTTTGTAGGGATCCACTCACAAGTAAGCATAGCGTCCCTCGCAATTAAGCTTCTTGCCTGTATCCTTTTGATCCTCTAATAGTCCTGTGATAGTCAACATAAGCTTAAAATAAGCTTATATCATCAATTCATGGACCTTGCCTAAAAACTACCATTTAGGTATTGAATTTGCACAAGCGAAGGGGCACCACGTGATTTAGAACACTGAAACACTTAGGGTTAGATCTCGGGTCTGTGACGCGCCACCGTGGGTTGTCGTCACCGGCGAACGTGTCGTCATACTCGCCGTTATAGTTCAGCGAATAGACACCACACTCGCCGTCGCTGGTGCGGTAAGAATATAAATAAGGTTAACATAATATACTTTCTTCGTTACAAGATTCCGTTAAAGTTAACGAAATCTCAGTTCAGGCTGTTAAAATTAACAGTGACTGTCGTCGGAGTCTCGCCGAAATCTGCAAAATTGCTCCGAGAGTTTGCAGGGGGTGATTTCAATTCAAAATTCATGAATTAAAAGTCAAAGCTCGTAGAAAAACATCACTACAAGGTTCGGGGACTTACTCAGAGTAGATTTAGGAGAAATGAGGGTCGAATCCACCTTGGATTCGACGAATTTTCCTCAGAGACCTTTGCATGATTCTGTAAATGGAAGGCATAGTGCATGCATGTCAAACATAGTGATTTTCCAACCAATTTTTACATGGAAAAAGGTATTTAAGTACCTGGGTTGATTTGAGTAGAGCACGACCTCTAAACTTCACAAACTCATTGGAGTTCGCATGGAGAAGACAACCGAAATCTGGGCACATGCACAGAGAGATACACAAAGGTTAGAACTCCAGAAAATAACTTCAAACCTCACCTATTTCAGTCCCCAAGAAGAAGAAATGAAGTGAGGGCACTCCAAAACTCAAATCGACCTCGAACTCGACGGCAGTCTTGCTGGAATTCGAAGCCGAGGCTGAGCATGCATATGCAGAGGATAATAAGGCTGAGACACATGAGCTCGAGATCAATTTCTGAAGGAAAATTTGTGAAAAAACATGCTCATTTGAGCAACATCTATGGCATGCAATTAACAATTAAAGGCGGAATTATGCTTGTATGCACTAAAAAAAAAACAGTACCCATGAAATTCAAAGCCTAGTAGAAATGGTGAACCAAGACTCAACTCAAGATCTAAGAGAAAGAGTTGAGAATCTTTATACCTTTGAAGTACCTCTTTGCTTAGCAAAGGTTAATCACCCATGTGAGGGCCTTCTTCCTTTGTCACCTTGATCCTTGGCTCCATGGATGAAGGTGGAAGAACTTTGCTTCTTGGATCCATGCCTTCTTGGATGTGGATTGAAGAATAGGTTTCTCCAAAAGTCACCAAAGTTGGAGACCTCTAAGTTTCGACACCAAGGATGGTTGAGGAAGAAGATGAGTGGCCATGGAGGAGTTAGATGCTAGTAAACTCCCCCATGGTGGCCGGCCTTCCTAGAGAGAAAGAGAGAGCCAAAAACTCTCATCTTTCCTCAAAGAAAACCCTAATGAAGAAAAAGCTATAAAGTCATATTTATACCTCCCTTCATTGGAGTGGCAAACTTGTAATAAGTCCAAAACTCACTCCCTCTCTAATCATGGCCGGCCTCCCTATTGTTAGTGCGTTAATTGCCCATTTTGTTTTAGTTGTCACACAACTTAAACCTTATGTGCCTTGTGGACCAAAACCCTTTAGTGTCCCGAAACCCATAACTAACTTAAGGCCTAAAACGAACCTTTCGTTCTAGATTAATTAACTTTTAATTAATCCTTGCCACATACAATTAAACTATTTAATTGTCCTTACTCATCTTCATTATATCCTTCAATCATTACCTTACACGGTGTGCGATCCATTAGGTTCCTTTTAGCGAGGCAGTGGGCGATTGTTACTCTTAACGATCGATTGTGAATTGAAACATACTTTCAATTCTCCCTTAAATGATTATACATCTTTAGGGCTTCCACAAACCATGAGTGACACCTAGCAGTGTATCATGGCTACCCAAGCTAATCAGAAGAGGTGGAGAACCTATTCAGTTTAGGATTACAATGCAATACGGTCTTTCTCTAATACAATACTCTTGACCACATTGTTTGGTTTGATAGTTCATTCATGTCTACTATCCAATGTGATTCATTTACTTATATGATTACCTTGAATGTGATTTGGAACGACTTCCTAAATCTCATTCATACTCTGGCCAGAGATTCTCAATCATATCATAGAGTATTCTCCCTCAAACGATTTGAAGGTTAGAGATCCCTTGTTGCGCATTCACTTGCCTCCATGGCTAAGTGGCTTAACCCCAACTATGCCGTGGACGCCCTCTGACGGAGTGACTTCGACAAAGTCAAAGATCAAGGACCTAACCACAAGACAACTGTGATGCCTCAGGTCAAACGACTACTTTGCATTATCCTAACCATGAGTTCTCATATGACATGAATATGAGAACTCCTCGTTGATCGCTTTCAGTGGACTCATTCTTTATTGAGCACCTACATGCTTGTCTTGGTGTCAGTCACACCAATAACTCGAGACCAGTCATTCTCCCTAAGAGAAGACATAGCACGTACTGATCTTAACGGACTGTCAATGCCCAATTGGCAATCCTATGATCAGGAACATTTAGGATATGTATACGAAAGAGAATGGTCTCATCAATCTAACTTCTTTAGAATACATTCTCCCAATAGCATATTCCTTGGACTTATCGTTTAAGCACATAACATTTATATGAGACAGCTTGAAACAATAATCTTTGCCCTTTATATTAAACTAGATTAGTTTAACATGTGAAATGTCCGTAAAGTATCATCATATGATTGGTTTTAGGGCACATTTCCAACAATCTCCCACTTGCACTAGAGCCAATCAGCTTGGTTATCAATGATGATACCTCTTCTGAATTCATTTCAAAAAATGGCTGAGTAGTAGGCCTAGACAATGGATATGTATATGTTATCCATAGAAGCTACCTTGAGAATAACGACGTCACCATTATACATGATTCTCAATCATGTGGTTTAGTCTCTCACTTGAGTTCGGATCTTGATGAGACCTTGATTCCCTGGCTTGAGCTATCGCCCCATTAGTGTCGTAGTGTCTGTACACTAGAGACACTTTCTGGTTGGAACCGAATAGAGAGTTCATAAATGAACTTTCCCATCCAAACAACATTGTTGTAAACTTCTATATGGTGATATATTTTTGCATTCACGATGGAACACATTAAAGTCATTACTTGTAATGTTTCCACCCAATTATCTCTTTAGTCATAATAAAGAGATATCCTATTATCTCTTCATTCACAATGAAGAGACATCCTATGATGGATACTATATTAGATTCGTAATCTAATACATTTACGCTTCCATTGCGTCACTTTAATTCTTCCTCATTCTTGAGGAATCTATCCTTTAGTATTTCTTAAATACTTAAGGACTCACTTGACAGTTGCCATGGTTCTGATCCTGGGCTTGCACTGATATCAACTTGTACCGTTCTAGGTACAGCTCATATCAGTGTTTTTCATACAATATGAAATATGTAAAACGCCTTTATGCGTATGCATAAAGGTTTCTAGTTACGCATTATGTTTCTTTGGGAGTCAAAGGGTACGTCCCCTTTGAGAAGAGCAACTTCCTAGTCTCACTAGAGCTGTCCTTCTGATTGAAGTTTATCATCATATGAGAAACTTCCTAGCATCTTTTGTCTATCATTAGGTCTTGATATAATCCAATTATATCTTGAAATCGATCATTATAGATTTCCATCCTATGTATATAGACAATGTCTCCCATATACATTCTATCATTATAGAACGTTTAAAGTCATAACTTTAACGAAGAAGAATTCCTTTCATTTCCAAAATTAATATATCAAATATATGTTCAAATTTAGGAATATGATTAACTCCCACTAATCTTTTGTAAACCTAGTAAACAAAAGATTTATTTACATCTTTATGAGAAATCAAACGATTTGATCTTTCTCTCATAAGATGCTTATAGCTCCCACTAGCTTGCTAAGATTCATGATGGATGGATCTCTACAACTTACAGGTCTTGTGATTCCTAGTTTTAGACATATATTATCAAGACTATCTTGATAATGGTTTCAGAAACCCATATTACGTCTAAACATTGAATCACCGTTTAGTTGTACCTAGCAATCTTCGAATTAATAGAAACCAAGACTACGTCAAAGATGGTTTCTTCCAAGTCAACCAATCTCGTTGATTTTAGTCACCTTAAGCTACCAATTAGCTATGAAGATTTCATTATTTCGGGTCAAATGGTATTATACCATTTCCTTGGGTATATGACACATATACACTCAACGTAGTCATAAGGATTTTCATTCTTATTTCTTTCGAATTAAGAGGTGTAACTCCATGACATAGTCATAAAGTTCAAACCATTCAACTAAGACGGTTTATAAATCCTTCTCGACTACCTTGGAGCTAGTGGTGTGGGAACTAGGTTGTTATATTTGTTGATTATCATCTTGATTTTCAAAGAACCCATTCTTTGAATTCTATCTTTCGTTCATTTGCTCTATCTTAGGCAAATCCTAGTGTAGGATTACAATGAACTACCCAACAAACAACATTTGTTAGTTGGTTCATAGAAGTGATATCCAAAAGTTAATTTAAGGATATCCCACAAGATTGTTCTATAACAAATATTGCTAATTAGCACATAACCTCAAGTCTTAACACGCTTAAGACTTGTCTTTCTTTCCAACTACATCATATGGAGTTATGAAACGTTTTGGAAGATCTTCTATTTGACAATCATATTGACTTAGAAATATATATCCTATATATGGGTAATTGATAACATCCAACGAACTAAATCTTATTCGAGTTCGTTCTTCTCCCAATGGAGAAATACATTATCTTATGATGCTACATTCCTTGATTTCTTTCAAGGAAACTCATCTAAAGTGTTAGTTTTCCTTGGATCAAATCTAAGGAGTAAATACTTTAGACGTCTTACTCATCAACTTACATTCTTGAATTCTTTGAAACCTTTTGCAAAGTATTCGAACTTGTATTTATTCAAAATAAACAATAGTCCAACCGAGAGCGATCTTCAGTGAATGTCATACAACATGAGTAGTATTATGTTGTGGACATGTGCCACTAACATGTAAGTGAATTAACCTCAATAACTTTGTGATTCTTTCTTCTTTCCAAAAGAATAAAGATTCGAACATTTCGCCTCTATACAATTTTAACAAGAAGGCATCGGATCTGGATCTAACAATCCAAAGCATCCATATATGACCAACTCGTAATTTATGTTTTGGAGGTGTCACAACTCAGTGGGATTAGTCACTACCTTGCAACCTTTTTGGGTTTTAAGCATCGTTATATTCTAAATAGTTAACACTACCACATTATCTCTACTATAGAGACAATCAATCAGATTACAATAATCCAATCATTCATAAAGAACAATTGTTTTGTCAAACAAAACATTCATGCATCTCCTAACATTATAGTGATGGAATTAAGTTCCTTATTAAAATTGGAATGCAAAGACAATCTTTGTTTTTCCAATTTCTTTGGTAGTTCATATGAGGAAGTAAGTACTATCTGCTTTCGCAGAGATCAATATTTGATTCACGTTCCGAATGTGAAGTACTTTCTCTTCTCTCATTAATCTTCTACTTCTTGTTAGCAACACTTTTACAACGATTGTAAAACATAGTTACTAATACGGAATCAAACATTCAAGTAGAAGAACCAACTATTTTGAACTTATTCAAGAACATTTTACAACATCTTCGAAAAGTGTGTTCTTGACACTTGCAAGACATTTCTTGCAAATACCCCTTCCAATGTCCATCCTTTCATAAAGAAAGTTTGTTCCCTTGGAGTTTTTAGCTTTCTTCATTTGACTTCTCAATTGACTACAATAGTCACGGTCCCTAAACTCCCACTATCTCTCTTGAAACTTATTTCAATCGTGTTATACACATCAAACGATTTGGAGAGCGTGCGGTTATTGTTCACTATATAGTTTACAATAAACTTAGTGAACCATTTGGATAGGGACAAAAAAGTGAAGTCCTTGCCTAGTTTCCGTCTCTAGAAGTGGTTTAACACTTCAACACTCAATGATTCAAAATCATCATAAGTCCATGTTGATGGACTATTTTTGTCAACCAACCATTATGTTCTAAACATAAATACAAACTGTTAAGAGTTGTTCAAGGCAACTCTCATTTCTTCATACAACAATTTGTAAGTGAAATTTCATGGCACATAAAGTGTCCATGCCCTTGTGCTTACTTCTCAAGTTCTTTGTTCATGTAACAAAGAAACAAGCACTAGTGTTTGCGTTAACTAAGGGTTGTTCAAAGCAACTCTTATTTCTTTATACAACAATTTGTAATTGAAGAATTATGACATTAATAGTGTTGTCCTCTTTATGATAGACTTTTCTAACATATTCTTCCAATGATACATTATCAATAGAAAGATTGCGAGGATGAGACTACTTTGGTACAAATACAATCCATTCAAGACATTCTATGGGATTGCGGTACCAAGTCCGGAAACTAAAGCCTTTGGCTTTTCTTTGTCAAGTATTGGATAGCGTTTGCAAATATATCGGTAAATAAATACATAACGAATATAAATTGATTGATTTTAAGCCATTTGATCTAGGTCTTTAAATCAAATAGCACCACCCACTATTTTGGCAAATTCCATATCCCTCATCGGAATTCGAGAGTTTTGGAGGAAACTCTTAGTAGGGTATGGGAGGCTCACTATTACCAAGCCCACCTCACAATGATATGATGTTGGCTAGCATCAATAATAATGAGAGAGTACGTTTACTCATTTGCATCTCTTGCAAGTACCCATCTTATTTGGCCTCTAGAGAATAAAGCCTCACAATGATATGATGTTGGCTCCATTGCACTTAGTTAAGTCATTCCCACCATGCAAGTTCGGGTAGGGGTTCAAGAACAACCTCACAATGATATGATGTTGATCATTCTCGTTGCCTACCTTCACAACATCATGTATGCATATAGAACTCCTCTTGAGTGTAAGCACGCACTTTGTACTCCCCCATGATAGGGTGAAGTCGGTGTAACGAGTCACAAACGATTGGAGCCTACCACGGTGGAAGGCCACGAAAGAGTGTTCAAAGCACTCTCACGCTTGTCAACTTAATAATGGTTTGGTTGAGGGTTTTAGGTCTCATCACATATAAGCATGCATTTTAATCACATTAAGACTATTTGGTCCTATTACAACTATTGGTCCATGTGATTGATTTAGTAGTATATAATACTCCCACTATGCTTGTAAAACGGTTTTTAAAGCAAGAGTATATGTTACTACTAACATAAGTTTTGCATTCATTGATGGACTATATAGTTGCCTTAGGGCCTTAGGATGACTATGAACATTTGATTGGATCCAACACGAGCCTAGTGTTGGATCTCGGTCTAGGGATGGTGATTGATTTTAGTTACGCGTTTAATCACATTAAGGCGTGTTTTCTTATTGGGCGTTGGACCCTCTACTCCAATTTCATGCATATCAAATAAAACAATAAAAGGAGTACTTTAAAGTAAAGAAGAGCTTATGCTCTTTTACAACATTTGATCAAAACAAATTACTTTAAAGCAAAGAAGAGCTTATGCTCTTTTACAACATTTGATCATATCAAATTACAACCAAAATCTAATCTACACATTCCCATGGTTCAAACAAATTTGAGACGGCCTTTCACATAGCTCAATTATCGTAGGCTTAGGTTCATAATCACCCTTTCTTTAATTAATTAACGCTTTAACTAATTAAACTTGAATGCAACATTGTCATTTGGTTTTTGTATCCATAGAATTGATTTAATAGGAGCTAAATGAAATGAAAATCCAATTCTCATTTAAAGAGACAAAACCATTTTGTTCTCAACCTAATTTGGGCCAAAAAACAATAACCTCAACCATTGGGCTATATTGCAAAACACAAACTTTTGAGGTCACTTTGTAAAAACACAAAAGTCCACTACTTCATGTAATTACAACTAGAACCCAAAAATTTCAACAAATACAAAAACTTCATTAAAGGAGCAAAACAATTTGTCCTTTAGTGTTTTTGGGCCTTTACGTAAAAACGTAAACTTTCGGGTCAAAGTGCAAATACACAAAAGTATCAAACTTTATGTAATTGCATAAAAGCCCCAAAAGTACTCCCATTGAGGGAGTGGCCGGCCATGTGATGTGTGAGAGATGGTGTCAAATTTTTTGAATTTTTCAACAAAGTGAAAGGTGATGGGTTGGTTTGAAAAAATCAATTTCCATGAAACATGGTTCCATGAATCATGGGAAAGTAAAGTGTTGTAAGAAAATAGGTATGGTTTGAAAAGTTGATTGGTATGGATGTGTAAGAAAAGTCCATACCTTGTGATGATTAAAATCATACCATCTTTTCATAAACAAAACTTTATGTAAACAACCAAAAACTTTTTAATCAAAATACCCAACCTTTTTGTTCTTGCCAAGAACATAACAAGAACAATGAAGAACATTCATGAAAACCCATAAAAGCTCCATGAACATTTTTCACCCAAAGACATCCCAAAAACTCTCAAACTTAAGGGAAATAACATATTACCATACTAGGGTACTTAGGGGTTCCTAATGTCACTTTAAAACATTTTTAACAAGACAAACATGAACCCAAAAATCCACCCCTTGGATTTGGCCGAATTTCCCAAAAAACATGGCACCAAATTTTAGCTCCAAAATTCATGCTCATATGAACTACATCTACAACATTTGAGATGGCAAATTTTCTAGCAAAATTTACATTCAAAGAAGCAAGAATAAAGCTTGTAACAATTACAACATTTAAATCAAAGACTATGAACTACAAAACCCAAAAGGATTCACCAACTACTAGACTTAGGCTCTTGATACCACTTGAAGGAAAATTTGTGAAAAACATGTTCATTTGAGCAACATCTATGGCATGCAATTAACAATTAAAGGCGGAATCATGCTTGTATGCACTCAAAACAAAACATTACCCATGAAATTCAAAGCCTAGTAGAAATGGTGAACCAAGACTCAACTCAAAATCTAAGAGAAAGAGTTGAGAATCATTATACCTTTGAAGTACCTCTTTGCTTAGCAAAGGTTAATCACCCATGTGAGGGCCTTCTTCCTTTGTCACCTTGCTCCTTGGCTCCATGGATGAAGGTGGAAGAACTTTGCTTCTTGGATCCATGCCTTCTTGGATGTGGATTGAAGAATAGGTTTCTCCAAAAGTCACCAAAGTTGGAGACCTCTAAGTTTCGACACCAAGGATGGTTGAGTAAGAAGATGAGTGGCCATGGAGGAGTTAGATGCTAGTAAACTCCCCCATGGTGGCCGGCCTTCCAAGAGAGAAAGAGAGAGCCAAAAACTCTCATCTTTCCTCAAAGAAAACCCTAATGAAGAAAAAGCTATAAAGTCATATTTATACCTCCCTTCATTGGAGTGGCAAACTTGTAATAAGTCCAAAACTCACTCCCTCTCTAATCATGGCCGGCCATTTTGCCCATTTTGTTAGTGGGTTAATTGCCCATTTTGTTTTAGTTGTCACACAACTTAAACCTTATGTGCCTTGTGGACTAAAACCCTTTTGTGTCCCGAAACCCATAACTAACTTAAGGCCTAAAACGAACCTTTCGTTCTAGATTAATTAACTTTTAATTAATCCTTGCCACATACAATTAAACTATTTAATTTTCCTTACTCATCTTCATTATATCCTTCAATCATTACCTTACACGGTGTGCGATCCATTAGGTTCCTTTTAGCGAGGCAGTGGGCGATTGTTACTCTTAACGATCGATTGTGAATTGAAACATACTTTCAATTCTCCCTTAAATGATTATACATCTTTAGGGCTTCCACAAACCATGAGTGACACCTAGCAGTGTATCATGGCTACCCAAGCTAATCAGAAGAGGTGGAGAACCTATTCAGTTTAGGATTACAATGCAATACGGTCTTTCTCTAATACAATACTCTTGACCACATTGTTTGGTTTGATAGTTCATTCATGTCTACTATCCAATGTGATTCATTTACTTATATGATTACCTTGAATGTGATTTGGAACGACTTCCTAAATCTCATTCATACTCTGGCCAGAGATTCTCAATCATATCATAGAGTATTCTCCCTCAAACGATTTGAAGGTTAGAGATCCCTTGTTGCGCATTCACTTGCCTCCATGGCTAAGTGGCTTAACCCCAACTATGCCGTGGACGCCCTCTGACGGAGCGACTTTGACATAGTCAAAGATCAAAGACCTAACCACAAGACAACTGTGATGCCTCAGGTCAAACGACTACTTTGCATTATCCCAACCATGAGTTCTCATATGACATGAATATGAGAACTCCTCGTTGATCGCTTTCAGTGGACTCATTCTTTATTGAGCACCTACATGCTTGTCTTGGTGTCAGTCACACCAATAACTCGAGACCAGTCATTCTCCCTAAGAGAAGACATAGCACGTACTGATCTTAACGGGCTGTCAATGCGCAATTGGCAATCCTATGATCAGGAACGTTTAGGATATGTATACGAAAGAGAATGGTCTCATCAATCTAACTTCTTTAGATTACATTCTCCCAATAGCATATTCCTTGGACTTATCGTTTAAGCACATAACATTTATATGAGACAGCTTGAAACAATAATCTTTGCCCTTTATATTAAACTAGATTAGTTTAACATGTGAAATGTCCGTAAAGTATCATCATATGATTGGTTTTAGGGCACATTTCCAACAATTTCAACACAACCACCATTTCAATAACCATTAGAAGCCTAGAAAGGAAGGGAATGAGTGAATCTTACTGGAGATGGAAAACTAGAGCTCAAAGCTCTCGGGTTTTGTTCGGGCAGGAATTTCACTGGGAAGGGTCCCTGGCTCGAGCACACAGCGCCCTGAGGAGTTGGCACTTTGGGTAGTCATCGGGCTATCGCTTGTTGAGAACCTGCAAGAGGAGGACAAAGCTAGTTCTGAAAGGTGCCTTTGTGGGGCATTAGGTGTAGGCCTTGAGGCACGCAATCAAAAACTAACTAAGTGTTAAGGCGTGCCACTGCCATCTCAGTATGGTAGAAGTAGAACAAGTTCGTTTAAGCCGATTACTTGCGCCCTAAGTTATTCTGACTTCTTGTTATTAAAGGATTGTCGTGGATGGGTTAAGTCCACATTAAGTTCTTTTCTATGCCTTGAGATCAAGGACTTTTAGTTCATTATCTTGTATGATTAAAGGGTGAAGGTCAAGATCTGATTAAATCATCAATTTAATTCCCACTTAATCTTCTTGTGGCAATAAAGCCACTAAGTGAACCAGATCTGAGAAGATGGAACTTTGAATCATCAAAAGATTGGAAATGACTTGAATATATATTGGGGAATACATTATAACACCAGATCAACTAATTGAAAGACAAAACAAAGAGAGTCGGGCAAGATTTCACCTTGTCGGGCAAGGTTAAACAGTCTTGCGATCTCTTCTCTTTGTAGTTACAGAGGTTTGTGTGCTAAGAAAGGGTGAGTGGCAAACGAGTTTACACAAGGGAATCGATACTACATCATTTAGAGGGAGTAGTAGAGCTTTTACATTAGACAAAAATGTCTTTTGTCAAGGAGTCTATGGCTAAAAGGGGTACAGAGTCGGGACAAAGCGCAGCTTTCTGGGTATTTGCTTGACTGAAAGGCAACTTGTATGTTTGTTTGTTTGATTGGTTGAGTGTCTTTGTCTCTGGGGCCTCTTCCTCCTTTTATAGGCGAATTAACCCGACTGCCTGTAGCTTTGTTCTTGCCCGAAAGCAACTGGAGGGTAGTGACTCATCAGTATTTTACTTGCATTGCCACCGAAAAGTACTTTTGGATGTTTTATGTGTTAGTCTCCATCACTTGTCTCATTTAATTATAGGCACATAGCCTATGCATTAATGAGAAGCTGGCAAATTGTCTTGAGATGGTTGGTCTGGGCTTGGCGTTGGGCCTTGGCACTTTAATCCTTTTGGGCCTTCCTTCCTTGAGGCCCAAAGTTCAAATATTAACCCAAATAGTGCCCCCTTTAATCATTGTTGAGGCTGCAATCCCAGGCGCTAATAATGATTAAATAGTCGTCACATGCGCACGCCTTTCCTTGGGACTTGCACCGTTTGAAGCAACCGTTGATTAACTGCGACCTCTACACTACCTCAAGAATTTCAATCGTCAGCTAACCACTTATTATATAATTCCCTGCTTAATTCTTTCAATCAAAACTCCAAAGCCTTCTCAAGCCTTCAAATTTCCAGAAATTCCAGTATGCTCTCGCTTCCTTAATTCTTCAATTATTGCTCCCTAATCTCAACTTTCCACATCTTTCCTTCAAACTCTCCCAATGGTACCTAAAGTTGTTCAAACCTAACCTTTATGTGAAACCAGTGAAGGGATTTCCACCATGCGCTTCTTGCTTAACGGCCTTCATCGTCCTTGGGCAGGCCTGCATATTTCTCATTTATTCAAAGAAGGAGGAGTGCATACTTTGGTTTCTGCATGGACGTCCCAAGTCCCTATAGTTGTTGAAAACAACGTGCCTAAGGAAAAGTTAATTTCTACAGTATCCTTAGAAAAGCGTACTGCTTCTAGCTTCTGTTTCAGGACTTCTATAGCATTGAAGATTAGTCGAGTGGTCTTAATCGCACCGGTAGATTCCACTCGTAATGATATCTACACGCCTAGACTTCCCCATAGCTTCTGCTTTCTTGATTACTTCATCATCATAGGTGTATGCTTCAGGATCATCTACCACGACTTCTATATCGAAGATTTTGGCAGGACTCACAAAAGAATGCTCCACAATAGAGGCAAGGATTATGGAGGCATCCTCTGAAATTGAGAAGTTGGAGGAAATAAACGTTGAAGTTGAAGGCGCATGGTTGGCTAATAGTACCACTACTTTGGAGAAGCTGGACAACATCTTCAATTATTCAGTGGAAATATCTTTTTTAGAATAACTGTCCGAACTAAGGATGTAAAATTATTGAGCTGATTTCTGTGTAACTTCAACATTCAATGAAATGAAAATGGCTTTTTTAATTCACCCGAGCTTGCATTTTTCCTTGAATTTCAACTGTGGTGAACATGTAAGCTGACTTTAGACCATTCACAATGTCTACACTTCGTCAATGTAACAATCCCTAACATCCCACCCTAGCTTGCATTTTTCCTTGAATTTCAACTGTGGTGAACATGTAAGTTGACTTTAGACCATTCACAATGTCTACACTTCCTCAATGTAACAATCCCTAACATCCCACAAAGTTGGGTGATACTTCTTAAAAAACCTGCATTAACTGGGTTTTTCTGCAACCTTCCTTCCAAATATGCCAAGTAAAATCCTCCTTTATCCAAAACTCAATTGATAATGAAAAGACCTTCCCAAGTTGGGCTTCACTTCCCAAAGGCCCTAACCTGAGCTTCTAAAGGTAGAATTGTTTTCCATACTAACTCCCCTTCTATGAAGGTTTTCAATTTCACATTCTTGTTGTATGCTCGGGCAACAAATCTCTTCCCCTCTTGGATCTTATCTAAAGCCTCAACTCGGGCCGCATCTAGATCTGCGATCCCTTGACACATGGCCTTAATGTACTCTTCACCATGCAGCCCGAACTGGCTTTGAATCCTAACAGAACTCGCATTGATTTCCATGGGGAGTACAACATCTTGCCCGAAGGTTAAGGCATAAGGAGTAGTTCTAGTTCCTGCCCTTTTGGAAGTTCTGTAAGCCCACAAAGTGTCTCCCAACTTCTCGTGCCACTTTTCTGGATTTTCTACCACCATTTTCTTGATAATGTTTACCAACACCTTGTTCTTGACCATTTGACTAGGGGTAGTAAGGACTAGATTGAATCATCTTTATCTTGAACTTACTCGCAAATTCTTCTACTTCCTTTGAAATAAAAGATGACCCGCGATCTGTGACAATTATTTCGGGCACCTTATATCTGTGCAAGATCTTGGTTTTGATGAACTTTTTGACCGTGGTTGAGGTGATAGTCTTTACAGCTGAAGCTTCTACCCATTTGGTAAAGTAATCCACTGCCACAATTATAAACGTGCGTCCTTTGCTAGAAGCTGGGTGGATCTGCCCGTTGAAATTCATTGCCCATCCTCTGAAGGGCCAAGGCTTGACTACGGGGTTCAAGGTTATTGAGGGCACATGTTGGAGTGGCTCATGTCTTTGGCATTCTTCACATCCTCGGGCATAAGCTTTGCAATCTTTCTCCATTTCGGGCCAGAAATAGCCATATCTTCTTGTAACCACCTCATCTTAGTTCCAGCATGATGATCCTCGCAAATCCCTTCATGTACTTCAGCCATTACCCTCATTGATTCTTCTTGGCCTAAACATTTCAGCAACAATCCATCCGGGGTGTTCCTTAGCATAGATTTATCCCGCAAAACATATTTAGTTGCTTCTTGTCTATTTTTCTTACTTGTGGGAAAGGATGGATTTTCCAAATATTGAAGAATATGTGTCCTCCAATCTTCTATCTCCAATTCTTCAATCAGTAGATCAAGGCTGAACCCCTTTCAAAGATAGATGGGAGATTTCTTTGCTGAACTTCTATATCTCCTTTAAACCTTCCTTCTTGGATTAAGGCTCCAGAAGCCAATTGTGCCATTTCGTTGGCAATTACACTTGACTCTCTCGGGATATGGCTGACTGATATTTTTGAGCCCCAATAGCTCAACAGTTGTGTAGATGCCAAGTAGTAACCCGCCATGGTGAGGTGTTTGCATTTGTACTCTCTGTTTAATTGATTAATCACCAATTATGAATCGCCAAACACCTCTACTTTGGTTGCCCCTAACTCTATTAAAATCTCCAAGCCAATTATCAGTGCCACATACTTTGCCCGATTGTTGGTAGTCTCTTGATAATCCAAGAGAAATGAATAACAATGGTGAGAGCCTTTGGGATCGATGATGACAATCCCAACTCCTGCGATATTTTGAGTGCAAGACCCATCAAAAAATAGTTTCCAAGGAGTGATCCAGAGGCTAGTTATTCTTTTTATCTCTTGTTGGACCCATTCTTCCTTTCCCGAACAGTTTCTGTTTGGCGGGATCCACACACCTGTCACCTTTAGAGTTACTAGGATGTTGACAATTTCCTCTTGAGACTCTCGGTGCTCTGTCAAGAAGTCTGCAATCGCTTGTCCTTTAACCGCTCTTTGAGGCACATACTGAAAGCTGAATTCTGATAGTGCTAGAATCCACTTCCCAATTCTTCTAGTCAGCATTGGTTCTGACAGCATGTACTTGATGACATCCGTCTTGGCAATAATGTGGATGTGGCAGGGTAGCATGTAATGCCTTAATTTTCATCCAGCGGAGTATATCTCGTCTCTACCTCAATGAGGATCATACTAAGGTAGTAAATTGCTTGCTCCTTCCCTCCTTCATTGTTTTGGGCCAGCAAGCTTCCAATTGACCTCTCCGAGGCAGAAATATAAAGCTTCAATGGCTTCCCCCTCTGCGGTGGCATGAGTACTGGTGGAGAGGCTAAGTAAGCTTTTATGTCGTCGAAAGCCTCTTGGTGTGGCGGGCCCCATTCAAACTCTTCTTTGTCTTTTAGTCTTAGCAGAGGAGTTAGCGGCTGAATCTTGCCCGCTAAATTAGCAATGAATCTCCTCAAGAAGTTGATTTTTCCTAGCAACCTTTGTAGTTCTACCTTATTGGTGGGGGAGGTGACTCCATTATTTCCTGAGCTTTGTTCTTGTCTGCCTACATTCCTCTTTGATGAACAAGGAATCCCAAAAAGTTGCCCGATCTTACCCCAAAAGCACACTTCTTTGGATTCATTTTTAGCTTATGGATCCTCATTCTTGTTAAGGCTTGTCTGAGGTCTATCAAATGTTGCTCTTCATTTTTGGACTTTACCACAATGTCATTGATATATACTTCCATGCTATGGACGATTAAGTCATGAAAAATGGCGTTCATCGCTCTTTGATAAGTTGCACCAGCATTCTTGAGCTTGAATGGCATTACCAAATACTCATATGCTCCGACATGACCTGGACACCTAAAAACTGTTTTATGTATATCTTCTTTAGCTGTTTTTATCTGATTATATCCAGCATTCCCATCCATAAAAGATAGAACTTTGTGTTTGGCAACTGCATCTAAGGATAGGTCAGCCATGGGCATAGGGTAATCATCTTTAGGCGTAGCTCCATTCATGTTTCTATAGTCAACACAACATCTGACCGCTTTAGTTATAGCTTTTAATATAGGTACAATGTTGGCCAACCACTCAACATATTTGGCAGGCCTAATAAATCCAACCTTCACCAGCCTTTCGATCACTTCTTTGACCTTTTCTTCTATCTCTTTTGACATCCTCCGTGGTGCTTGCTTGACGGGTTTAAACCCCTCCTTAATAGGCATTTTGTGTTTTACTAAGGTTGGATCTAAACCTGGCATTTCAGTGTAGTGCTAGGCAAAACAGTCTTTAAATTCATGCAGAAGGCTGACAATCCTTGCCCGATCCTTGGTTTCCAACATACCATTGACCTGCATAGGTCTCGGATCCTCCTCAGTTCCCAAATCAACGGTCTCCAAGGGGTCTTGTACTTCTAGGGCTGGTTTGTCAAGCTCTGCACACAAAAACTTGACCAATTATGGATTCTCGAGTAAATCCTCTGGCCCATCCAAGCCATATATACACTCAGGCATTTGGATGGCTGCCTCTAACTCTTCCCCAAAAATTTCCCCAAAAATTTCCTCTTTATTTATTTGGCTGCTTGAAGCCTCTCTACTCCAATCCTTTTCTTCTCTGGCCGAGTCTTCCCTCTCTTGTTTCTTCTTTATCCCATACACCAACAATCTTTGTATTAAGGACCTGACTGCAACCACTTGGTCATTCCTTTTCAGTTCTAACATTAAGGGTGTTGGGGAGTTGGGTGATAGGAGCATATTTATGCGACTTGGTTAGCTTGTTTCTTGGCATTTATGTAGTTAATTTCTCGTTATTATAGTGTTTTAAGCTATTTTCGTGTGTTTGTAGGTTCAAAGGGCTAAAGTGGCAAGAAAGTGCATTTTGGTGCATTTTGGAGCAGTTTTGGGCTTGGAATGGATTGCACATGCATGGAGCAAGGTGGATGGACGAAATTGAAGACCAAAAGAGGCTAGGAATGTGCTAAAGAGATGAAGGAAATAAATTCAAGACAAAGAAGATAAGGAAGCCCAGCAAGAAAGAAGGAATATTAGCCAAGTTACCTTATTTTGTCCTAATCCTTTCCTAATCCTATTCCACCTAAGTTCCAGCTGTAAGGAGGATCCTTAAATATATTAGGACACTTAAATAAATGATTTTAGAAGGCCTAAACCCCTTCCTAATAGGAGCCGCACCTTTCACTTCTAGAAACCCTTCCTTGCCGTGCAAGCAAGACATTCCCCTTTCCTCTAGGATCTGCCACACCTTTCTTTCCCTTTTCCTCTTGGATTCTGATATTTAGTTACCCTTTTTCCTTGTGGATTTGGTGTACAAATCTGTCTCCAAAATTAAATAAGGTCGTGTCTTCCCTTGCCCTATAAATAATGCCTTCTGCCGCAGCATTCCATACCATCCCTCACCGCAATTCAAACTTTCACCCGTCCGTCACACACATTAGCCTAATTTAAGGCACAACCACCGTTGTGCCGCAGCTTTGGAAGGAGAAAGGAGAAGAGACCCTTTAATCCGTGCCCTGCCATTCAAGCCTTGGATTGCTGGAACGTTTTTAGGTGTATTCCATCTTTGTTTTCAATGTTTAAATTTAATTATCATTGTTTAATTGCGAACATGAGGAGCTAAACTAGTTTTAGCTAGAGGAGAATTCAAAGCCATGAACATATATGTGATATGAGTTGATTACTTCCAGTTATTATTTCATAAATCGTGAATGCAATTTGCTTAACTGCTTGATTGATAACTTATTCCTGTATTGATTAGAAGGGCCCGCTTAGTTTGCATGCATGAATTTGATGCTAAAATATAAGGGAATTTCACCTAATAGTTATGAACTTATATTTGCAAGTAGTGGAGGTCGCTAGTCACGATCGTGTTAAGTAAATTCCTGGTAGGAGTATCATGCTGTTCATAGTTACGAATGCCTTGTCAATGCTTATGATTTTCATAGAGCCTAATGATCTTTGATATGTATCTCTATTATGCTGTTCATGTAGGGAACTTGAGAAGAATAATTTTGTTGCGATGCGATGTCCAATTCAATGAACTTAGGAAAATCTGAGGTTTAATTAGTGATGTTCACAGTTAATCTGGGGCATTGTCATTCATTGTTTATTGGAAGAAGAACTGGAAATCGATTCATATGCATATGTGTCATGTGTGGAGAATGACCCTCTAGCTAGCCTATCACCCATCAATTCACCCAATTTCGTCCAAAGTTGTTTAGTGTTTAAAATCTGCTTGTTTTTACTCTAAACTCGTCAAAACCAATCCCCCCTTTTATAATTCGTGTCTTTTAGTTAGAATCTGTCCAAATTTGTTTCTTTTGGTGTTTTGAGTCAAATCAAATCAATTTTCGTCCAAAGTAACCCTTAGTGTTTGTTTTGAGTCAGTTTCCTTGTTTTGTGCGGTTTTGAGTCTTTTTAGTTTGTTTTGAGTTATTAGAGTCTAGTTTTCTGTTTTTGAGTCTAGTTTAGTGTTTCAGAGTTTAATTTGAGTAAAATTGCTAATCACCCTGTTTTATGTTATTTTACTTTTGATATTTGATTTAGTTTTCTTTCTTTGATTTTAGGTACTAGAGAAGCAAGACATGGCAATTGCAAATCTTCAAGCTCAAATGGCGAATCTTACTTCTCAGTTGTCGCAATATATCGAAAGGACCACAATGCAAAGAACCCCTACATTTGATGTGTCCTATAGGCAAGGATATCAAGCTAATCAACGTCCATAAAGAGGTTGGGAGAGTGTCAATACTTGGGGTTATCAAGATCATAATCAATCAAGGAACAACTTGTTTTCCATCACGTACAATTCAGATTGGAGCAATCATTCAAATTCTATGTGGTGGGAACCTCAACAAACTCAACAAGAAGGATATTGGCAGCCATATGAGGAGTTCTATTCTAGCCCTATGCAGCCACCACAGCCTCCCCCGCAACAATTCCAACCAAACTCAGGTTCGTCACTGGATTATGATCAAATTCTTGAGACACTAACTTCTTTGACGCAAAGCCTACAAAATCAAGGGCAGGGATTACAAAATCAAGCCAAGAAAATTGGCGAATTGAAAATAAATTTGGAGAGATCGCATAATTCATGGGGCAAATTCAAGCACAAAGCGAATTCTCCAACTCAACTATTGCAAATTCAATGAGAGATTTTGAATTCGCTGAAGCTATCACCTTGGGAAGTAGTATGGAGGTTGGAGATGAACCAAAGACGTCTAAACAAAGCCAAAACGTGGATGAATAGCTGCTGCTCGAGGAAGAGGAGGATGACAAAGCCACGGCAAGGGAAGAATCACCTTTGCCGCAGCCTATCCTTGCTCCACCACCCTTGCCCCAGCCCTCTAAGGCTCCTACACCATCCAATTCAGGTAAGGTAGTTTCAGATTCAATTCTTTCTGACCCCGTTCCACCAAATGGCTCTATTCCTTGCCGCAATCCAAGGAAGAAGAGGGTGAGGAAGGCATCTTCGAAACCTTACCAAAGATTCAAGAGAAAGAAGTGGCTGGGGAATGTCTAGAATTCATCAAAGAGGATGTACTTGAGACAACAATTCCCAATGAAGTTGGATTTTATGACACGGGACAAGTCACAACCCTCAAAACACCCAATCTGGTCGAATTTTCTAATTCTAAAACTTTCGAAGTGGTGTTTGTCCTTGGGTTTTTGTCGCAGCACACAGGTAAGCCACCTCCCCGAATTTCAATTTCGTTTTCTACTAACAAGTTGATTTCAATGATTCATGCACCCACTCTAGAATTTAAACCATTACCAGATCATTTCAAGTATCACCTTCCATTCAAAGACCCCTTCCATGCCGTGGGCTCCAATGAAGCTTAAGAGGAGGTATCGTCCGGCTGGAAGACGTTAAAGCAAGCGCTTCTTGGGAGGTAACCCATGCATTCAAATAAAGAAAACCTAGGAATCTCCGGCTCCGCACCCAGATTTGCATTCCTAAACCCTACTTTTTATTGCTTTACTTTGCCATAATTATTGTGTCATGTTAGTTAGTTGTTTGTTTTGTTTGCTTGCATGTGAGTCTATGTTTGAAACATTGAGGGCAATGTTTGGTTTAAATGTGGGGGGGGGGGGGGGGGATAAACAAAGTGTTTTTGCATGAATTTTAGTGGGATTTTATCACCTATCACTTCTAAAGTTGTTTCTCACTGTTTTTAAGTGTTTTAGTGTGTTTTGAAGTGTTTTAATGTGTTTTGAAAGAAAAATACGAAAATTTGAAAAAAAATCGAAAACTTGTTTTGAAAAAACCCAAAAAGAGTCGTTTTTGTTCCTTTTTGTGTGTTTGTGTCTTAGGGTACCTTCCAACACAATGATGAGGATTTGGTTTTTAATTGCATGACTGTTAAAGAAAGTTACAAACATGGATGGAAGTTTGATATGCTCTTTGGTTTATGCTTGGTTGTAGTTGTCGTTTACGAATTCACATTTAATCACAAAGGAAAAAAATCAGTTTTTGTAACATGCTTGAAGGAAGGAACTCAAACTAACGCTACAACCCTGAGAGACTTGAGCTTAAACTTTGTTTGGAGAGTTATTAATCTGTGATGTTTTTGTTTTCTAAAGTCATGATCTCATTAATTCCTTGCTTGGTTGCTACTTGGAAGGCGTTTCATCATTATAGATCCAAATACTAGAACTCATACCCATTTCATTCAAGGCATAAAATTGATTGCATAACAAATAACAAGATGAAGTTGTTTAGTTAAACTAGAGCCAAAAAGCCTTACCCTTTGCATTTGTATTGTAGGTTTAACCCCTTTGAGCCTTAATTAGCCTATGTTCTTTGTTAGTCCTCATTATCCATACCTAGCCTAGAATAGGACTATCCATACCCTTGTTCTTAAAGAATAGTGGAGCATGACTTAGAGGGAATTCCTTTTGATTGACATTATGCAGAAAAATAAGTGTGGGGGAAGGGTTTTTCAAAGTGTGTGTTTTGTGTGCCAAAGAAATAGGGCACGAGTAGAAAAAGAAAAAAAAGAAGAAAAAAAAAGAAAAGTTGTGAAAAGAAAGAAAAAGAGTTGAAAAATAAGTGAACTCACAAGTGTTGGTTGTTGAAGAAAGGGTCCAAAAGTTTGAATCTGGCCCTAAGTATTGTGTGAATCTTCCCCTAGTGTTTGAAATTGATTTTTGCATTCAAATGTGAATTCTAGGTGTCAATCTCATTACTTTGCTTTACTATCGCTTCAAGAACTTTTGTTTATCCCTAACCTTTCTTTGTTAGCCAATACCCTTAGCCCCGGTACAACCCTTAGACTTCCATCTTGAGCATATGTGGAGGTTGGAATTGGTATGAGCATATGGTATCCCTGGTTCTCGCGTGTAAGTAGTGGCATTCCCTTCATGAGATCATATATACACATGTATTAATAATGCCAGAAAATGCCTTCTTTGTTATAAACATATGTGAGTGCTAGTCTACATGTTTACATCAATCTTCTCACATATACCTAGTGTAGGGAGTGTAGTCAGAAAATCTGTGTGAAAATAGAGAGTATGTGGTGAGGAATTGAGTGAATTCTCTAAGGCATGTTACTACAATCAAAAAATTGTTTTAATTGATTAAATGCGAGCCAGTGAGTGGTGACTGTGATTAAGTATGTGCTCGAGGGTAAGGATGACTAAAATCTATGTGAGTGGTGATTCTTAACATGTCATGTTGCTTTGGAAATCCCTGAGGCAAACGTTGGAAGGTCTAGGTTGTGTTTTGTTTGTTTTGTTTTGCTCGAGGACTAGCAAAAGCTAAGTGTGGGGGAATTTGATAGGAGCATATTTATGCGACTTGGTTAGCTTGTTTCTTGGCATTTATGTAGTTAATTTCTCGTTATTATAGTGTTTTAAGCTATTTTCGTGTGTTTGTAGGTTCAAAGGGCTAAAGTGGCAAGAAAGTGCATTTTGGTGCATTTTGGAGCAGTTTTGGGCTTGGAATGGATAGCACATGCATGGAGCAAGGTGGATGGACGAAATTGAAGACCAAAAGAGGCTAGGAATGTGCTAAAGAGATGAAGGAAATAAATTCAAGACAAAGAAGATAAGGAAGCCCAGCAAGAAAGAAGGAATATTAGCCAAGTTACCTTATTTTGTCCTAATCCTATTCCACCTAAGTTCCAGCTGCAAGGAGGATCCCTAAATATATTAGGACACTTAAATAAATGATTTTAGAAGGCCTAAACCCATTCCTAATAGGAGCCGCACCTTTCCCTTCTAGAAACCCTTCCTTGCGTTGCAAGCAAGACATTCGCCTTTCCTCTAGGATCTGCCGCACCTTTCTTTCCCTTTTCCTCTTGGATTCTGACATTTAGTTACCCTTTTTCCTTGTGGATTTGGTGTACAAATCTATCTCCAAAATTAAATAAGGCCGTGTCCTCCCTTGACCTATAAATAATGCCTTATGCCACAACATTACATACCATCCCTCACCACAATTCAAACTTTCACCCATCCATCACACAGATTAGCCTAATTTTAGACACAACCACCCTTGTGCCGCAACTTTGCGAATGGAGAGGAGACCCTTCAAGCCGTGCCCTGTCATTCAAGCCTTGGATTGCTGGAACATTTTTAGGTGTATTCCATCTTTGTTTTCAATGTTTAAATTTAATTATCTTTGTTTAATTGCAAACATGAGGAGTTAAACTAGTTTTAGCTAGAGGAGAATTCAAAGCCATGAACATATATGCGATATGAGTTGATTACTTCCAGTTATTAGTTCATAAATTGTGAATGCAATTTGATTAACTGCTTGATTGATAACTTATTCTTGTATGTTGATTAGTAGTGGAGGTCGCTAGTCACGATAGTGTTAAGTAAATTCCTGGCAGGAGTATCATGTTGTTCATAGTTACGAATGCCTTGTCAATGCTTATGATTTTCATAGAGCTTAATGATCTTTGATATGTATCTCTATTATGTTGTTCTTGTAGGGAACTTGAGAAGAAGAATTTTGTTGCGATGCGATGTCCAATTCAATGAACTTAGGAAAATCTAGGGGTTAATTAGTGCTGTTCACAGTTAATCTGGGGCATTGTTGTTCATGGTTTATTGGAAGAAGAACTGGAAATCGATTCATATGCATATGTGTCATGTGTGGAGAAGGATCCTCTAGCTAGCCTGTCACCCATCAATTCACCCAATTTCGTCCAAAGTTGTTCAGTGTTTAAAATCTACTTACTTTTACTTTAAACTCGTCAAAACCAATCCCCCCTTTTATAATTCGTGTCTTTTAATTAGAATCTGTCCAAATCTGTTTCTTTTAGTGTTTTGAGTCAAATCAAATCAATTTTCATCCAAAGTAACCCTTAGTGTTTGTTTTGAGTCAGTTTCCTTGTTTTGTGTTGTTTTGAGTCTTTTTAGTTTGTTTTGAGTTATTAGAGTCTAGTTTCTGTTTTTTTAGTCTAGTTTAGTGTTTTAGAGTTTAATTTGAGTAGATTAGTAATCCCTCCTCATCCCCGGCCTAGAATGATTCCTACTTACATATCTACTACAATTGTCAAAAGAGGGTTTAATTTGTGTGCTAAGCTTTTATCACATCATTGGGATGATATAGGGTCAATCCCATTCTTCTCTTGTAAGAGATAACCCCTGCTCCAAAAGCTTTTGGGCTGTCACCTTGGTTGGGCGGCCGTTCTTATCAGCTCCTGAACATTGAAGAATCCCAACACTAGGATTATAGAAGTTGGCTTCTGCGACGTTAGCTGTAAGGGGGAATGGTCGTGACTTGGCCTCTACCATCTCCCAAAACCCAGGTTCTGTTTCTCCTTCTTCGTGGTAGACAGCCACTTGTTGGTGTAAGGTAGATGGCATATTGAGACTCTGATGAATCCAATATCTGCCCAGTAAAGCCCCATAAGTGGAAGTATTGTCTATAACAAAAAAGGCCAGCATGATTTGTTTTGAATACAAGTCAACCTATAATGGAAATATTCCATGAGTCCTAGTGATAGCTCCCGAGAAACTAGAAACTGTAAGATTTGTGGGGATGTGATCCTCCTCACTCCTGCACATTCTCTTCATCTGCTTGTATGGCAACACATTGACCGCGACCCCTCCATCAATCAAGACCCTCTTAAAGGGTACTCTCTCTAGGTGAGTAGTTACATATATGGGTTTAAGATGGTTGGCCAGGGTGGTTGGCCAGGGTCAAACTCGGGCGAACAAAGACCATTTTGTCTGAGTATATTCTCTCAGGCTTCTTCCTTGATTGCTCGGGCAAGCCTGTCTGGCTGGGTTCTTCTTGTCTCGCTCATTCGACACCAAGGTATTAAATATCGGTAATATTGGAAATATCGGTAGTCCGAAAACACGGAAATATCGATGGAAATATCGGGATAATATCGATATCGATAAAATTTCCATGGAAACCACGGAAATTGTAAGAAAAACTTGGAAATTTTTATTGAAACTTTGTAGGATGTTTATTTAGTCAATTATCTATTAGTTTATCACAAAAAATTGGAAGGAAATGCATTGCATGATGGATTTAACTGATTTAAGTTGATTATATAGCGAGCTGGCAAACATTGTGAGTGTAGAAAATATGTAGTAATTAATGAAAGAAGTTTAAATACATCATAATAATTTATATATAATGAATTATATAATCATTTATATATAATGAATTGGCTGTAAATAAATAAAATTAAGATATTTTCCTTTGTAGGCTTATGCTAAAATAAGAATATCATTAATTATTTATAGTATTATACTACTATTATTACATAAGAAAATGGGCTGGAGATCACGACCACGTGGACCAAATCGGTCTCATCCATCATCAATCTCAACCTCATCCAACGGTCACACACACGCAGAAGAAAATGGGCTGGAGATCTCTGCTTGTTTCTCGACCACACACACGCAGAGATCTCCCGAATCTCGATCACACACACGCACAGATCTCTCGGTCCTTCTCCTTCCCTCTCCTTGGCCTTGTTTCTTCTCCGGTACTCCCCCCCCCCATCTCTTCTCTGCAACACACCCAGACCACACACGCACACACGCACAGACCACCCACACGCACAAACCCTCTCTCGATCTTTCTCCCTCATTCTCCTTGTTTCTTCTTCTCCCCCCCATCTCTGCAAGATTCTTTCCCGGAGAAGCGGCTGTTGCTCACCCGACACGATCGCGACTCTCCTCTCTCTGCCAAGATCTGCGCCGGTGGTGATGGTCGCAGGCCAAGATCTGCCAAGATCCTCGTCGCAGGCCGCCGCCGGGAGGTGAGAAAGGGCTCCGGCGCCACTGTGGTGGAGGTCACGGACTCACGGTGGGGTGGGTGTGGTGTGTCGAACTCGAACTCGATCCTTCTCCGGTTCTCTCTTCCCCCCCCCCAATCCTTCTCCGGTTCTCGTCTCTGCAACTCGGCGAACGCAGGAACCCTCCGGCGAGTTTCTTGAATTTCTCCGGTTAGGTAAGCTTCGGGTTTACCTCTTTCTGTTGAATCTGTTCTAGATCGAAGCTTAGATGTGAAATTGAAGTTCTATCTCGTGTTTTTGCAAGGTTTTTGGGATGAAATCGGCTCGGGAATAGGCACACCCATCTCCGGCGAGGCTGCAGAAGCTCCGGCCTCTTCTCTGATTTGCACAGATCCAAAATATTATCGATAATATCCGGAATATCGCGATATTATCGATAATATCACGATATTTTGACGAAAACATCTCGGATACCAATTAAAATATCGTTAAAGCAAAAAACCGATAATATCGGCGAAATATCGCCGATATTATCGGCATTTCGGACCATGTTCGACACTAACATGCGCCATCATATGTTATGTTGCCAAATAATCACCTTCCATCGTTGGAGGTTGATCATGCTCAGCACGAAACATGGCTAATAAAACATATGTCATGTTTACATGGAAGTTGCTAGGTCTGGGTAAATCTTTCTCTTTGCCCCCAATGTGGTTCATAAACTCGTCAAACCAAGCCTGTGCTTCTTCTAGCAGCATCTGTTCAGGCAACCCCTCTTCTTGGGTTATGCCAAAATTTGGCATCTGTTCTGGAACCTCGCAAATAGTATCCACCAGTAATGGTACGGGTAACCCTCTCTCGGGCGAGATAGTTCCAAAGCAGATTGGTTATGGGCTCCACCTTGGGGTAGGTATCATTACCATATCTTCTTGAGCTCTCCTCAAGATTCTGTATTTCCCAGGATGGGGGTTCTGCGGTATATGGTCTCCCTCTCCTTCGATTTTGTTGTTTGCCTTATTCACCTCCTTCGTACTCCTCCAACGAAGCTGATTTCTCCCTTCTTGAGGTACATTTTTGAACTTTACATTCTCCGAGGTTTCTGAAGTGGGGGATATTTTCAACTAGTTCATGTGGGCCTTATGCTACCTTTGGACTCTCCTGATCATGGAGGCTCCCATCTCTTCGACAGGCCTCCCATCCTTTCCGACTACATACCATCTCCGCCCGAGTCGGGCAAGATTCTTCTCTGTGACCGGGTTCACTGTCCTTCCTTTCATTCTAACATCTCCACGGGCATATCTTTGCTAGGATGGCCTCACATCCATCCACTTTGGTGTCTTGGCTTCTTTGTCTTCCACTTCTTCTGAAGCTTCATAGTTTCTGAATACTTCTGACAAGTTTTTAGGCTAGAAGACGTTTCGAGAGGTTTCCTTCTCAGCTGCCCGCATGATGCTCATGCGGTTTTCTTGTTTTTCCTTTTCCCTTCTTTTGATCAGCTCATGATCAAGAATGGCTCCTGCTGCTGGTACATCTAGCTCACACTCGCATTGACATCTGTTGTATAACACTACTCCTCTGATTATGGTGGCTTTGGACTTCTCGGGCAGTTTAACGGCTCCCTCAGTCGGTCTATCGACTGGCTTCCTTTCTACTTTTACATCCCACGTGGCCTTCCTTTTTCCTTTTTCTGCCCATGTTAGGTTGATCATGTTTACTGGGGCTTGTAGAAAAGGATTAGTATCAATCATTATATCAGCCTGTGGTTTTTCTAGTAACCACTTTATTTCTAACCCACACTACCCCCTGTTATCTAATGAAAATAACAAGGGGTTGGGGAACTCTGGTTCCCTAACTTTTTTCAACACTGGTTGACCGCTCCAGATCTCTCGTTGTTCTATCGCTTATTCCTCTTTTCCTCAAGTTCGAGAAACAGAGGAACAGCTCACTCCGTCACAGGGCTGGCTTCCCTCACCATCTCTCTAACACGATTATTTTCTGGGGTAGTGTACTCTAGATATAGCCTTATTTGCAGATTCCTTGTTATCGAACAGAGCCTGCTTACTTCCCTTCTGGTTTCCAGAGAGCTTTTCTCCATGCTCTTTAGCATGGTTATCATGGTAGCTTGCTGGTCTTTATTTGTGACATTTCCTCCCGATTTCTCAGAAGGAGTCAAGCTTTCCGTCAGGACAGGTCCTTGCAGATCTTCGGGGAGATTTGCCATGTTTGGTTTTGATGTAAACTTGGGTGTTTTTTTTTTTTTTTTGCTCCCCACCTGAAGGTTTGTTCTTTCCTTCTTCTTTTTGGCATACAAGATTAGATTTGTCCTACCGGGCATGCCAAAACTATGTTCAGACAGGAATTTCACTGAGAAGGGTCCATGGCTCGAGCACACAGCTCCCCAAGGAGTTAGCACTTTAGTTGGTTGTGGGGCTCTCGCTTGTCGAGAACCTGCAAGGGGAGGACAAAGTTAGTTCTGAAAGGTGCCTTTGTGGGGCCTTAGGTATAGGCCTTGAGGCTCGCAATCAAAACTAACTAAGTGCTAAGGTGTGCCACTGCCATCTCAGTATGGTAGATGTAGAACAAGTTTGTTTTAGCCGATTACTTGCGCCCTAAGTTATTCTGACTTCTTATTACCAAAGGATTGTCGTGGATGGGTTAAATCCACATTAAGTTCTTTTCTATGGCTTGAGATCAAGGACTTTTAGTTCATTATCTTGTATGCTTAAAGGGTGAAGGTCCAGATTTGATTAAATCATCAGTTCAATTCCCACTTAATCTTCTTGTGGTAGTAAAGCCATTAAGTGAACCAGATCTGAGCACTGATGGAGCTTTGAATCATCAAAAGATTGGAAATGACTTGAATATATACTGGGGAATACATTATAACACCAGATCTACTAATTGAAAGACAAGACAAAGAGAGTCGGGCAAGATTTCACTTTGTCGGGCAAGGTTAAACGTCTTGCAATCTCTTCTCTTTGTAGTTACAGAGGTTTGTGTGATAAGAAAGGGTGAGTGGCAAACGAGTTTACACAAGGGAATCAATACTACAACATTTAGAGGGAGTAGCAGAGCTTTTACACTCGACAAAAGATGTCTTTTGTTAAGGAGTCTATGGTTAAAAAGGGGTACAGAGTCTGGACAAAGCGTAGCTTTCTGGGTATTTGCTTGACTGAAAGGCAACTTGTATGTTTGTTTGTTTGATTGGTTGAGTGTCTTTGTCTCCGAGGCCTTTTCCTCCTTTTATAGGCGAATTAACCCGACTGCCTGTAGCTTTGTTCTTGCCCGAAAGCAACTGGACGGTAGTGACTCATCAGTATTTTACTTGCATTGTGATTGACAAATGTTGCGTTGTGATTGACCTCCTGATTGGACCTCAACATGATTCCTTCAGTGGGTTCCTAAAGGTATGAAGTTGACCGATACTCGGTAGTTTCAGGATTGATACGTATGGTAAATAGTGCTCTCTGAAGTTCTCGAGTGAGGAAAGCTTCTTGATTGGGAACTTACAAAAATCCAAGTCACTAAGTAATCATGAAATTACCGAATACCGATGGTTAGTGTCATACAGTAGAAGTCACCCAAGTCTCTAAACGAGGAATGTTGTCAAAAGAGATGCCTTAATTTTTGTCGAGTTTTCAAAGAACCAAAGTTCCACCTTTTTTTTAAGAGGCAGCCTAAGCCCCTTTTGTTTTGTCTACTAGGCCCAATTAGAAAGGGCACATGTCTTGGACCCTGGTCACTACATCATCAATCTTTGTTTTGTTCTGTTTCTTTGCTTTTTGTTTCTTTGCTTTTTGTTTTTTTGTCTGAACTCTCACGCCTAGGGGTGGGCACTTGGAACAGAACCGCGGCAAAGAAAACGGTTTGGTTTCGGTTTTGCGGTTTTGAAACGGTTTCGGTTTCGAAACCGAACCGTGGCAAAGAAAACGGTTTGGTTTCGGTTTTGAATTTTCAAAACCGCTCCGAAACCGAAATCGCACCATATATTAAATGTTATGTTTTAATCTTTTAATTAGTTCAAGTTCAACTAGATTATCCTCCAATTTTGCACTTCGAGTCCTGAAACTCATCTTCATCTTTTCCTTAAAACTCGTCTTCATCTCTCTCTCAAAAGTCAAAACTCATCTTCATCTCTTCGACGGTCGACATCAATGCCCTGAACTCACTGCTTGCATCTCTATGTGTGACCTGGTTGCTCGCATCTCTGCAACCTCACTGCTTGCATCCCTAGATCCCCTTCATCTGCAAGGTCTGAACTCTGCAAATCAAAAGCTCTGCAAAACAAACTTGGCAAATCATTCACCTGCTCTTCGTTCCAGCTAATATGGTAAGAACATAGAACTTGTATTAGTTAGTTTAGTTAATAATTTGAAATTAAATTAATTTTACAGTTAGTGTTCGTTTGAATCAAAAATTCAAAAGGGGAACTGGGTTAGGGTTTATAATTAATTTTAGGGATAGGGTTTGTGAATCAAAAGGGGAACTAGATTAGGAACCACCCAAGTATCAATTTAAGTTCTAAATTATTAATTTCTTTAGGAACCACCATCCACTGTTTTCTGGTAATTTGCAGCTCAATTCTTCTTTTTTTTTTTTCTTTTTTTTTTTTGTAAATTACATGGCGTATCAAATTTGTGTTGTTTTGTTTTGTTTTATCGTGTTTACGTGATCTCTTACTGTGATAAAGTTACATGGTCTTTAATTTAAAGTCTTGGATGTGAAATCGAAGTTGAATCCATTAAATCTTTAATATGGGACGAGATGAAACTATGTTTATTTCTGTTGTGCGCACTAAGCATCGGTCATATTGAGGGGGCTGGAATAACATTAGCACTTTCTTCGAGTGTTCTGCATACCTCATTGTATATTGACAGCAAAATCAAGAATTTTCATGAATGCAGTTTTTCTTACTCATAGAACAGTGAAAACTCTAAAGTTAAGCAGCTTATTCTACTCAAGAACTTTTTCCTCTCTTTCTTTCTTGTTTTGCAAATCGTCTGTTACTGAGTTTCTGTTTTCATTGTTCTTTTGTTCTTTCTTGTTTTGGAGAACTGTTGCGTATAAGTTCTTTTGTTCTGTTTTCACTATTCATTGATTTTCTATTTTATTGTTCTCTAGTTAGTAGTCAGGTGTAGTTCTAGGTTATAGCAGAAAGCCGGTGGATTAAAGTCATTTTATGCAAGAGGCCTAAAAGTCGTCTTTCAATTATGGTTAAATTCCACACGCCAATCTAACAAAACAAACTCATTAATATTATGACATTGAAATTCAAAGTTAGGACATTACTTTAGTAAGTATTAATATTAATCAAAGTTAGGACTACTTTATTAATTAGTATTAATATTAGGGTACCAAATTGACAGGTTGAAGTTGAACTGAACTGCCCCAACTAGGGTTGAAATAAAATGGCATAATGTGGTCAAATAGGCTTAATTTGATTTTTTTGGTCAGAGAGGCTCATTTTTTAATTTGTTTTCTTCTACAACATCTGAGCATTTGATTCATTTTAATTGATTTTCTTCAGCAATATCAGAGATTCTGTGCATTCCATTCATTTAAGATAATGAGCATTTGGTATTTTATTTCAGTCAAGATATGAAGAATCCAGCAAGCATAGTAGGATTGGTCACTCTTCTACGGGGACTCCCCTGAGAAGCTGGAGGACGAGGCAACAAAAATTGACTTGGAAAATTAAATAGACATTGAAGGTGACCTTGAAAATGACGGCGAAGAATCTGAGGGAGAAGAAGAAAAAGTAAGTAACTATTATTCTAGGAAACGTAGCTGGGTTTGGGATCATTTTACAATATATTATGTGACGAAAAAACAGTCGAAAATCAATGAAAAGGGGGAGAAATATTTGGCCGAAGTAAAGCTTAGGAGAGCTAAATGTAATTATTGCCCAAAACAGAGCAGTCAGCTGAACCGAGAGTTAATGGCACCACAAGCATGAGACGCCACATTGAAAGATATTGTAAATTTTACCAAGGGAATAGAAGTAAAAAGAAAAAAGTTTTGGTTGGGGATAAAAGTAAAGGTAACAATCTTGTTGCTGTTGGATTTTCACAAGAGAGTGTGTTAGAAGCATGTGTCAAGATGGTAGTCATAGATGAGATGCCATTTAGTACCGTTGATAAGATGGGTTTTCGGCCTTTTTGTGTTGTTGGTATTCCATTGTTTAAAGTGCCTTCTAGAAGAACTCTTGTAAGAGCTTTTCTCAACATGTGTGATGAATCGAAGGCTTATTTGAAGAAAACCTTAAGTGCCCATAGAATTTGTCTCACTACCGACACTTGGACAAGCACACAAAACACCAATTATATGGTTCTTACTGCACATTTTATTGATCATGAATGAAATATGCACAAGAGGATCATAAACTTTTGTGTTATTCCTAACCACTATGCACAATTGCAAAGTTAATTGAAAGTTGCTTGTTGGAATGGGGGATAGACAAAGTTATGACAATCATAGTGGACAATGCTTCTGCAAATAAAGTTGCTTTGGACCAACTTATGATGAAAATGAATATGTGGGAAAATTCACAAGCTATTCTAGGTGGCAAGTATTTACATTGTGAGTCATGGGATGAAGAGGCTAAATAATGGTCTATTATCTATAAGAATTTGTGTGAGGTTTGTGAGGAGCTCTCCAGAATATTGGAGTTTTTAGGCAAGCCATGACTAGGGCGAAATTGACGTGCAAAGCAACGGTTTGCCTTGATTGCCCTACTAAGTGGAATTCTACATTTGTTATGTTGGATGTAGCCTTGAAATTTAAGAAGGCCTTCGCTACAATGGCGGAGGATGAAGCAAGTCCCTCATTGGCTTACTTTACGGAAGTTGAAGATGAAAAGATGAAGATGGTGTGATTATTGTTTGCCAAACTAAAGGGAGGAAAAGGGTTGGACCACCAACGGAAGAAGATTGGTCCAAGGCAGAGGTTTTTGTCAAGTTTTTACAGGTGTTCTATGATGTGACTTTGAGGGTGAGTGCTTCTACACATCCCACGGTTCATACCGGCCTCCATGATGTCATAAAAGTGGAGACCGCCATCAATAACTTGGAATCCCGAGCCAACATGCAAGTGGATTTACCGTCGGAGCAATTATTGAAGGCAATGGCATCTGATATGAGATCAAAATATGAAAAATAATTTGACTCATACCATGAATTAAACCCTCTTATTGTGATTGGACTTGTTTTAGATCCGAGGTTCAAGTTGAGGCATGTCACACAACTCTTTAGAAAGAAACTTTCCGACGTTGAGGCACAATTGAAAATTAAAGAAATAAAAAATATATTGCGTGCCCTTTATGATGAATATGCTCCCAATGTTGAAGGTGGAAAATATATGAAGAAATCGGAAAATTTACAATCACAACCTTCTTCTACCTCATCTAATGTCACTATGACGGAAGATGATGTAATTGATGAATGGATGCATTTTGTTGAAGACAGTGATGAGAAAGTGGTGGGAGATGAGGTGGATTCTTATTTGTTTGATCCCTTGGTACAAATTACAAAAGAGGAGTCCACACAGTATTTTAACATTCTCCTATGGTGGAAGGTGAATGGTAACAAGTATCCTATCTTGGCCGCAATTGCAAAAGATATTCTTCCAATTCAAGTTTCGATCGTGGCATCGAAGAGTGCTTTTAGCACCGGTGGTCCAGTGATTTCGGATTTTAGGAGTTCTTTAACTCCTAAATCGGTGGAGGCCTTGATATGCATGCAAAATTGGTTGAGGGGCGATAATATTATTATTTTGGAGGATGATGCACCTTCAATTGACCACATTGAGTTCTATGAAAGTATTGAATCGGGTAAGTATATCATTTGAAGTTAAAGAACTTTCTTCGTTTTTTTTTTTCAACTAAACATCAATTATATTTTTTATGTTTTGTATTGGGTAGAGTTGGCCAAATCGGCTTCAAGCATTGCCTCTCTTACTCTTGATCCATAACCACAACAAGCTCCAAAGCAATCTCAAGGTTCTAATTCACAAGAACCTCCCCTTTTGCATTTACAAGGTGCAAGGTCTTCATAAGTTCAAAAGCCTCCTAACCCTTCAAAGAATAAGTGTCCAAAAGAAAACGAAAGGCAAAGGTTTGAAACTTGAACGATGCAAACTTAGTTGAAAATCAAGACTTTGTTTAATTCCATGAACCATTTATTTTTTTTGGTTGTACTAATGCCATAAGGCATTTTGACATTGAACTTTGTTTGAAACTTTGAAGTTTGAACTTTAGTTGTATTATGGCAAACTTAACTTTTCAATTGGGTTGTAGTAAAGTATTGTTATTGGTGATCAAGTTGAATTTTAGTAGATGTGATGCGTAAGGATTTAAAGTTTAAACCCATTGATGCATTGGATGTTGTCTTAATTTTAGTAGTTGTCATTTGCTGCAGTTTTGGTACAGGTTTGGTAAATGTTAGCTGCTGTTTTCTGCTGCTATTTTGGTACAGGTTTGGTACGTGTTAGTAGTTGTTTTTTACTGGAGTTTTTTTATGCTGCTTTGTTGCAGTTTTGCTACAGATTTTTGCTCCAGTTTTGCTACATTGTTGTTGCTGTTTTTGCTGCATTGTTGTTGCTGTTTTTGCTACATGTTCTTTAATTAATATATGAGGAAAATAAGACCGTCTTATGCATAAATAGGTGTATATTTTAAATTGCACATTTTTTTCTCAAAAACCAAACCGAAACCTTTTGAAACCGCACTGAACTGAACCAAACGGTTTGGTTTCATTTCGGTTTTGGCTTCAAAACTGCATCGCACCGCACCGCAAAGAGTTTTGGTTTCGGTTACGGTTTCACTCGAAACTGCACCGAACCGCACCGAACCACACTGAGCCCACCCGTACTCACGCCACACATTGTCATTTGTTTTTTATGAAGCTGCTTTGCCCTTTTTTTTTATTTCACCATAATTTTTTTCTTTTTGAAAAAAGACACCAACGCCTCCCATTTTGACCTAGCTTACACACCTTCCCCTCTTTCGTTTCCCACAGTCTTTCCTTTCTCCTCTCGACATTGCTTCTCCAAACCTAACAAAACCCAGTAAAATTGTTCTCTAATTTTTCTTTTGTGTTGTATCTTCAAAACATCCAAACTGTTGGTTGCTACTGCTTCGAGTAAAACCCAGTTCCTATGCTCCCCTCACGCGATTGGGGCACTCAATGAAACAATTTTAATGAAGTCATGGGTTTGAGAGGCTCGGGTTTGGATGGTGGTGTTTGGGCCCAAAATATTGTTTTGGGCTGAGCGTAGAGCTGTTCTCGGCCCAGTAATCTTCTAGAACTTTTGTGGGCCATCCAGCTACTACTGGCCGTCCAGTCAGATTGGCCGAATCCTGTTATAAGAAGGATTGGTTTGGATAGAGGCGAAGTAGTTGAATCCTGGTACAATGAGGAATCTCAAAATTAAAGGCACTGAAAAATAGGAAATGAATCTGGTTTATTATAGAGCTGGGTTCAAAACCTATTGAAACTAGGATTGGCCAAATCCTAATCAGATTGGATTGAAGAGTCCTAATCCGAGTATAACTTTGATTCGGCCAAGAATAGGTTCGCTGCTATAAATAGAGAAGGAAGTGCATCATTCAAGGCCTCCTCCAATTCTACACACAAATTGCCCTGCACAAATCCTCTCTCTATGCGAAACCACTCAACAACTTTGAGATTTTTATTTTCTTTCTTCCCACCAACACATCTTCAGTTTGGATAAACAACACTGTGAAGGCAACCGGCAACATCTTCAGTTGGGATAAACAGCACTGGAGCCGTAGAATTAACCGACCAAGGAGCACCTTCAGTTTGGATAAACAGCACTGCTTCAAGGCGGATTGGTTATTTATCCAAGTCTCGGTCGACAAGGATTTTTGAGTCCTTGTTGGTAGAGGTCATCTCATCAGCCTCCTCGGTGAAGTGAGGTGTTACAGGTCACTACATTCGCACATTGAAAGCCGAATTTGATATTGAACTTCGTAAAACTAGCAGCCTTGTCTGCAGGCTTTAGAATCCAAAGGTCGAGATATGTTCATTCCTTGGTTGTAGTCATAAGATCAAGAAGTCAGCAGCACACGCAACGCGACATCAACATATTTTACTCCCCGGCCGAGCTCGACCATCGAGTTGGCATGCCCAACACATAACCGAAGGACATAGTTAGCTTATTAATTACTCTACATGCGCACCACGTATTTTTGGTAGTTTTTAGGGTCAACATTTTGGCACGCCTGGTGGAACACAGTGCTAAAACTATGAAGTTTATGACCATTAAGACACGATCAATAAAAAAGAAAATAGTCATGGGAAAGTCAACAACTAACCTTCCAGTCCAGAACCCAGGACAAAATGACTCATCACAGGCGCAAAATCCTCTTGTTGCCGTGATTCCTGAAGCCACAAGGGCGACACGCTAAGAAAAAGAAGTTTGTCCTGGTGGTCAGCCTCATGGTGAGGACATCCCTAACAAAACCAGGGGTGTTATCATTGAAGGGATAGTAGAGGACTGCGATGAGGATGGTGGTGAAGGCTCTGATCCGCCAACTAGGTCGTTTCTTCGAAGACGATTTGAAGAGCAATCTCGGCAAGTTAAATACATTTTCAGCCGATAAGTAAAAAGCATACTTTAGGTGATACGTAATAATAGTGACACACATAACAAATTACTCGAACTATTGGTTAATAAAGCCTACGAAGATGGACCCGTCGATCGTTCCCGACAACCTCCACCTAAGAACAACCCGTTAACAACGATACAGGCCGAGGCAAGATTTTCCTGGCTCAAGACAATTAACTTGGAAAAAAAGAGGGATCGAGCAGTAGATCAGATAGATCTGACTAGACAGTAGGAACAACATCCACAGATGTGGTCGAGGTCCAAAGAATAATTGATTCGGCCTTGAAAAAGGAGCCGAAGTTCCCAAAATTCATTCACCCATATCCAGCCTTTGTGGAGAGATTCGAGTACCCCAAGGGATTCAAAATTTCAGACTTTAGCCTTTTTACTGGAGAATCATCCCTATCATCGTTGGAACACATAGCTCGATTCACTGCTCAATTTGGGGACGTTAACAACGATTTCCATAAGCTACAATTGCTTAACTTCTCGCTAACCGGTTTAGCCTTCGTCTAGTATATCAACCTCCCGCCCAACTCCATCCAAAATTGGGAGGAATTAGTCAAGAAGTTTCATGAGCAATTCTACTGGCCAGGGATGGAAGTATTAGTGTCTTCCTTGGCCAAGATGGCTCAAGCCTCTGACGAATCACCAATGGAGTACCTTAGGAGGTTTAAATCAGCCAGAAATTGGTGTCAAGTACCTCTTCCTGAAGTCAAGTTCGTTAGGATCGCTTTAAACGGCCTAGATGTAGAATACAAAAAGAAATTCTTGGGTGCAAACTTCTGTGACATGTACGAACTAGCTCAACATGTTGAGCAATACGACTATTTGCTCCGAGAAGAAAAGGTCTCGAAGTCCCCATCCCGTCGGCTGAAGGTGAAGAATATGCCAGTGTAAAAGCAGCTGAGATAGTAATCGACAAGCCGTATATATGCAAGGCGTTAGTTCATGCCAATTCCAAAGATGCCAAAACTCACTCAGCCCTTGAAAAGTCTACTGTCAAAACATCAAAAGTTTATACGTTCGACATTACTAAGGCCAACGCCATCTTCGATCAATAGCTATTTGCCAAAATTGTCAAACTTCAGTCGGGGCATAATATCCCTAAGGCCAAAGAATTGAAAAGGAAAACGTATTGCAAGTACCATAACTCGAACAAGCACACAACAAACAACTGCGTCGTGTTTTGAGACGCCATCCAAAGCTAGATCGACAACGGTAAACTCAAGTTTCCAGAAAAGAAAATGGGCATTGATATCGATCCATTCCCTACGGCGACAGTAAGCATGGTAGATGCTCGTTTACCTAGAGATAAAGGAAAAGGAAAGGCCGAGTTCGTCCCAATGCGATTTGTCCTAAGACAGAACTCTCGGCCATGATTGAAAATTAGTTTATTCTCCAATGAGCCACCCCAAGATTTAACCGAACCAGCTGTTGTCAAGTCAATGCCGAGCTCCAGCGACGAGGAATCTAACGAGCCGATGATCCTATGCAGTCGATGCAAAGCGAACGTCGTTTTAGTTGAGCCGAAAGGAAAGCCACGACATATAGGAATACCACAAGAAGCGCCCACATCTGCAGTGACACCCCAAAAAGTGGCTGGTACAGGCTAACGCCATGAGGTCTTCAATAGGCTTGGTCCTCAAGAACAAGATACCAAGCCGTTTTTCGCTAGACGACGCCTAGATTTCGATGCTTCATTTTATAATGAAGATTATTATACGCGCAGCTCTGGTAGTTCAAATTCACCTGTAAACCAGCGCATCTGTAGACCCATTGGTATACCTATAATTCCCCTAACAGTGTATACACTGCACTGTCCAAATCGCAGAAACGTCGACGCTAAAGAATAGACTGTATGGCACTCCGACGAGCAGCCCAAGATACTTCGGCTCCCAAGTGGCAGCCGAAGGAAATGGCCAACAATGAAGATGAACGACAACCTCCGACGTTCATGACCGAATTGCTCCAAGGAAAGTAGGTAATCAATCGTGACTTTGAAACCACGACTGAGGAATCTGAAAAATGAATCAAACTCCTTCTTTGGCCCTGGGAAATGAAAGCTCGCCTCAAGCACTTCCAGAAGGACACTGAAAGAAAACTTCCCCTGCTACCCACACAGGAACCGTTGATCAAAGTTAGACGAAATCTACATCCACCGTTTCTCGGGGGAGCTTTACAGTACATGCGGGAGTTTCACACGAAGCATTCGGCTAATGACTTATATGGTTTGCCGAAAGCATGCCAAGACACTATTGATCTCATTTTAACGTGACTGGATGTTGAACGAATCATCCAAAAAACTTCGGACCTAGGGATGAAGGCTAGGTTCCAGCATATACGAGAGGCTCGAGTCCTCGGCTTTGATGTAGATCCATGCGAGCTTCCCTTTTCTCTTGAAGACCTACAATATTTGTGATACCATTTCGAAGTCTTTTCAGTTGTCTCCCTTTTTGGCCTTACGGCCGATGAAAAAGAACGCGTCGCACAATTAGATGCTTACCTTGACACCAAAGATGCTCGTATCGTATATCAAGAGCAAGCTCATGCACGACACAAGTCCTGGATCCAATTCCAGTTTCCGATGAACCCAAGGCCAATGAACAGAACGAAAAGGCTCATGTAGACATATCGCAGGAACATACTTCGACACCAGCAGAGGAAGACCAAGCCGACATTACCCATGCGCAGGATAAGTCGCCAGAAAGTCCGGCGTAGATCACGACCGGATGGGTCCTTTGGTTCTCGACAATATGGAAGTTGGCATGGTTCATGTCTTACCTGTCGAGTTCCAACCAACCACGTCCTAACCAAATTTCCTGGATGGCAACGTGGTTGCCGAGGAAGCCAGACAAGTCAATTTTATGGCCAAGAGAACAAACTCAAAGTAGCTCTTGCCGAACTGTTTCCTCATTCTTCCTCGATCAACCTCCATCATTTAAAGCCGTTGTATGTTACGGCTTATATCGAAGGTCATCCAGTTTGCAAAATCTTCGTCGACTGTCGAGCAATGGTCAATATCATGCCCGTCTCTATCATGAAAACACTACGTCGATCCAACGACAAACTTATTCCATCAAGGGTCACCATGAGTAGCTTCGTCGACGACAAATCCCAGACCAAGGGGGTACTGCCATTAGATCCAAAGACCAAATATAACGCATTGCTCAGTCCAGATTGGATCCATCAAATAGGCTGTATTCCTTCATCTTTATATCAAGTCCTCATCTTCTAGGATGGTAAATCAGTCGTGGTTCATTCGGCTGACAATCAGCCGTTTGAAGCTAACATGATCCAGGCTCATTACTATGACGACCATGTTAGCTACATCACCTTACACGGTTTGAATAATGAAGGATGGCCGACTCAGATTTCAGTTTAGAAAGGCATCAAAGTTGGCGCCAAGACTGTCCACCAGGATTCGGCGAGAATCAGGTTAGCCGACCTAATCCTCTATCCTGACATCTGATAACACACCAGACAGACACCGGGCAGCGGTTTCATCCACCATGGAACGACTGCTGGTCCATTAGTATGTTATTTCCAGCCAACCAAATTCAGGCGTTAACCTAGTCGAATTTCTTGCCGAATGAGACAACGGTCCAACCTTATCACTAGATAAAGTCCAAGCTGCACCGGTCGAGTTTGAAGACAGTCGGCCCCAAGTTAAAGATCCATTAGAGGAAATAAATGTTGGAACAACCGATGAACCTTGGCCATTATTTATTAGTGCTTTGTTACCCCAACCCATGAAAACTGAACTTTGTAAATTGCTCAACGAATTTAAAGATTGTTTTGCTTGGAGTTACCATAAGATATGCTTGGTCTAGATCAAACACTCATCGAGCACGAATTACGCATCAAGGCCGATTTTAAGCCTTTTCACCAACCCCCCGACTTTTTTCGACCAAAGTACAACTCAGCATAAAAAATGAACTCGTTCGACTTTTAAAAGCTGGGTTTATTCGATTAGCCTGGTACGTCGAATGGTTAGCGAACATCGTGCCAGTTTTAAAGAAAAGCGGTGCTCTATGTATTTTCATCGATTTTCTAATTTGAATTTGGCAACCCCAAAAGACGAATACCCGATGCCAATTTCAGACTTGTTAATTGAAGTCGCAGCTAACCACAAGGTGTTGTCTTTCATGGACGGCCATGCTGGCTATAACCAAATATATATCGCCGAAGCAGATATTCACAAAACTGATTTTCGTTGCCCAGAGGCACTCGGGAACTATGAATGGGTAGTCATGCCATTCGACCTTAAAAATGCTGATGCCACATATCAACCTGCTATGAACACCATCTTTCATGACCTTATTGGAACGGTCATAGAGGTGTATATCGATGATGTGGTCGACAAATCGAAGTGCCGTCACACGCATCAAGATGATCTTCAACAAGCTATCCTTCGTATACGCCAACATAACCTCAAAATAAACCCAGCTAAGTGCGCCTTCGGTGTATCGGCATGCAACTTTTTGGGTTTCCTTGTACATCATCGTGGCATCAAGGTGGACGAAAATAACTCTCGCGCAATCGTCAACGCTCCACCCCCGACGAATAAAAAGCAATTACAGTCTTTGCTTGGCAAGATTAATTTCCTCCGTCGTTTCATTGCTAATTCGGTGGAAAAAATGAAGGCCTTCTCCATGCTTTTGAAACTCAAAGATTCTGACAAATTCGAGTGGCGCGAGGAACATCAAGATGCCTTCACATAGATCAAGGTTTCCCTCACGACTCCACCCATCCTTGTGCCACCTCAGCGCGATAAAACCCTCAAACTATACATCTCAGTAGCTGAGGAATCCATCAGTTGTCTTCTTGCACAAGATAATGACACTGGACGTAAGCAGGCTATTTTTTATCTTAGTCGAAACCTCAATCCACCAGAGATTAATGATTTGGCCGTCGAAAAACTCTGCCTAGCCTTGTTTTTCGCTAAGTCGAAAGTCCGGCATTGCATGCTCCCATTGGTTACCCAGGTCATCGCCCAGACTGACGTCATTCGCTACATGCTTACTTGGCCGATAGTAAAAGGCCGGATTGGGAAATGGACAATGACATTGTCTGAATTTTGTTTGCAATACATGCCTCAGAAGGCCGTTAAGGGACAAGCACTAGCTGATTTCTTAGCTTAACATCCTTCTTGATATGGTTTCGGGGGCAAAGATGTTGAAATCGGCATGGTGGAAACACGTGATAATTATTGGACAACGTATTTTGATGGTTCTAGTACCTCGGCCTCGGCTGGCGTTGGGATCGTCATCCAATCTCCAAATCATCACCGCTGGTATTTTTCTCTCAGGTTGGATTCGATTGTACGAATAATCAGGCCGAACACAAAGCCCTTATCATCAGCCTTAACGTTCTTCACAGCTTAAGGGCAACCTCTGTGCTCGTCTTTGGCGTTTCAGAACTTATGATTAACCAACTCAATGGAACTTTCTGTTGCATGAGTTGTACTCTGGTGCCCTATCACATGGTTGTCAGCACTTTCGGTGCTCAGCAAGCCACCAGCTGCAAGATCATTCAAGCACTCTCCTACGGAGTCGGGCCTTTGTGTTGAAGGATTTGTGAAGCCGGAAGGGATAAAAGCTTCTACAACTTGACAAAGGTGTCAGACTCGGCCACCGTCGCATAAGGCTTGGCTGAGGCGACAGAAGGCCCGGCCACTCTGGAAGTACTGGAGAATAGGGCATCGAGCTCGACCTCCCATGAAGGCTGCACAAAAAGGAAATTGTTAGGAAAAGTTCTAAGTTACAAGGTAGCAAGAAAGGGGATGTGTTAGACTTGCCGAAATGAGACAGAGGTGGTACATGTGAGTGAAATGTCTTTGCAATGTTGCAAAGAAAGCTGCCACCTAAGATCCAGGTAGTTTCACCATCCCTTGCGTTATTGGTAATACAAAGTTTGAACATGCTATGCTAGATTTAGGTGCATCAATTAATGTCATGCCATATTCTGTTTATGCATCTATGAATCTAGGAGAGCTTAAAAATGATGGTGTTATTATTCAATTAGCCGATCGATCTAATGCATATTTAAAAGGAGTGTTGGAAGATGTTTTGGTGCAGGTAGACCATTTTATTTTTCCTGCAGATTTTTATGTGCTTGACATGGAGGATTCAGCCCACTCTCCACCATCGCCAATCTTACTTGGACGACCTTTCATGAAAACAGCCCACACCAAGATTGACGTGGCCAAGGGAGAGTTAACTATGGAATTTGGTGGTGATACAATTAACTTCAAAGTTTCTGAATCCGTTGAGAATACTAATGACGTTCGTTCTTATTTTGCCATTCATAAAATTAAACATTTAGGGCAGGAACGTTCAGCACCAATCAAGAAGGATGCATTTCGAACCACCAACGAAGAAGGAATTGGAGTGGATCACAAGGATTGCACGGCCACAGCCCTCAAACCACCAAATCTGGCTGAGAGCACCCCTTTTGAAGTTGTGGGCAGTGCTGCCACTTCATTACAGCCCATTGGTAAGCCACCTACTCCAATTCCAATTCCCATTTCAAATAATAGGTTGTTACCTTCTGTGGTGCGGGTATCAAATCGAGTTCAAGGTGGTGGGCGAGTTCGTGTTCACTTGAAGAAGCACAACGTACCAATCAAGAAAGATAACTATCCCCTTCCGTTCAAAGATCCAATGCATGGACGTTTTGAGGAGCATGTCGTGGAGAAGATACCACTCCATGCCGTGGGCTCCAATCAAGCATAAATGGAAGATTCGTTCGGCTGGAAGACGTTAAAGCAAGCGCTTCTTGGGAGGCAACCCATGCGTTTGAATAAAGAAGACCTAGGAATCTCCGGCTTCAAAACCAGGTGTTTGCATTCCTAAACCCTACTCTTTATTGCTTTTACTTTGCCATATATGCCATGTTAGTTAGTTGTGTTGTTTGCTTGCTTACGTGTGAGTCTATGTTTGAAACATTGAGGACAATGTTTGGTTTAAGTGTGGGGGGGGTAAACAAAGTGTTTTTCATGCAAAATTCGTGGGATTTTATCACCTATCACTTCTAAAGTTGTTTTCACTGTTTTAAGTGTTTTTAGTGTGTTTTGAAGTGTTTCAATGTGTTTTGAAAGAAAAATCCGAAAATTTGATAAAAATTCGAAAAATTGTTTTGAAAAACCCAAAAAGAGTCGTTTTTGTGTGTTTGTTTGTGTCTTAGGGTACCTTCCAACACAATGATGAGGATTTGGTTTTCAATTGCATAACTGTTAAAGAAAGTTACAAACATGGATGGAAGTTTGATATGCTCTTTGGTTTATGGTTAGTTGTAGTTGTAACTTACGAATTCATGTTTAATCACAAAGAAAAAAATTCCGTTTTTGTAACATGCTTGAAGGAAGGAACTCAAACTAACGCTACAACCCTGAGAGACTTGAGCCTAAAACGTTCTTTGGAGAGTTAATAATCTGTGCATTTGTTGTTTTCTAAAGCCGTTGCATGATCTCATTATTCTTTGCTTGGTTGCTACTTAGAAGGCGTTTCATCATTATAGTTCCAAATACTAGAACTCATATCCGTTTCATTCAAAGCATAAAATGGATTAGCATAGCACATAAACAAGATGAAGTTGTTAGTTAAAACTAGAGCCAAAAAACCTTACCCTTCACATTATGTTTTGTAGGTTTAACCCCTTTGAGCCTTGTTTTAGCCTATGTTCTTTGTTAATCCACATCATCCCCACCTAGCCTAGAATAGAACCATCCATACCCTTGTTCTTGAAGCATAGTGGAGCATAACTTAGAGGGAATTCCTTTTGATTGACATTATGCAGAAAACAAGTGTGGGGGAAGGGATTTTTATGTGTGTGTGTGTGTGCCAAAGTCCAAAAGAGGCACGGGTAGAAAAGGAAAAGAAAAGAAAATTCGTGGAAAAAGAAAGGAAAAAAAGAAAAGTTGTGAAAAGAATGAAAAAGAGTTGAAAAATGAGGGAGAATAAGCTCACAAGTGTTGGTTGTTGAACAAAGGGTCCAAAGAGTTGAATTTGACCCTAAGTGTTGCATGAATCTTCCCTTGGGTTTAAAAAAATTGATTTTTGCATTCAAAAGTGAATTCTAAGTGTCAATTTCATTACTTTGCTTACTATTTCTTTAAGAACGTTTGTTTATCCTTACCCTTCTTTGTTAACCAATACCCCTAAGCCCCGTAACAACCCTTAACTTCAATCTTGGGTTTTGTGTGTTTCAATTTGTGGAGTTTGGAATTGGTATGAGCATATGGTGTCACTGGTTCTCGCATCTAAGTAGTAGCATTCCGTTCATGAGATCATATTCACATTACATTGATAATTCCAGAAAATGCTTTCTTTGTCATAAACATATGTGAGTGCTAGTCTACATGTTTACATCAATCTTCTCACATATACCTAGTGTAGGGTGTGTAGTCAGAAAATGTGTGTGAAAATAGAGAGTATCTTGTGAGGAATTGAGTGAATTCTCTAAGGCATGTTACTACATTCAAAACATTGTTTTATTTGATTAAATGCGAGCTAGTGAGTGGCGACTATGATTAAGTATAGTTCGAGGGTAAGAATAACTAAAATCTGTGGGAGTGGTGATCTTTAATATGTTATGTTTCATTGGAAATCCCTGAGATAAATGTTGGAAGGTTTAGGTTATGTTTTGTTTGTGTTTTGTTTGTTTCGTTTTGCTCGAGGACTAGCAAAAGCTAAGTGTGGGGGAATTTGATAGGAGCATATTTATGCGACTTAGTTAGCTTGTTTTCTTGCATTTACTTAGATAAATTATGTTAATTATAGTGTTTAAAGTCATTTTCGTGCAATTTCAGGTCCTAATGGCTAAAGTGGCAAAAAGAGGCAATTTGGAGCATTCTGGAGCAATTTTTGGCCAAGGATGGATAGCTTATGAATCAAGCAAGAAGGATGGACGAATTTGAAGATTAAAAGAGGCTAGGAATCAGCTAAAGAGATGGAGAAAATAAAGTCAAATAAGAAGATAAGAAGTTAGCAAGAAATATGGAGCATTATCTCAAACATTATCCAAAACCTTATCTTATCTCATCCAAACTACCTTATCTTATCCTTATCTTATCCCAAACTTATCCTACCTTGTTTTCAGCTACAAAGAAGGGTTCCTATCTACATTAGAACATCTAGAAGCTATTTCTAGAAGCCTAAAAACATGCAACCTGTTTCCCTAAGTTCATGCCGCATATCACCTTGTAGAACCCTACAAAGGTGGCGCCTATTTTCCTTCTAGATGGTCCAAAACCTTATCCCTAAATCCCAGCCGTGTATGTCCTTTCTAGAAGCCTTAATTCCTGCTGGAAGAACACATCATTTTCCCCTTTGGATTGTGTTTGAGAGTGTCCTTTTTCTTTGTGGTTTTGAAGTCCCAATTCTGTACACATTCTCCTTCCTACCGTTCCTATTCCATCTCCCTATAAATACATTGTGCCGCACCCTTCATTCAACACCACTCTCTGACCATAATTCGCATACATCATTCACCCTCACATCCAGATTCATCCCCAAGCCTCATTGTGCCACAATTGCAAGGAGAAGAAGGACCTAGTACCGTGGCTGCCTCCAAGCTTCTAGGTGTTTTCTATCTTTTTGTTTCAATGTTTAATTCAAGTTATTTTCGTATAATTGCAAACATGAGAGGCTAAATTCTTGTTAGTTGGAGGTGAATTCGAAGCCATGATTATATGTTTTATATGAATTGATTACATCCAGTTATTGTTTCTTGAGTCTTGAATGTGGTTTGCTTAATTGGGTTAATGAAACTTGTTTGTGTATGGTAATTGGGGGTCGACCCTTAATTCACATGCATGAACTTGAAGCTAGAGTATAAGGGAGTCTCACCTAATCGTTATGAACTTATATTCACAAGTAGTAAAGGTTGCTAGCCACAATCGTGTTAAGTAAATCCTTGGCAGAAGTATCATGCTTTACATAGTTATAATTGCCTCGTCAACACTTATGATTTTCAAAGAACTTAATGACCTTCGATATGTTTTTCTATCATGCTTTTCATAGTTAGGAGACTTGATAAGGATAATTTGGTTGTAATGCGTATCCCATTCAATTCAATGAACAAAGGAAAATCTGATGGTTAATTTATGCTTTCATGGTTAACTTGGGGTGTTGTCATTCATAGTCTAAGGGAATAATCGTACTTCTTCGAGAACGATCACCGATTTCTTTTTTGGATTTGGGGGAGGGCTTATCTCGGCCGTGGAGGTCTCATTCTCCAGGACAACAGCTACTAGGTTGGCTTGAGGAACAACGGCTGGCACCGAAGCTATAGGTCCCTCGACTAATGGAGCAACAACCAGTTCGACCACGACTTGAGGTACGAGATGAATTTCAGGCGCTTGATCCGTTAAAAGGCTTTGCTGAACTCCCGTCAAGACCTGGACGACAAGAATGGGGGGAGAAACACTAAGAGAAGTTGCTCCTGTGGTTTGGCTAGAGATAACGTGAATCTCCTCTTTTTTGTCAATTTCTTGACACATTTTTTTAGCCAGGGAGAATCACCAGTCGTCTCGGCTTTTGGGCAGGGTCGTTTGCTCGATAGGGTCAGCGCAGCAGCTGTTGTCTTCTTCAAAGAAGGGGCAAGTTTTTTCTTGGTCGTGGCCATTGCTACCACCTCAGCTCGCATTAGTGTACGGCTACTTGAAAAAACTGAGGTCGAGTCAGAATAAAGTATTAAATGAACGATTAAAGGAAAATAGTAGACATGGATGTATACCTTGGGCCGTTTCTTTGGATTTTGGAGCAAGTGTTTTTATGGGACGGTCGCCAAAAAGTTTCTGTGAGATTTCCTCGGTCGAAGTACTGAAGAAATCCTTGGTGTAAGCATCCCACCATTCGGCAAAGATGCTGGCACATTGGGTTTCTGGAGTGTTTGGTCGAAGGCGGAATTTGGTGCACCACCCTTTGAACTCATCCTCGGCTATCTTACATTCTCTCTCCGAAGAGCTGGAGAGACGTTATTGGCTCAAAAGTGAGCGAGAGGCAATTAGCAACATGGGCAACCTTTGGAGATAGCCCAATTGTTGGGCCAGGAAGTTGGGTGGTAAACTTCCCAGCTTCCTCATCGAGCTTCGCAACCATAGGATAGGTCACGAGTAATGATGAACGACCCCCAGGATTGACGAAGATCGGCTTCCTCGGCCTCTTCCCACGCTGATTGGGGAAGAATGATAGAATTAGGGTATGTCCGACGATAGCAGATTAGGAATTCGTCATCTAACATGTCCTCTAGGCCGAAGAAATATTTGAAGATTTCTTCGGCCAAATGTGGATGAATAGGGCACGAGGCTAGCTCAAGACCCATTACTTTGGAAGAATTGAAGCTTGGGACTTCTGGCCGCAGTGTCGAGAAATACACCTGCAACCAGAACTGGAAGACCAGAGCAGGCCGTTTTGGTGGGGGTCAATTTTCCCCACGGAAGCATCAGCTAGGCACCAGTTGAGATTGGTGAGGATGGCTAGGCTGAGGGCTAGGATACGACTATTTGCCAGGGCCTCGATGACTGGCATGTTCTCGGCTAAACATTTATTCGACCTGGCACAAAAAATGTATTTGTTGTACTAGTATAATAAGAAGGCCTCGTGTTCTCCCTTCTTAAGATCTTCACCTTCTGAACCAACAAAGTGGGTAATCAAGGTGTTGTAGTTGAAAAAAATTCTTGTGCAGTTTCTGCACATCTTCTTTCGACGACCTTTGGTCTTCTTTCGTCAAGACCTCAACGACGCGTTCCTCAAAGGTTGTTTTTGGGTCCAGGTTGAATTTAGACTCGGAGAGAGCAATATCGATTAGAAGGCCGAAAGGGGAAGTGCCGAGTATGGCCGTGATATCCAGCACCGTTGGGCCAATAGGGCCGAGAGGAAGGACCATCGTGTTGGTGGCTGAGCACCAGAAGCTTAAGGCGGCCATAACAAGTTCTCGGTCCAAGTTCATCTTGATGGTCGAGAGCTTGATGGCGTCAAAAATGCTAAGAGATTTCCATTTGTCGCCAAAGTGTAGCTCCATTCGAGTGACCCAAGCGGCCCAGGCTGCAGTGGTCGAGGGCTAGGCACCTTGAGGTTTGGCTAATTCCCATTTTGACCAATCATACCCTTGGAACAAGGGTTTCAGGCAGTGAGCCTGCAACATCTCGGTGATGGCTTCTAGGAAATCATCCTTGAAAAGTGGGCCGAGACTTTGGTGGGAATCATTTGAATCACCCTCAAATCGGATGATTTTAGTAGTGTTCTGGTCAGTGATTTCTCGGCATTTGTTGCATTCTTCGATGAGTTTATTGATGAAGGTATTGGACGCCATTGAAGAAGATGAAGGTTTTCTGGGTTTCAAAGTAAGGTTGGTTTTCTAGGTTTGAGAGCAAGTAGCAAGAGATTTGAGGATTCTGAAAGCATGAAAGTTCGAATGAAAAGATGTTGGGTATTTATGTTGGGTATTTATAGGAATTTAGAGGAAGATCAACAGTTTTTTGAATGAAGGGTAGATTCGACTATAATATTATGTAATCATGATGGATATTCAGAGAATCCAAATGAAAAAGTTGAAAAGGTCACGAACTAAGGATGCATGATGGCGTGTAATGGAGTTTTAAGGCGAAAGGACATTTCGGTGTTCGTGCAATTCAAGGATGCCAAAAAACTCGAGAATTGAGGCTGCACGATTGCATATGACGGCGAGAGTTTATGGTGAAACAACGTTTTCAGTGGCCGTATGCCTCGGATGTCATTATTAAGGAAAAAATAAGCCAGAAAGGTGCCACGTGGCAGAAAGGTCTAACTGAAGGAAATATTTGTGAAAAACATGTTCATTTGAGCAACATCTATGGCATGCAATTAACAATTAAAGGCGGAATCATGCTTGTATACATTCAAAAAAAAACTTTACCCTTGAAATTCAAAGCCTAGTAGTTGTGGTGAACCAAGACTTAACTGAAGAACAAAGTGAGTTGAGAATTCTTATACCTTTGTTGATTCCTTTTTGCATAATCAAAGGCTTCTTGGAGGAGGATGGTTGAAAGGATTCTCCAAGTTCCCAAAATAGAGAACCTCTAATTTTCCACACCAATGAGAGCAATTATGAAGAGATGAGTGACCTAGAGGAAGTAAGATTGCTAGTTATTTTCCTCTAGGGTGGCTGGCCTCTTAGAGAGAAAAGGAAAGTTGTGTTCTCTCCAATTTCCTCAAAGAAAACCCTAATGATGAAATGGTTATAAAGTCCTTTATATAGTCCCTTCAATTAAGTGACTAAAAGAACCAAAACCCCTTTCTTTCTCTATATTGTCGGCCTCCTTAGAGCTATGGGTTGTTTGGGCCCTTTTGGGTCTTAAGTCAATAAGTTGCCATACAACTTATGTTAATGGGTTTGACATTCAAATCCCATTGGGCCTTGCGGCCCAAAACTAACCCGAGGTCTATAACGAACTTATTCGTTTGATTAATTAACTTATTAATTAATCCTAGCCATAAATAATTAAACTATTTATTTATCTTTACTCATCTCCTTTGAATGAGATTTGGAACGACTTCCTAAATCTCATTCATAGTCTGGTCAGAGATTCTTAATCATATCATAGAGTATTCTCCCTCAAACGGTGTGAAGGTTAGAGATCCCTTGTTGTGCATTCACTTGCCTCCATGGCCAATTGCTTAACCTCAACTATGTCATGGACACCCTCTGACGAAGTGACTTTGACATAGTCAAAGATCAAGGACCTAACCACAAGACAACTATGATGCCTCAGGTCAAATGACTACTTTGCATTATCCCAACCATGAGTTCTCATGTGACATGAATATGAGAATTCCTCGTTGATCGTGTTCGGTGGACTCATTCTCTATTAAGCACCTACATGCTTGTCTTGATGTCAATCACACCAATGACTCGAGACCAGTCACTCTCCCTAAGAGAAGACATAGCACGTACTGAACTTAATGGACTATCAATGCCCAATTGGCAATCCTATGATCAAGAACGTTTAGGATATGTATACAAAAGAGAATGGTCTCATGAATCTAACTTCTTTAGATCACATTCTCCCAATTACATATTCCTTGGACTTATCATTTAAGCATATAACATTTATATAAGATGGCTTCAAACAATAATCTTTGCCCTTTATATTAAACTAGATTAGTTTAACATGTGAAATGTCCGTAATGTATCATCATATGATTGGTTTTAGGGCACATTTCCAACACTGACATGATTAAAATTGTGCAATTGTGCTCCATAAATGCACCTCGGTGGTTGGGAAATTCACAGTTTCTCAGTGCTCTAGTAATATGCTAAGGGTCGATTTCACTTCTTCAAGGTCAAAGTTCGGCCAAGACTTGTAAGTCGAGGACCTCATAAGGGAGGGGGCAATGTTTGGGCCCAAAATATTGCTTTGGGCCAAGAATAGAGTTGTTCTCGGCCCAGTAATCTTCAAGAAGTATTGTGGGTTGTCCAGCTACTAATGGTCGTCAGTCAGATAAGCTGAATCCTGTTATAAGAAGGATTGGTTTGGATAGAGGCGAAGTAGTTGAATCCCGGTAGAACGAGGAATCTCAAAATTAAAGGCGTTGAGAAATAGGAAATGAATATCGTTCATTATAGAGCTTGGTTTAGAAACCTATTAAAACTAGGATTGGTCAAATCCTAATCAGATTGGATTGAAGAGTCATAATCCGAGTACAACTCTGGTTCGGTCAGGAGTAGGTCTGTTGCTATAAATAGAGAAGGAAGTGCATCATTCAAGGCCCTCTCCAATTCAACACACAAACTGCCCTACACAAACCCTCACTCTACGCGAAACCTCTCAACAACTTTGAAATTTTTATTTTCTTTCTTCCTGTCAACACATCTTCAGTTTGGATAAACAGCACTGTGAAGGCAACCGACGACATCTTCAATTTGGATAAACAACACTGGAGCTGTAAAATCAGCCGATCAAGGAGCACCTTCAGTTTGGATAAACAGCACTGCTTCGAGGCCGACTGGTTATTTATCCAAGTCTCTGTCGACAAGGATTTTCGAGTCCTTGTTGGTAGAGGTCATCTTATTAGTCTTCTTGACAAAGTGAGGTGTTACAGGTCACTACGTTCGACACATTGAAAGCCGAATTTGATATTGAACTTCGAAGAACTAGCAACCTTGTCTTCAGACTCTAGAATCCGAAGGCCGAGACGTGTTCCTTCCTCAGCCGCAGTCGCAAGATCAAGAAGTCAGCAGGGCATCCAACGCAACATCAGCATATTTTACTCCCTGGCCGAGCTCGGGCGTCGAGTTGGCACGCCCCATACATAACCGAAGGACGTAGTTAGCTTATTAATTACTTGGCATGCTCGCCACGTAGGTTTGGTAGTTTTTAGGGTCAATAGGTGGCAATCATTGAAGCTTAATTGCAAGGAAACTGATGGTTAAGGGTGAAGAAGCGAGAGATGAATGTCGTTTGTAATAAGCCCAATGTCGAAGCTATATCCTGACACAGATTTTTCCAGTGCCTCCTCTCAATAACCCACGCCCTCTGAGGCATATTCTTCCACAGCTAGGTTGTGATTGTGAATTGCAGGGGAGTAAGGATGTGTGAAATTGCTTGTGGAATTTTTCAGGTCGACGGGCCGAGGGCCCACTCCAGCAACACCGATATTGTCCCCACTTTACCACCTGCCCAATCCTCAGGTGTGGGGTTTTATCACAAAAGGCCTCAGGTGTTAGTTAGAGTGGGGTAATTCTATTTAAATTGCTTTGCTTTCCTTCCCCTAGCCGATGTGGGACAAACAGGGGGTTCCAACACTCCCCCTCACGTGAGACTCCATTTATGGGTCACAGGTGAAAATCCACATGGGCAACCACGTGGAGCCATGTCGGGACTCACCCATCATGAGGGGCCAATGGGGACCCACCCAATCACTTGGTATCTTTGGCCTACGTGAAGCCATGTCGAGACTCACGCATCGCGCGGGGCTAAACGGGGACCCACCCAATCACGTGGCAGTACGAGCCTGCCTCCTGGCTCTGATACCATGTGGAATTTTTCAGGTCAACAGGCCGAGGACCCACTCCAACAACACCGATATTGTCCCCACTTTACCACCTACCCAATCCTTAGGTATAGGGTTTTATCACAAAAGACCTCGATGTTAGTTAGAATGGAATAATTTTATTTAAATTGCTTTGCTTTCCTTCCCTTGATGTGGGACAATCAAGGGGTTCCAACATTGCTGCAGCTATGTTGTAGGAGCAATAAAACCTTCATAGGTATACCTTGAAGCTACACTAGTTGAAGGGGCTGCGAAAGTTTGAAATTCTGCAGATTTTGGATAAGCAGAGCATTTGCTTCAAAGGAGGAGCTTTGGTGTCGTCGCCCCCATTCAAACCTGTTCAACGAGTCAACTTCCCCAATGAGTTGCTAATCGGCGACAGTGGGAACTGTAGAATTATCAGAGAGACGGGCCATACGGCCTACTTCCAACAACACTGATATTGTCTCCAACTTGGTAATTACCACCTGCACAATCCGTCAGGTGTGGGGTTTTATCACAAAAGGCCTCGGTGTTAGTTAGAGTGAGGTTAGGATATTTAAACTATTACTTTTCTCTTTGTACGGCTGATGTGGGATTCAACACGCCCCCTCACGTGGGACCCAATTAGTGGGTCATACGTGGGAGATCCACACATCGCAACCACGTGGAGCCAAGGGGACTCACGCTACACGTAGGGCCAAGGGACCCACCATCATCGTGAGGGGCCAAGGGGACCCACCCATAACGTGGCAGTACGGTGGCTCTGATACCATGTAGAATTATCAAAGAGACGGGCCATACGGCCCACTTCCAACAACACCGATATTGTCCCCAACTTGGTAATTACCACCTGCACAATCCGTCAGGTATGAGGTTTTATCACAAAAGACCTCGGTGTTAGTTAGAGTGAGGTTAGGATATTCAACAGGAACAGTGACTGCAACGGAGTGTAAGGATAGAGCCGTGAATTTTTTGTTGAAATCTATGTCTGAGAAAATCTAAATCCCACTCAGAGAACTTTAAATTTCCAGGGGTTGAACCTAGATCTTGAAACTTGGATTTGTGGGTCGATTTGCGAATGAGTTTTTGTGGTTTGAAGGTGTTGTGCTCGAAGTGGGCTCTTGGTTCTTGCCCCTACCGATCCTAAGAGAGTCCCGCAGTTGTTGCTCATCTGCACACCCACTGGAAATTGCAGAATATAATAAAGCTGTTAATACTGACTGATAGGAGCATATTTATGCGACTTAGTTAGCTTGTTTTCGTGCATTTATGTTAATTGTTCGTAGTTAATTTAGTATTTTAAGCTATTTTTGTGTGTTTGTTGGTCCTAAAGGTTAAAGTATCAAGAAAGTGCATTTTGGAGCCTTTTGGAGCAGTTTTGGGAATGTTTTGGATAGCTTATGCTTGGAGCAATGCAGATGGACGAAATTGAAGACATGAAGATGTTAGGATTCCTAATTGAAGAAGGATTCCTAATTAAAGAAGGATTCCTACTCAAATAAGGATTCCTAATTGAAGAAGGATTCCTAATAAAAGAAGGATTCCTACTCAAATAAGGATTCCTAGAAGAACAAGGATTCCTACCTACACAAGGATTCCTACTTGAAGAAGGAATGTTAAGCCTATGTTTCCTATTTTGGTTTTGACCTTTCCTAATCCAAAAATTCCCTAAGTTCAAGCAACAAAGAGGTTTCCTACATGATCTAGGGCACTCAACAAAGGGTCCTAGAACCTCCCTAACCCTTGCCGCACAAAACTTTACATTCCCCTTTTGTTTTTGGACCTAAATCAGCAACATACCTTTCCCTTTTTCCTTGCCGCAACTCCCTTACCCTTTTCCTTAGATTTCTGATTTTAATTCTTCTTTTCCCTTGAGGTTTTGGAGTAAATTTGTGTCATAAATAAATCCCAAACCGTGCCCTATATTTCCCTATAAATAAGACCCCTTGCCGCACCACATTGACTCATCCATTCACTGCAAAACACACCAATTCACTCATCATTCATTCATTCACACACTTTCAGCCCAAAACCCTTCCTTGCCGCAGCTTTCTCACCCTCTAAACTTCCATCCCTTCATCCAAACACATCCATACCCAACCTTAGTCCTTTGTGCCGCAGCAAGGTGGAAAGGAAGGAAGCCTTGGACGTTTCAAGCTTGAAGATTGGAGCATTCTAGGTGTACTTCGTTCTTAATTTCAATGTTTACTTTAATATTCTCTGATTTTGTTGTGACTATGAGTGGCTAAACCCCTACTTAGCTAGGGGGAGTTCGAAGCCATGAACATGCTTGAGATATGAATTGATTTCTTCCAATTGTGATTTGATGAATCATGAATGCAATTCAATTAACTGTTTTATTCATAACTTGTTCTTGTATGTTGATTAAGGATGCATACTTAGTTTTCATGCAGGAATTTGATGCTAGAATATAAGGGAGTTTCACCTAATCGTTACGAACTTATATTCACAAGTAGTGAAGGTTGCTTGTCACAATCGCGTTAATTGGATTCCTGGCAAACGTATCATGCACTCATAGTTACGAATGCCTTGTCAACACTTATGATTTTCATGGAACTTAATGATCTCTAACTGTATATCTTCTATGCACTCATGTAGGGGACCGTTGGAGAATAATTTGGGTTGTTGTATGCACTTCTTCCAATTCAATGACATAAGGAAAATCTGAGGGTTAATTTGTGCACGTACGGTTAATGTGGGGTGTTGAGGTTCATGGTTCATTGAAAAGCAATTGGAGATCGATTTATGTACAAGTGTGTCATGTGTGGAGAAGGACCCTCTAGCTAGCCCATCAACCATCAAAGTTTTCAAATTCGTTTTCAAAATCTGTTTTACTTTACAAAGTCTTTGTTTTACTTTCAAAATCGTCCAAACCAAAACCCCCCCTTTTTTACTTTCTTGTTTTAAAGTGTCTAAAATCTGTTTTCTTTGTGTTTTCAAGTGTTTTGAGTCAAACCAAAACCAATTTTCGTCCAAAACCATCCCTAGTGTTTTAAAACTGTCCACAAAGTGTTTTAAAGCCGTTTTAAGTGTTTTTAACTTGTTTTGAGTCTTGTGAACTTTTGCAATCGTTTTTAACTTTGTTTTTGTGTTTTTAGAGTCGATTAGCAATCCCTCCTAATCCCCGGTCCAGAACGATCCCTACTTGCATACTTACTACAATTGACAACAAGAGGGTTTAATTTGAGTGCTTAACTTTTATCACATCAAATTTTGGCGCCGTTGCCGGGGATTAGCAACTTTGCTAATCCCCTGGTTTTGTTCCCCTTTGTTTCTTTTCGTGTCTTTTGTTTTTATTTTCTGTTTTGTTTATTTTACTTATGATATTTGATTTAGTTTTCTTTCTTTGATTTCAGGTACTAGAGAAGTAAGACATGGCAATTGCTAATATTCAAGCTCAAATAGCGAATCTTACTTCTCAATGGTCGCAGCACATCGAAAGGACCACAATGCAAAGTGCCCCTGCATATGGTGTGCAAGGATATCAAGCCCATGAACGTCCACAAAGAGGTTGGGAGAATGTCGATACATGGGGTTATCAAAGCCCTAATCAATCGAGAAACAACTTGTTTTCCAACACGTACAATTCAGATTGGATTGATCATTCAAATTCTATGTGGTGAGAACCTCAACAAGTTCAACACGAAGCCTATTGGCAGCCCTATGAGGAGTTCTATTCAGAACCTATGCCTCCCCCGCAACAAATCCAACCAAACTCAGGTTCGTCAATCAATTATGATGAAATTTTTGATGTATTAACTTCTTTAGCGCAGGGAACACAAAATCAAGCCAAAGAGGCTCAACAAGAAGGATATTGGCAGCCATATGAGGAGTTTTATTCAATGCCTATGCAGCCACCACAGCCTCCCCCGCAAGAAGCCCAAACAAATTCAGGTTCGTCGATGGATAATGATCAAATTATTCAATTACTAACCACTTTGGTGCAGGGGCAGCAAAATCAAGCCAAGAAATTGGGCGAACTGAGGAATCAAATGGGCGAGATCGCAGAATTCATGGGGCAAATTCAAGAACAAAGTGGCATGGAGGTTGGAGATGAACCCAAGATGTCCGAATCAAGCCAAAACATGGATGAACAGTGGCTGCTTGAGGAAGAGGAAGATGACAAGACCACGGCAAGTTGGGAACCACCTTTGCCGCAGACTACCCTTGCTCCACCACCCTTGCCGCAACCCCCTAAGGACCCTACACCACCCACTTTAGGTAAGGTAGTTCCATATTCAATACTTTCTGACCCCGTTACACCGAATGTGCCTATTCCTTGCAGGTTTATGCAATCCAATAAAGAAGAGGGTGAGGAAGGCATCTTCGAAACCTTTCCAAACATTCAAGAGAAAGAAGTGGCTGAGGAATGTCTAGAATTCGTCAAAGAGGATGTACTTGAGACAACAATTCCCGAAGAAGTTAGATTCTATGACACGGGACAAGTCACAACCCTCACAATAAATCTGGCCAAATGCAACAGTCCCTCAATTTCTCCATGGTGCAGCAAGGATGTGCTTCCTAAAACTTTCGAAGTTGTGTTTGTTCTTGAGTTCTTGTTCGATCACACAGGTAAGCCACCTCCCCGAATTTCAATTTGGTTTTATACTAACATGTTGTTAATGATTCAGGCACCCACTCTTGAGTTTAAACCGTTACCGGATCATTTCAACTATCATCTTCCATTCAAAGATAAAGGAGGTATCGTCCGGCTGCAAGACGTTAAAGAAAGTGCTTCTTGGGAGGCAACCCATGCATTCAAAGGCCTAGGAATCGCTCAACATCCAGATTTGCGTCCCTAAACCCTTCTCTTTACTGCATTTATCTTGCCATGTTTGTTATGTTTGTTCGTTGTTTGTTTGCTTTTGTGTGAGTTTATGTTTGCAACATTGAGGACAATGTTTGATTTAAGTGTGGGGGGGTAAACAAGCTGTTTTTGCATGAATTTCGTGGGTTTTATTCACCTATCACTTACAATGTTGTTTTTCACTGTTTTTATGTGTTTTTAGTGTGTTTTGAAGCATTTTAGTGTGTTTTGACATAAAAATCCGAAAATTTCATAAAACTTTGAAAAAATTGTTTTGAAAAAGCCAAAAAGAGTTGTTTTTGTGTGTTTGTTTGTGTCTTAGGGTACCTTCCAACACAATGATGAGGATTTGGTTTTTAATTGCATGACTGTTAAGGAAAGTTGTAAACATGGATGGAAGTTTGATATACCTTTGGTTTATGCTTGGTTGTCGTTGTTGTTTATGAATTCACATTTGATTACAAAAGAAAAAAATCAGTTTTTGTAACATGCTTGAAGGAAGGAACTCAAATTAACGCTACAACCCTGTGAGACTTGAGCCTAAACGTTCTTTGGAGAGTTAAAAATCTGTGCATTTGTTGTTTTCTAAAGTCGTTGCATGATCTCAATATTCTTTGCTTGGTTACTACTTAGAAGGCGTTTCATCATTTAGTTCCAAATACTAGAACTCATATCCGTTTCATTCAAAGCATGATATTGATTTGCATAACACACGAACAAGATGAAGTTGTGTAGTGAACCAAGAGCCAAACAGCCATCCCCGTGCATTATGTTTAGGTTTAACCCCGTTGAGCCTCATTTAGCCTATGTTCTTTGTCAACCCACATCATCCTTACCTAGCCTAGAATAGGACCATCCATACCCTTGTTCTTGAAGCATAGTGGAGCATAACTTAGAAGGAATTCCTTTTGAGTAACATGTTGCAGAAAACAAGTGTGGGGGAAGGGATTCTTGTGTACTTGTGTGCAAAAAGAAAAAAGAAATTCGTATGAAAAAGAAAAGTTGTGAAAAGAATGAAAAAGAGTTGGAAAAGATGTGAAAAAGAGTTCTAAAGTGTTGATTGTTGAAGAAAGGGTCCAAAAAGTTGAATTAGGCCCTAAGTGTTGCATGAATCTTCCCTTGTGTTTAAAAGTTGATTTCTGCATTCTAAAATGAATTCTAAGTGTCAATTTCATTACTTTGCTTGCTATTGCTTAAAGAACGTTTGTTATCCTTACCTTTCTTTGTTAACCAATACCTTAGCCCCGTTACAACCCTTAACTTTTATCTTGAGTGTTGTGTGCTTCAATTTGTGGAGTTTGGAATTAGTATGAGCATATGGTGTCCCTGGTTCTCGCGTCTAAGTAGTAGCATTCCATTCATGAGATCATATCTAAACATGCTTAATAACTCCAGAAAATGCTTTCTTTGCTATAAACATATGTGAGTGTTCGTCTACATGTTTACATCAATCTTCTCACATATAACTAGTGTAGGGTGTGTAGTCAGAAATTCTGTGTGAAAAAGAAAGTATCTTGTAAGGAATTGGGTGAATTCTCTAAGGCATGTTACTACATTCAAATCATTGTTTTAATTGATTAAATGCGAGCTAGTAATTGACGACTGTGATTAAGTATGTACTCGAGAGTAAGGATGACTAAAATCTATGTGAATGATGATCTTCGGCATGTCATGTGCGTTGGAAATCCCTGAGGCAATGTTGGAAGGATTAGAGTGTGTTTTGTTTACTTTGTTTTGTTTTGTTTATTTCGTTTTGCTCGAGGACTAGCAAAAGCTAAGTGTGGGGGAATTTGATAGGAGCATATTTATGCGACTTAGTTAGCTTGTTTTCGTGCATTTATGTTAATTGTTCGTAGTTAATTTAGTATTTTAAGCTATTTTCGTGTGTTTGTTGGTCCTAAAGGTTAAAGTATCAAGAAAGTGCATTTTGGAGCCTTTCGGAGCAGTTTTGGGCATATTTTGGATATCTTATGCTTGGAGCAATGTAGATGGACGAAATTGAAGACTTGAAGATGTTAGGATTCCTAATTGAAGAAGGATTCCTAATTAAAGAAGGATTCCTACTCAAATAAGGATTCCTAATTGAAGAAGGATTCCTAATAAAAGAAGGATTCCTACTCAAATAAGGATTCCTAGAAGAACAAGGATTCCTACCTACACAAGGATTCCTACTTGAAGAAGGAATGTTAAGCCTATGTTTCCTATTTTGGTTTTGACCTTTCCTAATCCAAAAATTCCCTAAGTTCAAGCAACAAAGAGGTTTCCTACATGATCTAGGGGACTCAACAAAGGGTCCTAGAACCTCCCTAACCCTTGCCACACAAAACTTTACATTCCCCTTTTGTTTTTGGACCTAAATCAGCAACATACCTTTCCCTTTTTCCTTGCCGCAACTCCCTTACCCTTTTCCTTAGATTTCTGATTTTAATTCTTCTTTTCCCTTGAGGTTTTGGAGTAAATTTGTGTCCTAAATAAATCCCAAACCATGCCCTATATTTCCCTATAAATAAGACCCCTTGCCGCACCACATTGACTCATCCATTCACTGCAAAGCACACCAATTCACTCATCATTCATTCATTCACACACTTTCAGCCCGAAACCCTTCCTTGCCGCAGCCTACTCACCCTCTAAACTTCCATCCCTTCATCCAAACACATACATACCCAACCTTAGTCCTTTGTGCCGCAGCAAGGTGGAGAGGAAGGAAGCCTTGGACGTTTCAAGCTTGAAGATTGGAGCATTCTAGGTGTACTTCGTTCTTAATTTCAATGTTTACTTTAATATTCTCTGATTTTGTTGTGACTATGAGTGGCTAAACCCCTACTTAGCTAGGGGGGAGTTCGAAGCCATGAACATGCTTGAGATATGAATTGATTTCTTCTAATTGTGATTTGATGAATCGTGAATGCAATTCAATTAACTGTTTTATTCATAACTTGTTCTTGTATGTTGATTAAGGATGCATACTTAGTTTTCATGCAGGAATTTGATGCTAGAATATAAGGGAGTTTCACCTAATCGTTACGAACTTATATTCACAAGTAGTGAAGGTTGCTTGTCACAATCGCGTTAATTGGATTCCTGGCAAACGTACCATGCACTCATAGTTACGAATGCCTTGTCAACACTTATGATTTTCATGGAACTTAATGATCTCTAACTGTATCTCTTCTATGCACTCATGTAGGGGACCGTTGGAGAATAATTTGGGTTGTTGTATGCACTTCTTCCAATTCAATGACATAAGGAAAATCTGAGGGTTAATTTGTGCACGTACGGTTAATGTGGGGTGTTGAGGTTCATGGTTCATTGAAAAGCAATTGGAGATCGATTTATGTACAAGTGTGCCATGTGTGGAGAAGGACCCTCTAGCTAGCCCATCAACCATCAAAGTTTTCAAATTCGTTTTCAAAATCTGTTTTACTTTACAAAGTCTTTGTTTTACTTTCAAAATCGTCCAAACCAAAACCCCCCTTTTACTTTCTTGTTTTAAAGTGTCTAAAATATGTTTTCTTTGTGTTTTCAAGTGTTTTGAGTCAAACCAAAACCAATTTTCGTCCAAAACCATCCCTAGTGTTTTAAAACTGTCCACAAAGTGTTTTTAAGCCGTTTTAAGTGTTTTTAACTTGTTTTGAGTCTTGTGAACTTTTTCAAACGTTTTTAACTTTGTTTTTGTGTTTTTAGAGTCGATTAGCAATCTCTCCTAATCCCGGTCCAGAACAATCCCTACTTGCGTACTTACTACAATTGACAACAAGAGGGTTTAATTTGAGTGCTTAACTTTTATCACATCACTGACTCGGCTGGCTGCTCCTTAACACCACCATTATTTTGAGTTTGGGCCGCAATAGGAGCATGGTCTTTTTGGAGGCTGAATTTGGAAGAGGTTGGTGGTGAGTGGAAATTTGTGAAGGAGGGTGTGTAGGTCGTTTATGATTGTTTTTTTCTGTTGAAGGTATGTGGCTTGAAGGTGTTAGTGGTACATGAGCAATAAGGTGTTTATTGATGAATTTAATTAGGTGTTGGTAGACTTAAAAAAAAGTGAGCATAATTTAGTAACATTGGGGAGGCAGTGGGTTCGATAGGTGAGGGTTTAAAGAAATTGTTGCTGATTTAAGTTTGAGAAATTATTTAGTAGGTAAGAGTTTATGGTTACGATGTAATAGGTGAATTTTTTTTCTTTCTTTCTTTTTTCTTTTAGTTTCTTAGTTTTTGTTTCTATATATAGCTTGAGTGATTCAATGTGGGAGAAACCATATAAATAGGTTTTGCTTCCACACTCTTGAGCAAGAGTGTAGAAGACTTTGTTGAGTTTGGTGGTCACAAAGGTGTGTGATGAGTAGATTTTATATTATATATTTAACCCTATTCTTAGTATATTTTGGCTATTATTTTGAAAGAATTTTGATACTTTGAATTGTATTTCCAATATAGGACTTTCGACTTTCTCTGGATCAAAACATGGTCAAATGGATGAATTTTGGAGTAATTTCAGTTGGAGGATGTTCATGAGTCACTGTGACAGCCCGTCCCGAATTTGTACATATTTGTTTTCCTCGAATTAATGAAAGTACAAAACTACCCTTGAGCGTTGGGTTTTATTTTATTTTTGGTTTAAGATTAAAGGCCCAAAAGTTTGGGTTTTGGACCAATTACATTACTTCCAAGTTAGTGGGAGCTAAGTAGGGTTAGTAGTGGGGAGATTAGGGTTAGTAGTGTTTCTAGTTTGGTTCTAAACCAACTAGAATTAAACTTGGTGGTTGTTGTGTTGTTGGCTAACTTAGAACCACACACTATCATCCATCCCTTTTGGACTCTCTCCCACTCTCCCGTATGCTCTCTCTCTCTCACTCTCAGACTCACTCTCCCTCTCACTCTGCAACTGTACGGCACAACCCCAAAACACTTAGAAAACTTACAGATCGAGGATTTTAAGACCTCCATTGTGATCTCTGTGAGTTCGTGAGCACAACCATAGCCTTAGCTGGTTGTGAGACTGCTAAAAACCATAGTTTTCGAGAGGGCAGTCGAGGTACAGTACCACAGAGGTGTTTGTCAAGGTTTCAAGCTATTTCAAGGTTTCTAAAGGTATCCTCTGGTCCTCCTAGATAATTTGCTGAGTTTTGGTTGAGTTTTAACGTCGGAAAAACCCAGAAAAGTGGAACCCCGATCTCAGCACTATTCATCAACTTTTTAACTAACGTTTTTCTTTGAATTTCAAGCTCACAGGGAGCTTTAGAAGGTCCTCATGAACCTCGGAGTGGTTCGTTGGTGGAATTTGGACGTCGGGAAGCCCAGATACGAGGAGTTACAGAGGTCGCCAGATTTTCGAGTTTGCTCCGACGTGATTTCGTAGGATTCAAGGCCTAAAATAGGTATAACGTGATTCTCTATACCCTAAGCTTCATTTTGGTACAAGTTTCGAAGAAAATGGTTGAGAATCGAGCAAGAATAGTGAGTTTAAAGTTTTCCCAGTTTTCCGGCGACTGCGACGGTGGCCGGAGTTGGAGGTTGAAGACGAGAAAATATTCCGTCAAGTTTGACGGAATATTCTAACGGCGTCAGTTAACTTTGACAGTTTCTGTTAGCTTTTGACGGAATATTCCACCGAATATCCCTAACGGTAGTTAGGATTTTGTCTGTGTGCCAGGCACGTGCTGCGCGTGGGGGCGCGTCTGGCCATGCCTTGGCCGGCCCATGAGGGCGCGTGGGACCTCCAAAATTTATTCTAAAAATTTGGGGATGTTTCTGAGGTTGTGTAGATCATTTTGGTATATTCACACACCTCAATTGAGCAATGTATGAGAAGTTATTTCCTAGTTTCGTTTATGTGCTTTAAAATAACGTATTTATAGTTGTTTCTCACATAGGCGAGACTTATCCGGAGGACGAGCGTAGCCAGGCTAGGCACGGAGGCTACGATCCGTCTACATACCAGTGAGTGGGCTTTTGTTTTCCGTATATACCTATATACTACGTATTTTTCCCAGAATTGCATTTCAAATGCTTTTACGAATGAATTGCCATGCCAATGCATATGTACTTTTGAATATGCATTATGAATTGTATGCGCATGATTGTTGGTGTTGCGGGCACTCAGGTAAGTTCCAGGTAAGTTTATGTGTGGTTAATAAGAAGTTGTATTATGAAGAGTATGTTGAGATGCATAGAGAGCTCATTAACCTGCACCCCGGTGTTAGTGTTCCCTCCCAGAGTTAGGGGCATAGTCTTTCACATGATGTTCACCTCCCGCAGCACACTCTCTTCTTAATCCAAGTTAGGTGCACAGTCCTGTCGTATAAACCACTTTCAGTGGGTTCGACTCGTAGGTGACCCATGATTATTCGCACAGTCTTCACGTGATTGAAGCACTAGAGCGTATTGTTTTACACCCAGTCCTGTCGTATAGACCACTATAGGTGGGTTCGACTCGTGTGCATGCATGATTTATGAGCTAGAGTTCAGCTGACGAGCTATTGCAGTTATTATTGCATTTGAAATACTTACCTGATGATTTGATTAGTATGGCATGGCATATTCATGATTTGTTGCATTATTGACGATGATGATTTTCAGATGAGATTTGGTATATGTAAATACTATTTTCTGGGAAAGTATACAGGTTTTACAGAGAGGGGATATAACTATGGTTTATGAAATGATTTTCGAAAAGATTTGTTTTCGCCCACTCACGCTTTTGTTTTGCGCCCCTCCAGGTTTTAGGTAGTTGTTGTTGGTGGCTCACGAGGACATATCGGACGTTCTGACAGATCATCACCTATGTAGGACCACCTTCGGGTGTTGTTTAATTAAGTACTTCTTATGCTTGACTGCACCTAGACTTTTATGCTCTGAATGTGTATTCACACTCTTGAAGTTGGTTTTTATTCATTCGTAAATCTTTCTTTATAATACTTCCGCACTATGCACATGGCTACATCACCCTCACGTGACGGCCAGCATGCCTCGATCTCGGTCGGGGTGTGTCAGTCACTTGGCTTGATCGTATCAAAATTTGGAATTTTTCTACCAAGCGATTATTTCCTGGCAATAGAATAAAGGAGCAATGCGCGGTGCTAGAATAGTGTTTTGGGCTTGAATTGCATTTTTGGAGCCCAAGATGAACTCTAATGGGTTCGTGGCTTTCTGGAGATGTGTTCAGAACATCCTAATCTTCAAAACAAGCTATTGTGAGCCGGATTTAGAGAATGTTTGAGGCTAAAACGTGGCTGGACAGTTTCTTTGTAGATTCTACTAGCTTAATTACAATTTTATTTTCTAAGATATTTTATTATTATTTAGTCTCTTAGTTGGAATAAAAGACTCTGTTTTTAAGATTGTGCGATGGATTTTAGATGGGATTAAAAAGGTTTGGCCGGCCCTAGTTTACATACGTTCTTTTATGCGACTTTTGGGAGACAAAAGAGTTGCTAGGGTTCTTGAAGGGTTTCAGATTTTCTACTTTAAGGTGTTTTCATTATTTTTCTTCATAATAATATTTTCTATGATTTTAATAATGAATATGCGTAACTAATCTGTAAGATCCCACATAGCCCAGGGGTGTGGATCCTGTAAGCCTTATATGTATATTCCCATCTCTACCTAGCACGAGGCCTTTTGGGAGCTCAATGGCTTCGGAGTTCATCGGAACTCCGAAACTCCGAAGTTAAGCGAGTTCGCGCGAGAGCAAGCCCATGATGGGTGACCCATTGGGAAGTTCTCATGTGAGTTCCTAGAAACAAAATTGTGAGGGTGTGGTCGGGGCCCAAAGCGGACAATACGGCGAAGTAGAGCCTGGCATGTGGTGGGGGCCCCGGTCGGGATGTGACATAATCCGTTTTGCTAGGGCAAAACCTTGAGCCTTAGCATGAATATGTAATTTTTATTTAATTGCTTATGATTGATTGCATGCATGTTTTGAATTATTAATCATTGCTTTAAACTATCTAATTGTCTTGATGATTGGCCACCATTAGGATTTTTAGAAAAGTAATTTGATGCAATTCTGGTCGGAAGGTTCCCTGAAATTGACGCCGGCTTCTTGTGGTTAATAATTGTAATTTTACTTTAGGATGAACACCATGTCTTAAGAGTTGCATGGTTTTTCAAAGGGTTTTCATAAAGCATAAGGAGTCTCTCATGTTCATATTTCATCCGAACTTCCGGACGGATTGCATGTTAGATATACGTTCTATGTTGGAGGTCTCAAGTAGAATATAAATTAGGAAAACCTAACCTTCAAAGTGGCATGTGTAGATCATAAGTAATTGGTAAAAATACATAGGATTACTAGGTTATGGTGGAACCCTAGTGTTTTTCTAAATTGGTATTTAAAACTCTTTTTGGGGCAAATTTATTATTTGTTTTTAATTAAAATTCGTTCTTAATATTACCTAACTCCAAAATCTCTTTTCTCAATTTTTAATTTTCAGTAGTTAATTAGAAATTGTTTCTACGTAAATTATTAAAATAGCCCTTGTGGAGAACGACCTTGTCTGAGCATCTATACTACATCCTTGTACTCTTACAAGTATTTTTTGTGATTTTTAACCTTATTTGCATAGGTTCTAAAAATCCTATCAGTGTGCAAAGTTTTTTAGGTTCAATTGGGGAAGGTTTATGAGTGAAGGTCTTTGTGGTTGAAGCTTTTTGGTTATGGGTTTTAGTTGTAGCTCTTTGTTTGAAGCTTTTTGGTTGAAGTTTTCTGATTGAAGCTTTTTGGTTGTGGGTTTTGGTTGTAACTCTTTGGTTGAATCTTTTTTGTTGAAGCTTTTTAAACCACATAAAAGAGTGTGGAATGCTTTGTTGAGTTTTGTGTTAGGCATGAAGCTTCCCCCTTCAAGGGTGTGTGAAGCTTCCTCCGTCAAGGTGTGTGAAGCTTCCTCCCTTCAAGGTGTGTTAGGCTTCCCGCTTCAAGGGTGTGTAAGGCTTCCCCATTCACCCTTCAAGGGTGTGTGAAGCTTCTGCATATGTGAAGCTCTACCCTTCACAGTTTGCTCATCCCCATCAATTTACACTTCAATGTCTACCTACCTACTACAAATCTACACAACCACAACACAATTGATCACAACCCAGCACAAGTTTTACCTATATATCTAAAATCAAAATTCAAGATTTCAACCAAGTCCAGTGGTAACCACCCATCATTATGGATTCAAATCCTAGAATTATAAAAGCCAAAATGGAATGGAAATGGATTATGCTTGGATTGGATTTAACAAGGTTTGCAAGTATTTAAAAAGGTCAGTCTGTGATTTAACAAGATTGGATTCAAATCCCAGAATTCTAAAAATCCCATCAGTGTGCGAATTATAAAATCGCAGACTGACCACAATTTTGATTTCTTCAGAGGTTCTGGATGTACCAACCTTGTTAAATCCAATCCAAGCACAATTTCAATCCACGTGAAATCGAGCGGTTACACCCTTTCATCAGCTCACCAGCTCTCTTTCTCTCAGCCTCTCTTTCGCCCTGAATACAACCATCAACTTGTTGGAAATGTGCCCTAAAACCAATCATATGATGATACTTTACGGACATTTCACATGTTAAACTAATCTAGTTTAATATAAAGGGCAAAGATTATTGTTTCAAGCTGTCTCAAATAAATGTTATGTGCTTAAACAATAAGTCCAAGGAATATGCTATTAGGAGAATGTAATCTAAAGAAGTTAGATTCATGAGACCATTCTCTTTTTTATACATATCCTAAATGTTCCTGATCATAGGATTGCCAATTTGGCATTGATAGTCCGTTAAGATCAGTACGTGCTATGTCTTCTCTTAGGGAGAGTGACAGGTCTCGAGTCATTGGTGTGAATGACACCAAGACAAGCATGTAGGTGCTCGATAGAGAATGAGTCCACTGAACGCGATCAACGAGGAGTTCTCATATTCATGTCATATGAGAACTCATGGTTGGGATAATGCAAAGTAGTCATTTGACCTGAGGCATCACAGTTGTCTTGTGGTTAGGTCATTGATTGACTATGTCAAAGTCACTCCGTCAGAGGGTGTCCACGGCATAGTTGGGGTTAAGCCACTTAGCCATGGAGGCAAGTGAATGCGCAACAAGGGATCTCTAACCTTCAAACTATTTGAGGGAGAATACTCTATGATATGATTAAGAATCTCTGGCCAGAGTATGAATGAGATTGAGGAAGTCGTTCCAAATCACATTCAAGGTAATCATATAAGTAAATGAATCACATTGGATAGTAGACATGAATAAACTATCAAACCAAACAATGTGGTCAAGAGTATCGTATTAGAGAAAGACCGTATTGCATTGTAATCCTAAACTGAATAGGTTCTCCACCTCTTCTGATTAGCTTGGGTAGCCATGATACACTGCTAGGTGTCACTCATGGTTTGTGGAAGCCCTAAAGATGTATAATCATTTAAGGGAGAATTGAAAGTATGTTTCAATTCATAATCGATCGTTAAGAGTAACAATCGCCCACTGCCTCGCTAAGAGGAACCTAATGGATCGCACACCGTGTAAGGTAATGATTGAAGGATATAATGAAGATGAGTAAGGACAATTAAATAGTTTAATTGTATGTGGCAAGGATTAATTAAAAGTTAATTAATCTAGAACGAAAGGTTCGTTTTAGGCCTTAAGTTAGTTTTGGGTTTCAGGACACAAAAGGGTTTTGGTCCACAAGGCACATAATGTTTAAGTTGTGTGACAACTAAAACAAAATGTGCAATTAACCCACTAACAATAGAGAGGCCGGCCATGATTAGAGAGGGAGTGGGTTTTGGACTTATTACAAGTTTGCCACTCCAATGAAGGGAGGTATAAATATGACTTTATAGCTTTTTCTTCATTAGGGTTTTCTTTGAGGAAAGATGAGAGTTTTTGGCTCTCTCTTTCTCTCTAGGGAGGCCGGCCACCATGGGGGAGTTTACTAGCATCTAACTCCTCCATGGCCACTCATCTTCTTCCTCAACCATCCTTGGTGTCGAAACTTAGAGGTCTCCAACTTTGGTGACTTTTGGAGAAACCTATTCTTCCATCCACATCCAAGAAGGCTTGGATCCAAGAAGCAAAGTTCTTCCACCTTCATCCATGGAGCCAAGGAGAAAGGTGACAAAGGAAGAAGGCCCTCACATGGGTGATTAACCTTTGCTAAGCAAAGAGGTACTTCAAAGGTATAAAGAAATCTCAACTCTTTCTCTTAGATCTTGAGTTGAGTCTTGGTTCACCATTTCTACTAGGCTTTGAATTTCATGGGTAATGTTTTGTTTTGAGTGCATACAAGCATGATTCCGCCTTTAATTGTTAATTGCATGCCATAGATGTTGCTCAAATGAACATGTTTTTCACAAATTTTCCTTCAAGTGGTATCAAGAGCCTAGGTCTAGTAGTTGGTGAATCCTTTTGGGTTTTGTAGTTCATAGTCTTTGATTTAAATGTTGTAATTGTTACAAGCTTTATTCTTGCTTCTTTGAATGTAAATTTTGCTAGAAAATTTGCCATCTCAAATGTTGTAGATGTAGTTCATATGAGCATGAATTTTGGAGCTAAAATTTAGTGCCATGTTTTTTGGGAAATTCGGCCAAATCCAAAGGGTGGATTTTTGGGTTCATGTTTGTCTTGTTAAAAATGTTTTAAAGTGACATTAGGAACCCCTAAGTACCCTAGTATGGTAATATGTTATTTCCATTAAGTTTGAGAGTTTTTGGGATGTCTTTGGGTGAAAAATGTTCATGGAACTCTTATGGGTTTTCATGGATGTTCTTCATTGTTCTTGTTATGTTCTTGGCAAGAACAAAAAGGTTGGGTATTTTGATTAAAAGTTTTTGGTTGTTGACATAAAGTTTTGTTTATGAAAGGATGGTATGCTTTTTAATCATCACAAGGTATGGACTTTTCTTACACATCCATACCAATCAACTTTACTTTCCCATGATTCATGGAACCATGTTTCATGGAATTGACTTTTTCAAACCAACCCATCACCTTTCACTTTGTTGAAAACTTTTCAAAAAGTTTTGAAACTTCTCTCACACTACACTTGGCCGGCCAATCCCTCAATGGGAGTACTTTTGGGGCTTTTATGCAATTACATAAAGTTTTGATACTTTTGTGTATTTGCACTTTGACCCGAAAGTTTACGTTTTTACGTAAAGGCCCAAAAACACTAAAGGACAAATTGTTTTGCTCCTTTAATGAAGTTTTTGTATTTGTTGAAATTTTTGGGTTCTAGTTGTAATTACATGAAGTAGTGGACTTTTGTGTTTTTACAAAGTGACCTCAAAAGTTTGTGTTTTGCAATATAGCCCAATGGTTGAGGTTATTGCTTTTTGGCCCAAATTAGGTTGAGAACAAAATGGTTTTGTCTCTTTAAATGAGAATTGGATTTTCATTTCATTTAGCTCCTATTAAAATCAATTCTACGGATACAAAAACCAAATGACAATGTTGCATTCAAGTTTAATTAGTTAAAGCGTTAATTAATTAAAGAAAGGGTGATTATGAACCTAAGCCTACGATAATTGAGCTATGTGAAAGGCCGTCTCAAATTTGTTTGAACCATGGGAATGTGTAGATTAGATTTTGGTTGTAATTTGATATGATCAAATGTTGTAAAAGAGCATAAGCTCTTCTTTGCTTTAAAGTAATTTGTTTTGATCAAATGTTGTAAAAGAGCATAAGCTCTTCTTTACTTTAAAGTACTCCTTTTATTGTTTTATTTGATATGCATGAAATTGGAGTAGAGGGTCCAACGCCCAATAAGAAAACACGCCTTAATGTGATTAAACGCGTAACTAAAATCAATCACCATCCCTAGACCGAGATCCAACACTAGGCTCGTGTTGGATCCAATCAAAGGTTCATAGTCATCCTAAGGCCCTAAGGCAACTATATAGTCCATCAATGAATGCAAAACTTATGTTAGTAGTAACATATACTCTTGCTTTAAAAACCGTTTTACAAGCATAGTGGGAGTATTATATACAACTAAATCAATCACATGGACCAATAGTTGTAATAGGACCAAATAGTTTTAATGTGATTAAAATGCATGCTTATATGAGATGAGACCTAAAACCCTCAACCAAACCATTATTAAGTTGACAAGCGTGAGAGTGCTTTGAACACTCTTTTGTGGCCTTCCACCGTGGTAGGCTCCAATCGTTTGTGACTCATACACCGACTTCACCCTATAATGGGGGAGTACAAAGTATGTGCTTACACTCAGGAGGAGTTCTATATACATATATGATGAAGTGAGGTAGGCAACGAGTTTAGCCAACATGATATAATTCTGAGGCCTTGCTTGAACCCCTACACGAACTAGGCATGGTGGGAATGACTTAACTAAGTGCAATGACACCAACATGATATAATTCTGAGGCATCATTCTCTAGAGGCCAAACTAGATGGGTACTTACATAAGATGTAAATGAGTAAGTGTACTCTCTCATTATTATTAATGCTAGCCAACATGATATAATTCTGAGGTGGGCTTGGTAATAGTGAGCCTCCCATACCCTACTAAGAGTTTTCTCCAAAACTCTCGAATTCCGATGAGGGATATGGAATTTGCTGAAAATAGTGAGTGGTGCTATTTGATTTAAAGACCCGGATCAAATAGCTTAAAATCAATCAATTTATATTCGTTATGTATTTATTTACCGATATATTTGCAAACGCTATCCAATACTTGACAAAGAAAAGCCGAAGGCTTTAGTTTCCGGACTTGGTACCGCAATCCCATAGAATGTCTTGAATGGATTGTATTTGTACCTAAGTAGTCTCATCCTCGCAATCTTCCTATTGATAATGTATCATTGAAAAAAAATATGTTAGAAAAGTCTATCATAAAGAGGACAACACTTTTAGTGTCATAATTCTTCAATTACAAATTGTTGTATGAAGAAATAAGAGTTGCTTTGAACAACCCTTAGTTAACGCAAACACTAGTGCTTGTTTCTTTGTTACATGAACAAAGAACTTGAGAAGTAAGCACAAAGGCATGGACACTTTATGTACCATGCTTCTTTACTTACAAATTGTTGTATGAAGAAATGAGAGTTGCCTTGAACAACTCTTAATAGTTTGTATTTATGTTTAGAACATAATGGTTGGTTGACAAAAATAGTCCATCAACATGGACTTATGATGATTTTGAATCATTGAGTGTTGAAGTGTTAAACCACTTCTAGAGACGGAAACTAGGCAAGGACTTCATTTTTGTGTCCCTATCCAAATGGTTCACTAAGTTTATTGTAAGCTATATAGTGAACAATAACCGCATGCTCTCCAAATCGTTTGATGTGTATAACACGATTGAAATAAGTTTCAAGAGAGATAGTGGGAGTTTAGGGACCGTGACTATTGTAGTCAATTGAGAAGTCAAATGAAGAAAGCTAAAAACTCCAAGGGAACAAACTTTCTTTATGAAAGGATGGACATTGGAAGGGGTATTTGCAAGAAATGTCTTGCAAGTGTCAAGAACACACTTTTCGAAGATGTTGTAAAATGTTCTTGAATAAGTTCAAAATAGTTGGTTCTTCTACTTGAATGTTTGATTCCGTATTAGTAACTATGTTTTACAATCGTTGTAAAAGTGTTGCTAACAAGAAGTAGAAGATTAATGAGAGAAGAGAAAGTACTTCACATTCGGAACGTGAATCAAATATTGATCTCTGCGAAAGCAGATAGTACTTACTTCCTCATATGAACTACCAAAGAAATTGGAAAAACAAAGATTGTCTTTGCATTCCAATTTTAATAAGGAACTTAATTCCATCACTATAATGTTAGGAGATGGATGAATGTTTTGTTTGACAAAACAATTGTTCTTTATGAATGATTGGATTATTGTAATCTGATTGATTGTCTCTATAGTAGAGATAATGTGGTAGTGTTAACTGTTTAGAATATAACGATGCTTAAAACCCAAAAGGTTGCAAGGTAGTGACTAATCCCACTCAGTTGTGACACCTCTAAAATTAAATTACGAGTTGGTCATATATGGATGCTTTGGATCGTTAGATCCGGATCCAATGCCTTCTTGTTAAAATTGTATAGAGGCGAAATGTTCGAATCTTTATTCTTTTGGAAAGAAGAAAGAATCACGAAGTTATTGAGGTTAATTCACTTACATGTTAGTGGCACATGTCCACAACATAATACTACTCATGTTTTATGACATTCACCGAAGATCGCTTTCGGTTGGACTATTGTTTATTTTGAATAAATACAAGTTCGAATACTTTGCAAAAGGTTTCAAAGAATTCAAGAATGTAAGTTGATGAGTAAGACGTCTAAATTTTTTACTCCTTAGATTTGATCCAAGGAAAACTAACACTTTAGATGAGTTTCCTTGAAAGATATCAAGGAATGTAGCATCATAAGATAATGTATTTCTCCATTGGGAGAAGAACGAACTCGAATAAGATTTAGTTCATTGGATGTTATCAATTACCCATATATAGGATATATATTTCTAAGTCAATATGATTGTCAATTAGAAAATCTTCCAAAACGCTTCATAACTCCATATGATGTAGTTGGAAAGAAAGACAAGTCTTAATCGTGTTAAGACTTGAGGTTATGTGCTAATAAGCAATATTTGTTATAGAACAATCTTGTGGGATATCCTTAAATTAACTTTTGGATATCACTTCTATGAACCAACTAACAAATGTTGTTTGTTGGGTAGTTCATTGGAATCCTACACTAGGATTTGCCTAAGATAAAGCAAATGAACGAAAGATAGAATTCAAAGAATGGGTTCTTTGAAAAACAAGATGATAATCAACAAATATGACAACCTAGTTCCTACACCACTAGCTACAAGGTAGTCGAGAAGGATTTATAAACCGTCTTAGTTGAATGGTTTGAACTTTATGACTATGTCATAGAGTTACACCTCTTAATTCGAAAGAAATAAGAATGAAAATCCTTATGACTACATTGAGTGTATATATGACATATACTCAAGGAAATGGTATAATACCATTTGACCCGAAATAATGAAACCTTCATAGCTAATTGGTAGCTTAAGGTGACTACAATCAAGGAGATTGGTTGACTTGGAAGAAACCATCTTTGATGTAGTCTTGGTTTCTATTAATTCGAAGATTGCTAGGTACAACAAAATAGTGATTCAATGTTCAGACGTAATATAGGTTTCCGAAACCATTATCAAGATAGTCTTGATAATATATGTCTAAAACTAGGAATCACAATACTTGTAAGTTGTAGAGATCCATCCATCATGAATCTTAGCAAGCTAGTGGGAGCTATAAACATCTTATGAGAGAAAGATCAAATCGTTTGATTTCTCATAAAGATGTAAATGAATCTTTTGTTTACTAGGTTTACAAAAGATTAGTGGGAGTTAATCATATTCCTAAATTTGAAAATATATTTGATATATTAATTTTGGAAATGAAAGGAATTCTTCTTCGTTAAAGTTATGACTTTAAACGTTCTATAATAATAGAATGTATATGGGAGACATAGTCTATATACATAGGATGGAAATCTATAATGATCGATTTCAAGATATAATTGGATTATATCGAGACCTAATGATAGACAAAAGATGCTAGGAAGTTTCTCATATGATGATAAACTTCAATAAGAAGGACAACTCTAGTGAGACTAGGAAGTCGCTCTTCTCAAAGGGGACGTACCCTTTGACTCCCAAAGAAACATAATGCGTAACTTGAATCCCTTATGCATACGCATAAAGACAATTTACGTATTTCATATTGTATGAAAAACACTGATATGAGTTGTACCTAGAACGGTACAAGTTGATATCAGTGCAAGCCCAGGATCAGAACCATGGCAACTGTCAAGTGAGTCCTTAAGTATTTAAGAAATACTAAAGGATAGATTCCTCAAGAATGAGGAAGAATTAAAGTGACGCAATGGAAGCGTAAATGTATTAGATTATGAATCTAGTATCGTATCCATCATTGGATGTCTCTTCATTGTGAATGAAGAGATCATAGGATATCCCTTTATTATGACTGAAGAGATAATTGGGTGGAAACATTACAAGTAATGACTTTAGTGTGTTCCATCATGAATGCAAAATATATCGCCATATAGAAGTTTACAACAATGTTGTTTGGATGGGAAAGTTCATTTATGAACTCTCTATTCGGTTCCAACCAGAAAGTGTCTCTAGTGTACAGACACTACGACACTAATGGGGCGATAGCTCAAGCCAGGGAATCAAGGTCTCATCAAGATCCGAACTCAAGTGAGAGACTAAACCACATGATTGAGAATCATGTATAATGGTGACGTCGTTATTCTCAAGGTTGCTTATATGGATAACATATAGATATCCATTGTCTAGGCCTACTACTCAGCCATTTTTTGAAATGAATTCAGAAGAGGTATCATCACTGATAACCAAGCTGATTGGCTCTAGTGCAAGTGGGAGATTGTTGGAAATGTGCCCTAAAACCAATCATATGATGATACTTTACGGACATTTCACATGTTAAACTAATCTAGTTTAATATAAAGGGCAAAGATTATTGTTTCAAGCTGTCTCAAATAAATGTTATGTGCTTAAACGATAAGTCCAAGGAATATGCTATTAGGAGAATGTAATCTAAAGAAGTTAGATTCATGAGACCATTCTCTTTTTTATACATATCCTAAATGTTCCTGATCATAGGTTTGCCAATTGGGCATTGATAGTTCGTTAAGATCAGTACGTGCTATGTCTTCTCTTAGGGAGAGTGACAGGTCTCGAGTCATTGGTGTGAATGACACCAAGACAAGCATGTAGGTGCTCGATAGAGAATGAGTCCACTGAACGCGATCAACGAGGAGTTCTCATATTCATGTCATATGAGAACTCATGGTTGGGATAATGCAAAGTAGTCATTTGACCTGAGGCATCACAGTTGTCTTGTGGTTAGGTCATTGATCTTTGACTATGTCAAAGTCACTCCGTCAGAGGGTGTCCACGGCATAGTTGGGGTTAAGCCACTTAGCCATGGAGGCAAGTGAATGCCCAACAAGGGATCTCTAACCTTCAAACTGTTTGATGGAGAATACTCTATGATATGATTAAGAATCTCTGGCCAGAGTATGAATGAGATTGAGGAAGTCGTTCCAAATCACATTCAAGGTAATCATATAAGTAAATGAATCACATTGGATAGTAGACATAAATAAACTATCAAACCAAACAATGTGGTCAAGAGTATCGTATTAGAGAAAGACCGTATTGCATTGTAATCCTAAACTGAATAGGTTCTCCACCTCTTCTGATTAGCTTGGGTAGCCATGATACACTGCTAGGTGTCACTCATGGTTTGTGGAAGCCCTAAAGATGTATAATCATTTAAGGGAGAATTGAAAGTATGTTTCAATTCATAATCGATCGTTAAGAGTAACAATCGCCCACTGCCTCGCTAAGAGGAACCTAATGGATCGCACACCGTGTAAGGTAATGATTGAAGGATATAATGAAGATGAGTAAGGACAATTAAATAGTTTAATTGTATGTGGCAAGGATTAATTAAAAGTTAATTAATCTAGAACGAAAGGTTCGTTTTAGGCCTTAAGTTAGTTTTGGGTTTCAGGACACAAAAGGGTTTTGGTCCACAAGGCACATAATGTTTAAGTTGTGTGACAACTAAAACAAAATGTGCAATTAACCCACTAACAATAGAGAGGCCGGCCATGATTAGAGAGGGAGTGGGTTTTGGACTTATTACAAGTTTGCCACTCCAATGAAGGGAGGTATAAATATGACTTTATAGCTTTTTCTTCATTAGGGTTTTCTTTGAGGAAAGATGAGAGTTTTTGGCTCTCTCTTTCTCTCTAGGGAGGCCGGCCACCATGGGGGAGTTTACTAGCATCTAACTCCTCCATGGCCACTCATCTTCTTCCTCAACCATCCTTGGTGTCGAAACTTAGAGGTCTCCAACTTTGGTGACTTTTGGAGAAACCTATTCTTCCATCCACATCCAAGAAGGCTTGGATCCAAGAAGCAAAGTTCTTCCACCTTCATCCATGGAGCCAAGGAGAAAGGTGACAAAGGAAGAAGGCCCTCACATGGGTGATTAACCTTTGCTAAGCAAAGAGGTACTTCAAAGGTATAAAGAAATCTCAACTCTTTCTCTTAGATCTTGAGTTGAGTCTTGGTTCACCATTTCTACTAGGCTTTGAATTTCATGGGTAATGTTTTGTTTTGAGTGCATACAAGCATGATTCCGCCTTTAATTGTTAATTGCATGCCATAGATGTTGCTCAAATGAACATGTTTTTCACAAATTTTCCTTCACAACTATCCATCTCTCTCCGACAAAAATACACCCAGTGAACCAAAAAGGATTAAAGGTATAGGATTTACGAGTCCATGTCAATCTGCCTGAAATCGAACGCTCCCACCCTTCACCAACTCTCTTTCTCTGCCTCCTCTTTCTTGGACGAAGACAACCCTAACCTCTCCCTCTCACGCCAACAAAAACACACCTAGTGAACAAAAAAAATTAAATAAAAGTATAAGATTATCAGGTCACAATCACAACACAGCTTTAATCTAACTGGAATTGATTCCTCACCCGAGCTTTGCCTCTCTTTCCCTCTTCAATACGTGAATAAAATCCCTCAGTTCCCCCGCTCCTCTGTTCTATCCGACAAACACAAACCTAGTGAATAAAAAATTTGTTTTAATTACATCAGTCACAACAACCCAGTTCTACTGTGAGCTCAGCAAATCACAACCATCGGATTATGATTTGCACGCAAAGTCCTTTTCAACGTCCGCACCTTAGAAACGCCAATGTTCAATAAACCCAAAAAAAAAAAATCTTCGTTGGGCTTCTGATATCCACCGAAATCAAAGTTTAATCCATGGCCCATATAAAGTGTTTAAAATATCTCTATCGATGAAAACATTGATATGCAAATTTATGAAAATATCGACAAATATACCGAAGATCGATATCGATTGCTTGAATAGAAATGATAGAAATTTAAAATGAAACTTTAGGGATTGTCAAACATTAATTTGGACAAAATATAAGAGTTGATCTGATATTTAACATATATGTAAAAAATATAAGAGTTTGTCCGATATGAGGTGAAATTGCATTTTCCTATTTTTTTTATTTTTTTTATTTTTTTTAATATTTCTATAAAAATATCGACCAAATAAATTTTAAACATTGTATATATATTACAAACCAAAATTGGTCTTGTACTAACTAAATGCGTGAATAAAATAATAATAGGCAAAACAATGTCAATAGCAAAGCTCGGTTGAAAATTGACGGGTACGGAAGGTAGGGCTGAGGACTGGCAGGTGAGAAATCACGCTGTCTCTCTCTGTGTTTCACATTTCGCATTTGAGAGAGCCGATTCGCAGAAATCAGATCCATCTGGTCTGGTCAAAAGTCAAACCACACACACAGGAGAGTAGGAGTAGTCTACCAATTCCATCATCCAATTTCTCAATTTCTCAATTTCTCAATTCCCCAATTCCCCAATTCTTCTTCTTCTTCTGAGTCGAATAAAAACAAAGAAAATTCGAGGATTTGGGTTTGGGTTTTGATTTTGGTAATTGGGAATTGTGTGAATTGTGGGAATTCTTGTATGTAGAATGAGTGTCGCTCCGGCTCCCGCTCCCTCTCCCTCTTCCACTAGCAACCCCACCCATTTGGCAATTTTACTACTCCTTCCGCTCCATACTCCTCTGAATTCATAGCTCCAAATTATTACCCTTTCCCTCCCCTCCCATCCCAAAAAATAATATAAATAACCAAGCCAATGTACTCAAGCAATTTGAAAGGCCTCATCTTGGCAGTCGTCTCGAGCGCCTTCATTGGCTCCAGCTTCATCATCAAGAAGAAGGGTCTCCGCCGGGCCGGCGTCAACGGCCCTAGTGCCAGTATGTTCATTCATTTTTATTTTATTTTTTTCTCAAGGCAGTTTCCTTTTATATTTACGATGATTTGACTCTGTTTGATATTAATTTTTCTTGTTTTCTCGCTTTTGTTGTTACTGTATGAAAGGTGTGGGAGGATATGGGTATCTGTTAGAGCCTCTATGGTGGATAGGAATGGTAACAAGTAAGTTTTCCTTGCTCCTGGTTCTGCTTAATTTAATTAATTCTTGGGCTATGCTATGCTTTTGGAAATTTCATTTAGATTGCGGTTAAGTTTTATTCCCACTATTTCATTTCAGTTGGAAAATTTGACCCTTTCTTTATTCAATTCATTTTTCCGCTGCTAGACGGGGTTGGATGTTGAATATTGCATGTTGATGATCATCGTAATTTTGGACAATTTACAGTGGTTGTTGGAGAGATAGCCAATTTTGTAGCATACATTTACGCACCTGCTGGTCTGGTCACACCGCTTGGTGCATTGAGTATTATTGTTAGGTACATTTCATTTCCCAATTTTAGTACATCTGAATATACCTATATTTGTATATTTCAATCGTCAAACCATATTTTTGACAAGTTCAACTGTGGATGCATATGTGTAGTGCTGTTTTAGCGCATTTTTTGTTGAAGGAGAAACTCCAGAAAATGGGAATGTTGGGTTGTCTTTTATGCATAGTGGGTTCGACTGTGATTGTACTCCATTCGCCTGAAGAGCAATCTCTCAGTTCCGTCGAAGAAATCTGGGAATTAGCAATACAACCTGGTACGCTCCGAAAAGGTTAATAACTAATGGATGCTTATTTACCACTTCTTTTTCTTCTCTTCTGATTGTTTCTCTTTCTTGCCTTCAGCATTTCTTTTGTATACAGCCTCGGTGGTAGCTGTAACATTAGTTCTGATGTTGTATTGCGCTCCCCGCTATGGCCAAACCAATATACTGATTTATATAGGAATCTGTTCTGTAATAGGATCGTTGACAGTGAGTTATTCTGACATTATAGCCACCTTTTTGTTAAGATAACGATTTCATCAATATTGTTTTTTCATCATGCACAAAAATTTACCATACATCACTTTTAAAGTAACGTTGGCCCTCTCATCTGATTAGTTGTTCCATATTGCAGGTTATGAGTGTAAAAGCAATTGGGATTGCTATAGAACTCACAATAGAGGGCACAAACCAGCTAAAATACTTCCAAACATGGATTTTTGGAATGGTTGCAGTTACCTGTATCATCACTCAATTGAATTATCTGAACATGGTTCGTATCTTGTTATTGTCTATTATATTGCATCATGGTAGCTTTGTGTTCTTTTCTTTTCTATTTTTTAAGTATGTCTTGGATATTATATGCATCTGTGTCTCTCTTATTATGAATATGGAATTTTGAATCAAAATTCTCAGAGATAGTAATTATTGTGAACATGAAGTTTAAGAAGACTGTCTAAATGTTTTCAGATTATAATACATGCCATAATTAGTAAAATCACTCTCACAGAGTTACAACTTTACCTTTTATAAAAAAGAAACCCTGCAAGAGTCAAGTTGAAGAGAGAAACCCACTATAATTCTTGGAGTGAAATTATTTTTTGTGCCCGTCTCCAATGAAAATATGTTTATTCTTTGGGTAAATTACATTTCATCCCTTCAAGTTTGGGTGCAATTACAACCTCATACAACAACTTTAAAACATTTATGTTTCATACGTTACTTATCATTCCATTTCAATAGCATACATCTGTTACATAATCTGTTAAATTAACAGTTAAGTGATGATGTATCAAATATAAGGTCCATATCTTTAGTGACGTGGATGCAAATTTCCAGCTTGCAAATATAGGCCCACATTTTCTCCACGTCCTCTTCTCCAGCTACCTCTCTCTTTCTCTTCATCTCCATCTTCCACTCTATAGTCTCTGACCTTCTTGGAAGTTTGAGTCCAGTTTCCGTGTTTTTGCTCAAATTGGAGGTGGATTCATCATGATTACGAAGAATGCGAACTCATTAAAGTGTAAGCGTATGAAATCTCATTAAAGCTCATCAATTTGAACCATGAAATCCACCCAGTTTTGCGTTTTTGCTGCTTAGAACTCCATCCCACATTTTTCATCAAATCCCCTGACTTTTCGTTTTCAACCACCGAATCAGGCAAGTACATTTGGAACAGCCCCGCAAAGAACAGAAACACAGCCACAGTGCAAATCCATTAGATATTGGCTTCAATTCATCATCATCTTCTTCTTGTACATGAATAATTAATTAGGGATTGGCTTAGGGCTCACCTCAATTCCGAGCCCGAGTATGTCCCAAAATTACCATAAGAACAACAAATTTATTTATTTATTTATTTATTTTCTGGGTTCTTCTTTGTGTTCTTCTTGGGATAATGAATTCCAAAAGTTTTATCAGTTCTCTCTCCTCTTTCTAGGTTCATCTATCTCTAAATAAATTTGTTCAAACGATTTTTGGGTCCTTCCCTATTCCACTGCCCCAACCCCCACGCATAACCCAGATTTGAAACCTACCCACCATAGACTTTCTTTCTCTTCTTGTCGATGATGGGTCTGTTGCAATTCAGCCAGGAATCGAATTCCCTGGGACTTTGGCACGGTTTCTCGAACGAATTCAGGGACTTGGGCTGGAATGGTTTCTCGAACGAATTCAGGGACTTGGGCTGGAATCAGGAACTGGGTTTTTCCCTGGGACTTTGAGGGGTTGTTGGGGTCCGGGGTGGGGTCGACAAAGCTTCTGGCTTAGGGTTTTGGGTTGAGGCCCAAAATCTGTGAGCTAAATCTTGGGCTGCAAGGATTAACCTGATTGTATTATTAAAATTCTTTAATCGGTTTTTTTATTTTTTTTATTTTTTTATTTTATATATATATATATATATATGTATATATATGAAAAAAGTGGGCCCTTGTGATTGCTTCTAAATGTGGTTGCATGATTGTACTTTGTTAGCCTTTGTATGGACTTTTTGTCATGTTTAGGCCCTCTGAATCAATGGTTTTTTTCCTAAGCTTTGGGGTGCAAAATGTTATTTATAGATTGTTGAAGGAAGAGAGGTTCAGATCTTAAGCTACCATTATACCTGAACTAGAATAGCGGAAGAATCACCCTGAAGTTTAATGCATTTTTAAAATAAACTTTATACCTTCATAAGTTAGAGTACGATTGCTTGAGGCTTTAATTTTTGTAACACAAACATCCCCTGTTAACATATTGTTAGCTAAACAAAGTGAAACACCAACATCAGTAAGTATTTGCAAAAGACACAAGTGTCTTGTGTGGAAGGAAGAAGGGGGAAGTCTTGGGGAGAGGTGTGCTGTGATGGCTGTGTTTTAGGTAGTTTGATTGGAAAGAAATAGGAGGATATTTAACAATTAAGGGAAGAGGACGAGATGATGTTAGGTAAGAATCCTTTTTTGCAAATTGGAGGGCTTCTTTTATGAGGGGGAGGTTATGTTATTGTTGTGTGATTTCACCAGAAGAGTGCTAGAATTTTGGCTGTGTACGGTGCAAATCCCGTTCTCTGCATTGAACTTTTACATATGAATTAATATAATCTTGGTTTCACATTCTCATAAAAGAAAAGTAATCCGAGCAGAAATTATTCTGCATCTATTGGTAATTAAAGCAAATCTGTACCCCATCCAACTATATATGAATTTTATCTAATATTTTGTTTTTGTGTAAGCATGTGAATGCATGAAGTGCTGCATTCATCACCTGTATAAACCACTTATTTATCTTTTCTGTTTTGGTCAGAAATGTGAACTTTTTATCTGGTTGTCTAACTCTGGTGTGGTTGCAGGCGTTGGATACTTTCAACACAGCAATTGTTTCTCCGATATATTATGCAATGTTCACATCTTTTACAATATTTGCCAGTGCAATAATGTTTAAGGTATCATCACGTCCTCATGATGCGTTTTTGTGTGTGAGCAAGAAAGAGAGACTAACCGTTATGTTATAAATCTAAAATGCATACCCATTTGTTAGGATTATTCGGGTCAAAGTGTGAGCAGCGTAGCATCGGAACTTTGCGGTTTCATCACTGTGTTATCTGGGACTGCTATATTGCATAGTACAAGAGAACCAGATCCACCTTTGATTACAGGTTTGTATCTTGTATGTCTGATTGCATGTCTTTTCGAAGATTCTTAGGTGTTAAATAGGCACTGACCTGTAATTTAGAAGCTTAGTGCAGTACTGTTATTACTTAATGTTTGATGCATAGCCTTATCATGTTTGTTGACAATTACCTCCAAAACTTTTCCCCTGTATTGTCTGTCTGAGTATAAGTGTTGAAATTTGGAACCAAATAGTTAAGATCTATTGACGTTTTCAACATAAAAGCTGAAGCTGTTAAGTGGAGAGACAAACTAGGTGTGTATAGCTTTGTTAAATGCTTAGCCCAACCAATATGGGACAAGTACTTAATAAGATCCATACTGGGGGTCGGGATTAGTTTTCCCCAGTATTTCAGAATTGAGACTTCCTTATGTTTTCAGTACTATATCACCAGTCCATATGGTTTTGGCATCCCTGTGGGCTTCAGTTTCTTTAGATTTTGAGTTGTCCTGCCATGCTATTTACTCTAATTGGGATGCTGTTGTTGTTTAGTTTTGTTCTTTTGCTGTTTTAGTTGCCTTCTTTTCGTTCTTTAGTTGGGTAAATGTTAAGGGGAAGGCCAAAGTTTGGTGGTTTACCAGAGTAACATGTTCCTGAAGTAGAAAAATTTATTTTGATGACCCGTTGTTTACACATAAAAACCATATTTGAGAACAGCAATGGCTCTGATTGTGATGGTGAAATGGTTGTGATCGTTATGCACATCTTTAAAGTACAACACGCAGTGTTGTGCACCATCATGCATGAATATGATTCCTGGATGAATTCTGCACGTTTGAGTTGAAATTTTGCATCCTCAAATTCCATAGGCAGTAATACAACTGCCTTCAATGGTATGCATATTTCCAAAAGTAATGTTTACATTTTTCTTGAATCTGAAACGCGCAGATTTGTACACACCATTATCTCCGAAAGTATCATGGTACATACAAAGCAATGGGGAATGGAAGCAGAAGGATGAGGATGGCACAACCCCTAATTTCATCACTATTCTTCGGCAAGACTACTTCAAGTAATGGAATATGCTTCCGACATCAGGTTCTTGGTTGCATCTCATGACTTGAGTGTGAAATGGTACCTCAATTTCATCACATTTTTTTCCAGCTTGAAAACCAGAGGTATGCTTGGGACTCTAAAAGTGCTTTGGCATGACTGTAAAGTAGCTTTTGTGCATAGAAAACCAAGCAGAAATGTTTTGCTGAGATTTTTTTCGGCTTTCCATTCAAATTTTGAGCGGTGTTGTGCAATTGTCAAATAGCCATAGTTTTAGAAGCGACGTCTTCATTCATTCATTCTCTCACCACACGAGATTTTAGTTTTAATCCTCGTAGAGAGTCGGACAGATCCATCTCTGGTTTATAGCTTGTAATTTGATCTAACTCGTCAATGTAATTTAATTCAATTGCTTTTCTTACTATTTATGGTTGAAGTAGCAACTTCATGTTCTTTCTAAATGACCACTTAACAACCTTGAGACCAATGCAAAAGTGGCATTAAACCTTTGTATCATCATTTTTGAGAGATTTGTATGATCTTTAACCTTTTTGTATAATTTGGAAAAATAGCTAAAATATTAGAATTTTAGCCAACAGGATCCAGATTCTCTTCTCTTCCATTTTCCCTCCCCTCCAATCCCTGCATATTTGATTGCTCACGATTAAGTCGCGTTAATATTTTTTATTGTCTTTGATGTAGAGAGAGAATGAAAAAGAGGAAAAAGTGAGAGGAGACCGGAGGAGAGGAGAATGGGAAGGGAGAGAATCCTATTGAGCCAAAAGTTTGACATGGAAGTACTAAAAACCCTCTACGACTAAAAACCTTCCCATTTTCTTTTCTATCTTTTCCCTTTCCCACTCCTCTAGGCTCTCTTCCTTAATCCAAAGGCGTGGGAGTTGGGCCTTCGTTGATAAATCCATGACTCTCTCTTAAGCCTTCTTGGCAGTGACACCAGTGGAAACACTCGACAATGCTTAAGATGGATCAAGTAAAATTCTTGGCAAGAGTCATGCTTTTCATAGTTACAATTGTTTCGTCAATGCTTATGATTTTCGTAGACCTTAATGATTTTCAATATGTATTTATTACGTTTTTCATAGTTAGGAAACTTGAGAAAAATAATTTGGTTGTGAGGCTTTGACCCTAAAAATTACTTAGCCTACGTGGCGCACAGGCCGAATAGCTAATAAGCCAACTACGTCATTCGATTGAATGCGGGGTGTGCCAACTCGTCGGTCGAGCTTGATCGGGAGTGAATGAGTGTTGATGTGGCATTAGGCGCGCTGCTGACTTCTTGAACTTAGGGTTCTAGAGCCTAAAGACAAGGCTGCTAGTTCTGCGAAGTTCAATATCAAATTCGGCTTTCAATATGCCGAATATTAAGTAACTTGATAATACCTCACTTCACCAAGAAAGCTAATGAGATGACCTCTTCCAACAAGAACTCGGAAATTCTTGTTGATTGAGACTTGGATAAATAACCAGTTGGTCTTGAAGCAATGATGTTTATCCAAAATGAAGGTGCTCCTTGATCGACTGATTCTACGACTCCAGTGTTGTTTATCCAAACTGAAGATGTTGTCGGTTGTCTCCACAGTGCTGTTTATCCAAACTGAAGGTGTGTTGGCGGGAAAAAGGAAAATAAAAATCTCAAGGTCATTGAGAGGTTTCGCGTAGAGCGAGAGTTTGCATAGGGCAGTTTTGTGTTGATTTGGAGGGGCTTTGAATGATGCACTCCCTTCTCTATTTATAGTAGCAATTTCCTCAATGATTGAGTTAGAATTTCACTCGAACTAGAATTCCTAAACCCAATCTGATTAGGTCTCGACCAATCCTAACTCTTATAGGATTCTGAACCAAGCTTTTTCGTCACTCAAATTCAACCCATGACTCAGCATGTTTTATGATTTGAAGCATCCTTAGCTTCTGAAGAAGCCTTATTGTACTAGGATTCGACCACTTCACCCTTATCCAGGCGAAACCATCTTCTGATAGGATTCGGCTGAACACTACTGGGCCAGGCCCAAGGTGGGAATATTCCTCATACTTCTTACTAGACCGAGAACAATCATGGGCTCGGCCCAAAGTATTATTTTGGGTCCAACCATTTCCCCCTTGCTTCTGAGGTCTTTGGCCTACAGCACCTGGCCGAACTTCGGCCTTGAAGAAGCGAACAGTTACCAACCAAAAATAAATCTTTGGCCTATACTATATGGTCGAACAAACGATCCTTGCAAAACAAATATTCTCCATCCACCCACTTAGATGCATTAATAGGACACGAACCCCCACTTGCATGTCAGTCCTTAATAGTCGTGTTCCTAACACGTGGGTGCTTCTCGTCGCGTCTATCTAGCTTCGGTGACACACGTGCCTCACGCCCGAGACGCGTAGACGTCGAAACGTCTCTTCATAAGGATAGTGCCTTAAAGTTCACCGTCACACGTAATCGTGCAACCTTGATTTACGTGCTTTTCGGCCTCTTCACCTGGATTTTTGAATTTTGCAATGATTATTAAAGATTTCGATCGGATTTTCCCTTCAACTCTCAAATCTGAGACCGTCGATCTTCTTCTCTGGTTGTCTATAAATACCAACTCTGGCATTCAAATTTTACACTTTCAAAAATCCTAGAACTCTTGCCATTTTGTTCTGATTACTCGAAACCCAGAAAACTCAAACCTTTGAAACCCGGAAAACCAAAAACCTCACTTTTTTACTCCAATGGTTGCCAACACTTTCGTTACCAAGCTTACTAAGGAGTGTGACAAATGTCACGACTTCATTGATCGGAGTGCCATCAAGCCTCTTTAATTTGAAGGGGATGTAGTTGCCAGCCACCAGATTATGGGCCATCTATTCAAAGGTGACCTCCTAGAAGTCATCACTAAGATGCTAAAAATACATTGCCTAAGTCCCTTGTTCCAGGGCCACGATTGGTCAAAATGGGAAATGGCTAAACCTTAAGGAGTCTAGTCATCAACCCCCGTAGCCTAGGCTGCTTGGGTTGACCAAATAGAGCCCCACTTCGATGTTGCCTGGAAATCACTTGGAATCTTCGACGCCATTAAGCTCTCGGCCATCGAGATTAGTATGGACTAAGAACTCTTTATGGCCGCTCTAAGCTTCTGGTGCTGGGCCAACACTAAGGTGCTCCCCCTCGGCCCCATTGGACCAACCATCCTCGACGTGATGACCATCCTTGGCACCTCTCCATCTTGATACCACCCTCTCTCGGTATCAATTCAACTTGGACCTGAAAGCGGTTTTCGAAGAACGTGCCTTCGAAGCCCTAAAAAAGATGACCAAGAGGAGTTGCCAAAAGACGAAGTAAATAAGCTGTATAAGAACTTCATCAATTACATCACGCTTACAACCACTTCGTCGGCCAAGAAGAAGAAGGCCTCAAGAAATGAGCACCAGGCTTTCTTATTCTACTGGTACAATCAGTCCATCTTTTGTACCAAATCGAACAAGTTCCTTGCCGAAAACATGCTAATGGACGAAGCCCTGGCCAGCAGTCACCATTTGGCTCTTAGTCCCGCCATCCTTGCCAACCTCACACGCTGCCTAGTCAAGACAACGATCAAGAAAATCGACCCGTACCAGAATGGCCCACTCTTGGTTTTCCAACTCTGGCTGCAGGTTTACTTTGCCACTCTAAGGCCATAAAATTTCTACTTTAATTCTTCTGAAGCGATAGGCCTTCAATTGGCCTCACGCCTAGCCCCAACTCACTCAACTGAAGAAATTTTCAAATATTTCTTCAGCTTAGACGACCTCAACAGCGACGAATTCTTGATTTGTCGTCGACGAGACTATCCTTCCTCCATCAAACTTCCCACATCTGCATGGGAGGAGACAGAAAACACTGATCTACTGCAGAATTGGGGATCATTAGTGCTAGCTCGCGACCTCCTCTTTGGTTGTCACACTTGATGAGCCAGTGGGAAGTCTACCATCTCCACTTTATGGCTCGACAACTTGGCTATCTCCAAGGTTGCCTCGTGCCTCTACTCACCTCCCACTCACTCTTAAGCTGAGAATGAATCTCTGGCTCCTCATAGCGAGAGTGTGAAGAGGTGAAAAAAGAGTTTCAAGAGCGATGTAGTAAATTTCGCCTTCTGCCAAATGCTCTTGAAACTCATGGCACCAGTACCTTGGCTAACTGGTGGGATGTCTATACCAAAGATTTCTTCGGCACACTCATCAAAGAAACCGTAAATTAAATATTCGACGACCGACCAAAGAAAACTCTTACTCCAAAATCCAAAGACACGACTCAAGGTACTTTTTATTCCTAATGTTTTGCTTGCATATATATTTAACCAAACATCTTTGACCTAACTCTTGATTAGTTTATTCAGCTACCCGTTTAATAAAGAAGGCCGAAGTGGTTGCAATGGTCGTAGCCAGAAAAAAGCTCGCCCCTCTTCCGATTGCCACAACCATTATTCACAAAATAACTCCAGCTTCAACCGGTGCTGCTACTGCGAAGACCACTACTGTCTCGGCCGCTCATTCCAGAGTAGCTTCAATTATGCCAACTTTAGAGGAAGCTGTCGTTGTGTCCACGACAATGGGAAAATGACCTCATCCTCCAACCAAGACGACCGATGATGTTGCACAACCAACCCAACAGCTGAAGAAGAAAACTAAGAAGGAGGAACGTGAGATCTTTGTTCGATCAGAAGGCCACTATTCAACCAACGGCACAAGCTACTGTCATGGTTGAACAAGTCAGCGTCTCAGTGGCCGAGGACCTTGTTGATTAAATCTCGACCGTTCCTCTGATTGATGCTGTTAATCTCGACCTAGAAGTTATTGCCGTTTTGAAGAGGCATTAGCTGGATCAGCCGAGGTGACTCCCTCCCCTAATCTAAAAATTATTCCAGCATTGCTCATCTTGGACGAAGACGTACAATCTTTAATACCATTTGTCTTTGAAAATTCTCCTATTGAAATCTAACCTTCTTTCACAAGGAAAACATCAGTGAGCCGAATCCGTTGGTAAGGTGCCCTCTGCTGATTGAGCAAGCAAATGCAGCCCCCTGCATTTGGACAAAGGAAAAACTATCGTATCTTTTATGCCCAGTCTAGGCCAGGGTGATATCCACCAACTGGTCGAGGCGACTAGCCGTGCCGATCATGAGGCTGCCGTTGAAGGGCCAACTGTCGAATCGGCAATTCCTGCATAACAAGAGGCGACTGCAGAGACGCTGGTTCATCCTCAGGACTAAGATCTTAGCATCCCTGCATAAGACGTCACCTCGGCCTTGGTAAGTCTCCTTTTATTTTTATTTTAACTTGTCTTAGAATGTTAAACCAAAGTAAAACCGTTAACTGTCAGTTGCCCAGTCCTTTATTTCATAAAAAATTCTATGCTCCGAAGGGGCGTTGTCTATATTTCGTGGCCGCCTCGGTGGCCATCAAACATAGATAACCTTCACCGGCCATATGAATTGAAGAGCTATCTTAAACATTAGGCTCGGCCATTAAGCTCTCTGGGTTTGACCAACAGCCCAGAAGACATAGCCAAAGTCACTTCTCGACAGGTCTAAAAACATTTCTCTTTTGTCATTCTCTTTTAGATTTTGCTCGTCTAACATTTCTTTTATGCAGCCTTCATGGGATGTAGAGCTTGACGCCTATCTCGCCAGCATATTTGAGATGGCCAGCTCTTCTGTAGACCTGACCGAGTCCAATGCTCTAACCAAACTACAGGAGACTTTATCCTTCTCGGTTTTGCAAGCTCTTCCAATGAAAAGTCTCGACTCTGTTGAAGAGTGGCTGAACAACCTTGCAGCTGACGGTCTGGTGAGCAATGAAAATGTTGTTCACTTGATGACCATCTTAGAGCGAACTCAGCTATACTTTGATATTTTCGAGAAAGCTCCACAAGCTGACGAGAACCTAGAAACTACAATGGCTGCTCAGGAGGCTATCTTACCTGAGTTAGAGGCAATCAACTGGTTGATTTTTCTTATATGTACCTTTTGCAGTATCAATGAATATTAATGAAAAATCTTTACTCTTGCATCTCCCAAGTAACTGGATAATATTTCTTTAAAAACTTCCCATTAATCGGTAACTTGTGTACCAAACCAGTTTGATTCTTGAGATGGTATGCTCCCTTGCCGAGAACCTTGTGAACGATAAAAGGTCTTTCCCAATTCAGCGACCATTTCCCAAATCTAGGGTCCTTGATCCCAACTGGCAACACTATTTGCCAGAGCTAGTCACTTTCCATGAACGTCTTTTGCTTTACTCGTTGATTATAAGCTTTCTCAGCAATCTTTTTCTATGCTACTAACAGATTATAGGCATCAAGTCGAGCCTCCTCTAAATCCTCTAAATCATGCCTCATTGCTTGGCTATATTCAGCACTGAACAAACTATTTTGTTCGATAATTCGTAACGAGTTTATGGAAAAATTGCATCGTGCCCATAGGTTAAAGTATATGGAGTTGTTCCTGTTGCCAATAGAAGTGAAGTCTGATATGCCCACAATGACTCGTTTAACTTTAAGTACCACATGCCAGGCTTTTCCTTCACCATTTTCTAGAGAATACCGATCAAAACTTTGTTACTCGCTTCGGCCTACCCATTTTCCTGTGGGTAATACAGCATGGATTGTTCAGCCAAATTTTCCAATTCGTTGTGTAGTCTTTTAACCAATTGGCCGTGAAAATCATGCCGTTATCCTTGATAATTATTTCTGGAACGCTGAATCTTGTTCCAATACGGCTCTTGACTATTGGCTGAGTAAGCATATAATGAATAACATTGTTTTGGGCAATGACTTGAGTAACAGAGGGGAACATGTAATGCCTAAGTTTGGATGTGGCAAAGAATAAAGCCAAGCAAATTTTCTCGATGATTGAATAATTTATTGTAGCCAAGTTGAGATTTCGGCTGAGGTAAAATATGGCATGTTCCCAACCGGTATCGTTATCTTATGGTAGAAGACAACCAATGGATTCTTCGGCAGTTGAGATATACAACTTGAGAGGCATGTTGTGCTAAGGCGGGATGAGAACATAAGGGTTAGTGAGAGAAACCTTAATTTGTGTAAAGGTATCCTGATGTTCTTCTCGCCATTTGAATCGGTCGGAATCTTTGAGTTTTAGGAGTGTGGAAAAAGCTTTCATTTTTCCTGCCGAATTAGAAATAAATCGGAAAAATAAAATTGATCTTACCTAGTAAGGATTGCAATTGCTTCTTTGTCATCGAGGGTGGAGAGTCGATAATCGCACGAGCCTTGTTTTTATCCACCTTGATTCCTTGATGATGAACAAGGAAACCCAAAAAAAATTCCTGCAGATATGCCAAGGGCACATTTAGCAGGGTTCATTTTGAGTTTATGCTGGCGTGTTTGGACTTGACAACGACATCGTCGATGTATACTTCAACAATTGTGTCAATCAGGTCGTGGAAAATGGTATTCATGGCACGTTGATATGTGGCATCGGCGTTTTTAAGTCTGAAAGGCATGACGATCCATTCGTAGGTCCTTAGTGCCCCAGAGCATTAAAAAGTAGTTTTATGGCATCTACCTCGGCGATAAAAATTTGATTGTAACCATTGTGGCTGTCCATGAAAGATAAAATCTTATGTTTGCTGCGGCATCGATTAATAAATCTGAAATTGGCATTGGGTATTCATCTTTAGAGGTTACCAAATTCAAATTACGAAAATCAATGCAGATTCACAAAGCACCACTTTTCTTCAAGACTGGAACAATATTCGCTAACCATTTGACGTATCGAGCTATCCAAATAAAATTGACTTTTAAAATTCAAACAAGTTCATCTTTTATGTTGAGTTGAACTTCAATCGAGAAACATCTTGGAGGTTGGCAAAAAGGTTTACATCTTATTTTGATACGCAGCTCGTGTTCAACCAGTGTTCGATCAAGTCCAGGCATCTCATGGTAACTCTAAGTAAAACAGTCTTTAAATTCCTCAAGTAATTTACAAAGTTCGCCCTTCATAGGCTAAGGAAACAAGGAATTAATAAATAAAGGCCAAGGCTCATCGGCCATGCCAAAATTTATCTATTCTAAAGGATCTTTGACTTCAGGCCGATTATCTTCGAGCTTGGCCGGTGCAGCTTGAATTTTATCGAAAGACAACACTGGGCTGTTATTCCTTTCAATAAGGAACTCCACTAAGTATACGCAAGAATTTGGTTGCTTGGAAATTGTGTACCGGTGGGCCAACAGCCGTTCCATAGTAGATGAAACTGCGACCATGTGTTTGTCCCATCGTGTTGCGTTGGTCATCAATACAATCAATCAAGTCAGCCAATCCAAGTCTCGTTGAATCCTATTGAATGGTTTCAGTGCCACCCTCGATGGCTTTCTGGAAAGAGATTCTGGTCAGCTTTTCTTCCTCGTTAAAGCCTTGCAGAGTGATATAGCTGACCTGGTCGTCATAATAACGGGCTTGAATCATGTTAGCCTCGAACGGTTAATTATCGACCGAATGAACCACAACCAATTTACCGTCCCAGAAAATAAGGACCTGGTATAACGAAGAGGAGATACAACCAGTCTGATGGATCCAGTCACGACCGAGCAATGCATTGTACTCGATTTTTTAATCAACTATAAAAAATGTGGTCATGTGATTTCGACCTACAATATTGACTTCTAACGGTATGACTCATTTCGTTTGAGATTTATCGCCTACAAAATTGGTCATGGTCACATCGGATGGAATAAGCTCATCTTTGGAGCGTCGTAAAGCTTTCATTATGGAAACATGCATGATGTTGACCATTGCCTTATAGTCAACAAAGACTTTAGATATAGAAAATCCTTCAATATGGGCGGCCACGTATGACGGCTTCAGATGATGAAGGTTGACAGCTGAAGAACGGGGGAATAGCTCAGCTAAGGCTGCTTTGAGCTTGTCTTCCTTCCTAATTGGCTTGGCCTCTTCGATAGCCACGAAGTCGACTTGTGTGGTCTCTTCGACAACCACATCACCATCCAAAAAACTTGGCTGAGATGTGGTTGGTTGGAACTCTGCAAATAGGACATGGACCATGTTGATTTCCACGTTGTCGAGGAAATGAGGGCCCCATTGGGTTGCGATCCTCGCCCTCTAGATCATTCGGCAGAGTATCTTGATCTTCGGTCACACCAATTGTGCTGTTCACAGCCACATGTGACAAAGAAAGAGCATGTTCGCATGGTGTGTCTGGCGTGGCCGTTTCACTTTTGACTCCGACAACTGGTTCCAACAACATTAGGACGTGGTCCTAAGTTTGCAGAGCCTTCCGAGTCTGCTCCTGATATGCGATAGGAGCGTCTTGTGTGTCCAGATAGGCACTTAATCTCTTAACGCGTTCCATTTCTTCGATCGTGAGGCCTAATAATGACATGGCAAAGAAAACCTCAAAATGATGTCGCAAATATTGCAGATCATCTAAAGAAAATGAGAGGTCTGCAGGATCTAGATCGGTGTATAGGTCCACGTTGAAGCCGAGGACACTGGCTTCAAGAATGTGTTGGAATCTAGCCTTCATTCCCAAGTTTAACCATTTTTGGATTATTTGTTCGCCATTGGGGCCGGTTAAGGCTAAATCAATGGACTCTTAACATGCCTTTGGGAGGCCATGTAGGTCGTTTGTCGAATATTTCTTGTGAAACTCCCGTATGTATTCTAGAGCCTTGCCGAAAAATGGTGGATGTCGATTCCGCTTGACTTTGATCAATGGTTCTTGTGGCTGCAATGGAGGGAGTTTGCTTTCGACCTTTTTCCTAAAATGCTCAAAGTGAGCTTTCATTTCTCTAGGCCGAAGAAGAAGTTTGATTCTTTTCTCCGATTCGATCTCAGTTTCAAAGTCGCGATCGATTACCTTCTTTCTTTGAAGTAACTTAGTCATGATTGCTAAAGCTTGTCGGTCGTCCTTTTTTCTTGCTATTTCTTTAGGTTGCCATTTCATGACCTGAACTTCCTAAGCTACTCGCAGACGGGCCACGAAGTCCATCCTTTGTCGGCGACACTTCTAGGACTTGGATAGAACCGTGTATTCATTAGCAAGGAGATTGTAACCATGCCAATGGTGATTGCGCAGTTCAGGTGGTTTGAAAGTTCACTGGGCCGTTGATGAACTTGAACTTCCTGAGTTGTGTACATAGTAATCTTCATCATAAAACGACCAATCAAAATCAAGGCGTCGTCGAGTTGAAGACGGTTTGTAGTCCTATGATTGAGTGCCAAGTATATCAAAAACCCTTTGGCTGTGTTGACATGAACCAATCATCGCTTTAGACATCATCAAAATCACAGGCACGGGCTGTGGTGATTCAGCCAAAGATTTGCGTGGTTTCAGCTTAGCTTTGATGACTGCTAATTGGCATCTACTGCACATAATCATTGGGCTTTCAAATTTATTTGAACTAGAGTCAGATACTAGCTCGACATAGACCGAATTCGAGAAGAAACTTGGCAGTTCATTTTGAGATGAGAAATCGATCTTCAAACGCGCCCGAGAATTATGTTTTGGGACATGGTACATTGGAATGAACTCATATTTTCCTTTTTTCTTATCCTTCAGCAAATGGGCATCTACTATGTTTATGGTTGCCGAATGGAAATGATCAGCGTCAACCAGCATCTGCATCTTCTTTGGGAACTTCAATTTGCCATTGTCGATCCAGCTTTAGATGGCATCACGAAACACAATAAAGTTGTTCGTTGTGTGCTTGTTCGAATTGTGATACTTGCAGTATGTTTTCCCTTTTAAGTCTTCGGCCTTAGGAATGTTGTGCCTTGGCCGAAGCTTGATAATCTTTGCAAGTAGCAACCGATCGAAGATAGCGTCAGCCTTAGTGATGTCAAAGGGGTATACCTTTGATGTTTTGACAGCCGCTTTAACGGAGGCCGAGCATGTTTTGATGTCCTTGGAACTAGCACGAGCCAATGCCTTACATATGTAAAGTTTGTCAATTACTATGTTGACCGCATCTACACTGATATATTGGGATTCGTCGCTCCCAGCCGATGTGTAGCTCACCATTGGATTTTTATAAATCGTCCCACAGGTTGGGTTTTTCGAGGTTTTTTCCTCTTTGAGCAAATAATCGTATTGTTCGACATGCTAAGCCAGCTTATACATATCTAGGAAGTTTGCCCCTAAGAATTTCTTCTCACGTCTAAACCGTTCTGAGCAAACCTAACAAATTCGGCCACGGGGAGGGGTACTTGACACCAATTCCTAGCCAACTTGAACCTGGTAACATATTCCATTAGTGACTCGTCAGATGACTGAGCCATTCTTGCCAAAGAAGATACTGACACCTCTATCCCAAGCCGATAGAATTGCTCATGAAATTTCTTGACCAGTTCCTCCCAATTTTGTACCGAATTCGGTGGAAGGTTAATATACCACACAAATGCCTCATCTGTCAACTAAAAATTGAACAGTCGTGGTTTATAGTAATCACTGTTGACATCTCCACATTGGGTAGTGACTCTGGCCACGTGTTTTACAAGGACAAGGAGGTCTCTTTGTCTTCGTCGTTGCAATCCTCTACCAAGGCTTCAATAAAACCATCTTTTGCCGTCCTAGTAGTTTGGGCAAAGACCACGACATCATGGTTCTAACCGCCAAGATTAATTTCCATTTTTTAGCGAACCGTGCATGTGGCTTCAAATGTCACGACAATTGGGATTCCTTAACCCAATCTGATTAGGTCTCGACCAATCCTAACTCCTATAGGATTCTGAACTAAGCTCTTTAATCACTTAGATTCAACCCATGACTCTCAACATCTTTTTTGATTCGAAGCATCCTTAGTTTCTAAAGAAGCCCTATTGTACTAGGATTCGATCACTTCACCCTTATCCAGGCGGAACCATCTTCTAATAGCATTTGGCCGAACTCTACTTAGGGATATTCCTGATACTTCTTACTAGACTGAGAACAATCATGGGCTCACCCCCAAAGTATTATTTTGGGTCCAAACAGAGGCGCTAGTCCAATTCAATGAACTTAGGAAAATCTGGGAATTAATTAGGTTGTTCATGATTTTGGGGCATTGTCATTCACAGTTCATAGGAGAATAATTGGAAATCGCTTTGTATGCATATGTTTCATGTGTGGAGAAGAATCCTTTAGCCTTTCATCCATGAATCATTTAACACTTTACTTGCTTGCTATTGTTTGCCTTAGTTTAAATTTTCAATTTCAGTTAAGTTTTAATAGATTCGGTCCCCAATTTGTTATTTGTTTGTTTAATTTAGTTTATAGTACTTGTTTAGTTTGTGTTAATTTGCAACCCTTCTAATCCCTAGAGTTCGACGATCTTGCTTACTTGTACTATAATCACATTTTTTGCAAGGTGTAATTTGAGTGTTTACTTTTACTACATAAAATTTTGGCACCGTTGTCAAGGATTAGCAAAATTGCTAATCTTCCCTTTTTTGCGTTTGCCATTGTTTTCTTTTCTTTGCTTTTGATTTTGTGTTGTTTTTCTTTTGTTTCAGGTACTAGTTTATGACTCGAAGTTTGTGAGAATATATTAGACTTTGAAGACAATTTGAAAGAACATTGAGAAGGAAGAGAAAGCAACCTGAATTCAATCACCTAGTTCTAGTTGCAAATTTGAATTTGAAGTTGAAATAGAACTGGAACCAGAAAAAGAGCATGACATGGCTGGTGATAACAGATCAATCAAGGAACTCTTAGCCTCAGGATTGGATAATGTCGTTCCTCTTTGCATTCAATATCACATGGAAGCTCAAGGCAAAACTAATGAGTTTGATTGAAGTCCAGCTTATTGCATCACATTCCAAAGTACCATGGGTTGTCCATGGATGATCTGAAGAAGCATTTCAAGAAATTTGAAATGGTTTGCTCAAGCATGACACCTATCAATGTGGATGGGAATATTTTGAAGATGAAGACTTTTCCATTCTCTCTTTTGGAAAATGTTAAAGATTGGCTACTTGAATTACCACCCGAAACTGTCATCTCTTGGGAAAGCATGAAGAAAGTATTCTTAGAAATATTCTTCCATGTTTCAAGTGTCATTTTTGTAACGAAGAAAATCAATGGAATTTAACTAGGTCTAGGAGAATCCTTTCTGGCATATTGTGATCGTTTCAAGACATTGATTGCATCTTGTCCACAACATCAAATGAAAGAGGAGCTTCTAATTCAATATTTCTATGAATGACTACTTCCTCTTTAGAGGCAAATGTTTAATGCTTCAACTGGAGGTGCTTTGGTCGACAAAACTCCACCCACTCCAAAGACTTTGATTGCTAATCGTGCCTTGAATGCCCAACAATATGAGAGAGTTGAAGAAAGGGAATATACACTTTTAAATCAAGTCAATGAGCTAAGTGTTATCCCAAAACTTGAGCTCAAATTTCAAATGGAGGGAGCCTCAACAAGTTCAGCAAGAAGGATATAGGCAGCAACCTCCTTGGTCTTATCAAAGGCCATTAGCGCTACCACAACAAATCCAATCAAAATTTTAGTACTTTCGTTGATGATGATAATATTTGCAAACTCTAACTGTGTCCTAAACTTCTTTGTTTCAGGGACAACAAAATCAAGCTAAGGATTTGGCAAAATTAAAGACTCAAATGAGGCAAATAGCAGAGTTCATGGGACAATTTCGAGAAAAAGGAAAACTTCCTAGTTTAATCATTGTCAATCCCAAGGGAGGTTTTGAAACCGCTAATGCAATCACTTTGAGAAGTGGTAAAGAGGTTGGAGGTGAACCAAAGACGTCAAAACACACCCAAAAAGTGGACAAATAGATACTATCCAAGGAGGATGAATAAGACTTAGCCATGGCAAGCTTAGAATAAGCCTTGCCATAACCCAATTAGCCATCCAATGCTTCTTTGCCACCCAGTTATGGTAAAATTGTTCAAAATTCAATTCTTTCTAACCCTATTTCACCAAATGTACCTTTCCCTCGCATGTTTGTTTAGTCTAAGAAAGAAGAACATGAAAGCAACATCTTATTAGACCTTCGAAAGGTGCAAGTTAACATTCCGCTTCTTGATGAAATAAAGCAAGTTCTGAAGTACGCTAAATTCTTGAAGAAGCTTTGTGCGACAAGCAGAAGAACTTCCGCTTACCTGCAAAGATCCAAGTAGTTTCACTATCCCTTGTGTAATTGGTAAAACCAAGTTTGAACGTGTTATGCTAGGTTTAGGTATTTTTATCAATTTAACTAGTTGATCGATTTAGGTACTTCCATATTCCATTTACACATCTTTGAATCTAGTAGAACTTAAAAATGATGGTGTCATTATTTGACTAGCTAATCGATCTAATGCATATCCAAAAGGAGTTTTGGAAGATGTTTTGGTGTAGGTTAATCATTTAGTCTTTCCAGCTGATTTATGAAGGAAATTATTTGATATACTAAGTTCATTAAGTAACATAATACATGTGTTTAACAATTAAATGGTGGAAGCATGCTTATATGCACTTTAAAACAAAACTTAAACCATGAAATTCAAAGCCTAAAGTTGGTGGTGAATCATGACTCAACTCTAAACACAAAGAGAGTTGATAAACTTTTATACCTTTGAAGCACCATTTTGCTTAGCAAAAGATATTCACCCATATGAGGGTCTTCTCTCCTTTGCCTCCTTGCTCCTTGGCTCCATGGATATGGATGGAGGAAACTTCCTTCTTGGCTCCATGTGTTCTTGGATTTGGATGGAGGAATGAGTTCTCCAAAAGTCCCCAAAGTTGGAGACCTCTAAGTTCCTACACCAATGGTGAGTAGAAGGAAGATGATGAGTGATGTGGGAGGAAGAAGATGCTAGTATCTTCCTCCCACATGTCCGGCCTCCTAAAGAGAAAGAGAACTTGTGCTTTCTCATCTTTCTTCAAAGAAAACTCTAATGAGGGATGAAGTTATAAGGTTGCTTTTATAGTCATTCCAAATGAGTGGCAAACTTGTAATGAATCCACCATCTTCTCCCATCTCTTTATGGCCGGCCAGGATGTTTATGTTTGGGTTATGTGGGACCATGATTTTCTAGGGCCGGAGTAAGGTTGATCTAAATGCAGTTACCTCAGAAGTTCGGTCATGGACTCATCGGCTCTGGGCAGAGCTAGATCAGACGGGGTAACGGTGCCACCATCACCCTTTTTTGGGGCAATAACGAAGTCTTAGCGACTCTACTGGATGACCATTCTTGTTTCACAAGATACCTGATCTGATCTGGATATGTACACAATTAGATTCTATAAGTCTTGTAGTTCCTATAATTTAGGAATTAGCGTGCGTCGTAAGTAATCATACCTCCTAAGAGGGTGCAATATTTACTTCTAGATATGTTGTAAGATTCTCCCGGCTTAGAACTAGGATTTTATCCTAAAAAGGTCCATCTCCCCACGGTATAAACACACCCATCTAGAGTTCATCTATGGTAACGCGATCTAAACACTTAGTTTTCTTGCCCATTGCTTGAGTCTAAAAATGTTCGCTAACTTAACCGTCGGAGAGCCTTTGGCCAGCACACCCCTGCCCCCCAGCCCTAGGCTTGCTCACTCTTGTTTTACTATATTGCAGGTTGATCAGATTTGTGCTCAACCATCGCTCACGAAGTTGCGCAAATTTTGTTCCAACAATTGATGATTTCATTGAGAGAACACCCATATTCCTCTAGACCATATCACTTTACCTTATGAAAGTTATGGCTAGAAGATCACCCAACGGTCAAGCCATAAACCCAGGGAGCGAAGATGCCTCATATATGAATGAGGTCTAGGAAGATGTTCTAAAGATACGCACGTCAGTGAGAGATCTTAGGAAGAACCTACAAATCAGGGAATAGGTGAAACTCACCAGATTAGATGAAAGGATGAAAGTTGCTGAGGACACCAACGCATGCCTAAAAGTCTCTACCACTTAGGCCCTTCCAAAGATAGCAAGCCCAAGTCCAGGCAGCCAAGCCCCATAACTCATCCCAACACGCCTAGGAAAGCTGCAAAAGACCTTGGGTTTATTGCCGCCCCGCTATCCGGGAAGAAAGTCTTTCCTAATCGTCAATCGCATAGGAGGAAAACGAGATTACTAAAAGACACAGAAAGGAAAAAAGATAATGCAAGAAACACATCACCCAAGAAACCTCGTCACCAGGCCAAAAAATACCTACTCTCCTCCCGATGGCGGTCTAATTGTCAAGTTAGAAATCTATAATGCCATGGTAGGCAAGGTTCTTATTGATAACGAGTGTTAGGGGGCTTTTAGGTCAAGGTGGACTTAGGCTTTGAGAACGTCCTCTTGTCTCTCTTACTTCGATTTTGTACCAAGTCTTGGAACATCTTGAAAGAATTAGCACATCTTAGGAAATATCCTGGTTGGATCAATGACTCAAAGATAACATGATTAAGCAAATAATGGCTTGCTCAAGTGAGGTATGGTGTGGAAGCCAAAAGTTCATCAGTTTAGCATGTTGGGAAAGACAAAGAGTTGGCATGCTTGCATGGTATTTTCTGGTAGATAATATGGGTTTCCTAGGGTGGCAGCAAGGCTTACGATTGCTGGAATACTCAAAGGGAGGTTATGGAGAATGCTAAGGTTGCAGAGTGATGTTTCTGGGTTTCTTTGGTTCTTTGTGTGAAGTTGAAGGATTTGGGATAATGAGGCTTTCCCTAACTAAAAGGGTTGGAGATAAATAGGTTCATTCTCTTTATGATCAACCTCCTGGTGAAGTTGCTCAACCCCTTGTTAAAGAGTTGTCCGCTCTGCCACCCAAACACTACACTCCGAAGCCAAGGTGGGCTCTGATTCTTCTTTTAAGACAATCAAAGCCCGGTCTCCTTCAGTCCTTGCCCGACGTTCCAGCCACAACTTATTTCTTAATTGGAGAAGGTCTTCTTGATAATCCTTGGCCTTCATCTCCTCGAGCATAGCAACATCAATATACTGGAATATCTCCGCTTCGTGGGCATCCTTCAAAGTCTACTGATCAAACTGTACCTTCTTGAGCTCCTCTAGTTGGGACAACATCTACTGCCCTACCAATAGCCCGGCCTCAATTTCAAGATCATAGGTCCACTTAAGCTCCTGAATTTGTCCTGTTTGTCACAAAAGGGCCACTTTTATCCACACGTAAACCTGATATATGGAGAGCGTGAGGAAGGGCAAGTTTCTACAACTCATATGAGCAAAGAAAGGAAACATAGAAAGGAAAGTTACCTAGTAATGATTCCCATAGCACAGCATCAAGAAATCTTTGAGAGAACGTACAAAAATTCTTTGAAGTCGGCAGGGGAAATTGTGGCTCTAAGGAGAGCACGAGTGAAGTCAGCATTCCAGAATCCGCTAGCGCTGATGGGAAGAGTAACATGGTCGACCGAAGGGTGGATCACAAGAGGAGGACGCGTTATTCCTTCGAACCACGTTGGAATAATATGCGGATGTACATCACTTTGAAGAGGCACAGCCACACGTGCCTGCGATAGGATAGCCGGAGCAGAAACTGATACGAAAGAAGGAATAAAAACCCCGCAGGAAGGATTTCAGACTTAAGCTAGAGTGACGGTAAGGGCGCTGGTCTTAAGAGCCTCAGAGATAAAACAGATAATCTATTTGCCAAAGGTGATGGGGCAGACACTTCAGGGATTAGAGTAGCTGAGGAGACTGTGCGCCTTTTTCTTAGAAGATGGGCCTTTTCCTGCTCTCTAGGATCTGAACGAGGTATTTCTGATTAACAGTTGAGGTGGTAAGGGAACAACCAATGGTTGTGTTGATGCACAAAATCTGGTCGATCCTAAACCAACGTAAATCACACAAATGCACAAGAACACAAAGATATATTGTGGTTCACCCCGAGTTGAGGCTACGTCCACATTGGTGTAGATCCGATTTCACTATATCAATAAGGGCTACATTGTACATAGAGGCTAGAGAGGCTAGGGTTTGCCATCTTTGCTATCTTTCTAAAGTGAGGGTAAATGATCTTTTTATAGAACAAGGGTTTCCTTCCCCTCTTACATACATCATGGGTTAAGTAATGAGGCCTAAATATTGAGGCCCAATATATGGTACAACAAGAGTCCCCCAAGTCTTCAGTCAAGAGAGTCTTTTGGTTGAAGACTTCAAATCCAATCCATGTGTAGGCTGAAGTGACTAGATGTCGTCTAGGATCGGTACTCAACATGAGGCAGTGCTTAACATGAAGCAATACTCAGCTAGAGGTAGCACACGTTGCGAGGCTGCTTGGCTAAAGGCAGTGCTTGCGGCGAGGCGATTTCAGTTAGAGGCTATGCTTGTTACGAGACGGCTTAGCTTGTGGCGTTCCTCATTGCGAGTATGTGTCGATGTGAGTGTGCGCTCAATATGAGTTTACTCTCAACATGACTCAGGTCTGCTTGTCGAGTTCACATATTGGGTCTATGTTTCGTGCCCATAGATCAGGTCCACAAGCGGGGTCTTTGTGTTGGGGCCATATGTAGGGTCCTTGAGTTGGGTCCATAAGTCGGGGTTTGAGCTCAAGTGTGTCCAAGCTTGTGGGTGTCCAATCTTGTAAGTGCCCGAATGAATGTGTGTCCGAGGTCGCGTATGTCCGAGCACATAGGTGTCCAAATGAGTGAGCGGGTGTCTGATCAAACAAGAGATTACTGTTCGTACTAAAACTTTGTCACCATAAACATTTGGCTCATCGATCTATAAGTTGATCAGTAGTGGTAGGTAGATTTCTTTAATCAGTAACAATGTTGATCATTGGAGTCCTAACAATAAATGATCGTATAAGCATGAAAGCATAATCAATAAATCAAGCAAGAGTTTGATAAAAGCATAATGTCATACTATGTAAGTTATGTGGTAAATGACTTGTTTCATATGTGAGATCGTTAAGGGCATCACATATCACTGGGCATTGAATATTAGTCTAAAGTTATGTGTGATCACTAGTAAAATATTAGTTATGGAATTGAAAAGCATTCACATATTTAACCACTGTAGCATGTAATGACACACACACATAATACTAGCTTTCATGCACGCGTTTACACACCTACAGAAGACATTTTTTGAATCACGGTGTGCTACGCGTGACTTATACATTTTAAATGTATTTATATGCATGAATTGCTTCAAAAAAAAAATTAGGACAAAAAAAAAAGTCAAATATTTGGACCAAATGAGTAATATTAGACCATGCTAGAAGAAACCCCTCATAAACCAACCAAAACGACTGAATCCACATAATAAAATTGGTCTTTCAATTTTCATCTACATTATATTGAATTTACATTAAAAATAGAAAAAATTAATATTTAATAAACAACTAATTGAATCACATTATTGCTAGCTTATTGTAAGGCTAGGCCCATCATGTGACGACCCGTCCCTAATTTTCCTATGTAAATTCTCCTCGATTATGTGAAATGACTATTGTGCCCTTATCGGCGAATGACTTGTATGCGTCGATATCGTTTTTACTTCATTCTCATTTCCGTATTTAAATTATACACGTCGATACGAGTACACGTGCATTTTTATCAGTGTGAAATCATTGTTTCGGATAAGTTTCGATTTCCTTTTCTGTAAGAAAATCTAAAACCATATCCCTAGTTTCTTTAAAACCTACCGGTGCACCCTCCCCCATTATTTCACTTACACACCAATCCAATCCCTTTCCCATTTTCCTGCACCCAATCAGAAAATCAGAAAAGATCTCCCTTCTCTCTCATCTCTCTCTCTCTCTCTATCTTTCCTGTTTTACTCTCTTTCTCTGCAACAAGGAAGAACCACCTCAAAACCTCACATATCGAGCCCAAAAATCACACCATTGTACTCCTCTCATCCTCACGAACACAACCATACTCTTAGAATTCGAAATGGACGAGTTTGGACTCGTTAACTCGGAAGGTCCAAACTCGGTCGAGTTAAGTTCGACGTGATTTTGAGCGAGTTAGGAAGTTTTGAAGCTTGAGGGAGCTTCTACACAACTTATTGAGGCTCATACAACAATTTGGAAGAAGTTTGGAAGCGAAACGATTGAGTTTCGACGAGTTCACTTTGGCCGAATCTTTAGAGGCATTTTTCGGCCAGCTCTATCCACTTTTTGGACCCCAAACAGGTATAACGCGATTCTACTCTCATGAGCTTTAAATCCATATAAAGTACGTCAAAAATGGTTGAGAAATGAAGGAGAATAGTGAATTTGAAAATTTTCCAGAAAACCGACGAAAATCGAGTTGTAGACGCTCGCTGACGGCGGCAAACGGCGAGGCTCGCCGGAGAAGGTGACGGAATATACTGTCAGAGTTGACGAAATATTCCTGAAGACGTCAGGTAACGCTGTTAAACTCTATTAGCTTTTAACGGAATATTCCTAACGGCCGTTAGGCCTCAGTTAGGGTTTGGCCGCGCGTGGGGCTGTGTCTGGCCGTGCACTTGCCTGCGTGTGGGGGCGAGTGCGGGCGCGTGCGATGTCCAAAAATTATTTTAAAAATTTGGGGATGTTCGTGACATTGAGTATATCGATTTCATGTATTTAAACCCTAGGTTTGAGCAAACTATGGGGATTTTATTTAGGTTTCCGTATATGTGCTTTAATTAATTATATTTTAGTTATTTAACATATAGGGGAAACGTATCTTGAGGACGTACGAGGCCAGGCTAGGCTCGGGGGCTACAACCCAGCAACGTACTTGTTAGTGGGCAGTTTGTTTTTATACCTATACATATTATAGTTTCCATAAATGCGTAGTTACTTCAGTTTCATACTTATATTGCCAAGTATTCAGTATTGTGATATAAATTGTGATAAATGCTGCTATATGGTTGGGATATTACTGTCATGACATTCATACATATTTCTACATGCTCATCTTGCTGCACCCCGGTGTTAGTACTCTGCCCAGGGCCAAGGCCAGTCCTTCACGTGTATGTTCACATCCGCACCATTCACTCGCCTTGAATCCAAGTTAGGTACCAGTCATGTCGGGTAGATTGGATTAGGCAATCCGACTTGTATGTGACCGTGCTTCTGCACCAGTCTTCGCATGATCGTAGTACTAGAGCGTATTGATTACACCCAGTCTTGTCGGGTAGAGTTGCTTTAGGAAATTTTGACTCGTGTGCTAGCTTAGATGATGAGCAAACTGTTTATAATTGATTATCACATGATTATATTACTGTGGCACTTGGCATATCACATTATGCAATATTGCAGGTTATATTGCTGTTATACATAATTGCTTACATACTTACTTAGTATGTTTGAGGAAACTATACTTGTTTTACGGCAAGGGGTTAGTACTTTCGAAAATAAAGGTTTTTCTTATAAGCATTGTTTTCCTGACCCACTAAACTTTGTTTTTCGCCCCTCCAGGACCTAGATAGTTGTACTCTTTGTGGCACTCGAGGAATTTTGGCAGTTCTGACATTCTCTTATGTATTAGATGTACGTCAACTTATCACTATTATATAATAAGTGTACTTTAGTACTTTGACTACTCTATTGTAGTCTTACTGTCTTTAAGCTCTGAATAATTGTAGTGGGTTATCCCCACAATTGCGCACTCTATCACTGTTTAGTATAGTAGTTCTATTTAGTCTTAGTTTTAAATTTACTCACTTTTCACATCACTTATCCTTATGGTTACGTCACCTCTCGGTGATGGCCAGCATGCTTCGACCCTCCCAGGTCGGGGTGTGTCACATCAACTTCCTTTTAGTACATGTATATAACATCGTTTGTTAAAAAATAAAAAAATTAACGATTATTTGACAACTAATTGAATCACATTATTATGCACGTGTGAAATGCCTTTTTTATCACCAGCTCGGTTTTCTTTTTTTTAATAAACAACTGATTGATTCACATTATTGCTAGCCCATTGTGAGGTACTAATTATTTAAAAAAATGTAAAAAAAATCATTATTAAAAAATACTGTTTATATGACGAAAATACCACTGCATTATTTGGTGCAGTATGTTAGGTTGCTTTTGAATTTTTTTGTCTTGGAGATAATTTTTGTCCAAAAATTTTGAGCGAAGCCGTGACCCTAAAGGCGCCTGCTGGCTTTATGTATTCAGATTCCGATGTATAAGATACAATACACACACACACACACACACGTCACCTAACTTTGAAAGTTTGTGAGATGTTCAGAACTATGCACGTGTCATGGTAATGGCCATGTAAACAAATATGGAAATTTTATTTTAACCCATGAAATCTCTTTCTAAACCTAACTTAAATTTTAAATGTGAAATATCGTTTTTACCTTATTGCATTATTACCATAAAGTACAAAATAAAATTAACAATAAAACAAAATTTTATCAACAAAACCCAAACCCAAACCCAATAATCAAACTCTTACCATGATGCAATCTTTTTCCTATGTTACTCTGACTAAAATGCTCTCATAGAGCAAATGAGTTTTTTTTTTTAACAGATGGTTACTGATTTTGAAGTTTTGAATCATCCAACTAAGGTCTGCATCGATTTACGCAACTTTTTTCTTAATTAAAAGTTAATCAACTTTAACTTCTCCATTAAAGACATACTTGCCTTCATGCATGCGCTCTACGCGTGACTTACACGTTTTAAATGTATTTATATGCGTAAATTGACAAAAGGAAAGTCAAATATTTGAAGTAAATGAATAATCTTAGATCATGCTAGAAGAAACCCTTTAAAAACCAATTAAAGCAGCTGAATTCACATAATAAAATCGGTATCTATTGAATTTATATTAAGAATAGAGAAAATAATATTTAATAAACAACTGATTAAATCACATTATTGCTAGCCCATTGTGAGACTAAGCCCACCCCCTCCTTAGTGTAGATAATATCGTTTGTTCAAAAAAAAAAAACAATCATTTGACAACTAATTTAATCACATTATTATCTACATGTGAAAGACCTTTTCTATAACCGGCATTACATGCCTTGTCACACCCCAGCCCGGGTCCCCACCACATCCCGGACTCGACTCCGCCGTAGCACGATATTGTCCGCTTTGGGCCCCGACCACACCCTCACGGTTTTGTTTCTGGGAACTCACGCGAGCAGAACTTCCCAGTGGGTCACCCATGCTAGCCTATTGTGTGGTACTAATTATTAAAAAAAATTGTAAAAAAGAAACTGATTATTAAAAAAAACATTGTTAAAATGATGAAATTACCCTGCCACATTTGATGCATTATTTTGGGTTGCTTTTGAAGTTTTTTGTTTGGGGGGCATTTTTGTCCAATTCCTTTTGGTGAAGCTTGTGACACCAAGAAATACTATTCATTGGACCATTGGCTTTATATATAAAGAAGATTGAACAATACTACTAGTCATCTTCACTGTCATCACTATAGGAAACAAGACATGTCTAGGCAACAACAATGGACTTATCAATACCACCATTAAGCATCTTCATTACCTTTAAAGTTTTTTCCGTATCTACGTGTGGGGTTTTCATTGTGTTTGTAGGTTCTTCACTACCTCCCTGGTCAGTTTTAGTTTTCTTTGCTAGTGGCTGCACCTTAATAACCATACCTAATTGATGAGGAGGTGGATTCTTCTTCTCAGCTGATTTCTGTTAAACTTCGTCGTCACCTAAGGTTCTTCCTTAAGCTCTTGCACAATGCTAGACTTCGCCATCACTGCAGCCTTGAAACTCAGAAAGAAGCCAAATTCAATAAGTTAATAGCATGGGTGTAACAATAAATTTACATATTGAATTGGGCTTGTGAGGGTAGTTTAGGTAATAAATTTGGGATTAAATAGATGTTGATAGTTTAATTAAAAAATAATATAGGTGTAGTGAATAAGTTGGGTGTAGAGAGAGATTATATAGGTTCAAATAAATAATAATAATAATGAAATATTAAATAAATAAGGATAATTTAGAGAAGATGGAGTCTTCTCCGGTGGATTTTCCCCAAGCAGTGGAGATGGCAACGGCGGTACGGGGCTTTTCACGGAGCAACTTCCCCTCAATCAGGACACGCTCCAAAAGAGAGAGAAATGTTGAATAGAGGAGTAACCTGGTGAGTTTGCCAATGGTTGCGTCATTTGGGTTGAGTGCTCGCTAAAGCTGTTGTCAACTTAACTGACGAATACAGGTGACTGGCCTGATTTGCGTGCCCATTCACGCAGTAATCGGCTCCGGTTTCCCATCCAACCCTCTGTCTTCTTTCCCCTTGTTATTCTTGTTCTCCATCTAGCAAAATGCCACCATTTCTAGAAAGGGAAGAGAGGAGAAAGAGAGAGATGCGTCGCTGGGCTTTGTTTCCTGGGAGCGTGTGGATTCACGGTCAACAGTGACGTGAGAGTTTCACATAATGTTTAGATGAAATTGCAGAGAATTGACATAACTGTTCGCATCTATTCTCACACACTGCACAAATATTGATATACGAAATCGGCCGACTTGGACCAACGTAAATCCGACCATAAATTGCACAAACGCACAAGAACACAAAGATATATCGTGGTTCACCCCGAGTTGGAGCTACGTCCACACTGGTGTAGATCCGGTTTTACTATATCAATGAGAGTTATATTGTACACAAAGGCTAGAGTGGCTACAGTTTGCGATCTTTGACATCTTTCTAAAGTGAGGGTAAATGGTTACTTTTAGAGAACAAGGGGCTCTTTCCCCTCTTTACATACATCATGGGCTAAGTAGTGAGGCCAAATATTGAGGCCCAATATATGGTACAACAAAAGGTATTGCTGAATATGTGATGAGGTGTTTAATTTTCCAACAAGTGAAAGTAGAACGATAGAAACCCGCTGGATTATCTCAGCCTCTTCCTATTCCTATTTGGAAGTGGGAAGAGGAGATTATGGATTTCCTTTACAAGCTACCAAGAATGAGGGCTAACCATGATGGTATCTGGGTAATAGTAATGAGGGCTAACCATGATGGTATCTGGGTAATAGTGGATCGTCTCACGAAATCGACACACTTTATTCCGGTATGTGAGTATTACTCAATTACCAAATTGTCTCAATTTTTCATCGACCAGTTTCTATTGTATCGGATCAGGATGCCCGATTCATTTCTAAGTTTTGGAAGGCTATTTACCAAGCCATGGGTACTCAACTACTTTATAGTACTGCTTTTCCCCCTCAAATTGAAGGGCAGTCCAAAAGGACTATTTAGACATTTGAGGACATGTTGAGAGCGAATGTCATGTAGTTCGACAAAGTTGGGATCGTCATCTACCATTGATGGAATTTGCCTACAACAATGATTTTCATACAAGTCTTAGTATATCACATTCCGAGGCAGGGTCTAAAACTGGTAGATGAGGCCACTAAAAAGATATAAGTGATAAAAAAGAATCTGAAAACAGCTCAAGATAGGCAGAAGAGTATTGCTGAGGGTCATGCAAGGCATCGAGATTACAACGTCGAGGATCGTGTGTTCCTGAAATTGTCACCATGGAAGGGTGTGGTGAGATTAGGGAAGCGAGGAAAGCTCAGTCCTCGATACATTGGTCCCTATAATATCACTAAAAGAGTGGGAAACATAGCTCATCGTTTGGATTTACCTCTAGAGTTATCGCGTGTGCATAATGTGTTTCATGTATAGATGCTTTGAGGTTATGTGCCAGATTAATCACATGTGTTGGAATCATCACAGGTGGAACTACAAAAAGATCTAAGTTATGAAGAAGAACCAGTTACCATATTGGATTGGAGAGAGAAAACACTTTGAAACAAGGTAATACCTTTGGTGAGAATTTTTGGAGAAATCATAAGACCGAAGAAGACTTAGGAGACTAAAGAAAGTATGAGAGCACTCTATCCTTATCTCTTCTACTAATTGTTGTAGAAATTTCGCGGACGAAATTTTTCTTAGGGGGGTAGACGGTTGTTTCAAATCAAGCTTTCATCACTTGGTAAGTCAGACCCCAATGACATTTATGCACAAACTTGAGGGGGAGTGTTGGCGTGTATTATTGGCATAAGTTGACATTGGGTGTAATTAGCAGGATTTGTTCCCTATTTGATTGCCTCCTATGTAAGAAGAATACATTGAGAAATTCTACAACCCAAATCTGGCATATTTGTCTACGTGTTTGTATATGTTTTGTTATATGTTCCTTCAGAATGGAAAGGAGAAGACGCAATCCTCTCGCAATGAACATTTCTTTGTTGGATACGTGGAACCAAATAAGTTCACTCCCCATCAGGCATGGTAATTTCTGACACGACCCGTTAATGCGATACGAAACAACACAAAATTAACAAGTTATTTAGTCGACACAATAACAAATCGGGTTGTTATCAGGTAATCCGATGAGCACATGTTAAGATAACGGGTTGGTCCAGGTATACACGTGGGTAACCCAATACATGATAAGAAAAATATTAATTTAATAATTTTATACCGCTAAAAAACTATAATAATTATATTTTATATTAAATTAAATTTAGAAAATTTAGAAAGGAGGTAATATATTTTTATAGGTATAGTACTATTGTTTTATTTCTTTTCATGATTATTTGGTAAACTTCTCACAATTTGAATGGTTTATAATGTTTGTTTTTCTATACTTCATTTATGCGGAAGAGAGTTATGATGTGGAAAACCTTACTGAAAACATTATCAACATAACTCTTCAAGGCAATAGATCAAGCCAAATTTCCAATACAATTTCTCCATGATGATCGATGAAAATTGAAGAATTTTGTAAAAGGAATAACATGCAAGCTTTGAGTTTTATTGGCAAGGTTTTAACTTCTGAGAAAGGCTTCACAACTTGGAAAAGAAAAAACTTCTTCATTTTGCATATCCTTGCACATTTGTTATTTTGTAGTAGAGTATTAGTGTATTGGTGCTTTTTTATTAGTCTCTTATTTTGGAGTGTACATGTAGTACTTAACGTGTGAGATCCCACATCGTCCAGGGAGTGGATCCTATAAGCCTTATATGTATATTCTCATCTCTACCTAGCACGAGGCCTTTTGGGAGCTCACTGGCTTCGGGTTCCATAGGAACTCCAAAGTTAAGCAAGAATGGGCCAAAGCATTCCCAGGATGGGTGACCCACTGGGAAGTTCTGCTCGCGTGAGTTCCTAGAAACAAAACCATGAGGGTGTGGTCGGGCCTAAAGTGAACAATATCATGCTACGGCGGAGTCGAGCCCGGGATGTGGTGGGGGCCCGGGCCAGGATGTGACAATTTGGTATCAGAGCCAATCCCTAGCCGGAAGTGTGGCGACGAGGACGTCGGGCCCCTAAGGGGGGTGGATTGTGAGATCCCACATCGCCCAAGGGAGTGGATCCTGTAAGCCTTATATGTATATTCTCATCTCTACCTAGCACAAGGCCTTTTGGGAGTTCACTGGCTTCGGCTTCCGTATGAACTCCGAAGTTAAGCGATAATGGGCCAGAGCATTCCCAGGATGGGTGACTCACTGGGAAGTTCTGCTCGCGTGAGTTCCCAGAAACAAAACCATGAGGGCGTGGTTGGGCCCAAAGCGGACAATATCGTGCTAAGGCGGAGTCGAGCCCGGGATATGGTGGGGGCCCGGGCCGGGATGTGACATAACGAAAAATGTGTTTTTATGTTTTAAAGTAATATTTATGTGGTAATGTGGAATGTGCAAATTTAAGAAAAAAAAATTATTTTTCTTAACGGGTCGGGTCATTTTACCGGTTGGATAAAATGACTTGACCTGTTAAGATAATGGGTGTGACACGACACGACCCGTTAAGATAACAGGTGTTACACGAAATTAACATGAAACGCGTCAAACATGACCCGTTTGCCAGGCCTACTCCCCATGCCTTAAGTTTTTACTTAAGACTCTTTCCTAATTTTGTGTTTCCTTGGTTGCGGCTATCCCAGCTATCTATCCTCGCCTCATGAAGTTGTTCGTTTCCAATTCCTTTGTGATTTCATTATCTGGTTTCGCATTGCTTTTTGCTACAATATGTTCAGGTTCCCGTGGCTTAGACAAGGAGGTGAAGTGAACCCCCTTCTGTAGACGTTACAAGTTTGAGGGTGATGCATTCAGCACTTGAAATTCAAGCGTCCGTGCAGGTGGCCGCGGACAAGGATGCAAGGAGTGACATTCCCGAGTGCAGGTGGCTGCGGACAAGGATGCAAGGAGTGACATTCCTGAAATGGACATGAACGAGTTAGTTGCCAAATCTCATTGTCTTGATTTGTGTTTATTTTTCTCAAATCTGAATGCAAATACTTTGTCCCTCCTCGTACATATGCCTCCCGGAGAATTGTTCGGTGGAGAACCAGGATCAGCCGTAAACAGTTTTCACTCAGTTTATCCAACGAATCGGGTTCCTTTGCACATCTCAGATATCCAAGTAGTTTTCAGTTTGAATAATAATTTGTAAATCCTGCAAATCCATTATTTTCTTAACAAATGAGTTGCATGGGATGCATAATCATAATGTCTTGCTGATAATAAATCTCTCTTGATTCTTTATGAACACAAGTTTGTTTACATTAATTAAACATGGTAAACACAAACAAAGCAGCAAATAAAATCCTGCACTAAAAAGTCAACTCTTTCGACTTTCTAACATGATACAACACACTAATGATACAATATATGACAACCAAATATGCCATATTTGGTTCCGAGGAGATAAGAAATTAGCGGGGTATGTGAGATCAATTACATCCAACCATCTACTTGTCTTCCATACCAGCCATCGGCTTCTTGTTTTACTTGCCTACTTCCTGTTCACTCCGCTGTTCCCCAACCTTGGGCTTGCTGTTTTCCAATACAACCTTCCTCTTCGAGTCCTTCTGCCCATCCTTTATTTTACCCGCCTCCTTTTTGTCTGGTGACCGTTTAGAGGAAGAGAAGTGTTAGCTTCAATTTCATCATTACTTTCAGTATCAATATGCCGTGGAATAGTTACTAAGTCCGCGCCGAACAAAAGATCCAGTAACTTGTGTCCTTGCGTCTGGTCGTTACAAACGGCTAAAAGGTGACTAAGAGAAGAATGAATACACCCATAAATCTCTTTAAATTGTTCTCTTCCTACTGCCCTTGCAACATTTTGAGACCGATCTGTGAAATCTTCAACCTGTCAGAAAATGTAGTTAATACACATTCAACAATGCGGGCAACAACATAGTCTAGATTTGGTTCCAAAGGAGATGAGGCATGTAAAGTTACACTTATAGCATTATACTGCGTATCCCATAATATTGAAGTCCAACATCCTTCATACAGGCTTGCACATAGACCCTTCTGCCAAAGATTTTCAACAGATGCCATCTGCATAGTAGCAAGCACCAGTACAAACTTCAATTCAGAGAACAAATCATCTTAGGCCTCGCCCGGTGCCTAGGATTGGGACGATGTCCAACTCACTAGATTTGTCCAAGTTGAAGGTTAGTCATGAAGGAAATAATCCATCTCAACCTTACCATTTTTGTGGGGATTTGAGGGATAAGTTTTCTTCATGCCTAATCCATCTTCTACCTTCAACTTGCAAAATTCCGAAGTTGCATCCATTTTTTCCATATTACATGCATTGAATGTAGTGACTTCTCCAATCCATCCAAATCGCGGACATTAAACAAGGCCTTTATTGTATGACCATCATGATTTGCCTCAGCAATAAAATTGGTACTATAAATCCAGCTTTTTTCTACACGTCAACTTGTCCGCAAGTTAAAAGTACAGAACATACCTTGACTAACAGGGTCACAAAAAGATCTGCCAGGGATTCTTTATTGCTTTTTCCGAACTCCACATAACTCTTCACTCTCTTGTCCACAATTACTGGATCCGTTCCATCTGTAACATGCAAAAGAAAACTAAATTGTCAAAAACGAAGTGAACAGAAAATCCTCCCACTGAGTTTTTAAGTCTTGAAACCAGAGAAAGATGATGATAAGACTACACTGAAACAAGCAAATGGGGAAGAATAATTTTTATGTTCGGGTCTCCGGAAAACACTCAAGCATGATTAACTTACTAGTGAATCTTTTGCTATAGTATTTAGATTCATTTGACTACGGTTGTTGGCTTCATGTGATAAAGTTCAGCGTCACCACATGTGGGTTTCTTGCTACTAATAGGGATGAACATTTGACATTCAACCTAACATTTGGTGGTTGCAATTACAGTGATTCAAACTTAGAAACTCCTGTTCTGATTTGACCTAAGGTTCCATGATTCACCACTTTCCCAAAATCTTAAGCCCAACAATTACTTTATATTCTAAGACAGCTTTCAAAACGAACATTCAAAACTTTAACGCAGCATGTCTTACCCTTTTTCCCCTAATAAAACCAAACGCATGAATTTTTATGCCAAACCCTCCCTCTGCTTTTGACTTTCTCATCCCATCTTATGTTACAAATCTCCTAACCCATCTTCTGCTTTTGACTTTCTCATCCCATCTTATGTTACAAATCTCCTAACCCATCTTCTATTTTCTCTTCTTATATCACCTTTAATTATATTTTAACCTGAAACAAGAAATACTCAAAATATTATCGTCACCAAACATGATAATAAAAATTATAGTTATTTTCATTGTAGGTTTTGTACCTCCGGTGCCATACTTTCAGTTCTTCGTTCTTATAAGGGAAGAACAAAATCCTTGTTGCCACACCTCTATATTTCATTTTGAGTGTACAACGCCAAAATAGTCCCTGAGATTTGCATAACACATCACTTTGGTCCCTGAGATTGAAAATCAATAGAAATGGTCCCTGACATTGTCCACCATCCATTATTTTGGTCCTTCCGTTAAAAACTCCGTTAAGTGTCCCGAAGCTTTTGGCCAAAAGTTTGGGCAATTTTCAAAGCTTCGTAACTCAATCGTTTCTTAACCAAATTCGACCCATAATATATCAAAATGAAGACAGAAAAGTGTAGAACAAGATTATACCGATTTGGAAGCCCCCCAATGGTTGCCGGAGATGGCCTAAAAATAGCCTGAAAGGTGACTGGTCCGCGGGAAAACAGGAAAACTCGCCTGAAACTGGGTAAACTTTAAACGTTCATACTTCTTCAATACTCAATGAAATCGAGTGATTCAAAAACGAAAATCATACTTCTCGACGAGACGAAGAGAATGGTACCTTTCTCAATGGCTAAATCGCCGTGGTTTGGCCGGAAAATGGCTCGAAAGTGGCTGTCTTGGTCTCGAGTTAGCCACTTTCGAGCCGTTTTCTAGCCAAACCACGGCGAATTAGCCGTCAAGAAAGGTACCATTCTCTTCGTCTCGTCGAGAAGTATGATTTTCGTTGAGTATTGAAGAAGTTATGAACGTTTAAAGTTTACCTAGTTTCTGGAGAGTTTTTTAGTTTTCTTGCGGACCAGTCACCTTTCAAACTATTTTTTGGTGATCTCCTGCAACCATTGGGCTTCCAAATAGGTATAATCTTGTTCTACACTTTCCTATCTTCATTTTGATATATTATGGATCGAATTTGGTTAAGAAATAATTGAGTTAGGAAGCTTTGAAAATTGCCCAAACTTCTGACCAAGAGCTCCAGGACACTTTAACGGAGTTTTTAACGGAATGGCCAAATAAATGGATGGTGGACAATCTCAGGGACCATTTTTATTGATTTTCAATCTCAGGGACGAAAGTGATGCGTTATGCAAATCTCAGGGACCATTTTGGCTAAAAAAGCCGCCAAATTTATTAGCCAAAAAAAAGGTTGTAACTACTACAAGCTACTTAGAAAACAATTACTAGGCAGGACCCAATTGATTTTCAGTAATAAAATCTTTGTTATTACAGACAAGGATATGAGACCAAAGAAGTTCTAGTATTTGAAGGAATAATCTTTCTCCAATCTCCGAAATTTTTTTCTAGAAGATATCAGTCTAAGAGTTGGACAAAATAACTTGTTTCATTCTATCATTATAACTTTTACCGAGTATGTTTTAGAGTTATCACCTTCAAACAAAGTAGACAACGGAGGTATTATTGGCGGATCTCGAGTCTGCAAGAAATTTAAACAAAATAAATGTTAAACAAAAATAAAACGTAAATGGATATTTTATGAACCTGCCTTCAGAAAGGCATAACTAGATACTGATTCTAGTAAAAGTGTAAATTAAAAAAAAAAATAAAAATAAAAAAAATAAAAACAGTTGGGATAAAAGACGGTAAACAAATTTCCTTTGATAAGAAAAAAAATTTCATTAAACGGATAAAGTTGTGCAATATAGTGGACAAGATATTCCATTGAGCCTCAAGAGCTAAAAACCAGCTTATATTATTAACATGACCAAATACAGCAAGAAATAGAAACATCCGATATACAATTAGAAGTAAAATAGTGATTAAGAAAAGAAGCATTCCAATCAGAAAAAACCGCATAAAAAAAAAAGAATTATCCTAAACTCTGAAGAAGTTGAAGGCCATAGTGCCTGCCCAAAGCGAAAACTTTGCAACAAGTAGTGCAGCTCCTTCTCCTTGCCCCTCATATTCTAAACATCTGTATTTGTTTCTCAGCATCCAAATGATCCAAAAGATGCCAACACTGCACTCCTCCCAACCACCAGGCCCTTCTTCCTCCTACCAAATTTTGCTTCTCAGGTAACAACATCATACGTTCACCTACAAGGACCCACACACAGCTGTCTTCCCAAACAAGCTTTAGCCAAAGAGTCAATGTTACCGGACAGTGCAAGAACATATGATTCAAACTCTCAGCCCCTCCTTTGCACATTAACACCATTTAGTGGAAAGACAAACAAGTCTTCTCTCAAGCATATCACGTGTATTTACGCTTCTATGAGCAATAACCCAAGCTAGCATCCACACCACCCTTTTATATTACCGAACAAGGAATGAATTGAGGAAGGGAAGGGCTGACCATCAAATGCTCAAGTATGGTATGCAATAAAACTCCGTGACTCCATCTGCCTTCTTTAGTCATATCTAGGTGTAACCCAGCGCTATATACTACAGACGAGATAGTAAGGACAAAGGCTCCCCAACATCCAAATCACTTAAAAGTCCTTTGCAATACCAAAATACCTGATGAAAGGAAGAGAGAATAAATTACACACAGCCTAGCAATTGAAACGTTGTGAAGGTGCAATCGTCTTTATAGAAATTGAATCGCTCCCCAAACCCCATCTCTCTTCCCAAAAGCACAGGCTCTACACCCTTTCCCCATTACCCACCACAAAATTTGACAGAAAGCAGAAATTGAGTTGATGCCTTGTAATATATCTTTCCATGGACTTGGCTTGAGACCTGAGAAAATATTAGAACATCCCAACAATTTACATGCATCCCTTATTGGATCCTGATGAAAAAAAATACCCTAGGGAATCTCTTTCATCCTGAACCCTACACGACTACTTCTCAAGAAATAACTCATCTCTCTTTAGCAAATTCCCCACCCAAAACTACCTCTCTATACTTGAGACACTAACATGATTGTTTTAAAATCGCAAACCCTGGTTGTATCCACTTTTTTCCGTGCCCTTCTAGGGTCGTATACCCTTGACATCCAACACTCCACACCATTCTGCCCTTTTATGATAACTGAAGCCAAAAACTTACCAGGAAAGATTCAGCAACCCCTTTGCGTCCCACAAAACTATATCCCCCTTACGCTCCCACAAGAAAGCACACAGACCAATCCTTATACCTTCCACCCAAAATTGACAAACCCCGACCCGAAATGTACACTTGCACACTCGAAACAAGAAGTGATGACTAACACCTGGAAGGTGACGAAATCATAAAGTGACAATGAGTGTGAATAATTTAAAACTTAAAACTAACTAAAGCAAGAGTGCGCGATGTCCGGGTTAGAACCCTTATTACAATGCAAAGTGCCAGAGCATAAATGCGGCATAAAGTAAGGAATATTATATTTATACAGAAAGGAAATAACATCCTACATTATCAGCAGTGAATATCAATGTTTGCCAATAATCCTCGTCGCCACAAAATCACCGCCACTAAGCCCTTAAGGGGCAAAAAAACAAAGGTGAGTAGGCCAAAAAGTAAAGGTTTGTAAAACCGTTGTTTTCGTTAGTAACCCCTCACTGTAAAACATGTATAATTTCCAAAACTTGTTTTACTTGTACGTATAACAACAAAGTACCCAAATAACAGTAATGTATCAAGGATACGGGTACTGAAATAATAGCAATAATAAGCTCATCAAAATCATGTAAGCACAGAAGTCATGTAAATGGTAACTACATGAACAGGCTGGGTTTATAAGTTACATTCTAGTACTACAATATGGTGAAGCTGGCGCTAAGCGCTCACATACGAGTGGTAGTTGCCTAGTACAATCTAGGGACAGGCTGGCATCTGTTCTGGATCCAAAGCAATGTATTAAAAGAGTGAGAAATTACCACACTAATCATTACACTAATAAACAATAACGCAAAGAACCTAATGTTTCCCCTTGTTTGCTTCTTTCAGAAATTGAAGGGGATTGGAATGGGGTTCGCATTAAAGGATGATATCTTAATAATCTCTCAGGATTGTTTCCTGTTTCATCATGATTTCCAGATTTTCCTGTATTATTAAAACATTCCCTTTATGTATCATTTGTATATTAATTATATTTGTAAATCAAGTCATTGTACACTATTTAAATCAATGATAATGCACCCTCCAGATTATCGAGGGATTGAGCCAAATTACCTTCTCTTACTTTTGCTGCCTTTTCTGCAATTCCTGCTTTGGATTATCTTTTATGGTATCTCAGAGCCAGTGACTAACGTCTTTTTTTTTTTTCGGATCCTCCCTACCCTTTTTCCATGGCTGCCTCCACCAATTCGACCACTCCTTCCTCTGACGTCTTCCCCTCTGTTTCTCATGCGATCTCCATCAACCTTGACTCTTCTAATTATTCTCTTTGGTTGGCTCAGTTGCTTTTTGTTCTTCGCATTCGCCAATTGCTGGCTTTTGTTGATGGTACTTCCATCTGCCCCTCGAAGTACGATACCAGCAAAGCTTCCACCAAACCCAACCCCGCGTATGCTGAATGGGTTCAGAACGACCAGCTTGTTCTTTCCTGGATCAATGGCTCTCTTGGTCACCAGGCCCTTGCCGCAACTGCTCTGTCATTCCACTGCCCGTGCCATTTGGGTTGCTCTTCAACAGCGTTTTGCTTCTACGAACCAAAGTCGCATTCTTCATCTTCGTACTGCTTTCTTCCAAACCAAGCGAGGTGATTCTTCAATTTCTGATTTTCTTGATAAGATCAATGGTATTGCAGATCAATTGGCCCTTGCCAGCGCCCCTGTTTCTGCCGATGACATGGTGCCGGTTGTCATGTCTAATGTCGGGCCCAAATTTGAGAACACTGTTGCCGCTGCTCAGGCCCGTGACAAACCCATCTCCCTTCTTGATCTTGAGGCTCTTCTTCTCGTTGCTTAACTCCATCTTGCTGATCCTTCTGCTTCGCCTGACTCTAGCGTCTCGGTCCTGGTCGCCTCCCTCGACTCCTCAGCCTCTCGTGCCACTCCTTTTTTGATCGCGGCAGCGATCACAGTTCTGACCGTTTCTCCCGTGGGGGTGGTCGTCCTCAACATGATGGGCCTCGCAACAATGATGGTGATGGCTATCGTGGTTATCTCGGTGCTGGTGGTTTTCGTGACCGTCCGTTTCGCGATCGTGGTGGTGGTCATCCTCAGCAAGATGGCTCTCGTTTCCGTGGCTCCAACAATGCTTCTGGGCTTATTGGCCCAGCCCCATCTCACGGTTCCTCCCGACCTCACTGCAAGATTTGCAATACTTTTGGCCATGGTGCTCTTGACTATGCTCAACGCCTCAATTTGGCCTATGAAGGTTGCCCTCCTTCCCGTCTCACTGCCTTGACGGCTCAGCACTCCCAGCCTTGGCTCCTTGATTCCGAGTCCAACTCACATATTACCAACGACCTCAATACTTTATCTCAGTCCCGTGACTATCGTGGTGGTGATTCCGTCGGTGGTGTCGTTGGCGGTACAGGTTTGCCCATTAACCGTATTGGCGAATACACTAGTCACCAATTCAAGAATTTTTTCCTTCAACATGGTATTCATCATCGTCTCTCTTACCCTCACCATCCCAAGCAAAATGGTTTGGCGGAACGCAAACACAGTCACATTGTCGACACTGGCTTACTTTAATGGCCCATGCGGTGATGCCTCCTGCCTATTGGGCTGAGGCCATGCACACCGCAGTTTATCTTATCAATCGGCTCCCCTCTAAAGTCCTTGGTTTTATGTCTCCTTATCAAAAGTTGTTTCATAAGGAACCTGATTATAGTTTTTTAAAGACCTTTGGGTGTGCATGTTTTCCCTACCTTAGGCCCTATAATAATAATAAACTGCAATTTCGTTCTACTAAATATATTTTTCTTGGTTACTCTCTCGATCATCAAGGTTATCAGTGCTTAGACATCTCTACCAATCACATCTCCACGTTGTGTTTGATGAAGGTAATTTTCCTTTCAAGGATCTCTCTGGCTCTCTTGCCCCATCATCCCCGGCCTCGTCTCCTCCTGTTTTAGAGATCACTGGACCTCTCCCGAGTGCCCCCCGACCGTCTAGTAGCCCACCAATGGTTGTGTCCCCCTCTTTGGAGACTTTTAATCCAGCCCATCATCAAACCCACCACAGCCGACCCTCCAAGTCTACTCCCGTGACCCTCATCGGCGGGTTCTTTCTTTTGCACAAGCCACAGCTCAATCTGCCACTCCCAGGCCCACGCATGCAACTGCCTCTGCAGCCCAATCTTATGCGCCTCCCGAGGCCCCTTCTGCTACTGCCACACCTGTCGTGCCCTCTAATTCCCATGGTATGCTCACCAGGTCCAAAACGGCTTCTCTTAAGCCTCCTAAGTATGGATTTTCTGCTGCTCTTCCCTCTTCTAACGGCCCTGTTGAGCCTACATGTTTTAGCCAGGCAAATAAATTCCCTGAATGGCGTACTGCGATGGCTGATGAATTTAATGCACTTCAACGTGCTGGTACTTGGACTCTTGTTCCTCGTACTGCTTCGATGAATATTTTGCCAAACAAATGGGTGTTTCGTATTAAACAAAATTTTGATGGGTCTATTACGGTATAAGGCTCGTTTGGTAGCCAATGGCTTTCATCAACAACCCGGCCTTGATTATGATGAAACTTTTAGCCCTGTTGTCAATCACTCTACTATTCGGTTAATTTTGGCTCTTTCAATTCAGTTTAAATGGCATGTTCGTTAGTTGGATGTTCGGAATGCTTTCCTCCATGGTTCTTTGTCTGAGGAGGTCTATCTGCACCAACCTCGTGGCTTTGTTGATCCACAATGTCCTCATCATGTGTGCCGCCTCCGTCGCTCTTTATATGGACGTGCCAACATGACGTCACGTGCCACCACGCACTGGTTGTAGTCACGTGCTGCCACGCACTGGTTGTAGTCACATGCCACCACGCACTGGTTGTAGTCACCATGTGCCAACATGTACCGGCACGCGCTGAAGAATGAATATTATGGTGCTATAAGGAATATTCCATTATCTAAATAGGAATATTCAGTCACAGTTAACGGTGACGGCAGAGTATAATGGAATATACCTGATTCCTAACGGAGAAGTTGACGCCGTCAGGAATATTCCGTCAAAATTGACGAAATATATCATTGTCTTCTCCGATGAGACAGGTCACTGGCATTTCCGTCCGTCGTTGTCTTCATCAAATCTCAACCAATTTTCACGTGCCATATATCAAAATGAAGCTAGAGATGAGAGGAATGAAATTATACGTATTTCTAAGCCAAACGCGGGCTGGAAATTGGCTCCAAGTGAAGGTTCTTAGGTTTTGACGAGGCAGATTCGTGCATGTAAGGCTCGAAGTTGAGTCTTGGGGCTACGGTGAGCCAATTTGTGTTGTGAAATTTGTCCAACTAGACGAGATTAGGTCGTAATCTCGTCGAAAAATTCTGAAACTCGCCAGAACAGAAAACAGTAAGTTCTCAGTTTGAAATTGACGAATGTGAAGCCAAACTTCACATGCAATAGGTCCAAAGGTTACCTGAGGTGATGACGATTTGATTAAGACCACTCTCGTGGTCAGTCGCAGTCGGATTCGCCACGAAAGTTCGTCGGAGAATTTGGAGTCGAGAAGGAGCTCGTCGAACTGACTTTGGAGTTCAAATTTGTTGATTTACTCTTGGTGAGTCAAGGACGAAAATGATGGTGGTTCACTTAGTCGGATTGGTGGGTGGTGGCGGTATGGTCTCTGTGTCTCCCAGCTTCACAGAGAGCAGCTAGAGTGAGAGGAAAAGAGAGAGCGTGTGGAGAGGTGAGGCTAGGGGAAGTTAGATGAGTGTGGGTTGTGGGTTGTGGGTTGTGGGTTGTGTGCGTGTGTGTAGGTTTGGGCTAAACCCAAACAACATATTAATTAGGCACTAGGCCTAATCAGAACATAGTAAAAGATGAATGGGCCGACTTGCCCACTTGCTTAACAATTCCAGCTAGCAAACCAACAATACCATAATATGCAGCTTGCTGACAGTCCACTGATGTCTCGAAAAACAAGTTGTGGATTCCCGAGGGTGCAAAGTTACAATTTTTTCCACTCAACTTGAAACGTGCGCAAATCATTCGATACACATCTAATTAGCGTCCCGTTCATGCTCACGTGTTCGTGGTGACAAGTACTACTTAAATAAGACAAAAAAAATACATAGAAGGTGAAAAGAGTTTAAGAGGTCCACGAAGGATTTCGATTTAGCATGTCGGGGGTTTTTTGTAATTTCATAGTGTTGAGGGAAAAAATTCAATAATTTTAGGACTTGGTGTAACAAAAATGTAGCTCACTAATTACCTATCTATGAAGCCTCTTTGTTTCTGACATCAACTGATTATTTGTTTCTCCTCTTTCCCTTCCTTACCCCTATTCACTTCCTTATCCCAAACCTCAAAGTCTTTCAGTTCCTTTAATTTAAGTATTACTCTATGTTTGATAGCCTTTTCAACAAATAGAATCTTCCAACAGAGAAAGCCACAGCTCAATCACTTGGAAATTAACTAATACAGCATGCTACAATAGAAACATGGGCACGTTGATTTACCTGCAGATGAAAAGCAACCAATTGTATTATGCTTAAAGAGCTCAAAGTTCGATCTTTAGGACAATTGATATTATGTGCTTTTGCCCAAGCTTTCATCTGAAATAGAGGGAAAAAGAAGATATAGGTATCTTCGTGCCAATAAGATGCTAAATATTATAATAACATGGAAAAAGTAATAAAAGTACTAGAGTTGTAAGAGCCTTCATCTAAAACAGTGAAAATAAATACAAATAAAATATAATAGGCTATCCCTCATCAACATGAAGCCGACTCAATTTTGGTTTTTCAAATCAGTTTTTGCATTGTCCTTTCGTTTTGAAACTTTTGGTCACTTGCTATTTTGATAGTTGAAGCTGAGAGAACTGATAATTTTTGGATGCCGTGGTCTGGCGAAGGAGTGACTACTTTGATATGCGTTGATTATTTGAGGGCTTAGGCTAACAAGGCAGTATCCCTTTGACTATGTGTTTTCTTAGCATATCTTTGAATTATTCCAATTGGAAGACATAACAAGGGTGAGGATTGGAGATCAGGAAGTACCAAAGAGTGACCGCTTTAGCTACTTAGGATCTATCTAGCAAAAGAACGGAGAGTTGGATGGAGATCTCAACCATAGAATACAAGCTGGATGGATGAAGTGGAAGAGTGCCTCCGGCGTGTTGTGTGACCGTCGTATGCCACTGAAATTCAAGGGAAAATTTTATAGGACAACAATAAGGCCAACAATGCTTTATGGCACAGAATGTTAGGCAGTGAAGCATCAACACATACATAAAATAGGTGTAACGGAGATGAGAATGCTTCGTTGGATATGTGGGCACGCAAGAAAGTATAAGATTAGGAATGAGGATATCCGAGGTAAAGTAAGAGTAGCCGAAATTGAAGGAAAGATGAGAGAAAATCAGTTACGGTGGTTTGGATATGTGAAACGAAGGCCTACTGACGCTCCATTTAGAATATGCGATTACGGGATAGAGGTTCAGGGCCGAAGGGGTCGAGGAAGACCTAGGAAGACTTTGGAAGAGACTCTAAGAAAAGATTTAAGTGCTTGGATCTAACGGAAGACGTGGCACATAACCGAGCGCAATGGCGTTCTAGGATTCATACAGCTGACCCCACTTAGTGGGAAAAGGCTTTGTTGTTGTTGTTGTGGAAGACATAACAATAAGGGGAAAGAAGTGTGATAGTGCCCTACCTAAGCAGTGGATATAGCATGAAGAAATGGATTTGAACTAGGGTGCGGTAGGTTAAGGTATGTAGTAGAAGCCTATTTCTTGTCAAGGAAAGGAGGGATTTGTTTGTTTTCCACGGCTCTACCTATTTTGGACTCAGACATTCATTAGTGCACACTCAAGTAAAATGGATTGTACATTCAATAAACCTCTTGGGTTGTGCACTCCTACGTATTTTTAGTAAAAGTTTAAACCTATAAACAATATTCCTTTTAGCCTTAGCATTCTGAATTGCATACTTATTCATTTTTCACTTTTCACATCAGTACATAACACAAGTATCTTTCATTCCCTTAAGAACTCAAGGTCCTTCTACAAAGGACTTCCTTGCCTTCTTTACATTTCGACCGAGTTTGTTCTTTTAGTACATCCACTTGAATTGACAAAAGTTTATACTTCATCTCCCAAACACACCTCATACACTCTTCCACTTCATCCATACAACTTGTATTCTATGGTTGAGATTTTCATCTAATTCTCCGTTATTTTGCAAGACAATCCAAGATAACGAAAACGTTCACTCTTTGGTACTTCCTGAGCTCCAATCCTCACCCCTATCTCATTTGGGCGCCCCTATCTCATTTGGGCGCGCATTCCCACTGAACTTGCACTCAAAATATTCTGTCTTTGACTTACTTAGGTGAAGACCTTTAGATTCCAACACTTCCCGCCAAAGATTAAGCATAGCATTTACTCCATCATGTGTTTCATCTATCAACACTACATCTGCGAAAATACGCCAAGGGATATCATCTTGAATATGTCTCATTAACTCGTGCATTACCAAACCAAAAAGGTAAGGACTTAAAGTTAAGGTTTGGTGTAACCCTATGGTTATGGAAAAGCTTTCAGTTTGACCTTCATGAGTTCTTACTTCAGTCCCTGCTCCATCATACATATCCTTTTTCTTAGATAAATGCTACTTGTACTCTTTTCTTCTCTAAAATCCTCCAAAGAATTCCCCTTGGGACCCTATCATATGCTTTTTCCAAATCTATAAAGACCATGTGCAAATCCTTCTTTGCATCTCTATATCGTTACAACGATTTTCGTAAGAGATAGATTGCCTCCATTGTCGAGCACCCTGGCATGACCCGAATTGATTCTCTACGACCCTTGTCTCTTACTTCAGTCTATGCTCAATTACACTCTCCCGGAGCTTCATTGTAGGACTCATTAACTTAATACTCATATATATAAATGTTTAGCTATAAATTTCTAATTTTTTTTAAATTATAGTGAGAGGCTAAAACCTGAATTTCAAGGTGTAAAGAAAATCTTTTGGGTCAACTTAGACTTAAATACAAAAAAGAGAAACATTAGATATAAATGTTATCAGGTTGGCAAGATAAACAGTAAGAAAAAAGTTGCTACTTTTCTAACAGTCAATAATAAGGGATCAGAAGTGCACACATATTTCAATTACCAGAAAGCTCAGTTTCTGAAACCTTTCGTCGATTCCAGAAACTATGTGGAGAATCTGGGATTTTTGAATGCCATCCCTGTTCTCAACTGATAAATCACACTCAATCCCAGTTCCACAATCAATAAATTTGATAATTGGCACCCTAGCACTCATGATTGTTTGCACACCAACAACATGCCCTCCCCCTACAACATAAAAAACATATTTGAAAATAATACAAGAAGAACATATGATTTTATCATACTTAATGACATCAAAACTCAAAAGTTGCTCACACTCCTGCTATTATAACATGTATTTATCTTAATGTCAATATTACAATAGCCATCATCCAGATATTTGTACATACTATCAGCAATCATAAAGACCGATGTAATTTACAAAAAGCAAACATCTACCAATCAATTATTTTTTTTTTTAAGAGAAATTAGTTTGCCTTTCAAATTTTGGCTGTTATCAAAAAAATTTATACTTCAAACCTAAAATCAAAGCTCTAACAGACCATTTTAAAATCTAAATAATCAACCTTGACAATAAATAGGACCAAAGTGGAAGAAAATTGAGCATAAATGAGGGTTTCTCAACGAAATACAGAACGGGTCTCCTTTTCTCCAATTTTTTCATGGATCAATTGCAAGAGGTACATGATAAATGGTCCCAAGGTTTCCTACAAGCATTCCATTTATGTTGTATATCATTTCACTACATGAAATTAACTAGATAGTGAGTGAAGAAGATAGCACACTGTGCTACGTAATTAATGTTCCATATAAGATAATAAAAGAGAGTACCAATTTTGTCATATACATTTTTATCCAGCAGATAGTGAGATATATAAGGGCTGAAGATGTGTGAAAACAACAATTAGGTTTTGTTGGTGTATTTGAATGGGATGACTGTTAGCTTTGTGACTAAAACCACCATGGTCAAGGTAATCACAATTATTGAAGGAGACATAACAAATCAAGAGTACCTACTAACTTAGCTTCTTATAAGATCTGATTTGTATGTACGCATATTGAACTGGACTCGGTTGCATAACAAATAAATGGATGGCATAGAACTGACTTGGATAAAAAAGTAAGTGTGTGTATGTGTGTGTGTGTGAGTTGATCCAAGGGTACTGGAGTGTAGTTTCAGTGGAAGCAAACATTAAAAAATTACTTTGAAGGGAGTAAAACTTTTTAGCAAACTTCCGCAGGGTTCTGATCTTCATCTCTCGTGGAAATTTGCTTGAAATGTTACCGAAATTAACAGATAGGTCTAGGTCACTTCCAACACTGAACATGTCCATTACAAAAGAGCCGAATACCTCCACAACGGGAGAATTGTCGGAATTACCTGAAAGGAAATGGTAAATATGTTCAATATCAAATGGTACATGTAGGGGAGTACAATTAAGAATTATAATTGAGGTGGACTTGAAAATAGACCAAGAAAAAGTTATAAAGTCCCTTTACAGCAATAACAAACAAAGACTGACATATATGATAAAAAGAGACATTCCAAGATATAAATGAGAAAATATGAGATGATAATCAAATTGTGAATCTAATTTGGTTCCATTCAACATTTTTCTTTGTATAAATAGATGTGAATCCAGTACAAAACACCAAAAAGTAATTCCCATAATGTAAATACAAATTTAATACAAAATCATAGCCATGCTACAGCACAACTAAGCAATATAATGAAGCAAAATGCCGGCCCTCTTTCTGAAGCAAATCACGGTTAATGATTTTATCATGGATCACCAACCAAGCAATATCATACATCCCCAATGTTCTAACTTTCTTAACAGGAATTACTGAAACAAACTCTCCTCCTAGAAAGATACTCACTTTCTTCTACCATCTAATCTCTCACATACTCTTTCAAATACCTGTCAAATCTGATAAATATAACGTGAAGTGGCAACTAAGTTGTTGTGCTTCAATTGCTAAAGCATGTTGTGCCACAAAAACTTTTGTTAATCTGCCACTAAATCAAGCAAGTGGGGGCAATCAACCATGCGATTCGAAGCCCATTTCATAGTTTATGAATGCTAAACAAATGACGACGTGCAAGAATCTGGGTATTACAGAATCAGTATGCCAATTGTCCATGAATCTAAGAGTATATGGTACCAAATGTAGACGATTTGGATTGTCCAGCCATTCAATCCTACTGAGGCAGTCCAACAAATTGATATAACGTAAATAATAGCCTACAGAACTCATCAATAAAATATAACTGCAATGGATGCAAACAGTGGGAAGAGACTGACATGAACATGAACAAAGATAAAAAAGAAAAGTTACCATATAATTCCCTTGCGATTGCATTGAAGATACGAATCAGATCTCTCCGATTATGATAATCAATCGACTTTGGACGACGAATGGCGTACAAGTCATTGAGTAGATTATCAAGTTTAGATATGCATACAGGGGTAATCCTGTATTTCTCTAACTCTAGTAACTCCAGCTGCTTTGCCTCATTTCGCAGCTCTGGAATAAAATTCAAACTACTTGAATGAGTCACTAGTTCCCAAACACATTTCAGAATAAGAAACTATCATCCTAGATTAGTTGCCTACTTTTCAAAGAATAAACAGAAAATGAAAAGCATTTTTATGAAAATTCAATTTTCGTCCATTGAAAAAGTTGAAAAAAATCACTCACCTTTTTGGGTTGATGACATTATTTCACCACAAGAGTAATAAACCAACTGAAAATCGACCTAATTCAACTCTGCCAAAATCGGCCTAATGACAAAAACAAATGAACAAGAAATTTCGGGAGCTCATTAGAACTCAAAAGCAGCTTCCTCTACATACATACATACATACATGTAACACGCCATGGGCGCTCATTTCTCTCTCTTGCGAGCGCACGGCGGCAGAGACAGACAGAGAGAGAGAGAGTCGAGAGGGAGAGAAAGAGAGAGACTTCCGCCAACAGCGAAGCGGGATTGGATATCTCCTCTGCCTTTTTTCTTTTTTTTTTATTTTGCTTTTTCAATACCTATCCAACGGCTAAAGTCGTCTCGATCAACACTATGGTGACGCACTTCCACTTGATGAGAATTTTCCACTGTACACACTCGGAACACTAGCATAATATTGGAAAATAGACAAAAATGACTTATTTTCATAAATATGATTTATCCAATATGCACACACTATACACAACAATGGGACAAAAAATAAGATTTTGTCCAAAGAATCTTCCAAAGCTTATCCGGAATAGAACGAACAGTGGGGGACCGATGGTCCCGAGAACTAATATAGTGACCTTGCAACCAAGAATAACCCGATTTGACAGAATATGAGCCATTCTTGTTAGCCGCCCAAATCAACCTATCCTTTCTTAAAATGTTTCCAATTGGTAATTCCAAAATTGCAGACCTCTCCTCCTCCGAAATGAAGGGTTCAAGAAAATCAAGGTCCCAAGATTTTGTTGCCGAGCAGAATAAGGAGCTAACCTTGGTGCCTCTTGTGACCGCTACCTCCCCCCTAGGAACGGGGTGTCCCAGCGGAAGGGAAGGTAGCCACCTATCAACCCACAGGCGGACCTCCTCCCCACTCATGATCTGCCAAAGAGCCCCCCGAAGAATTAGATCCCTTCCCACCAAAAGACTCGACCAAGCCCAAGAGGCACTGCCCCCTTTTTTTGCATCCAAAATAGAACAACTTGGGAAGTACCGGGCCTTCATTACTCTCGCCCACAGCGAATCCGGATCAGAAATTAGTCTCCAGCACTGTTTGGCGAGGAGGGCATCGTTGAAATCCAAAAAATTTCTAAATCCCAAGCCACCCAAACTCTTTGGGAGATTCATCGTCTCCTTGGCAACCCAATGAATTTTTCGGCCCCCACAAACATCTCCCCACCAAAATTTAGCAATTAGAGCATCCATCTCCTTGCAAAGAACAACGGGAAACTTAAATATATTCATTGGGTAGGCAGGAATGGCTTGAGCAACAGCCTTTATCAACACTTCTTTCCCCGCTTTGGAAAGCAAACATTGCTTCCAACCTTGCAATTTACTTAGAAGCCGTCCCTTAATGTAAGCCAAGCCAAGCTTTTTAGACCGGCCCCAAAGCGTGGGGACTCCCAAATAAGTCCCCGGATTCTCCACAATAGTCATTCCCAAAATATTACCCAGCTCCACCGATAAATAGGCAGGAATATTAGCACCGAAAAAGACACTGGACTTCTGAATATTAACTTCCTGACCTGAGGCAAAACAGTACTTTCTAAGAATATCATCCAGCTGCAAACAGTTCGATCTGTCCGCCTTTAGGAACAGCAAGGTATCATATGCAAAAAATAAGTGGGAGGAGTACTCTCCATAAGGCTGTTGTTACCATGGCGGCTCTATTTGTCAGGCGTTCTTCTCCCTCTCCCTTATGCCCAATCTGCCATTCCCAGGAGGAGTCCATTGTCCATATTTTCTTTCTTTGCCCGTGGGTCTGCACCGTATGGTTTGGTGGTGCCCTCGGTTACAACATATCTCGGGGTGGCAGCTCGGACTGGGCTGCTTGGCTGCTCTCTGTTTTTTCCCCAAATGTGGACTCTGCGAATAATAATGGGTGGATTCAAACTTATGTGGCCTTCTCTTGTTGGCATATTTGGAGAGCTAGGTGTGAGTTTGTTTTCAACCATGTCCCTATCAATCCTTTGCCAGTGCTATTGGGTATCAATCACTCTGTTGCTGAATTCACAAATGCATGGTTGGCTCCGGTTGCTGGTAGGGTGCTGGAATCGATCAGATTAAGACCGGTTATCAAGTGGACCCCTCCTTCTTCTCCTTTTGTTAAAGTTAATGTTGACGCCAGCTGGTCCAGGCTCAACAAATCAGGGTTTGCTGCGGTGGTGGTGCTGGATGCAGAGGGGCTGTTTATTGCTGCGGCAAGATTTGCCATTTCGGCCTCCTGTGTTGCTGCGGCAGAAGCTTTGGCCCTGTTTCGTGGGTGTGAGCTTGCTGCCTCTTTGGGCTTAAGTTCAGTTATTTTTGAATCTGATTTGCTTGAATCTATTTCTTGCCTTTCGAAGTCGTTACAAAATGGCAATTGGGAGGCTTTTCCTATCCTTGCCAAAGTGGTGGAGTTGGGTGATGCTTTCCAAGATTGTCGCTGGTCTTGGGTTCCCAGATCAGCCAATATGGCGGCAGACTTTCTTGCGTCGATTAGTCTTCAGGAGATGTGTAATTTTGTTTGGGTTTCTAGACCCCCATCTTCTTTGGTGTTTGTTCTGGTTAGCGATGGCTTACCCTGTCCACATTAATCTTTTTTGGCAGTGTGGAGGGCGACGCTTCCTTTGGTTTTGGCGTCTTTCTCTTGTTCTCTGCACTGGTTTTCTTTTTGTGCCGTTGTGCTTCTTTGTTGCCTCTGTGTAGGCTTTCGGTTCTTGTTGTTGGCCTCTTGGCCCTGATTTGTATCAGTTCTCCAAAAAAAAAAAAAAAAAAAAGATTTTGTCCACACTTTAAAATGACCTAATTGCCCTTGTAATTAAAAGGGTTAATTTATCAAACCCAGTCAGCATTTTGGACCTCCTTGTTCAAAAATTTGTGGCACCCAACCCTTAACTCTAAAAACCCTAACCCCAAATGGCACGACCCTTTTCCACCCATTTTCGACCAATGCAACCTTTTCTACCCTGTTTCCGGTTGATGCTACCATTTTCCACCCCATTTCTGACTGACGCAAAGTTTGGAATCCGTTCTATATATTTCAAAGGTTTTGTGTTGTGCACTTGCACATCCTTTCAATAAATTTGAAAAAATTGTTTCCACGCCAACATTTGCACATCGTTTCAAAATATTTCAATGGAAAAATCAAAAAAGAGGTATGCTTTGAAATGAAATTTCATTATTTGAACCTTAGTTTGGTAAAATTGGGAATTTTGGGTTTTGTAAAATTACAAACTCACCAAATTTCAAAATGACTTTGGGGAAGGAAGTACGACGTCGTGTATTTGTTGAAGCAAGGACTTTGAACGCAACTAGAAGGAAGCAAGCACGACGTCTTTTCTATCAAACCAAGTGGAGAAATTACAAACCAATTTCGAACGAGGTTTGCCTGAGTTTCGAACACCGCGCTAGAGACGACAAACACTAAATAACTGCGACTGAGTTTCAAACGAGTGTGGAAGTCCATTGAATTTTTTTTAAATCATTCGTAAGGGAGTTTTTGACACACCCCGACCTGGGAAGGTCGAAGCATGCTAGCCATCACCGAGAGATGACGTAACCGTAAGGATAAGTGATGTGAAAAGTGAGTAAATTTAAAAATAAGACTAAATAGAACTACTATACTAAACAGTGATAGAGTGCGCAATTGTGGGGATAACCCACTACAATTATTCAGAGCTTAAAGACAGTAAGACTACAATAGAGTAATCCAAGTCCTAAAGTACACTTATTACATAATAGTGATAAGTTCGTACATCTAATACAAAGGAGAATGTCAGAACTGCCAAAATTCCTCGAGTGCCACAAAGAGTACAGCTATCTAGGTCCTGGAGGGGCGAAAAACAAAGTTGAGTGGGTCAGCAAAACAATGCTTATAAGAAAAACCTTTATTTTCTAAAGTACTAACCCCTCGCCGTAAACAAGTATAGTTTCCTCAAAACGTACTAAGTAAGTATGTAAGCAATTATGTATAACAACAATATAACCTGCAATATGCCATAATGTGATATGCCAAATGCCACAATAATATAATCATGTGATAATCAATTATAAACAGTTTGCTCATCATCTAAGCTAGCACACGAGTCGGAATTTCCTAAAGCAACTCTACCTGACAAGACTGGGTGTAATCAATAAGCTCTAGTACTACGATCACACGAAGACTGGTGCAGAAGCACAGTCACATACAAGTCGGATTGCCTAATGCAATCTACCCGACAGGAATGACACCTAACTTGGATCCAAGGCGAGCGTATGGTGCGGATGTGAACATACACGTGAAGGACTGGCCCTGGCCCTGGGCGGAGTACTAACACCGGGGTGCAGCAAGATAAGCATGTACAAATATGTATGAATGTCATGACAGTAATATCCCAACCATATAGCAGCATTTATCACAATACTGAATAATTGGCAATATAAGTATGAAACTGAAGTAACTACGCATTTATGGAAACTATAATATGTATAGGTATAAAAACAAACTGCCCACTCACAAGTACATCGTTGGGTCGTAGCCCCCGAGCCTAGCCTAGCCTCGTACGTTCTCATGATACGTTTCCCCTATATGTGAAATAACTAAAATATAATTAATTAAAGCACATATACGAAAACCTAAATAAAACCCCCATAGTTTGCTCAAACCTAGGGTTTAAATACATGAAATCGATCTACTCGATGTCACGAACATCTCCAAAATTTTAAAATAATTTTTGGACATCGCACGCACCCCACGCGCCCCACGCGCCGGCAAGTGCACGGCTAGACGTTCCCTTACGCACGGCCAAACCCTAATTGAGGCCTAACGGCCGTTAGAAATATTCTGTTAAAAGCTAACAGAGTTTAACGGCGTTACTTGACGCCGTCAGGAATATTCCGTCACCTTCTCCGACGAGCATCGCCGTCGCCGCTGTCCGCAACTCAATTTTTGCCAGTTTTCTGGAAAATTTTCAAATTCACTATTCTCGTTCATTTCTCAACCATTTTTTATGTACTTTATATGGATTTAAAGCTCATGAAGAGTAGAATCATGTTATACTTGTTTGGGGTCCAAAAAGTGGATGGAGATGGCCGGAAAATGCCTCGAAAGATCCGGCCAAAAGTGAACTCGTCGAAACTCGGTTGTTTCACTTCCAAACTTCTTCCAAATTGTTGTATGAGCCTGAAGAAGTTGTGTAGAAGCTCCCTCAAGCATCAAAACTTCCTAACTCGCTCAAAATCACGTCGAAGTCAACTCGACCGAGTTCGTACCTTCCGAGTTAACTCATCCAAACTCGTCCATTTCGAATTCTAAGAGTATGGTTGTGTTCGTGAGGATGAGAGGAGTACAATGGTGTGATTTTTGGGCTCGATCTGTGAGGTTTTGAGGTGGTTCTTCCTTGTTGCAGAGAAAGAGAGTAAAACATGAAAGAAAGAGAGAGAGAGAGAGAGAGAGAGAGAGAGAGAGAGAGAAAGAGAGAGAGAGATAGAGAAAGAGAGAGAGATTGGAGATTTTTCTGATTTTCTGATTGGGTGCAGGAAAATGGGAAAGGGATGGGATTGGTGTGTAAGTGAAATAATGGGGGAGGGTGCACAGGTAGGTTTTAAAGAAACTAGGGATAGGGTTTTAGATTTTCTTACAGAAAAGGAAATCGAAACCTATCCGAAACAATGATTTCACACTGATAAAAATGCACGTGTACTTGTATCGATGTGTATAATTTAAATACGGAAGTGAGAACGAAGTAAAAACGATATAGACGCATACACGTCATTCGACGATAAGGGCACAATAGTCATATCACATAATCGAGGAGAATTTACATAGGAAAATTAGGGACGGGTCGTCACAGTTTTGGGCGGAGGAGATGACAAGTTTATGAAATGAGGAACAATTTTAGTTGAAAAAGAAATATTGTTGTCGAATCGTCTAATGGGTTCTAATGACAGCGCATTTTTGAACCAGCTTCACTGTAAGTTCTGTTTGATTGGTTGGTTTACAATTGAGATTAAATCCAATGGACTATAATTTGTCCACCCAAATGGACCACAAAACTTGGTCCGCACCCTAGAAAATGCAGCCTAACCAATTCATGCCAAACCAATATCATTTTTAAGGCCCAATCTCATTCAGCCCACTAAATGGGCCTAAATGTGATTACTCAGTAGCAGCCTGCAGGGGCACTTGCATTCCAGATATAAGCTCGTGTATTTCTTCGATATACATTTCAGATATAAGTACATGTGGTGTTGCGCTTTGCATCACCCTAATATGTTGCACTTAGTAACACCCTCAAATGTTGCCGAATGCGTCCAATTCCGTCCAGTTGACTGTTCAAGTTTACCTCATTAGGCTCTGGTAATCGTTCCAAAACACAAAAGTTGTAAACTAGGAAAGATTGAAACGGTTTTCACAACTCCTAATCATCAAGGATGGAGACTCTGAATCAAGATTCCATTGTTCCCAACTCGAACCCCTACCAAGCATTCGGATTGGGATTGGGATTAGGACCGGGATCGAATCCGAAACAAGCTTTCCAATCTCGGAATGTCATTCCAAACATTCCAATTTTCAATTACACGGCGTCTTCAAATACGTGTAACATCGCCTAGATAATAAGGATTGAAATTTACAATTGAATTCAAATTGTTCAAACTCGTGAAACATTACCATTCTAAGCAACCAGCCACGATATCTGTGACATAAAAATAAAAAAAAATAAAAAAAGAGAGAAAATTACAAAAAGGAAGAAATGATCAAAATCTGTGCATTAAAAAAAAAACGACCTTAGTTGGATCACTCCCTCCAACCAGACCAAAAAAAAATGTTGACCTCCTTCAAAAAGCCCACAACATTCGGTTACATATAAAGCCTTCCGGAAGAGGTCGCATGGCCTGCAACCAAACCTTTACTAGAACAGAAACCCAATTTAAATACGTAAACCAAAAAGAAAACAAGATTATGAGAATAATGTTTACCATAATTGAGACTCAAAATGTGTTGTACTACTTCAAAATCATCTATAAAACATCACAGCTTATTTGGTTTTCTTCTCTTTCTCTTCCTTAACAACAGCAGTGTTAGCTGCCCCATCCGTGACCTCATCGTCACCGCTGAAACCAAATTCATTAACACGCTTCTTGTCCACTGGGTAGATCCATCTCTGGTATACGTATATCAGAAATATGACATCTGCCAACCAACAACGAAAATCAGTAAAAAGGGGAGACAAATATAAGAACCAAACTCCAACCAACATTTAAACAAACACTAAATAAGCTACTAGTACTAGTTTCAAGTAAGCCTTCAGAATAAGATATAGTCGCTTAAATGTAACACGCTAGCCTAGGCGCAAGAATGGGAGAGCTTGAGAAAGAAAAAACACTAGCCACAAATTTCTAGCTTTAATACACCGTTTTACCAAAGTAGAACCCAGAACAAACAAGAAAATCACCAACAGTATCCCCTCCAAAGATTAATCTTAACAAAGGTTCTAAAAGACGATAGGCGCTAGTCGAGCGGCGAGCTGGGACCTAGCGCCTAGGCGGCTAAGCAGGGCTTAGGCGGGCGCCTAGGCGGACGAGGTGGATTTAAGAAAATCTATTATATTTCGTGTAAGTAAATGTCTGGTTATACTTCAAACATATATAATTTAATCATAAGCTACAAAATAGAATGACGTATATATTATGAAGTATTGGAACATAATGAAAACATGGGGAACAAACATATAATATGTGTTCATTTAAATATTCAACAAGTCTCTTACAATTTATTGAGAAAAATAAAATGCAAAATGGAAGTTATCTATTTTCTGTCTAAGTGAATTGCAACCCAGGTGGGTGCCTAGGCAGCTCCAGGCGGGCGCCTCAGCAGCTCCATGTGCCTTTTCTTAATTTTCAAACACCTAGGCATCAATCGGGACGGTGGCCAGCCACTTAGTGCTTAGGCAGCACTAGGCGGGGGTTTTTAGAACAATGATCTTAACAACATTACAAATTATCATACTTAAAGTATCTCCACACTGCTTCCCAAACAAGAAGATTATGGGTTGTTTGGGTTTTCAGTTCAACATACAGCTTTTAAGGATGAACTATTTTTTTATGAGCTATGTCACTGGTTGAAAATATCAACATGATGGTAAACTGAACAACATTCCGCCACCAATGTTTAATAGCTCACTCAAATTTCAACGAGGTAACAATGTAACCCCAAACATACAGATTCGTGGACCAAAAAAGAACACAGATTGTATGGTATATGACTATTGCAGAAAATAAACCACATCCCACCATCACGGAAGACGGAAAGGCGATGTAACATTGGCATTTTTATGACGAAGGCAAATAGATCATCAATGATGGTGTTGAGGAACTTGTATGTCATCTGCCTCCACGGCATATGAGCCACCGACTTAAGCTTATAGTTAATGAACAACTGAGGGCACATCATAATAAAACCTGCAGTGACAATGTATTTAAAAACAAGTAACACCAGCAGTCATCAATTTTTACCACAAATAAGATTAACGACCCGGTATATGCAGTATAGGAAGGCTGACATTTACGTCAACTCATTATGAAGAATGCAGGCATACTTCTTAAAAGTCAATTAAACCAGGGTTACCAAAATTAATGAAAATGGTAGTACTAACCTAATTCTCACTAGAAAGTGAAACATATAAAGCTATCCTGAAATACAGTTATAAAGATTAGTGCAGTCTCGGTACGAGGTCCTACCGTCCTAATATGGCCTTTTGATACAATCATACAGAGTACTGAAATGGTTTAAAATGATGACCAACTTGTGCAGTTTTCGACTACGGTAACAAACTAGGGACAATTATTAGCATAACAAAAAAATGGCGGGAACCAAGAACTTACCAAACATGTAGACACAGCTTGTGAGGGAAGAGAGTCCAAGAATACCAGCTCTTGTGACGCTTGTACTTAAGCGAGTAAATAGCAGAGCATGCAACAAGGAAGAAGAGCAGATACGACAAATACTTCATTGCCATATCATCATATTCTTTCGTCCTATTCCCTGCATATGACACACGGTCACGGAACCTCAGCATATATACAACAAATATATTAATCTTCTGAGCTAAAGATCAGGATAATTATTTAAAATAGCTTTGTTATGTCACTGAGTTACAAATGTAGAGAGTTTCAAACATTAGTAGATAACAGCATAACGTAATGTGTGCTATAGCCTTATAAGTGAAAATCAGACATTGGGGAATCGACACAAAATAAAATATGGCAACTTAGACACAACACATAAAACCTCTTTTTCTAGCACAGATACTTCTACGAGCTATATTTGTATCAGATAATAGCACTCTTTGAACATAGTTAAACACCTTCAAACAATATGTTTTACATACATGCACAAACGTATTCCAGTGGATTATCCACCATCAGTTCTGTGTTTACCAGCATTGCGTTTGTCCGTTATTTAAGTACACACATTCCATTTTATTATCAACATCCACATCTTATTGTGTTTATCTAATTGTTCTACAATAAATGTTAAATCAAACGGACAGGGGATTCTTGATCTTTTGCAGAAATGATTTTTCAAGGAAGATGCAAACAAACATTCTACTCACTCTTTCCTTACTCATGAGCGTAACTCCCAAAGAGTTGCTACAATGTCCAGAAGAAAAAATGAGGGGATAATATGAAAGATAAAGTGAGGTAATTTGTTTGCCCTAATACTTTTGTGACATTATGCAAATTTAATGTGATACCTCTGTGCATGGCCTTCCCAATTTTCCAAAACTCGATGCAGCAGCCAATTCCAGAACTTGCAAGTGTCATCCATGACGTATCATTATCAAGTAGATAGAGGAAGACAATGAGCTGACATACAAAGCTCACGATAACAGACTTTGCGGACAGTCCTTCCATAGATTTGTTTTTTTTCCAAAATTGAATATCTGCAGAAAGAAATATTAGACTAAAAAGCCATCACATACCCTCAAAATGTTTCTAAGTAAGCAAAACAAAAGAGAATATTTACCATTCTTGAATGCCAAGAAGCCAAACACTGAATGAAGCAAAGAAACAACTACTGTGATTCCAAGGAGGTAAGGATTTCCTTCCAAGAATACTCTCTAGAAAGCATAATAAATCAATTAGCATTTGAAAAAACAAGAAAACCAATAAAATATTCATTTGTGTACATTGGTCCTCAAGTAGCAAGATTCATGAAAAACAATGACACTACAGCACATATCCCCATAACCACACCCGTCCCTCCAAAATAACTTATGCATCTTGCATTACAAAGCCACACAATCCTGGAACAACCCAGCTCTTGGCTACCAAAACCGCCTAAACCATAAGCACAAAACAGTCAAGGCAGTGCAGAAACAGATTATCTTCACTCTCAGCACCCTCCCAATCAATGTATTAAAAGGCGGAGGCGTTCCATGGATAGCCCCGCCTAGGAGTGAGGCGAAGCCTCACAGGACCTAAATAATTTAATTATATTGTATATATAATTATATATTGAGATTAGAATACTAAAAAACTTGAATTTTGAAACAAATTATGGTGGTTTGGAGAATTTTGAAACAAATTGAGGTATCAGATTGGAGTAAAATTGAAATATAGGATTGGGATTGAGAATTTAGGGTTTGAGGAATTGGGGAATTGTGGAATTGGGGATGGGGTGAAATATAGCAGAGAGAATTGGGTATTGGTTGGTGAAATATACAAAGAAAATGGGATATTGGGTGGTGAAAATAGAAGAGAATTGGCAGAGAATTGGCAGAGAAGGACTGCAGTTATTATAAAAAAAATAAAATATTAGACTTGGCCAAAACGACGTCGTTTTGGGCCAAGTCTTTATAAAAAATAAAAAACCTTTCTTCTTCCTCGTGCGGTCGTCTTCTTCGTGAAGACACCGCTGCAACAAAGTTACAAAGCACAGAGTTTTCTAGAAAATTTCAGATTTCAAGCAAGATTTTGGATGACGGGAACGCCCAGTCAACGCCTCAGGCGCGCCTTGGCCGCCTAGGCGCAGCCCGACAAAGCCTAGGCAAGTTTTCGCCCAATCCAAGAAAACAGAGGCGAAATTGCCGAAGCCCCACCTCCAAGGCCGCCTAGGTACGCCCCAAGGCGAGTCTTTTAAAACACTGGTCCCAATACAAAGAAACTTCATAAGTAAGATTTACAAGAAAATGTCCCTGAATAATCCAACTTCCAGTTCTGAGATTGCAAGAACGATGCAGTGAAACACTATGTTGTGATAAGAACAAAGCAAATCTCCCATTGCCTCATCATTAAGATCCATGTGAAAGTGAAACCCAAAACTCCACATCAATGCGTACGAAAGAGGATGAAGACACATACTACCAATGGAAGTGGTGTCGCATAGCGACACACTGTACAACCTAAGGAAAAAGAGTGTTTAAACTCTCACAACCCAAATCCCACAAATTACAAACCCTAAACCAAACGAGTAGAGAACCCAAAACTAATGGAGAAGATTCTCCCAAATTGCTCCCTTACTCACAAATTGACTCTCACCAAATTGCCACACAAAAGAGCCAATCAAAATACACTAACCCTAAGGTCCTATTTATAGTGCATAGGACTTAGGTTACAATAAGAATCCTAATAGGAAGTAAATCCAAATCCTAATCAAATAGGTAATTAACAAAACCTCTCCACCAAGGAAACCAACTAAGAAGTCAAAATCCAAACCCAAATAGGACACCAAAACCAAATAGGTAACACAAACCTAATTCTTTGCATCATCCTAATTTTGAGCCTAAAACCCAACAATCTCCACCTCGGCGAGAAATTAGCAAACTTCCAAATCAAATACAAACTTCAAATTTGGGATACCAAAATACAAATGCAAACGTGCACCAAATTCCTTCGAAGCTAATCTCCACCTAGACTCAAAAAATCCAAAAGTCTTCAAACTTGAAATTTCCTCCAAAGCCTTCTCCAACAAATTCCATTACGGAAACTAACAAATACGAAACAAAATCCAAGCAAAAGCTTGAACATACGAACAAAAAAGTGCGAATTGCACTCCACCCAAAGAGCTTGAGTACCAAGCTCCACCTCCTCACATAACCTTTAGAGGAGTTCAGAACAATGATCTTCTGCAATGTTTGCATCAACACTAGCAAAAGACTTATCAAACGGCTTCTTTTTTTGCCCTTGAGTTTAGGGCAATCTACTTTCCAATGACCTTCCTTATAACAATAGCTACAAGTGTTCTTTCCAAGTTTGCCCCTTTCGTTATTCCTTCCTTGAACTACCAAAGCTCCATCTTGTGTGTCAGACACTTTATTCTTTAGCTCTTTAGAATTCAAAGTGGCTTTAACATCTTCCAAGCTAAGACTTTCTCTACCAAATAGCATGGTATCGACAAAGTGTTCATATGAAGGAGATAAAGAACACAACAAAGTTATTGCATAATCCTCATCACTAATTTGGTTGTCCACACTTTTCAAATCCATCATAAGTTTATTGAATTCATCAACATGCCTATGAATTGACGTACCTTCATCCATACGAAGAGTATGCAAACTTTTCTTCAAATACAACCGTTTAGCAAGGGATTTGGTCATATACAAGCTCTCCAATTTTAGCCATAACTCCGGTGCAGATTTGATGCTACCAACTTCTCGCAAGACTTCATTCGATAAAGTTAGCAGAATTGCTCCAAGTGCCCGCTCCATAACGTCTTCTTTTTCTTCATCAGTCCACGAATTCGGCAAAGCCTTCACACCCTTTAATGTTTTCAAAAGCCCTTGTTGAACTAACAAAGCACGCATCTTCAATTGCCAAATACCAAAGTCGTTGCCGTCGAACTTTTCAATATCAACTTTCACCGACGACACAGAAGGCTTCATAGTGACTGCCAAGCAAAGCCCAAGCCGAAACCTGGGCTCTGATACCACTTGTTGTACTTTTATGCGCAAACGGAAGCGAATTATAACAAAGTACCAAATATCAATGTCGTATGCGAAAGCTAAAACAAACAATCTCAAACTAACACAAGAGATTTACGTGGTTCGGCGTAAAGCCTACGTCCACGTGCAAAGCACTGCGAGGAATTTCACTAAACAAACGGAGATTACAAAAGAGTGTTTAAACTCTCACAACCCAAATCCCACAAATTACAAACCCTAAACCAAACGAGTAGAGAACCCAAAACTAATGGAGAAGATTCTCCCAAATTGCTCTCTTACTCACAAATTGACTTTCACCAAATTGCCACAAAAGAGCCAATCAAAATACACTAACCCTAAGGTCCTATTTATAGTGCATAGGACTTAGGTTACAATAAGAATCCTAATAGGAAGTAAATCCAAATCCTAATCAAATAGGTAATTAACAAAACCTCTCCACCAAGGAAACCAACTAAGAAGTCAAAATCCAAACCCAAATAGGACACCAAAACCAAATAGGTAACACAAACCTAATTCTTTGCATCATCCTAATTTTGAGCCTAAAGCCCAACAACTTTTAGTTTTAATTACAGATTGTCGTATGATGGAAGAACAATCTTCCCAGGGACGATCTCGAACTGTTAGCGATGATCTTCAAGTGTGGGAGCATAGCAGTAGAGAGGGAGGGTCGGGACGACGTCCTTGACAAAAGATTTCCTCTGAGATTGAACGGGTTGCAATTTTGCTCCTCTCTCGCGAAGCAGGAAGGAAGGATGAGCGTGAAGCCTGTTAGCGTGTTTTGATTTTGTTTAGGTGTAATAGGTTCATATAAACTCATAAGGTTTTTTACCGTTAGATTAATCCTATGACTCATACAAAAGAGATCCTCACAGGTCTTTAGAAAAAAGACCTTAGGAGAGCATTGCTGACTGGATAATAGTACATGAGAAGCACATGGATTGTGTCATATTCACAGGAATTTAAAAGTAATACCTCAGATGGATAGTACTTCGTAGACAGAGTCCGGGTACTCTCCAGCCCCCAGACAGCATACGGGATATTAGTTTCATGCCATATAAGTTCACGTTCACTACCGAATTCATTGAACTTTTCACGTTCAGAAAGATACAACCACATATCCTGAAGAAAATACATAAATCAGAATAAATTTAACTCTAATAATAAGAAAGGAAACAATAGTACTAAAAGCAAAATCAGACGAACTCTAGAAAAAAGTAACACTCAGCACCAGTGTTGACTTAACCCTTTTAACCGTGAATACCAATACAAAGATATAAACCAGAAATGATATTTTTTTCCATAACAATCCTAATGCATGTGTTCATTTCCTTGACACATAACAATTATCAGTTTCGAGAAAAAGGCTCCTTATTCACAAGGAATTCTTGTTTTAAACCGTACATGCTAAACCGCAGCGCGACAAAGTAGCACTTCAACATCCATATTCCAATCCATACATTATATTTATGTATATATAAACTAGTAACTGTTATAAATGTTCTCAGACAACAGGCAAGTAATAAACATTAACTTCAATTTGTAAATTTCTTGAGGAAACAAAGGCCGGAACTTGAAATTGATGGGTGAAAACAAAAGAGATGGACAGAGATACAGACCAAGGGTTCAGCCTTCTGGAAGAGATTGGAGCTGCGCTGAGAGGGGTCAAAAGGAGCCTTCTTCGGAGAAAAGAATTTGGAAGCGAAGTACCAAAACATAGCCATCCGTATGATTCCAGTGATACTCTGACCAAACCACCCTCCTCTTCCTTGCTGCTGTCCGCCTTGGACTTGCCCTTCCGCTGCCGCTGCCACTAGCGGCGCCATCTTCTTCTTCTCCTTCTCCTCCTCCTCGGCTGGAGGAACTGCTGCTCTGTGGCTTTGCCTCCGCTGAGATTTAGGTGTCAGAGACGAGAGAGAGGGGTGGTGAGATCGAAGCGGAGGCGTGAGGGAGTAAGGAGTGTGAGAGAGAGATATTTGGAGTGGTGTGTTATTCGATGAGATCGAATTAGGATGGCAGTTCGGTTTGAGAACGAAAATTCTATATCTATCCGATCATAAAAATTAACCATATTCATAATCGTCAATTAACCATCGACTATTATCCATAACCATTCCCACTGGGTAACGGATTTCCTATCGGTTAACGGTTATACCCATCTTTGTCAATACAAAAAATATATTCGTTCAATTGACGCATGATAATTTAGTAAATATTAATTTCGTCATTAAATATTTGATGTATAAAATGATTTAATGAATGGATTTTGTGAAGCATAAAAATTAAAGCTAAACATTGATAATGTTGGCTGATCTTTGATATCTCCCATAAGTACTATTGGTCTAGATTCTCATAGATTATGATTCATATCAAAACTTTTTAACTTGCCCACAAAATGCAACTCACACAGTGTAACTTTCATATTCTCAAGGTAATGGATTCAGTGAATAATATAATACAATTATATTATATATAATTATATATAATTGTATTATATATAATTCGGTTCGGATTCGGGGATGGATACGGATTGGGGACCCCTATAACCATATCCAAAACCATAACCGAATATTATTCATGGTTTTTCCCCATATCCAAAATATACCCGAATTTTCATACCCAAATCCAATCAATTCGGGCAGTTATCCACGGTTATCAGTTTTAACGGTTAGAATTGTCATCCCTAAATCGAATCTCTAATTCCCCTACCCTTTTGCCGCCGACCCCAAATGGGGGCATAAAAACCGGTTAACAACTAAATCGAACCAGGTATAAAAATTCACCAAAACCTTCAGTTGGAAATTGAAGAGATTTTAATGGATTTATAAATCTATGAATTTTTATAGAGTTTAATTGATTTGTAGAGATTAAAATTTTGATTCAATTCCCTCGAAATCTCATGGAGGGAGGAGAGATTTGTGAATGCTTAAAATATACTATAAAATATTTCCAATTCCCTCCAATTCCTCAACTCTTTGAAATTCTTTAAAATAAAATTCTAATTTAATACACCTGGAATGTTATAAACTTCTTTAAAATCATAATTGAATACACCGAGATTTCTAAGGATTTTAATAAACTATCTTAAAATCCTGATCGAATACACATTGAATTTCAGAGAATCACTTAAAATCCTAATTGAATACCCTTAGATTAATTAAAAGAATTAAAATCCCTCAAAATCTAATTTGAAAATCAGACTGAACCGTCTTTAAATCGATTTCAGTTTGGTTTTAGTTTTGATTTTGGTTTCTAAGAAACCGGTTCAAACTGAACCGAACCGTGATAATATTTAATATGATTTATTACATTTTATACCCAACTTTAATTACCCTTTGTTTTTCCAAGTCCAAGTTCATCCTGTTCTTCTTAAGCTCAAATCATTTCCATTAGACTCATCTCATTAAACAAAAAGCTCAATCCAAATATCCATATAACTATAAACAAAAAAGACTTATAGAAACAATAGAGTCTTACACAAAAGCCTTACAGATTCAACAGTCATGAGCTAAGAAACGGTCATATGTGTCCCCTCGAGTCAACAATGTGAGCTGAGAATCACAAAAGCCTTACAGATTCAAAAAGAAGGTTGTTTCTCTTCATCTTTTCAATCATTTTTGGTCAGGTTTGGAGCCGACGTGAATCGAACTACACAATATAAGAAATAAATTTGAGCATAACCGCACTAAACCGAATCATTGTTATTTTTTGAATCTGATTTGAGATGAAACCTTGCTGAATCGAATCGTGCCCACCACTACCTAAAAGCATACACCACACACCAAAATGATCTTTATTCCCAAACATAAAACATATAAAAAAGAAGAAGCATTTTTAGTCTGTATATCCAACAAGTGTTTCACGAGATTCAAATTTAACACATCTTACTTATAAATGAATAGAACGGAGAATTAGATGGAGACCTCAACCATAGAATACAAGCTGGATGGATGAAGTGGAAGAGTGCATCTGGCGTGTTGTGTGACCGTCGTATGCCATTGAAGCTCAAGGGAAAATTTTATAGGGCGGAAATAAGGCCAACGATGCTGTATGGCACAAAATGTTGGGCGGTGAAACATCAACACGTATATAAAATGGGTGTAGCGGAGATGAGGATGCTTCGTTGGATGTGTGGGCACACGAGAAAGGATAAGATTAAGAATGAGGATATCCGAGGTAAAGTAGGAGTAGCCGAAATTGAAGGAAAGATGAGAGAAAATCGGTTACGGTGGTTTGGACATGTGCAAAGAAGGCCCACTGACGCTCTGGTTAGAAGATGCGACCACGGGACAGAGGTCCAGGGTCGAATGGGTAGAGGCAGACCTTGGAAAACGTTGGAAGAGACTCTAAGAAAAGACTTAGAGTACTTGTATCTAACAGAGGACATGACACATGATCGAGCGCAATGGCGTTCTATGATTCATATAGCCGACCCCACTTAGTGGGAAAAGGCTTTGTTGTTGTTGTTGTTACTTATAAATGAATAGGAATGCCACTGAAGTTTACTGTTAAGTGGCAGTCTTAAACCTATAATGAAAAGTGTTTTTTAATTATTCTTTTATAACGATATTTTTCATTAAGTTATAAAGAAATTTGGGCTATTCCACATTATAAGTTTGTCATAGTAATGTTGTATCAAGCTCATCACCCATGAATGTCTAACCTAAGAGCTCTCACTTACAAGTTCAAAAGATTTCCACAAGACCATAATACTAGTAACACCATTAACAAAACTTTCGCGTGTTATTGTGAAATCCCGTTCCTGGATTTCACTATTGCAAGCTACGTATTTGGATTAAGGAGATTTTATATTAATTTAGTTGAATGTAGATTTTAATTAAACTAGTTACGAAGTTTGAAGTTTGGAAATTAATTATTTAAAATCCATAGGTATTTCGAGGTCACAATTTATATTGTCGAATAGAGCTCACTCTCACAAACACATAGGTGCAAACGAAAGGCAATTTAGAGTTATAACGCAGGAGATATTAACGTTTAAAGTCAAGGAAAAAATGGTCAATTGATCATTTTCTAGAAGGCTCCAGATTTTTGGAGCAAAATCTGGGAAGCCACATGTGTGGCCAAGATTGAAGGAAAGAAGTGAAGTGGACGAATGTGATGGAAGGAAGAGGAGAGAAAGGAGGGATAGGTGATGCCCAATGGGGAAAGAGAGGAGAGGGACTAAGCAATCAGAAACAAGAGAAAGGGAGGGAAAATGAGGGAAAAGGAAAAACAAGGGAAAGGAATCGGTGCCTACTGGCCCGACCAGGCTGAGATGCAAGTATTCCCAATGCCATTCACAGCGTTTCACGGACAAACCAACACATGGGAAACATTATACTACCCTCCCCCTTCCTTTTCCACCTAAAATCATAATGAATTTGGTTTTATTTTGGGGGAAAATTCCCCAATGGGAACTGTGGGTGCCTCAAAGATCCTTGGTTGAGATCCACTCAATCTGAAAGGATTTCATTCAATTACCACCACCATTAGACTTCTCTTGAGGCCTGGAACAAAGCCTAAACAACTATAGGGGCGGCGGAGCATAGGAGGTGACAGATTGAAGCCACCAACTTCTAGGGTTTTCGACGAGTTCGAGGGAAATTGGAGCTTTTTCTGGCCAAATTGGACTTGGCCACATGTATAAAATTTGTTCTACTCATTGAGATCTTAATTTTTGTAAAATTTGGTAATTTTTTAAAATAGTTGAATTTTTCGGCGAGTCGGGGCAGCTGGCCGCAGCGTGCGGTGATGCGTGCGCCGAGACCCCACCTAACCATCCGAGGCTAATTTTGATGCCTCGATTCCATATTTGACATCTGATTAACAAAATTTTGTCGTTTGAGCATATTTTCGTTAAGGTCCGCCACTTGGACATTATATGAATCAACGATCTGACCGTTGGATCGTCACCAAAATTTAATATGTTATTGTACGTATATTTGAGGATCATAGAAACTTACGGATCAGGAATTCGATGGATGGATCTTCCCAAATTGGATTTCTAAGTTCGTAAAATAAAACGTTAACCGCTACTTGAATTTGTGATGGGCGGAGATCCGACAGTTCGATTGTAATGAAATTTTAGTATGGTGTTCTAGAAGCATAATGTGGACTTTGAGAAGTTACAAATCGGAAATCCGATAGGTGGATCTTCCAGTTTAAATTTCTAGGGTTGTGGACCCTACTCTCGACTTTGATCGACAATTGGCTTTTTAGTCAACTAGCCCGAGTTCTTCTAGCGTGTCGTTGATCTTAGAGTGTTGTGGAGATTTCATGGAGCTTATTGGGGCTCAGCATGATGATGTGTCTTCCTCGATTGGCATTCACCTCGATTTACGTACTAGTGACTATAATATATGTGATCGTTATTGAATTGTTATTTTTATACTTAGCCATCGTTCTATGTTTCGTAATTGTGATTTGACGTACATATTTGAGATGTGGGTTGTTTTGCATGATTGATATGATGTGATTATGGGGTTTGTTGCTTCGAGACTTGTTTCACAAATCGATTTAATATTTCATTTTTCGTTTTGTTGAGCAGTTCAAAATTGTGTACCTTGTGCTTTGCTTTATTTCTTGTTTCGTTGAGTACTTGTTTCATGTCTTGTTCTTAGAGCGTTGTTATATTTCTTGGCCTTCCGCTCGGTTCCATTGAGTGATCTGGAACTGGGTATCCACTGGGGTTTCATTGAGTGGTCCGGTTCCTTGCTCCGTTCTAGATTCCGTTGAGAGATCTAGAATCCCTTGTGTTCCGTGATTCCATTGAGTGGTCTGAAATAGTATCCAGCCTGGATTTCATTTAGTGGTTTGATATGCATTGTACTCTGTGATTTCGTTGAGTGGTCGGAAATCGTATCCACTCGGATTCCGTTGAGAGGTCTGGAATCCCTTCTACTCCACGATTCCATTGAGTGGTCAGGAATCGTATCCTGGTTTGGACTTCATTGAGTGGTCCGGAATCCCACTTGGTGTTTTGGTTCCGTTGAGTGGTCTGTGTGATGAATGTTCAAGAGTAGTGAACGACGAACTACGAATGGCTTGATCCCTATTTAGGGTACGTAGACAGTCTAACAACAAGGTTGGATGTAGCCATAAAGTATAATAAAAATTACTATGCGATTCAATTCTTGAGTTGTTATTTGCACATATCCCGGAGGCGGGGTATGTTAGATGTACAAGTATTTGGTGACGTCAAGTGTCGATCCTAGACGTCTGTTAGGATCGAGGCGTGACAATTATGTTACTATTGATCCTAAAAATTACAAAGCCTACATGGCGCACATGCTGAGTAACTATGAGCTAACTACGTCATTCTTACAAATGCGGGCGTACAAACTAGCGATTGAGCTCGGTTGGGTAAGTAGAATAGATGTGGTGGAATGCACTAATAACTTCTATACTTGAGCGACTACGGCTGAAGAAGGAACACGTCTCAACCTTAGGTTCTAGAACCTGAAGACAAGGTAGCCTAATTCAGTGTGAAGTCAGTGTTTTATGCACCAGGTTCGGCTGCCTCGACTATATTTGTGAGAATGTAAGTGCATCGAATTGGTATCAGGTTGTAAAAGAAAAGGTACTCAAAGGAGATAAGTGTCTTGATAGTGAATATGTTCAACTGTTTGAACACCGAATTGCGAAGTGCACCTGAGAGCAACCTAGAACAGCTCACTTCACTACGAAACTACTAAACTGACCTTTTTGGGCGAAAGAATTGAGAACTCTTCGTCTGCCAAGACTTGGATAGATAACCAACCAACCAGAAACAGTGATCTTTACTTGTTCAAACTGAAGGTGCTCCTATGTTGCTTGGTTGTATGGCTTCAGTGGTTTTTACTTATCTAAACTGAAAATGTCACTGGTTGTCAACACAATGTTGTTTACTGAACCAAACTGAAGATGTGTTGGTGGGAGAATTAGGATAATTGGTATTTTGTTCTCAGGGGTTTAAGAAGGGTTTCGCTTAAAGCGAGAATTTTCGTGTAGAGCGTTTGAGTTATTTGTTAAGTTTGACAGGGCGTCCATGCTGTAGAATCTCTTCTATTTATAGGGATGAACTTCATGGTAAGCAGGTCTGCCGAGGAAGAGTCCCGATAGGACTGTGCCTACTTGCCATTTACCGGGATATTCTCTCTTTATCCCTTGAATCCCTTCCTTAGCCAAAACTCAAATTTATCTAGTCTCATCATCTTTGATTCGAACTAGATTCTAAACCTAGTTTCTTTATGCACTTGATTAATCCTTATCTGGTCAAGAATGAATTATGATTAGTTGAATAATTTGCATTTCATCAGAACCCATCTTGATCCTTGGCAATTTTACTTCACATAGGACTCATCAGAGCCACACTTGAGCTTAATCCTTTCACAGTCTTACTCCCTTAGAGGCTCGGTTGAATTAGTACTCTTTTGGGCTGAAAGCCCATTGGCTTGAGGAATCATTACTGGACCGAGAGTTATAGCTTTTCAACTCAGATTACTTATTCTCAACCTAAGATGTGTCCCTTCTTCAGCCGTAGTCACTTTAGACATCTGGCATGAGGGTTCCAAACATTGCTTCCTAGCTTCTGAAATTTTCAGCTTTAGACATTTGACCTGAGGGTTTTGAAGAGAAGCGAATATCCTCAATTCCAGTTTACACGCCAATTTTGCTGCGATTGACACAATCCTCCTTATTTATGCCACATGTCGAATTCTCACAATGACTCTTCGAATTCAGTCGTCCACATGCCACTCTACATATAGATTAACCATCAAAATGTCTCCTCCTATTAACTGCCAATTCTCAAATTGGATTCGGTAGCTTGAAAATTGGCTCACGATGTTTTGAATTTCCCATCTATAATGATTAAGAAACACACCTTAATATTTTTTTTGTTTTCCTTTAAAACTCAAAAAAACTGCATTTATTTTAAACCCACCCATGTAAAACCAAGATTTCTCCTCCTTCTTTAGAGCCCCAAAACCTTCACAACTCTAAATTTTAAGAAATCCTTAGTTTCCTCAATCTACAACTTTTTTCTTTCTCGAGTCACAATGACCCGCGATCAACCCGACTTTGATTTTTGTGAGAATTTTTTTGGCGAACTCAAATCAGCGAAGCACTTCATTGATTGCTTCTTTACAAGTTTCTTAACAACGCAAAAACTTTCACCCAAGTACTAGGCCTACTTTTACTGATGCAATTCCCGATGCAATCATCACATTGATGAGGAAAAATCTCCTCATAACACTTCTTAAAGGTAATGATTGGTCGAAATGAGACTCTGTCAAACCCAAGTTGTTAGGACCCTTTCCTGATTTAACGATATTTAAATACTAAAAGTGTGAAATGAACAAAATTCTCCTAGATGCGAGAATGTTGACTTTCGTTGATCATCATATCATGAGATGTACGAACCATTCTTTTAGTGTATTCTCGGAGTACTCGTCGTTGCGAATGTGTGGGCGTAAGTGGAACCGAAATCGAAGTTACGGTGAAGATTTTATGGAATCACGAATCCAAAAGATATTTTTGTTAAATTACTACCTGTGCACGTTCTTTCTGTCTCCACTTCAAGTTCTTTCTCTCTGTGCACGTTGCACAGAAACGTAGCAGGAACACCACCATTCACCCCAGCTAGTTTCTTGACCACCACCATCATCACTCACTCTCTATGTGAGTTCCATGAACCCAGAAGCGAAGGAAAACTCTCCCAAACTCCTTCTCTCACTTTACTACATGGTGGAATCGAGACTACCATCGACTCTTGCAAGTTCTCAGGTTTTTCCGATTGGGTAAGCCTCGGGATACTTTAAATCCCTTCATTTTTGTCCTTGTGGCTCGATTTTGATATGGGTTATGTGTTTTGAACGACAAAATTGCATAAAAACAACAAGAGGACTCTTCCCCAGATTTTCTGGCGAGGGACGTCGCGATTGCAGACAATTCTTCGGCCATGGCTTGGCCTATAAAGGGTACAATTCTTTTCCTTATTTTCTGAGTTTTCTTTTGATATAAAGTTTGTACATTTTAGTAGAGACTTGAGGTTGAACTGAGCCGGAGTTGTCCAGCCTTCGTTTTCCCAGAATCTAGCGACCCAGACCGGGTCGACCCGACCCAGATCCAAAATTCGGATCTGGCCTCAACCCGTTTACCGGGAACTCGACCCATTTTCAAAATTAGATCCGGAATATTCCTTGCGTTGACTTTTTTTTTACTTTTACGAAATTCCCCGAGAACTCTCCTAAGCTAATTTTGATGCCCTGAGTATGTTTTTGGTATTTGTTTAGTGAAATTCCAAAGTCTTAATGTAGTTTCATAGTTGACCACCTAGTTAACCGCTTCTTGAAATTGGATTGGCAGAGATCCGACCGTCGGATCGTGACGAGATTTTAGTATGTTGTTTTAGAAGCATAATAAGGATCTTAGAAAGTTACGGATCAGAAGTTCAATATACGGATCTTCCGGGTCAAGTTTCGTAGGGTTGTTGACCCTACCGTTGACTTTTGATTAACGGTTGACTTTTGGTCAACGCATTCTGAATCCATCTAGATTGTCCTGGAGGACGTGTACAACGTAAAATTACGTGTTTAATCACTAAAATCCTAAAACGTAACTTGTGAATTGCTTAGGCGACGATTGTTTGTGAACTCATCGATCTTTGTGCTAGGGAGTCATAGAGCGGACTCTAGATGAAACACATATGAAGAACTTTCAGAGCCTGCATGGTGGGTTATGACCTGACTACATGACTGTGAGTGGACATTTTCTCAAATTGCATGATTTTATAAAATTTTAGGCTTGCATTCATGACAAGCATGATTTCATGATTTTACGTTTATGAAATATTTATAATTTATTGAATTTACATTTCATGAAATATTCATGATTGATTGAATTTACATTTTTATCAAAATGTTGTGAACATGATTTATGATTATGCTTTGAGTTATAAAGTTTCTATGACTTGTGATATGATGTTTCGAGCTTTTGAGCTCTGATGCTAAGGTATGAAAGAATATGTTGATGTTTTATGTGATTACGTAGTGGCTATCATACAACACATAAATATCAGATGAGTATGTATCTGTCTATGGCCATATGACTCAGTTGACGAATATTGAGATATTTTATGATATACACCTAGCTTCACTAGCGCAATCCAGTGTTGTACAGCTTCATCTTCGGGTGATGGGGCTTACTATATTTTTTCACTGGCGTAACCCAGTTTCATATAGCGTCACCTTCGGGTGATGGATTTATCTTTGGGAAACTATGAGATGTGATATGTATCTCTTCACCGACGTAACCTAGTGTCGTACAGCTTCACCTTCGAGTGATGTGACCTACCATATTTTTTCACTGGCGTAGCCCAGTGTCATACAACTTCACCTTCAGGTGATGGATTGGTTAGTTTCGGTGTGATATGGTTTTCTTCACTAGTATAAATCAGTGTCATACAGCTCCACCTTCGAGTGATGAGACCTACCATATTTCTTCATTAGTGTAACCCAGTGTCGTACAGCTTCACCTTAGGGTGATGGATTGTTGGAAATGTGCCCTAAAACCAATCATATGATGATACTTTACGGACATTTCACATGTTAAACTAATCTAGTTTAATATAAAGGGCAAAGATTATTGTTTCAAGCTGTCTCATATAAATGTTATGTGCTTAAACGATAAGTCCAAGGAATATGCTATTGGGAGAATGTGATCTAAAGAAGTTAGATTCATGGGACCATTCTCTTTCGTATACATATCCTAAACGTTCCTGATCATAGGATTGCCAATTGGGCATTGACACTCCGTTAAGATCAGTACGTGCTATGTCTTCTCTTAGGGAGAATGACTGGTCTCGAGTCATTGGTGTGACTGACGCCAAGACAAGCATGTAGGTGCTCGATAGAAAATGAGTCCACTGAACGCGATCAACGAGGAGTTCTCATATTCATGTCATATGAGAACTCATGGTTGGGATAATGCAAAGTAGTCCTTTGACCTGAGGCATCACAGTTGTCTTGTGGTTAGGTCCTTGATCTTTGACTATGTCAAAGTCACTCCGTTGAAGGGCGTCCACGACATAGTTGGGGTTAAGCCACTTAGCCATGGAGGCAAGTGAATGCGCAACAAGGGATCTCTAACCTTCAAATCGTTTGAGGGAGAATACTCTATGATATGATTAAGATTCTCTGGCCAGAGTATGAATGAGATTTAGGAAGTCGTTCCAAATCACATTCAAGGTAATCATATAAGTAAATGAATCACATTGGATAGTAGATATGAATAAACTATCAAACCAAACAATGTGGTCAAGAGTATTGTATTAGAGAAAACTGAATAGGTTCTCCACCTCTTCTGATTAGCTTGGGTAGCCATGATACACTGCTAGGTGTCACTCATGGTTTGTGGAAGCCCTAAAGATGTATAATCATTTAAGGGAGAATTGAAAGTATGTTTCAATTCACAATCGATCTTTAAGAGTAACAATCGCCCATTGCCTCGCTAAAAGGAACCTAATGGATCGAACACCGTGTAAGGTAATGATTGAAGGATATAATGAAGATGAGTAAGGACAATTAAATAGTTTAATTGTATGTGGCAAGGATTAATTAAAAGTTAATTAATCTAGAACGAAAGGTTCGTTTTAGGCCTTAAGTTAGTTTTGGGTTTCGGGACACAAAAGGGTTTTGGTCCACAAGGCACATAAGGTTTAAGTTGTGTGACAACTAAAACAAAATGGGCAATTAAACCACTAACAATAGGGAGGCCGGCCATGATTAGAGAGGGAGTGGGTTTTGGACTTATTACAAGTTTGCCACTCCAATGAAGGGAGGTATAAATATGACTTTATAGCTTTTTCTTCATTAGGCTTTTCTTTGAGGAAAGATGAGAGTTTTTGGCTCTCTCTTTCTCTCTAGGAAGGCCGGCCACCATGGGGGAGTTTACTAGCATCTAACTCCTCCATGGCCACTCATCTTCTTCCTCAACCATCCTTGGTGTCGAAACTTAGAGGTCTCCAACTTTGGTGACTTTTGGAGAAACATATTCTTCCATCCACATCCAAGAAGGCATGGATCCAAGAAGCAAAGTTCTTCCACCTTCATCCATGGAGCCAAGGAGCAAGGTGACAAAGGAAGAAGGCCCTCACATGGGTGATTAACCTTTGCTAAGCAAAGAGGTACTTCAAAGGTATAAAGAAATCTCAACTCTTTCTCTTAGATCTTGAGTTGAGTCTTGGTTCACCATTTCTACTAGGCTTTGAATTTCATGGGTAATGTTTTGTTTTGAGTGCATACAAGCATGATTCCGCCTTTAATTGTTAATTGCATGCCATAGATGTTGCTCAAATGAACATGTTTTTCACAAATTTTCCTTCAAGTGGTATCAGAGCCTAGGTCTAGTAGTTGGTGAATCCTTTTGGGTTTTGTAGTTCATAGTCTTTGATTTAAATGTTGTAATTGTTACAAGCTTTATTCTTGCTTCTTTGAATGTAAATTTTGCTAGAAAATTTGCCATCTCAAATGTTGTAGATGTAGTTCATATGAGCATGAATTTTGGAGCTAAAATTTGGTGCCATGTTTTTTGGGAAATTCGGCCAAATCCAAAGGGTGGATTTTTGGGTTCATGTTTGTCTTGTTAAAAATGTTTTAAAGTGACATTAGGAACCCCTAAGTACCCTAGTATGGTAATATGTTATTTCCCTTAAGTTTGAGAGTTTTTGGGATGTCTTTGGGTGAAAAATGTTCATGGAGCTTTTATGGGTTTTCATGAATGTTCTTCATTGTTCTTGTTATGTTCTTGGCAAGAACAAAAAAGGTTGGGTATTTTGATTAAAAAGTTTTTGGTTGTTTACATAAAGTTTTGTTTATGAAAAGATGGTATGATTTTAATCATCACAAGGTATGGACTTTTCTTACACATCCATACCAATCATCTTTTCAAACCATACCTATTTTCTTACAACACTTTACTTTCCCATGATTCATGGAACCATGTTTCATGGAAATTGACTTTTTCAAACCAACCCATCACCTTTCACTTTGTTGAAAAATTCAAAAAATTTTGACACCATCTCTCACACATCACATGGCCGGCCACTCCCTCAATGGGAGTACTTTTGGGGCTTTTATGCAATTACATAAAGTTTTGATACTTTTGTGTATTTGCACTTTGACCCGAAAGTTTACGTTTTTACGTAAAGGCCCAAAAACACTAAAGGACAAATTGTTTTGCTCCTTTAATGAAGTTTTTATATTTGTTGAAATTTTTGGGTTCTAGTTGTAATTACATGAAGTAGTGGACTTTTGTGTTTTTACAAAGTGACCTCAAAAGTTTGTGTTTTGCAATATAGCCCAATGGTTGAGGTTATTGCTTTTTGGCCCAAATTAGGTTGAGAACAAAATGGTTTTGTCTCTTTAAATGAGAATTGGATTTTCATTTCATTTAGCTCCTATTAAATCAATTCTATGGATACAAAAACCAAATGACAATGTTGCATTCAAGTTTAATTAGTTAAAGCGTTAATTAATTAAAGAAAGGGTGATTATGAACCTAAGCCTACGATAATTGAGCTATGTGAAAGGCCGTCTCAAATTTGTTTGAACCATGGGAATGTGTAGATTAGATTTTGGTTGTAATTTGATATGATCAAATGTTGTAAAAGAGCATAAGCTCTTCTTTACTTTAAAGTACTCCTTTTATTGTTTTATTTGATATGCATGAAATTGGAGTAGAGGGTCCAACGCCCAATAAGAAAACACGCCTTAATGTGATTAAACGCGTAACTAAAATCAATCACCATCCCTAGACCGAGATCCAACACTAGGCTCGTGTTGGATCCAATCAAAGGTTCATAGTCATCCTAAGGCCCTAAGGCAACTATATAGTCCATCAATGAATGCAAAACTTATGTAGTAGTAACATATACTCTTGCTTTAAAAACCGTTTTACAAGCATAGTGGGAGTATTATATACTACTAAATCAATCACATGGACCAATAGTTGTAATAGGACCAAATAGTTTTAATGTGATTAAAATGCATGCTTATATGTGATGAGACCTAAAACCCTCAACCAAACCATTATTAAGTTGACAAGCGTGAGAGTGCTTTGAACACTCTTTCGTGGCCTTCCACCGTGGTAGGCTTCAATCGTTTGTGACTCGTACACCGACTTCACCCTATCATGGGGGAGTACAAAGTGCGTGCTTACACTCAAGAGGAGTTCTATAAGCATACATGATGTTGTGAAGGTAGGCAACGAGAATGATCAACATCATATCATTGTGAGGTTGTTCTTGAACCCCTACCCGAACTTGCATGGTGGGAATGACTTAACTAAGTGCAATGGAGCCAACATCATATCATTGTGAGGCTTTATTCTCTAGAGGCCAAATAAGATGGGTACTTGCAAGAGATGCAAATGAGTAAGCGTACTCTCTCATTATTATTGATGCTAGCCAACATCATATCATTGTGAGGTGGGCTTGGTAATAGTGAGCCTCCCATACCCTACTAAGAGTTTCCTCCAAAACTCTCGAATTCCGATGAGGGATATGGAATTTGCCAAAATAGTGGGTGGTGCTATTTGATTTAAAGACCCAGATCAAATGGCTTAAAATCAATCAATTTATATTCGTTATGTATTTATTTACCGATATATTTGCAAACGCTATCCAATACTTGACAAAGAAAAGCCAAAGGCTTTAGTTTCCGGACTTGGTACCGCAATCCCATAGAATGTCTTGAATGGATTGTATTTGTACCAAACTAGTCTCATCCTCGCAATCTTTCTATTGATAATGTATCATTGGAAGAATATGTTAGAAAAGTCTATCATAAAGAGGACAACACTATTAGTGTCATAATTCTTCAATTAGAAATTGTTGTATGAAGAAATAAGAGTTGCTTTGAACAACCCTTAGTTAACGCAAACACTAGTGATTGTTTCTTTGTTACATGAACAAAGAACTTGAGAAGTAAGCACAAGGGCATGGACACTTTATGTGCCATGAAATTTCACTTACAAATTGTTGTATGAAGAAATGAGAGTTGCCTTGAACAACTCTTAATAGTTTGTATTTATGTTTAGAACATAATGGTTGGTTGACAAAAATAGTCCATCAACATGGACTTATGATGATTTTGAATCATTGAGTGTTGAAGTGTTAAACCACTTCTAGAGATGGAAACTAGGCAAGGACTTCACTTTTGTGTCCCTATCCAAATGGTTCACTAAGTTTATTGTAAACTATATAGTGAACAATAGCCGCACGCTCTCCAAATCGTTTGATGTGTATAACACGATTGAAATAAGTTTCAAGAGAGATAGTGGGAGTTTAGGGACCGTGACTATTGTAGTCAATTGAGAAGTCAAATGAAGAAGGCTAAAAACTCCAAGGGAACAAACTTTCTTTATGAAAGGATGGACATTGGAAGGGGTATTTGCAAGAAATGTCTTGCAAGTGTCAAGAACACACTTTTCGAAGATGTTGTAAAATGTTCTTGAATAAGTTCAAAATAGTTGGTTCTTCTACTTGAATGTTTGATTCTGTATTAGTAACTATGTTTTACAATCGTTGTAAAAGTGTTGCTAACGAGAAGTAGAAGATTAATAAGAGAAGAGAAAGTACTTCACATTCGGAACGTGAATCAAATATTGATCTCTGCGAAAGCAGATAGTACTTACTTCCTCATATGAACTACCAAAGAAATTGGAAAAACAAAGATTGTCTTTGCATTCCAATTTTAATAAGGAACTTAATTCCATCACTATAATGTTAGGAGATGGATGAATGTTTTGTTTGACAAAACAATTGTTCTTTATGAATGATTGGATTATTGTAATCTGATTGATTGTCTCTATAGTAGAGATAATGTGGTAGTGTTAACTATTTAGAATATAACGATGCTTAAAACCCAAAAAGGTTGCAAGGTAGTGACTAATCCCACTGAGTTGTGACACCTCCAAAACATAAATTACGAGTTGGTCATATATGGATGCTTTGGATTGTTAGATCCGGATCCGATGCATTCTTGTTAAAATTGTATAGAGGCGAAATGTTCGAATCTTTATTCTTTTGGAAAGAAGAAAGGATCACAAAGTTATTGAGGTTAATTCACTTACATGTTAGTGGCACATGTCCACAACATAATACTACTCATGTTGTATGACATTCACCGAAGATCGCTCTCGGTTGGACTATTGTTTATTTTGAATAAATACAAGTTCGAATACTTTGCAAAAGGTTTCAAAGAATTCAAGAATGTAAGTTGAAGAGTAAGACGTCTGAAGTATTTACTCCTTAGATTTGATCCAAGGAAAACTAACACTTTAGATGAGTTTCCTTGAAAGAAATCAAGGAATGTAGCATCATAAGATAATGTATTTCTCCATTGGGAGAAGAACGAACTCGAATAAGATTTAGTTCGTTGGATGTTATCAATTACCCATATATAGGATATATATTTCTAAGTCAATATGATTGTCAAATAGAAGATCTTCCAAAACGTTTCATAACTCCATATGATGTAGTTGGAAAGAAAGACAAGTCTTAAGCGTGTTAAGACTTGAGGTTATGTGCTAATTAGCAATATTTGTTTTAGAACAATCTTGTGGGATATCCTGAAAATTAACTTTTGGATATCAATTCTATGAACCAACTAACAAATGTTGTTTGTTGGGTAGTTCATTGTAATCCTACACTAGGATTTGCCTAACATAGAGCAAATGAAAGAAAGATAGAATTCAAAGTATGGGTTCTTTGAGAGACAAGATGATAATCAACAAATATGACAACCTAGTTCCTACACCACTAGCTACAAGGTAGTCGAGAAGGATTTATAAACCGTCTTAGTTGAATGGTTTGAACTTTATGACTATGTCATGGAGTTACACCTCTTAATTCGAAAGAAATAAGAATGAAAATCCTTATGACTACATTGAGTGTATATGTGACATATACTCAAGGAAATGGTATAATACCATTTGACCCGAAATAATGAAACCTTCATGGCTAATTGGTAGCTTAAGGTGACTACAATCAACAAGATTGGTTGACTTGGAAGAAATCATCCTTGATGTAGTCTTGGTTTCTATTAATTCGAAGATTGCTAGGTACAACTAAATAGTGATTCAATGTTTAGACGTAATATGGGTTTCCGAAACCATTATCAAGATAGTCTTGATAATATATGTCTAAAACTAGGAATCACAATACTTGTAAGTTGTAGAGATCCATCCATCATGACCTTAGCAAGCTAGTGGGAGCTATAAGCGTCTTATGAGACAAAGATCAAAATGTTTGATTTCTCATAAAGATGTAAATGAATCTTTTGTTTACTAGGTTTACAAAAGATTAGTGGGAGTTAATCATATTCCTAAATTTGAACATATATTTGATATATTAATTTTGGAAATGAAAGGAATTCTTCTTCGTTAAAGTTATGACTTTAAACGTTCTATAATGATAGAATGTATATGGGAGACATAGTCTATATACATAGGAATGAAATCTATAATGATCGATTTCAAGATATAATTGGATTATATCAAGACCTAATGATAGACATAAGATGCTAGGAAGTTTCTCATATGATGATAAACTTCAATCAGAAGGACAGCTCTAGTGAGACTAGGAAGTTGCTCTTCTCAAAGGGGACGTACCCTTTGACTCCCAAAGAAACATAATGCGTAACTTGAATCCTTTATGCATAAGCATAAAGACAATTTACGTATTTCATATTGTATGAAAAACACTGATATGAGCTGTACCTATAACGGTACAAGTTGATATCAGTGCAAGCCCAGGATCAGAACCATGGCAACTGTTAAGTGAGTCCTTAAGTATTTAAGAAATACTAAAGGATAGATTCCTCAAGAATGAGGAAGAATTAAAGTGACGCAATGGAAGCGTAAATGTATTAGATTATGTATCTAGTATCGTATCCATCATTGGATGTCTCTTCATTGTGAATGAAGAGATAATAGGATATCTCTTTATTATGACTAAAGAGATAATTGGGTGGAAACATTACAAGTAATGACTTTAGTGTGTTCCATCATGAATGCAAAATATATCGCCATATAGAAGTTTACAACAATGTTGTTTGGATGGGAAAGTTCATTTATGAACTCTCTGTTCGGTTCCAACCAGAAAGTGTCTCTAGTGTACAGACACTACAACACTAATGGGGCGATAGCTCAAGCCAGGGAATCAAGGTCTCATCAAGATCCGAACTCAAGTGAGAGACTGAACCACATGATTAAGAATCATGTATAATGGTGACGTCGTTATTCTCAAGGTTGCTTCTATGGATAACATATAGTTATCCATTGTCTAGGCCTACTACTCAGCCATTTTTGAAATGAATTCAGAAGAGGTATCATCACTGATAACCAAGCTGATTGGCTCTAGTGCAAGTGGGAGATTGTTGGAAATGTGCCCTAAAAGCAATCATATGATGATACTTTACGGACATTTCACATGTTAAACTAATCTAGTTTAATATAAAGGGCAAAGATTATTGTTTCAAGCTGTCTCATATAAATGTTATGTGCTTAAACGATAAGTCCAAGGAATATGCTATTGGGAGAATGTGATCTAAAGAAGTTAGATTCATGGGACCATTCTCTTTCGTATACATATCCTAAACGTTCCTGATCATAGGATTGCCAATTGGGCATTGACACTCCGTTAAGATCAGTACGTACTATGTCTTCTCTTAGGGAGAATGACTGGTCTCGAGTCATTGGTGTGACTGACGCCAAGACAAGCATGTAGGTGCTCGATAGAAAATGAGTCCACTGAACGCGATCAACGAGGAGTTCTCATATTCATGTCATATGAGAACTCATGGTTGGGATAATGCAAAGTAGTCCTTTGACCTGAGGCATCACAGTTGTCTTGTGGTTAGGTCTTTGATCTTTGACTATGTCAAAGTCACTCTGTTAAAGGGCGTCCACGACATAGTTGGGGTTAAGCCACTTAGCCATGGAGGCAAGTGAATGCGCAACAAGGGATCTCTAACCTTCAAATCGTTTGAGGGAGAATACTCTATGATATGATTAAGATTCTCTGGCCAGAGTATGAATGAGATTTAGGAAGTCGTTCCAAATCACATTCAAGGTAATCATATAAGTAAATGAATCACATTGGATAGTAGATATGAATAAACTATCAAACCAAACAATGTGGTCAAGAGTATTGTATTAGAGAAAACTGAATAGGTTCTCCACCTCTTCTGATTAGCTTGGGTAGCCATGATACACTGCTAGGTGTCACTCATGGTTTGTGGAAGCCCTAAAGATGTATAATCATTTAAGGGAGAATTGAAAGTATGTTTCAATTCACAATCGATCTTTAAGAGTAACAATCGCCCATTGCCTCGCTAAAAGGAACCTAATGGATCGAACACCGTGTAAGGTAATGATTGAAGGATATAATGAAGATGAGTAAGGACAATTAAATAGTTTAATTGTATGTGGCAAGGATTAATTAAAAGTTAATTAATCTAGAACGAAAGGTTCGTTTTAGGCCTTAAGTTAGTTTTGGGTTTCGGGACACAAAAGGGTTTTGGTCCACAAGGCACATAAGGTTTAAGTTGTGTGACAACTAAAACAAAATGGGCAATTAAACCACTAACAATAGGGAGGCCGGCCATGATTAGAGAGGGAGTGGGTTTTGGACTTATTACAAGTTTGCCACTCCAATGAAGGGAGGTATAAATATGACTTTATAGCTTTTTCTTCATTAGGGTTTTCTTTGAGGAAAGATGAGAGTTTTTGGCTCTCTCTTTCTCTCTAGGAAGGCCGGCCACCATGGGGGAGTTTACTAGCATCTAACTCCTCCATGGCCACTCATCTTCTTCCTCAACCATCCTTGGTGTCGAAACTTAGAGGTCTCCAACTTTGGTGACTTTTGGAGAAACATATTCTTCCATCCACATCCAAGAAGGCATGGATCCAAGAAGCAAAGTTCTTCCACCTTCATCCATGGAGCCAAGGAGCAAGGTGACAAAGGAAGAAGGCCCTCACATGGGTGATTAACCTTTGCTAAGCAAAGAGGTACTTCAAAGGTATAAAGAAATCTCAACTCTTTCTCTTAGATCTTGAGTTGAGTCTTGGTTCACCATTTCTACTAGGCTTTGAATTTCATGGGTAATGTTTTGTTTTGAGTGCATACAAGCATGATTCCGCCTTTAATTGTTAATTGCATGCCATAGATGTTGCTCAAATGAACATGTTTTTCACAAATTTTCCTTCATGGATTGCCTTTGGGTGACTGTGATACCCCTATTTAAGTACATGGTTATTTGATTTACGAACGTTTTACGAATTTTCCGTTGTGTGATTACGATACCATTATTTAAATACATGGTTGTATGATTTACAAATGTTTTTATGGCATGCTACAATTTTCAGAAAAACCTACTACGTAGTATTATATTATGTTTTGAAAATTGGGGATTAATATGTTCTAAAGAAAAATGGTTTTACTTATTATCATTAAAAGCTATGGTCCACTCATCTTTTGTTTTGCGCCCCCTTCAGGACTTAGAAACGACGCGTATAATTCCGGCGTTGAGGCATATACGACGCCATCAACATTTCAACTACCAAGATCATTATGGATCAGGAACTCTTGATAGCTGCCCTTTATTTCTAGTTTCCAACTGCCAATATAATGATTTTGCCTCTTAGCTCTATGGTACCTACAATACTGGACATCATTGCTTTTCTTGGCACTTCTCTGATTGGTTTGTCAATTGAAGCATCACTCTTGATGCACAAACATAGAACCAACCTAAAAACCATCTTCGACAAGAGAGCATTGGAGATTTTACAACTTAAGGACAAGAAAATTGGTCGCAGAAACAGATTGTCAAGCTTGCCTAGAACTTCTTCAACTACAAAACCTCACTTGCCAACTCTGCTGGAAAAGACGGTTGATGAGTCAATTACATATTATATATTTTACCCTATTCTTAGTATGTTTTTGTAATTATTTTGGTAGAATTTTGATACTTTGCTATGTATTTTCAACATAGGACATTCGACTTCTTCTGGAGCAAAACGTGATCAAACAGACAAATTTTAGAGTGATTCAAATTGGAGGATGTTCGTGTGTCTCTTGGCGTGTTTGTATCAAAATTTGGGATTTTTTTTTATCAAACGGTTATTTTCTGGCAATGAAATAAAGAAGCAGTGTACGGTGTTGGAAAGTGACGTTTATGGGCTTAATTTTTGAGTTTTGAAGTCCAAGATGACTTTTGATGGGTTCGTGGCTTTCTGGAGAAGTGTTTAGAATATTCTAAGCTTAAATCTAGCTATTTTGGGCCAGTTTTAGAGTAGATATAGGTCTAAAACGTGGCTGTGCAGATTCTAGCCTAATTTTACTATTCAATTTAGGGTTATGTTTCCTATTTTATTTTAGTTTATTTGGTTTCCTAGTTTGATTGGAAGACCTTTGATTAGAAGGATTTAATTTGGTAGGATAAATAAGCTTGGCTGGCCCTAACTTTGCTTCTTCTTCTTCGTGGGTTATTTGAGAGAGGAAATTGGCCAAGCATAGAGATTTTTCAGACTTTCACATTCAAGGTGTTTTCGATCTTTTATTATTTTCATTACAATTCATGTTGATTTTAGTTATGAATATGCGTAACTAATTTTCTTTTTGCTAGGGTGAGGCCACGAGCCTTAGCTTTTATTTTAATTTGCTTATGATATTATGTGTGGAGCCAAAAATAATCACAAGGCGACACGTGGATCTTTGGATGAAAAAGACAAAGATACCCTTGAGGCATATCGAGATTCCTACGCGCGAGCAGCGGGCAATCATCTTTCAACCAAGTCAAAAGTGCCCAAAATAGGTAACAAATTCAAAATTATTTCATCCATCCTCATTCTATATTCTCCATAAGGTAATTATTCCATAACCTTCAAAACATTCCATAAAAATTGAGTTAATTGGCTAATTAATGGATTTATTACCTAATTAATCAATTAATTGCTAATTAAATCACCCATTTCACACAAAAATACCCCAAAGGGCCTGCCACCTTTTCTCCAAAGAGGACCGGCCAAGCCCTATATATATCACCCCATTTTCTCTAAAAACCTAAGTCCACACTCTTGCAAAACTCCCAAAAACTCTCCAAAAACTTTTCCCTCAAAATTCTAACTTTGACATCGGAGGTTCTTTGGCCAAAGTCCCCCCCCCCCCATTCATCGTGGGCACTTGAGGCTCTTAGCCTTGACCTAAGGTGTTATTTGTTTTGTAGGTGCAATTTTGTCCAAGATCAAGGAGGAAAAAATTTGCATCCACAAATTGATGCTTTCATTGAGAGAAGAGTCACACACTCGTAGAAGACTTTCACATCCAAGGTTTTCTATTTTCTTGTCCATTTGTAGATTTTTCGTACGTTCTTATTATTAGAATTTTTTATTTGCAAGAATTCTTTGATAAAACGTAAAAGAGAAGTACAATGGCTAGAAATTTAGAAAATTCAACAAGTGAAAATTCCAATATTCAAGAGATGGGACCACGGCGATCACCGAGGCTAAATGTGACAATAAGTGGAGCGGCACCACCACTACGAGGCTCCACCATGGCAACCACAGCGGTGGCCACCACGGCAACCACCCGCGGCGAGGTCCATGGCACCAAAGCTACGACCCAAGCCATGTCATTCCAAGCCTAAGGCAAACCGGCCAGTGAACCCAAATCCAACGCAAGCCCAATGTGTTGCCGAGCCGAGCCCAAGCCTCGCACTCACGTGCGCCACACGTCGAGTAGCCTGCTTCCGCCGAGCAGCCCACTTTCGTGGCCCAGCCTGCTCCTGTCGGGCAGCCTACTCCAGTGGCCCAGCCTGCTCCCTTCGGGCAGCCCACTCCCGCGGCCCATCCTAATTCCGTGGCCCAGCCTGATCCCACCGGGCAGCCCACTCCCATGGCCCAGCCTGCTCTCGCCGAGTAGCCCAATTCAGTCAAAGATTAGTTCAACCGTCTCGGCTTCAAATTTACGGGCTTACGATCGAACCAGGGGCATTCTCACCATATTTATCTGCGAATTTGAGATTTCCTAACTCAAATCTCGCGCCCAAAGTCTACCACTCTTCCACTACTTAAGGAGGCACATTCCTTCCAAGCTCTTCCAATCCAAATGGTGAACAACGCTTATCTCGACAAGTCATAGAGTTGATGAGCGCCCTAGAACAGCAGACGACCTTGGTGAACCAGAGCGCACCAAGATGCAAGGTGCCCCTAATGAGGTGTCCCGAAGTAAGACAAGGGCAGACGAATAACCTCTCCAGCCGCCACTCGACCAGCCACGAATTGAGCTTCCGGGCAGTGTACACTCCCGATTGGGCCCCCGAGATAGTGTATACTCTCGTCTTAGCGCACTGAGGAGCGTGCACTCTCGACTAGACCCACGGACGAATGCATTCATGGTTGGGGTTACACTCCAATAATCAACATGAGCAACCTTTCAGGCGAAGTGTTCATTCGCGGTTAAGCCCACAAGGAGCATCCTCCACCTCATATCAGAGTAGGCAGCACGACGGACGGAGAGAAGCAGTCACTCTGAAGAATTCCCTCGCCTGCCAAGAACAGACCACATGCACTGCAACCTAGACCAGCTGGTCAAGACCGGGGGCAGTCGAGAGCTCCGCTACCCCAGTAACGGCAAATTCAGGAAGAAGTAGAAAGGCTCCTAAACAAGCAATCGCGTGATTTCCAACACAAAGAAGTGGCCGACGAGGCACTACGACGGGACATGACCAACATAAGCAGGTCACCCTTCACGGACGAGATCGAGCAGGCAGAGCCTCCACGCAAGTTCAGCATGCCACATTTCATATCCTTCAAAGGAGATGAAGATCCGGAGAGACACCTAAAGCACTACCGAAGCGCAATGATCCTCTATCGAAACAACGACGATCTCATGTGCAAGATATTCGCCACCACTCTACAAAGCGAGGCGCAAGATTGGTTCTACACCCTGCTGCCATAATCTATCCGGAGTTTTGATGAAGTTTCTTTGGTTTTCACCAAAGAATATTCATCTTATCGCTCAATTAAGAAGAAGTCCAACCACTTGTTCAACGTCAAGAAGAACCCAAAGGAATCGCTTCGCGACTATGTGAAGAGGTTTAAAGCAGAGAAGGCAAAGATAGTCGGATGCAATGACTCGATAGCTAGAGCAACCTTCTAAAAAGGACTTCAGCAGACCACCAGCTATTCGAAAAATTGATCATGAAAGAAGATCTGACTCTGGCAGACTCTTTCGCTCTAGCAAAAAAACATGCACTTTGGGACGAGGCTCGTCGATGCACATTCAAGGACTTGAAGAAGTACCCGACATCACCTCCCTACTATTCAAACCAGAAGCAGCGGATGACCTATTCGCATGTTTGACGGTATTTGAAGCAGCAATAAGCTCTACCCTCATACGAGAAGAGCTGGGGGCCCGACTACCTGTATTCCACAGTTCAAAAGCTCTTCTCGATGCTTCAAAAGCTAACTTTGGCAATAGTTGTTACCACCCAAAAGCTCAAGTTTTACCTTCAAACGCACACAGTCATCCTCATGATCCACTATTCTGCCTAATCCAGACGTGCGACGATAAAGGCGTAGACACTGGCGTATGCAAAGTTTTCTGACGAAAGTAACAACTCGGCCCAAAAGGTGCGCCAAGGGCAGACAAACACTAGAAGGACACACTCGGAAGCAAATTTTGTCCTCGTCACCAAGATTCTACATAGGAGCAACATGTACTGGCAGTCGAACACCACCTCTTGCTACGTGTCACAAGGCCCTAGCCGACCCTTGCTCCATAATTCAACTCTAAAATGGCCCAATATCGGTAGTTGAGCATCTCCTACTGCGTGTAGCATGGCCCTAGCTCCATGGCTTCCTATCATGCCTTCACGCCTAACCAAGGCGACGCAACAGAGCGGCCTAATGACGTCTCGGAGGTAGCCGAGCACGCCCTAGCATCGCCTGCTCCACCCGATGGAGACTTCTGGCATCTGCATGTCGACGACACATCCAACTACAAAGGTTCAAAAGCAGGTGTAGTCCTTGTCACCCCAGACGGTTCGATGCTCGAGCAGGCGATCACCTTAGGCTTCAAAGCATCCAACATCGAAGCAGAGTATGAGGCCCTACTAGCAGGCCTCTAAATGGCAAAAAACTTGGTGGTGAATAAGCTTGCAATTTATTCCGATTCCCAGCTAATCATCAGCTAGACTACTGGGGAGTACATGACAAAACATCCAAGGATGGCACAATTCCTAGAGAAGGTATGCAAGCAACTTGAGGCATTTCAGACTTACACTCTCACTCAAGTTACGCGGGCAGATAACGCCCACACAGATGCTCTAGTCGGCTTAGGATCTGCCCTCAACCGCCAACTCAAACGCTCTATTCCGGTGGAGTATCTAGACAAACCAAGCATATAAGTCGAGCCGGCAGCCGAAGTGTCACATGTTAGTATAACTCCCAACTGGCAAAGTTCTATTATAGACTACCTGGTTGACGGCACACTCCCCACTAAAAGGTTGGAGTCTAAAAAGGTCCAAATAAAGGCATCACACTACTACATGAGGAATGACACTCTCGTTAGAAGATCCTACGCTAGACCACATCACTGCTGCCTAGCGTCTCCCGACAACCTAAAGGTTCTAAGCTTAATCCACGAAGGCATTTATGGAAATCACTCCAGATGCCGATCCTTAGCACATAATGCTCTTAACGCATGCTACTACTGGCCTATCATGCATCAAGATGCTAAAGAGTTAATGCAAAAGTGTGACCATTGCCAACACTACAAGGCAGTACCAGCACTGCCTGCCAGCGAGCTACACCCACTGATGAGTCCTTGGCCGTTCATGCAGTGGGCAATCGACTTGGTAGGGCCAATGCCTCCTGCTACTGGGGGCAGAAGCATGATGATCGTGGCAACCGACTACTTAACCAAATGGGAAGAAGCTGAGCCCATGACAACCACGACTTAGACGGACATAGAACGCTTCATATGAAGGAACATCATTTACTGATTTGGTATCCCGCAGTCCATCACCACCGACAACGGCCCACAATTTGTGGGTAAAGATTTGGTGAAGTTCTTCCAAAAGTATTGCATCAAGCAGCACTTGTCCACACCAAGATATCCTCAAGGCAATGGGCAGGCCGAAGCATCCAACAAGACGATCCTCGATTGCCTCAAGAAATCCCTCACCAACAAGAAGGGAAAATGGCCAGACGAACTCTCTGGATGTCTATGGGCATATCTCACCACCAAAAGGCGAGCAACCGGTGAGACTCCTTTCTCTTTGGCATTTGGCTCAGAAGCAATCATTCATCCCAATGTCATCAAGCCAAGTATCACCGCTCTACTACCAAGCATTGATCAGAACAGTAAGAAGATGGCCACTTAGATCTGGCATAGGAGAAGTGTGAGCAGATCATCACCCGCATCACAACCTACCAGCAGCAGCTCCCCTCCAGCTACAACAAAAGGGCCAAGATCCGGCAGTTCCAGCCTGGAGATCTAGTCTTAAGAAAAGCCTTTATCACTGCCCGCAGAGAAGGCTCCAAAAAGTTGGATCCCATGGGAAAGTTCGTACAAGATCAACAGAGTAGGCGACAAGAGTAATTACACCCTCGCCACCATGAAACGACAAAAAGATTGAAAAGCAGTGGAACGCCTACAATCTGAGGAAGTACCATGCGTGACCTCCCGCGACATCAAAACCCGAAGACTCAAGCAGCTTAATGGGCACCACCTCACAAGCAGAGGACTATCCAGTTGTTATGCAATTCCTACCTTACAGCTAAGTTCTTGTTTGTTTCACTCGTTTTTCAATGAGGAATTCAGAAGTAATCACAACTTGACTCAGCTGCATGCTTACAACAACTGATCACTCCTACACTTCAAAAGAAGACCGCGCCCTTCTTAGGGACTCATCGCAGGAATTGCGCCCCCCGAGGGACCAACCATGCTCTCTAGTGCGAGAGGGTAAACCATGCTCTCCAGTGCGAGAGGGTAAACCAATTCTCCGACATCCATATGGGTTTGCTCTCCAAGGCTCCTAAACTTACACTCCGAATATCCAGACGTGGATAAGCCGGGCTGCCCTAGTATAACAGATGCACGATGGCTTGCACCGGGATTCCTAGAAGTAGCCACAATGGTCTTTTTCAAGGCTTAGCTAACTGAAGGATTTTGGGTCTCTTGGCCTAATCCGCAGGGAACCGGGCCCTAGAGACGGAGGGGGCACATTACACAGTACGCCCGAGAGACGGCTGCCCTAGAACCCTAAAGCTGCTACCGAGTGCACTAAGGTAGCCTACGGTTTCTAGAAGAGTGCCTACGGCTTGCCCTTCGCGTAGTAAAGTCGCGCTAGACTTATACAACTGCACATTCTTGTGAAAGGTTAAACAAGCTAGCGTACATATACGAAGCTTTATCCACTGCCGACATGCTACGTAGTCGATAAGCTTCACCTCTACCATGTGCAGAACAACCTACACTAAGTCCTAAAGTGTTGTGATACTTGCTACACAACCTACGGAATTGGAGAAAGCCAAGGTTAACAACCTAGTGGTTACGCGGACTTGTTTGCTTCTGTAAGTAAGGCATCCGGCTGCCAACCCTATGGCTAACAACTTTGGAAAGTTCTACACCAACACCTCCGACTGCATAGGCTACGCTACTTGTCTGCTTATAGAAAAGTAGCACGCCTGCCACTAGGGGTGGGTTCGGTTCAAATCGGTTCGGTTTTTTGCCAAAACCGAAACATCGGTTCGGTTCATTTTTTTTTCGGTTCGTTTTTTTCCGGTTAGGTTTCGGTTTTTTTTTTTTTTTTTTTTTTTTTTTTTTTCAAAAAATGAAAAAAATTTTAATATTAAATTTTAACATCTCCAACACAATCATAACATAAATATTCCAACTAGAATCAAAGACAATGAAAATAAACATTTAAAGTTCAGCTAGAATTATAACATAAAGGTTTTTTTTTTTTTTTAATATTTTGGGTTTAAAGTTTAACTGTAAATAGATTTCTTTTTAGAAAAGTAAAATTTTCTACCATTTTCTTCACACCTCAACTCTTAACTATGAATAATATAAAGAGCTAGTATAGGTTGGTGGACATGAGAGCATTATCATACTATAACCCACTTTGAACCAACGAGGGTCATTTATCGATTATGCTATCTTTGTATGTATTATCGATCATTTAGTAATGTAATTTACTATTTAGTCGGCATAAGTAATATCAAAAGGGAAAACACTTGATCAAAACCAATACATCACTGCATATAACAATAAGCAATGAAGTACTGAATAAGCATACAAATACTTGAAGCAAGAAGCCAGATTAAACAAGAATAAAGAACTAACAGTACCGTGTTAGGAGTTAGCACCATTTTGGTATCATTATTTTAGGTCCTGCTTTTTTATATGACTTCTTCCTTGTAGTTATAGGAAAAGTAGCAAATGCATTTGGTACATTTGGCAACACATTAGGCTTACAAATTGGGTTTAAAAAATAATACCCAAAACAAATAATTAAATAAATAAAATTAAAAAAAAATATTAATTTAATTAATTCGGTTCGGTTCGGTTTCTAGACCACCAAAACCAAACCGAACCAAAAGAATTCGGTTCGGTTCGGTTTTTTCAATTCGGTTCGGTTTTTTCGCTCGGCTCGATTTTTTCGGTTTCGGTTCGGTTCGGTTTTCGGTTTTTTCGGTTTTTGGTTTTCGGTTTTTTGAACCCACCCCTACCTGCCACTGGTCTATAAAGTCTAAAGGTTAGGGCATGAACAAAAGAAGCGAAGATGGAGAAAAGCAAAGGAAGCAAGTTTATTAAATTTTCTAGCAAAATTGATAAACAACTAGCAAAGACTGAATGAGTTCAAGCAAAGCAAAAAGCAACAAGGGAAACAAAGAAAATCCTAAAGACTACCTAGAAGACTACTCTTCAGCAGCTTGGACACTCCACGACTACTCGGTCGCCATACCTTCAGCAGCCATGACGTTCCCAGCAGCTGCACCATCCGGCGCTTCACCCCCGACTGGTCTAGCCTGGGCACCAACATCTCCAATTACTTCACTAAAGGAGTCCTCAAAAGTAAAGACGAACAAGTCTTCTGGAGAAATAGAGAAGGTTTTGAAGTCTTTCTCAGCAAACTCGAAGTCAGATTGCCTACCAAAGAGATGATCTACATAACAGCTTGTAGAGATCGGCCTGACTATGAACAAGCGAAGCCACAAGCCCAGCCTTCTCACTTTTCAGCTGCTTGTTTTCCTCGAGTAGACCAACATGGATGCGCTGCAGTTCATCCATTTTTTTCTTCAAACTTTCGTTGATCTTCAGCACACCTTGGAGTTTTAACACTTATGGTTTAAGCTTATCAACGACTTTCTTGAAGTGGATCACTTGGTTATAAGCAGCAGTTAACTCTTCATCCTTTGCATAAGCAGCGGAATGAAGCTCAGAAACGGCACGCTCAAGATCTTGAATCTGAGTTGCAAAGAAGTGGGGGCAGAGATATTAAACCCCTTCAAAGCGACGAGCTCAGATTCCAACCTCTTGATCTTATCGGAGGAAGAATAAGCTTTGGCTGCCACAACCTTTGCCACAACCTTTGCCACCTCCTTGGCAGCCTTAGTATCTGAAGGAAAAATTTTGTCCTAGCTAAGAACATGTGAGAACATTTGAACACATATGCAAACTAATAACACTTTAAAGTAGGCATGCATTCAAAAACAATTCTAAAACCCATGACTTTCAAAGCCTAGTGAATGGTGAACCAAGAGACTCTTCAACAATATTAAAGAGAAGGAGGGTTTTTGAGATTCATTACCCTTGAAGCTCATCCTTGTTTACACAAGGGATTCACCCAAGTGGAGGGCCTTCAAGTCACCTCCTAGCTCCTTGAATCTTCCTTGTGATTTTCTTCCTTTTGATTGCTCCTTTTGCTCCTTGAAGATGTAAGGAAAGGATCTCCAAAAGTACCAAAGATTTGGTACCTCTAAGTCTCCACACCAAGGATGTAGTGTGAAGAGAAGATGGATGACTTAGAGAGATTTTGATGCTAGTGAAAACTCTCTCTAAGGGCCGGCCTCTCTATGAGAAAAGGAGAGAAAATCTTTCTCTTCTTTGCCTCAAAAAAACCCTAATGAGGTTATGGCTATAAAGTTGCCTTTATACCACCTCACATGTGAGTGGCACACTTGTAATTAACCCAAGTTGGGCACCACTCACCCTAGGCCGGTTTTGGCTTTGTTTTTGGGTTAATTTCCATTTAGTTTTAGTTGTCACACAACCTAAACTCAATGGGCCTTTTGGACCAAAAACCCTTTTGGGCCCCGAAACCCAAAACCAACTTAAAAAACCCAATACGAACCTTTCGTAAGATTAATTAACTAATTAATTAATCTTGACCATTCTCAATTAAACTATTTAATTGCTTATCCATCTCATTTATGTTTCTTCACTTTCATCCTTACTCGGTGTACGATCCATTAGGTTCCAATTAGCGAGGCAGTGGGCGATTGTTACTCTTAACGATCGATTGCGAATTGAAACTACATTTCAATTCTCCCTTTGATGAAGATTAGTGTTAGCTAATCCTCAGGGCTTCCACAAACCATGAGTGACACCTAGCAGTATGTCATGGCTACCCAAGCTAAGTAGAAGTGGTTGGAGAACCTATCCAGTTACAATTACAATGCAATACGGTCCTTCTCTAATACAATACTCTTGATCACATTGTTTAAGTGATAGTTTATTTTATGTCTACTATCCAATGTGATACTTCTCTATATGATTCATTTGAATATGACTTGAAACATATTTCCTAAGTCATATTCGTATGCTTTGGCCAAAGACTCCTGAATCATATCTCAGAGTATTCTCCTTCCACCTTGGAAGGTTAGAGATCCCTTGTTGTGCATTCATATGCCTACATGACTAGATAGCTTGACCCCAACAATGCCGTGGACACTCTCGATGGAATGCCTTTGACATGATCAAAGATCAAGGACCTAACCATTAGACATCTATGATGCCTCTACTCAAAAGAACTATTTTGCATATTGCAACTTACGAGTTCTTACATGACATGTATGTTCGAACTCTCTTTTGATCGTTGTTCAGTGTACTCGATTACCTTTCGAGCACCTATGTGTTTGTCTCAGTGTCCAACACTAAATGACTTGAGACTAGTCATACTCACGCTTGAGTTAACATAACACATACTAACCTTAGCGGATTGTCAATGCCCAATTGGCAATCCTATGGCTAGGAACGTTTTAGGAATGAACATAAGAGAAAGGTCTCGTTAATCTAACTTACTTAGATCACTTCTCTCTTAGACTAAATACATTCCTTGGATTCCCTTATTGCTTAAACATATAATCCAATAAATAATGATTAACAATAAGCTTTGCCCTTCATTAAACAATATATTAGTTTAACACAATAAGTATTCCAAAAGCTATTACATCAAATGAGTGGCTTTGTGGGCATACTTCCAACAGTATCATCTTGGTCAAGGAGCATAGACTTGGCTGCCGGAATAGCCGCCTTCTGTGTCATTGCAAGTAAAGCAGTCTTCCCATACTCGGTTGTATGCTTCGCAAAGGAACTTGGGTAAACAACCTTTCTAACGTCATCGACAAACTTGGCACAAGCTTCCATGTCTTCGAGCAGATCTGGTTTAAAAAACACATAGATCTCAGCAGCCTCCCCAGAAGCAGGTTTAGTGGATTTCTCACAGCTGCCCACGAGAGCAGTCTCCTCCTTCCCAGCAGGCGAATTAGTCTCAGTAGCAGGGGGAGTAGGCCTTGGCCCCATTTCAGCAGCAGAGTCTACCTTATCGCTCTTCATAATAGCAAGCCTCTCCAAAGGTGAACCAGACTTAGCTCCCAACGAATGTCTTGGTACAGACTTCGGCATTGGGGGCATGACATGACCTCTACACTGAGCAATCATATCATTAATCGTATTAGCCGTTCTCAACATGGTAGGCGCCACAGGCTCAAATCTAGCAGCCTCATTTTTCTTCTCATTGGAAGAAGTCATGTCAATCACAGGCCTCTCAGCAGCAGACGGATCCTCACGAGCAGTGGATGAAGTCTTCAGTTTTTTCTCAACCGACATCTCTTAAGCAGGCGGGGAAAATCTTTTTTTTTTCCACCTTCATTCATAGTAAGCTCCACAACAACGATCAGATGAGCCAATACATCTGCCTTGATCCTCTTTACCTCATCTTTCGGGAGTAGCCCACCTTTCTTCTAGCGAAGAGAACTAAGTAGCCAACGTCATTCACGGTACTTAGCAGAGGAGCTCAACCCAGCATTCTAGTAGGCAGAAGGCTTGCATGCCCAGCATTCGAGCGGCCCATGAGGCCCGCGACCTCCTCATTTCTTTTAATCGCTGACCTGGTCTGCGTCAGGTCCAAGAGCCCAAAAGGACATGAGCCGTGCAGCTCTCCCAGCACTGCCCCCAGCACCTCAGTTCGCGACCCCAGCCGGTCAAGCTGCCCTTGGCTCTAGCCAAGCCAAGCAACCCAAGCAGTGGCCCTTGCCACAACACCTCCACGGCCCTTGCCGAGCCGACTCCTGGCCCTTGCCGAGCCGACTCCTGGCCCTTGCCAGCCGACGTGCCGCACCACCCTGACAGTTACCCCGCGACAACACTATCCAAAAAGAAGACAGGAAAAATTAAATTTTTCTTACATCGGTGCTGCACGGAGAAGACGAAGAAAGTAACGAAAGACGGTCATTTCCACGGGCAAGATGTAGAAGATTGTTAGAGGAGGGGGAACAAATATCCTCTAAGCTTTCTCTCTCTCTTGTAGGGTAGAATAAATCGCTTTCTAAAGTTGATTTAATAACCCAATTAAGGTGGACTTAAATAGGCAGGCTTTGAGAGAAATTTATTTCCCTTTCCTAGAAGGACCTAATTTCTAATTAAAGAGGCAATCTATATCGAAATAGGAAGCCTATGTTTCCGAAAGCAAGAAGATCTCTACACCTGCTGCCCTTTCCTACGAGCAGCCCAACAGGTGTGGGGGCATTTGTGGAGCAAAAAATAATCAAGGCGACATGTGGATCTTTGGATGAAAAAGACAAAGATACCCTTGAGGCACATCGGGATTCCTATGCACGAGCAGCGGAGAGTCATCTTTCAACCAAGTCAAAAGTGCCCAAAATAGGTAACAAATTCAAAATTATTTCATCCATCCTCATTCTATATTCTCCATAAGGTAATTATTCTATAACCTTCAAAACATTCCATAAAAATTGAGTTAATTGGCTAATTAATGGATTTATTACCTAATTAATCCATTAATTGCCAATTAAATCACCCATTTCACACAAAAATACCCCAAAGGGCCGGCCACCTTTTCTCCAAAGGAGACCGGCCAAGCCCTATATATATCACCCCATTTTCTCTAAAAACCTAAGTCCACACTCTTGCAAAACTCCCAAAAACTCTCCAAACACTTTTCCCTCAAAATTCTAACTTTGGCATCGGAGGTTCTTCTGCCAAAGTCCCCCCCATTCATCGTGGGCGCGTGAGGCTCTTGGCCTTGACCTAAGGTGTTACTTGATTTGTAGGTCCAATTTTGTCCAAGATCAAGGAGGAAGAAATTTGCATCCACATTATGCATGCAGGTTTTGAATTGTTAATCACCGTTTTAAACTATCTATATGTTTTAGTGATTCGCGACTATTAGGATATTTAGAAAAGTAATTTGATACAATTCTGGCGGAGGGCTGTCCCTAGAATTGACTAAGGCTTCTTGTGATTAATATGCGTAACTTCTCAGGATGGATGACACATCTTAAGGGTTATATGGTTTTTCAAAAGGTTTTCACAAAACTTAATGAGTCTTGCATGTTCACATACGATCTGGATGCCACAGAGGGGTTGCATGTTAGATATACGTTCTATGTTGGAGGTTCCAAGTAGGATATATATTAGGAAAATCAAACCTTCAAATATGCATGTGTAATTCATAAGTAATTAGAATAGCTATATAGGATTGTTAACGTGACGGCGAAACCTTAGTGCTTTCTTAATTTGATTTCTACAAAATTGTTTCATTTTTCCTCATCTTTAATATTGCAGATTTGTCTACTCTCTTTAATTAAATTCTTTTTTTTTTCATTAAATTAGGTCATAAAATCAAGGGAAGAGAGTAGACAAATCTGCAATATTAAAGAAGGCAGAAAAGGAACAGCGAGAAACAGGTGGCAGCCACGTGGATTTGTCTACTCTTTTTAACGGAGGTACTATATTGAAATAAAATAGTACTTGAGGCTTGAGGCGGCGAGGAACAGTGATGCCATTGTCAGATTCAGAAGGCAGAAGAGACGGCCTTACTGTGTCATTTTAAGGACGACCTCCTCCTTGGGATGCGACTTTGGGGTTCAATGTCGTCAACACAGCAGGTACCATCGTAGAAACTCAAAATCCCATTCAAATCTCATCCTCCAAAAACCCTAATCCCTCACAGATTAACGAAATTTCTGCGAGTTTAACAGCTCTCAAATAAAAATTTAAAAAATCGTAAAAAATGAAAAATAAATTAGGAAAACAGAGAGAGGGGAGAGTGAGAAATCGCAAAGTGAGAGGGAGGTTATGGGGAAAGGCGGCTTTCTTCGGCGAGAGACGAAGGTCGGGGAAGATGGGTTTTAGGGTCGAGTTCGAAACGATAAGCTCCATTTTTGGCTGAGGAAAATCGACGACGGCAGAGGAGTCAAGTTCGAACTCTGGTTGGTCATGGGGGATGGGGATGGGAGAAGGGTGTTAGATCCCACATCGCCCAGGGGAGTGGATCCTGTAAGCCTTATATGTATATTCTCATCTCTACCTAGTACGAGGCCTTTTGGGAGCTCACTGGCTTCGGGTTCCGTAAGAACTCCGAAGTTAAGCGAGTAGCGCGCGAGAGCAATCCCATGATGGGTGACCCACTGGGAAGTTCTCGTGTGAGTTCCCAAAAACAAAACCATGAGGGCGTGGCTGGGTCCAAAACGGACAATATCGTGCTACGATGGAGTCGAGCCCGGGATGTGGTGGGGGCCCGGGTCGGGATGTGACAGTTTGGTATCAGAGCCTAGGTTTCGCAGTCTTACATATTTTGTGAGTAATTTAATCATTGTGATGTCTTCTGTCAGAATTATGCTGCCTCGCAGGGATCCACGTCATTCTACTGAACCTAGTTTCCCCGATATTTCTCAGTTAGGGGAGGCTATAGCTAATGCTATTCAGTCTGTAATTTGCCCTCCTCAGAGGACTCATTTGGAGACAGTTTATAGTATGAAGTTACCTACTTTTTATGGTAATGAGGGACACGCAGGTTCCAAACGTTGGCTCGAGCATGCGGAGAAAACCTTTCAGGTTATGCAGGCCAGGGCAGCCTTTCTGCTAATAGGTGGGTTGAGACAGTTTCTTGGTTTTTGGAAAGAGAGCCTCCATCCTGGTGGGGTCAGGAAACTTACGGGAGAATTTCAGATGGTTGTTCTATAAGAGATTCATTCCTCCGTCATATCTGGATCAGAAGAAGCAGGAGTTTACCAATCTCAAACAGAAGAAGCTATTTGCTATTGAATATTATAGGAAGTTCACAGATTTGTCCCGATATGATCCAGAGACAGCTGCTAATCTCGTTGAGATGCTTCGCCTCTTCAAGTTAGGTGCTAAGAAGATGTGGCGCTCGATGGTGACTATTTTACCCTGTGAGACCTATCAGGAGTTCTACGAGATTATGTTGAGGTTAGAAGATTCTGAAAACCTGCCTAGCGACAGCGAGGAAGAGGAAGCAAGAGGCAGTAATCAAATGAGGCATGTTAAGGGTAAAGGGCAGTTATCTCAGGGGCCTCGACAGACCCAGAGTTTTAAGAAGAGTGGGAATAGTTCTAGCTATTCCAGTGGGGGCTTCAGTGCCACAAGACAAAGGAGAGGAGGTAGACCCACTGAAGGACCCTGCTTTCAGAGGCCTAGAGAGTTAGCTGGTATAGGTGCACCGTTGTGCCGTAGGTGCAATAACAGACATTTTCGAGAGTGTCGCCGAGGCAGCAACGGATGCTATACATGTGGACAGACGGGGCATCTGTCTAAGTATTGTCCATAGAATCCATAGAGACTTCAGCAGCCACAGCAGCCACAGCCGCTACAGCAGTTTTCCTTACCACCACCGGTTCCGACCCAACAGTATTCAGGATCTAGTGGTCATGCTCTAGCAGGTCGTGGAGGTGCGTACCACTATCAGGGGGATCCCATTTCTTATCCTTCGGGACAGTACCAGTATCCTCAGGATCCCTACCAGCAGAGTGGTTATGGCCCGTATTCAGGAGGTTATATGCCGTATCAGCCGAGTGGCTTGGGCCAGTTTCCAGCTAGTGGGTCTCAGTGGCAGTCGGGAGGACAACCCCAGCAGGTCGATGTTGCTGCTAGTAGTGCTGGGTCATCACGGCAGCACAACCAGGCAGGTCAGGGTTGTAGTACACAGAGCCGAGGTGTTCATGCCAGTCGAGGTCGAGGAGGATGTCAGCAGACCCAGGGGCGTATTAATAATGTTACTTTGCAGGACGCCCAAAACCATCCGAACTTAATAATGGGTACGTTAAATGTCCTTGGTTATTTTGCTAGAGTCTTGATTGACCGTGGAACTACCTATTTTGTTATCTCTCATACATTTGCTCAGTTGACTCAACCTCAATCTACAACCACGAACCGTCACCGAGGTACGGAGTTTCCTTGGCTTAGCAGGTTACTATAGACGGTTTGTTCAGGATTTCTCTATCTTAGCGTTGTCACTGACGAGGTTAACCAGGAAGAGTGTTAAGTTTGTTTGGACGAGAACTGTGAGCAGAGTTTCCAGCAATTGAAGTATTGTCTCACTCATGCTCCAGTTTTGACACTTCCGGATGACAGTGGTAATTTCGAGATCTACAATGATGCTTCTCTGAATGGTTTGGGTTGCGTTTTGATGCAACATGGTAGGGTAAATGCTATGCGTCGAGGCAGTTGAAACCACATGAGATGAACTATCCTACACATGATTTGGAATTAGCTGCTATCATCTTTGCTTTGAAGATTTGGAGGCATTATCTTTATGGAGAGAAGTGTAAGATCTTTACAGACGATAAGAGCCTTCAGTATATTTTCACACAGAAAGATCTTAATCTCCGTCAGCGTAGATGGGTAGAACTGTTGAGTGACTATGACTGCACGATTAATTATCATCCAGGTCGTGCAAATGTAGTTGCAGATGCACTTAGCAGAAAATCTCAAGTCCGAGTTAATGCCTTGTATGCTAGCAGAGTTCCTCTTCTTGGTGATTTAAGGGCTACCAGAGTGAAATTGCAAATGGAAGATAGAAAGGAAGCCATACTTGCAATTTTCCAGGTTAGGCCTATTTTAATCGATCGGATTCTTGCTGCTCAGATGGAAGAAGAAGAAGTTCAAGAACTAATTCGGGCCAGAGGTGAAGGGAGAAAGAAAGATCTTAAGATTCGGGAGACTGATGGTATGTTGATGCAATAAAACCGAATGTACGTGCCAAATAATGCAAAGTTAAAGAAAGAGATTCTTGAGGAGGCACACATTTCGGCATATGCTATGCATCCAGGAGGTACGAAAATGTATCATACCATTAGACCGTTCTATTATTGGCCGGGTATGAAGAGGGAAATTGCAGAGTACTTTAGTAGGTGTGCCATTTGTCAGCAGGTGAAAGCCGAAAGGAAGAAGCCGTTTGGTTTGATGCAACCACTTCCCATTCCACAGTGGAAATGGGAAAATATCACTATGGATTTTGTGTACAAGCTTCCTCATACACGGAACTGGTATGATGGTGTTTGGGTGATTGTTGATCGGCTTACCAAGTCAGCATACTTCATTCCAGTAAGGGAAAAATGTTCTTTGAATAAACTAGTTGAGTTGTTCTTACTCAAGATTGTGAAGTACCACGGCACGCCGGTGAGTATTATCTCGGATCTGGATCCTAGATTTACTTCTAAGTTTTGGAAAGCATTCCAGGAAGCTCTTGGTGCAGAACTACGTTACAGCACAGCTTATCATCCTCAAACAGATGGTCAGTCAGAGAGAACCATTCAGACATTAGAGGATATGCTGGGAGCTTCGGTACTTCAGTTTGGTGATGATTGGCACACTAAGTTGGATTTGATGGAGTTTGCCTATAATAACAGCTATCATTCTAGCATCGGGATGGCACCATTTGAGGCACTTTATGGCAAAGCTTGTATTACACCGTTGTGTTGGTCTGAGGTTGGTGAAAGACCATTAGTGGGCCCTGAGATAGTAGAGGAAACTACTCAGAATATTCAAGTGATTAAAGCTAATATGAAAGCGGCCCAGGATCGACAGAAGAGTTTGGCGGATAGACACGCCACTGACAGGGTGTATGCCGTAGGTGATTGGGTATTCTTGAAGTTGTCGCCTTGGAAGGGTGTTGTAAGGTTCAGGAAAAAGGGTAAGTTAAGTCCTAGGTACATCGGACCTTACCAGGTTATCGAGCGAGTTGGTGAGGTTGCTTATAGGCTTGAGTTGCCTCCGGAGTTGGCTAGAGTGCATAATGTGTTTCATGTCTCTATGCTTCGACATTATGTTTCAGACCCTTCACGTGCTCCGTGGTGGCAAGGTTACTCCTCTTGCCGTGGTAAGTCTCATGGATTGTCGTGGTGAGGCTACATCATAATCTCCATCATTTGATCCAGATCTTTGAACGTAGGAAGTTCTGTTCATCGTGGTTTTCGAATTTCCCACCATTGTATTTTTCTCTTACATCTATTCAAAGAATTAAAAAAATTCTAGGAATAAGAGTGTACGAAAAATTTACGAATGAACGAGAAATGAGATACTTTGAATGCGAGAGTCTTCTTCGAGCATGTGAATGAAAGCACTAATTTGTGGATGCAAATTTCCGCCATCTTCTCATTTGACGAAAATGCATCTGCAAATTAATAACACCTAAGATTAAGGCCAAAAGCCTTACGCGCCCACGATGAATTTGGGGGGGGGGGGGGCTTTGGTCGAAGAATTTCCGATGCCAAGTTAAAATTCTGAAAAGAATGTGTTTAGGAGTTTTTGGGTTGCAAATGGCTTTGCATTTTATTGGGATAAGTGGGGTATTTATAGGAGGGTGGCCGGCCCTTTGGGTGGAGAGTGGCCGACCATATTTGGTGAGAATGGGTGAATAATTGCAAGATATTATATGAAATAATATCTTGCAATTAACATGGCAATTACTTCTAATTTAAATAAGATGTTTTGGGAGTTACCTTGTGAATAAAATCAATAAGGGATCGATGAGGAGTGATGAGAGAAATATGTAATAAATTCCATATTGATCACCTTTGACTTTTCCTTGATTGAGTCATTATTGTCCGTTGCATGCGTGTGCGAATTTCGATATGTCTCGAGGGTAATCTCGTCCTTCATGTCCAAAAATTCATGTGTCATCTCCATGATTTTTGGGATATTTTTGGTTCCACATTCGCTTGCAAAATATAATTTGTAGCAGTACCTTAAGGAACAAGAATATACTAACTAAAAGCAATCATTCAAATAGATAATCACACATTGAATACAAGATACTTTTGTTGGAATGCAATACTATGCTATATAAAACCAATCAATAGTTACTTTCTCTTTTCATACTTGTACAAAAGATGTGACACAAGTCTGGTTCACCCATTTCTTGTTTTCTTTCCAACAGTAATTATGTTGACATAGAACCATGCAAAACTAAAGAATACAATATCAATGGTATAAGTCAGACTTTAGATGTATGAATTAAAATAAACACACCTATTGTACATTGATAACCTATTGGTTATAGGTTAACATAAGTAGAGACAACATACTTTAAAAAGATTTCCCAAAAGCTTTAAGAAACATGTTTCAAAAACTACAAAAGTACATCGAAACCTCTGTTACAAATAGCAATAAAAATGCATAATGCCTATCCTCTGAAGGCTATTACTTCTCCCAAAAGCATCTATAAGGTTGTACACTAATTACACCAAAAATTATCCATTTATATGATCTCACAGCAAAATATTTCCACCAATCACTTCCTAAACCTGAACTTAGTCTTCATTTAAATTGAACTGACGTTCAAGAAGTCTAACACTTTTAGAAGGTTCAACAAGGTCCTCTTCACTATCAAACTCAGAATTGATGTAGACAACAGGTGGAAGAGTAACTGATGGTGCATGAATAGAAGCTACACTATCAGATGGGTCTTCCGTAATTTCTGGTACTCCTTGAGCTGGAACATAAATTGGAACTTGGACTAAGTTAACACCTGGCGGAGGTCATATATTTCCACCTAAAGCTGTCACATGGTTCATAGCATCACCATAAAAGTTTTCACTGAACTCTATGATGATACACTATTGAGTCTTGATGTTCAGCGACTTGTTTATATCCATAACTATTTTTTGCTGCATCTCTGGCCTGTAAAACATTCTTCTACGGTTGCTTTCATATGTATCATACACCAACCCCATAAAGGTTTCATTATGAAGGCGGGTATGGTATAGGTCTTCATCATAAGGTTCTAAACCGTTGGTCCCAGCATAAATCTGCCCCCATGCATCATTACCATTTGCAGGATGCATCTAAACAACAAAATATAAGGTTAGTAATCAAATAACAAATAAACACATGTAGTTAAATAAAACCTAAGGCTTTGATACCAAATTGTCTTGCCCTAACCCAAGGATTAACGTAAACCATGGTTTACAATGTGAATCACACCTTAATTATCAAGCTTAGTTGATATAATTAAGAATGTGACGTGAAATAGAAAATAAAAGCATGTATCACTTGGAATTAAATTCAACTAAACGACATATCATTTATTGAAAGTTTCAACCAAAATTACAACTTATGAACTACTCAAAGTTCACACAAGAGTAGCTCTTTATTCAGACAAGAAAGCAAAAGCCAACAAGCTCATCTTTTTATTTATTTATACGCAGTTACACAACAAACAACAAGTCAAGTAGACTTCTAGATTCCTTGTTCCGTACCTGCAAAATTTAGTTAGGGCGTAGAGCCAAAAATAATTGCAAAAATCATGAAGCTGACACGTGGATTATTTCCCAAGAAAGACATGATTGCCCCTATTAAATGAGCAGGGAGCATTCTCATTCACCATGCCTAGCTAAGGTAGAGCAGGCAGAGATCAACAACTGCTCAAGGCATAACTACCCGTAGGAAAAGCCGAAGGTACTTAGAATAGAATATTCCTTATTCCTATCATAAATACATTCCTAATTAGAGAAGACTTTTTTCAAGTGAGTAATCCTTATTCCATTTATTTAGGATATTACCTAATTACTCAAAGATATTATTTACACAAATATCTTGGAATATTCACACTTAAACACAACCCTACGACCAGTCACCCACAAACCCTAGAGGGCCGACCCACTTCCTCCTTCCCTCCTATAAATACCCACTTTATCTCTAAAATTCAGGAGGCCATTTTCTACTCACAAACTCCTAAACACATTCTTTTCAAATTCTTCGGCCAAGTGCCCCCCATTCATCGTGGGCGCGTGAAGCTTTTGGACTTAATCTTAGGTGTTATTATTTTGCAGGTGCATTTTCGTCAAAGGAAGAGACAGCAGAAATTTGCATCTACATAAGGTGAGCTTAAAAAAGCTTAGTACATACCTAATGTAACAACCCGTCCCCAATTTTACGATTTTATTAATTTTAAAATAGTGAATTGACGAAAATGCCCCTAGAGGCAAGGATTTTGACTTCCATGGACCATCATTTAGAAAGACGTATGATTCATTCTTTTATCATATTTGTTTAGTACCTCGACAATACGAACACGTGGACATAAGTGAAATTAAATTTGGAGCTACGATAGAGATTTTATAGACTTACGAACATGATAGGCGATTTAGAGATATTTTCTATCTTGTTGTGTGAGCCACGTGGGGCCCACACCCAACTCTTCCCTTGCTCCCATGTACCCTTTCAGATCTCTTGGACCGTTCCCTTGCTGCAACCTCACTTTGTCTCTCTCGGCCTTCTCTTCCCTCAGGCTCTTTCCTTCTCTCATTTATCTCTATCACTTTCTCCCTCTCTCTGAGCACCCCATAACCATTATTTTGACCACCACTCGCCACTCCCTCCAGCGAGCTTCACAACCTAGACCATGGTCAAGAACTGGCGTGACTCAAAAATCGAGGAAAAACCCCCTAAGCTCCTGCGATCACCTTCTCTGCTTCATTTCATCAAGACACACCACCCTCACCCTTGCCAGGTCTGACAACGGCAACAAGTCCCTCAATCCTCCTCGTGTTAGCTTCGACTCCCTCTCTGTACTCATTGCACAGGACCATTGGACTGTGACTAGCAATCACCTTCTCCGGTGAGTTTGACCTAGAACTTGACGAAATCGGGGTGATCTTTATATGAATCGGGTTGTTTTAGTTGTTGGCGACATTGTCTAACTGGTTGGGTTGTTTTCGAGCAAAAAATCGAGGGTTTTAACCCTGTCTTGGTTTGTTCTTTGTTTTCCCTAGATTCAGGAGTGAACCGTAGGTTTCAGACCACTTTTTCGGCCATCTTCAGCCACGGCGAGAGACCAAGACGGTATAATCTCATTCCTTATCTCCGTAGCTTCAATTTGACTATGAGATTCAAAGCTAAATGGAGCTCAGGAAGTTTCTCGGCCAAACCAGCTCAGTTCCGACTTTCTTCTTCTTCGATCTGGCAACTGCAACCCAGATAGGGTTGACCCGACTCAAAAAAAAAAAAGGATCTAAATCCAAGCCTGGATCGGACCCAAAGTCTTCTCCTTGGCAATGAGAACTTTTACCATTCGACTATATATGCATTATATATAATTACACAAGAAAGGTACTTCAAATTTTTAATTCATCGCCAGAGATGGCTTAGAACTAATAGTTCATTATCTAATGGATTTTTTCGATCTAATACTCCATCCAGACAATTAGAATTATATGAATAAAAAAAAAAACTAAGGTTGTGTGTTGGATTGGTAGCCCAATCATTCCGAATAACGCTTGCATCCTCTGTATTACCGCGGCTACTGGCACAGAGTTAGCCGATGTTTATTCCCTAGATACCATCTGGGGTCCGACCTGACCCATTTCATAAACCAGATCTAGAATATTCCTGGAATATTCTCTGAAATATTCCCTATGTTGACTTTTATGAAATTTTTTTCTATAATCCTCCTTAGCTCATTTCGATGCCTCGAGTCCATTTTTGACATCCATTTAGTGAAATTCCAATGTTTTAACGTAGTTGACCGCATGGTGGCTCGGTTGACTTTTAAGGGTTGACCGTTGACTTTTTGTTGACTTTTTATGAAAATTGTCCGAGACCTTTTTCAGCATATTTTGACACCTTGATTCCAAATCCACACTCCAATTTTCCAAATTTAAACATTTTAGTGGAGTTTTACTAATGGGTCCCAATATTATGTTTAGGTGTGATTACTATCGAAGACTCCGGCGTTCCTAGTTCGAACGGCTACGACCTTGCAAGTATCTATGAGTGGGTCCTTTCTTTTATATAGTGTGTGTATATATATATTTGTTTAGTTTCTATATATATATATATATATTTAATAGTGAATTTTCTACGTGATGCCATAATTAAAATAACTTTTATAGGAATTGTTGTAGTGGTGAGAATTAGAAAATCATTATAAACCGCAAGGGATATTTTAATTATAGTTATGGTTATGAATAATATTATGTCAACATAAATTATCGATTTATTGCTGCATGATTTTATTTGCTTTATCTACTCATCCTGTGCTACATTGGTGTTAGTACTCGCCCGGGACAGGGCCAGGCTTCACGTGTATGTTCGCATCGCACTGCATGCTCACTTTGGATCCATTGTAGGTGCTAGTCTTGTCCTATATTGCTATAGGCAATTAGGATTCATACGTGATGCGCATAGCGCCAGTCTTCACGTGATTGTAGTACCAGAGTGTAAATCATTTCTTTACACCCAATCTTGTTCATGTCAGAGGACCTACGCATGAACTCGTGTGTCAACATATGTCGATGAGCATTTGATATGATATGTTCATTTATGTGAGATTATGTGATATCAGATGTTTTGTGTTTATAAAATATTGTGACGTATTGCATTCTGGAGATATTGTGGGCTACGGTAAGTATTTCCATACTATACGTAGTACGATATATTTGGAAACTATACTTGTTTTACGGTGAAGGGCTATTTGAAGGAAAATTTGAGAAAAACATGTTCATTTGAGCAACATCTATGGCATGCAATTAACAATTAAAGGCGGAATCATGCTTGTATGCACTCAAAACAAAACATTACCCATGAAATTCAAAGCCTAGTAATTGTGGTGAACCAAGACTCAACTCAAGAACAAAGTGAGTTGAGAAATCTTATACCTTTGTTGATTCCTCTTTGCATAAGCAAAGGCTAATCACCCAAGGAGAGGGCCTTCATTCCTTACTTCTTAGCTCCATGGATGTCTTGGAGGATGATGGTTGAAAGGATTCTCCAAGTTCCCAAAATAGAGAACCTCTAATTTTCCACACCAAGGAGAGCATTGATGTAGAGATGAGTGACCTAGAGGAAGTAAGATTGCTAGCTAAGTTCCTCTATAGTGGCCGGCCTCTTAGAGAGAAAAAGGAGAGCATTGTGTTCTCATCTTTTCTCCAAAATAAACCCTAAATGAATTTTGGCTATAAAATTGCCTTTATACCACCTCACAATGGAGTGGCAAACTTGCAATTAAAACCAATTCATCCTTACTCTCAATGTGGCCGGCCATATAGGTATTTTGGGCTGTTTGGGCCCTCTTGAATCTTTATTCATTAAGTTGTCATACAACTTAAGTCAATGGGCTTGACATTCGAAGCCCATTGGGCCTTGAGGCCCAAAACTAACCCAAAGTCTATAACGAACATATTCGTTTGATTAATTAACATATTAATAAATCCTAGCCATAAATAATTAAACCATTTAATTATCCTTACTCATCTCCGTGGTTTCTTCAATCTCTACCTTACTCGGTGTATGATCCATTAGGTTCCTTTTAGCGAGGTAGTTAGCGATTAGAACTCTTCAAATCGATTGTGAATTGAAACTTACTTTCAATTCTCCCTTTAGTGATTATACACGTTTAGGGCTTCCACAAACCATGAGTGACACCTAACAGTATGTCATGGTTACCCAAGCTAATCAGAAGAGGTGGAGAACCTATTCAGTTTAGGATTACATTGCAATACGGTCTTTCTCTAGTACATTACTCTTGACCCCGTTGTTTGGTTTGATAGTTTATTCATGTCTACTATCCAATGCGATTCTCTTACTTATATGATTACCTTGAATGTGATTTGGAACGACTTACTAAATCTCATTCATACTCTGGCCAGAGATTCTTAATCATATCATAGTGTATTCTCCCTCAAACGGTTTGAAGGTTAGAGATCCCCTGTTGCACATTCACCTGCCAATATTGCTAAGTGGCTTAACCCCAACCATGTTGTGGACACCCTCTGACAGAGTGCCTTTGACATAGTCAAAGATCAAGGACCTAACCACAAGACAACTATGATGCCTCAGGTCAAAGGACTACTTTGCATTATCCCAACCATGAGTTCTCATGTGACATGAGTATGAGAACTCTTTGTTGATCGTGTTTAGTGGACTCATTCTCTGTTGAGCACCTACATGCTTATCTTGGTGTCAGTCACACCAATGACTCGAGACCAATCACTCTCCCTAAGAGAAGACATAACAAGTACTGATCTTAACGGATTGTCAATGCCCAATTAGCAATCCTATGATCAGGAACGTTTAGGATATGTATACGAAAGAGAATGGTCTCATGAATCTAACTTCTTTAGATCACATTCTCCCAATTGCATATTCCTTGGACTTATTGTTTAAGCATATAACATTTATATGAGATGGCTTAAAACAATAATCTTTTCCCTTTATATTAAACTAGATTAGTTTAACATGTGAAATGTCCGTAAAGTATCATCATATGATTGGTTTTAGGGCACATTTCCAACATTGTTACGTTTTTGTAAAGGTTTTACAAAGTACTATTTTTAGTCCCACTGACCGTTGTTTTAGTGGCAGTGCTTCTGTGTCAACGAGGGTTCTTGGCAAATCTTGGTATAGGAGATTACCTTTGAGGAGATAATTCTCATTCTACTTTTAGTGTACTTTACTTGTGCTCTGACATCACGGATGAATTGGGTTCAATCCCACTTACATGCACACTCTTATACTTTATCACTTTTAGGTTTAAATTTATTCATATTTTTTTTTCCACATCACTACACTATATTGCTTCGTCACCTTTATGGTGTCGGCCATCACAGCTCGATTTGAAGTCCAGGTGGACATTCCGGGTTGGGGTGTGTCACCTATACCTTCATTACTAAAATAATAGAGTATAATTAACATAACAGAATAAAAACCATAATTAGAATGATGTGTAAAAAGGTAATGCAAACTCCTTGACTATACCCGGTAATCCACATAACTAAACACCCATAGCTCATACGTCCCATTTCGTACTTATACCACTTGATCCCGAGTGTTTAAGTATATGAACTAACCCCCATCCGTAAACGTCCCAGAACTCCCCTTTTGTTAGTCGTCTTGCCTAAACTATTCATTTCCAGTCCCAAATTACCCTAAAAGAAGTGTGCACTGTGGGCTCGCTTGAGACCAGGTACCTACTAGGAGTTTGGTTCAACTATACAACAGCTAATAGTCACTACCTTAGATTCCCGAATTTCTTTCCAACAATCCAACTTTACTCCCACATCATGGATAATTATTTAGTTTCGTTTCTTTTTCCATACAACAAAGATAATCATAAATCCACCCTCTAACTAAATTACATTTCGAACATTTATACTCAAGTAACCTTCAGACCTTTGAGTTTTAACCAAAAACCATCCACATACTTTATTTAATGATAAAGACAAGAGAAAGAAAGAAAAGAAAAGAAAAAAAAAAACCTAACAAAAGCACATGCAAGCCACTGCACCTCTGTCAAATACGTGATCCTTCACTTATAGAGAAGAACATTATGAGGAAGCAGAGGATTTTTTTTAAAACCTTCAGTCGGTAGTCTTTTTCCAATCAAAGGTCTATCTCTCTTCAAATCTCCTAGAAATTGCACATCCAGTCAGTAGTAGATTGGAGCAAGTATCTTAACACATTGAAACCACATAAGCATTAAAAACTGAGTCACTGCCTTGATCAAAAGCATGAAGGGTTTAAGTATACTGGGAAGGCCACGCGAAAGTGTCAACCACTACTGCTGCAAACCAGAATCACAAAAACTTTAACCTTGTAAACAACCAGAGGAATTCGATTTAAAGACCCATGGCAAAAAGAAAAAATAAATGTAAACAATGAATACCATTTTGTGTATGGAATCGACTGATGCTTAAATACAACAAAATGGGATTCAAAACCTATTGAAACATTCCAACTCAATACCGAATCAGCACTATGAAGTCACATTTAGATTCAAATTTCCTCGACAAAGGTGGAAACTATTTATGAAATTGGACTATACACTATTTATAAAACTGGACCAAGAATTAGACACTATTTATGAAACATGACCAAGAACTAGGCACTATTTATGAAAGTGGACCAATAACTAGGCACTACTTATGAAACTATACCAATTACTACACACTATTTATGAAATTGGACCCAATAACTAGGCACTATTTATGAAACATGACCAAGAAATAGGCATTGTCAGTTTCATAAATAGTGTTTAGTTTCATAAACAGTGTCTGTGATGGACGAACAGGTCCAAGCGCGTCAGGTTTTTCTTTCAATTTTTTTATATTAAAATTGTGTCGTTTTCATTAAAGTTTAAGTTCTTTTTGTCCTTTTTATTAAAAATTAAGGGTTTTTCATTCATATTTAATTTTTTTCATTAAATAAAGTTATAGCATGGTTTTTGGTTAAAATAAAATTAGCCCAAGCCATTTTCATGAAAGCTCCCTAAAAAATAAGCAGACTAAAATTTTGTATAAAAAGAATAAAATCATACTTCACTCTTAATTAAACGAGGGATATTACAATACTATATTTTCGTTCTCTAGTTTCCTATGTATTTTTTTCTTTCTATTAATTGGTAGGAAACATTCAACCAATACCTTTGCAAACAACTCCTCAACTGAATTTTTAAAATCCATCAACATCTTAGATCAAGTTGTAATAGAACTTAGAGAAATTTTTTTGGAACAACATCCTTTGAAGTGGAGAATATTCATCATATTACCTTTGAACAATTTTATTTTGATGAGTTCCAATCTCAAAGAATTTTGGGAAATACCAAAAAATAGGACATTTTCTTAATCTTGGGATAGAAATAGGACAAAGCGGTCATGCACAAGCCATGCACACCATGCTCAAAACCAAAATTACTAAAATGCCCACATATAAATACTAAAAACCCTCAGCTCATTTCATCATTTTTGTCATTTGGAAGAGAGGCATGCCGAGAGAGCTCTAGAGCTATGAGTTTCTAGGTTGAGCTCAGATCTCTGAGCTCCGATTTTGAAGAGAGGGAAGTCGAGAGTGAAGCTTCAAAGTGAGGGTTTCTCATTTGCATCAGTGTTCCATCCTTAAAGATATGATTTTTGTACTAGATTTTGCGTTTTGGCCGGAAAGTTTCATTTTTTCTGGCCAATGAAGCTTCAGCAGCCATATTTCTAAAGCCATCCAGTTCGTCTCTCTCTCTCTCTCATCTCTTTCTCTAACTAACTCAGTCATTGTCTCCATTTCTGCAACTAATCTTCAATAAGGTTTTTTGGATTTGTAGAGATGCAAAGTCAAAGAAAAGAGGGTTAGGAAAGAGAGGCCTCGGAATGTATTATGGAAATCTTGATTTGTTTATGGGTTTTTGTTATTTTAGATTATGGGTTTCACTTAGAGGGTATTGAAGATTCACAGAGTTGCGTTGGTGGATTTCGCTTTATGGGTTGGTTACAGAATGCTCAATATTTGTTAATTTTATTATGAACTTGCAAATTCTGGTGAATTCGAATTGGAATCGGTGTTGTTTGAAAATGTTTCTGAATTACAAGTCTTAGTTCAATATGAAGAAATTATACATGATATGCACATGACATGCACACAATATGCACACGATATGCACATTTGTCATCTCCATATGATTTGCCCTGTGCTTCTATATTGTTATCAGTATTGTGGATCAAATTTCCGCCTTCTTCTTCTTGGACGAAAATGCACCTGCAAAACAACTAACACCTCAGGTCAAGGCCAAGAGCCTCATGCGGCTACGATGAATTTGGGGGTGGGGGGGGGGCTTTGGCCGAAGAACCTCCGATGTCAAAGCTAGAATTTGAGGGAAAAGTATTTAGAGAAATTTTGAGAATTTAGCAAGAGAGTTGGAATTAGGTTTTTGGGAGAAATGAAAGCTATTTATAGTGGTGTGGCCAGCCTCCATTTGGGGAAAAAGAGTCAGGCCACTTATGGTGGTTTTTGGGTGTAATTGCAAGATATTATGTCAAAAAAATATCTTGCAATCAATTAGGAAATTAACTAGAAAATTAATTAATTAATTAGGAAATTTATCAATTAATTTAGGTAATTAACCGTAATTTGAATGAATAATTGTGGGTTACCTTGTGGGGAGGATTTGATGAGGATGGATGAAATACGTTTTGAATAAATACCAATTTTGATCACTTTTGACCTTGATTGAGTCGTGATTGTTCGCTGCTTGCTCGTGGGAGTTCCGGTGTGCCTTGAGTGTAATTTTGTTTTTTTTTAACCCAAAAATCCACATGTTGTCTCCATATTGTTCTTGATTATTTTTGGTTCCTCAAATGCTCCCACATCTGTTGGGCTGCTCATAGGAAAGCGCAGCAGGTGTAGAGATCTTCTTGCTTTAGGAAACATAGGATTGTTTCCTGTTTTGACGTAGATTCCCTCTTTAATTGGAAATTAGATTCTTCTAGGAAAGGGAAATAAATTACTTCTAAAGTCTATTTATGTCTACCTTAAGTAGATTATTAAATCAACTTCAGAGAGCAATTTATTCTACCCTACAAGAGAGAGAAAGCTTGAGGATATTTGTTCCCCCTCCCCTAGCAATCTTTCCCGGGCAAAGGACCGTCTTTCGTTGCTTTCTTCATTTTCTCTGCGCCGCACCGAGGTATGAAAAAATTAATATTCCTTGTCTTCCTCTTAGATAGTGATGGCACGGGGCAGCCACTGGGGTGGTGTGGCATGTAGGCTGGCAGAGGGTAGGAGTCGGCTGGCATGGGCTGGGGAGGTGTTGTCGCAGGGACCACTGCTTTGGCTGCTCTGTTTGGCTAAAGCCAAGGGCATCTGTGCAGCTAGGGCCACAGATTGAGGCACTCGGGTGCAATGCTAGACGAGCCTCATGGCTCATGTCTTTTGGGCTCTTAGACCTAACGCAGGCCTGGTTGGCGATTGAGAGAAATGAGGAGGTCGCAGGCCTGATGGGCTGTTGGAATGCTAGGCATGTAGGCCTCTTGTCTGCTGGTCCGAGAAGAAAAATGAGGGAAAAGCCAGCATGGGTTGAGCTTCATTGCTAAGTGCCGTGCATGACGTTGGCTGCTTAGGCCTCTTTGTTGGTAGAAAAGCTAGGCTGCCCCCGAGAGGAGATACAGTGAATCAAGGCGGAGGCGTTGGCTAATTTGATCACTGTATGGAGCCTGCTGCGAATGAAGGTGGGAAAAAGAGATCTTCCCCACCTGCTCAAGAGGTGCCGGCTGAGAAAAAACTAAAGACTTTTTTCGTTGCTCACGAGGGTTCGCCGGCTGCCCCCAGGCTTTTGATTAACTTGACTTGTTCTAGGAGGACGAAAGATGGGGCTGCTAGATATGAGCCAGTGACGCCTGCCATGCCAAAGATGGACAGTCCGATTGCCAATAGGATTACTCAGCGTAAAGGCTCTGTCGTGCCCCCAGTGCCCAAACTAGTGCCACGACATTCATTGGGAGCTAAGTCTGGTGGACCTTTGGGAGGCTTGCTAATATGAAGAACAATAAGGTGGACTCTGCTGATAAAGTGGCGACAAGGCCTACTCCCCTGCTACTGAGACTGATTCGCCTGCTGGGAAAGAAGAGATTGCTCGCGTGGGCAGCTGTGAGAAATCCACTAAGCCTGCTTCTGGGGAGGCTGATGAGATCTATGCGCTTGTGAAACCATATCTACTTAAAGACATGGACGCTTATGCCAGGTTTGTCGATGGCGTTAGAGGGGTTGTTTGCCCAAGTTCATTTGCGAAGCATACAGCCAAGTATAGGAAGACTGCCCTACTTGCCATGATGTAGAAGATGGCTATTCTGGCAGCCAAGTCTATGCTCCTTGGCCAAAATGATCCAAGCCTGCCAAGGAGGTGGCAAAGGTTTTGGCAGCCGAAGCTCATTCTTCTACCGAGAAGATCAAGAGGTTGGAATCTGAGCTCGTCACTTTGAAGGGGTCTAATATCTCTGCCCCCACTTCTTTGCAACTTGAGACTGCTTGCCAAGAAATCGTTGACTTAAAGACTAGGCTTGACGTGATCCAAGTTAAGTATGAAAATGCAGAGAAGGAGATCAGATGTTACATACCTCAGATTCAATATCTTGAGCGTGCCGTTTCTGAGCTTCGTTCCTCTACTTACGCAAAGGATGAAAAGTTGATTGCTGCTTATAGCAGAGTGATCCACTTCAATAAGGTCGTTGATAGGCTTGAACTCAAGTGTTGGAACTCCAAGGTGCGCTGATGATCAACAAAAGTTTGAAGAAATAAGTGGAAGAGCTACAACGTGTCCATGTTGGTCTACTCGAGGAGAACTAGCAGCTGAAAGGTGAGAGGGCTGGGCTCGAGGCTTTTCTTGTTCAGAGTTAGGCCAATTTCTACAAGCTGGGCTATGTAGATCATTTCTTTGGTAGGCCTTCTGACTTCGAGTTTGATGGGAAAGACTTCGAAACCTTCTCTATTTCCCTGGAAGACTTTATTGCCATACTTTTGAGGCCCCCATTGATGAAGTAGTCGGAGAGGTGGATGTCCAAGCTGCTGAAGTGTAGTCTTCTAGGTAGCCTATAGGATTTTCTTTATTTCCCTCATTGCTTTTTGCTTTGCTTTAACTCCTTCGGCCTTTGCTACTTGTTTATCAATTTTGCTAGAAAATTTAATAAATTTGCTTCCTTCACTTTTTCTTCATCTTCGCTTCTTTTGTTTACGCCCAACCTTTGATCTTTAGACCAGCGGCAGGCGTGCTGCTTTTCTATAAGTAGATAGGCCCACGTAGCCTATGCAGCCGCAAGTGTTGGTGTAAAACTTTTGCAAAGTTATTAGCCATAGGGTCGGCAGCCGGATGCCTTACTTACAGAAGAAGACGAGTCCATATGACCACTCGGCTGTTAACCTTGGCTTTCTTTAATCCTTTGAGCTATGTGGCCTACATCACAACGTACTAAAGATTTTTGGGTCATGAAATTTGCTAAACTTTCGTATCAAAAGTACACGGTTGTATGGAATTTCGTAAGCAAAGGTCCAAGAGAACTCATTGCTTTTTATGTAACAAATTCCGTGGAATTACAACACTTTAGGAATTAGTGTAGATCTAAATGACCATTCCGTGCTTAGTAGAGGTGAAGCTTATCCACTGCGTAGCATGTTGGCAGTGGATAAAGCTTCGTATATGCATGCTAACTTATTTAACCTTTTTAAAAAAAATGTGTTGTTGTGTAAGTTTAGCGTGGTTTACTGCTCGCAGGGCAAGCCGTAGGTAGTCTTCTAGAAACGGTAGGCTACCTTAATGCACTCGGTAGCAACTTTAGGGTTCTAGGGCAGTCGTCCATAAGGAGTACTGCGTAATGTGCCTCCTCCATTTCTGAGGCCCGGTTCCCCACGGATTAGGCCATGTGACCTAAAATCCTTCAATTAGCCCCTTGAAAAAGACCATTGTGGCTACTTCTAGGAATCCTAGTGCAAGCCATTGTGCACCTAGTTATACCAGGGCAGCCCAACTCATCTACGTCCGGATATTTGAAGTGTAAAGTTTATCCTCCCGCATTGGAGAGCAAACCCATGTGGGTGTCGAGGAATTGGTTTACCCCCTCGCACTGGACAACAGACCCAGATGGGTGTCGGGCAATTGGTTTACCCTTTCGCACTGGAAAGCATGGTTCGTCTCTCGGGGGGGCGCAATTCCTGCGATGAGTCCCTAAGAAGGATGCGGTCTACTTTTGAACTGCACAACAACTGGATAGTCCTCGGCTTGCGAGGTGGTGCCCGTCGAGCTGCCTGAGTCTTTGGGCTTTGATTAACGGGAGGTCACACATGGTACTTCCTCAGATTGTAGGCATTCTGCTGCTTTTCGATCTCTTTCTCTTTCATGGTGGTGAGGGTGTAACTACCCATGCTACCTACTCTGCTGATCTTGTACAAACTTTCCCATATAGGATCCAACTTTTTGGAGCCTTCTCTGCAGGCAGTGATGAAGGCTTTTCTTAGGACTAGATTTCTGGGCTAGAACTGTCAGATCTTGGCTCTTGTATTGTAGCTAAAGAGGAGTTTCTCCTGGTAGGCTGCGATGCAGGTGATGGTCTGCTTGCGTTTCTCCTCTGCCAAATCTAAGGCTTGTGGCCATCTCCTTACTGTTTTGCTCGATGCTTAGTAGTAGAGTGCTGATACTTGGCATGATGACATTGTGAGGAATGATTGCTTCTGAACCAAATGCCAAAGAGAAAAAAGTCTCACTGGTGGCTCGTCATCTGGGGAATTCATATGGCCATTGTCCATTCTTGTCGGAGAGGGACTTCTTTGGGCAGTCGAGGACCATCTTGTTGGATGCTTTGGCCTGCTCATTGCCTTGAGGATATCATGGCGTGAACATGTGCTGCTTGTTGCCATACTTTTGGAATAACTTTGCCAAATCTTTGCCTACGAATTGTGGGTCGTTGTCTATGATGATGGATTGAGGGATGCCAAATCGGCAAATGATGTTCCTCCATATGAAGCGCTCTATGTTCGTCTGAGTTGTGGTTACCATGGGCTCTGCTCTACCCGTTTGGTGAAGTAATCGGTTGCCACGATCATCATACCTCTACCCCAGTAATGGGCGGCATTAGCCCTACCAAGTCGATTATGCACTGCATGAATGGTCAAGGACTCGTCTGGGGGTGTAGTTAGCTGGCAGGTAGTTCTCGTACCGGCTTGTAGCGTGGCAGCTGTCGCACTTTTGTACTTGCTCTTTAGAGTCTTAATGCATAGTAGGCCAGTAGTAGACCTGCGTTAAGAGCCTTCTATGCTAAGGATCGGCCTCCGAAGTGACTTCCCCAAACGCGTTCGTGGATTGAACATAGAATCTTTAGGTCGTCAGGAGGCACTAAGCAGCAAGGATGTGGTCTAGTGTAGGATCTTCGAACAAGAATGTCGTTCCACATGTTGTAGCGTGCTTCCATTGTCTGGAGCTTTCTAGACTCCAATCTTCCCAAAGGGAGTGTGCCATTGACTAGGTAGCCTATAATGGAATCTTGCCAGTTTGGAGTTGTACTGACATGTGACACGTCAGTTGCTGGCTCCGCCTCTATGCTTGGCTTGTCTAGATACTCAACCAGAATAGGGCGTTTGAATTGGTGGTCGAGGGCGGAGCCTAGGCCGGCCAGCGCGTCCATGTGGGCGTTGTCTACCCGCAGAACTTGACTGAGGGTGTAAGTCTGAAATGCCTCAAGTTGCTTTCCTACCTTCTCTAGGTATTGCACCATCTTCAGATGTTTTGCCGTGTACTCCCTAGTAGTCTAGTTGGTGATTACCTGGGAATCAGAATGAATTGCAAGCTTTTTCACCGCAAAGTCTTTTGCCATTTGGAGGCCTGTTAGTAGGGCTATGTACTTTGCTTCGTTGTTGGATACTTTGAAGCCTAGAGTGATTGCCTGCCCAAGCATCGAAGCGTCTGGGCTGACAAGGACCAAGCGTCTGAGTGTGTCCTTCTAGTGTTCATCTGCCCTTGGTGCTCCTTTTGGGCTAAGTTGTTGTGTTTGTCAAAAAACTTTGCATCAGCCAGTGTCTACGCCTTTATCATCCTGTGTCTGGATTGAACGGAATAGTTTGTCATGAGGATGACTGCGTGCATCTGAAGGTATAACTTGAGCCTCCAAGTGGCAACAACTGTCGCCAAAGGGAGCTTTTGAATTTCTGTTAGCTAGTTTTCGCATCGAGAGAGCATTTGAGCTGTGGAATACAGGTAGTCAGGCCCCAGCTCTTCTCGTATGATGGTAGAGCTTATTGCTGCTTCATATACTATCAAATATGCAAATAAGTTCTCCGCTGCTTCTGGTTTGGATTGTATGGAGGTGATGTCAGGTACTCCTTCAAGTCCTTGAATTTGGATCGACGAGCTTCATCCCAAAGTGCATGCTTTTTTGCCAAAGCGAAATAGTCTGCCAGAGTTAGGTCTTCTTTCATGATTAACTCCCCAAACAGTGGGTGGTCTGCTGGGAGTCCCTTTTGGAAGGCTGCACAAGCTATCAAGTCATCGCATCCGACTATCTTTGCCTTCTCTGCTTTGAACCTTTTCATATAGTCGTGAAACGACTCCTTTGGTTCTTCTTGACATTGAACAAGTGGTCAGACTTCTTCTTGATTGAGTGATAGAATGAATATTCTTTGGTGAAAACCAAAGAAAGTTCGTCGAAACTTCGGATGGATTGTGGCGGCAAGGTGTAGAACCTACCTTGTGCATGTGGTACGTTCCTAGCAGGCGAATGAATTTCTCATAACCTGCATGTTAAACTTGAGCGGGATTGAGTGACTGCTTCTCTTCGTTCATCATGCTGCCTACTCTGATGTGAGGTAGATGATGCTTTTTATGGGCCTAGCCATGAATGAACACTTCACCTGGAAGGCTGCTCATTTTGATTATTAGAATGTGGCCCCAACTGTGAATGTATGCTCATCCATGGGCCTAGTCGAGAGTGCACGCTCCTCCGCGCGTTAAGGGAAAAGAACTGCTTCAGCCATAGTGGGACTATATGACATTTTATTGTTGTGTAATGTATTTGCTAAGTATTTTATGGTAACAAACATGCGTACTATGTATCATTGTTATATTCACATAACATGCACATAGCATGCACATTAAATGCACATAATATGCCATGCGCATGAAATGCACACCTTATGCAAGCGACATGCACAACATATGCTCGTCGTATACACACATCGGGAAAATTTTGTGCAATTTCTGCAATTGGACTGAAACACAAATTGGAACATACCCAATATTCTACCACGTCAAAAATCAAATTTTTTTCACATTAGTGTAAACCCAGTCGGCATTAGCATGTTGGCCAAAAGGGATAAGACTTACCCCGTTATTTTAGGGTTTCATATCCTGGAAAATGCACCATCCTCATATTGGTGAAATCCCAAACTAAAAAGTTCCAATTGGATAGCAAATTTTCCCTTCCATGCTTTGTTTCTAAATGGATTTGTTGGCAATAGGGGTGGGTTTGGTTTCAATTGGTTCGGTTTGGTTTTTTGGTTTTTTTTGTTTCGTTTTTTTAGGGTCCGGTTTCAGATCGGTTTCGGTTTTTATTTTTTTTAACAATACAGTCACACTGTATAACCCTCCAATGGGGGCACATGCAACACAAAAAACGACATGGAAATGCATATCCGATTTGCTGATAGTGAGACATACACGACAAACATTATGCAAGAAACCTTAATCAATTGAGACAATGAATAATTAGGAACCAAGAAGGAAAAGACGAAAAAGAAAACGAATTAGGAGATGAATTTTTTGATAGGAGATTGTTGTACATGTATTCATCGAAGAAGGAAACGACGAAAAAAAATAGGAGATGAAGGAGCCAAAAAATATCAATCCTTCTTATATATGCAGACAATGGGGGTTCCGAAAATTACCTCAGAGAGATGAACAATATGCAAAACACCAATAAAATGATAAAAAAAAATCCATTTTAATTCAGCAAACCCTCAATATAAATCACATATGTTTCGATTCAAAAATTGCCTCAGACAGATTGGAAAATCCGGATTAGAATCTTCCGATTTTGAAGGGGCTCTGATTCAAAAAGGGCGAGGGAAAATCACTGTTTGGAAGAAGAAATTTCTGAGGCGAACAAGAGAAGAGGGAGAGAGAAAGTCTAATTTGGAGAAAGAGAGAAAGAGAGGAAGAAAGCAGAGCATGGAGGTGCAATAATTCGACGGTGGGAGAGAGAAAGAGACTGAGAAGTGAGAACAAAGAGGAGATGAAATTGGAGTAAATGGGACAGCCAAGGTTTTTGTATTTAGAAATCTTATGAGCAACTAAAGATCCAGAATCTATATTTATCTGTATAAATATTTTACTGATATGATTATAGCAACACAAACCCTGTTCAAATTGGCTGAAGCAGACACTCTCAACCTGGAGGGAATGGGTTCAAAGCTTCAGGCCTCTAGATTTTGAGTATTTGTATATGATTTATAAAATTAATATATATTAAATAATTATATAAACCGGTTCGGTTCGGTCTTGTTCAGTTTCTGGACCACCAAAATCGAAATCGAAATCGAACCAATCTATTTCGGTTTAATTCGGGTTTTTTTTTGTTCGGTTTTTTTAGCTTTTGTTCGGTGTTTGGCACATTTTTTTCTTTCGGTTTTCGGTTTTTTAAACCCACCCCTAGTTGGAAAACTAATTACCAAATTGACGAGACAAGGTAGATGTGGTGTACATGACCCTCATGTTTTGTCCTAACCTACTTGGGGATGTGCATTGCATTCAATATGTGTAAGATTTGCTTCTTCCTCATGTCAACTCATAAATGTCCCAATGTTTAATAATAATATATTACAAAAGTAGTGTGTTTTAATTAATTTTTTGTTTGGGTACTTAATTTGACCGAATAGGGTTTGGGAAAATGTTAATTTTCCCAATTCTAGATTATATGTTTTCAATATTCAAGATGCAGCATGCAGTGTGCATATCATGAGCATAGGAGACCCTTCAGTCTGCTCAATATGAGCATAGTCTTTGCATATAATGTGCATGCGTTGTATAGGGAGGGCGCTTATCATTAATTTACTTCTGTACTGGTATTGGATGGTTTTATTTATGAATTATTACATATTTAAGCAGTTAACATTTTTTCATGAGAAGTTGCACTGCTTGAATGACTCTTTTTGTGATGGGAAGTTGCACCGTTTGAAGGACCCTTATTCTCCATCTATTTAAGTTGTTTTGTGGGTTTCTGTTTCATTGCAAAACCATAAGTTCAATTTACATCCTCTAAACCAAAAAAAAAAAAAAAAAAAAAAAAAACTAGAAGTTGAAAATGATGAAGAAAGGGTGCACCACCTCTTCCTCCATGCAATTTGTTTTTGACGACGTTCTTCTCAAAGTCTTCTTCATCGTTGCTTCCCGCTCGTTAAAGGACTTCTTTTCAGCGAATATGGTCTTGAAGAAGTTCAACGAAATAGCCGAAGACCCTCGCATCTATCAACACATCAATATTACAGACTTTGAGACCGTCAACCCGCTTAGATCATGGGGCGCGTCTAACAAAGTCTCAAACTTTATCAATCTCTACATCTAGTGCCGCAACCTCAAGACCCTTTACATGTTGGGAATGTGATACTTCTTCCGAGACAACAAGGAAGAAGCCGGAATTGAGTGGCTTAAGAGTGCGGTCTTTGAGGACGTACGTGTATGATGCAATCTTGGTGTGCCACAAGTAGGATTCCAAGCACGAAGGGCTCAAACTCTCTATTCTCTCAACTGTCACAACTTAGGATGGTTGAGTGTAATGGAATGCCGAGAAAGGTTTCACCTGTGTTTGTCGGGTTTTTGGGTACATAGTGAAGTAAGGGCCCGAATCCAAAAACTTCACCACGACAAAGCTGCCATCAAACCTTGCAACGACTATGGAAATCCACAGGGTTCAGTCACACTCCAAATGCATTGGGATGCATTTGACCATGAAAAATTCTCTACCTGTAATGCCTGTAGATGGCATCCGGAAGTGAATATATTTTCTGATATATTATGTGGTAGAGATAGGTACAAAGTTTGTTTTTTTTGTTCGTTTAATTTTGTTGTAAACGCAGTGTTTAAATTCCAACGCAACCTTTTGTTTTCCTTTATGCCTCTCATGTACTACTGTATTCGTGAATCTAGGACTTTGTACTTTTAAATTTTTCTTCGTAAAGATACTCAAACAAGAAGCTTCGGAAACTAGACATAATTACAAAAAACTAGCCCATGGTGTCATTGTGGATGCAAATTTTTTCCTCCTTGATCTTGGACAAAATTGCACCTACAAAACAAATAACACCTTAGGTCAAGGCCAAGAGCCTCACGCATCCATGATGAATTGGGGGGCTTTGGCCAAAGAACTTTTGATGCCAAAGTTAGAATTTTGAGGGAAAAGTGTTTGAGAATTTTAGAAAATTTTAGCAAGAGAATTAGAAGTGTGTTTTGGAGAGAATGTGAGGCCTTTTATAGGGGTATGGCCGGCCTCCTTGGGTTTGGGTGAGACAGGACCGGCCACTTGGCTCTCTTTGTAGGCTAGGCTCTTGATTTGTGTTTAATTGGGTATAATAGAATAATTAACTAATTAATTAGCCAATTAATAGGATAATTGCCTAATTGATTAACTAATTAATATAATAAAAAGGGAAAGATTTGGGAGTTACCTTGTGGAGAGGATTTTATGAGGATGGATGAAATAGGTTTTGAATTGTTACCTATTTTGGGCATTTTTGACTTGGTTGAGGGATGATTGCCCACTGATCGCGCGTAGGAATCCCGTTGTGCCTCGAGGGTAATTTTATCTTTTAAACCCAAAAATCCACGTGTCGCCTTGCGATTATTTTTTGGCGCAACAAATGCCCCTACACCTGTTGGACTGCTCGCAGGAAAGGGCAGCAGGTGTAGACATCTTCTTGCTTTAGGAAACATAGGCTTGTTTCCTATTTTAATGTAGATTCCCTGTTTAATTGGAAATTAGGTCCTTCTAGAAAAGGGAAATAAATTTCTCTCAAAGCCTAATTAAGTCCGCCTTAAGTGGGTTATTAAATTAACCTTGAAGAGTAATTTATTCTACCCTACAAGAGAGAGAAAGCTAGAGGATATTTGTTCCCCCTCCCTTAGCAATCTTCTACACTTGCCTGTGCAATGGACCGTCTTTCATTGCTTTCTTCATCTTCTCCGCGCTGCACCGACGTAAGAAAATTTTAATTTTCCTTGTCTTCTTCTTGGATAGTGTTGTCGTGGGGCAACCGTCGGGGTGGTGCGGCACGTCGGCTAGTAAAGGCCAGGAGTCGGCTCGGTATGGACCCATGAGGTGTTGTGGCAAGGACCGCTGCTTGGGCTACTCGACTTGGCTAGAGCCAAGGGCAGCTTATGAGGCTTGGGTCGCAGATTGAGGCGCTAGAGCGTAGTGCTAGGCGAGCAACATGGCTTATGTCCTTTGGGCTCTTCGACCTAACGCGAGCCAGTCTGGCGATTGAGAGAAATGAGGAAGTCACGGGCCTCATGGACTACTAGAACGCTGGGCATACAGGCCTCCTGCCTACTGGAATGCTAGGTTGAGCTCCCCTGCTGAGTACCGTGAATGGTGTTGGCTGCTTAGTTCTCTTCACCGGGAGTGGGCTGCTCCCGAAAGAGGAGGTAAAGAGGATCAAGGCGGATGCATTGGCTCGTTTGATCTCTATCGTGGAGCTTACTATGAATGAAGGTGGAAAGAAGAGATCTTTCCCGCAATCTCAATAAATGTCGGTTGAGAAAAAACTGAAGATTTTCCTCCGTTGCTCGTGAGGGTCTGCCTGCTGCCGAGAGGCCTGTGATTGACATGACTTTTTCCAATGGGAAGAAAAATGTGGCTGCTAGATCTGAGCCTGTGGCGCCTGCCATGTCGAGAATGGCTAGTACGATTGTTGATAAGATTGCTCAGCGCAGAGGTCCTATCATGCCCCCAGTGCCGAAGTCTGTACTAAGATGTCCGTTAGGAGCTAAGTCTGGTTCACCTTTGGAGATGCTTGCTATTATGAAGAGTGATAAGGTGGACTCTGCTACTAAAGTGGCACAAGGTCCACTCGCCCTGCTCTTGAGACTGATTTGCCTACGGGGAAGGATGAGACTGCTCTCATGGGCAGCTGTGACAAATATACTAAGCCTGCTTCTGGGAAGGCTGCTGAGATATGTGTGCTTTTGAAACCAGATCTGCTTCAACACATGGATTCTTGTGCCAAGTTTGTCGATGTCGTTAGAGAGGTTGTTTGCCAAGTTCCTTTGCGAAGCATACGACCAAGTATAGGAAGACCGCTCTACTTGCAATGATGCAGAAGACTGCTATTCTGGCAACCAAGTCTATGTTCCTTGACCAAGAGGATACCAAGGCTGCCAAGGAGGTGGCAAAGGTTGTGGCAGCTGAAGCTTATTCTTCTGCCGATAAGATCAAGAGGTTGGAATATAAGCTCGTCGCTTTAAAGGGGTCCAATATCTCTGCCCCTACTTCTCTGCAGCTTGAGACAGCTCGCTGAGAGATCATTAACTTGAAGACTAGGTTTGGCGCGATCCAAGTTAAGTATGAAAGTGCAGAGAAGGAGATTGGATGTTACATACCTGAGATTCAAGATCTTGAGCGTACCATTTCTGAGCTTCATTCTGCTGCCTATGCAAAGGATGAAGAGTTGAATATTGCGTATAATCGAGTGATCCATTTCAAGAAATTCGTTGATAGGCTTGAACCCCAAGTGTTGGAAATCCAAGGTGCGCTGAAGATCAACAAAAGTTTGAAGAAAGAAGTGGATAAGCTGCAGCACGTCCGTGTTAATCTGCTATGGGAGAACGAGCAGCTCAAAGGTTAGAAGGTTGGGCTCGAGGCTTCGTTTGTTTAGAGTCAGGCTGATTTCTACAAGCTGGTTTATGTAGATCGTCTCTTCGGTTAGCCGTCTGACTTCGAGTTTGCTGGGAAAGACTTCGAGACCTTCTCTATTTCTCCAGAAGACTTGTTCGCCTTTACTTTTGAGGCGTCCATCGGTGAAGTAGTCGGAGATGTTGGTGCCTAGGATGGAGCAGCCAGGGGTGAAGCGCCGAATGGTACCGCTGCTGAGAATGTCGCGGCTATTGAAGGTGTGGTGACCGAGTAATCGTGGAGTGTCCAAACGGCTGAAAAGTAGTTTTCTAGGTAGTCTTTAGAATTTTCTTTGTTTCCCTCGTTGCTTTTTGCTTTGCTTGAACTCCTTTGGTCTTTGCTAGTTGTTTATCAATTTTTCTATAAAATTTAATAAACTTGCTTCCTTCGCTTTTCTCCATCTTCGCTTCTTTTGTTCATACCCTAACCTTTAGACTTTATAAACCAATAGCAGGCATGCTACTTTTCTAAGCAGACAGGCCACATAGCTTATCCAACCGTAGGTGTTGGTGTAGAACTTTGCAAAGTTGTTAGCCATAGGGTTTGCAGCAGGATGTCTTATTTACAAAAGCAGGCAAATCAGCGTAACCACTAGGCTGTTAACCTTGGCTTTCTCCAATTTTGTAGGTTGCGTAGCAAGTACCACAACACTTTAGGACTTGGTGTGTTGTTCCGCACTTGGCAGTGGTGAAGCTTATCGACTACGTAGCATGTCAGCATTGGATAAGGCCTCGCATATGCACGCTAGTTTGTTTAACCTTTCACAAGAATGTGCAGTTGTATAAGTCTAGCGTGGCTTTACTACTTGAAAGGCAAGCCGTAGGCAGTCTTCCGAAAACTGTAGGCTACCTTAGTGCACTCGGTAGCAGCTTTAGGATTCCAGGACAGCCGTCCATAGGGCATACTGCGTAATGTGCCCCCTCGTCTCTAGGGCCCGGTTCCCCGCGAATTAGGCCAAGAGACCCAAAATCCTTCAGTTAGCTAAGCCTTGACAAAGACCATTGTGGCTACTTCTAAGAATCCCAGCTCAAGCCATCATGCATCTAGTTATACTAGGGCAGCCAGGCTCATCCACATCTGGATATTTGGAGTGTAGAGTTTATCCTCCCACTTTGGAGAACAAACCCATGTGGGTGTCGGGGAATTAGTTTACCCTCTCGCACTGGAGAGCATGGTTGGTCCCTCGAGGGGTGCAATTCCTGCGGTGAGTCCCTAAAAAGGGCGCGATCTTCTTTTGAAGTGCATGAGAGATAAGTTGTTGTAGACATGTAGTCGAGCCAAGTTGTATATTACTTCTGAATTCTTCATTGAAAATCGAGTGAAACGAACAAATAAATTAGCTGTAAAAGACTTCATAACAACTGGATAGTCCTCGACTTCCGAGTTGGTGCCCGTTGAGCTGCTTGAGTCTTCGGGTCTTGATATAGTGGGAGGTCACACATGGTACTTCCTTAGGTTGTACGCGTTCCATTGCTTCTCGATCTCTTTGCCGTTCATGGTGGCCAAAGTGTAATTACCTTTGCCGCCTATTCTGCTGATCTTGTATGGACCTTCCTAGATGGGATCCATATTTTTGGAGCCTTCTCAATAGGCAGTGATGAAGGCCTTTTTTAGGACTAGATCTCTGGGTTGGAACTGCTGGATCTTGGACCTTTTATTGTAGCTAGAGAAGAGCTGCTGCTGGTAGGTTGCGATGCGGGTGATGGTCTGCTCGCGCTTCTCCTCTGCCAGATCTAAACTTGCGGCCATCTCCTTATTATTCTGCTCAATGCTTGGCAATAGAGTGTTGATGCTTGGCACAATGACGTTGGGAAGAATGATTGCTTCTGAACCAAATGCCAAAGAGAAAGGAGTTTCACTGGTTGCTCGTCTTTTGGTGGTACAATATGCCCATAGACATCCGAGGAGTTCGTCGGGCCATTTTCCCTTTTTGTCCGTGAGGGAATTTTTTTGAGGCAGTCGAGGATCGTCTTGTTGGATGTTTCCGCCTGCCCATTGCCTTGAGGATATCTCGGCGTAGACATGTGTTGCTTGATGCCATACTTTTGGAAAAACTTAGCTAAACCTTTGCCCATAAAATGCAGGCCGTTGTCAGTGACAATGGACTGAGGGATGCCAAATCAGCAAATGATGTTCCTCTATATGAAGCACTCTATGTTCGTCTAAGACATGGTCATCATAGGCTCTGCTTCTACCCATTTGGTGAAGTAGTCGGTTGCCACGATCATCATGTCTCTGCCCCCAGTAGCATGCGGCATAGGTCTTACCAGGTCGATTGCCCACTGCATGAACGGCAAAGGACTCGCCTACGGGTGTAGCTCGCTGGCAGGCAGTGCTGGTACTGACTTGTAGCGTTGGAACAATGGCACTTTTGTACTAACTCCTTAGCATCTTAGTGCATGGTAGACCAGTAGTAGCTTGCGTTAAGAGCCTTCTGTGCTAAGGATGGGCCTCCAAAGTGGTTTCCATACACGCCTTCGTGGATTGATGTCACGTTCCGGACCCGAGGTCGATAATAATAAAAACTGGAACCCGAATCCGAAACGTGAGTTAAAAGCTTAGTAAATAAAAGTAAAATTTAAATAACGAAGTGAAAAATAAAATTCCTCTTATAAAAAGAAATCGAGAATTCTTTACAAGACTAAAATAAATAAATACAAAATTATATCCTCACACTTAATCCGATCTCATCTCGTCTACCCTTTTTGATTGTTTAGTTCTTAAACCTACATAAGAATAGAGGGGTGAGCTTCAACAGCTCAGTAGGGACATAACCTTATCATAGTAATTGACAGTACTAAATTAAGTGTCATAAAATCATGTAATCAAGTACCAAATCATTATCAATAACAATGCATGAGTGCAATGCAATACTCTTCATCTCTACCCGTTAATTTATATAATAAAACATGCGGACCTGCACGTCCCATACCATGCATTTTACCTCTGCAGTGGTGGTTCGAATGTTCTAATATACAAATTAACCCCCTGTAACTCAATCATCCCAATTTCCCCTTTTGTTAGTCATCTTGCCCAAAATCTTCGTCGCCAGTCCCGAATTACCCTTAAAGAATCTGTGCACTGTGGGCTCGCCTGAGACCTAGTACCTGCTAAGAGTTTGGCTCAACTACACAAAAGATCATGTCCATTACCCTCATTTCCATTCATTTCTCCACATCGAAATCTTCAACCACATGACACATGAGTGATGCAGAAATAATGTCATTTCATCGTTCACATGTCTCACAGTATATTTTCAACGAATAGCAATCCAACAACAATTCCATAATCAATAACAAGTAAACACCCAAGATAAACATTTATTCAATGAGCATCAGATCACATTAACCAACCAATAAGATCGATAATGATAATATCACACTTCACGAAATTTAATAAAGTCAATCTCCGTAAAGGTCTGCCATATTTCCCCTACCTGGATTCCTGAAGCATTGCTCAGACTCTCTATTACAAGAGTGCACCACCATTGTGATCAATTCCTATTTCACAAGTACAAGCAAATCCGTAAAATGCATAACAACTCTAACCCTAGTTAGACTACTTGGTATTACTAATCTAACACCACTTGATTCAAAAGTCATTTTGGTCGATATGAAATAACGCAACTGCAATAGAAGACGTTTCAATGTAAAAGGATTTAGAGAATAAGCAATATACATATATAGCTCACTGTATAATACAAGTACCTCAAAACACTTTGGCTTATACAATTGCATAAAAGCTTTGTCATATTATACATACACACACACACACACACACACACACACACACACACATATATATATATATAATCCTGATATGTATCAGTATGAACTATTTTACAAAATAATACTCCAACCGAGTTGGAATTGTACAAGTCGTTTTATAAGGGTATTACAAATAGACCAACACTTTAAATCAAAACAGGCTTTGCATTATCCAGTACCATATAGTGAACAAACTGATCATGCCATACTTGAAACCAAAAGGCTGTAGTTGTAAAAATAGGTATACGTTATATAGAATAGTTTTGTATCAAATAAGCAGCATTATATAAAACCCTTGCATATAAAACTTGTTTTACAGTTTCTGCATAAAAGCAACCATGAAAGAACGATTTACTACATAAAATAGCTAAGCAAAGAACAAAGAGAGCTACGAATCATTACCCTGCTGCAGGCTGACGTCCCAGTAGGCTGATATTCCAAGCAGGAAGATAAATACGAATATTTCAGCACCATTCTCTCTGATTCTATTTGATTTCTTAATCCCTTCCTTCTATTTGTCTTCTCTCTCTCTCTCTCTGTCAAATTATTTTTCCCTTCTTCCGTCTGTTTTCCTCTTTCAAATGAATGAAAAGCACTCCTATTTATAGGAGGTTAAGAGACGGTTATAGCTATTCTCTTATTGGAAGGTGTAGCGGCAAGAGATAAGTTGAACCTATCTCTGTACTCCCAAAATCTGCCACGAGTGTGTGTAGATAGGGAGGTGTTGTCAATAATAGCATTGACCTTGACCAATCAATTATTTTATAGTAAAGCTAAAATCAATAAAAAAAAATATACAGATGATTAGACAAGGTTAATATATAGTACACAAATAAATAATTAAATAAATACAAGGAACCCAATTATTATAATTATAAATGGTCTTATAAATATATTTTCCAAATTACAGGTCCTCACAATCTATCCCCCTTAAAATAAATTTCGTCCTTGAAATTTACTTTAAGCACCTAATTACTTGACAAGTCTAGAGTTTCTACATTTGATCGCACTCAAAATTTCCAAGTGAATCCATGGTTGTCATGTGGAGTAATTGATTCATGGAGCTCTCCAAGTCGAGTTCGAAATCTTAAGCTTATATTGGATACGGGTACTCATATTTAGTACTTAATCGAGCGCCCGCACACAAACACACACACACACACACACACACACACACACACACACACACACACACACACACACACATATATATATATATATATATATATATATATATAAACTTCCAAGAGAAATGTGGGTACCTTTTGCACAATTTTCTTAGCATGTTATCTGTCGTATTTCTTATTTCATAAATCAATGAACATTTCACTATAGACTATCAAAGATCCGGTGGCCAGTCTGGCCCTTAACTCGAGCGAATGACAATGATTACATGAATAAGAAAAGAAACAAATAGTCAATACTTTCTAGTCATTATACTGCAAGTGCAATCCACTAAGTAGTCAACTATTCTATAAGTGTAGGTGGATATGCAAATGTCGGATTCCTATTCCCACGTTGTTTCTTCAGCTTCATAGTTGATTGAACTCGTACACTGACCTTGATTTGAATGTCAACTTTGAATTCCTCACATCCTTTTCGAGTAGTATCTTACCTTTAAGGTAATAAGAAGATCCAATCTTCCATCATTTCGTAAGCTTTCCTATTCGCCAATTTGTTTCCTCGAAATCTGTTGAGTCTTATATGACAATAGGTCTTGTGATCATCATAATGCTGCTCTGATCTAATTTCATCATTTCATCATTTTCAAGTGTAAAGCATCTAACCACGCACACTGTCTACTATCACTCATAAATGTATTCTTCCAAAATCTTAAGTCGAAAAGTGAACCACAACAAACTCAAGTTCTACTATTGGAACAACAAATATATAAACGGACAACAGAGATCCATATGAGCTTAGTCACCAATTTTAATACCAATCTAAGAGACTAAAACTACAAACTTTGTAGAGTAACTAGAAACCATGAATGATCAGTTGTCAACCCTTAATTTCCACTGATATACCTCCTTTGAAACTTAATACTAACTAATTCCTCAAATCAAATTCATAATAACAATAGAGGGTCATTAACATACATCTTCTTTTTCTTCATATCCATATTCTTAAAATATGAATTGAACTAAACCCCACCATTTTGTTCCTGTCACTTTCAAAAGAAAAGATATATTCCAACTAGTGGTAAGCTCTAGGAAATTCTCCATCACCAATCACCATTTGGATTGTCAACTCTCAACTATGCAATATTCACTTTGTGTCAAAGAAACATTAAAATCTTTTTCCTACAGTACTATGTCAACTAACTTCTTTCAAATATTATGTCATCCATATCAAATTTTCAGACCTCATCTCAAATATGCTCAAGAGAGTTCAACTTAAAATTAATACTCTTCCAAGTATCTTTATAAACTCGTGTAGGCATTGCTTATATCTCCAAATCCAAAGTAATTAAATCCTCTTGGAAGAGTCACACAAAATCACATACTGACAAACTAAAATTTTACAATAATTCATCACTTTATGATGTCAATCTGAGACTATTTCATGATTCCCCTGAACAACTGATATTCCAAGTTATCACTATTCTAATCCTCTACTAACCAACAACGTCAACTGCGTAGAAGGATTAAAATCTTACATTAATCTTATACATCACTCTATATATAAATCAAGGTATTGGAATTCTTCAATTTGAGTCAATAGTACACACATATATTATTCAAGTCTAAGGGGACTACTCTGATCATCTAGTTCATGAATCTCCATTACTATTCATAAAGCCTCCAACATACTTGTGGTAAAAGAATGTACATGACACACTTACTTCACCGACTACTTCCCTCAGTCAGGCGGTGAACTTGTACTTATCAACCAATTATTGCTCAATCAATTAATCCATCAGTCCTATACATCACAATTCATAAGCCTAGCAAATATTAGAGACCTCGTCAATACACTTGCCACATCCTATTACTTATCTCATTCCCAAGCTTTCAAATACTTGAAAGATACGTACTCCCAATTAGATTTTAATGATCAATAAAATATATTCATAAAGCTAAGTCCAAATGTAATCCCCAACATGAAGATTTTGAAAAATAAGTAATTTAACTCCAACCTTCCAATAGCCTCAAATTGTTTAGTTATGTCCATGGTTTCACTACAAAGAACAGAGAATGATCACTAATTTGTCATTATGCACTCTGGTGTAGTAGTAAGCCTAAGATTCTCCCTAGTTCGCCTTCCAAATATTACATTTGCAACCATTCATTTCATAGACGATATTTCACCTCTCATTCCATTGAAAACTCAAACTAACTGACCAAGTTGTTGCACTTAATTTCATCACTAACACTTACAAATAACCTAAAACTTAAAATTAATTTATCACTTAATAACCTTATTTGAAACTATTTTCATCATTGCGCTGAGCAACTTAATACGAAAGTTAACATTTCCAATTGCATATTATCTCTCTTTGGTCTTGATGACCACTAGGGCACTACCACATTTCTCAGGCCCATATTTCAAGTTCTATTTTCATCCTAATACTCATAACTAAACAGTACACTTCACATCAGAAGGTGATTTAAACACATTTATATCGACCCCCATTACTTCATTTCCACTTCTAGAGTTCCAATTCTTCTGTCATGTTCTATCTGAGAATTCAAAACACCTAATTCATGTAATTAAAATCCTTGAGTTCAAGTCAAACTACTCTCCATATGAACAAATAATCCTCGAGTTTCAAAGATATTATTTCCTTAATAATCATTTACCTTCAATCAACTTTCACTAGCTTCAACATAACCAGTTACTGAAGCTTTGAATTTTTAACGGTCACTTAACTCTCAGGAAGGGATGTCTTTAAAGATTACTGATAGGTATTTTTACCACCTGCAAAAGTAGGGATAAAAACACTAAAAAATACTTGCAAGAGTACAAGGTTGTTGTAGTATAGCAGCTCAAGTAAGGTCGTTCTCCACAGGGATTGAATGAATAATCTATGTTAAAATCAAATCTTAGTTAATTATTTAAAAACGAAATTGGGAAGAGGTTGATTTTATTACCTAAAATATTAAAAACGAATTTAATTAAAAACAATTAAATAATTTGGAAAGTAAAGAAAACCAAAAGAAAATAGCTTTGAGAGTAAATTTGAGCACTAGGGTTCCGCCGTCACCTTAACAATCCTACATAGTTCTTCCAATTGCTTATAAATTACACATGCATATTTTGAAGGTTAGGTTTTCCTAAAGTATGCCCTACTTGGTACATCCAACATAGAACGTATATCTAACATGCAACCCGTCCGTGGCGTCCAGATCGAATGTGAACATGCAAGACTCATTAAGTTTTGTGAAAACCTTTTGAAAAACCAAATAACCCTTAAGACGTGTCGTCCATCCTAAGAAGTTACACATATTAACCACAAGAAGCCAGCGTCAATTTCAGGGACAACCCTCCGCCAAAATTGCATCAAATTTCTTTTCTAGATATCCTAACGGTGGCCAATCATCAAGACAATTAGATAGTTTAAAGCACAGTGATTAATAACTCAAAACTTGCATGCATAAATTCATAAGCAAATTGAAAAGAAACTACATATTCTTGCTAAGGCTCGTGGCCTCGCCCTAGCAAACGAAACTAGTTACGAACAATCATAAAACAAAAGGAATTTTATTGAAATAGAAAAAGAATAGAAAACACCTGAAATACAAATCGTAAAAACCTAGCTAAGTTCTCTAAAGTAGTGTCTCCTCAATGTTGCGTACGTTCTCCCCTCCTCCTAATGGCTAAAAGCCTTATTTATACTACTAGAAAATAAAACCCTAAAAGGTATTGGAATAAAACTAGGAAACATAATAAAATAATAAAACAGAAAATAAAAGGTTTCCTATTTGAACTGGAATTCGGACTTCTCAGAAAATCACACTTTTGACTAACCAAATCAACTCCGATTTGGTCCCAAATGGTCTTTTTTGAAAGCTGAAGACGTCCCCTACAAATCCTCAGAAGGAATCGTCCTCAAAATATACCATCTTGACCTCCAAAATACCCAAAACGTCCAAAAGCGTCAATCTGGGAAAGCTGCGCGCTGGGTCTTAATTACATTGCCACGGTCAAACGGCTCGGTAGAAAAATCTGGAATTTTGACACAATTATCTTGAAAGACTCACGAACATCCTCCAATTAGAATCACTCCAAAATTCGTCCGTTTGGTAATCTTTTGCTCCAGAGGAAGTCGAATGTCCTACATTGGAAATATATAACAAAGTATCAAAATTCTACCAAAATAACCAATAAATTAATACTAAGATTAGGGTAAAATATATAGTATAATATCGACTCATCAAAATACCCCCAAACTTAGCTTTTTGCTTGTCCTCAAGCAAAACAAAATAAAAACTAACAAACCTAAAAACTTAAACAAAAGCAAACTAAAACAAAATTCCCACCTTCAAGTTGCAATCCATAGAAAACGTTAAAAATTAGAACATCTTTTAAAAAATTCAAACTAATCTCACCACAGAGTCTAAGCCATTTAGAATCAATTAGAAAAGAATTCATGAACTTTCTTTGGTGTAAAGTGAACCAACATGGTTAAGGAGACTCGACTAAAACTCTTACCTCTCGTCCTTTTATTTCAACACTTCACACAACTTAACTTGAAACATAACTATCATATATATATATATATATATATATATATATATATATTTATTTTTTTTCAATAGTAATAGTAGTGGTCATGTAATGCTAGTTCATTCGAAACCAACTAACCACTCTGCCCTATGCCAAGACTCTACTATTTGACGTGAGAATCACTGTTGATTAGGCAAAACTGGCCCGGTTACTAAGTAAAGCCTCGGGTGGGACAATTATTACTTTATTTATAACAATAACTAACTTTACTTGGAACAAAAATTAAAAAGGAAAACTAATGAAAAGGGCTTAAAAAGTTTTAGTTTTAATAAAAAACCATGTTATAAGTTTTGTTTAATTATTAGTACAAAGCCCATATTAAAGCAGTCCAACTAAAAGTGGCCCAACTGTAATAAATTGTGTTTTGTCGCTTTTACCCCTAACTTTTTAGGTTGAGTTTTAAATTTGTTCATTTCGATTTTCTTGTTAAGCTGTTTTTTTCCGGGGCTAGTTGAAGGCTTTGAGAACCAGAATTTCGAATTCTTATCAATTTGAACGTGATAGTCGTTTCAACATTTGAAGTTCTGATCAAATTGAATTTGAGCGTTGCTTTTATCGTCCGTCATTATTCGTACTGTATTCGAGGTAATTTTTTTCCAGATTTTCGTCTTTAATGGTGTTCATCGTCTTTGATGGAGATCATCGTTGTTTTCCGTCATATTCATATCGTATTCGAGTTACTGTTTATGAATTTTTATTTGTTTCTGCAGAAAATCAATTTCAGATCTGCATGTTATTTCAATTTGTGTTTCTTTATTAAATTTGAGAACTGCATGTTATTTCAATTTCGTATTTATTTAGTTGATAATTGTATATGAGTTGCACAAGGTTTTTTCTCGTTTCGAAGATACAGCGTTAGCTTTTGGTTTTCCATAAACAGTTTTAGGTTTGTTCAGTTGTTCGAGAAACAGTGTGATGTTTTTGTTTCGGTTTTCCAGAAACAGTTTCATGTTTTGGTCCTTTTTTCCATAAACAGTTTTAGTTTTTGTTCACTTTTTCCAGAGACAGTGTTATTTTTCAAGCGACAGTGTTAGTTTTTCCAGCGACAATGTTATTTTTCCAGCGACAGTGTTATTTTTCCAGCGATAGTGTTAGTTTTTCCAGCGACAGTGTTATGTGTGTTATGTTTTTCCAGTGACAGTGTTAGTTTATGTTTTGGTTCTTTTTCCATAAACAGTTTTAGTTTTTCCATAAACAGTGTTATTTTTTCCAGAGACAGTGTTAGGTTTTCCAGCGACAGTGTTAGTTTATGTTTTGGTTCTTTTTCCATAAACAGTTTTAGTTTTTGTTCAGTTGTTCCAGACATAGTGTTGTCTTTTGGTTCCTGTCTTACAAACACAGTGTTAGCTTTTAGTTCTTTTTTTTCCATAAACAGTTTTAGTTTTTGTTCAGTTGTTCCTTAATCAATGTTATTTTGTTGTTCATTTTTCAGATACAGTGTTAATGTTCTATATGTTTATTTAATATTTCTGTATTGATTTTTTGTTTTGTTTTGTGTTGTATAGTTATGGAGAATGGTAAACTAGCTCAGTTGACTTATGGTGGTTTATCAGTGATTAGTTCTATTTCATCAATGTGTACATTCGATCAGATTTGTGTTGATCTTTGCTCTAGGTTTAAAGGTTTGAGACTGGGTTGTTTTGAGTTGAGATATTCTTTGAGCGAAGGTTCTACTTGTATATTGGATTGTGATGCTGATGTTAAGAACATGTTGTTAGTTCTTGGAGTTGTTGGAAAAACTCTGGTAGAAGTATTGGTTTTAGATAAATGCGCAGGTGATCTAGTTGAGTTACCTACAGATAGTGTATCTTCTTCGTGCTATACATCAGATTCTATAGTGCTTGTTAGTGAAAATTATCATCTAGGGAAGTATGGTTCTCATGCTATTCATAGGTACATGACTTCTGAATGGGAAAACTATATTGAATCTGTGGGTCAAGTTTTTAAAGGAGGTTATGCTGATTTTCGTGATAAGTTGAATAAGTTCTCTGTTGAGTGTGGGTTTGAGTTGAAATATTTGAAGAACGATAAAAGTCGGATTAGTGCTGAGTGTTCGAGGAAAGAATCCAACGGTTGTCTTTGGCGTGTATATGCATCAAAGTGTTCAATTAATGATTTTTTTTGTTATTCGGAAATTGCACAATGTGCATACATGTAAGGGAATGATCCGAAAGAAGAAAAATAAAGTTGTTGGTCGGAAGTTTGTTGCTTCTATCATTAAGGACAAGGTTCAGTCAAATCCACTTATCAAACCGAAGGAAATCATTTCAAACCTAAAGCAGTTTTACGGACTAGACATTGATTATTCTACTGCATACTTCGGTAAAGAAAAGGCTGTTTCTGAGCTAAATGGCAACATTGTTGATTCTTACAAGTTGTTGCCTTGGTATATAGAATCTAACCTTGCAAGCAATCCTGGATCTGTGTTTGAGCTTGAAGTTGTACCAGAGTCCAACAGGTTTCTTCGATTGTTCGTCGCTTATGATGCATGGATCAAAGGATTCATGTTTTGTCGCCCAATGTTATTCATTGATGGCATATTCATCAAGAGCAAATACAAGGGCACACCTTTATCTTGTTGTGCAAAAAATGGCAATGATGGTGAGTTAATATTCTGATTTTATATTTGATGTTATTTGTTCAGTTTTTGTATACGAGTTGCAAAAGATTTATTATCGTTATGAAGATACAGTGTTAGCTTGTGGTTCAGTTTTTCCAGATACAGTGTTTTTTTTTTTCCATAAACAGTTGTAGTTTTGTTCACTTTTCCAGAAACAGTGTTTACCTTCCAGCGACAGTATTACAACTTATGGTATTTTATTCCTTTTCTGTTTATTGCAGAGATCTTCAAGGTTGCTTATGCTATTGTTGATTCAGAAACAATAGAAAATTGGAGATGGTTTTTGTCAATATTATCTCGTATATTGAGGCGTCAAGAGAGGGTGATCACATTTATGTCGGATAGACATGATGGAATTTTGAGGTGCATTCCTGAATTTTTCCCTGAATCTCCACATTCATACTGTCTTGTTCATTTAAAACAGAATGTTAGTAGCTTATTTCCAAAGGGTGCTGGTGAGGGACTAAAGAAGAAGATGATGAATCTTTTAGCAAACTGTGCTTATGCATGCACTGCATCAGATTTTGATGATTGCATTGCAGAATTTATGGATAATGGGAGAGGGCATGTGAAGAATTTTATAGCTGATTTGCCTAAAGAGAACTATGCTATTGCTCACTTTCCGGGTAGGAGATGGGGATCAATGAGTAATGCACTTTCCGAGTCTTTTAATGCCATGGTGTCGAATAGCCGTTGTATGCTACTTATGGATCTTCTTGAAGACATTAGAGTTCGGCTGATGGTTAGCATGGCTGAGAAGAAATTATTCGGTCAAAATATTCATACAATTTTGTGTCCAAAGAAAGAAAATGAGCTGAAGTTGCTGTTAAAAGAGGGCATGCATTGGCGGATTAGTCGTTCTGACATGGATGTTTTTGAAGTTAGGACGGAGTGGAATCGTTTTGTTGTTTGTTTGGATGATAGGACATGCTCTTGTGTTCAATGGCAGCACAATTGTTTCCCATGTTCTCATGCATTGCAGGTGTTGCAGCATGATAATCGTGATGTATTTGAATATGTTGAAGATTACTGGAAGGCATCTTTTTATCGGGAAACTTATCAGTTTGTTATGAATCCAGTTTCAGATTTGGATAAGCCTAATGTTAATAATTTTACTAATGGTGTGAGGCCTCCTATTACTAAGGTTCCGTCTGGAAGGCCAAAGAAGATTAGGATTAAATCTGCTGGTGAAATTAGTCGGACAAAGAAGACCGTGACTTGTAGCTGATGTGGAGGTTCGGGACATAACAAAGTTTCATGCAAAGTTGTTATACAAGACGGTTGATTTTTTCTTTTCTTTTATTTTTTAATAGAATGGGAGCTACCTGTGTTATGTAACCAATTTTATTCTTTGGAGATTGCTTTATTTGTTTTTAATTGATGTTTCAGATTATATAAGTTTTGGGTTATACAAATTTACTTCTTTCGGTGTTAGTTTATTGTTGAGTTTTCCAGACCCAGTGTTCGATTTTAGTTTATACAAATAAAAATATTTGTGGAATCAAATTGTAATATGTGCCACTATTTTCTGCAAAGTTACCAAACAATCACAGAGTTTTTTGGATTTTCCAGAGACAGTGTTAGGTTTTCCAGCGACAGTGTTAGTTTTTCCAAAGACAGTGTTAGTTTTTTCCAGAGACAGTATTAGTTTTTCCAGCAACAGTGTTAGTTTTTCCAGCGACAGTGTTAGTTTTTTCCAGAGATAGTTTTAGTTTTTCCAGCGACAGTATTATTTGCAGAGACAATGTTATGTTTATCCAGCGACAGTGTTAGTTTTTCCAGAGACAGTATTAGTTTTTCCAGCGACATTGTTACTTTTTCCAGCGACAGTGTTAGTTTTTTCCAAAGACAGTGTTAGTTTTTTCCAGCGACAGTGTTACTTTTCCAGCGACAGTGTTAGTTTTTTCCAGAGACAGTGTTAGTTTTTTCCAGCGACAGTGTTAGTTTTCCGGAGACAGTGTTATGTTTTCCAGCGACAGTGTTAGTTTTTCCAGCTACAGTGTTGTTTTTCCAGCGACAGTGTTATGTTTTGGTTGACTTTGCAAAGATAATGTTAGTTTTTCAGAGAAAATTGCTTGTTTTGTTGTATTCCAGAAACATTCGTATTCCAGAGACAATATACATTGAGTAACATCAAACATGTTTGACAACGATTTTTGTTAAACCATGGTAAAAAGGAAATCGTGAATGTTAAGAAGTAAATTCAGTTGACAAAAATATTCTAATGCCCAATGCTTGTCAATTTCTGTGAGATTTCTTCGAAATCTTCTAGTTCTCTTGTCCAGCTGTACTCATGATTCATCAAATCCACGAGGATATCTTTCCGTGCTTTTAAAACTTGATAATCTTGGATATGTTCTTGAATTTTTTGGTTCTTTGAGAGTTGGTCACTGAAGCTAAGCATGTATAAGCCGCAATCCAATCTGATTTACAAGCAAATTTTAAGTTGTAATGAAAATGAGTGTTGAAGGCAAACAAAGTATGTGAGAGATAAGTAGTTCAAAAACCACATTGTTGGTTTATGTATACACAAAACAGAAACTATATATAGAAGTAAAACTGGTTTCAATTTTTTCACATACGCTGTTGGTTTCTGTTGCGCACAGATTCTGTCCTCGTTGACTTGGAATTCAAAGTCACTTTTTATGAAATTGATTTTCTTCATTGTTTCTTGGTTTAAATCCTCAAGTTTTGAATGGCTTATTGATTCCCTTGCCTTCTCAAGCCAATACTGAACAAAGGTCCCTGCACAAAGTTATTATAGAATAATAATATACTTATTTGCAATATATATGAGAGAGATTTGTGATTTTGGTTTTTTGGCTTACCACTATTGATGCATTTTCCCTGTAGCAATCACTTTCCAGATCTTCATCTTTTGAGTTCTGGCGAGCTGAATTGTAATGAGTCATTTCTGTAGTTTTTGTGTCCAAAACTACCAAGGAGAAATGGTTGTAATGGAACAATGGGAAGAAAATCTTTGATACTTTTCCATATTGGTCCATCAGTTGGTTGTAGAGCCTTTCCTTGTTTTGGACAGTTTCTTGAATGCTTTGTTCATTGATGTTGTTCTGTTGGAATAAAAATCATGTAAAATCATATCACAGTGTTTCTGCATCCAACTCATAATATGGCGACAATGTTGGTTTTTCCAGCGACAGTGTTACTTTTTCCAGCGACAGTGTTATTTTTTTCCAGAGACAATGTTAGTTTTTCCAAAGACAATGCTAGTTTTTCCAGCGACAGTGTTAGTTTATTTCTAGAGACAGTGTTAGTTTTTCCAGAGACAGTGTTAGTTTTTCCAGCGACAGTGTTAGTTTTCCAGCGACAGTGTTAGTTTTTCCAGAGACAGTTACAAATTCAAGTATTTACACAAAATCAAAAGACATTGTTTTCCAGCGACAATGTTATTTTAACAGCGACACTGTTAGTTTTTCCAGCAACAGCTACGATTTCAAGTATTTACACAAATCAAGGACATTGTTTTCCGGCGACAGTGTTAGTTTTTTCCAGCGACAGTGTTACTTTTTCCAGCGACAGTGTTACTTTTCCAGAGACAGTGTCAGTTTTTCCAGCGACAGTTAACAAAAAGTTGTTTTAATAAACATGCATTTAACAAAAAGTTCATACGAAGCACAATTAGTTATATACTTACAAAGATTGTTGTAGAGACGTAGAAGTTCTTTTGTTTTTTGATTTTTTTCTTTTTCTCTTTTGAGGTAGCAGAAAGAGTCAATAATCTGAGTTGATATAGGTCCATTTGATATCAAACTGTGCAGGTCTTCTTTCAACACCATTATTCTTGAATAGTTGAAATATGTAGTTTCAGCAGTCCAATATTGATCGCTGAAGGAAATTACAGAAGGGTTAGTTATGTTATATTTATTTAGTGCTTATAAATTTATGGGAGTTTGTAATCAAACATTAGTTAAGAGTTTTTATAGTACTTACATGTCTTGTGTTGAGTAGAATTGAATTATTTTCCTTTTTTCATCTGGTTCCAGCATCTTGTACACTTGAAGTTGTCTCCAGTTCACACCACTATATGTTAGATTTGTTGCTGGAAAGTCATCAGGCTGTGATGAATTTTCGTCTTTTAAATTCAGACTGAATGACAGAGAGCTTGGGAGGACTATATTTTTGCATTTGGTTGTTGTGTTTCTGGATGTTTGTTTGTTTGATTGCACATCATTCTTCTTAAGAGCAGCGTTCTGTTTCGGAGCTTGAATTTCCTCTTCTTTCTGTTTTTCTTTTGCCACTGATGAAAGAATTTTGTCCGGCAGTCCTGCAGTTTTGTCATCATTCATCATGTTTTCTTGAATTTCTCCCTCGTTTGATTTTGAAATAGATTTGGCTCTTTCTTTTTTCTTCCTCTTTATCGCTGTTGTTGGTTGCAGTGTTTCAGAGCTTTTCTTTTGCCTCTTTGTTCCGCATTTACTGTTTTCTTTAGGTTCTGTCTTTCTCTTGTGCTGCCTTTGCCTATATTTCTGTGTATTTTGCATTGAGCCTCCAATGATATCTTCTTCGGTACTTCTCTCAATCTGCAGATGTATAGTTTCCTTCTTGGTGTATGCTATTCTTTATACTTCTCTAATCATTCTCCTCTTTTGTGTACTTTTCGTTGTTTTTGATATCACCTTGACACTAGTTCTTGTTGAGTTTGGCACTTGTATAGTTATCTTAATTGAAGCCATCTGCTAATACAGTTATATTAGAATTCAACTTGAACATAAGCATATATAAATTAATAATTAATATGAGTACACATTGTTTCTGAACAACACAATGGAGAAGAATAACACAATGTTTCTGCAACTGAAAAATGAAAAAGTTTTAGTTTATAATCACAGTAAAACATGCTCTAACTAGATTTCGTACATTTCTTTTCTCAATTCAACACTTTTTCAACCAAATGGAAAATATATTTTTTAGATCCTTAACATTTAATGTCGGTTAAAGTGGTTTTTCTAGTTATGGAGATGAAAAACGGTGATTAATTTCAGATATGCATGTTATTTTTGTATACGCTTGATGCAAGTAGATCTAACTTATGTATACAATGAAATGATATTCTTAAATTATTTGAGAAAATTTGTAAGAAATTTTTACCTCTGTTTGTATACGCTCGATTCAAGTGAAGTCGATCACCGGAAGTTGAATCTGTAACTGTCGATCACCGAAAGTTGCATGTTATAGTCATACTGTATACACAAATTTTTACCTCTGTTTGTATACGCTCGATTCAATGGATGACTTTGGCTCAAGGAAGTTGAAAAGTGTGTGGGTTTTCAGTTTTTGAGTGCGAGAAAATGGTTCCAGAAACAGAAAATGATTTAAGTGGCGGCCTAATATCAGTATTATATATTTCTTTTTCTTTTCTTTTCCATAAACAGTGTTATGTTTTGGTTCGGATTTTCCAGTAACAGTTTGATGTTTTGTTTCTTTTTATTTTTTTTCTTTTTTCTTTTTGCATAAATAGAGTTGTTTTGTAAGAATTTGTTACCTTTGGTTTGTATATGCTTTGATTCAAGTAAAGTCGATCAATGGAAGTTGCTCGAGGAGTAGAAAATCTTATGATTTTCTGAAATCGAAGAATGAGTATGGATGACTTTTGCTCAAAGAAGTTCAAAACTGTGCTAGAATGATGTAAGTAGCGGCCTAATTTTAGTCCTATATTTTCCAGAAACAGCGAACCCTTTTCCAGAAACAGTATATGTTTCCAGAAACAGTGCGATCACTTTTCCAGAAACAGTGTATGTCCCAAAAACAGATTCCTACAACCTTTTGACAAAAAATAAAAAAAATGAACTAGACTATAATTTGTAATTGTAATGACTGAGTAATTACAATGAAATACGGTCATCATCATCTCCAAAAAGTTCATCAATGTAATCATGTTTCCTAGCAACCTTTTTTTCTTCCATCAACCTTTTAAGTCCGTTTGAATAGCTGTGTGGATGGTTGACCAAGATAGTTATAATTGAAGCCCTCTTCATAAATACTTCTTCCTTGTGAAAAGTGGATTGTATTGGTTTGCCCTCATGAATTTGGTTTGCAAAGTGAATGACAAATATGCCGCAATCCAATCTGCATTTTTTGAAAAACAAAGAAGTATGATAAATAAAGAAAGTACATAAATTTATAACAGTAAAGTGTTGTCTAGTTTTCCAGATACAGTGATAGTTTTTCCAGAGACAGTGTTTGTTTTTCCAGATACAGTGTAAGTTTTTCCAGCGACAGTGTGTTGTTTTTCCCAGAGACTGTTAGTTTTTCCAGAGACAGTGTTAGTTTTTCCAGCAAAAGTTTTAGGTTTTCCAGCGACAGTGTTGGGTTTTACAGAGACAATGTTAGTTTTTCCAGCGACAATTACGAATTCAAGTATTTACACAAATCAAGGACATTGTTTCTAGATTATAAGTCATTGTCTCTTGATCCAAAAGCAAAATAGGCTCAGTGTTTATGAAAAAACTCAAATAATGACATGAAACTATATTTTTGTACTTACGAGTCTTCTCTTTGCTATGCACAAGTCAAGCATCTTTCAATCTCTATTTTGATGGTTTGATCAGCTTTGAAATCCTTGTACAGTGCTTCTATTTTGTCCCTCGTGGCCTCGCCCTAGCAAACGAAACTAGTTACGAACAATCATAAAACAAAAGGAATTTTATTGAAATAGAAAAAGAATAGAAAACACCTAAAATACAAATCGTCAAAACCTAGCTAAGTTCTCTAAAGTAGTGTCTCCTCAATGTTGCGTACATTCTCCCCTCCTCCTAATGGCTAAAAAACCTTATTTATACTACTAGAAAATAAAACCCTAAAAGGTATTGGAATAAAACTAGGAAACATAATAAAATAATAAAACAGAAAATAAAAGGTTTCCTATTTGAACTGGAATTCGGACTTCTCAGAAAATCACACTTTTGACCAACCAATTCAACTCCGATTTGGTCCCAAAAGGCCTCTTTTGAAAGCTGAAGACGTCTCCTACAAATCCTCAGAAGGAATCTTCCTCAAAATATGCCATCTTGACCTCCAAAATACCCAAAACGTCCAGAAACGTCAATCTGGGAAAGCTGCGCGCTGGGTCTTAATTACATCGCCACGGTCAAACGGCTTGGTAGAAAAATCTGTAATTTTGACACAATTATCTTGAAAGACTCACGAACATCCTCCAATTAGAATCACTCCAAAATTCGTCCGTTTGGTAATCTTTTGCTCCAGAGGAAGTCGAATGTCCTACATTGGAAATATATAACAAAGTATCAAAATTCTACCAAAATAACCAATAAATTAATACTAAGATTAGGGTAAAATATATAGTATAATATCGACTCATCAATTACAATTCACCAACTTCTCCTTATTTCTTTGATTCAGCAATAAGTCAAAGCTCCACTTTATCTTAATACATTTCTTCTTATTCTATTTGAATTCTAACTCTAGGACAATATAAACACAAATTATTAAATTTCTCATTCCAATAACTACATCCTCAATCAAGTGGTCTAATATGTCCAAGTTTAATAAACCAATCTCCTACTCAATCCTATGAAAATTCCAAGTCGCCAAATTATGAAACTCTCACTTTCCCTTTCTCCATTGTTTTCACCTTTTTCTTTATACATACAACTTGTGAGCTCTTTGTCATTTAAATCTATATGTATAATTCCCTGAATCCTGTAGGTTAAACCCAAAATTATTATCATCAAACTCATACAACTTAATGACCATATGCTACCGCGCGCATGGATACATGTTTCAACCCTCCATTCCAACCTCATTGTATTTCTCTCCAGTAAGTCAAAACAATTCAGTTTTCTAATCCTTGATTGATCTCTCTTCCCTTGAAACTTAGAAACATGTCATTATCATTCCTTTAGAAAATATCACCATTTTCAATTCTCCAACATCATTCTACTAACATCACAATATTCAAACCAAGTAAATATTCATTTCTTAACTATAATTATTTTCCACTATCAAAAGATCAAGCTCCCTGCTCAGTTGTCTATATTGCATAATAATTCATCTTAGTTAATTCTATTATCATACACATCAACTACAAGTAGTACTTCATATAACTCAATCGTTTACAACATTCAAAATTGTGACCTATTACTCGGCCCACTATTTTGATTCTCTTATTCTCACCAACCACATTCGTAAATTTCATTTTACTCATCACAGTCTAAAGTTATATAGGAATGAGGACCAGTAGTCTCATCACACAACACAAAGTTGTGTAGGAATGTGAATTCATTTGACCATCACTTTCTTTTATCTGAGTAGGAATGTGCCATATCCAAATCCATTTTCTTTTTGAAACCTTATTAGATGAATGATTACTCTAGTAATCCAAAGTTCAACTTTAGGAGAGTCATTTATATCTCATAGAACGGTTAACTCTCAATTCTCCAAGAGGGGTCACGTTTGCAAAACTAAGCAAACACAGGTATGGTAGCCATTTTCATCTACTAAACCTCAACAGAAAGAATCTAGCTCATAACCACTTTCATATAATCCAAAACATTTCACTGAGCAACAGAGAATATCCAACAATATGTGATCATGACTGGGAATTCCGACTAGTTGATTGTATTCTAACTAACTAACATATGATGAAAATGAAGATAAAATTCAAAATAAACAATCAGTGAAATGAAATACGTCACTTCCTAACAACCCGTAACACTACCCGTCATAACTACAGTACTAATCTCTCATACTAATGTACTCAAAGTGATATCACCAGTCAAGTATCAATCTCCATTAAATACAAAGTTCCAAGTACCAAGGTTCTAGTTCCTTTAAGTCCAACTTATCCAAATGACACCACAACTTTATCCAAGGTTGTCTAATCCCTATGCTCTGATACCACTTTGTCACGCTCCGGACCCGAGGTTGATAATAATAAAAACTGGAACCCAAATCCGAAACGTGAGTTAAAAGCTTAGTAAATAAAAGTAAAACTGAAATAACGGAGTGAAAAATAAAATTCCTCTTATAAAAAGAAATCGAGAATTCTTTACAAGACTAAAATAAATAAATACAAAATTATATCCTCACACTTAATCCGATCTCATCTCGTCTACCCTTTTTGACTGCTTAGTTCTTAAACCTGCATAAGAATAGAGGGGTGAGCTTCAACAGCTCAGTAAGGACATAACCTTATCACAGTAATTGAAAGTACTAAATTAAGTGTCATAAAATCATGTAATCAAGTACCAAATCATTATCAATAACAATGCATGAGTGCAATGCAATACTCTTCATCTCTACCCGTTAATTTATATAATAAAACACGTGGATCTGCACGTCCCATACCGTGCATTTTACCTCTAAAGTGGTGGTTCGAATGTTCTAATATACAAATTAACCCCCTGTAACTCAATCATCCCAATTTCCCCTTTTGTTAGTCATCTTGCCTAAAATCTTCGTCGCCAGTCCCGAATTACCCTTAAAGAATCTGTGCACTGTGGGCTCGCTTGAGACCTGGTACCTGCTAAGAGTTTGGCTCAACTACACAAAAGATCATGTCCATTACCCTCATTTCCATTCATTTCTCCACATCGAAATCTCCAACCACATGACACATGAGTGATGCAGAAATAATGTCATTTCATCCTTCACATGTCTCACAGTATATTTTCAACGAATAGCATTCCAACAACAATTCCATAATCAATAACAAGTAAACACCCAAGATAAACATTTATTCAATGAGCATCAGATCACATTAACCAACCAATAAGATCGATAATGATAATATCACACTTCACGAAATTTAATAAAGTCAATCTCCGTAAAGGTCTGCCATATTTCCCCTACCTGGATTCCGAAGCATTGCTCCGACTCTCTATTACAAGAGTGCACCACCATTGTGATCAATTCCTATTTCACAAGTACAAGCAAATCACTAAAATGCATAACAACTCTAACCCTAGTTAGACTACTTGGTATTACTAATCTAACACCACTTGATTCAAAAGTCATTTTGGTAGATATGAAATAACGCAACTGCAATAGAAGACGTTTCAATGTAAAAGGATTTAGAGAATAAGCAATATACGTATATAGCTCACTGTATAATACAAGTACCTCAAAACAGTTTGGCTTATACAATTGCATAAAAGCTTTGTCATATTTTACATATACACACACATATATATATATATATACACACATATATATATATATATAATCCTGATATGTATCAGTATGAACTATTTTACAAAATAATACTCCAACCGAGTTGGAATTGTACAAGTCGTTTTATAAGGGTATTACAAATAGACCAACACTTTAAATCAAAACAGGCTTTGCATTATCCAATACCATATAGTGAACAAACTGATCATGCCATACTTGAAACCAAAAGGCTGTAGTTGTAAAAATAGGTATATGTTATATAGAATAGTTTTGTATCAAATAAGGAACATTATATAAAACCCTTGAATATAAACTTGTTTTACAGTTTCTGCATAAAAGCAACCATGAAAGAACGATTTACTACATAAAATAGCTAAGCAAAGAACAAAGAGAGCTGCGAATCATTACCCTGCTGCAGGCTGACATCCCAGCAGGCTGATATTCCAAGCAGGAAGATAAATACGAATATTTCAGCACCATTCTCTCTAATTCTATTTGATTTCTTAATCCCTTCCTTCTATTTGTCTTCTCTCTCTCTCTCTGTCAAATTATTGTTCCCTTCTTCCGTCTGTTTTCCTCTTTCAAATGAATGAAAAGCACTCCTATTTATAGGAGGTTAAGAGACGGTTATAGCTATTCTCTTATTGGAAGGTGTAGCGGCAAGAGATAAGTTGAACCTATCTCCGTACTCCCAAAATCTGCCACGGGTGTGTGTAGATAGGGAGGTGTTGTCAACAATAGCATTGACCTTGACCTGCCAATTATTTTATAGTAAAGCTAAAATCAATAAAAAAAAATATACAAATGATTAGACAAGGTTAATATATATTACACAAATAAATAATTAAATAAATACAAGGAACCCAATTATTATAATTATAAATGGTCTTATAAATATATTTTCCAAATTACAGGTCCTCACAATTGAGCTTAGAACCTTCAAGTCATTGGGAGGCGCTAGGCAGCGGAGATGTGGTCCTATGTAAGATCTTCGGATGAGAATGTCGTTCCACATGTAGTAGCATGCTACCTTGATTTAGAGCTTCCTAGACTCTAATCTTTCTGGGGCAAGCGTGTCGTTGACCAGGTAGTCTATAGTAGAACTTTGCCAGTTGGGAGTTACACTAACCTGTGACACTTTGTCTGCTGGCTTTGCCTCTATGCTAGGCTTGTCTAGATATTCCACCGGAATAGAGCGTTTGAGTTGGTGGTCGAGGGCATAGCCTAGGCTGACTAGCGCATCTACGTAGGCGTTGTCTGCCCACGGAACTTGAGTGAGAGTGTAAGTCTGAAATGCCTCAAGCTGCTTGCGTACCTTCTCTAGGTATTGCGCCATAGTCGAATGTTTTACCGTGTACTCCCCAGCCTCGATGGTGACTAGCTGGGAATCAGAATGAATTGTGAACTTTTTAATTGCCAAGCCTTTTGCCATAATGAGGCCTGCTAGTAGGGCCTCGTACTTTGCTTCGTTGTTGGATGCTTTGAAGCCTAAAGTGATCGCTTGCTCGAGCATTGAGCCATCTGGGATGACAACGACCACGGCTGTTCCTGAGCCTTTGTAGTTGGATGTGCCGTCAACATGCAAATGCCAGAAATCTTCGTTGGGGGGGAACAGGCGCGGCTAAGGTGTGCTTTGCTGCTTCTGGGGCATTGCTGGGCTGATCTATTGCATCGCCTAGGTTAGGCATGACTTCTGCTATGCAGTTCGCCAAGGCTTGGGTCTTTATCACCATGCGGGGTCGAAAACTAAACCTTACTGGCCAAGTTCCAACGCCCACTTCATCACTCGTTGAGAAGCGTCCGGACCATGTAAGATTGATCGTAGAGGATATTGAGTCATGATAATGATTGTATGAGCTTCCGAGCAACAACAACTAGCGCCAAAATTAATTTTTTGATTTTGGATATCTTGTTTCCGCATCAAGAAGAGCTTTAAAAGTGTAGAATACTAGCAGTTAAGCCCCCAACTCTTCTTATATGAGGGCAGAGCTCATTGTTACTTCGAAGACTGCCAGGTAGATGTATAAATCCTCCGTTGCTTCCGGCTTGGATAATAAGGGAGGTGATGTCATATACTTCTTCAGATCTTAGAAGGCTCATTCGCACTCTTCATCCCATTTGTCTCGTTGTCCCCTACTAATAGCCTTGAAAAAGGGCTTGCATCGATCGATGGACCGTGAAAGAAGGCGGTTGAAGGCAGCTGCTCGTCCGGTTAAGCTTTGGATCTCCTTCAAGGTTTGGAATGCTCAGATTTTCTTGGGATGTGCTTCAATTGCTTGTTGGGGTTACTAAGTACCCTAGGAATCGGCATGAAGATACTCCAAACGTGCATTTGGTGGGGTTGAGCTTCATCTTGTACTTTATGAAGATGTTGAAAGTTTCCACGAAGTTGCGGATGTGGTCTGACCATTGCTTGCCCTGTACCTTGATGTCGTTGACGTAGACCACCACGGTTACCCTAATTTTCTTCTTGAACATAATGTTTACTAACCTTTGGTAAGTGGCTCCCACATTTTTGAGGCCAAAGGGCATGATCTGGTAGCAGTAAGTGAATCGCTCGATCACGAACGCGGTTTTCTCCTCGTCGGGTCTGTACATGGCTATTTGGTTGTAACCGGAGTATGCGTCCAAGAAGCTGAGCAGCTGGTTTTTGGAAGTTGAATCTACCAATAGATCGATCTGATGGACCTGATAAGGATCTTTTAGGCATGCTTTGTTGAGGTCGGTGTAGTTTATGCAAACCCTCCATTTTCCTTTCTCTTTCTTCACCACTAGCGCAATGTTAGCAAGCCATGCTGAGTGTGCTACCTCTTCTATGAATCCGGCCTCCAATAGCTTTTCAATTTCTGCTTCGATAATTGCTACACGTTCGGGTAAGAAATGTCTTCTCTTTTGGATCACCGGTTTGGCAGCGGGGTCGATGTGTAGATTGTGGCAGGCTACCTGGGGATCGATGTTGCGCATGTCGGAAGGTGACCATGCAAAGACGTCTCAGTTTTCCCTAAGGAAAGTCGTGAATTCTTCTTTCTTTCTTGGCTGGGCTTAGACGTGAGCCGATTCTAGCCGTCTTTTCTGGCTGCTAGGGATCAAGAATGATGTCTTCGGCGTCCTCTTCAGGTTTCCATCCTATCTCGTCTGCTTGGGTGCCATCTTCTTCATTCGCTTGTTGTAATTGTTATTTGGTAGCTTCTTTGTCCCTTTTGACCTCGGTAGCCCCTATAAGGGTAAATGCCCTCTTCTTCGACTCCTTCAATACTTACAAAGTGCATCATCGAGATGCAGCCTAGTCATACTTGATTTCTCCGACTCCTCATCTTAGGATGCATAATCGAATCTTTTGATACTTGACGGAAGTGACGGGACGCTTACGATCGTGAACGTCTGCTTTGCGATAACTGGTGGTGTGGCCGATGGCAGTCAAGGTGTGCTCGTTGAATCTAGTAAGTACCTCCGCTCGGCGTATGATTGTGCTTTCCAGGCCCATCTTCTGAATGACTGAGAACTAAAGTAAGTTGACTACACTTTCGTTGTCAACCATCATTTTGTCAACTATAGCATGAGCTAGATGGACAAATACTATTAGCGAGTCGTCATGTGGGAAATTGACGCCTTATTCATCCTGCTCGGTGAAGCCAATAATGGGTCCAGGTTGGGTGTCGACTAATTGGACTTATGAGAATAGTAAAGCTTGCTGTATCTTTCTCTTTTTAGAGTTGTTGGTGGCCCCCAAGTGTTCGAACTCGACGAAGATACCATTGATTCGAATTGTCTTAGTTGGTGGCTCTTCATCGTCGTCAGTGTTCCTTCTTGGCTGCGCAGTTGGCTTGTCCAAGTATCTATCGATCTTGCCTTCTTTCACGAGCTTCTCTAGGTAGTTCTTCCAAGTATAGCAGTCGTCAGTTGTGTGACCAGGGCCTCGGTGGAATGCGCAATACTTGGTGTGGTCCAAATTGGAAGTATCTCCTTTTGATTTTTTTGGCAGCTTGAACCATGGCTCATTCTTGATGTCGCGAAGGATTTGATGGATCGGAATTGAGAACTTATAATAGTTCTTGGTCATTGTGCCTTCTTTGGTCGTGGGTCGATGCCTACGTTTGGCCTTTTGCCTACTTTTGCTGGACTGCTTCCTATCCTTCTTTATTTGAGCCATTGCCGACTCTTTTCAAGGCTGCTCTGGCACCTTTTCTGTTCGTCGAGACTCGTCTCAAAGTGAATGCTTCTCTTCCAGGGTAAAAGAATCTTCTAGAGTTAAGTTTTCTTTCATGATCATTTCTCCAAACAGTGGGTGGTCTGCTGGGAGTCCTTTTTAGAAGGCTAGAAGGCTGCACTTGCTATCGAGTCGTCGCATCCGACGATCTTTGCCTTCTCTGCTTTGAACCTTTTCACATAGTCACGGAGCGACTCCTTTGGGTTCTTCTTCATATTGACCAAATGGTCGGACTTTTTCTTAATCGAGTGGTAAGATGAGTATTCTTTGGTGAAAACCAAGGAAAGATCATCAAAACTCTGGATGGATCGGGGCAGCAAGGTGTGAAATCAATCTTGCGCCTTGCCTTGTAAAGTGGTGGCGAATATTTTTCACATAAGGGCATCGTTGTTCCGATAAAGGACCATCGCACTGCGGTAGTGCTTCAAGTGCCTCTCCGGATCTCCATCTCTTTTGAAAAATGTGAAGTGTGGCATGCTAAACTTGTGTGGAGGCTCTACCTGCTCGATCTCGTTAGTAAAGGGCGACCTGCTCAGGTTGGTTATATCCCGCCGTAATGTTTCATCGGCCATTTCGTTGCATTGGAAATCATGCAACCGTTTGTTGAGGAGTTTTTCTATCTCTTCTTGGATTTGCCTTTGTTGGGGTAGCGAAGCTCTTGGCTGCTTCCGGTCTTGACCTGCTGGCCAAGGCACCTCTTCTATGTTCTCGGCTTGTCCAAGCCGCGGCGACGGTGCATGTTGTCCATTTCTAGCTGGCAAAGGAATTCTTTGCAGGCTACCGATTGAACTTGAGCCGGATTGAGTGACTGCTTCTCTCCGTTCTTCGTGTTGCCTACTCCAATGAGATGTGGAAGTTGCTCCTTACAGGCCTAGCCGCGAACGAACGCTTTGCCTGGAAAGCTGCTCATTTTGATCATCGGTGTATGGCCCTAACCGTGAATGTATACTTGCCTGTGGGCTTAGTCGAGAGTGCATGCTCCTCAGCATGCTAAGACGGGAGTATACGCTATGTTGGGGGACCAATCGGGAGTGTACGCTGCCCGAATGTTCGGTTCGTGGTTGGTTGAGTGGTTGCTTACCGGGACGCTACTGGAGTGGTTCCTCGTCTGCCCTTGTCCTACTCCGTGACAACTCATATGGGGCACGTTGGATCTTAGTGCATTGTAAGAGCTTATTCACTAAGGTCGTCTATTGTGCAAGGGCACTCATCAACTTTATAACTCATCGAGACAAGTGTTGTTCACCATTCGGATTGGAAGAGCTTGGAAGGAATGTGCCTCCTTAAGCAGTGGAAGGGTGGTAGACTCTAGGCGCGAGATTTGAGTTGGGAAATGTCAAATCCGTGGAGAAATGTGTTGAAAATGCCCCCGGCTCGATGGTTGGTCCAGATGGTTGAGATAGTCTTGGGCCGACTTGGGCTGCTTGGGAAACCACAGGAGCAGGCTGGGCTGCTTGGTGTGTGATGCACACGGGTACGAGACTTGGGCTCTGCTTGGCAACGCGTTAAGCTCGCGTTGGGTGTGGAGTGACATGGCTTGGGCCGCGACCTTGGTGTCGTGGGCTTTGGATGGCACGACTCGGGTAGTGGTTGTGAAACCATGGACCTTGCCGTGGGTGGCTACCTTGGTGGCCATCGTGGTGGTTCCCGTGGTGGAAACTCGTGGTGGTGGTGCCGCTCCACTTATTGTCATATTTAGCCTCGTGGATCTCCGCGGTCCCATCTCTTGAATATTGGAATTTTCACTTGTTGAATTTTTAAAATTTCTAGCCATTGTACTTCTGTTTTACGTTTTATCAAAGAATTTTTGCAAATAAAAAGTTTTAATAATAAAAATGTACGAAAAATGTACAAATGGACAAGAAAATAGAAAAACCTTGGATGCGAGAGTCTTCTACGAGTGTGGGACTCAACTCTCAATGAAAGCACCAATTTGTGGATGCAAATTTCTTCCTCCTTGATCTTGGACAAAATTGCACCTACAAAACAAATAACACCTTAGGTCAAGGCCAAGAGCCTCACGCGCCCACGATGAATGGGAGGGGGCTCTGGCCGAAGAACCACCGATGCCAAAGTTACAATTTTGAGGGAAAAGTGTTTGAGAATTATAGAGAATTTTAGCAAGAGAATTGGAAGTGTGTTTTGGAGAGAATGTGAGGCCTTTTATAGGGGTGTGGCCGGCCTCCTTGGGTGAGAGAGGACCGGCCACTTGGCTCTCTTTGTAGGCTAGGTTCTTGATTTGTGTTTAATTGGGTATAATTGAATAATTAACTAATTAATTATCCAATTAATAGGATAATTGCCTAATTGATTAGCTAATTAATATAATAAAAAGGGAAAGATTTGAGAGTTACCTTGTGGAGAGGATTTTATGAGGATGGATGAAATAGGTTTTGAATTGTTACCTATTTTGGGCATTTTTGACTTGGTTGAGGGGTGATTGCCCACTGCTCGAGCGTAGGAATCCAGGTGTGCCTTGAGGGTAATTTTGTCATTTTCACCCAAAAATCCACGTGTCGCCTTGTGATTATTTTTTGCTCCACAGTCATCGTTACTATATCTATCTTGCCGCCACTTTTCCCATTCATCAATGCTTGCCTATCTTTTTATTATTTTCTTTCGATATTGTACATGAATGACTGACATGCACAGAACATGCACATAACATACACAAGTAATGCACATATACATGCACATAACATGCACATGTACTGCACAGTATATGCACACGACATCTTCATGTCCTGTAAATGAATTCAAAAATTACAAATAATAGTCAGTGACGGGTGTGGAGCCAAAAACAATCAAGAACATTATGGAGGGTGACACATGGACTTTTGGGTTAAAAGGAAAAACTTACCCTCGAGGCAAACCGGGATTCCCACGCGCATCCAACGGACAATACCGGCTCAATCAAGGAAGAGTCAAAGGTGATCAAAATGGTATTTATTCAAATCCCTATCATCACTCTTCATCAAATCCTTATTCAAAAGATAACTCCCAAAATTTAATTTGAAATTAATTACCATGTTAATTGCAAGATATTATTTCACATAATATCTTGCAATTTTCTCCAATTACACTATATATGGCCGACCACTATTCTCCAAATAAGGTCGGCCACTCCCCTATAAATAGCCCTATTATCCCACTAAAAAGCGAAGTCATTTGCTACCCACAAACTCCTAAACACATTATTTTCATAATTCTAACTTTGGCATCGGATATTCTTCGGCCAAAGCCTCCCCCATTCATTATGGGCGCATGAGGCTTTGACCTTAATCTTAGGTGTTATTATTTTGCAGGTGCATTTTCATCAAAGGAGAAGATGGCAGAACTTTGCACGCTCGAAGAAGACTCTCACATTTTCATTGATAGTTTGATTCACACGCTCGAAGAAGACTCTCACATTCAAAGTTTCTCATTTCTCTTTGTTTGTAAATTTTTTCATACTTTCTTATTCCTAGAATGTTTTTAATTCCTTGAATAGAGGTAAGGGAAAAATACAATGACAAGAAATTCAAAAACCATGACGAACAGAACTTCCTACATTTAAAGATCTGAATCGAGTGATGGAGGACAAGACGTAGCCCCACCACGATGATGCACGAGGCTCAACACAATAGCAAGAATAACAACTTTGCCACCACAGAGCACCACCACCATGGCAGCCACAGGGACCACCATGGCAATAGGGTATAGGCCAGCTCCGTGGCAGCAAGCCCACGGAGAGCAAGAACTAGATGCACTAGCAGAACAGGAGGTGGCCTAAGCAGCCCATGCAGCTGAAGGAAAAATTTTGTCCTAGCTAAGAACTAGTGAGAACATTTGAACACATATGCAAACTAATAACACTTTAAAGTAGGCATGCATTGAAAAACAATTCTAAAACCCATGACTTTCAAAGCCTAGTGAATGGTGAACCATAAGACTCTTTAACAACATTCAAGAGAAGGAAGTTTTTGAGATTCATTACCCTTGAAGCTCATCCTTGTTTACACAAGGGATTCACCCAAGTGGAGGGCCTTCAAGTCACCTCCTAGCTCCTTGAATCTTCCTTGTGATTTTCTTCCTTTTGAATGCTCCTCTTGCTCGTTGAAGATGTAAGGAAAGGATCTCCAAGAACACTAAAGATTTAGTGTCTCTAAGTCTCCACACCAAGGATGTAGTGTGAAGAGAAGATGGATGACTTAGAGAGATTTTGATGCTAGTAAAACTCTCCCTAAGTGGCCGGCCTCTAGATGAGAAAAGGAGAGAAAATGTTTCTCTTATTTCCCTCAAGAAAACCCTAATGAGGTTATGGCTATAAAGTTGCCTTTATACCACCTCACATGTGAGTGGCACACTTGCAATTAACCCAAGTTGGGTACCACTCACCCTAGGCCGGTTTTGACTTTGTTTTTGGGTTAATTTCCATTTAGTTTTAGTTGTCACACAACCTAAACTCAATGGGCCTTGTGGACCAAAAACCCTTTTGGGCCCCGAAACCCAAAACCAACTTAAAAGCCCAATACGAACCTTTCGTAAGATTAATTAACTAATTAATTAATCTTGACCATTCTCAATCAAACTATTTAATTGCTTATCCATCTCATTTATATTTCTTCACTTTCATCCTTACTCGGTGTACGATCCATTAGGTTCCAATTAGCGAGGCAGTGGGCGATTGTTACTCTTAACGATCGATTGCGAATTGAAACTACATTTCAATTCTCCCTTTGATGAAGATTAGTGTTAGCTAATCCTCAGGGCTTCCACAAACCATGAGTGACACCTAGCAGTATGTCATGGCTACCCAAGCTAAGTAGAAGTGGTTGGAGAACCTATCCAGTTACAATTACAATGCAATACGGTCCTTCTCTAATACAATACTCTTGATCACATTGTTTAAGTGATAGTTTATTTCATGTCTACTATCCAATGTGATACTTCTCTATATGATTCATTTGAATATGACTTGAAACATATTTCCTAAGTCATATTCGTATGCTTTGGCCAAAGACTCCTGAATCATATCTCAGAGTATTCTCCTTCCACCATGGAAGGTTAGAGATCCCTTGTTGTGCATTCATATGCCTACATGACTAGATAGCTTGACCCCAACAATGCTGTGGACACTCTCGATGGAATGCCTTTGACATGATCAAAGATCAAGGACCTAACCATTAGGCATCTATGATGCCTCTGGTCAAAGGACTACTTTGCATATTGCAACTTACGAGTTCTTACATGACATGTATGTTCAAACTCTCTTTTGATCGTTGTTCAGTGTACTCGATTACCTTTCGAGCACCTATGTGTTTGTCTCAGTGTCCAACACTAAATGACTTGAGACTAGTCATACTCACGCTTGAGTTAACATAACACATACTAACCTTAGCGGATTGTCAATGCCCAATTGGCAATCCTATGGCTAGGAACGTTTTAGGAATGAACATAAGAGAAAGGTCTCGTTAATCTAACTTACTTAGATCACTTCTCTCTTAGACTAAATACATTCCTTGGATTCCCTTATTGCTTAAACATATAATCCAATAAATAATGATTAACAATAAGCTTTGCCCTTCATTAAACAATATAATAGTTTAACACAATAAGTATTCCAAAAGCTATTACATCAAATGAGTGGCTTTGTGGGCATACTTCCAACAATCTCCCACTTGCACTCAAAGCCACCTTCCCATGTATCTAATACCCATCTTTTCCATGTGGCGGTCAAGTTGGATTTGAGACATTGGCTTCGTCAGTGGATCTGCTACGTTATCGGCTGAGGCAACCTTGTTGACTTTTCCCTCGGCAGCATATCTTCTAATGATATTAAAGCGTCTGTCAAAATGCTTGTTCTTTTGATGAGACCTGGGTTCCTTGGCTTGAGCTATCGCCCCACTATTATCACAGTACAAAGTTACTGGTGATGTAATGGTTGGAACCACTCCAAGTTCAGTAATGAACTTCTTCATCCAGAACGCTTCTTTGCCGGCTTCAGCTGCAGCGACATATTCAGCCTCCGTCGTGGAATCAGCAATTACATCTTGTTTCTTGCTTTTCCAGCTGAAAGCCCCACCATTCAGAGTGAATACATATCCGGAGTTGGAACTTCTATCATCGACGTCAGATTGGAAATCTGCGTCTGTATAGGCTTCCACTCGCAACTCTATCGCTCCTCCATAAACGAGGAACATGTCCTTAGTTCTTCTTAAGTACTTAAGGACCGTCTTGACAGCTGCCCAGTGTTCTGATCATGGGTTAGATTGATATCGACTAGTGATGCTCACAGTATATGCGATATCAGGCCTTGTGCACATCATGGCATGCATGAGACTTCCTATGGCGGAAGCATAAGGAATCCTACTGATTTGCCGTATTTCTTCAGGATTTTTCGGTCCCATGGATTTAGAAAGGTGAATTCCATGTCTCACAGGAAGAAGACCTTTCTTTGATTGTTCCATTTGGAACCTACTTAGCACCTTATCTATGTACATAGATTGGGATAATCCAATTAATTTTCTGGATCTATCACGATAGAGCTTTATCTCAAGCACATAAGATGCATCTCCCAAATTTTTCATGTGGAAGGTTTTGGAGAACCACACTTTTACAGAAGAAAGTACTGCAGTGTCATTCCCGAATAGTAATATGTCATCTACATATAACACTAGGAATACAACTGCATCCCCAACGACCTTTTGATAAACACAATTGTCGTCTTCGTTTTGAGTGAAACCAAACGATTTGATTTCAGTGTCAAAATGAATGTTCCTGCTCCTGGAGGCTTGCTTAAGTCCATAAATGGACCTCTGAAGCTTGCATACCTTAGTCTTTTCAGACTTGGACATGAAACCTTCGGGTTGAGTCATATAGAGCTCTTCCTCTAGGTAGCCGTTCAGAAAGGCCGTCTTCACGTCCGTTTTCCATATCTCATAGTCATGGTACGCAGCTATAGCAAGCAAAATCCGAATGGACTTAATCATGGCTACAGGAGAGAAGGTTTCTTCATAGTCAATCCCTTCTCGTTGCCTGTAACCCTTGGCTACTAGTCTAGCCTTATAAGTCTCCACGTTCCCATCAGCGCCTATCTTTCTCTTAAAGACCCATTTGTTTCCAACAGGTACTATACCTTCTGGAGGGTCTACAAGAGTCCAGACCTGATTGTGATACATGGAATCCATCTCGGATTTCATGGCCTCTTGCCATCTCTTTGAATCAATGTCGGACATTGCTTCAGTGTAGTCTCTAGGGTCTTCCTTTGTGTCATTGTCACCTAGAAGGTGCAACTCACCAAAGTTGTTATCCAAGCCATACCTCTTAGGTGGCTTGCTGACCCGTTCGGATCTACGTGGAGCTAGGGTTTCAGGAATAGGGTTGTCAACTTGTCGAGTGCTTGTTTCTGGTTCATCATTAATCTCATTAATTTCCATCGTTTTACTTGTGGTTCCTTTGAGAACAAATTCATCCTCTAGAAACTTAGCAGTTCTGGCGACAAAGACTTTCTGGTCGTCAGGATGGTAGAACTCATATCCCATAGTTTCTCTAGGATATCCCACAAAATAGCACCTAACTGATCTTGCTTCAAGCTTAGTAGCTTCAAGCTTCTTCACATATGCTTCACAACCCCAAATCTTAATATGATTAAGACTTGGCTTTCTTCCATGCCATATCTCATAGGGCGTCTGTAAAACTGACTTGGAAGGTACTCTATTAAGCAAGTAAGCTGCTGTATATAGAGCGTATCCCCATAATGTTACTGGTAGATCTACGGAACTCATCATAGAACGAACCATGTTCATCAAGGTTCGATTTCTCCTTTCAGAAACTCCATTAAGTTGTGGAGTTCCCGGTGGAGTCCACTGTGATATTATTCCACGCTCTTTAAGATAATCTAGGAACTCGTTACTTAGATACTCTCCCCCTCGATCTGATCTTAGGATCTTTATCTACTTCCCAGTTTGCTTCTCAACTTCATTCTTGAATTCTTTAAACTTTTCAAAGGATTCTGACTTGTACTTCATAAGATACACATAGCCAAACCGAGAGTGATCGTCGGTGAATGTGATATAGTAGGAGAAGCCTCCTCTCGATGTAGTGGACATAGGTCCACATACGTCAGTGTGGATTAACCCCAAAATTTCAGTGGCACGCTCTCCCTTCCCAGTGAATGGAGATTTGGTCATCTTCCCTTTCAACCAACATTCACAAGTACCCATTTGGTCATTACCTAATGGGCGGAAATATCCATCTTTCGACATCTTGCGAATCTTATCAAGGTTCACATGTCCAAGTTTAAGATGCCACATCTTTTCTTGGTTAACTTCTTCTCTAGCCCTTTTGGGTTTTGAGGTATTCCCGCTTTCAATACAGTGCATTCCACTACTTGTCTCTAGGTGAAAAAGTGAAGGAAAAATTTTGTCCTAGCTAAGAACATGTGAGAACATTTGAACACATATGCAAACTAATAACACTTTAAAGTAGGCATGCATTCAAAAACAATTCTAAAACCCATGACTTTCAAAGCCTAGTGAATGGTGAACCAAGAGACTCTCTAACAACATTAAAGAGAAGGAAGGTTTTGAGATTCATTACCCTTGAAGCTCATCCTTGTTTACACAAGGGATTCACCCAAGTGGAGGGCCTTCAAGTCACCTCCTAGCTCCTTGAATTTTCCTTGTGATTTTCTTCCTTTTGAATGCTCCTCTTGCTCCTTGAAGATGTAAGGAAAGGATCTCCAAGAACACTAAAGATTTAGTGTCTCTAAGTCTCCACACCAAAGATGTAGTGTGAAGAGAAGATGGATGACTTAGAGAGATTTTGATGCTAGTGAAACCCTCTCTAAGTGGCCGGCCTCTATTGTGAAAAAGGAGAGAAAATGTTTCTCTTCTTTCTCTCTAGAAAACCCTAATGAGGTTATGGCTATAAAGTTGCTTTTATACCACCTCACATGTGAGTGGCACACTTGCAATTAACCCAAGTTGGGTACCACTCACCCTAGGCCGGTTTTGACTTTGTTTTTGGGTTAATTTCCATTTAGTTTTAGTTGTCACACAACCTAAACTCAATGGGCCTTGTGGACCAAAAACCCTTTTGGGCCCCGAAACCCAAAACCAACTTAAAAGCCCAATACGAACCTTTCGTAAGATTAATTAACTAATTAATTAATCTTGACCGTTCTCAATTAAACTATTTAATTGCTTATCCATCTCATTTATATTTCTTCACTTTCATCCTTACTCGGTGTACGATCCATTAGGTTCCTATTAGCGAGGCAGTGGGCGATTGTTACTCTTAACGATCGATTGCGAATTGAAACTACATTTCAATTCTCCCTTTGATGAAGATTAGTGTTAGCTAATCCTCAGGGCTTCCACAAACCATGAGTGACACCTAGCAGTATGTCATGGCTACCCAAGCTAAGTAGAAGTGGTTGGAGAACCTATCCAGTTACAATTACAATGCAATACGGTCCTTCTCTAATACAATACTCTTGATCACATTGTTTAAGTGATAGTTTATTTCATGTCCCCTATCCAATGTGATACTTCTCTATATGATTCATTTGAATATGACTTGAAACATAATTCCTAAGTCATATTCGTATGCTTTGGCCAAAGACTCCTGAATCATATCTCAGAGTATTCTCCTTCCACCTTGGAAGGTTAGAGATCCCTTGTTGTGCATTCATATGCCTACATGACTAGATAGCTTGACCCCAACAATGCCGTGGACACTCTCGATGGAATGCCTTTGACATGATCAAAGATCAAGGACCTAACCATTAGACATCTATGATGCCTCAGGTCAAAGGACTATTTTGCATATTGCAACTTACGAGTTCTTACATGACATGTATGTTCAAACTCTCTTTTGATCGTTGTTCAGTGTACTCGATTACCTTTCGAGCACCTATGTGTTTGTCTCAGTGTCCAACACTAAATGACTTGAGACTAGTCATACTCACGCTTGAGTTAACATAACACATACTAACCTTAGCGGATTGTCAATGCCCAATTGGCAATCCTATGGCTAGGAACGTTTTAGGAATGAACATAAGAGAAAGGTCTCGTTAATCTAACTTACTTAGATCACTTCTCTCTTAGACTAAATACATTCCCTGGATTCCTTTATTGCTTAAACATATAATCCAATAAATAATGATTAACAATAAGCTTTGCCCTTCATTAAACAATACAATAGTTTAACACAATAAGTATTCCAAAAGCTATTACATCAAATGAGTGGCTTTGTGGGCATACTTCCAACAATCTCCCACTTGCACTCAAAGCCACCTTCCCATGTATCTAATACCCATCTTTTCCATATGGCGGTCAAGTTGGATTTGAGACATTGGCTTCGTCAGTGGATCTGCTACGTTATCGGCTGAGGCAACCTTGAGGATGTTGACTTTCCCCTCGGCAGCATATCTTCTAATGATATTAAAGCGTCTGTCAAAATGCTTGTTCTTTTGATGAGCCCTGGGTTCCTTGGCTTGAGCTATCGCCCCACTATTATCACAGTACAAAGTTACTGGTGATGTAATGGTTGGAACCACTCCAAGTTCAGTAATAAACTTCTTCATCCAGAACGCTTCTTTGCCGGCTTCAGCTGCAGCGACATATTCAGCCTCCGTCGTGGAATCAGCAATTACATCTTGTTTCTTGCTTTTCCAGCTGACAGCCCCACCATTCAGAGTGAATACATATCCGGAGTTGGAACTTCTATCATCGACGTCAGATTGGAAATCTGCGTCTGTATAGGCTTCCACTCGCAACTCTGTCGCTCCTCCATAAACGAGGAACATGTCCTTAGTTCTTCCTAAGTACTTAAGGACCGTCTTGACAGCTGCCCAGTGTTCTGATCCTGGGTTAGATTGATATCGACTAGTGATGCTCACAGCATATGCGATATCAGGCCTTGTGCATATCATGGCATACATGAGACTTCCTATGGCGGAAGCATAAGGAATCCTACTCATTTGCCGTATTTCTTCAGGATTTTTCGGTCCCATGGATTTAGAAAGATGAATTCCATGTCTCACAGGAAGAAGACCTTTCTTTGATTGTTCCATTTGGAACCTACTTAGCACCTTATCTATGTACATAGATTGGGATAATCCAATTAATTTTCTGGATCTATCACGATAGAGCTTTATCCCAAGCACATAAGATGCATCTCTCAAATCTTTCATGTGGAAGGTTTTGGACAACCACACTTTTACAGAAGAAAGTACTGCAGTGTCATTCCCGAATAGTAATATGTCATCTACATATAACACTAGGAATACAACTGCATCCCCAAAGACCTTTTGATAAACACAATTGTCATCTTCGTTTTGAGTGAAACCAAACGATTTGATTTCAGTGTCAAAACGAATGTTCCAGCTCCTGGAGGCTTGCTTAAGTCCATAAATGGACCTCTGAAGCTTGCATACCTTAGTCTTTTCAGACTTGGACACAAGACCTTCGGGTTGAGTCATATAGAGCTCTTCCTCTAGGTAGCCGTTCAGAAAGGCCGTCTTCACGTCCATTTGCCATATCTCATAGTCATGGTACGCAGCTATAGCAAGCAAAATCCGAATGGACTTAATCATGGCTACAGGAGAAAAGGTTTCTTCATAGTCAATCCCTTCTCGTTGCCTGTAACCCTTGGCTACTAGTCTAGCCTTATAAGTCTCCACGTTCCCATCAGCGCCTATCTTTCTCTTAAAGACCCATTTGTTTCCAACAGGTACTATACCTTCTGGAGGGTCTACAAGAGTCCAGACCTGATTGTGATACATGGAATCCATCTCGGATTTCATGGCCTCTTGCCATCTCTTTGAATCAATGTCGGACATTGCTTCAGTGTAGTCTCTAGGGTCTTCCTTTGTGTCATTGTCACCTAGAAGGTGCAACTCTCCAAAGTCGTTATCCAAGCCATACCTCTTAGGTGGCTTGCTGACCCGTTCAGATCTACGTGGAGCTAAAGGTTCAGGAACAGGGTTGTCTATCTGTTGATTGCTTGTTTGTGGCTCATCAGGAATTTCCTTCAATTCTATCGTTCTTTTGCTAGTTCCATTAAGAACGATTTCGTCCTCAAGGAATATAGCAGTTCTGGCGACAAAGACTTTCTGGTCGTCAGGGTGATAGAATTCGTATCCATAAGTTTGTTTAGGATACCCCACAAAATAGCATTTAACAGATCTTGCTTCAAGCTTTCCTGCATCTTGCTTCTTAACATATGCAGGACAACCCCAAATCTTAAGATGTTTAAGACTTGGCTTCTTCTCATACCATATCTCATATGGCGTTTGTGGAACAGATTTAGAAGGCACTGCCTTTAGCAAATAAGCTGCTGTGTGTAGTGCATATCCCCAGAATGATATTGGTAGATCAGCAGAGCTCATCATAGAACGAACCATGTTCATCAAGGTTCGGTTTCTCCTCTCAGAAACTCCATTATGTTGAGGAGTTCCTGGTGGAGTCCACTATGATACTATTCCACACTCTTTGAGATAATCTAGGAATTCAGTACTCAGATACTCACCCCCTCGATCTGATCTTAGGGTCTTTATCTGTTTCCCAGTTTGCTTCTCTACTTCATTCTTGAATTCTTTGAACTTTTCAAATGATTCTGACTTGTACTTCATAAGATACACATAGCCAAACCGAGAGTAATCGTCGGTGAATGTGATATAGTAAGAAAAGCCTCCCCTTGATGTGGTGGACATAGGTCCACATACATCTGTGTGGATTAACGCTAGTATATCTTTGGCTCGCTCTCCTTTCCCAGTGAATGGAGATTTAGACATCTTCCCTATTAGACAAGGTTCACAAGTGCCCATGAGGTCATTACCTAATGGGCTAAGATATCCATCTTTCGACATCTTGCGAATCTTGTCCTGGTTTACATGTCCAAGTTTAAGGTGCCAAAGTCTAACTTGGTTAACTTCTTCTCTACCCCTTTTGGGTTTTGAGGTATTCCCGCTCTCAATACAGTGCATCCCACTACTTGTCTCTAGGTGAAAAAGTCCCTCTATCATATTACCATGAGAGATAATACGACCGTTCAAGTATAAAGTGCAACTCATTTTGTCAAACAATACTGAGTGCCCATCTCGTAAAAGCATAGAGATAGAAATCAAATTCTTTATACATGAAGGAAAATATAAACAATTTTTAAGTTCCAAGACTTCCCCATAGGGTAGTTTAAGCATGTAGGTGCCTACTGCTTTTGCAAAGATCTTAGTGCCGTTCCCAACTCGCACAATCATCTCTCCATTGCGCAGTGTCCTGCTCCCTGTTAATCCCTGCAACGAATTGCAGATATGTTGACTAGCGCCTGAATCAAATATCCAGGAATTGGAGCTCACTGTAAAAGCACTCCCTATGACAGAAATAGTCCCTTCAAAAGTTCGTGTCATAAGGCTCGCAATGCGCACCCAGTATTTCTTCTTCCAACGTTCATCCTTTCCACTATGAAAGCATGTTCCTTTGGATTTTCTTGCCTTCTTCTTATGCAATCTTTTCCTTGTGATTGCATTCTCACTCCCACTGTCCTTTTTGAAACTTTGTTCAAACTCATAGCACATGTCAATCATCTCGGTAAAAGTATGATCGAATCTATTCACTTTATAGTTTACTATAAACTTAGTGAAATCATCCGAGAGAGATGCAAGGAAAAAATCTTGGGCCATTTTCCCATCGATGGGAGTTCCTAAACTCTCAAGATCTTTAAAGATCCTTTCCATCTTTTGTCCATGTTTCCGGACCGATGTCCCCTTTACCATTTTGGCATTCAATAGACTACAAACATTTGAGAATCGTACATTACTAGTCTCAATGTCATGCATCTTATGCAAACTATCAACCATGGCACATGAAGTGTCCATGTGCTTATGTAGCTTCTTAAGCTCCTCACTAAGTGAAGTGAGGATTAAACATTTGGCTTGTAAGTCATCCCCATAGTGTCTTTCATAATTTTGACACTCCTCCTTTGAGGCTAGTTTCGTAGGAGGTATATGAGGAGGGGATTGCTTGAGTACATACGATATGTTATTCATCTTTGAGACATTCTCAATGTGATGATACCAAGCGAGGAAACGTTGACCCCTAAGGCCCTTTTTGTCAAGTACAATGGTAGGTATAATTTTAGGCATGTCGTTATCTACATAACATAACAGAAATCGTATTAGATTGTTGATTTTAAAACTACTTGATTGGGTCTTAAATCAAATAGTACCACCCACTATTTTTGGCAAATTCCACATCCCTCAATGGAATTCGAGAGTTATGTTGAACTCTTAGCGGGGTATGGGAGACTCACCATTACCAAGCCCACCTCAGAATTATATCATTTTGGCTAGCAACAATAATGATGAGAGGATAACTCTTAGCCATTTACAACTTTTGTAATTACCCATCTTGTTTTGGCCTCTAGAGAATGATTGCCTCAGAATTATATCATGTTGGCGTCATTGCACTTAGTTAAGTCATTCCCACCATGCTAGTTTATGTAGGGGTTCAAGCATAACCTCATAATTATATCATGTTGGTCACACTCGTTGTCTACACTCACTTCATCATATGTGTTTATAGACTCCTCCTGGATGCAAGCACATACTTTGAACTTCCCCATTATAGGGTGAAGCCGGTGCATGAGTCACAAACGATTGGAGCCCATCATAGTGGAAGGCCTACGAAGAGATGTTCAAAGCATCTCTCGCTTATCAACTTAATATTCATTTTGTTGAGGGAGTAGTGTTGGGCTACATCAATTTCATTTTAATCTTATTAGGTTTTAGGATGATTATGAACCGTTTGATTTGATCCAACACGAGCCTTGTGTTGGACCTTGGGTCTAAGGTAGGTTGTTGTTGATTTTAGTTACGCGTTTAATCTAATTAAACCGTTATTTCCTATTGGGCGTTGGACCCAACTATTCCAATTTGCATACAAATAAACAAAAGGAATACATGAAATAAAGAGGAGGGCTTATGCCCTCTTACAACACATTTGAAGGACTTATGCCCTTTTACAACACATTTGAACTAATCAAATTACATTCAAATCTAAACTACTTAACCCAAACATTCATAATGCAAAGCGGCCAATCACATAGCTCAATTATCGAGGCCTTTGGTTCATAATCACCCTTTTCTTAATCAATCACATTAACTAAGAAAGCAACTTAAACAATTGGTTTTTGGATTCATAGAATTGATTTAAATGGAACTAATATGAAATGAAAATCCAATTCTCATTAAAGAGACAAAACCATTTTGTTCTCATTATAATTTGGGCCGAAAACAATGACCACAACATATTGGGCCACATTGCTAAAACATAAACTTTTGGGGTCACTTTGTAAAAACACAAGAGTCCACAACTTCATGTAATTACAACTAGAACCCAAAAATTTCAACAATAACAAAAACTTCATTAAAGGAGCAAAACAATTTGTCCTTTAGTGATTTTGGACCTTTACGTAAAAACGTAAACTTTTGGGTCAAAGTGCAAATACACATAAGTATCAAGACTTTATGTAATTGCTCAAAAAGTCCCAAAAATACCCCCACTAAGGGGTGGCCGGTTTTGGTAGTGAAAAAAGGGGGGAATGGTTTTGGTGAAAATTCAAAATTTTAAAATGTTTTGAAAAAGTCAAAAGGTATGGGTTGAAAAGTTGATTGGTATGGGTTGTAAAAGTTGATTGGTATAGGTTGTAAGAAAAAGTTTGACAAACAATAAATACACAAATCATCCATCACCTATCATCCATCACCAATCAATAATAAACCAAAACTTTATGAAAAACATCAAACACTTTGAATCAAAACACCAAACCTTTTTGTTCTTGGTAAGAACATCAAGAACATTGAAGAACACACATGAAAACTCATAAGAGCTCCATGAATGTTTTCACTCAATAAAACTTAAATTTTCACTACTCAAAAGAGGGTTAACATCCTAGGGTACTTAGGGGTTCCAAAAGTCACTTTAAACACTTTTAACAAGACAAACATGAACCCAAAAATCCACCCTTTGGATTTGGCCGAATTTCCCCACATACATGGCACCAAATTTTAGTTCCAATATTCATGCTTAAATGAACTACATCTACAACATTTGAGATGCAAAATTTTCAAGCAAAATTTATATTCAAAAAGCAAGAACAAAGCTTGTAACATTTACAACATTTAAATCACAAACCATGAAAAACACAAAACCCAAAAGGATTCACCATACTCTAGACCTAGGCTCTTGATACCACTTGAAGGAAAAAATTTGTCCTAGCTAAGAACATGTGAGAACATTTGAACACATATGCAAACTAATAACACTTTAAAGTAGGCATGCATTCAAAAACAATTCTAAAACCCATGACTTTCAAAGCCTAGTGAATGGTGAACCAAGAGACTCTCTAACAACATTAAAGAGAAGGAAGGTTTTGAGATTCATTACCCTTGAAGCTCATCCTTGTTTACACAAGGGATTCACCCAAGTGGAGGGCCTTCAAGTCACCTCCTAGCTCCTTGAATTTTCCTTGTGATTTTCTTCCTTTTGAATGCTCCTCTTGCTCCTTGAAGATGTAAGGAAAGGATCTCCAAGAACACTAAAGATTTAGTGTCTCTAAGTCTCCACACCAAAGATGTAGTGTGAAGAGAAGATGGATGACTTAGAGAGATTTTGATGCTAGTGAAACCCTCTCTAAGTGGCCGGCCTCTATTGTGAAAAAGGAGAGAAAAAGTTTCTCTTCTTTCTCTCTCGAAAACCCTAATGAGGTTATGGCTATAAAGTTGCTTTTATACCACCTCACATGTGAGTGGCACACTTGCAATTAACCCAAGTTGGGTACCACTCACCCTAGGCCGGTTTTGACTTTGTTTTTGGGTTAATTTCCATTTAGTTTTAGTTGTCACACAACCTAAACTCAATGGGCCTTGTGGACCAAAAACCCTTTTGGGCCCCGAAACCCAAAACCAACTTAAAAGCCCAATACGAACCTTTCGTAAGATTAATTAACTAATTAATTAATCCTGACCATTCTCAATTAAACTATTTAATTGCTTATCCATCTCATTTATATTTCTTCACTTTCATCCTTACTCGGTGTACGATCCATTAGGTTCCTATTAGCGAGGCAGTGGGCGATTGTTACTCTTAACGATCGATTGCGAATTGAAACTACATTTCAATTCTCCCTTTGATGAAGATTAGTGTTAGCTAATCCTCAGGGCTTCCACAAACCATGAGTGACACCTAGCAGTATGTCATGGCTACCCAAGCTAAGTAGAAGTGGTTGGAGAACCTATCCAGTTACAATTACAATGCAATACGGTCCTTCTCTAATACAATACTCTTGATCACATTGTTTAAGTGATAGTTTATTTCATGTCTACTATCCAATGTGATACTTCTCTATATGATTCATTTGAATATGACTTGAAACATATTTCCTAAGTCATATTCGTATGCTTTGGCCAAAGACTCCTGAATCATATCTCAGAGTATTCTCCTTCCACCATGGAAGGTTAGAGATCCCTTGTTGTGCATTCATATGCCTACATGACTAGATAGCTTGACCCCAACAATGCCGTGGACACTCTCGATGGAATGCCTTTGACATGATCAAAGATCAAGGACCTAACCATTAGACATCTATGATGCCTCAGGTCAAAAGACTATTTTGCATATTGCAACTTACGAGTTCTTACATGACATGTATGTTCAAACTCTCTTTTGATCGTTGTTCAGTGTACTCGATTACCTTTCGAGCACCTATGTGTTTGTCTCAGTGTCCAACACTAAATGACTTGAGACTAGTCATACTCACGCTTGAGTTAACATAACACATACTAACCTTAGCGGATTGTCAATGCCCAATTGGCAATCCTATGGCTAGGAACGTTTTAGGAATGAACATAAGAGAAAGGTCTCGTTAATCTAACTTACTTAGATCACTTCTCTCTTAGACTAAATACATTCCCTGGATTCCTTTATTGCTTAAACATATAATCCAATAAATAATGATTAACAATAAGCTTTGCCCTTCATTAAACAATACAATAGTTTAACACAATAAGTTTTCCAAAAGCTATTACATCAAATGAGTGGCTTTGTGGGCATACTTCCAACAAAAAGTCCCTCTATCATATTACCATGAGAGATAATACGACCGTTCAAGTATAAAGTGCAACTCATTTTGTCAAACAATACTGAGTGCCCATCTCGTAAAAGCATAGAGATAGAAATCAAATTCTTTATACATGAAGGAAAATATAAACAATTTTTAAGTTCCAGGACTTCCCCAGAGGGTAGTTTAAGCATGTAGGTGCCAACTGCTTTTGCAGAGATCTTAGTGCCGTTCCCAACTCGCACAATCATCTCCCCATTGCACAGTGTCCTGCTCCTCGTTAATCCCTGCAACGAATTGCAGATATGTTGACTAGCGCCTGAATCAAATATCCAGGGATTGGAGCTCACTGTAAAAGCACTCTCTATGACAGAAATAGTCCCTTCAAAAGTTCGTGTCATAAGGCTCGCAATGCGCACCCTGTATTTCTTCTTCCAACGTTCATCATTCCCACAATGAAAGCATGTTCCTTTGGATTTTCTTGCCTTCTTCTTATGCAACCTTTTCCTTGTGATTGCATTCTCACTCCCACTGTCCTTTTTGAAACTTTGTTCAAACTTACAGCACATGTCAATCATCTCGGTAAAAGTATGATCGAATCTATTCACTTTATAGTTTACTATAAACTTAGTGAAATCATCCGAGAGAGATGCAAGGAAAAAGTCTTGGGCCATTTTCCCATCGATGGAAGTTCCTAAACTCTTAAGATCTTGAAAGATCCTTTCCATCTTTTGTCCATGTTTTGGACCGATGTCCCCTTTTCCATTTTGGCATTCAATAGACTACAAACATTTGAGAATCGTACATTACTAGTCTCAATGTCATGCATCTTATGCAAACTATCAACCATGGCACATGAAGTGTCCATGTGTTTATGTAGCTTCTTAAGCTCCTCACTAAGTGAAGTGAGGATTAAGCATTTGGCTTGTAAGTCATCCTCATAGTGTCTTGCATAATTTTGACACTCCGCCTTTGAAGCTAGTTTCGTAGGAGGTACATGAGAAGGGGATTGCTTGAGTACATACGATATGTTATTCATCTTTGAGACATTCTCGATGTGATGATACCAAGCAAGGAAACGTTGACCCCTAAGGCCCTTTTTGTCAAGTACAATGGTAGGTATAATTTTAGGCATGTCGTTAACTACATAACATAACAGAAATCGTATTAGATTGTTGATTTTAAAACTACTTGATTGGGTCTTAAATCAAATAGTACCACCCACTATTTTTGGCAAATTCCACATCCCTCAATGGAATCCGAGAGTTATGTTGAACTCTTAGCGGGGTATGGGAGACTCACCATTACCAAGCCCACCTCACGATGATACGATGTCGGTTAGCAAAAATAGTGATGAGAGAATAACGCTTTAGTCATTTACAACTCTTGTAATTACCCATCTTGTTTGGCCTCTAGAGAATGATGCCTCACAATGATATGATGTTGGCACCATTGCACTTAGTTAAGTCATTCCCACCATGCTACTTCGTGTAGGGGTTCAAGGATAGCCTCACAATGATATGATGTTGGTCATCCTCGTTGCCTACCTTACCACATCATGTATGTTCATATGGACTCCTCCTGAAGGTAAGCACATACTTTGAACTTCCCCATGATAGGGTGAAGCCGGTGTATGAGTCATAAACGATTGGAGCCCACCACGGTGGAAGGCCTACGAAGAGATGTTCAAAGCATCTCTCGCTTATCAACTTAATATTCATTTTGTTGAGGGAGTAGTGTTGGGCTACATCAATTTCATTTTAATCTTATTAGGTTTTAGGATGATTATGAACCGTTTGATTTGATCCAACACGAGCCTTGTGTTGGACCTTGGGTCTAAGGTAGGTTGTTGTTGATTTTAGTTACGCGTTTAATCTAATTAAACCGTTATTTCCTATTGGGCGTTGGACCCAACTATTCCAATTTGCATACAAATAAACAAAAGGAATACATGAAATAAAGAGGAGGGCTTATGCCCTCTTACAACACATTTGAAGGACTTATGCCCTTTTACAACACATTTGAACTAATCAAATTACATTCAAATCTAAACTACTTAACCCATACATTCATAATGCAAAGCGGCCAATCACATAGCTCAATTATCTAGGCCTTTGGTTCATAATCACCCTTTTTCTTAATCAATCACATTAACTAAGAAAGCAACTTAAATAATTGGTTTTCGGATTCATAGAATTGATTTAAATGGAACTAATATGAAATGAAAATCCAATTCTCATTAAAGAGACAAAACCATTTTGTTCTCATTATAATTTGGGCCGAAAAAGCAATGACCACAACTTATTGGGCCACAATGCTAAAACATAAACTTTTGGGGTCACTTTGTAAAAACACAAGAGTCCACAACTTCATGTAATTACAACTAGAACCCAAAAATTTCAACAATAACAAAAACTTCATTAAAGGAGCAAAACAATTTGTCCTTTAGTGATTTTGGACCTTTACGTAAAAACGTAAACTTTTGGGTCAAAGTGCAAATACACATAAGTATCAAGACTTTATGTAATTGCTCAAAAAGTCCCAAAAATACCCCCACTAAGGGGTGGCGGTTTTGGTAGTGTAAAAAGGGGGGAATGGTTTTGGTGAAAATTCAAAATTTTAAAGTGTGTTGAAAAAGTCAAAAGGTATGGGTTGAAATCTTGATTGGCATGGTTGAAAAGGTTGATTGGTATGGGTTGTAAGAAAAAGTTTGACAAACAATAAATACACAAATCATCCATCACCTATCATCCATCACCAATCAATAATAAACCAAAACTTTATGAAAAACATCAAACACTTTGAATCAAAACACCAAACCTTTTTGTTCTTGGTAAGAACATCAAGAACATTGAAGAACACACATGAAAACTCATAAGAGCTCCATGAATGTTTTCACTCAATAAAACTCAAATTTTCACTACTCAAAAGAGGGTTAACATCCTAGGGTACTTAGGGGTTCCAAAAGTCACTTTAAAACACTTTTAACAAGACAAACATGAACCCAAAAATCCACCCTTTGGATTTGGCCGAATTTCCCCACATACATGGCACCAAATTTTAGTTCCAATATTCATGCTTAAATGAACTACATCTACAACATTTGAGATGCTAAATTTTCAGGCAAAATTTACATTCAAAAAGCAAGAACAAAGCTTGTAACATTTACAACATTTAAATCACAAACCATGAAAAACACAAAACCCAAAAGGATTCACCATACTCTAGACCTAGGCTCTTGATACCACTTGAAGGAAAAAATTTGTCCTAGCTAAGAACATGTGAGAACATTTGAACACATATGCAAACTAATAACACTTTAAAGTAGGCATGCATTCAAAAGCAATTCTAAAACCCATGACTTTCAAAGCCTAGTGAATGGTGAACCATAAGACTCTTTAACAACATTAAAGAGAAGGAAGTTTTTGAGATTCATTACCCTTGAAGCTCATCCTTGTTTACACAAGGGATTCACCCAAGTGGAGGGCCTTCAAGTCACCTCCTAGCTCCTTGAATCTTCCTTGTGATTTTCTTCCTTTTGAATGCTCCTCTTGCTCCTTGAAGATGTAAGGAAAGGATCTCCAAGAACACTAAAGATTTTGTGTCTCTAAGTCTCCACACCAAGGATGTAGTGTGAAGAGAAGATGGATGACTTAGAGAGATTTTGATGCTAGTAAAACTCTCCCTAAGTGGCCGGCCTCTAGATGAGAAAAGGAGAGAAAATGTTTCTCTTATTTCCCTCAAGAAAACCCTAATGAGGTTATGGCTATAAAGTTGCCTTTATACCACCTCACATGTGAGTGGCACACTTGCAATTAACCGAAGTTGGGTACCACTCACCCTAGGCCGGTTTTGACTTTGTTTTTGGGTTAATTTCCATTTAGTTTTAGTTGTCACACAACCTAAACTCAAAGGGCCTTGTGGACCAAAAACCCTTTTGGGCCCCGAAACCCAAAACCAACTTAAAAGCCCAATACGAACCTTTCGTAAGATTAATTAACTAATTAATTAATCTTGACCATTCTCAATCAAACTATTTAATTGCTTATCCATCTCATTTATATTTCTTCACTTTCATCCTTACTCGGTGTACGATCCATTAGGTTCCAATTAGCGAGGCAGTGGGCGATTGTTACTCTTAACGATCGATTGCGAATTGAAACTACATTTCAATTCTCCCTTTGATGAAGATTAGTGTTAGCTAATCCTCAGGGCTTCCACAAACCATGAGTGACACCTAGCAGTATGTCATGGCTACCCAAGCTAAGTAGAAGTGGTTGGAGAACCTATCCAGTTACAATTACAATGCAATACGATCCTTCTCTAATACAATACTCTTGATCACATTGTTTTAAGTGATAGTTTATTTCATGTCTACTATCCAATGTGATACTTCTCTATATGATTCATTTGAATATGACTTGAAACATATTTCCTAAGTCATATTCGTATGCTTTGGCCAAAGACTCCTGAATCATATCTCAGAGTATTCTCCTTCCACCATGGAAGGTTAGAGATCCCTTGTTGTGCATTCATATGCCTACATGACTAGATAGCTTGACCCCAACAATGCCGTGGACACTCTCGATGGAATGCCTTTGACATGATCAAAGATCAAGGACCTAACCATTAGACATCTATGATGCCTCAGGCTAAAAGACTACTTTGCATATTGCAACTTACGAGTTCTTACATGACATGTATGTTCGAACTCTCTTTTGATCGTTGTTCAGTGTACTCGATTACCTTTCAAGCACCTATATGTTTGTCTCAGTGTCCAACACTAAATGACTTGAGACTAGTCATACTCACGCTTGAGTTAACATAACACATACTAACCTTAGCGGATTGTCAATGCCCAATTGGCAATCCTATGGCTAGGAACGTTTTAGGAATGAACATAAGAGAAAGGTCTCGTTAATCTAACTTACTTAGATCACTTCTCTCTTAGACTAAATACATTCCTTGGATTCCCTTATTGCTTAAACATATAATCCAATAAATAATGATTAACAAAAAGCTTTGCCCTTCATTAAACAATATAATAGTTTAACACAATAAGTATTCCAAAAGCTATTACATCAAATGAGTGGCTTTGTGGGCATACTTCCAACAGCAGCAAGGCAATCGAGCCAACCTGTCACGAGCCGGCCCAAGGCACATCGTAGGCCCAAGCCGCTACCCCAGCAGTGCAGATCCAACGCATTCTCAGCCCTGCACTGTGCCCACATGCCCTACACGTGGCTTGGCCCACTTCCGTAACTGAATCCGCTCTCCCTGACAACTTAGCGATCCCGACCAGTTTAAGACTGGTTGAACCATCCTGGCTTTAGATTTCTGGATCGACGATTGAACCGGGGGCATTTTTACCCCAAGTTTCTGCGGATTTGACCTATCCCTACTCAAATTTTGCACCCGAAGTCTACTACACTTCTACCATCAATGGAGAAACCTACCATCCAAGCTCTTCCATCCCGTATGGTGAACAACACTTGTCCTGACAAGTCATAGAGTTGACAAGCGCCCTCGTGCAGTAGACGACCCTGGTGAATCAGCTTTTGCAGTGTATCGAGATGCAGCATGCCCAGACGAGGTGTCTCGAGTTGGATAAGGGTACACGACGAACCTCTCCAACAGTGTCTCGGTAAGCAGCCCCTCAACTAGCCACGAACAAAGCGTTCTGGCAGTTTACACTCCCATCTGGGTCCTCGAGATAACGTATACTTTCCTCTTAGTGTATGGAGGAGTGTGCACTCCTCGATTAAGCTCACAGACGAGCATACATTCACGATTAAGGCCATACTTCGATTATTAACATAGACAACCTTCTGGGTGAAGTGTTCATTCACAACTAGGCCCGCAAGAAGCATTCTCCACCTTACATCATAGGTAGCACGGTAGACGAGAAACAGTAACTCAATCTGGCTCAAGTTCAACTGGCAGGCGGCGAGCAGCCCGCTCACTTGCCATGAACTTGCCATATGCACCAGAGCCACGACATAGATAAGTTAAGCATAAGGAAGAGTGGCCTAGACCAACAGGTCACGATTGGGGACAGCCGAAAGTTCCACTGCCCTAGCAAAGACAAATTCAAGAAAAAGTTGAAAGGCTCCTGACCAAATGATTACGCAATTTCTAGCACAATGAGGCTACTGATGAGGCGCTTTAACAAGACATGACCAACATAAGCGAGTCACCATTCATGGATGAGATCGAGCAGACAGATCCACCTCACAGGTTCAATGTGCCTCACTTTACTCCATACAAGGGAGACGAAGATCTCAACCGACATCTCAAGCACTACCGCAATACCATGATCCTCTACAGGAACAATGACGCACTTATGTGCAAAAATTTTGCCACAACTCCATGAGGCGAAATGCAAGACTGTTTACATACCCTACTGTCACGGTTGATCAGGAGTTTCAACAAACTTTCCTTCATTCTCACTAAGGAGTAATCATCTAACCACTCAATCAAAAAGACATTCGACCATCTCTTCAACATCATAAAAGACTTGAGGGAGACAATGCACAACTATGTCAAGAGGTTCAAAGTGGAGAAGGCCAAGATTGTTGGCTGCAACAAAGGCATAGCAATGGCAGCATTCAGAAATGGTGCGCTTCTCAACTGAGCACCCTTTATTCGAAAATTTGATCATGGGATAAGAACTGGACCTGGTAATTTTGTATGCTTAGGTGAAGAAGCATGCACTATGAGACGAGGCCAAGCAGTCTAGCAAAAACGAGTCGGGAAAGAAGCACATGGAATGTTCCCCGACCAGAGAAGACTCAGCGCTCAAAACATTCACCAAGTTCATAATTTCAATCAGCTAGATTCTTCGTAAGCTAAAGAAAGAACCTTGGTTCAAACTGCCGCCACACATGAAATGCCAGGCCACACGACCAACGGCTTCCTAAAGTGGAAGCGGTACCTTGAGAAGCTGGCAAATAAGAGTCGATGTGATGAGTATCTTGACAAGTCAACGACACAGCCCACACAAGTAGCGGAAGTCGACACCGAACCCTCCTCAAAGGCAATGCGAATTAATAGCATCTTTGCTAGGTATGAGCACTTTTAGGCTACGGGTAACTCCGAAAGAAGGAAGCATCTGACTTTCATCAAGTAGCAACATGATGGAATGCTGGGGGGAAATCTCCATCACCCCTAGAAGCCCATTTAGGCTTATCCAAATAAGTTTGAAGTCTCAAGCAGCTCGACGAACAAGATCTCGCAATCTGAGGATAATCCAGTTGTTATGCAGTTTCTACCTTTTAGCACAATTGATACGTTTCTTTATTCTCAACGAAGATTCAAAAAGTTATTCATAAGCCTGGCTCAACTGCTATCTACGATAACTTCTCAAATCCCTATCTGGGAAAGCTCACCAGTGCAATAGGGTAAACTAATTGGTCTCCGGTGCGAGAGGGTAAACTAATTCCCTGACACCCATTTAGGTCTGCTCTCCAGTGCGAGAGGATAAACTAATTGCTCTCCAGTGCGAGAAGGCAAACTAATTCTCCAACACCCATCTGGGTTTGATCTTCAGTGTGAGAAGATAAACTAATTGCTCTCTAGTGTGAGATGGTAAACTAATTCCTCGAGACCCATCTGGGTCTACTCTCCAGTGCGAGAGGATAAACTAATTGCTCTCTAGTGCAATAAGGTAAACTAATTCCCCGACACCCATTTGGGTATGCTCTCTAGTGCGAGAAGATAAACTAATTGCTCTCCAGTGCAAGAGGGTAAAGTAATTCCCTGCTAGTGCGAGAGGGTAAACTAATTCCCTGACACCCATCTGGGTCTGCTCTCTAGTGCGAGAGGATAAACCAATTGCTCTCCATTGCGAGAGGGTAAACTAATTCCCTGACACCCATCTGGGTCTGCTCTTCAGTGCAAGAGGGTAAACTAGTTTCCCAACACTTATCTGGGTAAGCTTTCCAGTGCGAGAGGATAAACTAATTCTCCAATGCCCATCTGGGTCTACTCTTCAACGGAAGGGGCAAACTGCCAATGAATTTCCACACAACTACTCATTTTGATATGATTACTTAACGATTTTCATATTCCACAGATCTTTATCATGTTGTGATGCAGGCTACACAGCTCAAAAGATCGAATACTCGAAGACCAACTAAGCAACAAATATTCAGGGTGTAGGAGCCACTTCGCACTCAACAGTTCGCTCATCTGGCACTTCATCTTCAGCAGATCCGATCTTGGCAACTTCGTCCTTGATTGCTCTATCTACGACAGCTAAGAAATCGAACTCAAGCAGTTTCCTCATTCTTGGCAAGCAGCCCAAACCGTGGCCCATGCCATGCCACTTCCTCAGCCCATGCCGAGATTCAGTCAAGCCAAGCAGCACAAGCTGTGGCCCCTGCCACACCACCTCATCAGCCCATGCCGAGCCGACTCCTAGCCTCTGCTAGCCGACATGCCGGACCACCTCGACGGCTGCCCCGTGGCAACACCACCCAAGAAGAAGACAAAGAAAATTAAGTTTTTCTTACGTTGGTGCGGCGCGAAGAAGACAAAGAAATCAACGGAAGATGGTTATTTGCATGAGCAAGCAAATAAGAGTACTAGGGAAGGGGAATAAATATCCTCTAGCTTTCTCTCTTTCCTGTACAGATAAATAATTGCCCTACGAAGTTGATTTAATACCCTACTTAAGGTAGGCTTAAATAGGCTTTGTAGGCGATTTATTTCCCTTTCCTAGAAGAATCTAATTCCAAGTCCAAGTGGGAATCTGCATCAAAGTTCGAGATCTCTACACATGTTGCCCTTGCAGCCTAGCAAGTGTGGAGGCACTTGTGGAGCAAAAAATAATCAAGAAAATTATGGAGGTGACACGTGGACTTCTGGGTTGAAAAAACAAAATTACCCTTGAGGCACACCGAGATTCCCACGCGCATGCAACAGACTATAATGGCTCAATCAAGGATGAGTCAAAGGTGATCAAAGTAGTATTTATTCAAATCTCTCTCATCATTCCTCATCAAATCCTTATTCAAAAGGTAACTCCCAAAATTTAATTTGGGCTTAATTACCATGTTAATTGCAAGATATTATTTCACATAAAATCTTGCAATTATTCTCCAATTACACCATATATGGTTAGCCACTATTCTCCAAATAGGGCCAGCAACTCCCCTGTAAATAGCCTTATTATCCCATTAAAAAGCTGAGTCATTTGCTACCCATAAACTCCAAAACACATTATTTTCATAATTCTAACTTTGGCCAAAGCCCCCCATTCATCGTAGGCGCGTGAGGCTTTTGGCCTTAATCTTAGGTGTTATTATTTTGCAGGTGCATTTTCATCAAAGGAGAAGATGGCGGAAATTTGCATCCACAACAGGTCCCATATGTTTGGTGTGTGGTTGGGTTCTCGAGGGTTGTCTGAATTAAGAGTGATGAGGGTTGGTTATTATGCATGTATGGTTGGGTTGTAAAGTCTCAACCATCTCATCTAGTTGGTTATTGTGCATACACAAACAAGAAGCTTAAAAAACTAGGCACAATTAGGAAATTGTGATAATTAATTACAAAATTGTGCATGAATGACTTTTGGGTTGCATGAGAGGTGGTGTATTTATTCATGTTCTCCAAGCACAAACCACCTCATCCAGTTGCAAAATGATGAAGAAAAGCAAAAGTACGAAGAAAGGCAGAGCGATGAAGAAAGGCACAACGATCCCAACTTTCATACAATCTCTTCTGGACGAGCTTCTTATGGAAATACTCACCAAGGTTGCTTCCCATTCCTTCTGTTCGCTATATTTAGCAAAAATGGTGTGCAAGAAGTTCAACCAACTCGCCCAACATGACCGCATCTTCAAACACATCAGCATTCGGAAATTTGAAAAGGTCGACCCACTGAATTCATAAAGGAGACATGAAGAAGTGTACAAGTTCTTGGAACGGTGTAGGGAGTGCACCAATCTCGAGGCCCTATACACCCAAGGGATGCGATGGTATTTCAGATATAATAATTTCAAACTCGGAATTAAGTCTCCAAAGATGGTGATCTCCAAGAGTCATCAAGCATCAATGTACGTCTATGGTGCAATCTTGATGTGCCAGGGGGAATTAAAAAGAAAGAGGCCTTCCGTCAGAAATTGGTGAGCATAATGGAGTGTAGAGAAAGAGCTCAGCAATTTTTTTGGTCAATTCGGGTGGATAGGGAAGTTAGAGGTAAAATAATAAAACTTCACGAGGATAGTACTGCCGTCAAAGCATGCAGCGACTGTGGAAGTGCACAAGGTCCTTTAACAATCTAACCCCATTGGGACTACTGGTGCCATGACATATTCAGTAGCTACAATTCATGTAGATGGCATCAAGAACTGAACATGTTTTGTGATATGTTAAATGGTTTTAATAGGGACTAGGTTTGTTTCTTTTCCTTTGCTTTTCTTAAAATATAGTTGTCATGTACCTTTTTGTTAGTAAATGGAAAATGGAGAAGTTTTTGGTAACATTAACAATGTTTGCTTTCTTAAATGAAAAGATGCATAGCACAAAGCATGAACAAAACATGCTTAAGTCTCCAAAACCCATTGTCTTAGGTTTGAATCATACAGGGCGTGATTCCGTGTCATTGTTAATCGCATTACGTCAAAATTAGACTACAATAATTGTGCACAAACCCAAATTTGACCTCCTTTAATGCGCAAAACATGATCAAGCCATGCACATAGCGTGTATACACCATGTTGAAGGAAAATTTCTGAAAAACGAAGTTCATTAAGCAACATAATACATGCACTTAACAATTAAATGGCGGAAGCATGTTTCTATGCACTTTAAAACAAAACTTAAACCATGAAATTCAAAGTCTAGTTGTTGTGGTGAACCAAGACTCAACTCAAAATCTAAGAGAAAGAGTTGAGATTTCTTTATACCATTGAAGCACCTCTTTGCTTAGCAAAGGTAATCACCCATGTGAGGGCATTCTTTCCTTTGTCTCCTTGCTCCTTGGCTCCATGGATATGGATGGAAGAATTGGTTCTCCAAAAGTCCCCAAGGTAGGAGACCTCTAATTTTTTACACCAAGGATGGTGAAGGAAGAAAATGAGTGACATTGGAAGATTTTGATGCTAGTAGACACTCCCAATGTGGTCGGCCTCCTAGAGTGAAAACCCTAATGAGGGATGGAGCTATAAAGTAGCTTTTATAGTCATTCCAAATGAGTGGCAAACTTGTAATAAGTCTACCAACACCATCCCTTCTCTCTATGGCCGGCTATGAAATGTTTAGTGGGCTAATTGCTCATTTTTTTTTTAGTTGTCATCCAACTTAAACTTAATGGGCCTTATGGACCAAAACCTTCTGGGCCTCAAACCCAAAAGTAACTTAGGGGCTAAAATGAACCTTTCGTTCTTGATTAATCAACTTTTAATTAATCCTTGCCATATATAATTAAACTATTTAATTGTCCTTATTCATCTTTGTTATTTCCTTTAATAATTACCTTACACTGTGTGCAATCCATTAGGTTCCTTTTAGCAAGGAAATGGGCAATTAGAACTCTTACTAATCGATTATGAATTGAAACTTACTTTCAATTCTCCCTTTAGTGATTATACACCTTCAGGGCTTCCACAAGCCATGAGTCACACCTAGCAGTATGTCATGTCTTTCTCTAATACTCTTGACCACATTGTTTGGTTTGATAGTTTATTCATGTCTACTATCCAATGTGATCCTCTTACTTATATGATTACCTTGAATGTGATTTGGAACGACTTCCTAAATCTCATTCATACTCTGGCCAGAGATTCTTAATCATATTATAGAGTATTCTCCCTCGACGATTTGAAGGTTAAAGATCCCTTGTTGTGCATTCACCTGCCTCTATATTTAAGTGGCTTAGCCCCAACTATGTCGTGGACACCCTCTGATGCAGTGCCTTTGACACAGTCAAAGATCAAGGACCTAACCACAAGACAAATATGATGCCTCTGGTCAAAGGACTACTTTGCATTATCCTAACCTTGAGTTCTCATGTGACATGAGCATGAGAACTCCTTGTTGATCGCGTTCAGTGGACTCATTCTGTATTGAGCACCTACATGCTTGTCTTGGTGTCAGTCACACCAACGACTCGAGACTAGTCACTCTCTCTGAGAGAAGACATAACACGTACTAATCTTAACGAACTGTCAATGCCCAATTGGCAATCCTATGGACAAGAACTCCCCATAAAAGAATTGAGTAACAAATTTACAAACAATATAAGAAAATAAATGAAAACATTCATTTGGATACAAACTATTCCCAAGTTTCTTTAGTTTGCCTTTTGCAAGAGCCTTCAACAGAGGCTAAAACATTCAAAACAATGTTTCTATAAAATCGTCAAAAATTGTCAACAAAACCTAAATAACAAATCCATCTTTTACAATAATAAATGTGATTCCTCAAGCTCAGAAGCCTTACAAAGGCCATCAATAAGAGCATTAAAGCTTGCAACAGTAGCCACTGGAACCGAACCTTTATTTCTCATCTTTCTCAAGAAGATGAAAACATCATTAACTCTAACAGCATATGATTATCCATTGAATCAAAGAACATAACCATCCCTCTGAAACAATCTGAGACTGCATAAGCGTCACCAATAGAAAGTTGTCTTATCTAAGCATCAAGTGAAGCATGGTAAATAATCTAATCAGAGCACCCACTTCCCAAAAACCAAATTCATGAATATAAATCTCCTCAGTTCCTTATCCACAAACAACAATTACCATTTATTATATAAAAATGATTTTTCCTTCAATTATGAGTTCAAACCGGAAACTACCAACTGAAAGCGTACAATAGAGTAGAGGAGTACAATGGCCCTCCAAGTAAATGAGGCAGATTATAAGGGGAATCACATTGACAGAAAGACCAAATTGCAGCCTAAACAGAGACAACTGAACTACGCAGGCATAACAGTTTTCCCTCCACTAGCTCTAACACGATTGCTGCTCAGCAGAAGATAATAACTTTGGGCTTCTTAAACACCATATCTCACATTTATGAACCATAGGTACACGAATGTTTGTGGATTGAGCATTTCTCATGTGTTACCATGAGGACATCAATATGCCAAAATAAAAAAACTAGTTCCCATTCGCTCGGTATCAGAACTTTATGCCAAGAAAGGGAAAGAACCACAAACTAAATGAAATATTGTAAGCAGAAGTTTCTTTAAAAGATACTCCAAGCTGACCAATTTAACAATACTAGGGGGAAAATGTAAGATCCAACATCGCCCAGGGTTGTGGATCCTGTAAGCCTTATATGTATATTCCCATCTGTACCTAGCACGAGGCCTTTTGGGAGCTCACTGGCTTCGGGTTCCGTAGGAACTCCTAAGTTAAGTGAGTTCGCGCGAGAGCATTCCCAAGATGGGTGATCCATAGGGAAGTTCTCATGTGAGTGACCTGAAACAAAATCGTGAGGGCGTGGCTGGGGCCCAAAGCGGACAATATCATGTTATGGCGGAGTCGAGCCCGGGATTCTAAAGGGGCTTGCATTGGTAGACTAATAATAAAAAAATGAGGAAAGTGGGAAGGTACAAGATCATATAAACAATCATATTCTATCAACAATCTCAATTGAGAAAAAAAAAATTCTGAAATTGAACCGAAAAAAACCAAACTGAAAAAAATCCAAACTGAAAAAAATAGAACCTAATCGTACCGAAACAAAATTTTGGTTCGATTGCAGTTTTGGCAAAGAACCGAACTGAATGAAACCAAACCCACCCCTACTCACCACAACCTCAGTGGCTGTTTTTAGTTCCATTTTTAGTGCCGGATAAATAATCAAGGAATGCTTGCATCCCCACATAAGAGATTGAAATTGCCCCTACTCATGTCATAAACAGACAACGAAAAAGAGGAAAAATAATATATATAAAAATAAAAAATAAAAAATAAGTGTGTCATTGATATTGTAACTAACCTAGTGGTGAGATCCCTATAAATATTTACAGTGCTTTTAAACCAGCACTTAAACTAGTCCACCATTTAAGAACACAAACCTTAGCTCCGTATAGTTAGCCATGGATTGGGTTAGTGAAATTGTTGGGTTGCTAGCACTTGTTTATGTGCTGCAAGCATGGACCAAAAGCAACAACAAAAATAAGAGACTGCCTCCCGGTCCCAGAGGGTTTCTGCTTTTCGGAAATCTGCACATGCTAGGGGAGTTCCCTCACCAGGATCTGCATCGACTAGCCCAAAAGCACGGCGACATCATGTACCTGCGCTTGGGGCTTGCTCCTGTCATTATTGCCTCATCCCCTCAGGCTGCTGAGCTGTTTCTCAAAACACATGACCTTAATTTGGCAAGTAGGCCACCACTTGAAGCTGCAAAGCATATCTCTTAGGGACAAAGGAATTTGTCCTTTGGCGAGTACGGCTCTTATTGGCGAACCATGCGTAAGATGTGCACCCTTGAATTGCTTAGTGCCCACAAGATCAACACTTTTAAGTCCATGAGGAAAGAAGAGCTTGCCCTCTTGATTAACTTTATTCAAGATGCTACTCGTGATCGTGTTACTGTCAATCTCAGTGCCAAGGTTTCGTCTCTCAGCGCAGACATTAGTTGCATGATGGTGTTTGGGAAGAAGTACGAGGACAAAGAATTGGATGAGAAGGGTTTCAATGCAGTGGTCCAAGAGGGCATGCATTTGGCTGCCACCCCTAACTTGGGTGATTACATCCCTTTTCTTGCCCCACTTGACCTCCAGGGTTAACTAAGCGCATGAAGGTTGTTCACAAGGTGTTTGATGACTTTTTTTAGAAGATCATCGATGAGCATCTTCAGTCTACCAGCGAAGAAAGATCTAAGGACTTTGTTGATGTCATGTTGGGCATCATGGGATCAGTAGAGTCTGAGTACCGAATTGAACACTCCAATATCAAAGCTATAATGTTGGTCAGTAATATGATACTAATTCATATATATTGACATGCATGTTTATATTGCTCTATTGCGAATATGAATCACGATGGTTCTCTACGAAACAAGTAATGGTGCTTATTTTGGACAACAATTTCGTTGCAGGACATGCTCTCGGGTTTGATGGACACTACAACAACATCGACTGAGTGGACACTCTCCGAACTCCTCAAGCATCCACAGGTAATGAAGAAAGTCCAGAAGGAGATAGAAAATGTAGTCGTCATGGAGAGAATGGTGGAAGAATCAGACTTGGAGAAGTTGGACTACTTGGACATAGTGGTGAAGGAAACCATGAGGCTTCATCCAGTGGCCCCATTGCTGCTTCCCCATGCAGCCATTGAGGACTGCAACGTTAATGGCTTCCACATACCTGGAAAATCCCATATTATGATCAATATATGGGCAATTGGGAGGGATTCGAGTGTGTGGACTGATGCAGACAAGCTCATACCGGAAAGGTTTGATGGCAGAAACATAGAATTCCGCAGACGTGACAATTTGGTATCAGAGCCACTCCCTGGCCGGAAGTGTGTCAACGAGGACGTCGGGCACCGAAGGGGGGTGGATTTTTGGATCCCACATCGCCCAAGGGTGTGGATCCTGTAAGCCTTATATGTATATTCCCATCTCTACCTAGCACGAGGCCTTTTGGGAGCTCACTGGCTTCGGGTTTCGTAAGAACTCCGAAGTTAAGCGAGAATGGGCCAGAGCATTCCCAGGATGGGTGACCCACTGGGAAGTTCTGTTCGCGTGAGTTCCTATAAAACAAAACCGTGAGGGCGCGGTCGGGACCCAAAGAGGACAATATCGTGCTACGGCGAAGTCGAGCCCGATATGTGGTGGGGGCCCAGGCGGGGATGTGACAGGAAAAAGTATAGAAAAAGTTTTAAAAAAAAAAACTTTATAAACTGTATTGTATATCCTTCAAAACCATTCGCAGATCAAGAGCTTTGAACATTTTTATAATCCAATGTGAATCTCAAGATTAAAGAAGCTATAGATATGCTGCAAAGAATCATCCCAACTATCCACCAATATCAAGATGTAATGGAAATCATAACAAACCTTATAAACAAGTTTCAATTCACACAACTCCACCAAATGTACCAAAATTATCCCAAATCCTAATGACCCATAATTCAATTTCACATATCAACTAAAATCAACTTTCCTCTAACAAAATCACTTCTTCAAAAGTGCAACCAAACAAGAAATCACAATAAACTCAAGCCCATTTCTAGAAATCAAAGCATCAAATGTCATTACAAAAATACAACAATTTGTAGAATTTAAGCCAAAACTAGGGAAAAATGGAAGATGGATATTACATGTGCCGTTGTTCATGTTCCAGGTCACTGGCGGAGTACGAGAAGATAGGGGAGGCGAAAGAGGTTTCTTCTATCTCTCCTCTCTTTTTCTCTCTCTACAAAATCAGAATTGAAGGTAGCAATTTTTTGGGTAACCCATTTATATGAGAGGGCAGTTAGGTCATTTCAAGGTGTAGAAAAAATTAAATTTCTATCCAACGAAAGTGCATGACGTGTGCATGCTACGTGCATAGTCAAAAAATCATATTTCTATCCCAAGATTAAGAAAATGTCCTATTTTTGGGTGTTTTCCAAGAATTTTTTGGAGTGGCTTTTTGTACAATTTTATTTTGATGAATTTCTTCTCAAACAATTGTATTTTGAACATCATTTGTCGTATTACTTTTGCCACTAAAATTAATTTTTGTTAGATATTGACGAAGTGATTTGATATATGATTCTTATATTCACATAAAGTCATAATCATATGCAGATGAAAGATCAAGCTCACAAATTTTGATTACCATAAAAAATTGAAGACTCCTTACATGATCACACAATAGTAAAGATCCAAATCATCATCCATTCGCAAGTTTACAGAAAACACCATAGAAAATACAGTCATTACTCATTACAACAGACATCATCGATTTATCCAACAGAAATGAAGCACAACTTTAGTCTTACCCACTTCTGTCCATATTAATCTCATAAAGAATGACCACAACATCGACTATTAATTAGAGCAGAAAAAGAAAGTTTTAAGTTTTAATAAAATATAGAAGAAGAAAGGATAAATATGGAAGTAAATAAGTAAAAGTAGGATTCTCTCTCCTATTAATTGGAGCAGAAAAAAAAATTTAAAAATTAAGCTTAACTGGAGTTAGAGTGGATTACGCAAACATTGAAAGGGGTGGTAAGCATACCCTATAATTAGCGTGGGTAAGCAAAAATGCATCTTTTTATCAAATATACAAGTTTTAAACATGTATTGTTTCGGATTTTGGAGTGTATGAAACACTTCCGCTATTTAATTTTGTATGGGATCCCGAATCCAAAATGGGATCCCAAATCCCAAAACGATCATTTTCGGGACAGGAATCCGAATACCGATTTCAAACTGTAATTTCTGTATTCCCAAATTTCAAGATTCCCGAAAATTTTTTCGTATTTCAGGATGGATTGGGATCCCCAAAATGTTTTCCCCACCCTTGCTAGCTAGAGTTGTAAAGGAGGTTCCTCCGGCTGCATGCAACTTTGTATTTCTGTGTTTAGATCTATTTTTGACAAATTAATATTATAGAAAACTTCATTTTAATCCTTGAAAAATATGATTTTTAGATTAAAACCATGAGTAAGATCAAAATCTAATTTTAGTCCCTTGATACATTAATAACCTCATTTATTAATTATATTTTGATTTTTTTAATTATTTCTCTTTTTCTTCCTAATTTTTAATGTATAAATTTTATTTCATTATCCCTTATAATTTTCATTTTCATTTTCATTTCATTTATCCTAATATATTTTATTGTAAACATTTAGATAAACTAATTTTTTGTTATACAATATATTTCGATGTACTTTGTCTTCTTCATTTAGGTACATTAAATTCATTATAATAGATTTCGGGGCATACATTTATGTCACATCCCGACCCGGGCTCCACCACAACTCGGGTTCGACTCCATCGTAGCACGATATTGTCCGCTTTGGGCCCCGACCACGTCCTCACGGTTTTGTTTCTAGGAACTCACGCAAGCAGAACTTCTCAGTTGGTCACCCATCCTGGGAATGCTCTCGCATGATGTGAGACCCTGTATTTTAAATTTAAAATAAATATTATTTAGAGTTTTAGATGCCAATTTTATAGGTAATTAATGATGCAACATGGAATCTGGAGGTGGAAAGGGTGGATAGGTTTAAGTGCTTAGTCACTTATATTTCTTACACGTGTGATTTTAGGTTTGTCGAATAAGCAGTATAGGTTGCTTAGTCTTCATCAAAAAGTGGCTGCGTGGAAAGATTTTAGGACACCAATTTATCCTTGCCTTTGAAACCGCCTAAACCATCCAATTGCAACTAAGTTGTTGCCGGTTTCCCTAACCTATAAATAGGAGCCTCGCTCCATTGTTTTTGAAATAAAGAGGCGGGGGTGTAGCTTGTGAGCTCTCGTAGGAGAGAGAGACGGCGTGTATATATTTATATATATATGAGAGAGAGAGAGAGAGAGAGATTTAGGAAAGAAAAGAGATTGAAAGAAAGATCTGGTGTTAGGAGCAATCAAGAAGCTTCCTCAAATTAGGTGGAACTTAGCTATTGTGGTATTGACGTCGATAAGTACGTGGAGCTTAGCTACTCCAGTAATGACGTGGATTTTTGTTTAGCTTTGGAATCCAGGTAGGGGAAATAAGGCAGACCTTTACGGAAGTTGATTTTATTAAATTTTGTGAAGTGCTATAATATTCTTGATCTTTTTGGTTGATTTATGTGATTGGATATTAATTGGCTAATTGCTTCAGTTAAGTGTTTACTTGTTATTGGTTATGGAATTATTGGTGAAATGCTATTGGTTGAGAATATACTGTGAGACATGTGAAAGATGAAATGACATTATTTCTGCATCACTCATGTGTCATGTGGTTGGAGCTTTCAATGTGGAGAAATGAATGGAAATGAGGGTAATGGACATGATCTTTTGTGTAGTTGAGCCAAATTCTTAGTAGGTACCAGGTCTCAGGCGAGCCCACAGTGCACAGATTCTTTAAGGGTAATTCGGGACTGGCGACGAAGAGTTTAGGCAAGATGACTAACAAAAGGGGAAATTGGGATGATTGAGTTACAAGGGGGTTAATTTGTATATTAGAACATTCGAACCACCATTGCAGAGGTAAAATGCACGGTATGGGACGTGCAGGTCCGCGTGTTTTATTATATAAATTAGCGGGTAGAGATGAAGAGTATTGCATTGCACTCATGCATTGTTATTGATAATGATTTGGTACCTGATTACATGATTTTATGACACTTAATTTAGTACTGTCAATTACTGTGATAAGGTTATGTCCCTACTGAGCTGTTGAAGCTCACCCCTCTATTGTTATGCAGGTTTAAGAACTAAACAGTAAAAAATGGTAGACGAGATGAGATCGGATTAAGTGTGAGGATAGAATTTTGTATTTATTTATTTTAGTCTTGTAAAGAATTCTGGATTTCTTCTTATAAGAGGAATTTTATTTTTCACTCCGTTATTTCAGTTTTACTTTTATTTATTACGCTTTTAACTCACGTTTCGGATTCGGGTTTGAATTTTTATTACCAACCCCGGGTTCGGGGCGTGACACATGAACTCGCTTAACTTCAGAGTTCCGAAGGAATTCGAAGCCAGTGAGCTCCCAAAATGCCTCGTGCTAGGTAGAGATGAGAATATACATATAAGGCTTACAGGATCCACAACCCTGGGCGATGTGGGATCTTACAATCCACCCCACTTAGGGGCCCGACGTCCTCATTGGCACACTTCCGGCCAGGGATTAGCTCTGATACCAAATTATCACATCCCGACCCGGGCTCGACTCCATCGTAGCACGATATTGTCCGCTTTGGGCCCCGACCACGCCCTCATGATTTTGTTTCTGGGAACTCACGCGAGTAGAACTTCCCAGTTGGTCACCCATCCTAGGAATGCTCTCGAATGCTCTCGAACGAACTCGCTTAACTTCGGAATTCCGATGGAATCCGAAGCGAGTGAGCTCCCAAAAGGCTTCGTGCTAGATAGAAATGAGAATATACATATAAGGCTTACATGATCCACACCCCTGGGCAATGTGGGATCTTACAATTTAGGTACACACATTTCGGTACATACATTTTGATACAAACATTTAGGTACATTAACTTAATATAATACATTTTGGTACTAACATTACGGTGCATACATTTCGGTACACACATTTAGGTACATTAATTTAATATATTACATTTCAATGCATATATTTCGGTACATACATTTCGGTACACACATTTCGGTACTAACATTTAGGTACATTAATTGAATCTTTCAAGTTTGAAGAATGTTAAATAAAATTAACAAATTAAAAAACTCTTTTTTGGTCAAAAAATAAATTAAAATTTGTATACTAATAAACTAAATTAAAATTTGTATATTAATAAGCTTAAATATTTAATGGGAGACACTAAATAAAATGTACATTAATTATTTTGAATTAAGGACACATCAAGAGATTATAATTAATATGTAATCTAACACTAGGTTTATTTTAAATTTCAATCTTCTCGAATGATTAAAATTAAAAAAAAACCCTTAATATTACCACATACATACCTACCGCTACCGGTACCAGTGCCCGCTTTTCTTATTTTGGTATCAGATGATTACTTTCTGCTGACTAATACATATAAGAGACGAATATGGAGGCAAAACATAACAGCTAGCTAGCTTGACTGGTTTTTGGTGGGAAGGGTACAACCATGGTTAAGGAATTGAAAATGAGGTAGCTTGACTGGTTTGATCAAATATTTTAATTTTGTAAGTTTTATTGGAGAGAAGGGAAAGAAAAAACAAAAGGGCATGTTACTGCAATATATCTTTCAGTAATTCTTGAAACAGAAAGAAAGCTCCAGTTCATTGATTTCTCAACGTGACGTTCGTTCTAGTTAATTCTTGAAATCAACTTTCAGCTACTCTCTGATCTCTCCCCGTAAATTCAATAGGGAACCCACAACCTTCTTCTCATTGTTATCATTACAACTCACCTCACGCTCTCAATTAAATAAAGAAAGTAATGAATGTAGTTTTGGTGCATGGATGCATACACAAAAATGACACACCCCGACCGAAATCGAGGCATGTTGACCGTCACGTGAAGGTGACGAAGCCAAGTGCGCAATGCGGCAGTGACAAAAATATGAAATTTGGAAGTGAATAAAAAAAACAAACTAACTAATTTACACTAGGGATAACATGTAAGTGTATGTAAGTATTTAGAGTAAAGATACGAATCTTCAGAACATAGGCATCCTAGGTGCAGTCTAGTGAACGAAGTATTAATTATACAGAACATGAAAGAAATTCCTACATTTATTTGGATGACTGTCAAAACCACCAGGAAGTCCTTGTGAGCTGCCGGGAAACTCAACTAGCTAGAACCTGGAGGGGTGCAAAACAGAAAACGTGAGTGGGCAAAAATAAAGCTTTCGAAAACACAGTTGCCTTTATGAACATACTAACCCTCACTGTAAAACCCGTATAATTTCCCAAAAATAATACGTACATATATAAAACAATGCTTAAAGCAACGAAAACAGAAATATGCCATGTCAAGATGCTCAACAATAAAACGTGCAAGTCAGGTGATACGAATCAATATAAAAAAATAGTATGTCAGCCGGAGTCACCTAATGTGACCTGTACGGCTGAATCTATAGCTCATCAAGTATGACTGCACACGAGTCAGAACCACCTATTATGGTCTGTACGACAGGGCTGGGTTTAATAAGTACACTCAAGTGCTACGATCACGTTAAGACTGTGCGAATAATCGCAAGTCACCTATGAGTCAGAACCACCTATTGTGGTCTGTACGATAGGGCTATGCAACAAACTTGGATCCAAGGTGAGCATGCGGTGCTGGAGGTGAACATCACGTGAAGGACTATGCCCTAGCCGAGGGCGGGAGCACTAACACCGGGGTGCAGGATTATGAGCTCTAAATGCATCTACGCATAACCATACACAATGCAACTAATATCATCATGATGTACTCACCTGAAACTTACCTGGCCTCCGTAACCTCGTCCAATACTATGCATTATCATACTAATACAATACTAAATGTAATGCACACATGACATGGCATTTAAACATACGTTCATTTAAAACAGTTATGGGAATCATAAGCATATATACGTACATATAGAAAACAAAAGCCCACTCACTAGTAAGTAGCAGGATCGTAGCCCCAAGTCTAGCCTGACCACGCTCGTCCTCAGGGTACGTCTCACCTATATGTGAAATAACTAATTTAACGTTAATTTAATAGCACATAAACAAAATGTAGGATTAATTCATCATACATTGCTCAAATGGGATATTTGAATACACCAACATGATCTACTCAACAACTCGAACACCCCCATATTTTTAGAAAAAATTTCCGATGTCCCACGCGCCGGCCAAGCGACGGCCATGCGCGCAGGGATGTGCCTAGCACGCTGACGGAATCCCTAACGGCATTAGAGAATATTCCGTTAAAATCCTAGAATATTCCATTAAAATTAACAATGTTACCTGACGCCGTTAGGATTATTCTGTCAAAGTTGACGGAATATTCACTTCCTTCTCCGGTGGACCTCGTCGGAATCCGCCGTCTGGCTCGCCGGATTCTGGAAAAACTCACCGGATTTTTTAAAAAATTTCAAACTTCAATATCTCACTCATTTTTAAACCCAAATTCACGAATTATATATGGATTTGAAGCTCTCAACAAGGAGAACACAATCTTACCTATTTGAAGACCTAAAACCTTTGGGAAACGGTCGGAAAATAGATCGACACAACCGGCCAAAACAGGAACTCGACAAACCCGAGTATTCCGACCTTCAAACCACTCCAAAACTAGCCTAGGATCCTTATAGAGTTGATTAGGACCCTTTTTGAGCCTTAAAATCTCATGAAATACCCGCAATCACACCAGAGTAACATAGTACCTCCCGGGAGCCTATGGTTCTTCACGATTCCAACGTCCTTTCTTTGAACAAATGGTGTGGTTAGACTCGCGAGCTTGCAAGGAACTCGAGGGTGGTCCTTAGAAGTTCGATCTATGAAGTTTTGGTTCAGTTTGAGTGTGGTGCCTTTGGTTGTACGGACGAATGAGAGAGTTCGAGAAAAAGTGAGAGAGAGAAGGGAAACATGAGTACGTGTGTGTGTGCGTGTGTGGTCACGGATTGGCTAGAAAAAGAAAAGAAATAAAATCTAATTGGGCCCAAGGAAGTAGGAGCCCAATCTGATGGTCCACAATTCTCCGACTACGTACCTATTCGTTTGTAACTTTTTCGTTAGAAAGCCGATTCGACCCAAACTCGCATCAATGCGCTCGTGACGACGAGTGCGATTTAATTACCTCAGCGAGAAAAATAATGTAAATCTGAATAAGTACATCCACGTCACTAAACCAGCATACTTGTCATTTTACACACCCAGGGAGAAAATATATGATAATTCGGGACGGGTCGCCACAACAAATGAATTATATATAATTAAACAATCTAAGGGTTCTAATTAATTCTAAGTGTAAATTAAAAATAAGGTTGATCTCAATTTACTACCCTAAAGTTTCTTGGTTTTTCAATAATTGGTACATTAAGTTTTTTTGGTCCCAGAGTGGTACCTAAAGTCATAATTTTGGGACACTTTCATACATCCGTTAAGTTTTCCGTCAGAACCTCTATTAACTAGTGACGTGGCACCCACATGTACAATAACTGAACGCAACATGTCAATCTGGCACCACGTGGATATTAAAAAATTAAAAAAATTAAAAAAATTAAAAACTAAAAACTAGGGTGAATCTAAGTTTTTTACCCTGAAGTTTCTTGGTTTCAACATTTCATACATCAAGTTGTTTTTCATCCTAGTCTGGTACCTAAAGTGATAATTGTTGGACATTACCATACATGCTCGATGACTCAAGAAGCTCGACGAGCACTACCACACAAGCCGAGGACTATCCAGTTGTTACGCAATTTCTACCTTCCAACTAAGTTCGATATCCTTCTTCACATTTTTCAATGAAGATTTCTGAAGTTATTCATCACTTAGCTCAATTGTGTATCTACAACAACTGTCTACTCTTGCTCTCATCGAAGATCGTGCCCAATCAGGGACCTATCGCAAGAATTGCGCCCTCTAGAGACCAACCATGCTCTCCCCCTGAGAGAGGGTAAACTGCGCACTCCAAATATCCAGACGTGGATGGGTCGAGCTGTCCTGGTATAACCAGAGCACAATGGCCTACGTCGACATCTGTAGAAGTAGCCACAATGGTCTTTTTCAAGGCTTAGCTAGAGTGAAGGATTTTAGGCCTTTGGCTTGATCCATGAGGACCCGGGCCTCAGAGACAGAGGAGGCACACTACAAAGCTCGCCCTTTGGATGGTTGCCCACGAAGATGGACCGTAGTTGAGCATCTATGATGTGACTAGTTGCTGGCAACCCTCAGCTGAGCATCGTGTATGTGACCAACTAGCAATCTTCGTGTTACGAAATCGTATTCCCTCTACCCATTAGAGTAACATCCCTTTTAAGCATTCGTGATGAGACCAACTAGCATTTGTAGTTGAGCATCCTTAGTGCAATACATAGGTGATCTCTGTGAAGATACAAAATTCTAGCTTCGGCTACATGCATGGGGTGCACATGGTTGAGTATCCTTGATGTGACCAGCTAGTTTCAGGATGTTAGATCCCACACCGACCAACGGAGAGGAAGTGATGTGCCTTATATGTACATGCCCACCATCATATAGCACGAGGCCTTTTGGGAGCTCACTTGCTTCGAATTCCATCGGAACTCCGAAGTTAAGCGAGTTTAGGGTAGAGCAATCCCAGGATGGGTGATCCACTAGGAAGTTGTTCGTGAGTTCCCAGAAACAAAATCGTGAGGGCGTGGCCCAAAGCGGACAATATCGTGCTACGACGAAGCCAGTCTGGGATGTAACAAAGGAGTTGAGCATCTTGGATATAACCAACTAGCGATCTCTGCGTATCCCTGGAAACCAAAAGCCGTTGCCAATTCAACGACCAACCTACGATTTCAGGAAGGTATCTGGGAACCTAAAGTCGCTGCCAATTTGATCAGTAGATTTTATATTATATATTTAGCCCTATTCTTAGTATATTTTAGTTAATATTTTGGAAGAATTTTGATACTTTGAATTGTATTTTCAATATAGGACTTTTGACTTCCTCTGGAGCAAAACGTGACCAAATGGATGAATTTTGGAGTAATTCTAGTTAGAAGACATTTGTGAGTCAGTTAGCTTGATCGTGTCAAAATTTGGAATTTTTCATCGTAGCGGTGATTTTCTGGCGATAAAATAAAGGAGTGATGCATGGTGCTGGAATAGTGACGCTTTGGGCTTGAATTGCGTTTTTGAAGTTCAAGATGACCTCCAATGGGTTCGTGGCCTTCTAGATATATGTTCGTGGCCTATTATGGGCCATATTTGGAGGATATCTGAAGTTAAAACATGGTTGGACAGTTACCTAGAATATTCTCCTAGTTTAATTAGGACTTTATTTTCTAAGATATTCTATTATTATTTAGTTTCCTAGTTGCAATAAAAGACTACATTTTAGGGTTTGTGTGATGGCATAGCAGGATATATTGCTTTGCTGTTCTTAGCTTTGGGAACCTTTCTTTTACATTTTTCTTTTATGCAACTTTGGCGACAAAAGAATTGCTAGGGTTTTTGAAGGCTTTCAAATTTTCTACTTTAAGGTGTTTTCAATCCTTTTATTTATAATGATACTCTCTATGATTTTAATTATGAATATGCGTAACTAATTCGTTTGGTAGGGCAAAGCCTTGAGACTTAGCATGAATATGTAATTTTTATTTAATTGCTTATGATTGATTGCATGCATGCTTTGAATTATTAATCACTGTTTTAAACTATCTAATTGTCTTATTGCTTGATCACCACTAAGATCTTTAGAAAAGTAATTTGATGCAATTTTGGTCAGAAGGTTCCCCGAAATTGACGCTGGCTTCTTATGATTAATAATTGTAATTTCACTTAAGATGAACACCACATCTTAAGGGTTGCATGATTTTTCAAAGGGTTTTCATAAAACATAATGAGTCTCTCATGTTCATATTTCATACGAACGTCCGGACGGATTGCATGTTAGATATACGTTCTATGTTGGACATTCCAAGTAGAATGTAAATTAGGAGAACCTAACCTTCAAAGTACCATGTATAGATCATAAGTAATTGGTAAAAATACATAGGATTGCTAGGTGATAGAGGAACCCTAGTGTTATTCTAAATTAGTATTTAAAACTCTTTTCTTTTTATCATATTAATTGTGGGCAAATTTATTATTTGTGTTTTATTAAAATTCGTTTTTAATATAACCCAATTTCAAAATCTCTTTTCTCAATTATTAATTCTAAGTAGTTAATTAGGAGTTGTGACAACCCGTCCCTAAATTTACGTTTTTTATTTATTTTAATGGAGGGAATTGACAGAAATGCCCTAGGGGAAAAACGTAATTTTTTAGGACGTATTTGATCCTCGTATATTTTGTCCTATTTCTTGGCATATTTGGATAGAGCTCGATCTCACGAACGCGTAGGCGCAAACCCTTTATGCAACGGAGCTATAACAAAGAAATTAGAGACGTTTTGGTATTTTAAAAAAAAAAAAAAAGATAGAAAGGAGAGACTGGATGCTGCCAGGTGGTAGCGGAAAAGAGAAGAAGATGAGGTTGCGGGAGAGAAAAGGAGGGGAGGAGTGACAATTGAAAGGAGGGAGAAAGGAGGGGAAATGAGAGACCCGAAATGGGTCATTTTTGATCCGCCAACCACCATTTTTGACCCAGCGAGATCTCTTTCATCCGACTTCCGTCTCGGGTGATATTGGTGTCCATGGAAAGCTCTTGACGAGTCCTACATCTGTGTAGCATTAGATTTCCATTTTTCCTTTCCATTTTTCAAGGTCGAAGCCACAATGTGCCGAGGGTTTTCCGGCGAGTTTTCTCATTTTACGGTGATTCCGACAATGATTACTGTATATCACCACCACCAATAGGATCCCCTCAAACCCTGGAGCAAGGCCCATGTGGAGCCAAAAATAATCACAAGGCGACATGTGGATTTTTGGATAAAAAAGGGCAAAAATACCCTTGAGGCATATCGGGATTCCTACACGCAAGCAGCGGGCAATCATCCCTCAACCAAGTCAAAAGTGCCCAAAATAGGTAACAATTCAAAACCTATTTCATCCATCCTCATCAAATCCTCTCCACAAGGTTACTCCCAAATCATTCCTCTTTTATTATATTAATTAGCTAATCAATTAGGAAATTATTCAATTAATTAGCTAATTAATTGATTTATTATTCAATTATCCCCAATTAGCTACAAATCATGAACCTCACCCAAAATACCAACCAAGTGGCCAGTCCTCCTCATCCTAAAGGGGCCGGCCACCCCCTATAAATACTACCATTCCAACTTTCTTGCAAAATTCTCTAAATTCTCCAAACACTTTTCTCTCAAAATTCTAACTTTGGCATCGGAGGTTCTTCGGCCAAAGCGCCCCCCCCCCCCCTTCATCATGGGCGTGTGAGGCTCTTGGCCTTGACCTAAGGTGTTAATTGTTTTGTAGGTGCAATTTTGTCCAAGAAGGAGAAGGCGGAAATTTGCATCCACAGCCCAAGCATTGTATGAGGTGTCGGAGTTCGTTTTGGCGGTGAATCGAGGAACACCCATTTCTAGGGTTTTCGGTGGGTTTGGATAAAATTGGGACACTTCCCGGCCGAATTGGACTTGGCCACAGGGATGAAAATTGCTCCCCTCACTGAGATCTACTTGCTTGTAAAATTTGGTAATATGTGAAGTCCGATTGACGAAATTCCGTTGTTTGAACTTAGTTCCATTAAGGTCTGCCACTTAAAGAGTATAGCAATTGACGATCCGACCGTTGGATTGTCACTAAACTTTAATATATTATAGTACATAATATTTGACGATGATAGGAACTTACGGATTGAGAATCCGAAATACAGATCTTCCCGAATTGGATTTGTAAGTTCGTAAAATAAAACGTCAGCCGCCACTTAATTTTGGCAATTGGTGGAGATCCGACCGTCAGATCGTGGTAAGATTTTAGTATGTAATTCTAGAAGCATAATGTAGATCTATGGAAGTTAAGGATTGAAATTCCGAGGTGCGGATCATCCAGATTGAGTTATGTTGGGGTATAGACTCATTGTCGACCTTTGACCGACGGTTGAATTTTCGTCAATGGGTTACAAATCATTCTAGAACGTCCTTGGGGATATTTTTTATGTAAGTTACGTATTCTATCGATAAGAATTATGAGACGTGATTTGATAATTGTCTCAAATGCTTTTAAATTGATTTATGCATTTTATGCCATGTCTTCTATATATTTTAAAATACTATGAGGTGGTTGAGTTTTAGATTGCATCATGGCATATCCATATGCATATTACCTGCATATAATTGTTGTGAATGCTTTGAAGTGCTAAGGTGAACGTGGGACGCGCAAGTAAGTTCAGGTAAGTTTATGGTGTTATTTGAAATGATTGAGTTATGGCATGATTATATTTATGTTTTATGCAACTCCGACACTGTTGTACAAGTTGCAATAATAGGCAACTCCGACACTGTCGTACAGGTTACAATAGTAGGCAACTCTGACACTGTCGTACAGGTTACCTATGAGTCGTACAGGTTGCTTAGGCAACTTTAACTCGTGTGTCAGCATAGATTAATGAGCACCTGATTTTATTATGTTGCTGCTGATATGTAGTGATTTGGAATACTTCTGGATTTACTATTGATTTTCATTTGATTTCATACTTATACGTAGTATGATTTTCTGGAAACGATACAGGTTTTACAGCGAGGGGTTTTAACATTTTCAAAAGTTTTTATTAAAACTTTATTTCAGGCTCACTTATCTTGTTTTTTGCCCCTCCAGGTTTTAATAGCTGAGCTTTCTTATCGACGAGGATTCGTGGCAAATTTTGGTATTGAAGATTACCTTCGACGGTATGATTCTCAATCCATTCTCCTGTACTTTACTTATGCTCTGACGTCACGCGTGAAATAGGTTCATTCCCGCTCACAACGCACTCTTATATTTAGGCACTTTTAGGTTTAAATTTATTCACATTTTCCACATCACTATACTTTATGGCTTCGTTACCTTCCCGGTGTCGGCCATCATAGCTCGATTCGGAGTCCTAGTGGACATCCCGGGTCAGAGTGTGTCAGTTTGGTATCAGAGCATAAGTTTGGCATTATTGTGTTCATCACACGCGTGATGTAACCATTCTCGAATTGAGCTTAATTTTCAAATCTTGACACCTCGTCGAGCACGAAAAATGTATTAGCTTTTTCTAAGTCTTGAGTGACTTAGTGGACTTATCGACCTTTTAGAGGATCATTTTGGCGAATGCCTCTAAATTATAAGTGAAGAATTTCCCTGTCAAAGAAAGATGTAGATTTGAGATAATACACTTACATTTGGAACGAACTAAGTTTCTGATAGCGGCAGTAGAAGAACTAAATTAACATTTGTGAGTGCATTATCGTGTATCATTCCGATTGTGCAAAAAGACATATCTACTCTTGAACGCTTTCAGCTTGTCCTATTCCATTTCAGTTGGAATTTATGAGTATCGATATGGTGTTACCTTTAACCCATCAAGAAATCATTCCAATAGTTATAATCACTTCCTATATATGAATGGAGTTGGGAAATATCATTATACACTCTCGGTACGAGGTATTTTGTATAGGTAGAGAATGTGAAAATCAATAATTATGATGCAGAACCAATGCTACACTTATGTGGTGTTTCAATTGGTGGTAGCTTTATTCAAATGGAAGCCAACTAGGATAGAAAATATGGACTGTTGTTAACGTCTCTGCACACCATGATCTAAAAGTCCTCGTCCGTGATATAATCAAATGTGGAGATAGGAAAGGAATTAAAATCGAGGCTCTATTTGATGTGTTTCAAGAGATTCTTCACTCTAAGCGCGCCCCGCTATTGGTTATAGTTGAGAGGATATTGAGGTTATACAGTTCAAACTTCTTGGACAACCATAGTTTCTTCTCTGTTTGCTTCCAGAGGATGATGGTATTATGAGAGAGCTGCTTCTAGACTTCTATGCTAGTTCGGGCAAACAGAAACACGAACAGATTATCATCTTGATGAATTTATATTTCACCGTGTTACGCGGTTCACTTCCAAGCTTTGGGAAGTCTTTTTGAAGGTTATGAGTACTAAGTTTTGTTTAGTACCACATTTTCACCCTTAAGCTAATGATTAGTCTAAAATGAGTTACTCAAACCTTAGTGGACATGTTGCATTTTGTCCATTCTACAATTAGCATGGTTGTAATACATAGTTATCTTTATTTTAGTTGGTTGTAACTACGGCTACAATTTTTGGTTTTGAGTATGGCATTGTTGAGGCGTGCTGTGAAAATTTTATCCATAGCACATGATTGGCAGAAAAGTATTGTAAACAAGTAGTTGAATGATCAAGATTACAATGTAGCAAATTGTGTGTTATTTGCGTTGTCGCCCAGGGAGGGCAGTACGTGAGCACGATTGAGGCGCTAATTGGATGATTTATGCATATTTTTCCAATGGGGGCATGATGGTAATACTGCACCCTCAGAATTTGTTACTTACTTATCGAGACAATAGTGAGTTGTTGGTATTACGGGCTACAGACCGTAATATTGAGAACTTAATTGTTGAACTTGTGAAGCAAGTGGACATCTAGGTCCGTCTACGTTTGGTTGTTTATTTATTGTTTGGGCTTAACCCAAAGATACCACACACTCATCTTCGAGGCACGTGACGCCTACGGGTGTGTAGATGAAGTTTTCTATTTTCGGTGTTGTTTTCAGTGTAACTATTTTAACTTCACTTTATTATATACGTACTTCGATATACATCTATTTTTCTACTTTATGTTTTTATAAAGGACTGTATATTTTAGTATTGCACTCTGATCGTGACGAAATGGCAATCTCTTTTATGCAGCCGCTCTAACTTGATTTCTTCATTATACATTTTCCGTCTAACTTGAGTATTTTATGCGTAACAAGTGTTTTTCAAATTTCGGGGACGAAATTGTTTTTAAGGTGGGTAGATTGTGACAACCCGTCCCTAAATTTACGTTTTTATTTATTTTAATCGAAGGAATTGACGGAAATGCCCTAGGGGCAAAACGTAATTTTTGGGGACGTATTTGATCCTCGTATATTTTGTCCTATTTCTTGGCATATTTGGATAGAGCTCGATCTCACGAACGCGTAGACGGAAACCGTTTGTGAAACGAAGCTATAACAAAGAAATTAAAGATGTTTTAGTATTTAAAAAAAAAAAAAAACCAGAGAGAGAAAAGAGAGACTGGATGCTTCCAGGTGGTAGCGGGAGAGAGAAGAAGATAAGGTTGTGGGTAAGAAAAGGAGAGGAGGAGTGACAATTGAAAGGAGGCAGAAATGAGGGGAAACGAGAGACCCGAAATGGGTCATTTTTGATCCGCGAACCACCATTTTTGACCCGGCCAGATCTCCTTCATCCGACTTCCGTTTTGGGTGATCTTGGTGTCCATGGAAAGCTCTCGATGAGTCCTACATCTGTGTAGCGTTAGATTTCCATTTCTTTTCTATTTTTCAAGGTCGAAGCCACAAAGTGCTGAGGGTTTTCCAGCGAGTTTTCTCGTTTTACAATGATTCCAACAATGATTACCATCTATCACCACCACCAATAGACTCCCCTCAACCCCTGGAGCAAGGCCCAAGCATTGGAGGAGGCGTCGGAGTTCGTTTTGACGGTGAATCGAGGAACACCCATTTCATAGGTTTCCTGCGGGTTTGGATAAAATTGGGACACTTTCCGGCCGAATTGGACTTGGCCACAAGTATGAAAATTGCTCCCCTCACTGAGATCTACTTGCCTGTAAAATTTGATAATTTTTGGAAATAGATGGATTTTCCGGTAAGTCGGGGCAGCCGACCTACGCGTGGGCCGAGTTGTCCCCTGACCCTCCTAGGCCAAATTTGATACTCTAATTCCATATGTGAAGTCCGATTAACGAAATTCCGTTGTTTGGACTTAGTTCAATTAAGGTCCGCCACTTAAATAGTATAGCAATCGACGATCCGACCATTGGATCGTCACTAAACTTTAATACGTTATAGTACGTAATATTTGAGGACTATAGGAACTTACGGATCAGGAATCCGAGTACAGATCTTCTCGAATTGGATTTGTACGTTCGTAAAATAAAACGTCGGCCGCCACTTAATTTTGGCAATTGGTGGAGATTTGACCGTCGGATCGTGGTAAGATTTTAGTTACGAATTTGAAATCCGACGTGTGGATCTTCCAGATTGAGTTATGTAGGGTTATAGACTCTACTGTCGACCTTTGACCAACTGTTGAATTTTGGTGAATGGGTTACAAATCATTCTAGAACGTCCTTGGGGATATGTTTTATGTAAGTTACGTATTCTATCGATAAGAATTCTAAGATGTGATTTGATAATTGTTCTAGGCATCGATCATTCATGATGTCTCGATATTCATGCTAGAGAGTTGTAGCGCGAACTTCAAGTCAGTGGGTCTTTTCCTTTTATAGTATATATATGATTGATAGTTTCCACAAATGCTTTTAAATTGATTTATGCATTTTATGCCATGTCTTATATATATTTTTAAATGCTATCAGGTGGTTGAGTTTTAGATTGCATCATGGCATATCCATATGCATATTATCTGCATATAATTGTTGTGAATGCTTTGAAGTGCTAAGGTGAACGCGGGATACGCAAGTAAGTTCAGGTAAGTTTATGGTGTTATTTGAAATGATTGAGTTATGGCATGACTATATTTATGTTTTATGCAACTCCAGCACTGTCGTACAGGTTGCAATAATAGGCAACTCCGGCACTATCCTACAGGTTGCAATAATAGGCAAATTCGGCACTGTCGTACATGTTGCAATAATAGGCAACTCCAACACTGTCGTATAGGTTGCAATAATAGGCAACTCTGACATTGTCATACAGGTTGCAATAGTAGGCAACTCTAAGACTGTCGTACAGGTTGCAATAGTAGGCAACTCCGACACTGTTGTACAGGTTGCAATAATAAGCAACTCTAACACTGTCGTACAGGTTACCTATGAGTCGTATAGGTTGCTTAGGCAACTCCGACTCGTGTGTCAGCATAGATTGATGAGCACCTGATTTTATTATGTTGCTGCTGATATGTAGTGATTTGGAATACTTGTGGATTTACTATTGCTTTGCATTTGATTGCATAGTTATACGTAGTATGAATTTCTGGAAACGATACAGGTTTTATAGTGAGGGGTTTTAATGTTTTCAAAAGGTTTTATTAAAATTTTATTTCAGGCTCACTCACCCTTGTTTTTCGTCGTTCCAGGTTTTAAAAGTTGAGCTTTCTTATCGATGAGGATTCGTGGCAAATTTTGGTATTGAAGATTACCTTCGACGGTATGATTCTCAATCCACTCTACTATACTTTACTTATGCCCTGACATCATGCATGAAATAGGTTCATTCCCGCTCACAGCGCACTCTTATATTTAGGCACTTTTAGGTTTAAATTTATTCAGATTTTCCACATCACTATATTTTATGGCTTCGTCACCTTCCAGGTGTCGGCTAGCACAGTTCGATTCGGAGTCCTAGTGGACATCCTGGGTCATTGTGTGTCAGGAATTGCCTCTACAAAAATTATTAAAATAGTCCTTGAGGAGAACAACTTTGCATGAGCATCTATACTACGATAACCTTGTACTCTTGCAAGTATTTTGTGTGATTTTAACCCTATTTGCGTAAATGGTAAAAATTCTATCACACTCAACGAGCAGCCTACGGTTTCTAAAAGACTACCTACAGTACACCCTTCCAGTAGTTAACTGCGTAAACCTATACAACCACACAATCTTGTGAAAGGTTAACAGTTTAGCGCGAATATGCATTGCCTAGTGCAGAACGACCCCTTGGGTTCACACTGATTCCTAAAGTGTTGTGCTACTTGCTACGCAACTTACGAAATTGGTTATGAAATTCAATAGAACCACGCGCTTTTGATGCGAAAGGGTAGCAAATTTTGTGTCCCAGCAATTTTTAGTATGTTGTGATGCAGGCCACGCAACTTAAAGGATTGGAGAAATGACGACCAGCTAAGTAGCCAATGGTCAGGGGGAAACAACGCGAGATAAAGCTCAGTAGTTCAATGCCCTAGAAGACCAAAGTTAACAACCGAGCAGTCATGCAAACTCGCCTGCTTATGTAAGTGAGGCGCTTGACTGATGACTTTCAAGCTTTGCAGAGGTCCTAAGCGTAGATCGGCAGTCACGTAGGTCATACAAGCCCATCTACTTATTAAAAAGCAGCACGCTTCCTGAGCTGAGAAGTTTCAAAAGATGCTTTAAGTAAGCGAAGATTCGCACCCGACAACCCAAAGTTGGCACCTAAAGCAATGGAGACAGGCTTGACTGCTTTGTTCAAAGCAACCTGCTCAGTTTTTCATTCTACGGCAAAAGCTTGAAGCAAGGCAAAGAGACAAAGATAAAGTAAAGCGAAGAAATACAGTTTATTAATTTCTAGCAAATTGGTAAACTGGCACGAAGGCAAAAAAAGTTCAAGAAAAGCATGAAATGAAAAGAAAGTAAATCCTAAAGTCTATTTAAAAATACTATTCCTTAGCAGCTTGGACATCTTTAACAGCCGCATCACTTCCAACAATATCAACATCCTGTGTTTCATCTACAGCTGCCCTATCTTGGGCAGCATTATCACCAGCCGCCCCGACCTATCGGCACCACCTTCGACCGCACCTACCTGGGTAACCTGGTCCTTAGCTGCTCCACCAACAGCACTCTCAAAGGAAAACTTAAGCAGATCCCTAGAAGAAATAGCAAAAAGCTCGAGGTCCTTATTAGAGAAAGCGTAGTCAGACAACATGCCAAGGAAATGATCAATATAGCCAAGCTTGTAGAAGTCAGCTTGACATTGGGCAAGAACAACCTCAAGACAGAACTTCTCGCTCTTCAGTTGCTTATTCTCCTTAATTAGGTCAGTACGAGCATTTTGCAACTCATCTAGTTCATTCTTCAGGTTCTCGCTAGCAGACAACGCTCCTTGCAGCTCCATTTCCTTGAACTTAAGTCTACTGACGGCCTTCTTGAGTCGAACAACGTCATTATGCATGGTGAGCAGCTTTACATCCTTGGCATCACGGGCACACTGAAATTCTGAAATGGCACGCTCAAGGTCCTGCACTAGCAACGCTTGGACTTTAATCTCCTTCTTTGCAATGCTATACTTCCACCGGATCGCGTCAAGCTGAGCCTTCAAGTCATTGATCTCTTGGTGAGCGATCTCAAGCTGCTGAGCAGTGGGGGCAAAGACATCAAATCCATTCAAAAAGGCAAGTTCAAACTCCAACTCTTTAATTTTATCAACAGCCAAGTAAGCTTCAGCTACCATGGCCACTACTATCTCCCTAGCAGCCTTAGCGTCATCCTGATTCATATGTGTGTACTCGGCAACCAAGATCACATATTTATGCATTATAGCGAACAAGGAACCCCTATGTGACTGAGCTTCACGCCTCACAAAGAAACTAAAGCCAACAACCTTGCTTACGCCATCAACAAACTTAGCACATGCTTCCGTGTCCTCAAGCAGATCGGGCTTCAACAGCGCACCGATCTTGAAAAACTCTGCTAAGGCGAGTTTAATAGACTGTTCACGGCTGCTCATGCGGGCAGATGCTGCCTTTTCAATAAGAGGGACTTGCTCTGGCACTGCCTGGGTAGTGGAATTTCCATCCTCGCTCCTTGCCGCTGCACGCACCTTTGGAATCGAATCGAACTTGCGTACGGAAGGCTGTCTCGAAACAAAACCAGGCACATGGGACACAACAGAACTCCTCAGCTACGCAATCATGTTCTAGCAACCCTCAGAGTAGCAGGCTTCACAAGCTCAGATTAGTAGCCTCATTTTTCCCTTGGAAGAAGTCAAGTCAATCACGCGTCTCTCAACAGTGGACGAACCTTCGCAAGCAGCAGAGGAAGTCTTCGATTTCTTCTCCACCGATGGTTCTCGAGCAGGCAACAAAGATCTCTTTCTCCCGTCTTCACTAGCAACAGGCTCCACAGTATCGATCGAATGAGCGAACGCCTCACCCTTGATCCTTCTAATCTCCTCATGCGGGGGTAGCCCACCTTTCTCCCTGCTAAGATGACTAAGCAGCCAATGCCATTCACGGTATCTAGCAAGGATCCCCAAAGTGATGTGCACCTTCTTTATACGTCGAGAAGTCTTGGAAGTTGAACCGAATTCTGAATCTACATAAACAGAGGAGGATAAATCAGAAGCCAGCTCAACGAAAGTATAAAGCAGCTTAGAGACTAAGCAGCCTACTTACCATCGATGAAAGCAGTCGAAACTCGCAACCCAGGCGAGGAGTCGAATTCCCACTCTCCGCTAATCTCTAGGGTCGCCCTAGCCCAGTTATGATCCCCTTTGCTCGAGTGATCGAAGAGCTTATGGCGGATCTTCAGTTACCCAATACCATCAATGTGACCTATGTCAAAGAAGTAGCAAAACTCATTGCCAGTCAAGTTCAAGTCTAAAAAGCTGCTCAAGTTGTGGAACCCCACCATCAAGTGGACCGCGTTCGGAGAGCACTAAGAAGGAGCACACTTCATGGAGCATATCACTTCTTGGAAGAACCGAGGCATGGGAAAGGTGAACCCCAACACGAAGTAGTAGGGGTGAAACTTGATAGCTGTTAGGGCCTAAAAATGTCACACCAACCCAACCAAGTCTCAAGGCCCAGTTGTCATGCAAAGCTTACATTTAAGCCCAAACACGCACCAAGGCATGGGTTCGACGAGGAATACATTCACAAAAAGCCATGCCACGTCATTCTCATGCCTATTCATCGCGCCATGCTTCCTTAGCCACAAATCATGCTAAGCCCAAGTCACATAATCAGGGCTTGCCAAGTAGATTTTGGTGTGGATGGTTACTAAAGGTTATCGGGCCTACGTGGAATCAGGGTCATGGAAGACTTTGGGATGCTTGGGAGCCGAAAAATCCAAGCCCATACCCTTTATATTCCATGCAAGCATCATTGAGAGAGAATTAAACTAGTTTATCCATTTCCCTAGCAGGCCAACTCCCTTAGTTAGGATTAAACTAGATTCTTGTATTAAATGCATGATAAGCCCGACAAGTTTGGTATTCAATGCTGACTTTCCCTTCCTAGCCTGCACAGACGGCCAACACGCAAAAGCCGTGAAGAGCGCTACCAGATTTAACGTTTGTGGAAAGCCACCCCGGGAAAGCCGTGTCTCAGGAAGAAGCAATATGCAAGTCTCAACAGTGCATATAGTTTACACCAAAAGGGGAATAATAGGATAGTTAGCGAAAAAGGGAGGGAAGACCAAGCCACAAAAGGGATATTCCCTTTAAATCTAGAGAAGAACCTTTCAACCACATAAGAAGGGAGAGAAGCCATTAGAGGGGGACTTAGATGAACATAAAGGGGAGAAATAGAGAAAATATAGTGAGAGGGAACCACCCAGGAAGAAGCCCATAGAGTTCCATTTAGTCCAGAAGCATACTCCAAGTCTCAGGCATCACCATCCATGCAACCTTAGTAATTCCCATAGCCTTCCATCAAACATCTCAACCATTAGAAGCCTTACTATCACCCTAGGAAAGCCCAAATCATGCAGCTAAGAATGCCATGCAACCATGCAAACCTTCTCTCTCATGTAAACTAATCTTTTAGCTTCCACACCACGCTTCACTTAAGCAATCTTGATCTTTCATGCTATCTTTGAGCCATTGATGTTACTGGGGTATTTCCTAAGACAAGCTATCTCTTTTGAGATATCTTGACACTTGTTGCGAACCTGCACCAAGAGAGACAAAATGACGTTCTCAAAGCCAAAGTCCACCTCGACCTAAAAGTACCCCAATAATAGCTTTCATAGACCCACACGGTTCATGGTTGCTACCATCCTTGGCCCGCTTCACGCGAACCCCAGACGGAATTGTGTGCTTAAACATCTCGAGGAAGTCTTTAAACTATTCATCAGAACCTACCTTGACGTGAGCAGCCCTTAAGTTGCCTAGCTTACTTTCAGATTCGCCCTGGCGATACAACAGCGGAATAAATTCATCATTCTTGTGGCTCGAGGAAGACATGTTTCAAAAAAATCCTACAACAGCACAAGGAAAATTTGTTAGAAAGTTGCTAAAAAAATGCATGGAGCAGTACACCAAACCCGAGACATGGGCCCAGCACGCGAGGCCCTCATCTCGGCTCAATCTCATGACAGGCTCTAGCCCAGTAGACCTTCACGACAAATGGAAGGGGGATGGTGCCCCGGTGCCTCCTTCTCTCCCTTGCCATCTTCATCACTGCACGGGCCTGAGCTCAACAACAAGCTCACGGAAAGCCTAGCCTGAGCTGGCCTTCCCCCGCAACACCCCAGCATTCCCTCGGCCTAAGCCGAGCCAACACCTGGCATCCGCTAGCCACCCCGTGCTGCGCCGCCTACCTACGGCAGCCAAGCTACCACGGCAACAGCAGCATAGTAGCCCACGGCTGCATAATTTCCCAAGTCCTCGACCCCCGTCAAGCCAAAAATCAAACCCAAGGCTTCGAAAAATCAAGAAGAAAGAGAAAATTAATTTTTTCCTACCTTGGAGAAGAAGAAAAGCAACGGGACACAATTCTTTGCACGGGCAAGCGAAGAAGATTGCTAGGGGAGAGAGAACAAATATCCTCTTACTTTCTCTCTTTCTTGTGGGGTTTTAGTTGCACTCCAAATTTATTTTATCCCCTGCTTGACTCAGACTTAAATAGGTTTTGGAGGCAATTACATTCCCTTTCCTAGAAGAATTTAAATTCCAAATCAAAGAGAGAATCTACATTGAATTGGTACACAAACTCCATTGCAACTTTGGATTCCTACACCTCCTGCCCTTTCCTGCGAGCAGCTCAGCAGGTGTAGGGGCATTTGTGGAGCCAAAAATAATCCTCAGAATCATGGAGCTGACACGTGGATTATTTTCCAAGAAAGACAAGACTGCCCTCATTAAATGAGCAAGGAGCAGCCTCATTCACCACGTCCAGCTGAGGTAGAGCAAGCAGAGATCAACGACTACTTAAGGCACCCCTGCCCGGAGGAAAAATCAAAGGTATTTATGATAGAATAATCCCTTATTCTTATCATAAAATACATTCCTAATCAAAGAAAACCTCTTTCAAGTAAGTAATCCTAATCAATTTATTTAGGATATTTACCTAGTTACAACAAGATATTTATTTACACAAATATCTTGGAATATTCTCACCCAAAATACCACATAAGGCCGACCACTCCTAAACCCTAGGCCGGCCCATCTCCTCCATTTCTCCTATAAATACCCACTTTATCTCCAAAATTCAAGAAGTTTGAGCTACCCCTAAAGAGTTTTTTTTTATTCCCACAAACACTCAAACACTTTCTTTTCAGAATTCTAACTTTGGCATTGGAGATACTTCGGCCAAAGCCCCTCATTCATCATGGGCGCATGAGGCTTTTGGCCTTAATCTTAGGTGTTATTATTTTACAGGTGCATTTTTCGTCAAGGGAATAGATGACAAAAATTTGCATCCACATATATAGTTTCGGTTTGGTTCAGGATTACTGAATCATTAAATACGCAATACCGAATCTCGTGCTGAAAAGATAGACATCAGTTCGGTATTACATCCTAAAATTTCAAAAATTTCGATATGAGATCGGGACTTTTTAGGTTTCGTTTGGGATTTTCGGAAATTTTTTCCAGTCCTAGTTGTTGGTTATAAAAATAAGGGAGTTTTAATCAAACACTCCTGGTACTGTTCACTTTTAACGTTAAGAACATTTTTTACCTAAAAAGTCACTCCTGGTACTATTCCCTTACACCTTTATTTTATCTTTTTAATTAAAACTAAAATTTTTGAGGATTTTTCGTTAATTTTCTTTATAAAAAATTGATGGATGATGGATCCATATAAAATTGGGGTGGACTGAGCTCTTATATATTTTGGGCCGAAGTCGAAAACCTAAACTAGAAAAAAAAAAGGGCCTGGCGGTGGCGGGCTCGATCGACAAAGGAGTAGAAACGGCAGAAAAAGGGAATTTGGCTGTGAAACAGTGAATGTGATGATCAGATCGAGTGTGGGAAATGGAGGAAGGCGAGAGACCACTGTGCCCACAGCAGCAGCAGGAGTCGATTAAGAAGAAGAAAAACCAGCCTCAGCCTCCGCCTCCGCCTCCACCAGTAATTGAGACGCCGTCGTTGATTGGAGAAGATAGCGGAGGTAAGGGCAGAAAGAAGAAGAAAAAAGAGGAGGAGGGTTATGCCAATTTCGCCAGTTTACCTGTCGTCGTTCCTGAAGAAGATAATAAGAGTAAGAATACCGAGGGAAAGAAGGAGAAGAGTGAGAGTAAGAGAAAGAACAATGGCAATTCAGTTGCCGATGACGCCGACCGCAAGAGAAGAAGAAAAGCCCCCATACTTGTCGGCGACCGGGTGGTTTCTCCGTATTTTCAGAATCATCATGGAGGAAGAGGCGGCGGAGAAAAAGGTAAGACGTTTAGCAGCAATATTGTAAATATACAAATATGTGAAACTGAACTAAAATTCAAGAAACACAAACACAAGAAGAAAAAGGAACCAGTTAATTGGAATGCGGGTTTACTTGAGGCTGAGGCCAATCCCAATGCCAATGACAATGCCAATTCCAAGCCCACCAACAAAAGAAGAAGAAAGCTCTCTGAATCCGATGATGGCCACCGGGTGGTTTCTCCGTATTTCCAGAATTTGGGAGGAGAAAAGGGTAACATCTTGCCAGCATCTGCCATAAGTTCAGAGTTGGTTTTTAGTAATGTGGTAGCTGAAACTGAAAGGTCATCTTATGGAAATCAAACCAAGAAAAACAAGAACTCGGAACAGGGAATTTGTAATGTGGATTCACTCGATGTTAATTCCAATGTCAATTCCGATCATAAAAGAAGACGGAAAGCGCCTGTATGCGTTGGAGAGCGAGTGGTTTCTCCGTATTTTCTGCATCAAGGAGGAGATGTCAAAAACGGTGAAATGTTAGAAACCTCTCTTTACAATTCGGGCATTAATGTAGTAGCTGAAATTGAAAAGGTTTCTCATGAACATAAAACCAAGAAAAAGGAACATGCAGGTTCCGATGGTATTGGTATCAAGAACAAGAGGACAGGGGTAACCCAACATGATAATGATAAAAGTAGTGACAGCTATGCTCCCAAGCTCGAGGAGATTACACCAAAAGCCATTCACAAGGATGAAAAAATAGAATCTGCAGGTGTAGTAATTGATGACGTCACTGAAGCAGAGATATTCGGTGATAATTGCATTGAAAAGAAGAAGGAGAAGAAAACGGAAAACCATGAAAGAAGCACTATCATGAAGGTGGTAAAGGAGAAAGAAAGGGATGTTAAAGAGAAGTCGGGGATCAATCACCAAATAAAGGCTAGTCAAAGTAATAATGTGATTTTGAGCCTTGAGGATGTGCTTGCACAGTTTTCATACAACGGTGGTGCTAGCATGAACCACACACGGACTGACAAACATGAAAAGATGGTCAGAAATGTGCAAACTTATTCTCAGATTAGTAGTGCAAAGAAACAGGTAGTGGAAGAAAAGGAGGAGAAAAAGTATCAAGATGAAAGTGAAACAAAACCTCCCTTCCCATGGAATAACATTACCAATTCTTCCATTCTAGTTAGCGAGAGTGGGAGGAGCACAACTGAGGAGCATGCCACTATGCCAAGCACCTGCAGAACCTTCAGAGATGAGAAAGTGAGTCCAAATAGTGTAGAAAATGGACAGGTTTCTCCCAAGAGAAGGAAGAATAATGAGAAGCACAAAAGAATAGCACGCGTTCAAGTTCGAAAGGTTTCCCCTTACTTTCAAAAATCAGGAGTGGAAGAAGAGATGGTTAACCGGGGTGATGATACAAAAGCTAAGCCACCTAAACGCTGTTCAAAAACTTGTTCCAAGTTTGTGAAGGTCTCTCCCTACTTTCACAAAGAACACAAAGCAGAAGGTAAAGTGGTCGGACACTTGTTGGGGAGTAAAAAAAAGCGCTATAGATCTCCGGGAATCAAGACTGCTCTTTCTGCTTCTCAGAAGAAAGACGAAGCATACCTAAGACGAACTCCAGATAACACATGGGTTCCTCCTCGCTCTGAACATGGTCTCATCCAAGAGGATCATTATCATGATCCTTGGAGAGTATTGGTGATATGCATGCTCCTTAATCGCACAAGGGGATTGCAGGTCTTGTATCTTTATACATTCTTATCACTTTGTACTTGACCACTCATATTATTATTTTTATATTAGATTTGGATTACTATAATTGCTTGATCATAAAAGTAATAATTACTATGGAATTTGCATGATAAAAAGTAAAAGTTACTACTGGAATTTGCATCATCATAACAGTGCATGTATAGAGAGAGTAGGGGTCTAGTAAGTAACCAAGTAATTAAAGTAAGTAGCCAATCATTAACCGTTAAGTCTAGCTTTAAGTCTTTTTATTTCCTAATTAAAATACACCTGTATAAGTCTATTACCATTAGCCTTAGAAAGAGTTCAAAACATTCATGATCTGTTACTTATTTTAGCTACTGATCCTGGAAAGAATCTAATCTCAACTTATGGCTGTGCCAACTCATTTACAACATAACAGTTCAGACGTTGGTACCACAAGATTCAACATATGTAACTGATGCATTTTGTTTAAGTTTTTCAATTTCTAACGGTAGCCACCACTTTTAGGATATTTGTTTAATGAGGTTTTTTCTTTAAGTTTAACTAGATACCCAAGCAGGGAATGAATTTCATCATTATTCAAGAAGTATTAACTTTGGGGTATTCATTGGATGATGTTTCTGGTGTAGATTGTTGTTGAAAGCAGGGTGCTTAGTTCTCTAGTCCATTGAACATTTTGTCCGCTGCTTTGTATAATTTTGTTTCCATGAGTGAACTATGTTTCCTAGCGAAATCTCAGAATCCATCTGACTTTTCAAGTCTTGAAAATCACAATCATTGGAATACGAAATCCAATTTGCGCTTCTTGAAAATAAGCAGATCCTATATCGGGTACTTTCCAACCCTTGATGCATAAACAATGGACCCTCTGGTTAGCTCAGCTCAGCTCAATAATTCATTTAAAGCAACCTTTCTTCTGTTGATTTTGCCAACATAGACAAGAAGATGGTAGGAATCTACATTTAACCTAAAATATGGTTCTATGTCACATATTGTCCTTTTGTCAGTATGGTACCAGAGCCTCAGAAGAACTTGGATGGGATTAAGTTGATTTTAGATTTTTGCTTTTTACTCATTATTCGGGGGAATAGGCTTTATGGTTTATAATATATATTGTTTCTGTGAAAACAAAATTATTGGACCTCTAATTTCGAGTAAATTGACTTTTGGAATTTATTCGGTGTGTATGGTTGCATTTTTAACTGCTCAGTGTTATTTGTGATGGTAGCTGTTTGTAAAAGGTGATGAAATATGTGTAGATTGAATATACTGTTCTTATGTCCTTGTTACTTAATGGACTATATGCAGGCAAAAAGAGTTATATCTGATCTCTTTACATTGTGTCCCGATGCGAAAGCTGCCACTGAGGTTGCCACAGAGGATATAGAAAAAACCATAAAAACTCTTGGTTTACATAAGAAGAGGGCATTGATGATTCAGCATTTGTCTCGGGAGTATTTGGGGGAAAGCTGGACCCATGTTACTCAGTTGCATGGTGTTGGCAAGTACGTTGGCTAAGCTATGATTCTTTTGTTTTCTTATATATATCCATCCTCCCGTTTATATTGGTAATGCTTAAGAATACTATATCTGGTTCCTCTAGGACCAATGTATAAAGTAAAACCATGAACTGCCTTGCCCGAATAAAAGGGGTTTCGATATAACACGCATGACATGTCAAGATAGTGTTTTTGTTTTGTTTTCGTGAATGACCAAGATGCAGCAATCCAACCATTCATGATAAAGTTTATGTTTCCATGGATCAAATTGCCGCCTCCTTTTGAGGGTAAAAATAGTAACAAATTGATGGTATGACGTGGCAGAGTGTAAAATGTTAATTTTCTCATGAATGGTTGAGATTTTGGCGAGTCTAAACTAGCATTTTTCCCTAACTCGAGAGGACCAAATTTGTATCTTGATGGAAGCTGAATTTTCATGTTTATTCGGAGCAGGTATGCAGCTGACGCTTATGCAATATTTTGCACTGGTAGGTGGGAGCGAGTAAAACCTACAGACCACATGCTAAATTTCTACTGGGAATTTCTGCACAAAACTGTACCGAGGGACGGTGTAAGAGAGAGTATGGTTGGAGAGCAGATAGTTGCTAGTTGAAGACTTTAACGTGTATAGATCCCATATTGGGTTTATCTTGTAGATACTAATTTTGTAATTTTATGAATATTTTGCAACTTAAAGAAGGATTTTCAGCTTGAATCTTAAGCTTAATCCTCAAGGCTAAACATTGTATTAAGTGCTTTTTCACTTGGGTTTATTGGAATTTTATTTGATAAACAAATAATATATTAAATACTGAAACCTCTAGTACAACCACTAGTTCCAGAGTCGAATCTAAGGGCAGTCAAAGCCTTAGGGGGTAAACAGTAATCTCTGAAATGAAGGTTAACAAGAGAAAGGTCAACATGAGCAAGAACATCAGCAACAAAGTTTACCTCTCTAAAAATATGATGCCAAGAAATCTCAACAAATTTTGTCGCAAGCCCATTGATATCACTAACGAACTGATGGATATGCCAAGAGGGCATCCACTCTCCACCCGCAAGGTGAATGACAAGTAAAGAGCCCCTCAATCATTAATCTTTGGACACCTTCTTTCTTTTTTTTCTTTTTTTTTTTTTTTTTTTTGAACAAGGAATAGCATTCCAAGGCACAGAGGCCAAAGGGGAAACAAGAGAGCCTACAAGGAGGCAAACAACCAGCTAACGAAAGCAAGGAAAGCAGTGAAAGGGGCTACAACCAGAGACACTCTAACCAAGTGAAAGTGTCACCCCTGACACTGCCATCCAAAATTAATGGGACATGGAAGACCATCATTGTTTAAAACAAAAACCAGCGAAGATGGGGGCCTATCAACCCAAACAACATCACACAGCTCCGCACAATCCCGCGATGTAAGAGCATCCACCGCCAAGTTGGCTGATCTTGGAACCCAAGACCAGCGACAGTTCTGGAAGGCTCCCCCTAGGTGTTTCGCCCTTGCTTAATAAAGAAAAGTCTCCCAACTGCCATTATCAAGAGAGTCAGTGAGGCAAGAGATAGCCTCACGAGAATCCGATTCCATAATTATCTCAGAAAAGCCCAGCGAAGCACCCAATTCGCAGTCGCGCAGTAGTGCCAAAGCTTCGGCAGTAACAACATTCAAAGCCTTGATTTGGTACCGCGCAGCAGCAATGAAGCGCGCCTCAGCATCCCTCATAATCACGCCCACAAACCCTGTCATCGACACCTTGAACCAGCTGGCGTCGACATTGATTTTTATAAAAGGGGATGGAGGTGGAGTCCAATGAGGAACCAAACTAGAATCCTGGTCGACACTCTCCCACACCCCAGAATCAACATCATTTTGACAGCTACAAAGAAACATCCCGCCGAATTAGATATGGCCAAAACAACTTTTGTAGGGTTGATTCACACTTGGTTAAACACAAAATCACACCGTGCTTTCCAAATGAACCAACAAGTAAAAACCACATTTGTTTGAACCCACAACCAATCAGCAGAAGTAGTTGTAGAAGGGATAAGAATAGCCTGCAGCCAGCGTATCCACGAGCTAATAGCAGTCCTATTAATTTTATAACTCAACACCCCTTCAAACCAAACAGATTGGACCCACGGGCAGAAGAGGAAAATATGTTCAGTGGTTTCATCTTCACAAAGACAAATAGGGCAGGTGGGAGAAGTGGAAGACCTTCGCTTGAAAAGATTAGCATTAGTTGCAAGGGCACAATGAAGAGAACTCCATAAAAAGTTGTGAATCTTTGGTGGTACCTCGACCTTCCAGATGCATTTCCATAACTCCTCCGGAACTGAACGAACATGAGGAAGGCGAATATCTCTCAAACTCAAAGACCTCGATTGAATCCAACGATACCCAGATTTAACTGAGTACCTTCCATTCTTTGTTGCAGCCCAAATCAGTCGATCCCTTCTATTAATATCTCCAATAGGCGTTTCTCTAATTGCCTCCTGCTCCGCAGCCAAGAGGAAATGATGCAGAAAAGTAATATCCCACTCACGAGAATCAGGACAGATAAGAGAGCTAACCTGAAGATTTCTAGTCACCTCAACCTTCCCAAGTGGAGTAGGATGCCCCGAGGGAAGGAAAGGTAACCATCGGTATACCCAAACTCTAACATCCTGCCCTCTCATTATTTGCCAGTGAGATCCACTTAGCAGCAGATTACGACCCAAAAGCATGCTACTCCAGGCCCAAGAAGCTCGACCCCCTTTAGTGGCCTCCAAGAAAGAGAGTTCGGGAAATAACGGGCCTTAAGAACTCTAGCCCATAGCGAGGACGGGTCACACTGTAGACGCCAACATTGTTTGGCCAATAATGCATCATTGAACTCCTTAAAATTTCGAAAGCTCAAGCCACCCAAATGCTTGGGGAGACCCAAGACCTCATTCGACACCCAATGAATCTTTATGTTGCCTCCAGTGTTCCCCCACCAAAAACCTGCAACCAAAGCATCCAACTCCTCACAGACCAAAGTTGGAAATTTAAAGATGTTCATGGGATAAGCCGGGATAGCCTGTGCCACTGCTTTGATTAAGACTTCCTTGCCCGCTTTCGATAAAGTATTCTGCTTCCACCCTTGCAATTTCCCCGCAATTCTCCCCTTCACATAAGCTAGGCCTCTTTTCTTAGAGTGTCCCCATAACGCCGGGACACCTAGATATGTGCCCGGCTTATCAACCACCGGCATGCTAAGAATATTTCCCAACTCCTCAGAGACCCTTGCCGGAGTATTCGCCCCAAAGAACACACTAGATTTCTGTATATTTACTTCTTGTCTTGAAGCATCACAATATGTCCGAAGAAGCTTGACAAGATTCCTACAATTTTTCTCATTGGCCCTCATAAAAATTAGCGTGTCATCAGCAAAAAAGATGTGGGATTAAACCGGCCCTGTAGCTCCCAATCGTACACCATCCAAAGTCTTGTTTTCAACCGTCACTTGGATCATCCTCGAGAAAACTTCTCCCACCAAAAGGAACAAATATAGGGACAGGGGGTCTCCTTGCCGAAGGCCCCTTGACGGACCAAACTTGTTTCCGGGTTGCCCATTTAGAATGACGGCAAACTTGACAGAAGTCACACATCCCATGATGATCTTTCTCCACTGACTACAAAAACCCAATCTCTCCATTATCGCATCCAAGAAGTCCCATTCCACCCTATCATAGGCTTTTTGCATGTTAATTTTTATACCCAGTTCAAACTTATTTCGATTTGCGTCCCTTTAGAAAGTGAAAAACCTCATGGGCAATCCCAATGTTGTTTTGGATTTGTCTACCTACCACAAACGCATTTTGCGAATGAGAAATCAGCAGCGGCAAAAGAGCTTTCAATCTGTTAGCCAACACTTTGGAAAGAACTTTGTAAGAGTAATTGCAGAGACTTATAGGCCTGAAATGAGACACGGTCTCTGGGTTCTGAACCTTGGGAATCAACACAATATGTGTATTGTTGAGGAAGTTCGAACTGACCACATCCTGCATAAGAGTCCAAACTAGATGGTTGACATCATCGATAATAATATCCCAAAAAGACCGGTAGAAAATCCCCTGAAAACCATCCGAGCCCGGAACTTTTAAACCCTCAATTTGAAGTGCAGCATCCTTAATTTCCTCCAAAGAAACAGGAGCCATGAGGGCCAAGTTCATCTCATCAGTAACTCCCGGATTTACACACTCTAACAGGCTTCCCCAATCCCGGAATCCCCCTAACTTGAATAATTTGAAGAAATGATCATCCACCAACTGACGGATACGATTGGGATTTTCCACCCAATTTTCATCACCATCCCTAATTTTCAAAACCGAATTCTTTCTATGCTGATGAAGAGTGGATTGATGGAAGAACTTAGTGTTTGCATCTCCTTCACGCAACCATTTCACCCTGAGTCTTTGATGCCAGAAACTCTCCTCCTGGGCCCATAACTTATCAATGAGCCTGGACTTCTACTTTATCTCATCCACATTTTGGCTCCAGCTCAATTGAAGTTCCCCCACTTGGTCGAGTAATTCCTCAATCTGCCTCCCTCTTTTTTTAAATTTATTTCTGCTCAACTTGATCAACTGACAGCGACAATCATTAATTTTCTTTACCCATCTCCCTTGAGCATCCCCATTGTTCCGCTGAGCCCAGCAATTCCTCACCAGATTCTTGCACTCTTCTTCCCTAGCACATAAAGCTTCAAACCGAAATAAATTCCTTCCCTTCCTCCCTTCCAACTCTGATTTGATGATAATTGGACAATGGTCAGACCCCACGACCGTCCCGTAAAGAACTATGGAGTTTGGCCAGATATCCTGCCAGTGCTTATTAACCAGGCCCCGGTCTAAACGTTCCTCCACAAGGTCACCATTTCTCATTCCTCGCCAAGTAAAGGGGGGGCATTAAAATCAAGATCCAACAAATTAGTGTGATTTATGAATTCCTCCAAGTAACGAGGTCGATTGTAAAGCACCTCCACCCCACCCAACTTCTCATGATCCTATATGAATTCATTGAAATCCCCCCTCCCCCCACAAAGCCAAGGCATATCTGAAGAGGAAAAGTGATCTTTCATCCATCCCCAGAATTCTGATTTTTAGCCTCTATAAGCCGTCCCGTAGATACCAGTGACTCGAATCCAAAGTTGCGTCCCACCTACCTTTACCTGAGCATCAATCACATGTTTGGAGGAGAAAAGAACATGCACCTCCAATGAATCATCCCACCACAAACTTAGACCCTCGACCCTTCCCATAGGAGGAACATTAAATCCATTTGAGAAACCCATCTGTCTCCGCACTCCGTCGATTCTATGATCTTTCATCATTGTTTCAGAAAGAAAGATCATAGAGGGTCTCGATTTTCTTACCTGCCCATGAAGGGCCCGAACTACACTGTTCGACCCAAGACCACGACAATTCCAAAACAGATAGATCATGGAGGACTTGTGGCTATTGAGGGCCAGCCGCCACCACCCCGAGTCACTTTGCCCGCATTTTTTGCAATGAGTGCATTATTTTCAGCTTCCAAGTACTCCCACTTCTCTCGGTACTCCATGGGGACCTCCTGAGATGCCCCTTCCGTATACCTGGCCCATTCTACTATCAGACTCTGCTCCTTTGTGCTCATTTCCTTCTTTTTTCCAGCCATCCTAGCATTTCTTTTCTCACTGCTTTCTAATCCCCTGACTTTCTTTTGCGGGGATTGAGATATTTCCGTATTTAGAGGTTCCTTGCTCCTTTTTTGTCTGGTTCCCTCTAGAGTAGAAGAGCAGGGCGAGTTCACATATTTGTTATCCCCCTTAGTATTAACCATACCCTTTATAACAATATTTTGCAATCAGGGAGCCTCCTCATTAATTTCTTGAATTATAACCGATTGCAAACCGTCCCCCGGCAGTTGCATAGTCAAATTCTGTAACTGTGAATAGCACCCAGTCCCAGAGCCCCACAGAGACTAACTAATACTTTGTGGAACAAGCCAGTTGAGCTGTCCATTGATCCCCTGCGCATCTCCATTGGTCCCCTGTGCACGAGACTTCCTATTCCATTTCTTTCTTTCACGGGACTGTGGAACATTATCCTCCCCCAGATTTGCTCCCATATCCTTTATGATATCTGTTGAACTGCCCTGAGAGCCAGTGCTTGAAGCCAGATTATGAGTCAAAGATGAAGTTGTCGCTCTCGCAGCACCCGCCTTTCTTCGATCTCATCCTCCTACTATCAAGGGTTTTCAAAGCTCCACCACATTCCTAACTGGTGGTACCTTAGTCCACTCTCCAAAACCTGTTGTCCCGCCTTTGCATATTTCAAAGATACATTCATTATTGACATGACATAGGCGATCGCATCTATAACATAAATCTTGTAACCTCTCATAACGGAACTCCACCCAAGTATCTCGATTATTCGCCCTTCGCTACCAGCATCCATTCACTAACGGTTTTGCCGAGTTGATGAAGAGTCTAACCCTTAGAAACCCACGGGCCTTAGCCGGATCCTCCATTTTCATAAAAACTTCAACTTCTATGGTCAACTGTTTAACATTTTCTAAAGTGGTGAGGCAAAGAGACACTCCCCTTATTTGAACCCAAAACGGAACATGCTCCAGCTCTACTTCCTCTAATGCAAGCTCTGGAGACCACATATAGACAGAGAAATTCTTCTTCATCACACCCCATGGCACCTGGTTAATAATCTTTGCTGCCACATTTTCATCTGGGACCGTGATGATAAAAGTGTTATCTTTCACCCATTTAATCTCAACCTCTCCATAATCCTTCCAAGCCGCTCTTAGAATATTCCTGACACCCCATATGTTCAAAGCTTTTCTCGATAGTACTGAACCCACTAGTTTCACACCATGTTCCATTACTGACAGATCCATGGATTGTTCCAGATGAACCACAAGCTCATCCATGCCTTGTTGTGCCATAAGATTCCTACTACGTTTCAGTGGTTGACTCGTTTGCACTGCTGAGTACGATAAATACAAAGTAGAAGATTTTGTAGGGCGAACAATAGAGTTATTAGAGGCCTTACGCACCCCACATGTAGTTGCTTTTGTTTGGTGTAACCAAATTAATAGAGCAATAAATATGGGTGGTTGGGAGTACCTGCGCCTGATGGGAATTGAAGATTTGAAGCAATTACCAGTAGAGGGTTTCCAATCGGCTAGGGCAGCCTTGACAATCAATGTCAGAATCCCCCATAACCTTTTATTCATTCTCTTGTTGTTGGGATTTAATAAACTATACTTCCCCATTACCACTCTAACCACTAGGAACCAAACCCTCCCCAAAATTAGATTAGGGATTTAAAAGGGGAAAATATCAGAGAACAACTACAAAAGGGTCAGACCTGAATAAATATCCCCACCCACCTAAGGGCCGTAATAAAGCAGAGGAGACCCAGGAAGGTAAAAAGTAATGGAAGAAGACATGGATGAGTTAATAGAGGGCGGGCAAAAGGAGCAAGGGTAGAAGAGTTGTTGTACAAACTGGCAGGGTCCACCCCAACATACCCACAAGGGAGGAAAGCTATAAGATGTGCAAGGACACTATCGGAATGGGAACGAGAGCACAAGATCAGTCACGCACTCCGGCGGAATCTCACAGAGGAGAAAATACTCTCACAGGGGAGAGAAAAAATGCTCTGGTTGATATTTGGCCACATTGGACACCCTTTCTTCTGGCAAGCAACAACCCCTCCTTTAAAGCAATAGCTTCAGCCACAGTGAGAGTGGCTTCACCACGACTCAAAGCTCCAGCCTCGATAAGATGCCCCTCATGGTTTCGCAACACAAAAGTCGCGGCTGTAAAGTTCTGTGAATGGCAATGTGTGACCATAGTCGGCCCTGAGGGTGTGCAACAGGTGCCACTGCACAGGGGCCCCGATTCGGAAGGGCCCCCAAATTTTCATTACATGTATACAGATGCATATAAAATAGATTAGATGCAAAAGATAATCTTATCTATGGTTCTAGTGTTAGCGGTTTAGCTCTTCTTTCTTATAGCCCATGTGCGGGTTCGAATCTCTGTGATATTGTTTTGTTATATTTTTAAGCTTTTGCAAATTTATAAACTTAAAAAGGAGATAACAAAAAGGCATCCAATGAACTCAGGACCTTTAAGGAAAAAAAACCTGGCTGATCAAACAACTTATTTTTGTTGCAGTAACTTGTAATATTTTGGTTTTATCGATGAAAAAAATAATAATAAATAAATATAACATTAAAAAAAATGAAGGGCCTCCATCTAAGTTTTGCACAAGGCCCCTAAATACTCAGGGCCGGCCCTGTGTGTGACAATTGGTTTACTTGAGGAACAAATCACTTGATTATTCAGTGATGTGCAATTTGAGTAAATTAAGAGTCCTGGTTAGGTAAGAATTGTGGAGTCTTAAATCAATGCAGCTAATCTAGGAGAATCATCTAGAGGTTCAAATACAAAGATATTGCATCATGATAGGACTCAATCAAGGTGATAGGGTTGACCTTTTTAGCTGTTAATAGGCCGGCTAATAAGGAACCCTAATGGTATATAAATACTAGGTTTAAGTCCCTACTTCCATACGTTGAATTCCTCGGAATGCTAAAAACCTATTCATATAGTAGTGGGATATTTTGGAATATTAAAAGGAGAAGACAACCTAAAGTTCATCAATGGCTTCATCTGCATAACCACGTCTCCGAATTCTACAGATAAGTTTATTTTCTTTTCATGTCGATTTCGTTATTGTATTTGTGATCCTAATGTCTTGTTGTTGCTCTTATGATTTCAAAATATATCTTACATGTGGTATCAGAGCCACACAATAAACTTAGGGTTCGATTCACAGGTAATTTGATTAACTGTAGATGATTGACACAAGTGAAGCATAATTTGTGTTCATCGTTTGGTTGGCTATGTTGACTAATCAATCCTATGAGACTTCATAAAGATGCTTCCGTAATTTTGTATCACTAAGTCTGCAATTTTGTTTAGTGATTTAGGTCCAAATAAATTGAAATTGGGCATGGAAAATAAAAAGGGAAATAATTTCATTACACGGTGAATTTGGAGTTCATAATTAGTCACCGGCTAATTGTCTTTTTTCTTCTTTTCGGTAGTCTGGAGTTTTCTTGAGTATATAGGGTTGTCTTCCTTTCTAGAACACCCTCACTAGGGATGGGCAAATACCCATTGGTTATGGGTAACTGCGGTTACCCGCCCGTTTAAATTAAACGTTACGGTTATGGGTAACCGTTTACCCGCGAAATTTAAATGGGCGGTTATGGGTATTAACCGCGGTTATAAACGGGTAACCGTTTACCCATTTATTTTATATATGTAAAATTAACACAAACCATATTCCTTATTGGACAAAACTTAGATCAATGCTATTGACTATAGCGCACGATTTCATGGTCCATTTTATATATATATATATATATATATATATATATATTATGTTAATACTTTACATTCCAAGTTAAATAACCAAAGAATATTGTCTTTTAACAGTTTTCGTAACCCAAGAATACCTAGCCAATTTTATATTACCTTCATTGTTAATAGTTAAAAATATTGTCCGTAAACTATTATTTCAATTATTGGAATGGTATAAGGACTTCAAAATTAAAATGCGGAAATGTATGATTAATGTACCTATAACGGTGTTTAATTGTTAGAAAAAGAAAATTATGACAAAGTTTTCTTTTTTAATTTTCAAGTCGTTAAAAAAACATGTAGACGGGTGAAAAATGAGTAAATGGTAAAAAAAAGAAAGGATAAACGGGTTAAAAGAGGATAAATGGGTAAACGGGTATTAAACGGTTACGGTTAAATGGGTACGCGGTTATGGGTATGGTTAACCGTTTATAAACGGTTATGGGTATGGGTATAACAGTTTAGGCAATTACCCAACGGATAAACGGTTATGGATAAATAACCGCGGTTACCCGCCCGCCATAGCCGTTGCCCATCCCTAACCCTCACGCACGATGTTGACACCTGCTCCCTATTACAAAAGCTTTTGGTTCCAATTGATTATCTATCTAATGCCAAAATTAAAAAATAAATAAATAAAACTACATATTGTTTACAAAATCAGGATCTCTTATTAAAACTTTAGGAACAAAATTTAAACAAAATTTACTCTTAAAGTATCAGCCACTAACACTTCAAATTTTTTAACACAAAAGCTAATCTATTACTCCCACTGATTAACAGAGGCAAAATTATATGGACAAATTTTAATTACTCCCACTGATTAACAGAGTAAAACAAAACTTTGTAAATGTTTACAAAACGAAACAGATACCTTTCAAATACTCCCATTAGTAAAACATTAGTCATGGGATCTAGAACATAAAATTTGTGAGCTCAACATCTTTATTCTAGATATCTATAGGGAAGTGACTCTTGTGACTGAAAAATTATACAAAATCATTTGGTCAGTTTTGTTCATCTAATATTTGACAGAAATAGAAACTTTAACTAAATGTTTTCTAATGCATCAAAAACATATAATTCTAGAATCATCTTTGGACAGAAACTAATTATATTAGGTTTGCATAGCTAAAACCTAAAATACAAGGCAAACGTATATAACTTCAACACTTTTGAGCAGATGAAGTATATACCATCTTGTCAATTCCATGCTTCACTATACATTGATTTATAGTTGTACTGAATAAGAAAACACTTTTGATCAGATTAATTATCCATCAATAACATATAAATCACAAGTCCAATTTCTTGAACAACATACAAGAATTAACAAGAAAAACACTTTTGAGCAGAAATACTCATTAACCCTTCTTGAATTTCCTACAAGATTAGTTGCATATATAACAAATAAAATATAAACAAGTATGATAATGTACGTTTTATCTACCAAAACTATGACCATTAAAAGCATGCAAAATTGATGAGTGTGAAGCCCATAATACATTATTTCTCCCACTTGGGCAAACACTCAAAATTGCAAGATTAAACACTAGAGAAAGTGTTTTTTCATATAACGAAATATAGGCTAGTTGAATAAATAAAGATAGTGTACACAATCCATTATATAACATAACATGGCAAATTTTTACAAAGTTTGGAGTTAGAAAAATCTATCAAAATTGTATTCAAATAGGACACGTTGCAAGGTATGCAAAACTCCATCAGTATTTCCCAAGCTTTACCAAAATTTCAGATTTAATCATAATTTATTTATTCAACTAGCCTATATTTTCTTATATGAAAAGCACTTTCTCTAGTGTTTAATCTTGCAATTTTGAATGTTTTCCCAAGTGGGAGAAATAATGTATTACGGGCTCCACACTCATCAATTTTGCATACTTTTAATGGTCATAGTTTTGGTAGATAAAACGTACATTATCATACTTGTTTATATTTTATTTGTTATATATGCAACTAATCTTGTAGGAAATTCAAGAAGGGTTAATGAGTATATTCTGCTCAAAAGTGTTTTGCTTGTTAATTCTTGTATGTTGTTCAAGAAATTGGACTTGTGATTTATATGTTATTGATGGATAATTAATCTGATCAAATGTGTTTTCTTATTCAGTACAACTATAAATCAATGTATAGTGAAGCATGGAATTGACAAGATGGTATATACTTCATTTGCTCAAAAGTGTTGAAGCTATATACGTTTGCCCTTGTATTTTATGTTTTAGCTATGTAAACCTAATATAATTAGTTTCTGTCCAAAGATGATTCTAGAATTATATGCTTTTGATGCATTAGAAAACATTTAGTTAAAGTTTTCTATTTCTGTCAAATGTTAGATGAACAAAACTGACCAAATGATTTTGTATAATTTTTCAGTCACAAGAGTCACTTCCCTACAGATATCTAGAATAAAGATGTTGAGCTCACAAATTTTATGTTCTAGGTCCCATGACTAATGTTTTAATAATGGGAGTATTTGAAAGGTATTTGTTTCGTTTTGTAGACATTTACAAAGTTTTGTTTTACTTTGTTAATCAGTGGGAGTAATAAAAATTTATCCATATAATTTTGTCTCTGTTAATCAGTGGGAGTAATTGTAAGATCCCATATTGCCCAGGGGCGTGGATCATGTAAGCCTTATATGTATATTCCCATCTCTACCTAGCACGAGGCCTTTTGGGAGCTCATTGGCTTCGGGTTCCATCAGAACTCCGAAGTTAAGCGAGTTTGGGCTAGAGCAATCCCATGATGGGTGATCCACTGGGAAGTTCTACTCGCGTAAGTTCCCAGAAACAAAACCGTGAGGGCGTGGTCAGTGCCCAAAGCATACAATATCGTGCTACGGCGGAGTGGAGCCCGGGATGTGACAATTTGGTATCAGAGCCAATCCCTGGCCGAAAGTGTGCCGACGAGGACATCGAGCCCCTAAGGGGGTTGGATTGTAAAATCTCACATCGCCTAGGGGAGTGGATCATGTAAGCCTTATATGTATATTCCCATCTCTACCTAGCACGAGGCCTTTTAGGAGCTCACTGGCTTTGGGTTCCGTAGGAACTCTGAAGTTAAGCGAGTACGGGGGCCAGAGCATTCCCAGGATGGGTGACCTATTAGGAAGTTCTTCGCGCATGAGTTCCCAGAAACAAAACTGTGAGGGTGTGGCCGGGGCCCAAAGCGGAGAATATCATCCTACGACGGAGTTGAGCCCAGGATGTGATGGGGGCCTTGGCCAGGATGTGACAGTAATAGATCACCTTTTGTGTTAAAAAAAATTGAAGTGTTAGTGGCTGATACTTTAAGAGTAAATTTTGTTTAAATTTTTTTTCATAAGTTTTAATAAGAGATCCTGATTTTGTAAACAATATGTCGTTTTTTATTTTTTACTTGTTCTCTTATTATATTCTAAATTGACAGAAAAGTTGGATTTTGCTACCAAAGTTGTTGAGTTCTTTTGTGAACTATTTTTGTATTGAAATATATTTTCATATTTTCAGCTCAGCTATTGTGAGCTAATGTTTTGACTATTAGCTCTTGATATCATGACTTTGTTAGTAACATAGTGCTTTGAGTTAAGTGTGCATGTAATCATGGAGTGCAAGGAATTGTCCGATGTGTGCCTTGTTTTCTGTGGCTTTGCACTTGATTCAAAAGTGACAAGTTGCTAGGAAAGATTAATTGCAAACTCATGAAGACTCAATGATCACCACGAGTTCTTATCAGGACATCACATGATTCAAGTGGGAGAATGTAAAGTTCTGTGAATGGCAATGTGTGACAATTGGTTTACTTGAGGAACAAATCACTTGATTATTCAATGATGTGCAATTCGAGTAAATTAAGAGTTCTAGTTAGGTAAGAATTGTGGAGTCTTAAATCATTGCAGCTAATCTAGGAGAATCATCTAGAGGTTCAAATACAAAGATATTGCATCATGATAGGACTCAATCAAGGTGATAGGGTTGACCTTCTTAGCTGTTAATAGGCCAGCTAATAAGGAACCATAATGGTATATAAATACTAGGTTAAGTCCCTGCTTCCATACGTTGAATTCCTCGGAATACTAAAAACCTATTCATATAGTAGTGGGATATTTTGGAGTATTGGAAGGAGGAGACAACCTAGAGTTCATCAATGGCTTCATCTCCATAACCACATCTCCAAATTTTACAGATAAGTTTATTTCCTTTTCATGTTGATTTCGTTATTGTATTCGTGATCCTAAAGTCTTGTTGTTGCTCTTATGATTTCAAAATATTTCTTACAGCGGCACCGCTACCTGCAGAAGTAGAACCATCAAAATTTAAATTAATTACATCCGGAGGAAAAGGGGTCCACTTAATAATATGATTCTGATTTGGAGCCCTCCTCTTGACCGGAATGTAATTTGCAAGGGAATAAGCATTATCCACTTTTGATGCCACAGTAAAACTTCTAAAAGCATTTGGATCAATACTATTAAAAACCTTGTTATTTCGGTCTTGCTATAATTGCCAACAAATTAAGATTGCCTTACTCAATTCACTTAATTCATTCTCATCATTAGAGTTTAGGTTCTCCAACCAGTCGATAACATTATTAACATGATGATTGTTATTCTTCCAAGGACTTAACTAGGATACATTCCACGTTTGAGAAGCATGATGGCAATTAAGAAAAAGATGATTCAGGCTTTCCTCAGCCTCATTACAAATAGGACAACTGGTATTAATGCTTTGAATATGTCTACTTAATCTCATCCTAGTATGCAATCTCTCCAAAATAAATAGCCAAGCAAAGATTTTAACTTTTGGTGGAATCTTTAACCTCCACATCCTTTTTAGGAGTGTGCTTCTATTTATTTCTTAGTTATCATTATCTTGGATCCACATGGCGGATTTAATAGAAAAAGCCCCATTTGAAGTGTGCTCCCACACACAAAAAAAAAAAAAAAAAATCCTCCTTATTATACCTTGGAATAGTAATCATACATGTCTTTCTAATGATGTCATTGTCTACCACTTGTTGACTCTGTTCCAGCAATTATTCTCAATAAACTCACTCACTTTCAAATTCCAATTGAAGTTTCCACGATTGGTTTTCGGGATGAGTTGAAAAAAAGGATAAGGAAAACCCAATGATGGTTCCAAAAGAGGATATCCTCGCCATTACCCACAATCCATCTGATACCATTGCGAATAATATCTCTACTTTTAAAATACCTTTCTAGGCAAGAGAATGGTTTTGCTTAATCTTGCAATTAAGAACTGTCCACCCTAGTATAGAAAGGCAAGCATTGTTGAAGTGGTCAACCCTCCTAATCCCTATACCACCCCGATCCTTGGCCTTGCAAACCTTACTCCAACCAATTAGGTTTAGTTTTTTCTCACCACCCCAAAAGAAATTTATGCATTCCTTATTTAGTTTTTTTTTGTTAGTCTATCAAGGTGTTTGAAGTAAGACATTACATGATTAGGCATACTAGAGTGGTTGGATTTTAATAGGGTTAGCCTACCCGCTTTTGACAAAGTATTTGCTTTCCAGCCTGCTAGTTTATGTTTTACTCTTTTAATTAATTCCATTTCATTTATAGCGTCCTTCCAAAACACTATATTATTAATGCCTAGGTATTTACTAATGGTTGTTTTGTGTTGTATGTTTAGAATGCTAACAATATCATTTATAGTCTGATTACTTATGTTACTTGAAAAGTAGATAGAAGATTTGTGAAAATTTACTTGTTGTCCCAAAGCCGATGCAAACAATGTTAACAAATCAAGGACCTTACAGGCGCCCCTCGTAGTAGCCCTAGCAAACAGAAGACAATCATTTGCAAAAACCAGGTTAGCCACACGAAAACCCCTAGGAGAATAGAGGATACCAATGTGCGACTTAGGGATTAAAGTTAAATCATTACAATGTCTGGTTAAAGGTTCCATGCAAGGATGAAAATATAAGAGATAGAGGACCACCCTGTCTAATTCCACATTTTGGATAAAAATACCCATGCCTATTACCATTTATTAGAACTGAAAATGACGTAGAGGTTATACATTCCATAATCAAGTTAACCCATTTCTCCTCAAAGCCAAATTTCAAAAGAACAAATCTAATAAAATCCCAATTAAGAAAATCATAGCCTTTTTCAAGATCCAATTTAATTTCCATAGCACCAGTAGAACCTTTCTTACCTTTAAAGCTCGAAAACATTTCATGTGCAATTTGTCACAGCCCGTCCTAATTTATGTAACATTTTATTCTCGAACATGTGAATGGACGGATTTACCCTGCTCGTTGGTTGTTTTGGTATTTGGGCTAAGGTTTAAAGCCCAAAATGTGTGGTTGTGGACCAATGGCAAACTTCCAAATTAGTGGGAGCAAATTAGAGTTAGTATTGGAAGTTAGGGTTTGCAGTAACCCTAAATAAGGACCAATTAGAATTAAGTTTTGGTGGTTGTGTGTGTTGTTGGCTGGTTTGGGACCACACACCCACACACTCATTGATATACCTCTCTCCCGTGCTCTCTCTCTTTTCTCTCTCTCGGACCTTCACTCTCTCTCCCTCTAAAAGCGTACGGACAACTCTAAAGAGAACTAAAACTTCACAGATCGAAGGTTTAAAGGGCAGCACTGGATTCCTGAGGTTCATACGAGTTGAACCGTACCATTTTCAGGTAAGAAACCTGTAATATCCCCAAAATTTTTAAGTGGTGATTAAGATGTAGTTTACTTGTAACCATTAAAAGTTCACTTATTTTTGGACGTTTAAAAAAAAAAAAGGGGAGTTCTAGAAAACCCCTCAAAAGGGGGATTGTTTTCCTTCCTGCGGAAAACAAGAAACTTCCAGCAGAAAACCAAGAAAAAAAAAATGAAAGGGGGTTTACCCCTTTAACTCTTAGCTCGTCAAATTCGAAAATCTAAGGAAGAAGAACTTAGTTCTCTTTGTTTGGGAAGATTAGAACAAGTAAGGATCTTCTCTTTTGTCTCCATTTCAGGTATCTATTTCTTATATTTGGGATTCAATTGTTATCTGGTTGTTAACCCACAAATTAGTTTGGATGGGAGCAGGAAACATGAAAGTATTTATGTGCATGTTATGTTTGTAGAGTTGAGCACCAAGTGTTTGTTTAAAGTCCTCAATTAGCCTAAGATTAGGATGTTGTTCGAAATTTTTGTTATTGAGCAGTGTGTGATGACTTTCTTACCTATAGATAAGGAAGAGAAGAAGAGGGTGACTGCTGATCAAGTTGATGAAAACCATGGGAGTTGAATATCAAGAATTGTGTTGAGGTAGGGGAATTTTTCAACCCTAAAGATATTCAGATTTCTCCATTTTTAATTGATTGAGAAATTGACATTCGAACATCATTTCAACCGTACTTTACATGTTTTCCATTTTAGATTTTGTGAAAGATGTGAAACAAACGTTTTCCCTATGGTTGGATTTCTAATGATTTTAGTCTTATTCTTACAACTTTGGAGAAGTTTAAAATAATTGCAAAGGCTGTTGAGATTTCGTTTTTAATGTGCATGCCTTATGTGTTATTCATTTTGAGATTTTGAAGCATATTGATTCGAATGTTTGTTTTTGGAAGTAAATGGAAAGTAGTATAATACCTGTGCTTTTGAGAATGTAGAGAAATTTGTGAATGGGTATAATGACCCATGAAGTTGTTGGTGATGGGCACAATGACCCAAGGTTCCCCGGGGAAAGCCCCATGTGTGAGGGCTGTGATAGTGAGTTACTAAAGTGATAAATATGTGTGATATGTATATTGGCCAGGTATATTACGGCTCTTTCCATTTTGCTTGTCATTTGTTGGGATAAAAGAAAGTCTTTGTGTGTTTTGTTGTGTGTTAGTGATTCTCTATCGATGATGGCTTTGTTATTCTTATGAAAATTGAAATGACTTTGAACTTGGAGGATTATACCGTTGTTATCAGCTACTAATACTTCGAAACTTTCTGTTTTTCTGAAATCTGTACCTCCAAGCATTTTTGAGCATATTTCAGGTTCTTGGTTTATGTAGTAGTTATTATAAACGGTTTCGAATCGCTCTTATGAATTTCTGGCATGCACCATAACTTTTAAAGGGTTACGGACTTACTGAAAAACTCCTACTGGGCATTATATGCTCACCCCGTTTTACTAACATGTAATTTCAGGTGAGTAGAGTCGATTAGCTAAATTTCAAGTTGCAGCTCTAGTGTGGACTAGTAGAAGAAAGTCCAGACGTGCATATCTTTTGGGTGAGCTGTCAAGGTGTTGTTTAGTAGGTTTTAGACTGTAAATGATCTTTTGGTTGTGTAGTAGATTTTAAGAAGGGGTAGGCCAAAATGGGTTGGTTTCTCTGCTTACCTGGGCTATGAAAATTATGTATATAACTACTTGTCTTTTGGCTTGTACAGTTCGTTTTGCTGTTATATATTTTCATCAAATGGCCTGATTTTGTTTCTTTGTAAGTAGCCTAGAGGACCTTTGTGAACTCACTTATTTATGTAAGGTTTTATGAGTGGCTATGAACTTGATTATGTTTAAAAACTGTGAGGGTTTATCTGTTACCTAAGTGGTGGTTGTAAACTTTCAGATTTTTGTTCTTGAAATATATGAGCCTTACTTTATAAAGTGTTTGGTGCTGCTGAAGCTGCTGTTACAGAAAACCAGCAGTATACATGTTTTAGTTTTAAATTTTCCTATACTTCCTGAACTCGAAAATTTATGAAATTTTGCCACAACTTAGTTTCATGTGTCTACTTTGGATCTGGAAATTTTCACATTCTTCGGTTGAGCGAGTTGTTTTCGGTGAATTTTACGGTACAGGTCGTTTTCTTTAAAGTTTGTATTATTGTGGAGTCTTTAACCTTATTCCTTTAAATTAAATTTTTTGTAGTTTGATTTAAATGGAGTTGTGAAATGGAAACTTTCGTCGACATTATCTTAAGATGATTTTTGTTTTACATCCTTGAACAACCACCTTGTTCTAAATTTTTCTTAACCTCACATCCCTAGTTTTTGGGGTGTGACAAAACCCTTCGAAAACCCATGGAATCCGAACTCCATTTTTATGTCCCTATTCATATGGTCGTAATTATAGTTGTTACAGGAGTTATTAAGTTTGTAGGGAGCTTAAGGACACTCGTACGAAGCTCGAAGAAGAAGAATCGAAGGTTTGGAACGTAAGGAACCCTAGTTTTTCTAATCCCTGAATTGATCACTATTCACAAACTTTTAAACCCTTAAGTTTTTGTGAATTGTAGGACCACAGCGAGCTCAAGGAGGTCCTCACGATGCTCGGGGTGCATCGTTGGTAAGATTTGGTCCACGGGAAGCTCGAATACGAAGTTTTGCAGAAGTCGCCGGAGTTCGAGGACTTCTCCGACGTGATTTCACGTGATTCAAAGTCTAAAAGAGGTATAACGTGATTCTTTACCTCCTAAACTTCATTTTGGTGAAAATTGCATAAGAAATGGTGAAGAAACGAGCGAGAATAAGAACTTAGGAAATTTTCCCAGTTTCCAGCGGAGGTTGAAGACAAGGAATATTCCGTCAGTTTTGACGGAATATTCTGACGCCGTCAGTCAGTTTAGACGGTTTCTGTTAGGATTAGACGGAATATTCCTAACGGCGTCACAGTCCCAGTCCCGTGTGCCAGGCACGTACCGCGCGTGGGAGGCGCGTCTGGCCGTGCCTTGGCCGGCGCGTGAGGGCGCGTGGGTAGTCGAAAATTATTCTAAAAATGTGGGGATGTTCCTGAGGTTGTGTAGATGGTTTTGGTATATTCAAACACCACATTTGAGCATTGTATGAGAAGTTATTAGCTAGTTTTGTCTATGTGCTTAAAATAACGTTTTTATAGTTGTTTCTCACATAGGTGAGACCTATCCGGAGGACGAGCGTAGCTAGACTAGGCACGGGGGCTACGATCCTTCTACTTACCAGTGAGTGGGCTTTTGTTTTCTGTATATACCTATATACTACGTGTTTTTCCCAGAAAGTGCATTTTAAATGCTTTTATAAATGAAATGCCATGCCAATACCTATATACGTCTGATTATGCATAATGAAATGGTTATGCATCATGGAATGGTTATGCATCATGAATTTGTATGCGCATGATTGTTGGTGCTGTGGACGCTCAGGTAAGTTCAGGTAAGATTATGTGTGTTTAAATACAAGTTGAGTTAAGAAGAGTATGATGAGATGCATTGAGAGCTCATTAACCTGCACCCAGTCCTGTCGTATAGACCACTATAAGTGGGTTCGACTCGTGTGCAGGCATGATTTATGAGCTAGAGATCAGCTGACGAGCTGTTGCAGTGATTATAGCATTTGATGTACTTACCTGATGAGTTGATTATTATGGTATGGCATATTATGGCATACTCATGTTTTGGCATATCTATGTTGAGGATTTCAGTTGAGTTTGGTATATGTTTATATACTATTTTCTGGGAAAGTATACAGGTTTTACGGCGAGGGGTTATAAAGATTGTTTTTGAAATGATTTTTGAAAAGATTTGTTTTTGCCCACTCACGCTTTTGTTTTGCGCCCCTCCAGGTATTAGGTAGCGTTGTTGGTGGCATCTGAGGCAGCTGCAGTGATTCTGACAGACCTTCACTCATGTAGGACCTCTTTGGGATGTTTTATTTAAGTACTCATTATGTTCGACTGCACCTAAACAAATGATGCTCTGATTGTGTTGAACACTTCTCGAGTTGCTTTTAATTTGTTCGTATTTCTTTTATTATTAATGCTTCCGCACTGTGCACATGGTTATGTCACCTTCACGTGACGGCTAGCATGCCTCGATCTCGGTCGGGGTGTGTCACAATTAAAATGTTATCTTGGATTGAACGTCCCGAAGCAAAGGCACCTTGGTTACTTGAGATACAAAGATCCAGCAGAGGCTATAGTCTTTTGATAATAATTTTGGTAATAATTTTTTTTTTTTTGAGAAACTGGAAATACATTACCAGGGCCAAAAGCCAAAAGAGAACATGAACGCCAAAGGCAAAATTCGAAAGAAGCAACAAGAAAGCAAGGAAGGCATAAAGATTACAAAGATGACCACCACATGCTAGAACGTCAAGCCTAAACTCGCACTAAAAAAACTGAGCTACGGAGGACAAGGGAGGCCATCATTGTTCAGAATTCCCGCCAACGAGGATGGAGGTCTTTCGATCCACACAGAATTGCACATCCCTGGCAAGTTATGCGACACCACAAAGTCCATGGTTGAGTTTGTTGATCTTGGAACCCAAGACCAGGAGCAGGCCTCGAAGCTCCGCCCTATATTTACGACTTTACATAAAATAGGGTGGATTTCCCAATTGCTACACTCCAAGTAGTTAATCAGGGATGAGATCACCTGCTTGGAATCCGATTCCACGATGATATGGGAGAAATTTCTCCACTTCACAAGGACATACCCCTCCCAGATTGTAATAGCCTCGGCCATAAGAGCACTGAAAGTGACAACCTTTAGTCTTACCACATCCCTAGAACTGTGGTGTTGGTCTATGACCACTAAACCCGCATACCCATGAGGATTTCCAGGCTTCCAAGAGGCATCTACATTAACCTTAGCAAATAGGGGGCGGAGGTGACCAAATGATAGGCCTGGGGACAGAGGGAGGGGTGGTGGTCACCTGCGCGCTGACAACACCCCTTGCAAGGACAAAGGAATCATAGGCACAGTTCACTGCCATAATAGTGGACGTCGGGGTAGGGCGACGATGATCAAAAATAGCAGAACACCAAAACTTCCAGATATGCCATCACGTGAATGCGACCAGAGAGAGAACCCTCGCCTTGTTTTGAGTGTTCCTGAAGTCCAGCTGATTTAGCATAAGAATCTAATTGTCCAGGGAGGAGATGGAAGCCCGGTTGATTCTAAGAGTAAGTGGACCCCTAAACCACACTTCCTCAACCCAATGGAAAAAGAGGAGGAGGTGTTCGATAGTCTCATCATGCTCACCTCAAATGGGACATTGCGGGGAGGTGGCACACCAACGCTTAAATAGTTTCTCTTTGGTTGCTAGGGCTACCTGAATCCCACGCCACATAAAGTTTCGGACCTTTGGAGGTGAGTCCAAGTTCCATATAATCCTCTAAACCGATGAGTGGATAATGCGAGATGGGGAGGGCCTTAGCGGCCGATGCCTATTCGCTCCAGAATGAACCCACCTATAGCCGGATTTGACAGAGTACTTACCCTTCTTGTCCACATGCCAAATTAATCTATCGGGGTTAATACGATCCCCAATATTGACACCGGAAATGGCAGCACCCACATCCGTCGAGATAAGATTAGAGATGGAGCCTAACTTTCATTCCCTCGAATCAAGATCAATTATCGAACTTGCAGTTTGGTCCGGGTCAGTCCCCCTCCAAACTCAATTGAAGGGTGCCCATTGGGAATGACAGGGACCCATTTATCCCGCCAGAATCTCACCTGACAGCCACTAATAATTTGCTAGTGGGCACCACAACTAATCAACTCTCTGCCATCCAACAGGCTAGACCAAATCCAAGAAGCATGCCCACCTTTTCGGGCCTTGAGGAAAGAAGAGTTGGGAAAATACCTATCCTTGAGGACCCAAGCCCAAAGGGAGTCTGGTTCATGAATCAAACGCCAACATTGTTTGGCAACGAGAGCTAGATTAAAATCTTTAATATTTTGAAACCCTATTCCGCCATCGTCCTTGGCAAGGTCCATATCATCCCAGTTTATCCAAAGCATCCCACAGGCTTAACCCGAATTAGCCCACCAAAATTTAGCAACCGCCGCATCAATATCCTTGCACAACCGATCCATAAGGCGGAAAACATTCCCAAGTCGGTTACACGCTGGAAGAGGCAAGGCAAAACTTCACTTACAAACAAAAAGAGATAGGGAGAAAAGGGATCCCCCTGGCAAAGGCCCCTGGATGGGTGGAATCCCTTTCCTGGGCTCCCATTGACAAGAACTAAAAAATTGACAGTAGATACACATTGCATAACTAGGGTGACCCAGTCCCGGGCAAAGGCCATTTTTAGCATGACCACTTCTAGGAAGTCCCATTTGACACGATCATATACCTTGCTCATGTTCAGTTTAATGCCCAGTTCGAATTTCATCTTTGTCTTCTGGAGTTTAAGGAATTGAAATATTTCATGGGCGATAACAATATTATCTTGAATTTGTTGGCCTACCACAAATGCATTTTGATTTGGAGAAATGATAGACGGAAGGAACGACTTAAGGTGGTTGGCCAAAATCTTAGACAAAACCTTGTACGAATAATTACAGAGGCTTATGGGGCGGAACTGGTTTACCACTTCTGGGTTTGGGATCTTTGGAATCAGGACGATGTTCGTCGAGCTCTGGGGGCAACTTCCCCCGCTCAAACACTCCCTAGCTAGCTCTCTCACATCTGAACAGGTTATATCCCAGAAAGATTGGTAGAAGGTGCCTTGGAAGCCGTCCGGGCCTGGGGCTTTTGATCCACCCATTTTGAACACGGCGACTTTAATTTCAGGATCAAGAATATTCTTAAGCAGAGCCTTATTCATTTTAGCCGTGACCACTGGTTGAATACACTCCAGCAGGTTTCCCCAGTCCCTAATCCCTACCGTAGTGAAAAGTACCTTGAAGTGGCTCTTAATTGTACAACGAACACCACCAAGATCCTCCACCCATGTGCCAAAATTGTTACGGATTCTACTAATGGTGTTAGTTCTCCTCTGTTGGATAGTAAACTAATGGGAAAATGCCGAATTTGAGTCTCCAGTGTGGAGCCAGCAGATATAGGATCGTTGGTGCCAATAAAGTTCCTCGTGTTCCTCAAGCCTATGAATCCGAGTCGTGATGTCTCTGATCTGATCCACGTTTGTCTTCCAGTCCATTTGGAGAGACTCAAGATGCTCCGTTAAATTATTGATCAAAAGCCTCCTCCAATGGAACTTTTCCTTGCTCCATTGCTTTAGATTGTATCTTGTCATATCCAACTTTCTTCTCCATTTGACTGCCTAATCCCCCACAAACTGTGAATTCCAACTTTTCTCCACCACCTCTCTACAACCTTCTTCTCTGACCCAGAATGCCTCGAAACAGAACGGTCTTTTGCATTTAGTACTCATAATATCGGTGTTGATCATGAGTGGACAATGATCAGCTTTAACGGTGGCATGGGTGACAGATGTATTAGGCCATCTGGATTGCCAAGAACCATTTACCATGCTCTATCGAGGCGTTCCTGAACAAGAAAATTATTGTGGGTCCCCCGCCATGTAAATCGAGGAACGCAAAAGCTGAAATCAATCAGCTCCATTCTTGCCATGAACTCGTGCAAGTATCGAGGGCGGTGCTGAGATCCTTGACTACCTCCATCTTTTTCAAAGTCCCATAAGAATTCATTAAGATCTCTACCACAAAACCACGGCCTGTTCGAAGGTTGGAGGGTCCCGGTTATCCAACTCATGAAACTATCATTTTTTATCTATACGGGTTGCCATAAATCCATGTCGCCAAAAGCCACTCGTTCTGTCTGTTTGTCTACATCTCCATATGAATGAGATTCTTGGAGGAGAGAAGTATCCTAACTTCCCAAGTATCATCCCACCATAAGCTCAAGCCACCAACAGCACCAATCGGGGGGACATTAAATCGCTCCCATATCCCATTCGTCTTCTCATACCATTGATTCCGTGATCTTTCATTTTTGTTTCAGAAAGAAAAATCACAAAGGGTTTGTACTGTCTTATGAGCCCATGAAGAGCTCAAGATGTCCGACCCCAGCCCACGGCAGTTCTAGACTAGGTAAATCATGATGACTCTACGGCTGTTTCAGGCCAGCTGCCACTTCCCTTTCCGTGCGAATAATGCCCCCCTCTGAGTTGTGTAAATCATCCATGTGGGTGGAGTAATTATTCTCCAGAACTATTGGAACATCTTGTAAGTTGTCATCTGTAAAGAGCCTTATCCCCAACTAAATTGAGTCCTCAAGTGGCCAAGTTCCCATGTATATTTTTGCATCCTCTTCCTCTTCCACGGGACGTGCTAGTCTCCCCCTTCCTTATACATTTCCTGGTTGGTTGACTTCCACTCAATTTAGATATCTCAGCTGATCTTTTTAACCAGATCAACCCAAAGAGTCCAGTGATGTTATGACTGGGTGCTCAATTCCCAAACCAGTTTGGCCATGGGCCGTAGGAGGCAAAAAGTTACATATAGTGCCAGGATTTTGAGAGTTTGTGTTCACTCTCGAAGCCATCCCAACCATCCTGCACAGAGGTCCATCGTCTGCTATTTCTTCAATCCGAATCCCCCGATTGTGGGTTCCATTCGTGGGCCCATGCTGGGTTCCATTTGAAAGCCTAACAAATTGCCAGGCGTGTCCTCCAAATAAACTATTCCACAAGATTAGTTGATGTTGACCAGGTGGTGCTGAGTAGCTATCTTCTCCTCGGTGGGGGCGGTCTGCCCTCATAGTGACTGATGCCCTTAAAGCATCATTCTGACACCTTCCTCGTATTTCGTAATTCACTTTGTTGTTCCCTACCCCCAGATGGCCTATCCCCATGCTCGCCTCCTCGTGTGTGGGGCTGACGCCTTCCGGTACTTGTCGAATATTTCACGCGGCACATCCCTGCTTGTCGTCGTTTTGCCAGGTTTACTGGTGGCGCAATGCTGGGTTCCAGCACATCGCGCACCATTTTTGTTCTTGCCCATTCCCCATATCTTGTTGCTTCACTCTGGCTTTGCTCAAAGGTGGATTCATTGACTCCATGACTAATTCTCCCACACCTATAACAATAATCTTGGAGGCGTTCGTACCTGAATTCCACCCACGAGTCACGGTCACCAGCCCTAGCAAGCCAGCATCCTGCCGCCAAGGGGTTAATGGTGTTGACCCCTCCAGAGACAAGTCTGAAGGCCATGGTTTTACCGAGAGATTTTTCTTCATCACTGCCCGAGGAACCTAATTTAGAATCTGTGATGCAGCTTCTTCATCTTTGACAATGATAATATTAGTGTTGTCCTTTACGCAGTTGACATGTATTTCTCCCAAATCCTTCCAAGCACTCCTTAGGATAACCCTCCACTTATTGAGTGGTTGGTCTACCAGCATTGTCCCGATCATTTTGACTCCATGGTCCATACTTGTGAGTTCCATTGCCCCTTCTAGTTGGACCGCCAATTCATCCACATTTTGTTGAGCCATGATACTCCTTCTGGGCCCTGATATGAATAATCTCCTGGTTGGAAGCACTCTTTGGGTGTCAACTCCTCCAGCAAAAAGCCCAAATCGGAATACACAGGAAAGCAATAGGAATTTGTGATTGTTGCTTTCTTGGTACTGTAATACCTCTGGCTACAGATCTTGTCATAACTTCCAGGATTTGAGTGGTTGGTTGTCCCCTCCCAAATAATAAATGCCAAAGGGGTTGAGATTGAGTAATCCCCATAAGTTCTCTGCCCACAGCTACCCAGTTCGAACTATACCAGAGTAAATAGGGAACTTAAGGAGGGTTGCTGAGCTAGATAGGCTAATAACTCTAAAAAAATTTGTTTGATGCTCTGCGCAAGTTGGGGGTTTTTGTGGGAATGTTCCTAGGAAATAAAGCCAAATCAGAGGTGGTGGTTAGATAAGGTATGATGGGAAGTAAATGCTCTCACATAGACGGAGACAGTGGCGAAGCCAGGATTTGCCGAGGGGAGGGGCGAACTTCAAAAGAGTGCAAGCTGCAATCGAAACGGTTGTTTTTACATTGGAGAGTGCAAAGTTTTGAATCAATATTCATAACAGAAAACAGTCTATCCACCAAAGCGGGTGTAAACGGTAAGATCAAAGCCATGTAAGAAGCTTAAATTGGTAAGGATTAGATTCTAAAAAAACGTTAAGCGCTAGTCAGGCAGCGGACTGGGGCCTAGCAATTAGGCGCCTAGACGAGATTTAGGCAGGAGCCTAGAGGGATTTAAATGAATTTCTTTTATTGTAAAATAAGCATTAAACGATATTTACATTATTTTTTAAAAATTTATACAAACAAACCACAAAAAAATGTGGGGTCAGAAGAGAAAAAAAAAGGACAATACTTGGATACTAAATTGACCCAATGATATGGCCCAGAGGTGAGATTATTGGCTTTCGTTGACCATTAGTTTGTAACGTGCATGGGCTATTACTTTATCGTGTTCTCGAAGTACTCCATGGTACGAACGCGTAGGCGCAAGCAGAATCGAAATCGGAATTACAGTTAAAGCAATTGGTAAATTAATGTTTGGAGATACTTTTTGCACTATTTTGTGAGACACGTGGGGCCCACACCCCATTCCTACCCAATCTCATGTCTTCACTCTCCTAATATCTCAGTTTATCTCTCTCATTATTTTCTGATTTCAAACACTTCCTTCTTTCCCAAACGTCCCCCTACCTCTTTCCGTCAATCTCATCCTGCAAACCTCTCCTCCGCCCATCGCAACCACATCCCACTCCCATCGCAACCACATCCCCTCCCCCGTGGATCCCAAACACACGTCTGCGCGCAGCAGAACAGACTGCCCAGCAAAAACAGAGGATGGGTCCCCCATTTTTTACGGCGAGGCGCGAGGGGAGTGGCGAACCCAGCTCTCTAGTGGTGTTTCCCGGCGAGGGGAGTGGCGGCCGCCACTCCTCGCCCTCACGTGGCTTCGCCACTGGATGGAGAGGACAACTCTCACGGAGGAGAGAAAAAAACTTGAAGGCTACCTTTAGATAGCAATCCTCACAAGTCTGTCCTAAATAATTCTTGTGTCTTTAATGATACACTAAATTCTTTGATTCCGTAGAAATTAAAAATATTTGTTTTTCCTTTTGTTTTTGGCACTTACCCAAAAGCTCTGCACTTAACCCTCACATATCTGTCTTGAATAATACTTGTGTTTTTAATCATACGGAAAATAGTCACAACAATTTTATATAAAAGTTTATCAAACACACGGACACTGAGCTGTTTATTCTCACAACACAACATAAGCAGTGCAATCCAAACTAGCCCTTAACAATGGTGTAAATTTATGTGTCTAAAATCTTGTTTAAAAAAGAAATGAAGCAATACAGAAAATTAATTGTATATGGGACCTCATGTATTAGAGCGTGTTAGTTTGTGTCTATAAAAATAGCTTCTTTTGGCACCGATAGTAATTCGATCAGGTAAGAGGAGGCTAAAAAAGAGAAAAAAAGAAGAGATTTGTAAGTAGTTGAGCCTTTTTTCATTTTTCATGGTGAATTAAACCCCCGAGTCTAGTACTATTCTTTTCCACTCCACACCAATAATAAGTGAGAGGCTTTACATTAGGTTCGATACTAATAAGATTCAATTCCTCTAAGGTCATTTGTTATAGTGCAAAGGATGAGTAATCTGTCAAAACACCTATAAATTGGGTGATTGAAGTGCTTAAATTGTTTATATATATAACCAAGAAGGTATACTGGGAATAATGTTGTTTCCAAGTTTGATTCCCTCTCCTCCAAAATCAAAATACCAACAAAACAGAATATAACTGTTAAATAAAACAAGTCCTGCTTCAGCGAAAATGCTTATGTTTTCCCTCACTGGAGATAAGCAGAGCAAGAAAAGCTGTTCGTTTTGCAGCAAGGTTTCACACAGCACTTGATTCCCTCCAAAAACAAATGGATGGTCTCCTCCTCCATATGCCAACCACGTGAACCATACAAGGAACTGTCACTCGGTCTTGATCTCGACCATGCGGAATAAAATACCTCTGCACTTTGTTTGGAAAAACCATTTTTGCTAAGGTCCAGAAATCGCAAATTCGTTGCCCTGCGAATGGCAGTTGAAACCTTTTGAATGAACGAGAATTCTCCTTGGCATGTAGTTTTGCAGCCATCGTCGAACCCAACTTGATCAGCAACATGAAGAGATTTGACATTATCAGCGAGATTGAGCTCCTCAACATAAGAATTAGTGAGGGAACCTAACAACAATTCGTAACTTGATTTTCATTGGACTAGTAATGGTATTGACAACTGAAAGTGAAGAGGATTAGTGTGGGAACCTGATACTGCCTGGATTATTTGAAGAAACCCGGCAACTCCAAGCTCGCACTTCTCAAGGACCAAAACTCGCAAACAACATTTAGAATTCAAAAGCATCGATGATAATGCATTGCTACCCTGTGTTCATGTTCATAGTTGAGTCAACAATTGATCATTGTTCTAGGTAGGATGTTATTAACAGAATACAACATACCTCTTCCTTAATAGGATTTCCTGAAAGGTTCAGCTCGTAAATGCCACAAATCGTACAAGAATTAGTGCTAAGTTTCAGAGCATAATTAGACGTCAGTCCACAATACGATAAGTCAAGTTTGAAATCTCGTTACTCCTGATGAACAATGAATTGGTTACTAATGACGCTCCATCCTGCAATAAATAAACGAAACTGAGAGGATAGCAACAGGGGAAATATGCCTCGTGGCTTTCAAATTCCAAATCTTCCACTCACCATTCCAATACCAGTTTCCCGAAGCATTAGTGCGAACAAGGGCAAGGTCGAAGCAAGGTCGCAAAGGCTATCAACTGCACGCTTGTTTAGCTTCAAACCGTTCAGATTCAAACTTGAAAATCTACGATAAGATAGCAAAGGCAAATAATATAGTTACATCAATTTGAGTATGTTTCTGTAACCTATTCATGGAGAAACATGGACAAAAAATGGTTTCGATTCAATCTAAACCTTTTCAGAGAGCCAAGCTTGACAAGTAAACTAGTAAGGGCATTTTCATCAATGTCATTATATCCTGTGAAAGAAGAGGAAGTGAGACAACCTAATATGAAATAAAGAGTCCCAAGAATAATGTAGATTTACAAATATCATATGAATCAAACGATATACCTATACAAAGTTGGTCAAGTGGAGATCCATCGTTCAATGCATCAGCAACCATAAGAATTGTTCTAGATGTGATACAGCAGCGCTCCATACTCAAGCTGTAAAGGGCTGTAAAGGGCTGCAAAGAAGAGACCACCGGAACAGTAGCAATATGAAAAGAACATTTCCAAAACGAAAACATAAAACTAAGAACAATTGATAAGGAACAGAAACCAAAGTTGAAATCAACTGAGCTACAAGGAAAGCACTTCACCCTTGCACTTTTCCAAGACATCTAAAAGATAAGATGCGCATGCATCAGTGAGAGGGTTCTCGGATATATTTAGCACTTGCAATCGAGCAACGATGTTGAAGTTTAGCTTAACCAAAAGCTTGTATATTCGTGTGTAAGAGAAGTACAAAGTATGGGCTCATATAGAGGCCGGGAAAGAGAGAAACAAAATATCTAACCCTAATCCTAGTTGCCCTAAACCTAGTAGCTGCGACTGACAGGAGCAGCAGGCAGACAACCAACCCTAGAATTAGGGGATTGGGAGCAAAGAAGAAGATATGCCAAAAAGTGACGGTAGAGGAGATGGAAGAAGTGGCTACTGCAACTTTACCCGAAAATGGGGGAAAGTTGCAGCAGCAACTTGAGCATGTACAGGCTGACAGGGATGTGCCGAGAGCAGCCAAGGTTCCAACGGAAACAAAGACAAGTGCCAGTAACCAGTCCTTAGAAGTCCAAGTCCCTTAGTTTCAATACTCCCCCTCAAGCTGGATCAAGGGGATTAATTGATCCAAGCTTGATTAGTAACCGGTGAAAATGAGTAGAATCAAGAGCCTTAGTGAATAGATCAGCGAGTTGGTCATAGCTCCGAGTGTACACTGTGTTTATAACCTTGGATTGAACTTGTGCACGGATGTAATGGCAATCAACTTCAATATGCTTTGTGCGCTCATGAAAGACTGGGTTGGAAGCAATATGCATAGCCGCTTGGTTGTCACAAAACAAGGACATAGGATCGGTGTTGTTATAGCCAAGGTCAGTTAGGAGACTCTTCAGCCAAATCAATTCACAAGCCGTGGCTGCCATGGCTCTATATTCAGCCTCTGCACTGGACCGGGCAATGACCGTTTGTTTTTTACTCTTCCATGTCACAAGGTTGCCACCAACAAATGTGCAGAAACCTGTTGTGGATTTCCGATCAAGGGCATTACCTGCCCAGTCTGCATCAGTGTATGCCATAATGTGATGTGAACCGTGATTTCGCATGAGTATGCCTCTGCCAATAGACCCTTTCAAGTACCGAAGAATCCTTTTAACAATTTCCCAATTAAGCAAGGTAGGCGAGTGCATGAATTGACTTATAAGACTTACTGAGTAAGTGATATCAGGCCTAGTGATTGTGAGATAGATCAGTTTTCCCACAATGCGCTGATAGAAACAAGGGTTTGACATTGGTTCACTTGGGATATCCAATTGAAGTTTGCTTGCAAGTGGAGTGGATGCTGGCTTTGAATCCAGCATTTGAGCTTCATGCAGTAAGTCAAGTAGATATTTTCTTTGATTTAGAAACAATCCCTTGGAGGAAGTGGCCATTTCAATGCCAAGAAAATACTTTAGGGTTCCCAGGTCTTTAATGGCAAATCGCTGATGTAGAGAAGCCTTTAGAACATTGATTTCTTCGATGTTATCCCCTGTGATGATAAGATCATCAACATAGATAAGAACAATTAGTTTACCACCTGCACCCGATCGAACAAATAGAGAGGAATCGGCATGACTTCTCTTAAACCCTACAGCTTCCAGAACTGAGCTCAACTTTGAGTACCAAGCTCGAGGAGATTGTTTCAGTCCATATATAGCCTTGTGAAGCTTGCAGACTTTGTTAACTTCATTCTCCTGAGGATGTCCGGGGGGAAGCTTCATGTATACTTCCTCTTCAAGATCGCCATGGAGGAAAGCATTCTTCACGTCCATTTGGAAGAGGGACCAACCATGATTCACGGCTACAGATAATAAAACTCGAACTGTGCTCATCTTGGCCACAGGAGCAAATGTCTCCTTGTAGTCAATACCATAGGTTTGTGTGAAACCACGAGCGACAAGGCGTGCCTTGTACCTTTCAATGCTCCCATTTGACTGGAATTTCGTCTTGTAGATCCACCTACTTCCCACAGCCTTTTTGCCTTTTGGAAGATCAACCACACTCCAGGTTTGATTTTCATTAAGAGCCTGGAGCTCTTCCTTCATCGATGCCTGCCACACAGGGATAGAAGCTGCATCATTAAAGCTCATTGGTTCAGTACAAGTTGATAACTGATTGAGGAACGTTGCATGAGAGGTTGACAATCTTTGATAAGTAAGAGCCTTGGAGATGGGATATCTTGTGTGATACGTAACATACTCTTGCAGCCTTAGAGGGGGGTACTGATCTCGAGTAGGATTCCTGCGTGGTTGTGGTTGCAACATAGGTGTTGGAGCAGTGACTGAACTGTTTTGATCAGTGGAGGTTTCTTCACTATCTCCTGGCTCCGAAGCATGTTCAAGAGGAGCACAGTGAGGGTTATATTCAGGTGTGTTGGTTGAAGTAGGCAGCAGAAATAGATCAATCATGCTCTCCCTTTGAGGTTCTTCATTGTGCCCTTTCTGAAAGAATGGAGCCGGTTCATCAAATCTAACATCTCTGGATACTCCAACCTTCCCACTCTGTGGGTTGAAATATTTGTATCCCTTTTGAGAGCTTGAATATCCCATAACCATACATTTGATAGCTCTAGGATCAAGTTTGTCTCGATGTGGGGATTGGACATGAACATAGCAGATGCATCCAAATGTTCTCAGGTGAGTTAAGTCAATGGTTCTTCCCTTCATTACTTCAATCGGGGATTTGGAGTTCAACATTCGAGAGGGCAATCTGTTGATGGTGTAAGCTGCAGTGAGGAGTGCGTGAGACCAAAACCTTTTAGGAACATGCATTTGGAACATAAGGGATTTGGTTTTCTCCAGAAGATCTCGGTTCTTTCTCTCAGCCACACCATTTTGTTGTGGTGTACCCACACAGCTAGTTTGATGTAGGATCCCATGATCACTCAAATAATTAGACATGTTAGTGGATGTATACTCAGTGCCATTGTCTGATTGAAGGGTATTTAGCTTAGAAGAAAATTGATTAGAGACCAGTTTATGAAAATCTTTGAGAAGAATTCACTTTTAAACTTCAAAAGATAAACCCATGTGACTCGAGAATAATCATCAATGAACGTGACATAATATTTATATCCATCAAAAGAAACTACACGGGAGGGACCCCAAATATCAGAATGAACAATCTCAAACAGTTTACTAGTTCTAGACTTGGAAGAAACAAAAGGAAGTCTAGTTGCTTTGGCTGTTTGACAGACTTCACACTCATGTGTAGTTTTACAAAATTTTGGAAAGAGTTTGGTCATCACAGGTTCAGAAGGATGTGCCAGCCGAGAATGCCAAAGTTGGTACTCTTGAGATAGGCTTAGACTAGCAGAAGGAGGCTTAACAGTTTTGAGCTTCTTTGGAAGGTAATAGAGACCATTCAAGAGGACCCCTTCACCAATCTTCTTTCGAGTGACACGGTCCTGAAAAATCACATTATAAGGAGAAAAAATGGCAAGACAATCAAGAGTGGTGGTGATTTTACTTACGGATAAGAGTTGAAAAGGAAAAGATGGTACAAACAAGGCTATGGATTTGATCTCATCACTCAACAAATTAAGTTTTCCTTTTCCTAGGATAGGTTCTCCTTTCCCATTAGCAACAGACACATGTGTATGCCTAGGCATGGTTTGGAAGTCATCTAGACTAGAAGACTGATTTGTTATATGGTCAGTGGCACCCGAGTCTACAATCCAACAATCATGTGCAATTTCATTGAGTGCAGTGGAGAGAGCAGTGATTATACCTGAAATATTATCTTGAGAGGTAGTCTCCGTTAGGAAACCAGCAAACTTTCCAAGCATGGCAGTCGGAGTTTTAGTGGAACCTTTCTCATCTTCAGTGAATCCCTCTCTTCTCTGAAGAAAATTTGCAAATTCATTTATCAAGTCTAATTAGGGATTCCACTGGTTTGAGCACTGGTTGAATGGAGAGCTTTTGGAATGGCTCCCTTTGTTTCTTTGACCATTCTCCGTTCCTTATCGAACTTTGGTTTTAACTCTGGATGCAGAATCCAGCATTTCTCTCTCAAGTGCCCCTTCATGTTGCAGTAAGTGCATTTCCAATCTACCTTCTTTCCAGTAAAAAATCTGTCACCAGTTTGTTTGTAATTACTGGTGAAAGCCCTAGTCTTAGGAATAGACTTCGGTTCGATGTGCATGACTTTTCTCCTAGTTTCCTCCCTTTGAACAGCTTGGCATACATTGTTGAATGATGGCAAGTCTGGAGTCATCAACAGATGACTTCGAAGGTCTTCATATTCTTCCCCTAGGCTTGCCAAAAGTTGAAAAACTTTATCTTCATCAGCTCTTTTAAGGAGTGCAACGGAATCGGTTGTGTGTGGTCGATAGAGGTTGAGTTCATTCCACATCGACTTCATGCTTCCAAGATGTTGAACGAACGATTGATTGCCTTGTCTTAGCCCAGCAAGATCCTTTTTAAGTTGAAAAATGCGAGCAGCATTATTTTGGCTGCCATACATCTCTCTTATGGATTCCCACAAGCTGCAAGAGGATTCTGAATAACTGAAGAGCTCAGATAACTTGGGTTCCATGGAGTTAAGTATCCAAGACATGACAAGTTGATCGTTTGCATGCCATGCTGCAAATGTTGTGGAGGATGTTCAGGTGGCTCAATACTCCCGTTGACATACCCTAGCTTCGATCGTCCGCCTAGGGCAAGAGAGATGGCTCGTGACCAAGGCAGATAGTTAAACTCGTTTAACAAAACGGAACACAGCCGCTGATTTGGATTGATCTCGCCATGGACTGCACTTGTAGATGGTGTACCTAACGAGTTTGGAGTCTCCTGCATCACAGATTCTTCTTCCATTTTGGAAAATCACGGACTGAATTTCGTTTGAATAAACTGGCAGAGACAGGACCCTATGGTTCCTGCTCTGATACCATGTTGAAGTTTAGCTTAACCAAAAGCTTGTATATTCGTGTGTAAGAGAAGTACAAAGTATGGGCTCATATAGAGGCCGGGAAAGAGAGAAACAAAATATCTAACCCTAATCCTAGTTGCCCTAAACCTAGTAGCTGCGACTGACAGGAGCAGCGGGCAGACAACCAACCCTAGAATTAGGGGATTGGGAGCAAAGAAGAAGATATGCCAAAAAGTGACGGTAGAGGAGATGGAAGAAGTGGCTACTGCAACTTTACCCGAAAATGGGGGAAAGTTGCAGCAGCAACTTGAGCATGTACAGGCTGACAGGGATGTGCCGAGAGCAGCCAAGGTTCCAACGGAAACAAAGACAAGTGCCAGTAACCAGTCCTTAGAAGTCCAAGTCCCTTAGTTTCAATAAACGAGCACAGGGCATTCACAAATCTGAATAAAGTGGTATCAATAATTAGGAGAAACATGTGGTTTGAATTCTTCAAATTTAATATTAAAATTGATGCAAAGTTACTTGCAAACCTGGAGCAAAGCGGTTGGACCATATAGGTTGCAGTGTACATCCAACCTTAACCCACAAGATATATAGCCTGATAATACTTTCTGCAGCTTCTCCATCGTACTATTTCCTAAAGGGATAATAGCAAATAAGCTGCAAATACTCGACAAATATTGGACGTTGTAATGAATGCATGAAGAAGTAAAGAGAAGAGCTTTCATTTTCTAATACCTAACAAATTGTGAGAAAGGTCTAGCATTGCAAATTCTTTATAGGCATCTAAGGCATTCAACAATGCAGTTATTGAAAAATCTTGCAAACCACATCCAGACACAGCAACGTCAGCATCTGTCATCTAGTAGACAAGAAAAAAAAAACCGCCAAGTATAAATAACGCCTTCAAGCGTCCTTACCATACAACGTATCTGCTGTCGTAGGTTGTGAAAGACATAACAAGGATGTCAAATTTTTGCCTTAATACACTTGCCTCTGGACTTACCTCCCGATCATATAGTTTCATAAGCACTTTCATATTAGGCTTCTCACATAACGTGTTGCAGCAATCAGTGTATAGTTTTATCAAGCGCTTCTGATTCCATCCTGTGATGGTAACATGTAAACCACGATTATAACCAAAAGAAAAAAAGAAAGAATTGGATGATTTTCATATTATTGAGAATCTTAGGACCCAATAACCTTTGTTTTTAGTTTTTAGTTTTCTTTGTTAAAAATAAAAGGGAAATAAATGAGACAATGAGAGACATAGAAGAGCGAGGGATGTGACAAAGAGGTAGAAGAAATGTATAAGGGAAGGTAAAAAAATGAAAACTAAAAACCATTTTGATTTGATTCATTCATCTTTATTTCTTCCCATTCTTCTCACCACCCTTCTTCACCCCTCCCTTCATATACTTTCCCCATACTTGAAGAACAAAAAGTGACAACTAAAATTTAAAAAGGACATAGTTGTCGAACGGGACCTTAGGCACAAGACTGAAGCTAAATCATAAAGTGACAGTGACCGCATCATCCCAAAGAGGCCTATAAACTACATTTGGTCTAGATTGTACTTTTATTTGAAATGGATCCAATATAACTAATAAATAGGTTGGATTGAATTTGATTGAATAATTGGCTTCTTTGCTTAGCAATATTGTTCATTGGTTAGCTCAGTTAAATCCTACATATTAGGCTAATTTGTAATGCTGACTGTGTCTTGGTGGTCTACAGAAAAACATATCTACAATTTATTTCAACTAACCGCGTCGATGTCTAAAATTTAACCTGATTGCATGTTCATTTAAACCTGCGAGGATATACTACCTGGGTAATGCAAACTGGGTAGGTCTTACAGTGGCATGGCATGTAAGATGGAAAATCATGAACCAAATCTATGATTGTATCACAATATAATGAAATAAACTTGAAACTATTCCAATGCATACCACCAATGCAAGCATCAAACAAGACTTGTCCCATATGCTCTGAAACCATTGCTTCAAGTGTTTCCAGGGATTCGATAACTCGTCCACCAAGCTTTATGTCCTTAATTATTGGAAGAATTCCTGAGAATATGCACAAGAGAAGTATCAGTATGATTAAGCACTTGTTTTGAAGTATCTACTGTTTTTCACATTGCAATGGAGAAAAATATTACTTGAGTTAGAATAGTATTGTCTGGCTGTGAAAAAGAGACCAACATCTAGGCCATAACTACTAGAAACTAGAACATGCCAAATTCAACAAATGTCGTACCGTCTGATCTTCTTTCCACAGGAAGTCCCAAGTAATATAAGCATGCTTGTTCAACCTTCATAGATTCAATGGTTAACATAGCAGTAGCCTTCATTGGGTAATGTATTACATCTTTGTCAATCTTAAATGAAACAACTTGACACTGTCTCTATTAGCACAAAAAAAAAAAAAAAAAACCATAAGTAAATGATACGACTATAATAGTGACAAGAAGACGAAGGAAGCATAATCAAATAGAACCATTTGCTTTCAACTAAATTGAGTAGCACTCACATTGTGTTTATCAGCAGAAAAAAGAAAAATAGGACGGGAAGCAGCATTCCTATGCATTATATTTTCAGAGACAATGATAGCACATTTAGAACGACTGTTAGAACTGGAACACAAATCCTCTGGCACATTTTCTGTATGAAGTTCTTTATTTCTTTGTTGTTTCAATTCCTCAACTAGAAGCTTCACTCTCCTACATAGAGGTACTTTAGTTAATAATAATACATACTAATACATTATAGAAAATGAGTATTAACCATTTCGCATTTAGTTTTCTATGGAATTCTACTTTAGTATATATATTAAAAGGCATGCATCAATCAGATTACCTGGCCTCTTCAGCTTTGTCAAATCTGATCATGTAGCTGTAGTGCATATTCTCTAGAGCAGTAAGCTGTACAGAAGGAAGGTTAGCCCTAACAGCAAGCCTGCAATTCAATACAAAATAAGTTAAAAAAGGCCCTTTTATTTCAAGTAACAAAAATTATCAAATTAAAAAGTTACAATATTCGTGAAAATGTCGACTAGACAAACCATACTTGTAGCTTTCTTTGAATGCGTCTAACGCTCCTTGCCAGTTGTTAGTGTGGTCCAAAACATTACCTATATTAATTTTCGCTAATGTCTGCCCCTGAGAATTAGCAATTATGTTAATTCACACTAAGAAATTATAAAAGCATTTTTATTAATTCTACGTATGCTAATTCTTCGTTAATACAACAAAACACAAAGCACGTTGTATGATCCTATGGAAAATGTAACTCACCTCAAAGTCACCAATGCATTGGTACTCTTTCCAACTCCTCATATACCAGTCCATGGCTTTGTCGAATTCTCTTAAGTTCTCGTATGATTCTCCAATACCCAAAAATGAATCAATGAGCTTTTATTTGTTGTCAAGTTCACTTGCTATTATCTTCTTCATGCTTGCAAACTCACAGAGCTGAAAAATGAACTCACTATGAAGGCAGGAACAAATTTTAATTATGTGAAGAATATATTTATATTTCCTGGTAATAAGTTTGCAGTTAACTGTGAAGAATAAATCTGGAATCTTCTCATAACACCAACCAAGTTTGTAGCTAATTGGTTATCACCTGATTCTTCTATGTAATTAATTGTAGGGATATCTTCGGGATTCTATTTCCCCTAAATGTAATATTCGTGCATCTTCCATATCCTTGTAAATCAAGCAATGTACTCGTATATAATAGAGATGAATAGAGCCCTCAGATCATCGAGGTTTACCCATTGAATTCTCTCTTCTGTTTTTTTCAGTCACTCAAGTAACATTTTACCATGATGAATCACACTCGTGAACCTTGTGTCCTAACATAGTTACTCTAATGGAAACAAGGTTAGGAATAAAGAAGACACTCTAATCTATGTTTCATAAACTAATTTTGATAGAGTCTTCTCTTTTCTACCAACTTTTATGCATAGAAAAATATAGAGTACAAACACCATGCAGGACTGTTTCATATAAGAGCAATGAAGCATTTCAAAATAGTAGAAGGGCGGAGAAAATATTTGCAAACTATGTACCTTCACCTAGGCAAGGGTCGTCCTTGATTTCTCAATGAGACAGTCAAGAGAGGCAATTATCTCGTATGAGAGCAATGAAGCATTTCAAAATAGTAGAAAGGCGGAGAAAATATTTGCAAAATATGTACCTTCGCCCAGGCAAGGGTCGTCCTTGATTTCTCAATGAGACAGTCAAGAGAGGCAATTATCTGCAACAGACAATGCCTCTCACATGGTCTGCCACTTGCATCTTCTTTGTCTCCTGTTAGCATTTTGAGATTCTGCTCTTCTTTTTGCAATTCGTTCATTACTTCAGCGGCTCTTTTAACAGTTCCAATATTTTGATGAATTTGCTTGAGTAGAGCATGTAAGTTCTATAGAGAGCAAACACTTGTTTATCGTGTAAAAGTGTTTTGGAATAATAAGGAGACTAACATTAGCTATGTGGAATGGCTTATCAGAAACTGTATAATAAGGATAATAGCCTTATACAATCTCGATAGAACTAGGAGTTTATTATCTGATATGTTTATTAGAGTTTTCACGATAATAAAGATAGTTTGATAAGGATTACATAATGGGAAGTGTTCTTATTGAACTCTATCGTTTATGGTATAAAGCTAGGGTCCCTGTGCTCTCACATATACACAAGCTTTCAGATACTCAAGCCCCATTGATTGAGCCTTGTATCCGGTTGTGCAGAGTTGCAGAAGAACCCTTTAATTCCTGCAGTGATGTCTTCATCAGGTAAGTGGTTATTATGGTATCGTGATTTAGTTTCTATAAGTAGTTATATACTTACAGTTGGTATCAGAGCCTTCACGTATCATCTTAATCCTATGTTGGAGGCATCGAGAAATTTTTGTTTGTTTTCTTATTGATGTGCAGGTTACGGAACTGGTTACATATTATCTGGGAAAAACATGCACGAGCATGTGATGGCCAAAGCCATTCTTATTCGTGCGGGTTTTTCATTTTAATATGCATACCAAAAATGGCACTTGAACACTAATCGTGAACGCTGATCCTCTAAAGAAGTTCAGATGTTCATATTTAGTTTTTGAGTGGCATATCATTTTGACAGCCAATACATGAACACAACTATCATTGTCAGATCATAAAGACCTATAATCTTAGTTAAAGAAATTCATGTATCAGTTGCAAAAGTGATATGAACAAAGAAAATAATCACAACTTTCATCAATCTAAAGAATGTTGTTTTTTGTGATATATGGTTTGGGGATAAGGATTAATATTCGAAAGTTTTATGCTTTGACAGCCATGAATCCTAGCTCCATGAACCTCAACACTGTTGAACCACTTACTGGTATCAACTATAAGAAATGGAAACAGGATCTAGAGATCGTGCTAGGAGTCATGGATTGGGATTTAGCACTCAGGACTGAAGAGCCTCCTATGCCGTCAGATGGGAGCACATCCAGCCAAAGGTCCAAGTATGAAAAATGGCAAAAATCAAATAGGATTTCCCTGATGATAATCAAGAGGAGTATGACTGATGTGGTTCGTGGTGGCTTTCCTGATGCTACCAATGCCAAGGATTTTCTTGCGTCCATCGAAGAAAAATACAAAGAGTCTCCAAAAACTGAAACAGGTAATCTCATGAACTCACTTACCACCACGAGATATGATGGCATTGAGAGTGTACGTGAATATATCTTGAAAATGATGGATGTTGCTGGAAAACTTAAGGCTCTCGAGGTACCTATATCTGAAACATTCCTTGTGCATGTGATAATGAACTCACTACCTGATAGCTACACTCAACTGAAAGTATCTTATAATGCTGTGCGTGAAAAATGGGATGTGAATGAATTAATTGCTATATGTGTAAGTGAAGAAGAGAGGATGAAAAAGGAGAAGCATGAAAAGGAAAAGGTTGAGTCTGTCAATCTCGTGCATGGTGCCTATAAAGCACACAAACCTTCGGCTTTTGATGTTACCAGAAAGGATACTACCAAAAGGGCTCCATCTCCTACCAAAAGGAACTTTAAACCTAACAAACCATCGATTTTCAAGTGCTATTTTTGCAAGAAAACAGGTCACATGAAAAGAAATTGCCCAAAATATAAGCTTGGCTTGCTAAACAAGAGTCAAAGAAAGGTAAAAATATTTTTGCTTGTTTTGAGTCAAATTTAATTGATATACCTAGCACTGCATGGTGGCTTGACTCAGGCTCTTCTATTCATGTTACGAATTCATTGCAGGACTTCATAACAAAGAGAACACCAAATAAAGATGAAGTCAAAGTCTCTGTTGGCAATGGAAGAAGAGTTGAAGTCAAAGCTTTAGGAAGTGTTAGGCTAAAGTTAGAATTTGGTTTTTGTTTAGAATTGGAAAATGTTGTCTATGTACCTTCCATGAGAAGGAAGTTGATTTCAGTTTCAAAGCTAGTTATGTTGGGATTTTATTTTACTATTAATAATATTGGCTTCAACATTTTTTATAAATCATCCCAAATTGGTTCTGGTTTCTTGAGTGATGGAATGTTCCAAATAAAGTTAAACTTTGATGAACACGTTTTTAATATCCAAACTGGGAACACCAAAACTCAATCATCAAACCTATGGCATAAGAGACTTTGCCATATTTCGAAACAAAGAATGGAGTTGCTTGTTAAAAATGACATTTTACCATCTTTGAATTTTAATGATTTTAATTTTTGTGTGGATTGCATCAAAGGTAAAATGACAAATAGTAGGAAAGAAGGATCAACTAGAAGTAAACAAGTCCTAGAAATCATTCACACGGACATTTGTGGTCCTTTTCCAACGCCTACAATAGAAGGAAACAAGTACTTTATAACCTTCATTGATGATTTTTCAAGGTTTTGTTTTATTTATTTGATCACTGAGAAATCCAAAGCTTTTGAAGTTTTCCAAATTTATAAGAACGAAGTTGAAAATCAATTGGAAAAGAAAATAAAGATTGTTAGGTCTGATAGGGGTGGAGAATATTATGGTAGATATACTCAAACTGGTAGACATCCTGGAGCTTTCGCACTATTCTTGCAAGAACATGGGATTGTAGCTCAATACACTACACCTGGAACCCCCGAGCAAAATGGGGTTGCAGAAAGAAGAAACAGGACCCTAATGAACATGGTAAGAAGCATGATATGTAGAGCTAATTTTCCAAGTTCTTTGTGGGGAGAGGCAGTGAAGACTGCAAATTATATTTTAAATAGGGTTCCATCGAAATCTGTTGAGGGTACTCCTTTTGAGTTGTCGACAGGGAGAAAACCCAGCTTGAACCATATTCATGTTTGGGGTTGCAGAGCAGAAGCAAAAGTTTATATTCCTAACAACAAAAAGCTCGATCCGAAGACCATCAGTTGTTTCTTTGTAGGGTATGCAGAAAGGTCAAAGGGTTTCAGATTTTATTGCCCTAATTACACTTCCAAAATAGTTGAAACTGGCAAGGCAATCTTCTTAGAGCATGACACCGATACTGATCCTAAGACTGAGGTTAACACCTTCATATTTGAAGAAGAAGAAAATGAAATCGCAGTTCAACCAATGGAACCTGAGATAAGTGCAGCAGCTCCACTTCTTAAAATTGTTGGCCACATGGAGGACAGTGAAACTGATGCAGGCGATGAGGATCATGAGATTGATGCAGCAGCTCTAGAAGTGGCAAATAATGATCAAGTTACCACAACAATTGAGACAGCAGCAGCCACCAACGATCAGCAACAACAAATACAAGAGGGTAACGTCGACATCACCACTAATCTCAGAAGATCAACTAGGGTTAGAAAACCTACGACACAAGAAGATTTTGTGTACTTGGCTGACAGTGACATTGATCTATCAGAATTTAATGATCCCATGAGTTTTAAAGAAGCAATACCAAGACCAAATGCCGACAAGTGGTTAGAAGCAATGAATAGTGAGCTGACCTCAATGGAAAACAATTGTGTATGTGAATTAGTTGAACAGACAGAAGGAATGAAACTCATAGGAAGCAAGTGGGTTTTCAAAACTAAAAGGGATTCGAATGGAAATATAGAAAGGCATAAAGCTAGATTGGTCGCGAAAGGATTCACACAAAGAGAGGGTGTTGACTACAAAGAGACCTTCAGTCCAGTTTCAACCAAAGATGCCTTTAGAGTTATCATGGCTATGGTAGCACACTTTGATCTTATTTTGCATCAAATGGACGTGAAAACGGCCTTCTTAAATGGGGATTTGGATGAATGTATTTATATGAAACAACCAGAGGGGTTCAAAGAAGAGGGGAAAGATAACTTGGTCTGCAAGTTGAAGAAATCTATTTACGGACTCAAGCAGGCATCGAGGCAGTGGTACCTCAAGTTTCATCAAGTGGTAAGAGAATATGGTTTCATTGAAAATCTTTCTGACAACTGCATTTACATGAAGGTTAGTGGGAGCAGTCTTATCATTTTAATTCTTTATGTCGATGATATACTGCTTGCTGCTAATAGTCAGAGTTTATTAAGTGAAACAAAGTCCTTCTTGCAAAGGAATTTTGAAATGAAAGACTTGGGAGAGGCAACGTATGTCTTAGGGATTGAGATCAAAAGGGACAGGAGAAGAGGTTTATTGGGACTATCGCAGAGAGGATATATAGAGAAGGTTTTAAAAAGATTCAATATGTCCAGTTGTGGAACTACTGAAGTGCCAATTTCGAAAGGAGAAAAGTTGAGTAAGTTGCAATGCCCGAAAAATGATTTGGAAAGAAAGATCATGGAAGATAAACCATATGCTTCCTTGGTAGGAAGCCTAATGTACGCTCAGGTCTGTACAAGACCTGATCTTGCATTCACAATAAGTGTGCTTGGGAGGTTCCAATCGAATGCTGGTGAAGCTCACTGGAATGCAGCAAAGAGAGTGTTGCGATATCTTCAAAGAACTAAAGCACATATGTTGGTTTTTAGAAGGACAGATGAATTGGTGTTAGAAGGGTACAGTGATTCTGATTTTGCTGGATGTTTGGATGATCTTAAATCTGTAAGTTCTGATGAGAGCTATACACTTGGTTAGCACTTGTTATTCACGTGGGAATATTAGAAATCAAGATTGACAATGTTTGTGAGCTGATAAGGAGTATGTATATTAGGATTCATTAGCTTGAACACTCATGATACTACTAGAAGTCTTTCTAGCTGATATGAATAAAGAATATTCACGGTGATAAAGTTGAGATCAATCAGGATTACTCAATGGGAAGAGTCCTGGTTGGTTACCACTGTATATGGTGTGTATATATATATATATGCTAGGGTCCCTGCGCTCTCTCTGCACACGCAAGCTTACAGAAACTCAAACCCCATTCTTGAGGCCTTGCATACTGATATAGAGGAGAGCTGCAGAAGAACCCTAGTCCAGCGAGCGTGTCGTCGTCATCAGGTAAGTGGTTAACTTGGTATTGTGATTTACTTATTCCGCATATATTGATCTTACAAAATCTACATCAGGTTATGTTTTCTTGATGGCATGTGGAGCTGTTTCTTGGAAAAGTGTAAAGCAAGACACAGTGGCTGCTTCTACAATGGTAGCTGAATATTTATCTTGTTGTGAGACTGTTAACCAAGCCATTTGGTTAAAGAATTTCATAATGGGACTTAAAGTTGTTGACTCAATTGCAAGGCCAATTCAAATCTATTGTGACAATAATGCTGCAATATTTTTCTCCAAGAACAATAAAAGGTCGACTGCAACCAGGAACTTGGACATTAAGTACCTCATTGCAAGAGAGAAAGTTGTGGCTGGGTTAGTTAAAATCGATTATTTGGAGACCGGTTCAATGATTGCAGATCCTATGAACAAAGCAGTGCCCAATGCAGTGTTCAAGAAGCATGTGAAAAGCATGGGAGTGCTGGATGATTTTGATGCAGTGAATTAGTGGGAGCCGAGTATTAATTTCTGATTCTGTGAGTTATCTAGTTCTGAATGTTTTTGAATATTAATAATAAAGAACACTTAGCTAATAAAGTGCAATGCTGAATGGTTGTTAAAGCTTTCTCATCAAGCTCAGCAGTTAGTTATGAAAGTGCATGTATTTTTATAATGCAGGATGGATAATGATTCTCAGAATTGTTATAAAGAATAAACAACCTGAAGACTTCACTATGAAGTATTTGGAATTGATTGTTTTATCAATTTTGGGAGGACCAAGTGTAAGATGTGTTACACGAATATACATGCAGACATGTCTTACATAAAATTACATATCTTGTTGGAGATTCATGTGTTATATAGCTTCATTACAGTGACTATGGGGACAGTGCTTCTTGAGTGGGAGTGTGATGCCCTTTGGTTCTTTATGAATGCTTATTAATGACAGGAACTTGTAATCGAGTTTAGCTGATATTAGTCTCTTGGCCAATCAAGTATTATTCCACTTCTGTAAGTGTTCATGATAAACAAGTATTAGCTCTAGTGGGAGAATGTAAGTTCTATAGAGAGCAAACACTTGTTTATCGTGTAAAAATGTTTTGGAATAATAAGGAGACTAACATTAGCTAAGTGGAATGGCTTATCAGAAACTGTATAATAAGGATAATAGCCTTATACAATCTCGATAGAACTAGGAGTTTATTATCTGATATGTTTATTAGAGTTTTCACGATAATAAAGATAGTTTGATAAGGATTACATAATGGGAAGTGTTCTTATTGAACTCTATCGTTTATGGTATAAAGCTAGGGTCCCTGTGCTCTCACATATACACAAGCTTTCAGATACTCAAGCCCCATTGATTGAGCCTTGTATCCGGTTGTGCAGAGTTGCAGAAGAACCCTTTAATTCCTGCAGTGATGTCTTCATCAGGTAAGTGGTTATTATGGTATCGTGATTTAGTTTCTATAAGTAGTTATATACTTACATCCTCACCTTCCATTAGATTTGTCAGGTCAAGAGCTTTTTGGTAGCATCGGAGTGCCTCCTGATAGTTCTGAAAACGATAATGCAATTCACCAAGATTGATGTACCCCTTTGCTTCCCCTTGACGATGTTCAATTCTTTGACATATCAAAATGTCCTTATCAATGTGTTCTCGAGCACTATCCCACATCCTCAGCTTCATGTAAACGTTTCCAAGATTGTGATGGAGCCTGCTGCGCCCATCATCATCCTCCACTACCTCTGGTTCATCGCAAATCTCCAACCCTTTAGTCAATATTCTCCGAGCCTCTTCCAGATTATCAAGATCAAACTCAAGCATTCCTATATTGTTATGAGCGTCAATGTATTCTTTTAGGAAACAACAATTATTAGTAGGTGGGCTTTCCTTAATAATGTGTGCAAGCTTCATTGCAGCCTTGAAATACTTTCTGGCATTCTGAACAGAGTAGTGGTCATCCTCGGATCTTAAAAACATTTCATGGTAGGTTCGGCCTAGTTGGGTATTTGCTCTTTGCTGCTCAACAAGATCATTGGCATCCTCAGCAAGCTGTAAATGCTTTTTCTGGAACAAAGATAACAATAGTAAAAAACTCAACCTTTTCTTCTAAAAAGCACGATTCGAGCATCCGCGCTAAATAATTTCTTGATAAAGCTCTGTAGAAACTGTGAAAAAAAATTAGGGCAATTGGCTAAAATGATGAAAAAATTAAATCTCGATTGCCAAAATGATCAGAAGCACTTATAGACCCGTCATATCTTTAACACCCATCCACTCAAGTTATCTTTTCCTGGTTTTCTAATTTCTCTTTCCCCATATTTCTTAGCATGCAAGCAACGGAAAATCCCAACTCTATAACTGAAAATATATGGAGAAGATTGAATGAAATGGAAAAGCCAAAAGCCAAAATTGTATACCTGAAAAAGAAGAGCGTGATGGAAAACTTCAAGGCAAAGATAGAGCTCGCCGAGTGACTGACAGGCGGGGAGGCAATGGTTTTTGGACAAGTACTTGACGGAAAGATCGTAGTCGATGTTTAGCCACTTGAGGGCCTCTGCATACTTCCCACTCTTCTTCAACATGTTTCCGATCACGTTAGCCCACTGAGCCTCCTGAAGACGGGTCCCTTCTGCCTTGGCGTCCTCATACGACTTCTTGGCAGAGCTCAGAGTCGCCATTTCTCTTTTCTTGTCTCTGCTTCCTTCCTGTGTCTGAGGGTAGGGTAAGGGTTTTGGCGCTTTATAATAAAATGGGGAGACGATTGAGGGATCAACAACTCCCGCCACCATATAAATTCAATAAATAGAATTTTAATGAACCATTATTGTTATGATCTGAAGAGTTCAAATTATAAGTTGGTGTAAAATTCCATCATTAAGAATTGTAGGCGTTGGGGAATGAAGATGGTTCATGCATTTTTGTTCGTGGATGGATGCGCTCAAGTGGCTAATTAACATTGGATTAGTAAGCCTCTTCCTCTTCCTCTTCCGATGATATAAATGGCATGCATTAAACAACTTGAACGTAAATTTGATTATGTCTCCTCCTTATTTCCATTCCAATTATGGATTAGCAAACGTTACATAAGTGTGTGAGTTATTGTTCTTGTACTCTCCAGCGTTCATCAAATCCTGTTCTTTTTTTGGTTCACATCTTTTAGTATTCCTGTTCCTTTTCAATTAGAGTTTGTTTTTGCTCAACCCTTTAACCCTGGTCTACCATTACCCCCACTTAAAATCACGCAACGTGTTAACCAAACTAACTACGGTTAGTATATACACTTAATTATTTCTTTCTAGACAATAATTAGCAACCAAAATTACGAAATTAATCTGAAATAAAAAAAAAACTATGCAAATTGTTCGGGCAGGAATTTCGCTGGGAAGGGTCCCTGGCTCGAGCACACAGCTCCCCGAGGAGTTGGCACTTTGGTTGGTTGTCGGGCTCCTACTTGTCGGGATGCTGCAAGGGGAGGACAAAGTTAGTTCTGAATGGTGACTTTATGGAGCCTTAGGTATAGGCCTTGAGGCTCACAATCAAAACTAACTAAGCGCGAAGGTGTGCCACTGCCATCTCTGTATGGCAGATGTAAAACAAGTATATTTAAGCCGATTACTTGCACCCCAAGTTATTATGACTTCTTGTTATCAAAGGATTGTCATAGATGGGTTAAGTCTACATTATGTTCTTTTCTATGCCTTGAGATCAAGGACTTTTGTTTGTCTTGTATGCTTAAAAGATTGGAGGTCCAGATCTGGTTAAGTCATCAATTTAATTCTGGTTTTGATCCTCTTTTTTGAGAGTAAAACCACTAAATGAACCAGATCTGAGAACTGATGGAACTTCGGGTCATCACAAGACTGGAAATGACTTGAGTATATACTGGAGAATGTATTATAACACCAGATCTATTGATTGAAAGGCAAAACAAAGAGAGTCGAGCAAGATTTCACCTTGTCGGGCAAGGTTAAACGTTTTGCTGTCTCCTCTCCTTGCAGTTACGAAAGGATTGAATACTAAAGGGAATGATTGGTAAAGAGTTTATATAGGAGAAATTGATACTACATCATTTAGGAAAAGGTAGCAGAGCTTTTACATAGACAAAAGATGTCTTTCTAGGAGGGAACTATGGCTAAAAGGGTGCATAATCTGGGCAGAGCGCAGCTTTATGGGTGTTTGGCTTGACTGATAGGCAAGTTGTAGGTTTGTTTGTTTGATTGTTTGATTGGTTGAGCGTCTTTGTCTCTGGGCCCTCTTCCCCCTTTTATAGGCAAATTAACCCAACTCTAGCATTTTGCCCTTGCTCGAAAGCAGTTGGAGGTTATGAGTCATCAGCAATTTATTTACATTTTCTGGCTTCAGAAAGTACTTTTGGGCCGAGAGTAGGCTGATTCTCATCGGTTGTCACTTCCTTTGTAAGCACCTAGCCTTTGCATTAATGGGGAGCCGCCATTTTGTCTTGAGATGGGTGACTTGGGCTTGGTGTTGGGCCTCGGGCAAACCAATGTTTCTTGAGCTCTTTTTGGGCTTCTCTTTCTTTAAACCCAAAGTTAAATATTAACCCAAACAGTGCCCCCTTCAATCGTTGTTAAGCCTTCAATTGTTGTTCATCGACCTCGGGCATGCCTGCATTTTGAGCTTTTCTTTGAAGAAGGTAGGGTGTATTTGTTGGGACCTGCATGGACCTCTCAGGTCCCAACCGCAGTAGAGGCCAACATGCCCAAGGATAATTGGTTTACTCCGAACTCGTTTATAGCCAAGTCGGGTATTTCTTCATCTAAGTGGTCAAATTATCGCCGCGGCTTTCCCCTGGTGAATGATGAATCTCGGGTCAAGTGGATAGATAAACTTGAGCCCATCTTCAAAAGGAAATGGATGAACAATGGTATTTAAGAATTGATAATGCTCTCAAAGGCCACTATAGTTGCCAAGCTTGAGTTTTTGACCATCGTTCTCCTCTTCTGGAACTCAGGTACCAACACTTTTGACTTCAGGATGGGTCCCATGTCTCCGACTATTCTGGATATGGTGCAAGTCTTCGGTTTAAGACCATCAGGCAGAATCGTAGATGTGACTCATGATTGGGCTCCCCCTTCCCGTCTGACTGCTGAGAGTTCGGGTACTTCGGCTTCTACATTTCAACTGGAATATAACTCTGCTACTTTCAAGAGTTATGGGACATCTTTCAAGGGTTTCATCCCTTTTGTGAAGGAAAACTTTGGTGCGGGCTCTTCTCACGCTAACTTGGATCAGGAACACAAGTACTTCCTCCTGTATTGGCTTAACAAGCATTTCTTTCCCAACAAATCCAAAGGGGTGAAGGTCTAATGGATCCCTTTAGTAGAGGCTCTTCATAATTTTGACGATGTTGCTACGGGATATTTGGCATGGTATACTTGTGAATTTTGCTTTTCCGAACATTGGTTTTGATATATATATATATGTATTCTATTTTCTGGGAAATTATACAGGTTTTACGGCGAGGGGTTACTACCTTTGATAAATGAAATGGTTTTCAAAAGCTGGTTTTGCCCACTCACACTTTCTGTTTTGAGCCCCTCCAGGTTCTAGGTAGGAGTGCTTGTTGGTGGTTTACGAGGAGGTGACGGCGGTTCTGACATATTGTATTTAATGTAGGATCATTCCTCTAGTATTGTATAATTAGCTTTTGTCCTGCTGGACTGCACCTAGGTTACCTACGCTCTGATTATGTGTTATCACACTTAAATCTCGACACTTGCACTTAAATTTTCGTCTAGTGTAAATTAGCTAGATTGGTTTTTTTTTTTATTTACTCACATCTTTATACTATCTTCACTTCCGCACCGCGCACATGGCTACGTCACCCTCACTTGAAGGCCAACACACCCTGATTTAGGTCGGGGTGTGTCAGTTTGGTATTAGAGCCACTCCTTGGCCGGAAGTGTGCCGACGAGGACGTCGAGCCCTAAGGGGGGTGGATTGTAAGATCCCACATCGTCCAGGAGTGTGGATCCTGTAAGCCTCATATGTATATTCCCATCTCTACCTAGCACGAAGCCTTTTGAGAGCTCACTGGCTTCAGATTCCATCGGAACTCCGAAGTTAAGCGAGTTCGCGCGAGAGCATTCCAGGATGTGTGACCCACTGGGAAGTTCTCGTGTGAGTTCCCATAAACAAAACCATGAGGACGTGGTCGAGGCTCAAAGCGAACAATATCGTGCTACGGCGGTGTCGGGCACGGGATGTGACAATGGATATTAACTTAGAAAGAATAAAAATTTTAACTTGACTAACTTGACACAAAAATTAAAATCCTAAAATTTTACTTTCCCACCCTCAAATTAAAATCCTAAAAATTAAAATCTTGTAAGCCTCATATGTATATTCCCATCTCTACCTAGCACGAGGCCTTTTGAGAGCTCACTGGCTTCAGATTCCATCGGAACTCCGAAGTTAAGCGAGTTCGCGCGAGAGCATTCCAGGATGTGTGACCCACTGGGAAGTTCTCGTGTGAGTTCCCATAAACAAAACCATGAGGACGTGGTCGAGGCTCAAAGCGAACAATATCGTGCTACGGCGGTGTCGGGCACGGGATGTGACAATGGATATTAACTTAGAAAGAATAAAAATTTTAACTTGACTAACTTGACACAAAAATTAAAATCCTAAAATTTTACTTTCCCAACCTCAAACTTATGTCACACTTTGTCCTCAAGGTGTGGAAAAATTAAATTAAATGTAAAAGACAACAAAATAACATATTATAAAATTAAAGACAACAGCTAAACCTGAACTAAGCATAACAAATAAAAAAAACTATAGAAAAACCAAGGACATGGAACAAAATAAATAAATAAATAGATAACTAAAGAAAGGGAAACATGCACCTGGTGGGAATAACATGAAGGCACTTGGCTGTTTGAAACGGGCCACACGTGCACACCATAAAACCCTAGCTGAGTGCGTGTTGCAACTTTGGATCCTCTGAACCATGCTCATCGAGCCCTGCCAAGGCTCTTTTTTTTTTTTTCTTTTTTTTTTTTTTTAATTAAAACCAGAGCCAAGCGACTCTTTATGTCCCATTTCAAAACACCATCCTCTGACACACACGGAAGACACACGATGAAGACACGTGTTAATCATCTGTTGAGGTAATGCTTAGGATTCCAATAGAGGAACTAAAAAGTATTGCAGGCACCAATTTTCAATTCCTAATTGTTTTTAGACGGCCTAGGTCTCCATATTTGAAAATGAGGACCTCTCATTCAAAGCCTTTTCATTTCTCTCCAAAAAGAAAAGAGCTTTCCTTCTCTTTCTGCAACTCAAAACATCACTCCCCACAAACCTGAATGTTATAGCAAACCCATCCTTGCTGGAGTCGTTGAAAGATCTCAATCAGATGGAGGCGCGTGTGCTCCACGCGCCGCCATAGGCTGCCTTTCACACGCGCCCATGCGCAGGCTCGCGCGCCACTCACTTGCGGCTTGGGTCTTGGGCTCCGATTGGGTTTGGCTTGGGCCTGGGGTTCTTTAGGCCAAAGCCTCGAGTTCCACGGTCCAAAGCCCAGGTTTAGGACTCATATTTAATGGGTTCAGAAAGGGCCTTAGGCTTGGGCTTTGAGTTTTAGGCTTAAGGCTGAGCCAAAGGTTTTAGGTTTGGGTTTGACAATTGAGCTAGGTTCCATGGCCCAAATCTTTGGGCCGGTTAAGGTTGTGGGTCGGGTTTAACCCATTTTGAGGCCAAGGTTAGGCCGGTTCCTGGGCACTACTTCAAATGCCTATAACTTCTCTGATATTCAACCAAATCGAGTGATTCAACAACTAAAATGGCATCATCGATGAATAACTGTGCCAACTTCTCTAGTGTGTAGGTCTGTCAAACAAGTAAGAAATGAGCAGTCTTGGTGAGTCGATCCACAATCACCCAAATACCGTCAAACCTCGACCGCGTGCTCGACAAACCATACACAAAATCCAAGGTGATGTCCTCCCACTTCAACGCTGGTATCGAGAGATTTTGCATTAGCTCTTTAGGTCTCTGTCTATCCGCCTTCACCCGTTGGCAAATAATACATCTCTTCACATACTCTGCCACATCCTGTTTCATCTCATACCAGTAGTAGAACAAACAGATAGTGTGATACAATTTGGTACTTCCCGGATGCATGGCATATGCCAAAATATGGGCTTCATCAAGAATTTCCTTCTTCACCACTTCGTTGTCCATAGGCATAAACAACCTATTTCCCATCACCAAGGCTCCATCTCTCTGGATTTTCAAATCTCGCCTATAACCATTCTACATCTGTTCTTTTAGGTTTGCACACTGTTGGCTGAGCTCCTGAGCTTCCTGAACCAAATCCATCAAAAGAGGCCTAATTTGTAAGGGTGCCAACAATGCTCCCTGTGAATCTGGTGTCACAGCAACGTTGATTTCTCATAGAGAAAACAATAGTGGCACATGGATAGCTCGAAGGGAGGCAAGCTATCCATAGGATTTTTGGCTAAGGGCGTCCGCTATGACGTTTGCGTGACCAGGATGATAATCAATAGTGCAATCGTAGTCACAAATGAGTTTCATCCACCTTCTCTGCCTCAAATTCAACTCCTTTTGGGTGAAGACATACTTCAAACTCTTATAATCGGTAAAGATGCGGCATTTTTCAACGTACAAGTAATGTCGCCCGATTTTTAGAGCAAAGACTACTGCTCCAAGTTCAAAATCATGAGTGGGGTAGTTTCTCTCGTGAGTTTTGAGCTGCTTGGAAGCATAGGTGTTGACTTTCCCATGCTGCATCAGAACACAACCCAATCCCAAAAAGGATGCGTCACTGTAGATCTCAAACTCACCGCTATTGTTTGGAAGATCAAGGACGGGGGCATGAGTAAGACGTTGCTTAAGCTCCTGGAAACTCCGTTCACAATTCTCATCTCATTCGAATTTGATCCCCTTCCGGGTCAAATTAGTAAGAGGCAGGGCGATTGCCGAGAAATCTTATACAAAGCGTCGGTAATAGCTTGCCAGCCCCAGAAAGCTTCTCACTTCAGTAACATTAGTCGGCTGCTCCCACATAGACATTGCCGAAATCTACAGATGGTCCACACTAATTCCCTTAGCGAAAACCACATGCCTGAGGAAACTGATCTAGTCTAGCCAAAACTGACACTTACTGAACTTCGCATACAATTGTGTTTCCTCAACCTCTCCAACACTAACTTCTAATGTTCTTGTGCTTAGTATTACTATTGGAGTAGATCAGGATGTCATCAGTGAACATAATCACAAACTGATCAAGATACGGTCTGAATACTCTATCCATCAAATCCATGAAAGCTGGGGGTGCATTGGTTAACCCAAAAGGTATGACACGAAACTCATATTGTCCATACCTAGTGCGCAAAGCAGTATTCGGTACATCTTCATTCCGGATCAACAACTGGTGGTAACCCGAACGAAGATTGATCTTAGAACACACCTAAGCACCCCTCAGTTGGTCAAACAGATCATCAATCCGAGGAAGGGGATAACGATTCTTCATCATCACCCGATTCAGTTGCCTGTAGTTGATGCAAAGTCTCATTGACCCATCATTCTTTCTCACAAATAATACATAAGCGCCCCAGGGAGACATGCTAGGCTGGATGTAGCCTTTATCCACTAGCTCCTGAAGTTGAATCTTCAATTCTCTCAACTCAGCTGGTGCCATTTGGTATGGTGCCAAGGAAATAGGGTTGGTGCCTGGAAGTAAATCAATGGTGAATTCGATTTCCCTCACAGGTGGTAACCTTGGCAAATCCTCATGAAATACATCGGTGAATTGATTCACCACTGGCACATCTTCAGCACATAGGTAAGGTTCACCCTTCGTGGCCACGTGAGCTAAGAATACCACACAACCTTTCTGTAATAACTTAGTCGTTTGGATGGCAGAAAAAATACTATTTTGAAGGACTCGTCGCTCACCCTGAAACGTGATCGCTGTTTGTCCAGGTCGATCAAAAGCATTATGCCTAGACAACCAATCCATTACTAGAATGACATTGAACTCCACAAGTTTGAAGGGAATCAAATTGGCCTTCCTAAGTTCCCCTTCAACAATAACTGGGCAATCTCTAAACTCCCACTGTGAACAGAATAGATCTCCAGGTGGCAATTGTATGAACATATCAAAATCGAGCGATGTAGGTTGCAGGTTTACAACCCATGCAAATTGTGGAGATATAAATGAATAAGTAGCACCCGAGTCAATTAGAACACGAACCCAATTACCACAAACAAGTAACATACCAGTGACAACTTTGGGATCCTGCTCCGCCTCTTGCTGAGTCATGGTGTTGATACGCCTATGGACCTGACGTCCCGAACCACTATTACGGCCCCCTCAAGTCCTAAGACCCTGACTGTTGCAGCCTGCTCAGTTTGCCTAAGCATGACTGCCCGAAGCTGCCCTGGAATGTTGCGGCTGTCGTGGAGTCAAAAACTGGGTACTCGGATTACTGTTGCCGCCATAACTCTGGGTACAACCATAACTCTGAGTATTCAGGTTATTTCCCCCACTGTAACCTAAACCATAAGAATAACTCTCTGATGGTGGCACCGAAGGGCAATCGCAGACATAGTACACAGTGCCACCACACCGGTAACATGTGACAGTATCCGCAACGTAATCTCCCCGATGGTGCATACCACAAAGTGTACTAGTCGCCAATGTTGGACTAAAATGGCTGAAAGATCGCCTCGCCGACTCACTGCCTGAACCCTGACCATGTTGCTTGAGCGACTGAGAATGTCTAGGGCCAAAGGAATTTGAAAAAGTAGAAGGTTCCCTTATGCTTCGGGATCGAAATCCACGACCCCGCTGATTCTGGATTCGAGGCTGGTTCTGGTTCTGAGGTTAATTCCGGTTTAGTCTGCTCCACCTCGTTTATTTGACCCTCAAAGCCACCTTAATCATCTCCTTGTATGAGGCATTCTTTTGTGATGCCAGAAGCTTGCAAATGTTCTGGTTTATAGCAATCTGCAGCTGAATCATCATCTCCCGAGGGTTCCCATAGGTTCCCTAATGGTGTCTCAACAAGGGCTGAAAAGTGCTATCAACCTCTGTAATAATCAGATTGCCCTGGTGAAACTCCAGGAATTCATGTCTCTTCATCAGCTGATAACCATGGATCAAAAAGTGTGCGCTAAAAAGTCTCTTGAATGTAGCCCAAGTCATCAAAGAATTATGTGGGCGAGAGCCTGTCATTGACTTCCACTAATATCTCACGTTACCCTGAAAGAAAGTAACCAGCGGTATTCGCCTATTCAGATGCAGGGCATTTCATGCTCTCTAAGGTGTCCTCCATCTTTTCTAGCCAATCCTCAGCGTCCTTACAGGCTCTAACTACATTAAGCTCTATAATGTCGTGGCTACGAGCAATCTCCATATAAGTACGACTTAGCCTGCTACTACCAGGAAGAGCATTTCGTAGAGCGGAGGTCAACTGCTGAATTCCACCCATCAGTATAGAACTAGGTCATCGTGGTACATTCCCACCGGTAGGATTGATAAGAGGCAAACAAGATTTAGAAGGATGAAAAATTATGGCCACAAGGAAGATTATGATTACCAAATGGAAGAATGAAATCCTAAGTATGCTATGATACCAATCTGACACCCCGATCTCGATGTCCAGGGGGAAAGCGGGATGGCCACGCGCTGGCCAACACCTGAGGGTGAGGCAAGACATTTAATGAATGCATATGCCTAGAACATGTGAAACATGCATATAAATTTCGCTTTAGCTACCCAAAGAAATATTCAAATACAACCTTATCAAAATAATATAATAATATTCAACCGTTAGTAAAATGATAGTGATAATGCATGACATGTTTAGAGCATACATCTAAGTTAGAATACAAGCAGAAGGTGTATAGAAAGTGCTATTACAAGTGATGTCAAAAGCAGAGAGGATGACACGATATCACTGGTAGGGGAATGCCTCATAGCTCTGATCGTATGCCTCGTTCCTATATCTTAAGGGGGCACAAAATAAAACATGAATGGACCAAGTATATATATAAGTAATACCGAAACAGTATTCATCAACGTACTAACCCTAAAGTTTTATGAAAACTCAATAGTATATTATGTAATAGGTTTTCCGAAAACCCTAACATGCCATAAAACCTTCATAAACCATATATCATATAGTGTGCTTAATAGTGGTGTCATATGTAAGTATCTTCCAGCTGAAGCCATCTACCAACGCCCGACCGAAGCCAATATAAATATCTTCTGGCCGTAGCCATCTACCAACCCCTGGCTGAAGCCAATATAAGTATCTTCGCCTGTAGGCAGATTAATGGCAACTAGATGAGCACAAAAATCGTTGAACATAATATTTCCAAATATAAGCACTTATATCTCAACAGAGCTCAGTAGCTCAAACATCGTATCTCAAAACATCTTCATAGTATATAGTCATCCATCATATATACTGCAAAGAACGCAAAAATCAATAAAGTATGGTATTCCAAAATATTCTCATAAAGTGTAAGGTTTTTTATATTAGCACCCCACAAAATGTTGAATGCATCCCACATTAAAATTTAATATTAAATGACTTATGTACCCCACTATGCAACAACAGTTTTGGCCTTATTAGGTTAAAAAAAAAATTAAAAATATCTAAATACACCCCAAATCACTTTTAGCGTATTATTTATCTTCTCAATTATCAAAACCCTCCCACCCTCCATTGTTGAACAAAACTCTAACCAATGAAACTACAAACATGTTGATTGAGAAAAATTTCTTTTGACAAATGGGCTGTTGAAGACTCTCTAAGTCGATCCCGACTTGAAGAAGAAGAAGAAGAAAAAGAAAAAGAAAAAACAAGGGCTGTTAAAGAAACTTTGAGTCAACTCCAACTTGAAGAAGAAAAAAAGGCTGTTGAAGACTCTCCAACTTTCGTCTACAAGTATAATTGCATTTTTTGTGGGGCTGAGAAATGCGGCCATGATTATAATGTTTGTCCATTCTGCTGTAAGGGTCGCCACCCTCATGGACTTTGCCCATACAGGAGGTTTGTCCCGAGAAATGTAACTAGTGTTGGCGGGGGCTTTTGATTGGTTTGTTCGTTTTGTGGTAAATATGATAACTCTTGCGGGCATGATAGGTTGCATGCTTTTAGCATGTCACTAGAAAAAGTACCCGCGCGTTGCTGCGGGTGTTAAAAATATTTTGAAAATATATCTATACCGAAAACAAAGGTCTCTTATCCTTTGAGTTTCAAAACCTTTCGTTCTGAATCAAGATCACTAACTCTAAACTACAGTTCCAAAAACTATTTCTAGACTGTTGGACATCAAGAACACAAATTTTGAAATACAAATTCAATTTTTCTCCATGTTAAAAAGCATGTAAGAAAAGTCAAAGGACATAGTTTCTATTACCTGAACATAGAGAAGCAATAGTGCACTGTTTCATCGTTTAAATTAATAAATTATAATAGTTTTAATAAGAACAATAGTTGAAACCACCAGTCAATTTCCTAGTATTTCCATTCTAAAATGAAACAAAAGTGTGTAAAAAGATGGAACAGATACACCTGATTTGGTGTCTCGGAGATCATCACTTCAATCTTTTCAAAGGAATTAGTTGCTACCAATGTATATACAAAGGCTTTCTTCTTTTTATCTATTCTAAACGCATGGCTAATTACTTGGCTGTTCACTGAGAGGTTTAAGATGGATATCCAAAAGTATATTATGAAAGATATAATCTTTCAACATGCCTCAACTGAGCCAAAGAAAAGGTTAATAGTATGGAAATTGTTAAATCTAATTAATGAGGGACGGGAATGGTCTACAGATAGATTTAACAATTCCCGTATTGCTAAGGTGTTGTGGAGAGGTTACATCTTTGCTGAGGGCATGTTGACTTACACTTTTGGATGTCCAACTTAACCCTTCAATGGGCAAGCAAGTAATTGGTCATGTATTCGGACCAGGTGAAAAGAAGATAGAATGTGTATATATATTGGTAGCAACCGATTCCCTTGAAGAGAAATGTTAGCAGAACGATTGCAAAAAAACTTTAAACAGACGACCTAAAAATGAATTTTTGAAATCTAAAGTAGGATAAATCACTTACTATTGGTGGCAGCGCGGTTCATGCATGTGTTCCAGCGTGATTCATCAGACTTGGGTGAGTTAGCGGCGGTCTGGGTGAGTTGGTGGAAAACAACTTGATTAAAACTGTGAAATTGAATAATAATGAGAATGAATTGTGATGAATTTAAAGATATGAAAAAATTGAAGAAAAGTTATACCTTTTCTTTTCTTGGATTTGAAATTTTTGAGAGCTTGACCTCCTTTTTTTTTCAATGTAGACAACAGATTGAGGAGGCCTTTTACAGAATTTAGACATGTATCCCAATTCGATGTAAGACAGCATATAGACATGTGTACCAGTTCCCATCCTCACCTACATTCAAGTATTTGAAAATAAGGAAAACGTGATAAGAAAATGTAAAGGCTTTTGTAGAAATTGAAGGAGCTAAACACTATTCCCTAAAATCCAATTCTGTGTCATGAAACAACTAATGAAGAAGTAAAAAAACAACAGGGCAACACATATAGATAGAGAAGTAAGGTGTTTGAATCGCAGCATGTCACAGTCTACTTTAAAATTTATATCTACAAAAATAATTAAACCGTACCAGAACATTTTTGTAACTACGAAACGTTGAATTTTTTATGCTCTCTTTGAACAAAAATGAAAACCGGAGTTATAAACAAAGAAGAAAAAGTAACGAAAATGAAAGAAGAAACGTACATTGAGCCAATGAGGAATGAGTCATCCGGGACACAAACTAAAGATTTTGGTATGATGATCTACGTATAAGAAAAATGGATTTTCAATTTTCAATTAATAAATAAATAGATAATGAAAACAAAAAGAGAAAGAAAGAAGAAAAAAGATTAAAAACAGATAATACAGTACCGCAACACAGTTGATGGATCAATGGTAACACAACACTCCCTTTTTTTATCAGGACGGGTACATATTTATTTATGATCTATCCATTTATGAAGTTAAAAACTTGATTCTAAATTTTGTAGCACATCTTTAAATACTATATTCGTAGTATAATTGTTTAAATTGTTTAAATTGTTTCTCCATTTTCTATCAAAATTTTCAGACCTTCTCTTGATGTGACTCTAGATAATGCAACATACAACTGACCATGGGTAAAAACAGGTTCTGGAAGATACAATCCAACTTGTTTCAATGATTGTCCTTGACTTTTATTAATCGTCATTGCATAACATGGTCTAACTAGAAATTGTCGTCTTTTAAAAATAAAAGGCCATTTGCTTTCAGTTGCTGCAAGAGTGATCCTCGGTATGAAAACATTGTGACCGATATTGGTTCCAGCAAGTATTTTAGCTTCAACAATTCTATTAAATAATTGTGTAACAACCAATCTAGTTCCATTACATAAACCAAGAGGCTGATTTAAATTTCGTAACAACATAATTGGCATCCCAATTTTTAAAATCAAGTTATGTGCAAGCAAACCATTGAATTCAAGTTTGTTTAAAAACTCTGTAGGATACATTATTTCAAGATTTTCAACATTTCCTTTTGAAGAACACAGAGAATCATAACTTAAAAATGCATGTTGTTCTCCAGGTACTAAATTAATTATATAATTATTCACATCTGATACAGTTGTGTTTCGAGGTGTTACAATAGCTCGCTCTCTTAGGTATGCAAAATTGTCAAAAGAATTTTCAAAATTAGGATAAGTTGCCAAAAAAATTGAAGAAATTGGATCTGTAGAAGAATGAATTATCAAATCTTCAGGTATTTGAATAAAAGATGTGTCTACATCATTTGAATCATTTATTATGTCATGAATTTGTCCATCACCTATTTGTAAAATCCAATGTGCAAAATCATTGATTTTGTTTTTCTCATCAATGCTTAAATCATTTCTTGATAGTCTCATATTCTCTTTTAAACGAAATTTTTTAAAATGTGACCATAAATAAGAGGCATTTAAAGTGGCATTTATTATATCTTCTTTGCTTTCTCCAGGAATAACATGTAATATTTGTCGGAAATCACCACCTAATAAAAGAGGTTTACCGCCAAATGGAATATTGTTATCTAGAGCGTGTAAATGTGATAAAATGTCACAGAACGATTTATCCAATGCTTCAAAACAATATTTATGATTCATAGGTGCTTCATCCTATATAATCAAATCTGTTTTTTCAATTAATCCAGCCAGATGAGTTTTCTTTTTTATTGGACAAATTGAGACATCAGTAAGAACCAACAGAATTTTAAATCTGGAATGAGCTGTTCAACCACTTGGTAATAACAAAGATACTATTCCTGATGATGCTACAGCCAAAACAATTTTACCTTCAGATCTAAGTTTACTAATAATTGTATCCCATAAAAAAGTTTTTCCAGTACCACCATGACTATATACAAAAAATAATCCTCCTTTTTTTGTATTTACAGCATCTATAACAGAATTATACACATATTTTTTATCTTGATTAAGTTGTGACTTTAAAATTTCATGTTTTTTGGACAATTCTTCACAATCATAATTTAACTCCTCTCTTAAAAGTTTATTTTTGATTTCCAACATTTTTTTTTTATCAGGCAGTGGCAAATTATATTTAATCAAAGAGGTAGAAGCATTGTTAAAAAGTAATTCCAATTCAAATAAGACAGAATTTTTTAATTCATTCTCTAGTACAATCATATCAGGAATTCCAAAAGTTTTTCGCAGTTTGTATAAGATATCATCATACATGTTTTTCCAATGAGTGTTAAAAAGAATTTGAGGATTTGCAACATCACAATATAAAAGTATTGTAACAAACAATTGTCTCAATTGAGCAGATGATGCAACATGTACAACAGTTGATAAAGCTTCTAACCATTCTTTATCATCACCTAATAATCCTAATGATTTACATGCTGCTTGATATGAAGAATGGACAACACCATTAATAGTTTTGATATCATCAAAATCTAATGCACCTAGCTTTAAATTCAAAAGCATTCTTAAATAATATAATTCACCTGATGCAGGATGTACATATGCTATTCTGCCATTTGAACCCTTTCGTTGTCTTGGTTTCCAAATTCTTGTCTGTGCATCATACAAAAATCTGGATGGCATTTGTGCATAAGTTAGTAAACGCGCTTCACTGTAAATTTTATTTGCTTCAAACCAACTTGTTAACATTGTGTGTTCAAAAGCTTTTTGCTTAATAATTGACTGCAGCGATTGGTCACCACTAAAAACAATATTTTGTTGCAACGGTAAATGCACAGGCAACATTTCAACAGAAGGTTCTCTATGATGTATTTAATATTGAAACAATCTCCAAACAGCTTCATAAGGTGATAAATATCTACAATTTAAATATGCTAATATTTCATCATTTGAATCTTCTTAAAGAAGTAATCTTGCTCTATCTGTACCTTTATTAACGTATTTGAACAAATATTTTATAAGCATAGATTGACAACACAATTCAACATTTATATGAGCATTGTATCTCAAAAGTAGTTCGGCATTATATGGAACAACAAAGCTATTATCAATTTTGATCCCATTTTTTGTTACAAATTTGGAATCATCGTCATGACGTTTATAAATTGGAAAACCATTAGGTTCAAAAACAGTCTCATTTTATACGGTTTAGGAAAGTTTTTGGAGCATTTATTTTCTCGCATGCAGGGAGACTTTTGATTAATGTGACCACATGGACCATGAATCATAAACTGATTGACGATTTCATAAAGTTTTGGACTGGCAATTTTATCAGGCAGCTCAGCTGAAATAATACTGTCTATATCAGATGGAATAAGACATTTAAAATTTGATTTTAGCCATATCAACATATGAGAATCAGGCAATCCTCTTTTTTGAAATTCAATCGTGCAGACATATGTTTTGTAAAAAAAAAAAAAAAAGAAACAGAGAAAAAAAAAGCAAAATCAATTTGATAAAAAAAAAATAATGCAAAAATTGATATAAGTAAGAGTTTTAAGTTTTTGAAACTTACTTGCTTGAACATCTCCAAAAGGTTGTCCAGACTTTATAAACTGAAGCATATAATCAAGTTTCATTTTAAACACTCTTGCAATTATATCAGGTCTATCTTCAGGCTTGAATCCTGGTTTTTTTTTTCAAATTCTCTTATGATTTCTGGCCACTTAACATTGCATCTTAATAATTATAAATCATATATCTAGGACCACCTATATATGAAGTGGGTAATATAATTTTTTGTCCTAAATTGTTTGCATCATTATCACCTTTTTAAGCTGCATCATAAATTCCTTTATAAACTTCAGTTCTCAAATTTTTTTGATTTAGCCAGATCTAATCTAATCTATCTTCTTCAAGTGTTGCATAAGAATCTACCAAATACTGTTGAAAAAGTCTACCTCCTTTTAACAATGTAGTTAAACATGGATCTCGTTCCTGAATTTGATAAGCTATAAAAGCTCTCATGGGTACTCTTTGTGTTTTAGTTTTTGCACCTTCATAATTTTCACTCCATTTCAAATCAGTCTTCACCATATGGAAAAAGAATAGGATACTGTAAGGACATAAATTTTGGATTCAACTTTGTAATGCGTTTTAGTCCTTCACTTTTAGACTCAATAATAATATCTCTATTAGAACCAGAAAGTCCTATATCACCGACTATTAAACCACCTATTTCATCACTTGTTGGTTGGTCATATTGCTTGCTATCACTTGTTTGTCTTGCTAACAATTTCATTTTTAAAGAACTAAGTCCATCAATTTCAAATTTATCCCTTGCTCTTTGAAAAAGTTTAACTAACTCATTTGATGCATCAAACATTTTAATTGAACTTTTAACAATTTTTGGATCAAGCTTGTTATTATTTCCTTCACATTCAAAAGGTCTTAAACGATTTTGTACTTCATTATATGTATCATAAACATACAATTGAGCAAATTTTGGGCACTCATTATCAGCAGGCAAAAGAGATCCCATTAAATGACAAACTTGACCACTAATTTTGAAAATATAAGGACTTGACCCATTATTAATTGAGTGATCAATTTTGGCACCCATTGAAGTAAATGAAAACATACAGTTATAAGCTCTAATATTTTCTCGAAATGATAAACAGTTTTCACCTTTAGTTGGATCAAGTAAAAATTCTAAAAATGATGGCGTTGGCTTTGGAATTGGCAATTTAATTTTTCCTTGTTGACAACAAAGAGTAAAAATAGGTTGATTTTTTTTTACCTCGGTTTAATAGATTCTTTTAACCAAAAATAAGCACCGCAATAAACACACTTATAAGTTTTATCTCCAAAGTCCATGTAATCTTCCACAATTCCTACACAACAACATACACAGGAAAACAAAGAAAACAGATTTTAAGAACTACATACTATTAACTAAATGCCAAAGTTATAAATCAACAAAAAAAAAAAAAAATAACACAAAAAAAAAAACATACCAATTCTTTCTTTTGGAAAAATGCTTGACACTTGTTTATGAGATTGTGATTCTCGCAATCAAAGATTTTTTCACGTGGGTTTTCAAGATTATTTGACAAACTAAAAACTTTTTTCCCCTTTTTATCAGAGCCACAAACAATTTTTTTAACACGTGTAATGGGCTGTGTGTTATCATAATTTGCATCTTTAATAGCACATTGTACATCAGTTGACCTGCTAGTACTACACTCATGTTCAAACCGTAAAGTTTGATGAAATGTATCAATTTGAGCCAAAACAGCCGTTTGAGAATTTTGACTATAACTGGCTCTACACACTCTTTTTGGTTGGTGATCATAATTGACAAAGGAAAGTATATTCATTGTCATTGTTTTGCTTCCGCTTTACAACATCGTTTGTTAATGCATTTATAGATCTTTTAGACATATTGCAAACAAATTGTTATGGCCAATTGAAAAACAAACACCTGCCAAAAAAAAATTGGGAAAAAAGGAGAAAATTAACAAAGATACAACACGGATATTAAAACAACACATATAACATTAAATGCAAACAAACTATTCAAATTAAACTTTCAATTTGAGCATAATAAAATCTAAACTGAACATGAAACTTTCTTCTAATTGTAAAAACTAATATTAAACCAGATGGTATAATTCTGAACTCAATAATTTTAAAAGTTTAAATCACTTACCTTTTATGTAGAGAATTTTGCAATGCAAACAAAACCAACTTGATGTTAAATAATACCACGTTCTCAAACCCTGTTAACAACCAACATAAATATTGTTGAACAATAAATTTATTAAACTATGAAGTAACAAAATTGTCAACCACCACCAAAGATGTTTTAACCTATATTTCTAAATTTCTAAGACAAAAAGGAAGAAAAAAAAAAAAGGCTGAACTGCATTGCAAAAGACATACGGAAGTACAAATTTAACACATAATGACATTTGATATACCAATTTTGTTTAAAGAATGATACAAATACAAAGACATATTTATATATATGTATAAACAATTATCCATATAATTAACAAAAAATGTAAATTCTAAACTTGAGATTACTTGTCAGCTCACCCTTCTTTTTTCCCCAATTTCAGCAAAAGAACTTTGTAGCTTATATAAATTGTTGTAGCACTAATCTACAATAAAGAACGTAGTCATCAATAAGATGTACAAAACAATATCACTACAACAATATATATATTTTTTTCATTCAATGCAATAGCAATATATATATATATATAAACATTTATCAAAATGATTAACAGAAACAATTTGTAAATTCTAAACTTGCCACTACTTAGTAGCCGGACTCACCCCCCCCCCCCCCCCCCCCCCCCCTTTTTTTTTTCCAATCTCAGCAAGAGCATTCTGTAGCTTATATAAATTGCTCTGACAATTATCTGCAATAGAAAATACAGTTACAAATTAGATATACAAAGTACCAATATTACAATGATATTTTTTTTTTCATTCAAAGCAATAACTGAGAAAGCTCTATTTGTAAGAAAAAATTCTTGCCCACTCTCTATTCATCGACTGCTAAACATAGAAATATGAAATAAAACAAAAAAAATTCTTGTAGAAATAAGTTTGTAGAAACGGGAAAATTGGCAGTGATTACATTGATCCTACCCACTCTGCCTCATCAATGGATAGCTGCTTCGATGTTCACTTGGATTGCTAAAAATCTTGTATAAATAAATTTGAAACCCCTCATACCTTAAATTGGAATTTCGAAACAGAAAGTTGAAGGTAAGATGGCGACACGGTACGGTTCGTCGACGTTCGTACGAATATAGCTTGCCAGATCTGATTTGTTGGTTTCCAAGTTCGGATAGGTGCGGGAATTCGCTTTGCTGATCTGAGGGTTTTAGGTTTTCTTCGATTTATTGGTTTGAGGTTTCGAATATTTATTCTGTTAATTGTGAGCAACAGAGTCAGAAGGGACGATGTTTTGCCAGATGAATCGAAGAGGCAGAGGCAAAGAAGCGGTGAAGATCCACGCGTCACCATTCTGCTCTCCGTTAGCAAAGCAAAAGTGGCAAAGTTGAAATAACAAAAAAAAAAGCGGGGCAAAAAGGGAAGCACACTGTTAATGAACAGTGTTTTTTCGTTGGGTTTTAGTATATGTATAATGTAGATATTATGGAGTGCAAGGTCAACACATGTACTCTGAGTGCCCAGTGCGGGTACAAAATGAAACCCCTCCCACGACTCTAGGCCTTGCCACTTTTAGATGATTTGAAATCTTTCGGCAAACTAAGGTGTATATTGTGGGGTGTGGGGTTATTATGGGAAAGTATGTGAGATGTATTAAGATAATTTTTAAGTGAAAAAAAAATGTGGGGTGTATTTAGTATGTGGGGTTTATTCAACAAATTGTGGGGTGTTAATATAATAAGCCAAAGTGTAAATCTAATTTACTCATAAATATTTCATAAAACGTAACCATTAAATCATGCTTTTCATGTATGCATTTCTAATAGTAAAATATGCATTTTAGAAGGGGTTCACTAATAGATACTCCATCGTTGAAGAGCCATGCGAAATATGAGGGATGAAAACATCACTAATAATCGCACCTAAGCACATAAAGGGTCCAATTAATAAAAGTCTATCATAACGATTGAATTTCAGAAAACAAACGTCATAAACGGATTCAGGATGTCGAAAAATATAAGGGGGATCTCGAGTACCCCCACGAGCCGCCGCACTCGCCTTCATGCGCCCCTACAAGGTGGTTGGACTGAATGCCACGCGCCAAGATGGGTCGCCGGAAAGTTGGCCAAAAAAGTTGTAGGCGCTGTCGTGGACGGTGGAGGCACGTGTGCTCCATGCGCGTCCAAGTGTAGGTCCACGCGCCACTCACCCGCGGCCTGGGTCCTGGGCTCCGACTGTGCTTAGGCTTGGGCCTAGGATTCATTGGCCTGGTTTTGGTCTCAGGTTTAATGGGTTCATAAAGGGTCTTGGGCTTGGGCTTTGAGTTTTAGGCTTACGGCTAGGCCAGAGGTTTCAAGTTTGGGCTTAACAATTGGGCTGGATTCCATGGCCCAAATCTTTGGGCCGGTTAAGGTTGTGGGTCGGGTTTAACCCATTTTGAGGCCCAGGTTTAGCCTGTTCCTGGGCACCACTTCAAATGCCTATAACTTCTCTGATATTCAACCAAATCGAGTGATTCAAAAACCAAAGTTGTAGCACTCAATAAGATTAAGAGAATGTTACCTTGCACGATGGCTAACTCACTGTGGTTTGGCCAGAAAATGCCTCGAAAGTGGCCGTGCTCGTCGAAAAACTATGAAAAGCTACTCCGAGCTATTTTATGTGTTTAACACGTATGTACAACTTAAAAAAAGATTCGATCTACTCTTAAAACACATCCCAAGAGTTTCTAGAAGTTTACCTTCGTCGAAGAATTCACAAAAATCGCCAGAGTTCGTCAGGGGAGGGTGCACCGTGACTATGCTTTTGGCCTGGGTTTCGAGGTTCAACGTCCAAGTCTTGGGGTTGTCATTGTGGTGAGAGTGAGTTTAGAGAAAGAATAGTGAGATCGTAGAGAGAGTGAGAGAGAACTCAGGGAGAGCTAGAAAGAAGAAGAGTAAGTGAAGGGGAAAGAGAGAGAGTCCTTGCAAAAATCAAAAAAAGAAAAAGGAGGGGACGGGGGTCACAGATGGGAAAGAAAGGAGTGGACATGTGGGCCCTAGTGGCTCACAAAACACAGTCACTAAAGACGAAACAATGATTTAATAAAATTAAAACTACGCATTTCGACGAGACGGTCAAACAAGGTCAACTCAATGGAAAAATGGTAATTTGATAAGTCCGTTAATATGAAAATGCACTAAATTTGGGACGGGTTTCATAGACAATCACTCCCGGCAAGTGAAACGCTTGCTTAATCCTTGCTGAATGTAGCTGTCTATTAGAACAAAAGCTACACAGCTACACAATATATGCATAGTTTTTCAAGGGTTGCATGGTTTTTCAAGGGTTTTCATAAAACATAATGAGTCTCTCATGTTCATATTGATCCGAACTTTAGGTCAAATTGCTTATTAGATATACGTTCTTTGTTGGAGGTTCCAAGTAGAATATAAATTAGGAAAATCTAACCTTTAAAGTGGCATGTGTAGATCATAAGTAATTGGTAGAAATTCATAGGATTGCTAGGTGATGGTGGAACCGTAGTGCTCTATAAATTGGTATTTAAAACTCTTTTTATTCATCATATTAGTTTTGGGAAAATTTATTATTTGTTTTAAATTTAAATTCGTTTTTAATATTACCCAATTTCAAAATCTCTTTTCTCAATTTTTAATTCTAAGTAGTTAATTAGGAATTGGTTTTTACATAAACCATTAAAATAGTCATTGAGGAGAACAACCTTACACGAGCATCTATGCTACAATAACCTTGAACTCTTGCAAGTATTTTATGTGATTTTGACCCTATTTGCATAGACGGTAAAAATCCTATCAACCATCAAAGTTAGAGCAGTGAATTTAAAGTCCTATTTCATAGTGTCATGATACCATTGATGTACAACTATGAAATCTATTCCATAAGTCCTATTTTATGTAAACCTGAGATCACGGGGGTTTAAATTTCCCAGAAAGAAGTCTCCTTTGCTGACTAAGGAATGCTAAGCTCCAAAAATATCAACCCTCCCCTCAGTACTTCATAACCACAGAGACCAATGTACACTAATCTCTCTCACAATTTGAGCACTTGCCTAAAATTATATTCGACAATACTCTCAGCTAGCTATGACCCATTATTCCTTTGTCAAACAATACTACATAACATATTCTTCGAATCATGTCCAGTCACCTCTAACGGATCACGGTGCATAACACAACCCACAGCTCCACAGAACTTGTCAAATTCTTCTACAAATAAGCAATTTGAATAAACTACAAACCTCGTTAGTAAATCGAATACACAGGCAAGCAGATTATACATAATTAAACCAATTCAATTTCAATCAGGGCAAAACAAATTGCTGCGAAGTTAATTTCAGTCGGCTTTATAATTTTTTTATTTTTTTTAATTTTTTTTTCCATTTAATTGTTAAACATGATAAATAATCCTATCGCCCCATCACAACCCCCTTTACAAACTTCAACGACTAATTCTTATATTTTGTGTTTCAGTGAATGGATTCCGGGTTTGAAATTGAACGGATTCAGGGTTTTTCTCAGGAAAAGAAAGCCTCTACCCAGTAAAAAATGTTAGGAATAAAAAGAACACTTACCGAGCTACTGGCTTTTGTCCTTTCTCACTTTTTGAGTCCCCAAATCCAGCATTCACCTTGGTAAAAAGAAACACAAAAAACGATACAGGAAATTAGGTTGATTGGTCAGCGTAAACTAAAGCTTCAAGAGAGAGCTAGCAATCATACCTCAGCTAACCCAAGAGCAATGACTTCGATCGACACAAAGGTCCGTGTCTGATCAATGTTAACAAAAAAATCCCGACTCCTAAAATCAATCCAATAGCTGTTTCACAATTACAAAATGTGTTTAAAATAAAAAATGGACGAAAAGAAAAGAAGAAACATTCAAGAGATTACGGCATTCAAATAATTACACGAACTGGATAGAGATCGGTAAAAAGTTGGGGAGGGAAGTGATAATCTCTGCAGCGGCTGCTTGGTAATAAACAATGACACTATAAAATTACCTTTCAATTTGGAAATGAATATTTTTTTTTGTCAAAAGATAAATTTTATTAAATTAGGTGTTAGATTAGCCAGTGACGGGGTTTGAATCAACGTCATCATACAATGACTCAACACCTTTCTACCACTGTCGTAAATGACCACTTGCAATTTGGAAATGATTTTTGCTGACCACAGTTATGGTTGAGTCTCTATAGGCATGGCCATGCTCCTTAAATCCCGTCATCTTCTCTCTGCACTCTCTCTCTCTCCCTCCCTCAGTCATTCAAGTCAGTGGAATCCTCACAAAATCCCTCACGCAATTGGGTCAGTGACAACCTCCTCAATTTCCTCCCTCACTCTCTGTAACACTGACACATCCCTCACCTACTCCCCCAATCCCACCTACTATCCCAAATCGAGAATGACTAATAGTGTCCTTTTTACACCCTTGTTTGTCGCAATTGATTGGATTCGTCGAGTCTGCGATTGCATGGTCGTAAAAAGGAGAGGGGTTGCTGCATCAATGACTTGTTTCCCACTGTTGCTAGTAGGTGTACGTGGTACAAATGAACTAAGTTTTGGGTCAAGCGATGCTTGTTCCTCAACTATTCCATGAACAACAAAGTCGGTGTTGCCAAACCCATTGTTTTGATTACGAAAACGGATCTGGAATTTTTTCGTGCTGCCAACAAATTTTTGGAGGTGTGGCGGCAACATAGAAGAGTGATCATGACCTTCTTCTATGACCAAAGAGTGGCAAAAAATACCCAAAAGTTTTTCAGCAGTCTTTCCCATCACTATGAAGTTGGATTGATTTGTGGCATCCTCCATAATACAATTCATCTTAAAACTAAATAAAAGACTAAGATATTATGACGTGAGTTTAGCAGTTTAAAAAAAATGCTTGCAATAAAAACCATATTTATTGCAAAGAGATATCAAGAACGTAGAAAAAATAAATTAGGAAATTACCATGGCTCAGGCATTTTTTTGAGTGGCCCATGTTCAAAGCACTGAAAGGTTCCATATGTATTTTTCACACTTTTGTGGCAATACGGGCTCAACTTGTACCACAATCCCTTGGTCAAATAGTAACCGAAAATTGTTGCTTGGCATACGAAACTTGTATTCTGATATGATATAAAATTTTCAAATACAAAACACATTTAAGAATAAACTCCCAAACATGACACTTGCACCCTAGACAATGCTTTTCCACCCAAATTATAAAACAAAATACAGATTTTGGACATGAGATCACATTTTGGAAAATGTATATTGAGTCGTGAACGATAAGTTGTTTAATTTTTTGTAATGAAGCCTATAAATGACACTTCGTATGCACAACACAGTAAGAAACAATATGTCATTTCCAAATTAGAACAAACAATCAATTGCGAAGCAGTTGCAAAATACAATTGACAATGAGATAATTTAGTGATGGTGGATTGACCTTGTTTAATGCCGGATCAAGAAGAAGCAATTGTTCAATTGTCTTCTGTTCAGAATTAGCAATAATAGTAGCCTTTCCATACTTTTCAACAGAAGTCGGTAGAATTTCAATGGGTTTTTTGAGGTATTCAAACCTGATTTTCACATTTTTAGGTCCAAGAATATAGACGGTAAAAAGGTAAATGAAAAAAAATAAAATAAGATTTGTTCACTCACTCTTGTTTATATTTTGAAAGTTGTGGGATATCAGGATTGAAAATACAAACTGTTGAGCCTGTGTTCCCTAGAACAGGTTTTCCTATAATATATAAAGATAACAATTATAAATACAAAACTAAAGTAGTCATATATAGACTTTGTTAAGGTATAACCTTTGTATTGCTTCACTTTGAGTGAAGTCAAAACAGCGAAGACAGGAGGCGAAAGCGACTGCAATGCATCCTCTTGAAAGCTTGTTGCAGTTTCTACCCATAGGGTCACTTTAACTTGTTCACCTCTACAATTATAAAATGGAGTAAGAACTTTCTATCGATGTAATTATATATGTATAAATATGCAATCACAGTTTAAGAGAAGTATGGTACGCCTAGTATTTTGAAGTTGGAGGTTTTGCATTTTCTCAACTATGATATTTTGCACAATGATGTTCTCAATCGGTTGTAAACCCATCAAAAAACCAAAAACATCTACATATGATATAGTTATAAGAACCAGTTTAAGCTAAATTAAGTTAAAAACTAAGAATAATGATTTTAGAGTAGTGGCAATACTCAAAATTAGATGTTTTTCCTGTGAGGTTTACATCTCTATCAACTCGCTTGTGAAGCTCATCAAATTCAATTAAATTATACCAATGCATCAGGATCACTTGATTTGGTTTCTCCACAGGGACTATGGTAGTGTTTTTGTTCAACTCAACCATGGCATCATGAGGGACAATTTTGCTTCACATTATGTTGCGGATAACACGAAATTTATTTATCTCGTACACGAACCCAACTTTTTAGACACTCCAAAAAGAATTGGATGTCCTAGGGTTTTGTGATCGCTTGAATTGCATCTCCCTTTTAGAGGGAAAAAACAAAATTAGATCAATCATTAAAGGAGCAAGAAAATGCATTAAATCACGTAGCAAAATATGTATAAAATATCTTGTGGATGGAGCAACTGTCACATCCCGGCCCGATCCCCAACCACATCCCGGGCTCAACTCCACCGTAGCACAATATTGTCTGCTTTGGGCCTCGACCACACCCTCACGGTTTTGTTTCTGGGAACTCACACGAGAACTTCCCAGTGGGTCACCTATCATGGGATTGCTCTCGCGCGAACTCGCTTAACTTCGGAGTCGTGCTAGGTAGAGATGGGAATATACATATAAGGCTTACAAGATCCACACCCTTGGGCGATGTGGGATCTTATAATCCACCCCCCTTAGGGGCCCGACGTCCTCGTCAGCACACTTCCGGCTAGGGATTGGCTCTGATACCAAATTGTCACATCCCGGCCCGGGCCCCACCACCACAACCCGGGCTCGACTCCATCGTAGCACGATATTGTCCGCTTTGGGCCCATTCTCGCTTCCGCTGCGCCAATAGCAACACAATATAATATGGAATGCACTTGCTAAATTAATGAATATGCATTATGGTAAATTAACGAATAAAACCATATAAAAATGCGCTTTCTGGGAAAAACGCTATACATATATACGTATAATAAAAACAAGGCGTGCTGGCCGTCACATGAGGGTGACGTAGCCATGTGAGTAGTGCGGAAGTGAAAATACGATAAAAATGTGAGTGAATAAAAACCAACAACCTAGAAACTTACTAAATTAACAAGTAGTGCAAGTGTTGAGAGAACAAGTGTAACAACACAATCAGAGCATAACAACCTAGGTGCAGTCCAACCGGACGAATACTAATTATATAGTACTAAAAGAGTAAACCTACAACTATTAGAGTTTGTCAGAACCGCCGAATCCTCGGGAACCACCAGAAGTACTCCTACATAGTACTTGGAGGGGCGCAAAATAAAAAGCGTGAGTGGGCAAAAACAAAGGTTTTCCAAAAACATTTACTCCTCAAAAGTTCTAACCCCTCGCTGTAAATTCTGTATAGTTTTCCCAGAACGTAGAACATATATATAAATATATGTATGTACCTCAAAACCAACATCAAATCAATAACAAAATAAGATGCCAGATAATATGCCAATAAGATAATCAAATTCCATAAATGAATAACCCGTATGAAAGAGAATGCACCAACAATAAATGAATATGAGTCAGCCGGATCCACCTAAGGTGGGCTGTACGGCTGAACCTATAACTCATCTAGTATGCCTGCACACGAGTCGGAACCACCTAATGTGGTCTGTACAATAGGGCTAGGTGTAATACATATACGCTCAAGTGCTGCGATCAAGTGAAGGCTGTGCGATAACTCGCGGGTCACCTACATGTCGGAACCACCTATAGTGGTCTGTACAACAAGATTGTGCACCTAACTTGGATCCAAGATGAGCGTGTGGTGCGGGAGGTGAACATCACTTGAAGGACTGTGCCCTGGCCATGGGCGGAAGCACTAACACTGGGGTGCAGGTTAATGAGTTCTAAATGCGTCAATAATGCAATCATCATTATATAACTTACCAACCAATGCATACTCACTTACTTGATGCTTACCTTAGCTTCCACCGCGCCAATAACAACACAATATAATATGGAATGCACTTGCTAAATTAATGAATATGCATTATGGCAAATTAACGAATAAAACCATATAAAAATAAGTTTTCTGGGAAAAACGCTATACATATATACGTATAATAAAAACAAATGCCCACTCACTGATAAGTAGAAGGGTCGTAGCCCCCGAGCCTTTCCTGGCTACGCTCGTCCTCGGCGTAGGTCTCACCTATATGTGAAACAACTATGTAAACATTAATTAAATGCACATAACCAAGAACTAGGTAATAACTTCTCATACAATGCTCAATTGGGGTGTTTGAATATACCAAAAAGATCTACAGAACCTCAGGAACAACTCCATATTTTTAGAAAAAATTTCCGACCAACCACGCGCCAGCCAAGGCACTGCCAGACGCGCCGCCCACTCGCGGGCATGTGCTTGGCACAGGTGAGGGAACCTTAACAGAGTTAGGGAATATTCCGTCTAAACTAACTGACGCAGTTAACTGCCGTTAGGAATATTCTGTTAGACTTAACATAATATTCTTCTTCTTCTTCTTCGGCGAGTTTCGGACGCCAGCGACTGTCCGCCGGTTTCTGGAAAATCTCTAACCTAGGTTTCTTGTCCGATTTTGCACCATTTTTCACGAAATTTAAACCAAAATGACGCTGGAGATGAGTAGAATAAAACCTTGCCTATTTGGAAGCCTAAGTCTCTCGGGATCTCGCCGGAAAAACCACGAAAATCCAGCCACCTCTGTAAAACTTCAAACCTGGACTTCCCGACGTCCAAAACACATCAGCGTTGCACTCCGAGCTTCGTGAGGACGTCCTAAAGCTCCCTATGGTCTCAGAATTTGCTGAAACATACACGTTTAAAAGTGAGTGAACAGTGCACCACTTCGGGAGTTTCCAGTTTCTAGGTTTTCCAACGTAAAACTTAACAAAAAATAACCCAAAAGACTAGGGAAGAAGTGTAGATACCTTTTTGAGCCTCCAAAATGGTGTGAACCTCGATGATCAACTCGGGGTCACTGTACCTCGACAGAGCCTTCGAGTTCTCGGGATTTTCGAAGGTGTCACAACCAACCAAAGGTATGGTTGTGTTTGAAAACTCGCAAGGATCTCAGATATGGCCTTAGAACCTTCGATTTGCTAAGTTTTGAGTATGTGAGGTGTACCCGTACCTCATTGGCCAACCAAAATCTAAAAACTAGTTCTAATTGGTCCAAAACTAAACTTCTCTAACTAACTAAACCCTAAACTCCTAATACTTAATCTAATTGGTTCCTACTAACTTGGGACTAAGGTGATTGGTCCAAAATAAAGCTTTGGGCCTTTAAACCTAGCCCAAAAAAAAAACCAACGCAACCAACGTTCAAGGGCAGTTTCGCCCATTCACATCCTCGAGAAAAAAATAAATATACAATGTTCGGGATGGGCTGTCACAATAACCTAGGTGTAGTCCAACAAGACGAATACTAGTTATACAGTACATAAAAAGTAAACCTACAACTACTAGAGTTTGTCAGAACCGCTGAATCCTCGTGAACCACCAGAAGTACTAACAAATGCATACTCACTTACCAACCAATGCATACTCACTTACCTGAGGCTTACCTGAGGCTTACCTTAGCTTCCATCGCACCAATAGCAACACAATATAATATGGAATGCACTTGCTAAATTAATGAATATGCATTATGGAAAATTAACGAATAAAACCATATAAAAATACGTTTTCTGGGAAAAACGCTATACATATATACGAATAATAAAAACAAATGCCCACTCACACTTTTTGTTTTGCACCCCTCCAGGTACTATGTAGGAGTACTTCTGGTGGTTCACGAGGATTCGGCGGTTCTGACAAACTCTAGTAGTTGTAGGTTTACTCTTTTGGTACTGTATAACTAGTATTCGTCCTGTTGGACTGCACCTAGGTTGTTATACTCTGATTGTGTTGTTACACTTATTTTCTCAACACTTGCACTACTTATTTATCTAGTAAGTTTCTAGGTTGTTGATTTTTATTCACTCATATTCTTATCTTATTTTCACTTCCGCACTACTCACATGGCTACGTCACCCTCATGTGACGGCTAGCACGCCTTGATTTAGGTCAGGGTGTGTCAGGACAATTCAGACTTTAGAGGATATGATGAGAGCCTCAGTGTTGCAGTTCGATGATGCTTGGCATAGGCGGTTGGACTTGATGGAATTTGCCTATAATAATAGCTACAATTCGAGCATTCGTATGGCAACATTTGAGGCACTATATGGTAGAGGTTGCCGTACACCTCTTTGTTGGTCAGAAGTTAGTGAAAGAGCGTTGATGGGCCTTGAGATAGTAGAGAAGACTACTCAGAATGTTCAGGTAATCAAAGCTAACTTGAAAGTGGCCCAGGATCATCAAAAAAGCCTAGCCGATTTGCATGCTACTGATCGGGTGTATAAAGTAGGTGATTGGGTGTTTCTGAAGCTATCACTGTGGAAAGGTGTGGTAAGGTTCGGGAAAAATGGTAAGCTGAGCCATAGGTACATCGCACCATACCAGATCATCGAACAAGTTGGTGAAGTAGCATACAGGCTTGAGTTGCCTCCAGAGTTGGCTAGAGTGCACAACGTGTTTCATGTCTCCATGCTTCGTCACTATGTTTCGGATCCTTCACATGTGATACCTCCTCAACCGTTAGAGATTAATCCGGCCTTGACTTACGAGCAGGAGCTAGTGACAATTTTAGATTGGAAAGACAAAGTGCTAAGGAACAAGACAATTCGTATGGTAAAAGTTTTGTGGAAGAATCATACAGTGGAGGAAGCCACGTGGGAAACAGAGGACAAAATGAGAGAATTGTACCCACGTTTATTTTATGGTTATTAGAAGTTGTTTTACTTTTGCAGTTATTGTTGTTTGAAATTTCGAGGACGAAATTTTCTTAAGGGGGGTAGATTGTGACAGCCCGTCCCAAACATTGTATATCTACACTTCTTCCCTAGTGTTTTGGGTTGTTTTTGGTTAAGTTTTACGTCAGAAAACCTAGAAACTAGAAACTCCCGAAGTGGTGCACTGTTCACGCACTTTTAAACTTGTAGGTTTCAGTGAATTCTGAGACCATAGGGAGCTTTAGGACGTCCTCACGAAGCTCGGAGTGAAACGTTGAAGTGTTTTGCACGTCGAGAAGTTCAGGTTCGAAGTTTTACAGAGGTGGCCGGATTTTCGAGGTTTTTCAAGCAAGATCCCGTGAGACTTAGGCTTCCAAATCGGTAAGGTTTTATTCTACTCATCTCCAACGTCATTTTGGCTTAAATTTCATGAAAAATGGTGCAAAATCGGACGAGAAACCTAAGTTAGAGATTTTCCAGAAACCGGTGAACAGTCGCCGACGTCCGGCAACTCGCCGGAGAAGAAGGAGAATATTTCATCAAGTCTGACGGAATATTCCTAACAGCAGTGAACGGCGTCAGTTAGTTTAGACAGAATATTCCATATTTTTTACGAAATATTCCCTAACTCTGTTAGGGTTCCGTCACCTATGCCAGGTGTGGATGCAAATTTTCTCCTCCTTGATCTTGGATAATTTTGCACCTACAAAACAATTAACACCTTTGGTCAAGGCCAAACGCCTCACGCGCCCACAATGAATTGGGGGGGGGGGGGCTTTGGCCGAAGAACCTCCGATGCCAAAGTTAGAATTTTAGAGAGAAAGAGTGTTTAGAGAGTTTTGGAATTTTTCGCAAGAGAAATGGCATGAGTGTTTGGTGAAAATTGAAGGCTATTTATAGGGCTAGGCCGGTCCACTTTGGAGAGAAAGTGGCCGGCCAATACATGGTTTTTTGGGTTGAATTTTGGGTTTAATTAGATGATTTAATTGATATTTAATGAATTAATTAGGTAATTAATCCATTAATTAACTAATTAATATAATTTTGGAGGTTACCTTGCAAAGAGGGAATTTGATGAGATGGTCTTTGAATTCTTTACCTCTTTTGGAGCATTTTTGACTTTGTTGAAGGATGATTGTCTGCTGCTCGCGTGTAGAAATCCCGGTGTACCTCAGGGGTAGTTTGGTCCTCTTTTGCCAAAATATCCACGTGTTACCTTGGGATTATTTTTGGCTCTTCAAATGCCCCCACACCTGTTGATCTGCTCGCAGAAAAGGGCAACAGGTGTAGAGATTTTCTCGCTTTAGGAAACTCTGAATTGCTTCCTATTTTGATGTAGATTCCCTCTTCAATAGGAAATTAGACCCTTCTAGGAAAGGGAAATAAATTTCTCTCAAAGCCTATTTAAGTCCACCTTAAGTGGGTTATTAAATTAACTTTGGAGAGCGATTTATTCTACCCTACAAGAGAGAGAGAGCTTAGAGGATATTTGCTCCCCCTCCTCTAGCAATCTTCTACGTCTTACCCGTGCAAAGGACCGTCTTTCGTTGATTTCTTCGTCTTCTCCGTGCCGCACTGATATAAGAAAATTTTAATTTTTCTTGTCTTCTTTTTGGATAGTGTTGTCGCGGGGCAGCCGTCGGGGTGGTGCAACACGTCGGCTGGCAAGGGCTAGGAGTCGGTTTGGTATGGGCCGATGAGGTGTTGTGGCAAGGGCCACTGCTTAGGTTGCTAGGCTTGGCTAGAGCCAAGGGCAGCTTGAGGCGCTGGGGCGCAGTGCTAGGGTAGTCGCATGGCTCATATCCTTTATGCTCTTAGACCTGACGCGGGCCAAGCTGGCGATTGAGAGAAATAAGAAGGTCGCGGGCTTCATGGGTTGCTGGAATGCTGGGTATGCAGACCTCCTGCCTGCTAGAATGTTGGGTTGAGCTCCTCTGCTGAGTACCGTGAATGGCGTTAGCTGCTTAGTCCTCTTTGTCAGGAGAAAAGTAGGCTGCTCCCGAGAGATGAGGTAAAGAGGATCAAGGCGGATGTATTGGCTTGTCTGAACGCTGTTGTGTAGCCTATTATGAATGAAGGGGGAAAGAAGAGATCTTCCTGCCTGCTCAAGAGATGCCGGTTGGGAGACTTTATCCACTAGTTGTGAGGGTCCGCCTGCTGCCGAGAGGTCTGTGATTGACATGACTTCTTCCAATGGGAAGAGAAATGAGGCTGCTAGATCTAAGCATGTGGAGCTGGCCATGTCGAGAATGGCTTGTACGATTGCTGATAGAATTGCTCAATGTAAAGGTCCTTTCATACCTGATAGGATTTTTACCACCTGCAAAAGTAGGGATAAAAACACTTAAAAAATACTTGCAAGAGTACAAGGTTGTCGTAGTATAGCAGCTCAAGCAAGGTCGTTTTCCACAGGGATTGAATGAATAATCTATGCTAAAACGAAATCTGAATTAATTATTTGAAAACAAAGTAAGAAGAGGTTGATTTAATGACCTAAGATATTAAAAACGAATTTAATTAAAAACAATGAAATAAATTGACAAAGTAAAGAAAACAAAAGAAAACGGTTTGAAAACCAAATTGTAAAAGCCTAGGGTTCCACCGTTCCCATAACAATCCTATGTAGATTTACCAATTACCTATGAATTATCCATGCAACTTTGAAGTTTAGGTTTTCCTAATGCATATTCTACTCGTGGTATTCAAGCTAGAACGTATATCTAACATGCAACCCGTCCATGGTATTCAGATCGAATGTGAACATGCAAGACTCATTAAGTTTTGTGAAAACCCTTTGAAAAACCATGCAACCCCTAGAACGTGGTATTCATCCTAGGTGAAATTACAACTATTAATCACAAGAAGCAATACTCAATTCCCCGGTGGTATTCCGATCGAACTGCATCCGATTACTTATCTAAACATCCTAATGGTAGCTAAGCATTAAGATATAGAGACAGTTTAAAGCACATTGATTAATAATTCAAAGCATGCATGTATAATATCATAAGTAATTAAATAAAAACTACATATTCATGCTAAGGCTGAAGGCATCGCCCTAGCAAACGAAATTAGTTACGAACAACCATAAAACAAAATATTATTAAAACCAAGGATAGAAAACACCTTGAAAATAAACTTGAATCGTCAAAACCTAGCTAAATTCTCCAAAGTAGTGCCTCCTCAATGTTGCGTCGTCAATGTTGTCTCCTCAATGTTGTGTCCTCCTAATGGCTAAAAAGCCTTATTTATACTACTATAATTAAAATCCTCCTAGTAAAAGGTCTTAGAATAAAACTAGGAAACCTAATAAAATAATAAAACAGAAAATAAAAGGTTTCCTATTTGAACTGGAATTCGGACTTCTCAGAAAATCAGACTTTTGACTGACAAAATCAACTCCGATTTGGTCCCAAAAGGCTCTTTTGAAAGATTGAGACGTCCCCTACAAATCCTCAGAAGGAATCCTCCTCAAAATTTGCCATCTTGACCTCCAAAATACCCAAAATGTCCAGAAACGTCAATCTGGGAAAGCTGCGCGCTGGGTCTTCTTTTCATCGCCACGGTCAAACGGCTTGGTAGAAAAATCTGGAATTTTGACACAATCATACTGAAAGACTCACGAACCTCCTCCAATTAGAATCACTCCAAAATTCATCCGTTTGATCACTTTTTTCTCCAGAGGAAGTCGAATGTCCTACATTAGAAATATATAACAAAGTATCAAAATTCTACCAAAATAACCAATAAATTAATACTAAGATTAGGGTAAAATATATAGTATAAAAGCGACTCATCAAAATACCCCCAAAACTTAGCTTTTTGCTTGTCCTCAAGCAAAACAAAACTAAAAAAACAAATATAAAAACTAACAAACTTAAAAACTTAAACAAAAATAAACTAAAACAAAATTTCCAGCTTCAAGTTACAATCCATAGAAAACGTTAAAAATTAGAACATCTTTTCAAAAGTTCCAACTAATCCCACCACAGAGTCTAAGCCATTTAGAATCAATTAGAAAAGAATTCATGAACTTCCTTTGGTGTAAAGTGAACCAACATGGTTAAGGAAACTCGACTCAAACCCTTACCTCTTGTCCTTTTATTTCAACACTTCACGTAACTTTCATATATATATATTTTTTCTTCTTTTCGATTTTATTTTATTTTTTTTTTTTTTCCAGTAACAGTAGTGGTCGTGTAATGCTAGTTCACTCGAAACCAACTAACCACCCAGCCCCATGCCAAGACTTTACTGTTTGACGCGAGAATCACTGTTGATCAGACAGGACTGGCCCGGTTACTAGGTAAAGCCTCGGGTGGGACAATTATTACTTTATTGATAACAATAACTAACTTCACTTTAAACAAAAATTAAAAATAAACTTAGACTAAAAGTAAGTATTTCAATCTCACTCCCCACAAACCATGTTGATGTGAACGTGCAAATTTTCAAAGTATAACTCATGAATTAGTGTCTAAGCAACGATAAATAGAAAAGACTCTATTGTATGATTAATCTTCACCATGTCCATTTGTTCTAACGTTTAAATTAATCTATGGATATTAACTTAAAAAGAAAATTATTTTATTGACTCAAAAATTAAAAATCTAAAAATTATATTTCCCACCCCCAAACTTAAATCACACATTGTCCTCAAGGTGTGGAAAATAAAAGAAAAATAAAGAAACAACCCGACAAAGAAAACTAAATATTAAGATGAAACCGAACTAAACCTAACAATAAATAAAAATAGAAATAAAATATGAAAGAAAAACAACAAAACGACATGAAAAGGAACAAAAGAATTAAAAGAAAGACAAGATGAAAAAGGAAAGCACCTAGTTGGAATTGGAATCCACTGGGCAAGACAAAACATGGGCCTGGGAAGGATGACACACACAGGCCGAGGGAAAAGCAATGGGGTTGTAAAACCCAACCCGCAAAGCCACGGCCCAAACAAAAGGAGAGACCCACTCTGATGGCCCACGCGAACCCATGTGCGCGGCACATGTGCAACCAAAACCCTAGCAGCAGCTTTGGAAAAAACATTGGATGCCCTTTCCTCGAGCCCAGTGCCAACTTAGAGCCGAACGACTCTCTGACCTTTAATTCACACTACTCATGTCAGAACAACATGGGAGATACCAACTTTGGACACGTGGCACGCATCAGGGAATTGATGTCCTTAGGATTCGAAATAAAGGGTTAGATTTGTCTCGTAGTTTGGAAGGCTTTGTATACCCTAGAGTTCTCTCATTTCTGAAAGCATGCCTGGTTCACGTTCTGTCAAACAACCCTCTGTAAACCGAAAAACTCTTCATTGCCCTCTCTCATCTCTCTTCGTCGCATCTCTCGGCAAAGGAGAATCAAGACTCTTCCTCATCTCAGTTTAACAGCAAAGTGGTCCGTGCCCTTTCTCAGCTCTGCACAACCTAGCCTCAGTGCCATATTCGCCAATGCTCATGGGTCCAGTCACGGAGTTCATCTCGCTAGAACTCGGCTACAACACCCCAAATCCCGAAGGTAAACATCTCCCCTGGTTGCCATTGCGTTCCACTAGGGTTAATTGTTATGGAAAAATCAAATAATTAACACATGCATTCATTTGTTCTGCGAGGATTCTCTGATCCACAACAAAAGAGATGCATAAACGCCCATTCTTCACATATCCAAGGGCATGCATCCAAGACTCCTTCATCTACAGGTATAAACTCAGTCACCCCCAAACTTATTCCGTTGGTTCTGGATCTGAATCTGTGAAATTTAGTCCCTGCATCTGTGTATAATGTGATGCATCAGTATACAGTCCTTTGAAATTTGTCTCTGTGTTCATGTATGACGGAATTTATTTTGCATGTCTCCTGATGAAGAACACCGGCATATTGACTTGATGAATGTGCGTCCCTCTATGCTGGTTGGCCCACCCCCAAACTTATATGTAAAACAATATTTTAATGAATCGCGAGAATGAATGATCGAGTGAAAGGGGGTTTCCAAGCAACACAGGGGGTCTTCTCAGCAACCCCACTGTGAGTATCCCTAGACCTCAACTTTGTTCATGTTTCTGTATTCCTTTGATTTCTGCACTGCTGAATCTCATGAATGTTGATGAATTAATGATGAAAGCTCAGATAAGTGTTGATGAATGTGCTGGGGAGGATGATTGTTGATTTCACGCCCCTTAGTTGAGATTAGGCCAAATCAGTTTCGGATGCAACCTGCAATTAGAATTCAAAAACCTAATTAGATAACTAAACAAGAATTTAAATTTTTTTTTTTGTTTTTTTTTACTTTCAATTTTATGATTTTTTTTTTAAATTTTTTTTTTTGTTGCGATTTTGTAATTAGGAATAAAAAAACAGGAAAATAAAATAAAAGAAATAAAAAGAAAAGAGTTAGAAAAATTGGGTTGCCTCCCAATAAGACCTTTAGTTAACGTCTATAGCTAGACGTAGGGGAAAGAATTGATGGTCACGTCACTTGTTCTCTTAGAATCAACCACTCCATAACAGCATCGTAAGGCAACAGTAGGTACGAAGTGAATTGATGTTTGTCAATGGGGCTTCCAAATTGAGGCGTTGAATTCTTCTTATATACCCTTCTATTTGAATGAATCTTTGCATTGAAATACACTACTTTCCAGCGAGGATTACGTCTTCGTTGAGCTGACTTCCACCTTGTATTTAACACCCACAATTTTTGCACTGGATGAATTTTTCTACGAGGAATTTGACTGCCATTAAACTTTTTCTTCATTCCCACGTAGAACTTATCATGTTGGTAGGACTCATCTTGAATTTCTTTGAGTTTGATTGGCTGGGCAGGTGCACTGTCATGTGAGTTTCCAGATTCTGATTGGGTGTGAACAACCCCTTGCAACACGTCCATTATGATGAATTCCGGCAACTTGCTTGGTTTCTTTGCATCCTCGTGATTGGGCATGGGTGCCATATGGACTTCAGTCAAAGCAGGTTTTGGAGAAATTTCAGAATCATCGAGGGCTAATTCCTCCCTTGGGCGTGGACAATTGGCAGATTGCTCTACAATTTCTGCACCAATCTCATCTTGATCTTCAAAGCTTTTCCCACAGCTCTATGCGTGAATCTGAAATCCTTCATTGGTTATTTCAATGTACAACTCAGTAAATTCCAACAATTTAGAGAGCTTGTCCTCTACCGAAAGCTCCTGTGGCACATTAAACTGCTCAAAATAGTGCGCGAGATGCTTTTGCAAACTTGGGGTATAGAACTCTGAGTATAGATTGTTCCAATTTCTTTCTGAATGGTTTCTCAAATTGATATGCTCTTGGACAAAATCTGGAAAATATTCCCTCTTAGGACACTGCAAAATATCATGGGTCTTCAAATAGCAAAGTGCACAAATTGTAGGTTTAAATCCATCAAAACCACATTCTGCAGAGTTGACCCATAACGGTGTTCCTGCTGGTGGCGGTTCCCACTCCATTGCAGTGGTGCTCTCAAAGATCAACAAACAATAACCTGCAAAATAAAATAAGCAATTAAATAATAATAAAAAAAATATATGTACAATAACCTAAGAGTTGATAAACATAAATTATTTAAAACAATCCTCGGCAGCGGCGCCAATTTCTTGATAGGATTTTTACCACCTGCAAAAGTAGGGATAAAAACACTTAAAAAATACTTGCAAGAGTACAAGGTTGTCGTAGTATAGCAGCTCAAGCAAGGTCGTTTTCCACAGGGATTGAATGAATAATCTATGCTAAAACCAAATCTTAATTAATTATTCGAAAACAAAGTATAGAAGAGGTTGATTTAATGACCTAAGATATTAAAAACGAATTTAATTAAAAACAATGAAATAAATTGACAAAGTAAAGAAAACAAAAGAAAACGGTTTGAAAACCAAATTGTAAAAGCCTAGGGTTCCGCCGTTCCCTTAACAATCCTATGTAAATTTACCAATTACCTACGAATTATCCATGCAACTTTGAAGGTTAGGTTTTCCTAATGCATATTCTACTCGTGGTATTCAAGCTAGAACGTATATCTAACATGCAACCCATCCGTGGTATTCAGATCGAATGTGAACGTGCAAGACTCATTAAGTTTTGTGAAAACCCTTTGAAAAACCATGCAACCCCTAGAACGTGGTATTCATCCTAGGTGAAATTACAACTATTAATCACAAGAAGCAATACTCAATTCCCCGGTGGTATTCCGATCGAACTGCATCCGATTACTTATCTAAACATCCTAATGGTAGCTAAGCATTAAGATATAGAGACAGTTTAAAGCACAGTGACTAATAATTCAAAGCATGCATGTATAATATCATAAGTAATTAAATAAAAACTACATATTCATGCTAAGGCTGAAGGCATCACCCTAGCAAACGAAATTAGTTACGAACAACCATAAAACAAAATATTATTAAAACCAAGGATAGAAAACACCTTGAAAATAAACTTGAATCGTCAAAACCTAGCTAAATTCTCCAAAGTAGTGCCTCCTCAATGTTGCGTCGTCAATGGTGTCTCCTCAATGTTGTGTCCTCAAGCAAAACAAAACTAAAAAAACAAATATAAAAACTAACAAACTTCAAAACTTAAACAAAAATAAACTAAAACAAAATTTCCACCTTCAAGTTGCAATCCATAGAAAACGTTAAAGATTAGAACATCTTTTCAAAAGTTCCAACTAATCCCACCACAGAGTCTAAGCCATTTAGAATCAGTTAGAAAAGAATTCATGAACTTTCCTTTGGTGTAAAGTGAACCAACATGGTTAAGGAGACTCGACTCAAACCCTTACCTCTTGTCCTTTTATTTCAACACTTCACGTCACTTTCATATATATTTTTCTTCTTCTTCTTTTCCATTTTATTTTTTATTTTTTTATTTTTTTCCAGTAACAGTAGTGGTCGTGTAATGCTAGTTCACTCGAAACCAACTAACCACCCAGCCCCATGCCAAGACTCTACTGTTTGACGCGAGAATCACTGTTGATCAGACAGGACTGGCCCGGTTACTAGGTAAAGCCTCGGGTGGGACAATTATTACTTTATTGATAACAATAACTAACTTCACTTTAAACAAAAATTAAAAATAAACTTAGACTAAAAGTAAGTATTTCAATCTCACTCCCCACAGACCATGTTGATGTGAACGTGCCAATTTTCAAAGTATAACTCATGAATTAGTGTCTAAGCAACGATAAATAGAAAAGACTCTATTGTATGATTAATCTTCACCATGTCCATTTGTTCTAACGTTTAAATTAATCTATGGATATTAACTTAAAAAGAAAATTATTTTATTGACTCAAAAATTAAAAATCTAAAAATTATATTTCCCACCCCCAAACTTAAATCACACATTATCCTCAAGGTGTGGAAAATAAAGGAAAAATAAAGAAACAACCCGACAAAGAAAACTAAATATTAAGATGAAACCGAACTAAACCTAACAATAAATAAAAATAGAAATAAAATATGAAAGAAAAACAACAAAACGACATGAAAAGGAACAAAAGAATTAAAAGAAAGACAAGATGAAAAAGGAAAGCACCTGGTTGGAATTGGAATCCACTGGGCAAGACAAAACATGGGCCTGGGAAGGATGACACACACAGGCCGAGGGAAAAGCAATGGGGTTGTAAAACCCAACCCGCAAAGCCACGGCCCAAACAAAAGGAGAGACCCACTCTGATGGCCCACGCGAACCCATGTGCGTGGCACATGTGCAACCAAAACCCTAGCAGTAGCTTTGGAAAAAACATTGGATGCCCTTTCCTCGAGCCCAGCGCCAACTTAGAGCCGAACGGTTCTCTGTCCTTTAATTCACACTACTCATGTCAGAACAACATGGGAGATACCAGCTTTGGACACGTGGCACGCATCAGGGAATTGATGTCCTTAGGATTCGAAATAAAGGGTTAGATTTGTCTCGTAGTTTGGAAGGCTTTGTATACCCTAGAGTTCTCTCATTTCTGAAAGCATGCCTGGTTCGCGTTCTGTCAAACAACCCTCTGTAAACCGAAAAACTCTTCATTGCCCTCTCTCATCTCTCTTCGTCTCATCTCTCGGCAAAGGAGAATCAAGATTGTTCCTCATTTCAGTTTAACAGCAAAGTGGTCCGTGCCCTTTCTCAGCTCTGCACAACCTAGCCTCGGTGCCATATTCGCCAATGCTCGTGGGTCCAGTCACGGAGTTCATCTCGCTAGAACTCGGCTACAACACCCCAAATCCCGAAGGTAAACATCTCCCTTGGTTGCCATTGCGTTCCACTAGGGTTAATTGTTATGGAAAAATCAAATAATTAACACATGCATTCATTTGTTCTGCGAGGGTTCTCTGATCCACAACAAAAGAGATGCATAAACGCCCATTCTTCACATATCCAAGGGCATGCATCCAAGACTCCTTCATCTACAGGTATAAACTCAGTCACCCCCAAACTTATTCCGTTGGTTCTAGATCTGAATCTGTGAAATTTAGTCCCTGCATCTGTGTATAATGTGATGCATCAGTATATTGTCCTTTGAAATTTGTCTCTGTGTTCATGTATGACAGAATTTATTTTGCATGTCTCCTGATGAAGAACATCGGCGTATTGACTTGATGAATGTGCTTCCTTCTGTGCTGGATGGCCCACCCCCAAACTTATATGTAAAACAATATTTTAATGAATCGCGAGAATGAATGATCGAGTGAAAGGGGGTTACCAAGCAACACAGGGGGTCTTCTCAGCAACCCCACTGTGAGTATCCCTGGACCTCAACTTTCTTTCTGTTTCTGTATTCCTTTGATTTCTGCACTGCTGAATCTCATGAATGTTGATGAATTAATGATGAAAGCTCAGATAAGTGTTGATGAATGTGCTGGGGTGGATGATTGTTGATTTCACGCCCCTGAGTTGAGATTAGGCCGAATCAGTTTCGGATGCAACCTGCAATTACAAATCAAAAACCTAATTAGATAACTAAACAAGAATTTAAATTTTTTTTTTTTTTTTTTTTTTACTTTCAATTTTCTGATTTTTTTGTTGTTGTTGTGATTTTGTAATTAGGAATAAAAAAAACAGGAAAATAAAATAAACGAAATAAAAAGAAAAGAGTTAGAAAAATTGGGTTGCCTCCCAATAAGCGCTTTAGTTAACGTCTATAGCTAGACATAGGGGAAAGAATTGATGGTCACGTCACTTGTTCTCTTAGAATCAACCACTCCATAACAGCATTGTAAGGCAACAGTAGGTACGAAGTGAATTGATGTTTGTCAATGGTGCTTCCAAATTGAGGCGTTGAATTCTTCTTATATACCCTTCTATTTGAATGAATCTTTGCATTGGAATAAACTACTTTCCAGCGAGGATTACGTCTTCGTTAAGCTGACTTCCACCTTGTATTTAACACCCACAATTTTTGCACTGGATGAATTTTTCTATGAGGAATTTGGCTGCCATTAAACTTTTTCTTCATTCCCACGTAGAACTTATCCTGTTGGTAGTGCTCATCTTGAATTTCTTTGAGTTTGATTGGCTGGGCAGGTGCACTGTCATGTGAGTTTCCAGATTCTGATTTGGTGTGAACAACCCCTTGCAACACGTCCATTATGATGAATTCCGGCAACTTGCTTGGTTTCTTTGCATCCTCGTGATTAGGCATGGGTGCCATATGGACTTCAGTCAAAGCAGGTTTTGGAAAAATTTCAGAATCATCGAGGGCTGTTTCCTCCCTTGGGCGTGGACAATTGGCAGATTGCTCTACAATTTCTGCACCAATCTCATCTTGATCTTCAAAGCTTTTCCCACAGCTCAATGCGTGAATCTGAAATCCTTCATTGGTTATTTCAATGTACAACTCAGTAAATTCCACCAATTTAGAGAGCTTGTCCTCTACCGAAAGCTCCTGTGGCACATTAAACTGCTCAAAATAGTGCGCGAGATGCTTTTGCAAACTTGGGGTATAGAACTCTGAGTATAGATTGTTCCAATTTCTTTCTGAATGGTTTCTCAAATTGATATGCTCTTGGACAAAATCTGGAAAATATTCCCTCTTAGGACACTGCAAAATATCATGGGTCTTCAAATAGCAAAGTGCACAAATTGTAGGTTTAAATCCATAAAAACCACATTCTGCAGAGTTGACCCATAACGGTGGTCCTGCTGGTGGCGGTTCCCACTCCATTGCAATGGTACTCTCAAAGATCAACAAACAATAACCTGCAAAATAAAATAAGCAATTCAATAATAATAATAAAAATATATGTACAATAATAATTAACTAAGAGTTGATAAACACAAATTATTTAAAACAATCCTCGGCAGCGGCGCCAATTTCTTGATAGGATTTTTACCACCTGCAAAAGTCGGGATAAAAACCCTTAAAAAATACATGCAAGAGTACAAGGTTGTCGTAGTATAGCAACTCAAGCAAGGTCGTATTCCACAGGGATTGAATGAATAATCTATGCTAAAACCAAATCTTAATTAATTATTCGAAAACAAAGTATAGAAGAGGTTGGTTTAATGACCTAAGCTATTAAAAACAATGAAATAAATTGACAAAGTAAAGAAAACGGTTTGAAAACCAAATTGTAAAAGCCTAGGGTTCCGCCGTTCCCTTAACAATCCTATGTAGATTTACCAATTACCTATGAATTATCCATGCAACTTTGAAGGTTAGGTTTTCCTAATGCATATTCTACTCGTGGTATTCAAGCTAGAACGTATATCTAACATGCAACCCGTCCGTGGTATTCAGATCGAATGTGAACATGCAAGACTTATTAAGTTTTGTGAAAACCCTTTGAAAAACCATGCAACCCCTAGAACGTGGTATTCATCCTAGGTGAAATTACAACTATTAATCACAAGAAGCAATACTCAATTCCCCGGTGGTATTCCGATCGAACTGCATCCGATTACTTATCTAAACATCCTAATGGTAGCTAAGCATTAAGATATAGAGACAGTTTAAAGCACAATGATTAATAATTCAAAGCATGCATGTATAATATCATAAGTAATTAAATAAAAACTACATATTCATGCTAAGGCTGAAGGCATCGCCCTAGCAAACGAAATTAGTTACGAACAACCATAAAACAAAATATTATTAAAACCAAGGATAGAAAACACCTTGAAAATAAACTTGAATCGTCAAAACCTAGCTAAATTCTCCAAAGTAGTGCCTCCTCAATGTTGCGTAGTCAATGTTGTGTCCTCAATGTTGTGTCCTCCTAATGGCTAAAAAGCCTTATTTATACTACTATAATTAAAATCCTCCTAGTAAAAGGTCTTAGAATAAAACTAGGAAACCTAATAAAATAATAAAACAGAAAATAAAAGGTTTCCTATTTGAACTGGAATTCGGACTTCTCAGAAAATCAGACTTTTGACCGACCAAATCAACTCCGATTTGGTCCCAAAAGGTCTCTTTTGAAATCTTGAGACGTCCCCTACAAATCCTCAGAAGGAATCCTCCTCAAAATATGCCATCTTAACCTCCAAAATACCCAAAATGTCCAGAAACGTCAATCTGGGAAAGCTGCGTGCTGGGCCTTCTTTTCATCGCCACGGTCAAACGGCTTGGTAGAAAAATCTGGAATTTTGACACAATCATCTTGAAAGACTCACGAACCTCCTCCAATTAAAATCACTCCAAAATTAATCCGTTTGATCACTTTTTGCTCCAGAGGAAGTCGAATGTCCTACATTAAAAATATATAACAAAATATCAAAATTCTACCAAAATAACCAATAAATTAATACTAAGATTAGGGTAAAATATATAGTATAAAAGTGACTCATCAATGCCCCCAATACCAAAGTCTGTACCAAGACGTCCGTTGAGAGCCAAGTCTGGTTCACATTTGGAGAAGCTTGCTATTATAAAGAGCAAAGAGATGGACTCTGTTGCTAAGGTGGCGCCAATGCCTACTTCATCTGCTACCGGGACTGATTCGCCTATTGGGAAGGAAGAGACTGCTTGTGTGGGCAGCTGTGAGAAATCCACTAAACCTGTTTCTAGGGAGGCTGATAAGATCTGTGTGCTCTTGAAACCAGATCTGCTTGAAGACATGGACGCTTGTGCCAAGTTTGTTAATGGCGTTAGAAAGGTTTGCTTGCCCAAGTTCCTTTGCGAAGCATGCGACACAATATAGAATGACTGATCTGCTTGCTATGATGCAGATATAGCAAGGCTGCCAAGGAGGTGGCGAAGACTAGGGGCAGCTGAAGCTTATTCCTTGACTGAGGAGATTAAGACATTGGATTCTAAGCTCGGTGCTTTGAAGGGGTCTAATATCTCTGCCCTCGCTTCTCTGCGGCTTGAGACTGCTCACCAAGAGATCGTTGACTTGAAGACTAGGCTTGAAGTGGTCCAAGTTAAGTATGAAAGTGCAGAGAAGGAGATCGGATGTTACATACCTCAGATTCAAGATTTTGAGGGTGCCGTTTCTGAGTTTCGTTCAGCTGCTTATGCAAAGGATGAAGAGTTGATTGCTGCTTATAATCAAGTGATCCACTTCAAGAGAATCGTTGATAGGCTTGATCCCCAAGTGTTGAAACTTCAAGGTGTACTGAAGATCAACGAAAGTCTGAAGAAAGTGGATGAGCTGCAGGGCGTCCGTGTTGGTCTGCTCGAGGAGAATGAGCAGCTGAAGGGAGAGAAGGATGGGCTCGAGGTTTTAAGACCTTCTCTATTTCTCCAGAATACTTGTTCTCCTTTTCTTTTGAGACCTCCATTGGTGAAGTAGTCGGAGATGTTGGTGCCCAGGCTGGAGAAATCGGGGGTGAAGCGCCGGATGGTGCCGCTGCTGAAGGTGTGGCGACCAAGTAGTCGTTGAGTGTCCAAGCTGCTGAAGAGTAGTCTTCTAAGTAGTCTTTAGGATTTTCTTTGTTTCCTTTGTTGCGTTTTGCTTTGCTTGAACTCATTCAGTCTTTGCTAGTTGTTTATCAATTTTGCTAGAAAATTTAATAAACTTGCTTCCTTCGTTTTTCTCCATCTTCACTTCTTTTGTTCATGCCCTAACCTTTAGACTTTATAGACCAGTGGCAGGCGTGCTACTTTTTTATAAGCAGACAGGCCACGTAGCCTATGCAGCCATAGGTGTTGGTGTAGAACTTTGCAAAGTTGTTAGTCATAGGGTTGGCAGCCGAACGCCTACAGAAGCAGACAAGTTCGCGTGACCGCTAGGCTGTTAACCTTGGTTTTCTCAAATTCCGTAGGTTGCGTAGCAAGTATCACAACACTTTAGGACTTGGTGTAAGTTGTTCCTCTCTTGGCAGAGGTGAAGCTTATCGACTACGTAGCATGTCGGCAGTGGATAAAACTTCGTATATGCATGCTAGCTTGGTTAACCTTTCACAAAAATGTGAGGTTGTATAAGTCTAGCGCGGTTTTACTGCTCGAAGGACAAGCCGCAGGCAGTCTTCTGGAAACCGTAGGCTACCTAAGTGCACTTGGTAGCAGCTTTAGGGTTCCAGGGCAGCCGTCCATCGGATGTACTGCGTAATGTGCCCCCTCCGTCTCTAGGGCCCTGTTCCCCGCAGATTAGGCAAGAGACCCAAAATCCTTCAATTAGCTAAGCCTTGAAAAAGACCATTGTGGCTATTTCTAGGAATCCTGGTGCAAGCCATCGTGCATCTAGTTATACTAGGGCAGCCAGGCTCATCCACATCTGGATATTCAGAGTGTAGAGTTTATCCTCCCGCTTTAGAGAGTAGACCCATGTGGGTGTCGGGAAATTAGTTTACCCTCTCGCACTAGAGAGCATGGTTGGTCCCTCGGGGGGTGCAATTCCTGTGGTGAGTCCCTAAGAAGGGCGCGGTCTTCTTTTCAAGTGCAGGAGTGATAAGTTGTTGTAAACATGCAGCCAAGCCAAGTTGTGATTACTTCTGAATTCCTCATTGAAAAACGAGTGAAACGAACGAGAACTTAGCTATGAGGTAGGAACTGCATAACAACTGGATAGTCCTCGGCTTGTGAGGTGGTGCCCATCGAGCTGCTTGAGTCTCTGGGCTTTTACTGTAGCGGGAGGTCACACATGGTACTTCCTCATATTGTAGGTGTTCCACTACTTTTTGATCTTTTTGTCGTTTCATGGTGGCGAGGGTGTAATTACTCTTGCCGCCTACTCTGCTGATCTTGTACGGACCTTCCCAGATATGATCCATCTTTTTGGAGTCTTCTTTACGGGCAGTGATGAAGGCTTTTCTTGGGGCTAGATCTTCAAGCTAGAATTGCCGGACCTTGGCCCTTTTGTTTTAGCTGGAGAGGAGCTGCTGCTGGTAGGCTGCACTGCGGGTGATGGTTTGCTCACGCTTCTCCTCTGCCAGATCTAAGCTTGTGGCCATCTCCTTTCTGTTTCACTCAATGCTTGGCAGTAGAGTGCTGATACTTAGCACGATGACATTGTGAGGAATGATTGCTTCTAAACCAAATGCCAAAGAGAAAGGAGCTTCACCGGTTGCTTTTCCTTTGGTGGTGCGATATGCCCATAAGCATTTAGGGAATTTGTCTGGCCATTTTCCCTTCTTGTCGGTGAAGGATTTCTTAAGGCAGTTGAGGGATGCCACATCAGCAAATGATGTTCGCTCATACGAAGCGCTCTATGTCTGTCTGAGTCATGGTAGTCATGGGCTCTGCTTCTACCCATTTGGTGAAGTAGTCGGTTGCCATGATCATCATGCCTCTGCCCCTAGTAGTAGGCGATATAGGTCCTACCAGGTCGATTACTCACTACGTGAATAGTCAAGGACTCATCTGTGGGTGTAGCTCGCTGGTTAGCAGTGCTAGTATCAGCTTGTAGTGTTCGCAACGGTCGTACTTTTGTATTAACTCCTTAGCATCTTGGTGCATGGTAGGCTAGTAGTAGCCTGCGTTAAGAGCCTTCTATGCTAAGGATCGACCTCCGGAGTGGTTTCCACAAATGCATTCATGGATTGAGCTTAAAACCTTCAAGTCATCGGGAGGCGTTAGGCAGCAGAGATGTGGTCCGGTGTAGGATCTTCGGATGAGAATGCCATTCCACATGTAGTAGCGTGCTGCCCTTATTTGGAGCTTTCTAGACTCTGTGACACTTCGACTGCTGGCTCCGCTTCTATGCTCGGCTTGTCTAGATACTCTACCGGAATAGAGCGTTTGAGTTGATGGTCGAAGGCGGAGCCTAAGCTGGTTAGCGCATTTGCGTGGGCGTTGTCTGCCCGCAAAACTTGAGTGAGAGTGTAGATCTAGAATGCCTCAAATTGATTGTGTACCTTCTCTAGGTATTGTGTTATCCTTGGATGTTTTGCCGCGTACTCCCTAGTAGTTGGGCTGGTGATTAGCTGGGAATCGGAATGAATTGCAAGCTTTTTCACCGCCAAATCTTTTGTCATTTGGAGGCTTGCTAGTAAGGATTTGGACTCTGCTTCAATGTTAGATGCTTTTAAGCCTAAGGTGATCGCCTGCTCAAGCATTAAACCATCTAGGGCGACAAAGATCACACCTGCTTCCAATCCTTTGTAGTTGGATGCATCATCGACATGTAAATGCCAGAAATCTCCATTGAGGGAGCAGGTAAGGCTAAGGTGTGCTCGGCTACCTCCGGGGCGTCGTTTGGCCTCTATGTTGCATTGCCTAGGCTAGGCGTGAAGGCGCCATAGGGAGCCGTGGAGAGCTGGTGCCATGTTACACGTAGCAGGAAATGCTCAACTGCCGGTAATGGGCCACTTTAGAGTTGAATTATGGAGCAAATGTCGGTTGGGGCCATGTGACACAAAGCAGGTGGTAGTGCTCAAATGCTGGTACATGCTGCTACTATGTAGAACCTTTTGGGGCGACGAGGACAAAACTTGCTTCCGAGTGCGTCCTTCTAGTGTTCGTCTGCCCTTGGCTTGCATTTTGAGTTGAGTTGTTGCGTTCGTAAAAAAACTTTGCACCGCCAGTGTCTGGGCCTTTATCATCGAGCGTCTAGATTGGGCGGAATAGGGCGTCATGAGGATGACTGCGTGCATCTGAAGGTATAACTTGAGCTTCCGGGTTGCAAAAACTATCGCCAAATATGCGAATAGGTCCTCCAGCTCTTCTCGTATGATGGTAGAGCTTATTGCTGCTTCATATACCGTCAAATATGCGAATAGGTCCTACATTGCTTCCAGTTTGGATAGTTGGGAGGTGATGTCAGATATTCATTCCGGTCCTTGAATCTGGATCAGCAAGCCTCGTCCCAAAGTGCATGCTTTTCTGCTAGAGTGAAAGAGTCTGCCAGAGTCAGATCTTCTTTCATGATCAATTTTTCGAACAGCGGGTGGTTTGCTGGAAGTCCTTTTTGGAAGGCTGCTTTAGCTATCGAGTCGTTGCATCCAACTATCTTTGCCTTCTACGCTTTGAACCACTTCACATAGTCATGAAGCGACTCCTTTGGGTTCTTCTTGATGTTGAACAAGTGGTCGGACTTCTTCTTGATCGAGCGGTAGGATGAGTATTCTTTGGTGAAAACCAAAGAAAGTTCATCGAAACTCCGGATAGATTGTGGCGGCAGGGTGTAGAACCAATCTTGCGCATCTCCTTGTAGAGTAGTGGCGAATATCTTGCACATGAGATCGTCATTGTTTCGATTGAGGATCATTGCACTTCGGTAGTGCTTCAAGTGTCTCTCCGGGTCTCCATCTCCTTTGAAGGATGTGAAATGTGGCATGCTAAACTCGTGTAGAGGTTATGCCTCTTCGATCTCGTCCGTGAATGGTGATATGCTTATGTTGGTCATATCCTATCGCAGTGCATCGTCGGTGACCTCGTTGCGTTGGAAATCGCGCAATCGCTTGATCAAGACTCTCTCTACTTCTTCCTGAATTTGCTTTTGCTGGGGTAGCGGAGCTCATGGCTGCCCCCAGTTTTGACCTGCTGGTCTAGGCTGCTTTTCTACTTTCTCGGCTCGTCTATGCCGCGATAGCGGTGCATGTGGTGGATTCCTATTTTGCAGGCTGCTGGTTGAACTTGAGCCGGATTGAGTGACTGCTTTTCTCCGCCCGTCATGCTGCCTACTCCGATGTGATGTGGAGGATGCTTCTTGCGGACCTAGCCGCAAATGAACACTTCGCTTGGAAGGCTGCTCATGTTGATTATCGGAGTGTGGCCCCAATCGTAAGTGTATGCTCATATGTGGGCCTAGTCATGAGTGCACGCTCCTCCGCGTGCTAAGACGGAAGTATACGCTATCTCGGGGCCCAATCGGGAGTGTACTCTGCCCAAACGCTCGGTTCGGGGTTGGACGAGTGGCTGCTTGCCGGACGCTGCTGGAGAGGTTCTTCGTCTGCCCTTGTCCTTCTTCGGGACACCTCGTTTGGGACACGTTGCATCTTGGTGCGCTGCAAAAGCTGGTTTACCAAGGTCGCCTGTTGTGCTAGGGTGTTCGTCAACTCTATGACTTGTCGAGACAAGTATTGTTCGCCATTTGGATTGGAAGAGCTTGGAAAGAATGTGCCTCCTTGAGCAATGGAAGGGTGGTAGACTCTGGGAGCGAGATTTGAGTTGGGAAATGTCAAATCCACAGAGAAATATGGTGAGAATGCCCCCGGCTCGATGGTGGCTCCGGATGGCTAAGATAGTCTTGGGCCGACCTGGGCTGCTTGAAAGGCCACGAGAGTAGGATATGCCAAGAGAGCAGGTTGGGCCACGGGTGTGGGCTGCTCGGCGGGAGCATGCTGGACCACGGGTGTGTGCTGCTCCTTTGAAGGATGTGAAATGTGGCATGCTAAACTCGTGTAGAGGTTTTGCCTCTTCGATCTCGTCCGTGAATGGTGATCTGCTTATGTTGGTCATATCCTATCGCAGTGCCTCGTCGGTGACCTCGTTGCGTTGGAAATCGTGCAATCGCTTGATCAAGATTCTCTCTACTTCTTCCTGAATTTGCTTTTGCTGGGGTAGCGGAGCTCTCGGCTGCCCCCCGTTTTGACCTGCTGGTCTAGGCTGCTTTTCTACTTTCTCGGCTCGTCTATGCCGCGATAGCGATGCATGTGGTGGATTCTTATTTTGCAGGCTGCTGGTTGAACTTGAGCCGGATTGAGTGACTGCTTTTCTCCGCCCGTCATGCTGCCTACTCCGATGTGATGTGGAGGATGCTTCTTGCGGACCTAGCCGCAAATGAACACTTCGCTTGGAAGGCTGCTCATGTTGATTATCGGAGTGTGGCCCCAATCGTAAGTGTATGCTCGTATGTGGGCCTAGTCAAGAGTGCACGCTCCTCCACGTGCTAAGACGGAAGTATACGCTATCTCGGGGCCCAATCAGGAGTGTACTCTGCCCAAACGCTCGGTTTGGGGTTGGACGAGTGGCTGCTTGCCGGACGATGTTGGAGAGGTTCTTCGTCTGCCCTTGTCCTTCTTCGGGACACCTCGTTTGGGACACGTTGCATCTTGGTGCGCTGCAAAAGCTGGTTTACCAAGGTCGCCTGTTGTGCTAGGGCGTTCGTCAACTCTATGACTTGTCGAGACAAGTGTTGTTCGCCATTTGGATTGGAAGAGCTTGGAAAGAATGTGCCTCCTTGAGCAATGGAAGGGTGGTAGACTTCGGGAGCGAGATTTAAGTTGGGAAATGTCAAATCCACAGAGAAATATGGTGAGAATGCCCCCGGCTCGATGGTAGCTCCGGATGGCTAAGATAGTCTTGGGCCGACCTGGGCTGCTTGAAAGGCCACGAGAGTAGGATATGCCAAGAGAGCAGGTTGGGCCACAGGTGTGGGCTGCTCGGCGGGAGCATGCTGGACCACGGGTGTGTGCTGCTCCTTTGAAGGATATGAAATGTGGCATGCTAAACTCGTGTAGAGGTTTTGCCTCTTCGATCTCGTCCGTGAATGGTGATCTGCTTATGTTGGTCATATCCTATCGCAGTGCCTCGTCGTTGACCTCGTTGCGTTGGAAATCGCGCAATCGCTTGATCAAGATTCTCTCTACTTCTTCCTGAATTTGCTTTTGCTGGGGTAGCGGAGCTCTCGGCTGCCCCCAGTTTTGACCTGCTGGTCTAGGCTGCTTTTCTACTTTCTCGGCTCGTCTATGCCGCGATAGCGGTGCATGTGGTGGATTCCTATTTTGCAGGCTGCTGGTTGAACTTGAGCCGGATTGAGTGACTGCTTTTCTCCGCCCGTCATGCTGCCTACTCCGATGTGATGTGGAGGATGCTTCTTGCGGACCTAGCCGCAAATGAACACTTCGCTTGGAAGGCTGCTCATGTTGATTATCGGAGTGTGGCCCCAATCGTAAGTGTATGCTCGTATGTGGGCCTAGTCATGAGTGCACGCTCCTCCGCGTGCTAAGACGGAAGTATACGCTATCTCGGGGCCCAATCGGGAGTGTACTCTGCCCAAACGCTCGGTTCGGGGTTGGACGAGTGGCTGCTTGCCGGACGCTACTGGAGAGGTTCTTCGTCTGCCCTTGTCCTTCTTCGGGACACCTCGTTTGGGACACGTTGCATCTTGGTGCGCTGCAAAAGCTGGTTTACCAAGGTCGCCTGTTGTGCTAGGGCGTTCGTCAACTCTATGACTTGTCGAGACAAGTGTTGTTCGCCATTTGGATTGGAAGAGCTTGGAAAGAATGTGCCTCCTTGAGCAATGGAAGGGTGGTAGACTTCGGGAGCGAGATTTAAGTTGGGAAATGTCAAATCCACAGAGAAATATGGTGAGAATGCCCCCGGCTCGATGGTAGCTCCGGATGGCTAAGATAGTCTTGGGCCGACCTGGGCTGCTTGAAAGGCCACGAGAGTAGGATATGCCAAGAGAGCAGGTTGGGCCACAGGTGTGGGCTGCTCGGCGGGAGCATGCTGGACCACGGGTGTGTGCTGCTCCTTTGAAGGATGTGAAATGTGGCATGCTAAACTCGTGTAGAGGTTTTGCCTCTTCGATCTCGTCCGTGAATGGTGATCTGCTTATGTTGGTCATATCCTATCGTAGTGCCTCGTCGTTGACCTCGTTGCGTTGGAAATCGCGCAATCGCTTGATCAAGATTCTCTCTACTTCTTCCTGAATTTGCTTTTGCTGGGGTAGCGGAGCTCTCGGCTGCCCCTAGTTTTGACCTGCTGGTCTAGGCTGCTTTTCTACTTTCTCGGCTCGTCTATGCCGCGATAGCGGTGCTTGTGGTGGATTCCTATTTTGCAGGCTGCTGGTTGAACTTGAGCCGGATTGAGTGACTGCTTTTCTCCGCCCGTCATGCTGCCTACTCCGATGTGATGTGGAGGATGCTTCTTGCGGACCTAGCCGCAAATGAACACTTCGCTTGGAAGGCTGCTCATGTTGATTATCGGAGTGTGGCCCCAATCGTAAGTGTATGCTCGTATGTGGGCCTAGTCAAGAGTGCACGCTCCTCCGCGGGCTAAGACGGAAGTATACGCTATCTCGGGGCCCAATCGGGAGTGTACTCTGTCCAAACGCTCGGTTCGGGGTTGGACGAGTGGCTGCTTGCCGGACGCTGCTGGAGAGGTTCTTCGTCTGCCCTTGTCCTTCTTCGGGACACCTCGTTTGGGACACGTTGCATCTTGGTGAGCTGCAAAAGCTGGTTTACCAAGGTCGCCTGTTGTGCTAGGGCGTTCGTCAACTCTATGACTTGTCGAGACAAGTGTTGTTCGCCATTTGGATTGGAAGAGCTTGGAAAGAATGTGCCTCCTTGAGCAATGGAAGGGTGGTAGACTCCGGGAGCGAGATTTGAGTTGGGAAATGTCAAATCCACAGAGAAATATGGTGAGAATGTCCCCGGCTCGATGGTAGCTCCGGATGGCTAAGATAGTCTTGGGCCGACCTGGGCTGCTTGAAAGGCCACGAGAGTAGGATATGCCAAGAGAGCAGGTTGGGCCACGGGTGTGGGCTGCTCGGCGGGAGCATGCTGGACCACGGGTGTGTGCTGCTTGGCGGGAGCAGGCTGGACCACGAGAGTGGGCTGCTCGGCAGGAGCAAGCTAGGCCACGTTGGATTTAGGCTGCACGGTCAAGCTTTGGTGTCGTGGGCCTTGAATGGCACGGCAAGCTTGGATGACACAGCTTGGGCCGTGGGTGGCTGCCGTGGTGGCCACCTACTACGGTGGTGCTCCGTGGGGGTGGTGCCGCTCCACTCATAGTTGTGTTGAGCCTTGTAGATCGTCGTGGTCCTAATTCTTGAATGTTGGAATTTTCGTTCGTCGTGGTTTTCGAATCTCTTGCCATCGTACTTTTCTTTTACGTTTATTCAAAGAATTTTATTATAAAAAATTCTAAAAATACAAACGTACGAAAAATCTACGAATGAACAAAAAATTAGGAACCTTGAAGCGCGAGATTTGAGCTTAAATAGGCCAAATCTACATAAGGTAGGTCAAAATTTTTGACGAAATGGGTCCAGATCACCAAAAAATCGGTCGGAATAGCCAAAAATAGGCTTGTATGGGCGCTAGGAGTCACGGATCTGATCATGGGCGCGTGGGCGAGTTGTAGGAAATGGGTCTGGGTCAACCTGGCCCGCGTTGACTGCGGCTGGGCTGGTCACACGCGCTAGGTTTTTTGTGCATTGGGTTTGCGCGGGAGTGGACCTGGGCAATCACTGCCATAGCAGCTTTGGTTTCCACGTGGGCTGCATGCGCTGGCCCTTTGCATGGATGAGCCGCATGGTCCTAAGTCCAATTTGGGCCTGAGCAAATTAGGGCACGGGCCCATTACCGCTGCAATCAATTGTGCATGCCTACGCGTGCTGGGCCGCATCTGTCCGCGTGTGGGCCATCTCGTCTTGCGCTGATTTTGGGCCTTCTCCTGACGCCGTGCCTACGACAATGGTGCATGGGCCTCCCTCATTGCTGGAGTTGTTGCAACTGCTGCTCCTTGGACTTGCGGGACTGCACCCATGGCTGCGAGAATTGTAGAGGGTGATGTCTGCGACCCTTCCTTTTCTTTTTTTTTTTTTTTTTGATAGCTGTTTGTGACCCTTGCTTCGTGATCCGTCAAAAGGGTGAAAACCCAAATTTGTAGGGAGCATATTTTGTTGTTGTTTCATAATTTTTTCATCATTGTATTTCTTCCCCAGGGCTATTCAAAGAATTTATATAAAAATTCTAGGAGTAGGAATGTGTGGGAAAATTTACAGATGAATGAAGAAAATTAGAAATGTTGAACGCGAGAGTCTTCTTCGAGCATGTGAATCAAGCTCTCAATGAAAGCACCAATTTGTGGATGCAAATTTTCTCCTCCTTGATCTTGGACAATTTTGCACCTACAAAACAATTAACACCTTTGGTCAAGGCCAAAAGCCTCACGCGCCCACGATGAATGGCGGGGGGGCTTTGGTCGAAGAACCTCCGATGCCAAAGTTAGAATTTTAGCAAGAAAGAGTGTTTAGAGAGTTTTGGAATTTTTGCAAGAGAATTGGCATGAGTGTTTGGTGAAAATGGGAGCCTATTTATAGGGCTAGGCCAGTCCACTTTGGAGAGAAAGTGGCCGGCCAATACATGGTTTTTTGGGTTGAATTTTGGGTTGAATTAGATGATTTAATTGATATTTAATGGATTAATTGGGTAATTAATCCATAATTAACCAATTAATATAATTTTGGAGGTTACCTTGCAAACAGGGAATTTGATGAGATGGTCTTTCAATTGTTTACCTCTTTTAGAGCATTTTTTACTTTGTTGAAGGATGATTGTCTGCTGCTCGCGTGTAGAAATCCCAGTGTACCTCAAGGGTAGTTTGGTCCTCTTTTGCCAAAATATCCACGTGTCACCTCTATTTTTGGCTCCACACCAGGCACGTGCCCGCGCATGGGCGGCGCGTGGGTGGTCATAAATTTTTTCTAAAAATATTGGGTTGTTCCTGAGGTTGTGTAGATCTTTTTGGTATATTCAAACACCCCAATTGAGCATTGTATGAGAAGTTATTACCTAGTTCTTGGTTATGTGCGTTTAATTAATGTTTATATAGTTATTTCGCATATAGGTGAGACCTATGCCGAGGATGAGCGTAGGTAGGCAAGGCTCGGGGGCTACGACCCTTCTACTTATCAGTGAGTGGGCATTTGTTTTTATTATACGTATATATGTATAGCGTTTTTCCCAGAAAACGTATTTTTATATGGTTTTATTCGTTAATTTGCCATTATGCATATTCATTAATTTAGCAAGTGCATTCCATATTATATTGTGTTGCTATTGGTGCGGTGGAAGCTAAGGTAAGCCTCAGGTAAGTGAGTATGCATTGGTTGGTAAGTTATATAATGATGATTGCATTATTGACGCATTTAGAACTCATTAACCTGCACCCCGGTGTTAGTGCTTCCGCCCGTGGCCAGGGCACAGTCCTTCACGTGATGTTCACCTCACGCACCACACGCTCATCTTGGATCCAAGTTAGGTGCACAGTCTTGTCATACAGACCACTATAGGTGGTTCTGACATGTAGGTGACCTGCGAGTTATCGCACAGCCTTCACGTGATCGTAGCACTATTACACCTAGCCATGTCGTACAAACCACATTAGGTGGTTCGGACTCGTGTGCAGGCATACTAGATGAGTTATAGGTTCAGCCGTACAGGCCACCTTAGGTGGATCCGGCTGACTCATATTCATTTATTGTTGGTGCATTCTCTTTCATACGGGTTATTCATTTATAGAATTCGATTATCTTGTTGGCATATTATCTGGCATCTTATTTCGTTATTGATTTGATGTTGGTTTTGAGGTACATATATATGTTCTACTTTTTGGGAAAACTATACAGGTTTTACAGTGAGGGGTTAGAACTTTTGAGTAAATGTTTTTGGAAAACCTTTGTTTTTGCCCACTCACGCTCTTTGTTTTGCGCCCCTCTAGGTACTAGGTAGGAGTACTTCTGGTGGTTCACGAGGATTCGGCGATTCTGACAAACTCTAGTAGTTGTAGGTTTACTCTTTTGGTACTGTATAATTAGTATTCGTCCGTTTGGATTGCACCTGGGTTGTTATGCTGTGATTGTGTTGTTACACTTATTCTCTCAACACTTGTGTGGAGCCAAAAATAATCACAAGGCGACACGTGGATTTTCGGATTAAGAAGACAAAAATATCCTTGAGGTGCATCAAGATCCCTACGCGCGAGCAGCAGCTAATTATCTTCAGTTAAGTCAAAGGTGCCCATAAAAGGTAAACAATTCCGAATTATTTCATCCATCCACATTTTAGGTAGTTATTTCATAACCTACCAATTATCCTTCATAAATTGAGATAATTGACAAATTAATGGGATTATTACTCATTAATTTGTCAATTAAATTAGCCATTAAACCCAAAACTTACCCTAATGGCCGGTTCCCCTTCTCCAAAGAGGGGCCGGCCACTTCCTTGTTTTTTCCCATATTTCCTTCCCCTTTTCCTTCCTTTTTTAAACCAATTATTCAATAACTCATTATAACCCTTTTCATAAATACAAAAAACATCCCATTTTGGTTTAATTAGCCAATAAATGGGCTAATTAAACCTAAATTATACACAAAAACCGTAGCTAGGCCGGCCACCACCTATCCCTATAAATATACTCTCATTCTCACCAAAAAGCCAATTCCACTCCTCTTGCAAAAATACTCTAAACACTATTTCTCTCTAAAAATTCTAACTTTGGCATCGGAGGTTATTCGGCCAAAGCCCCCCCCATTCATCATGGGCGCGTGAGGTTTTTGGCCTTAACCTAAGGTGCAAGTTGTTTTGTAGGTGCAAAATCGTCCAAGACCAAGGAGGAGAAAATTTGCATCCACAAATTGGTGCTTTCATTGAGAGAAGAAATCTACGCTCGAAAAAGACTCTCGCACACAAAAGGTTTTTTCTCCAATTTCTAGTCCATTTGTATTTTTCGTACGTTTTTATTATTAGAATTTTTTACTTGTAAAAAGTTCTTTGATAAAACGTATAAAAAAAAGGGGAAAAAGAAAAATACATAATGGTTAGAAATCTAGAAAATTCCACGAGTGACAATTCAAACATTCAAGACATGGGACCGCGGCGATCTACGAGATTGAATGTGGTTCTAGGGGAGATGGCACCACTACCACGAGGCTCCACCATGGCAACCACCGCAGTGACCACCCGCGGCGAGGTCCATGGTACCGCTACTACGGCCCAAGCCTCACACTCGCATGCATCTCGTACTGAGCAGCCTGTTCCTACAGCCAAGCCTGTCCCTGCAGCCCTCCTGTACTCAGGCGTATGCTTCACGAAAGAGCCTGGACCAATAATCCCTTTGACGCCGTCAATAAACTCAGCACACGCGTCCATATCCTCAAGAAGGTCTGGCCTCAAAAGCGCACAAATCTCAGCAGCTTCCTTGGAATTAGACTTGGCGGATTTATCAGGACCACTGGCCCAAGCAGTCTCTCTCTTCTCAGAAGGCAACTTGGCCTCAGCAGCGGAAGAGACAAGTTTTGGCGCCACTTTAGCAAACGAGGATGTCTTGCCATTCTTCATGGTAGCAAGCCTTTCCGAAGGAGAATCCTAAGTGGAGCGGCACCACCACCACGAGTTTCCGCCATGGGAACCACCGCGGTGGCTACCACGGTAGCCCACCACGGCGAGGTCCATGGCGCCATCACCACGGCCCAAACCGTGCCATCCAAGGTCCCGGGCCAAGCTATGTTATTCCAAGCCCAACGCGAGCCCAATACGTTGCCTAGCCAAGCCCAAGCCTCGCACCCACGTGTGCCACACACTAAGCAACCTACTCTCGTGGCTCAGCCTGCTCCCGTCGAGCAACCCGCCCTCGTGGCCCAGCCTGCTCCCGCCGAGCAGTCCACCCTCGTGGTCCAGCCTGCTCCCGCTGAGCAGCCCACTCCCGTGGCCCAGCCTGCTCTCGTGGCCCATCCTACCCCCGTGGTCTTCCAAGCAGCCCAAGTCAGCTCAAGACTATCTCAGCCATCTGGACCTACCGTCGAGCAGAGTACACTCCCAATTGGGCCCCCAAGATAGCGTATACTCCTGTCTTAGCGCGCGGAGGAGCGTGCACTCTCGACTAGGCCCACGGACGAGCATACACTCACGGTTGGGGCCACACTCCGATAATCAACATAAGCAGTCTTCCAAGCGAAGTGTTCATTCGCGGCTAAGTCTGCAAGGAGCATCATCTATATCATATCGGAGTAGGCAGCATGACGGACGGAGAGAAGCAATCACTCAATCCGGCTCAAGTTCAACCAGCAGCTTGTGAAATCCCTCGCCTGCTAGGAATCCACCACATGCACTGCTACCGCGGCATAGACGAGCCGAGCATGTAGAAAAGCAGCCTAGACCAGCAGGTCAAAACTGGGGGCAGCCGAGAGCTCCACTTCCCCAACAAATTCAAATTCAGGAGGAAGTAGAGAGAATCTTGACCAAGCCATTGAGCGATTTCCAACGCAACGAGGTCACCGATGAGGCACTACGACGGGATGTGACCAACATAAGCAGGTCACCATTAGCGGACAAGATCGAGCAGGCAGAGCCTCCACACAAGTTTAGCATGCCACATTTCACATCCTTCAAAGGAGATGGAGACCCGGAGAGACACTTAAAGCACTACCGAAGCACGATGATCCTCTATCGAAACAATGACGATCTCATGTGCAAGATATTCGCCACTACTCTACAAGGCGAGGCGCAAGATTGGTTCTGCACCCTGCCGCCACAATCTATCCGGAGTTTTAATGAACTTTCTTCTGTTTTCACCAAAGAATATTCACCCTATCGCTCGATCAAGAAGAAGTCCGACCACTTGTTCAACGTCAAGAAGAACCCAAAGGAGTCACTCCGCGATTATGTGAAGTGGTTCAAAGCAGAGAAGACAAAGATAGTCGGATGCAACGACTCGATAGCTAGAGCAGCCTTCCAAAAAGGACTTCCAGCAGACCACCTGCTGTTCGAAAAATTGATCATGAAAGAAGATCTGACTCTGGCTGACTCTTTCGCTCTAGCAGAAAAGCATGCACTTTGGGACGAGGCTCGCTGATCTAGATTCAAGGACCAAAAGAAGTATCCGACATCACCTCCCAACTATCCAAACCGGAAGCAACGGAGGACCTATTCGCATGTTTGACGGATTCTGAGGTAGCAATAAGCTCTACCATCATACGAGAAGAGCTGGGGGCCCGACTACCTGTATTCCACAGTTCGAAAGCTCTCCTCGATGCTACCAGAAATTCAAAAAATGAACTTTGGCGATAGTTGTTGCAACCCGAAAGCTCAAATTTTACCTTCATACGCACACAGTCATCATCATGACGCATTATTCAGCCCAATCCAGACGCGCGACAATAAAAGTACAGGCACTGACGAACGCAACAACTCAGCCCAAAAGGTGCGCCAAGGGCAGGCGAACACTAGAAGGACGCACTCAGAAGCAAGTTTAGTCCTTGTTGCCCTAAAAAATTCTAAATAGGAGCAGCATGTACCAGCAGTTGAGCACTACCTCCTGCTATGTGTCACACGGCCCCAGCCGACCTTTGTTCCATAATACAACTCTAGAGTGGCCCGATGCCTGCATTTGAGCATTTTCTGCTACGTGTAACATGGCACCAGCTCTACAGCTCCCTACCGCGCCTTCATGCTTAACCTAGGCAGCACAACAGAGCGGCCAACGACGTCCCGGAAGCAGCTGAACACACCTTAGCCGCACCTGCTCCCTCAATGGAGATTTCTAGCATTTGCATGTTGACGACACATCCAACTACGAAGGTTCGGGAGCAGACATGGTCCTTGTCACCCCAGACGGTTCAATACCTAAGCAAGCGATCACTCTAGGCTTCAAAGCATCCAACATCGAAGCAAAGTACAAGGCCCTACTAGCAGGCCTCCGGATGACAAAAGACTTGGCGGCGAAAAAAGCTTGCAATTCATTCCGATTCCCAGCTAATCACCAACCAAACTACTGGGGAGTACGCGGCAAAACATCCAAGGATGGCCCAATACCTAGAGAAGGTACGCGAGCAACTTGAGGCATTTCAGACTTACACTCTCACTCAAGTTCCGCGGGTAGACAACGCCCACGCAAATGCGCTAGCCGGCTTAGGCTCCACCTTCGATCATCAACTCAAACGCTCTATTCCGGAAGAGTATTTAGACAAGCCGAGCATGAAAAAACAGAGCAAGCAGTCGAAGTGTCACAAGTTAGTACAACTCCCAATTGGCGAAATTCCACTATAGACTACCTGTCAATGGCACATTCCCCATGGAAAGATTAGAGTCTAGAAAGCTCCAAATAAAGGCAGCTCGCTACTACATGAGGAATGGCATTAACATCCGAAGATCCTACACCGGACCACATCTTCGCTGCCCAACGCCTCTCGATGACTTGAAGGTTTTTAAGCTCAATCCACAAAGGCATTTGTAGAAACCACTCTGGAGGTCGATCCTTAACATAGAAGGCTCTTACATACAAGGTACTACCGGCCTACCATGCACCGAGATGCTAAGGAGTTAATACAAAAGTGCGACCGCTGCCAACGCTACAAGCCAATACTAGCACTGCCTGCTAGCGAGCTGCACCTGCAGAGGAGCCCTTGACCGTTCAGGCAGTGGACAATCGACCTAGTAGGACCTATGCCACCTACTACTGGGGGAAGATGCATGATGATCATGGCAACCGACTACTTCACCAAATGGGTAGAAGTAGAGCCCATGATGACCACGACTCAGACGGACATAGAGCGCTTCATATGGAGGAACATCATTTGCCGATTTGGCATCCCTCAGTTCATCGTCACCAACAACGGCCCGTAATTCGCAGACGAAGATTTGACGAAGTTCTTCCAAAAGTATAACATCAAGCAGCACATGTCCATGCCAAGATATCCTCAAGGCAACGGGCAGGACGAAGCATCCAACAAGACGATCCTCGACTGCCTCAAGAAATCCCTCAAATGGCCATATGAACTCCCCGGGTGTCTATGAGCATATCGCACCACCAAAAGATGAGCAACTAGTGAAACTCCTTTCTCTTTGGCAATTGGCTCAAAAGCAATCATTCATCCCAATGTCATCTTGCCAAGTCTCAGCACTCTAGTGCCAAGCATTGAGTGGAACAGAAAGAAGATGGCCACAAGCTTAGATCCGGCAGAGGAGAAGCTCGAGCAGACCATCACCCGCATCGCGGCCTACCAGCAGCAGCTCATCTCCAGCTAAAATAAAAGGGCCAAGGTCCGGCAATTCTAGCCTGAAGATCTAGTCCTAAGAAAAACCTTCATCACTACCCACAGAGAAGGCTCCAAAAGATGGATCATATATGGGAAGGTCTGTACAAGATCAGCAGAGTAGGCGGTAAGAGTAATTACACCCTCGCCACCATGAAACGACAAAAAGATCAAAAAATAGTGGAACCCCTACAATCTGAGGAAGTACCATGTGTGACCTCCCGCTACATCAAAAGCCCGAAGACTCAAGCAGCTCGATGGGCACCACCTCACAAACCGAGGACTATCCAGTTGTTATGCAGTTCCTACTTTACAGCTAAGTTCTCGTTCGTTTCACTCGTTTTTCAATGAGGAATTCATAAGTAATCACAACTTGGCTTGGCTGCATGTTTACAACAACTGATCACTCCTGCACTTCAAAAGAAGATCACGCCCTTCTTAGGGACTCACCGCAGGAATTGTACCCCCCGAGGGACCAACCATGCTCTCTAGTACGAGAGGGTAAACTAATCCCCCGACACCCACATGGGTCTACTCTCCAAAGCGGGAGGATAAACTCTACACTCCGAATATCCAGACGTGGATGAGCCTGGCTGCCCTAGTATAACTAGATGCACGATGGCTTGCACCGGGATTCCTAGAAGTAGCCACAATGGTCTTTTTCAAGGCTTAGCTAATTGAAGGATTTTAGGTCTCTTGGCCTAATCCGCGGGGAACGGGGCCCTAGAGACGGAGGGGGCACATTACGCAGTACATCCGATGGACGGCTGCCCTGGAACCCTAAAGCTGCTACCGAGTGCACTAAGGTAGCCTACGGTTTCCGGAAGACTGCCTACGGCTTGCCCTTCAAGCAATAAAGCCGCGCTAGACTTATACAACCGCACATTCTTGTGAAAGGTTAAACAAGCTAGCAAGCATATACGAAGTTTTATCCACTGCCGACATGCTACGTAGTCGATAAGCTTCACATTCGCCAAGCGCGGAACGACTTGCACCAAGTCCTAAAGTGTTGTGATACTTGCTGCGCTGAAGGAAAAATTTTGTCCTAGCTAAGAACATATGAGAACATTTGAACACATATGCAAACTAATAACACTTTAAAGTAGGCATGCATTCAAAAACAATTCTAAAACCCATGACTTTCAAAGCCTAGTGAATGGTGAACCAAGAGACTCTCTAACAACATTAAAGAGAAGGAAGGTTTTTGAGATTCATTACCCTTGAAGCTCATCCTTGTTTACACAAGGGATTCACCCAAGTGGAGGGCCTTCAAGTCACCTCCTAGCTCCTTGAATCTTCCTTGTGATTTTCTTCCTTTTGAATGCTCCTCTTGCTCCTTGAAGATGTAAGGAAATGATCTCCAAGAACACTAAAGATTTAGTGTCTCTAAGTCTCCACACCAAGGATGTAGTGTGAAGAGAAGATGGATGACTTAGAGAGATTTTGATGCTAGTGAAACCCTCTCTAAGTGGCCGGCCTCTTTTGTGAAAAAGGAGAGAAAATGTTTCTCTTCTTTCTCTCTAGAAAACCCTAATGAGGTTATGGCTATAAAGTTGCCTTTATACCACTTCACATGTGAGTGGCACACTTGCAATTAACCCAAGTTGGGTACCACTCACCCTAGGCCGGTTTTGACTTTGTTTTTGGGTTAATTTCCATTTAGTTTTAGTTGTCACACAACCTAAACTCAATGGGCCTTGTGGACCAAAAACCCTTTTGGGCCCCGAAACCCAAAACCAACTTAAAAGCCCAATACGAACCTTTCGTAAGATTAATTAACTAATTAATTAATCTTGACCATTCTCAATCAAACTATTTAATTGCTTATCCATCTCATTTATATTTCTTCACTTTCATCCTTACTCGGTGTACGATCCATTAGGTTCCAATTAGCGAGGCAGTGGGCGATTGTTACTCTTAACGATCGATTGCGAATTGAAACTACATTTCAATTCTCCCTTTGATGAAGATTAGTGTTAGCTAATCCTCAGGGCTTCCACAAACCATGAGTGACACCTAGCAGTATGTCATGGCTACCCAAGCTAAGTAGAAGTGGTTGGAGAACCTATCCAGTTACAATTACAATGCAATACGGTCCTTCTCTAATACAATACTCTTGATCACATTGTTTAAGTGATAGTTTATTTCATGTCTACTATCCAATGTGATACTTCTCTATATGATTCATTTGAATATGACTTGAAACATATTTCCTAAGTCATATTCGTATGCTTTGGCCAAAGACTCCTGAATCATATATCAGAGTATTCTCCTTCCACCATGGAAGGTTAGAGATCCCTTGTTGTGCATTCATATGCCTACATGACTAGATAGCTTGACCCCAACAATGTCGTGGACACTCTCGATGGAATGCCTTTGACATGATCAAAGATCAAGGACCTAACCATTAGACATCTATGATGCCTCAGGTCAAAGGACTACTTTGCATATTGCAACTTACGAGTTCTTACATGACATGTATGTTCGAACTCTCTTTTGATCGTTGTTCAGTGTACTCGATTACCTTTCGAGCACCTATGTGTTTGTCTCAGTGTCCAACACTAAATGACTTGAGACTAGTCATACTCACGCTTGAGTTAACATAACACATACTAACCTTAGCGGATTGTCAATGCCCAATTGGCAATCCTATGGCTAGGAACGTTTTAGGAATGAACATAAGAGAAAGGTCTCGTTAATCTAACTTACTTAGATCACTTCTCTCTTAGACTAAATACATTCCTTGGATTCCCTTATTGCTTAAACATATAATCCAATAAATAATGATTAACAATAAGCTTTGCCCTTCATTAAACAATATAATAGTTTAACACAATAAGTATTCCAAAAGCTATTACATCAAATGAGTGGCTTTGTGGGCATACTTCCAACATGCGCAACCTACGGAATTGGAGAAAGCCAAGGTTAATAGCCTAGTGGTCACGCGGACTTGTCTACTTCTGTAAGTAAGGCGTCCGGCTGCCGACCCTATGGCTAACAACTTTGCAAAGTTCTACACCAACACCTACGACTGCATAGGCTATGCGGCCTGTCTGCTTATAAAAAAAGTAGCACGCCTGCTACTGGTCTATAAAGTCTAAAGGTTAGGGCATGAACAAAAGAAGCGAAGATGGAGAAAAGCGAAGGAAGCAAGTTTATTAAATTTTCTAGCAAAATTGATAAACAATTAGCAAAGACGGGAGGAGTTCAAGCAAAGCAAAAGAAACAAGGAAAAATAAATCCTAAAGGCTACTTAGAAGACTACTCTTCAGCAGCTTGGCCACCCGACGACTGCTCCGTCGCCATACCTTCAGCAGCCGCGACATGCTCAGCAGCGGCACCATCCGGCGCTTCACCCCAGCTGCACCAGCCTGGGCACTAACATCTCTGACTACTTCACTAATGGAGGCCTCAAAAGTAAAGGTGAACAAGTCTTCCGGAGAAATAGAGAAGGTCTCGAAACCTTGAGCCCATCCTACTCTCCCTTTAGCTGCTTACTCTCATCGAGCAGACCAACACGGACGCGTTGCAGCTCATCCACTTCCTTCTTCAGACTTTCGTTGATCTTCAGTACACCTTGAAGTTTCAACACTTGGGGATCAAGCCTATCGACGATTCTCCTGAAGTGAATCACTTAATTACAAGCAGCAATCAACTCTTCATCCTTTGCATAAGCAGCGGAACGAAGCTCAGAAATGGCACCCTCAAAATCTCGAATCTGAGCGTCAATGTATTCAAGCAGGTCTGGTCTCAAGAGCACACGGATCTCATCAGCCTCCCCAGAAGCAGGCTTAGTGAATTTCTCACAGCTGCCCACGCAAGCAGTCTCTTCCTTCCCAGCAGGTGAATCAGTCTCGGTAGTGGAGGAAGTGGGCCTTGGCGCCACCTTAGCAACAGAGTCCATCTCATTGCTCTTTATAATAGCAAGCTTCTCCAAATGTGAACCAAACTTGGCTCTCAACGGACGTCTTGGTACAGACTTCGGCACTGGGGGCATATCTAGCAGCCTCATTTCTCTTCCCATTGGAAGAAGTCATGTCAATCACAGACCTCTCGGCAGCAGGTGGACCCTCACAAGCAGCGGATGAAGTCTTCAGTTTTTCCCAACCGGCATCTCTTGAGCAGCCTACTTTTCTCCCGACAAAGAGGACCAAGCAGCTAATGCCATTCATGGTGCTCAGCAGAGGAGCTCAACCCAGCATTCTAGCAGGCAGGAGGTCTGCACGCCCAGCATTCCAGCAGCCCATGAAGCTCGCAACCTTCTCATTTCTCTTAATCACCAGCTTGGCCCGCGTCAGGTCCTAAAGGATATGAGCCATGCGACTACCCTAGCACTGCACCCCAGTGCCTCAGTTCGCGGCCCCAGCCGCTCAAGCTGCCCTTGGCTCTAGGCAAGCTGAGCTGCCCAAGCAGTGGTCCCTGCCAAGACATCTCATCGGCCCCTGCCGAGCCAACTCCTGGCCCCTGCCAGCCGACGTACCGCACCACCCCGACGGCTGCCCCGCAATAGCACTATCCAAGAAGAAGGCAAGAAAAATTAAATTTTTCTTACATCGGTGTGGCACGGAGAAGACGAAGAAATCAACGAAAGACGGTCCTTTGCACTGGCAAGATGTAGAAGATTGCTAGAGGAGGGGGAACAAATATCCTCTAGCTTTCTCTCTCTTGTAGGGTAGAATAAATTGCTCTCCAAAGTTGATTTAATAACCCACTTAAGGTGGACTTAAATAGGCTTTGAGAGAAGTTTATTTCCCTTTCCTAGAAGGACCTAATTTCCAATTAAAGAGAGAATCAACATCAAAATAGGAATCAATCCTAAGTTTCCTGAAGCAAGAAGATCTCTACAACTGCTGCCCTTTTCTGCAAGCAGCCCAACAGGTGTGGTGGCATTTGTGGAGCCAAAAAAAATCACAAGGCGACACGTGGGTTTTCGGATTAAGAAGACAAAAATATCCTTGAGGTGCATCAAGATCCCTACGCGCGAGCAACGGGTAATTATCTTCAGTCAAGTCAAAGGTGCCCATAAAAGGTAAACAATTCCGAATTATTTCATCCATCCACATTTTAGGTAGTTATTTCATAACCTACCAATTATCCCTCATAAATTGAGATAATTGACAAATTAATGGGATTATTACTCATTAATTTGTCAATTAAATTAGCCATTAAACCCAAAACTTACCCTCATGGCCGGTTCCCCTTCTCCAAAGAGGGGCCGGCCACTTCCTTGTTTTTTCCCATATTTCCTTCCCCTTTTCCTTCCTTTTTTAAACCAATTATTCAATAACTCATTATAACCCTTTTCATAAATACAAAAAAACATTCCCTTTTGGTTTAATTAGCCAATAAATGGGCTAATTAAACCTAAATTATACACAAAAACCCTAGCTAGGGAGGCCACCACCTATCCCTATAAATATACTCCCATTCTCACCAAAAAGCCAATTCCACTCCTCTTGCAAAAATACTCTAAACACTATTTCTCTCAAAATTCTAACTTTGGCATCGGAGGTTCTTCGGCCAAAGCCCCCCCCCCCCCCCATTCATCATGGGCGCCTGAGGTTTTTGGCCTCAACCTAAGGTGCAAGTTGTTTTGTAGGTGCAAAATCGTCCAAGACCGAGGAGGAGAAAATTTGCATCCACAACTTGCACTACTTGTTAATTTAGTAAGTTTCTAGGTTGTTGGTTTTTATTCACTCACATTTTTATCTTATTTTCACTTCCGCACTACTCACATGGCTACGTCACCCTCACGTGACGGCCAACACGCCTTGATTTAGGTTGGGGTGTTAAGCTCGGATAAAGGAGGAGCGGGAAGGCGTCAGGTAGTCGACAACCGACACTTCTAGGTTATGTCGAATCGTTATGAAAATGAATCTAGAACGAAATCACGCTAAAGCTAGGGCATCACATGTAAGTGGCGCAATGTGTGGCCCGAGCACAGTGATAAGTGAGCAAGGGTCGCTGTATCTCCATCGGTACCCAGATGTTTGAACGACTCCACTCAAAGTTGTTTTGAAGCATAAGCTCCTATCAACTTTACACAGGACACACAAAAGAAGTACTTTGATCTTATTAGACAGGGGAGGGCGAAGAAGCTAGGACATTAGGGTAGAGTTCAAGAGAGTAGAATGCGTTTAGAAAAATCTATGAAAGTAGTGGAAGTTATGGTGAGAAGAAGGATAAGTATTATGTGCCTACAAGAAACTAAGTGGGTTGGTCTTAAGGCAAAGGATCTAGAAAACTCAGGTTTTAAACTTTGGTATTTGGGCACAAATAGAACGAGAAATAGTGTTGGCATCATTGTGGATAAGACCTTGATACAAAATGTTGTAGATGTCAAGAGGGTAGGAGATAGAATTATGGCAAGCATGATTGTAATAGGACAAGAACTCATCAATGTGATTAGTGCGTATGCACCTCAAGCAGGGTTGGATACGAGTTTGAAGGAGAAATTTTGGGAAGATCTTGGAGACTTGGTGCAAGGAATTGCTCAGACGGGGAAGGTATTTATAGGAGGAGATTTAAATGGACATGTGAGCAAGGAGACAGGCAACTATGGAGGTTTTCATGGTGGCCATGGTTTTGGGGAGAGAAACGAGGATGGGGAAGCCATCTTGAATTTTGCAATGGCATATGATCTCTTCTTAGCCAACACCTTCTTTAAGAAGAGATAAGAACATGTGATCACCTACAAGAGTGGGTTGTCAAAAACACAAATAGATTTTCTTCTAATGAGGAAGGGGGATCGTATAACTTGTAAGGATTGCAAAGTTATACCGAGGGAGTGGTTGGCTACTCAACATCGCTTGTTGGTGATGGATGTACAAATCAAAAGAGAGGGAAAAAATAACAAGACCTTGAAGTGCCCAAGGACTAGATGGTGGAATCTAAAAGGAGAAAAACAAGCCATTTTCAAAGAGAAAGTAATCACCCAATGCGTGTGGGATAGAGAGGGGGAAGCTAGCCAAATGCGGGATTTCATGGCTAGTTGTGTCTGAAAAGTAGCAAAAGAGGTATTAGGAGAGTCCAAGGGCTTTGCTCCACACCAAAATGAATCTTGGTGGTGGAATGAGGAGGTACAAACAAAGGTGAAGGCTAAGAAGGAATGTTATAAAGCCTTATACAAGGATAAGACCGATTAAAACGGTTAAAGGTATAGAATAGCGAAGCAAGAGCCGAAGAAAGTTGTGAGAGAAGCTAAGCTAGCGGCTTATGACGATATATATAAGCAACTAGATACCAAAGAAGGAGAGTTGGATATCTATAAACTAGCTAGAGCAAGGGAAAAGAAGACAAGGGACCTAAACCAAGTGAGGTGCATCAAGGACGAGAATGGAAAAGTTCTTGCTACAGAGAATGCGATCAAAGACAGATGGAGAGACTATTTTCATAATCTTTTCAATGAAGGACAAGAAAGGAGTACTTCTTTGGAGGAGTTGAGTAACTCAGAAGAGTGTAGAAACTACTCATTTTACCGTCGAATCAGGAAGGAAGAAGTGTTTGTAGCATTGAAAAAGATGAAACATAGAAAAGCAGTGGGCCCAGATGATATACCGATCGAAGTGTGGAAAAACTTGGGAGAGACAGGTATAGCATGGCTCACAGACCTTTTCAATAGGATTTTAAAAACGAAGAAGATGCCAAATGAGTGGCGAAAGAGCACTTTGGTGCCTATCTACAAGAATAAGGGCGACGTACAAAATTGCATAAACTATATGGGTATTATGCTAATGAGTCATATAATGAAGCTTTGGAAGAGAGTCTTTGAGCTAGATTAAGGCAAGAGACACGGGTTTCAGACAACCAATTCGGGTTCATGCCAGGGCGCTCAACCATGGAGGCTATCTATCTCTTACGAAGATTGATGGAAAAATATAGAGATAGGAAAAAGGGTATGATAGGGTCCCAAGAGACATTCGTTGGAGAATTTTAGAGAAGAAAGGAGTACGAGTAGCAAATATCTAAGCTATAAAGGATATGTATGATGGAGCAAAGACGGTTGTAATAACTCATGAAGGACAAACCGAAAGCTTCCCCATAACTGTAGGGTTACATCAAGGCTCATCCTTATGTCCTTCCCTTTTTGCATTGGTAATGGATGACTTAACGGGACATATTCAAGAAAATATTCCTTGGTGTATGCTTTTCGCAGACGATATAGTGTTGATAGATGAGACTTAGGAAAGGGTAAATGCGAAGCTTAACCTTTGAAGATAAGTGTTGGAATCTAAAGGTCTTCGCCTAAGTCGATCAAAGACATAATATATGGAGTGCAAGTTCAGTGCAAATGGAGGCCCAAATGAGTTAGGGGTGAGGATCGGAGATCAGGAAGTACCAAAGAGCGACCGCTTTCGCTACCTAGGATCTATCTTGCAAAAGAATGGAGAATTAGATGGAGACCTCAACCATAGAATACAAGCTGGATGGATGAAGTGGAAGAGTGCATCAGGCGTGTTGTGTGACCGCCGTATACCACTGAAGCTCAAGAGAAAATTTTATAGGACGGCAATAAGGCTGGCGATGCTGTATGGCACAGAATGTTGGGCGGTGAAGCATCAACACGTACATAAAATGGGTGTAACGGAGATGAGGATGCTTCGTTGGATGTGTGGGCACACAAGAAAGGATAAGATTAGGAATGAGGATATCCGAGGTAAAGTAGGAGTAGCTGAAATTGAAGGAAAGATGAGAGAAAATCAGTTACAGTGGTTTGGACATGTGCAAAGAAGGTCTACTGACGCTCCGGTTAGAAGATGCGACTATGGGACAGAGGTCCAGGGCCGAAGGGGTAGAGGAAGACCTAGGAAAACTTTGGAAGAGACTCTTAGAAAAGACTTATAGTAGTTGGATCTAACGGAGGACATGACACAGAACCGAGCGCAATGGCGTTCTATGATTCATATAGCTGACCCCACATAGTGGGAAAAGGCTTTGTTATTGTTGTTGTTGTATCGTGTTGTTTCGTAGTGTGACAATGGATCTTTCTTTCAAATATGATACATCATGAAAATTTCTTTCAAAATCTATGTACACCATTGAAACCATGTTTTTGATTGGATTGTCATCAAAATTAATAAGAAAGTCTTTTGATATTTCCACCCGAGAACTTTCTTCATCAATTGAGAATATAGAATTAGCAACATTACCGTTTCCTATTTGTAATATCTAATTTGGAAAATCAGCTAACTCTTGTTTTTTCTGCTTATTCAAACCAGTTTTTGAAAGCCTCATGTTTTCTTTGAGAAAAAAAAAGGTTAAATAGGCCAAAGACAAGAACTTGTCAACGAAGCTTCAACAATGTCAGCCCTAGTTCTGTTTGGAACAACAGGCTAAAATCACCTCCAAAGATAATTGGCTTTCCTCCAAATGGCAAATCATCAAAACCTGGTTTTGACCCTTTAAGAACATCACAAAGAGATCAATCTAAAGTTTCAAAACATTGTTTATGATTCATAGGTGCTTCATCCCAAACAATAAGAGCTACATTAGTAATTAATTGTGCTAGATGAGTTCCTTTTTTAATTTTACAAAGTGAAAAATCTGTAATGTTGATAGGATTTTAAACCTAGAGTGTGTAGATCTTCCACCAGGATGCAAAAGAGAAGCAATTCCAGACGAAGCTACCGCCAAAAAAATATGGTTCTCTGATGTAATCTTACCTATGATACTGGTCCACAAAAAAAGTCTTACCAGTTCCACGATGTCCACCAACAGTGAATGCTGCTCTTTCAGTGATTCAGTGTCGTAGTTTAACTCCTCTCTTAAACTTCTATTCTTAAGTATATCCATCAAATCTTTGTTTGGAACTGGGAGGTGATGTTTAGATAGAGAACTATTTGAAGCTACAAACAACTTTTCTAACTCATACAAAAAGAGAATTTTTAAATTCATCTTCATACTTAGACATATCATGCAAGCCAAAAGCTTTAACCATCTTTGTCGAGATGTCATCACACATCATTTTCCAATGTGCCTCAAACAAAGTTGCCATATCAGCAACATCACAAAACAAAACTAATGTAACAAACAATTGTCGCAATTGATACGATGATGCAGTGACCACCACTTCTAACATTGCATTGTTCCACTCCTTATCATCTCCCAACAAGCCTAGCGAATTGTATGCAGCCTTAAATGTGGGTTGAAGAACACCTTTAATTGTTCTTAAATCATCAAAACAAAAGCCAATTTTTTTATAATTAAGCAATAATCTCAAATAGTATAATTCACCGGCAACAGGGTGAACATACGCAACTTTACCTAGACATCTACCACTTTTCCTTCATGTCCACTCTTTATTTTCACTATTCCAAACATATTTCAAGGAAATTCAACATAAGACAACTGGCATGGATCAGGATCTTGAGCATTCATTTCAAACTATTTTGTTAACTTTGTGCTTTCAAGATCAGGTTGGTTAACAACATAGTTTAAATTATCATTCTCTTTAAAGACAACATTTTGGTCATAACGTAGATGCACACACAATCTTTGAACAGCTGGTTCTCTAAAATGAATATGAAAGTGTAACAATCTCCAAACCGGTTCATAAGGGCATAAATATTTCCAAACTCTTGATCCTCAAAAATAGCTCTAGCCCTATCAACACCCTTGGTTATATACTTGAAAAGGTATTTAATAAGCATTGATTGACAACATGATTCAACATTGATATGCCCTTGATACTTTAATAACAATTCACGATTGTAAGGGACAACAAATGCATTATTAAGCTTCGCTCCTTTACAACAAAACAAGTTTCCATTTCTCTACGCTTGTATGTGACAAATCCATCAGAATCAAAAGTAGATGAATAAATCAGAATTTCCCAAGTGACGGCATATAGCCATAGAATTATTTATCATATACCTAGCACTGCCTAAAAATGAAGTTGGCAAGATAATCCTCTTACCAATGTCTGAACCACTTGCATTTCCTTTTCTCAACGCCTCATGAATTCCCTTAAGACGCTCGGTTCTCAAAGAACTCTGATTTGTCCTAATGAAATCAATCTTCTTCAAGCATGGCATATGCATCTACTAAATATTGTTGAAATAATCTACCACCCTTTAACAGGGTGCGATCTTGTCCTTGTCTATCCTGAATTTGGTAACCCATAAATGCTTTCATAGACACCCCTCCAGTCTTGGGTTTTTTTTCCCCTAAAACCTCGATTCCAAGGAAGACCTTTGTTGTATCCATCTTCACCATATGGGAAAAGAAGAGAATGTTGAAGGGCCATATATTTTGGGTGCAACTTTGTTATCCTTTGTAGACCAGTCGCCCTATGTTCTACAATAATATCTCTTTCGGTGTGAAATTGACCGATATCCCTAATTATTAACCCTCCTATCCCATTACATGTTGGCAGATTATATTGCGCATCACGATTGCTCTGTGTGCCGTGCAAACAGAAGCACAAAGAACTTGTTGACTCTTCATTAATCCTATCCCTTGTGACTCTAAATAATTGAACCAACTTATTACACTCATCTAACATTTTAATGATCCCACCAACAATTTGTTTGTCAACCTTTGAATATGGTTCTGAATGAGGAAAACAACTCATACGATTTGTTGACTTAATTTTGAGTGTCATAAATGTAGAACTGGGCAAATTTAGGGCTCTCGCCTTTAGAGGCAACAAAGAACCCATTAAATGATGCAGTTGACCATTGATCATAAAAACGTAAGGACCTTGACCCTTGTTTATTGATGCATCAACTTTTGCCCCCATTGAAGTGAATTCCATCATTGAATTATACAACCTAACATTTGTTTTGAAATGTGAAATTTCTTGAGAATTTGTTGGATTTAGCAGATGGTCCAAATAAGCGGGGGTGGGCTTAGCAGTTGGGAATTTAACTTTTTGACTCATACAACATGCAGTAAACTATGGCTTTCTCATAGAAGAAAATTTATTTTTAACCGCTATGTAGACCAAAACAAAGCGCCACAATATTGACATTGACAATTTCTAGGCTGAAATTGACATAGCCTGAATCAACACCTCTGAAAAGAAAGATTGACTCAATCATCCCCAAAGCAGCGAATAAAAGTTAACTTTTTAAATCAGTTAAAAAAATGCAAAGAGAATTATATTGTAAGAGCCCATACGTTTTTTTTTATTTTTTATTTTTTTTATAAGCGGTCTGGCCAATCACATATGAGCTTCTAACAGGATGACCACCTTGAGTATCAGTGACCAATAATCCACGTAAAGTGGCATCATTGGCAACAAAAACAGGGACAGTGATTTCATGTGATGTGCTAGCAACAGAAGAAGATGAGTTGAATCCATCGCCAACACATGCATTTTGTTTCAAAACAGATGTATAGGGTTGGACAGGATTGGTCGTATTGTTACAAAACAGTAAAGAGTTTGAAACATTATTGTATTCTTGATCATAAGAAGTTGGGACATCTTGCAAAACCACTTCATCTAGATAAACATCGACATTAAAGACGTGCAAACTCGCATGCTGAATTTTAGCAGCCCTCCCCTATATTCTGACTTTCCAAGGCATAAGACTACGCAAATAAAAAAAAAAACATGCGAATGACTACGCCTTACTCACTAATCAAATTGCCACACGTAAAGAAGGCACAATTAAAAACACAATCAAAATCCTAATTAAATTAGATTAATACCAGCAATATAGATCGCTTAGTTTTAGCGGCGTTGTCAATCTAAAGTTTTTAGGCATAAAATAACAAAATCGAACAAATCACATGTAAACTATGTTAAGACCTAAAACATTCATCCACATCTACCAAAATTAACTACTTTTTAATCCTCTAAAATGAAAACAAAGAAAGTAAATGAGATTAAAGTTTAATCTAAAAACCAATTCATATTTAAAAAGCAAGAAAGCTAACCAGTTTGCAGTTGCAAAAGGAAACACTGACATGTGTAAGCAATTAATTGTGAAAACCTAGATAATAGAAAGATAATCAACCAAAAGAAGGCTAAAAATGTAAGCACATACACAACACAATGAAATAAAAAAATAATAAAATAATAAAGGAAGAAAAATCCTAGCTAAACAATGGATTAACCAGGCAATAAACATAAATAACATAAAAACCAAGGTAAGTTAAAGCTGAAACAAAACATGAATTGTCGCTGAATAATGTGATTATTTTTGTGATATAGTAAATGAAATATGAACATCAATTCTGCCAAATCCCAAAATTAGGGAAAACTTGCATTAAAGTAGAAATGAATTAATGAGAGCTAAGAAGGTACCCTAAACCCTGCAAGTGCAGAGATATTCGACCACAGGCCCTCGCCGCTCCGGCGAGCTTCACCGCCACCAACAACCATCACCATCGACCCTACACCTCCTATTTCCACTCATCACATTTTCTCTCTCCCTCTGTGCTCTCTGCACATGAACACCAAAGAAATACCCGGTGATTCCTCCCATCCTTGACTCGGTAAGAACTTGCATTCTTCCCTATCATTTTAGTTTCTGATCTCTAGCTCAATTTTGAGCTTACACAAGAAATCTAGTGATGATTAGTGCAAGAAACATCCCTAGAACTCAAGCCTAGTTTTTCTGGCGAGAACCCGGCAGCTTTCGAGCCGTTTTTCGATGAAATCCGGCCATGATCGAGGAAACCGATGGTACTATTTGAATCCTTGTTCCCTAATCTTCGTTTTGGTATATTACATGGCTAGGTTTAGTAAAGTGTGTGGTTGATCGAAGCCGGTGACTTTCTGCCTTCTTCTTTGCTTGATCTGGCGGGTTCAACGCTCAAGCCCAACAAGTCAACCAGACTTGAGAAAAAAAAAATCAAATCAAAGCCAGATTCGCGACATGGATCTGAACCTGGGATCTGGCCCGGCCCAATTCCAATGTGGATCAAGAATATTCCTGAAATATTCCATGAAATATTCCTTAAGGTGACTTTTTCAGAAATTTTTCGGAAACCTTCCTATGCTAATTTTGACGCTCCGAGTCCGTTTTTGACATCCATTTAGTGAAATTCTGAAGTTTTAATATAGTTGACCATTGGGGCGTCTCGGTTGATTTTTTACGGTTAACCGTTGACTTTTTATGAAAATTGCCAGGACCCTTCGTAGCATATTTCAACGCGATGATTCTGAATCCGCCGTCTGTTTCTCCAAATTCAAACGTTTTAATTGAGTTTTACTAATGGGTCCCAATATTATACTTAGGTGCGATTACTATCGGAGACTCCGGCCTTCCTAGCTCGAACGGACGTGACATCACAAGTACCTGTGAGTGGGTCTTTTCTTTTATATAGTAATATATAATTGTTAGTTTCCACTTATACATTTCATAAAGAGTGTTCTACAATATGCCTAGATTAGCGTGACATTTATAAGATTTAGCACATTGATAGAAATTATGAAGTTATGCTATGTCCTACGGGATGCATAGGTATGTGTATTAGTATGGATGCTTTAATGGTATTTATGGTTATGAATAGCATGTCAGTGACTAGGGTTATTGAATTATTGAGTTATCAGTTTACCATTGCATGATCATATTTGCATTATTTGCTAATCGTTTAATAGTACTCTCTCGAGCCAAGGTCTTTCTTTCACGTGTATGTTCACATCGCACCGTACGCTCACTTTGGACCCATTGTAGGTGCCAGTCATGTCCTAGATTGCTATAGGCAATTAGGACTCATATGTGATGCACATAGCGTCAGTCTTCATGTGATTGTAGTACTAGAGCGTAAATCATTATTTCACCCAGTCCTGTTCATGTCAGAATACCTTTGCATGAACTCGTGTGCCAACATTTGTCGATGAGCACTCAATAAGTATTTCATACTCTACGTAGTATGTATATTTTGAAAACTATACTTGTTTTACAGCGAGGGGTTATAATGTTTTCGAAAAGGTTTTTATAAAACTTTATTTTTAGGACCACTCATCCTTGTTTTTCACCCCTCCAGGTTTTAGTGCTGAGCTTTCGTGTCGACGAGGATTCTTGGCAAATCTTGGTATTGGAGATTACCTTCGATGGTATAATTCTCATCCTACTTTACTTATGCCCTAACATCTCGTGTGAAATGAGTTTATTTTCGCTCACAAGCGCACTCTTATATTTAAGCATTTTTAGGTTTAAATTTATTCACATATTCCACATCACTACACTTATGGCTTCATTACCCTCCTGGTGTCAGCCAACACAACTCGATTCGGAGTCCAAATGGACATTCCGGGTAGGGGTGTGTTGTGCACAACCTTTTTAAAAATTCAAAATCCTGCTGATCCCTACATCTTTTTTTAAATCCAAAAAAACAACTGTAGTAGAGATGAACCAGAGAAGAAGCATCCCAATCTTCTTCGGGCAGTTAAACTTGCAAATCTAATTGTACAACCAAAAAGTTCTTCTGAATATTTTCTTTAGATGGATTACTACGATTTCTAGGCGAATACATAGTGTGGACCACCAACTTGTTTCGATTGACACCTTTTTCCATAGCCACGTAAACCCATTCTTGTTTTTTCTATTTTTTGTGCTCTCGATGTCAATTTTGTCCCTCGAAGTTGTTCTTCTTTTTGTGCTTTTACCAATCTTCTTAAATCTTTTACCAAAACCCTTCCTAGAATTTGTTGTTTTTTTCGATCGATCTCTTTCACCATTTTATTTTCTCTGAATCACAAATGAAATATAATGTTGTTTGGACCCGATTTTACATTTTTGGCCCAAGTGATCGAAGCCATCGGATAATTATGAAAATTAAGATATTTTCCTTGGGATTACTATTGATTTTAATCTTAGTAATTATCTTGAAAATATCCTCAAAGCTTGCATAAATACGTGTGGAATTCTTTTGCAGATAATCAAGGGTTTTATTGAATCATGGGGAAATTACAAGAGATTGCACAGCTGGCTGCTTGCTAACCCTGTACAATTAACACGGTAGTAAGGAGGGTTCCGTGCAGCTTCGTATTTAGCCAGCTGCGTGGGTTTCATATTTGAATGGATGCGCATGCAGAACCACATGGAGCAATAGGATAAAGGTGAAATTGTGATATGATTAGGATGGCTATATCTATATAAAAAGGGGAATAAGCTTCAGCCTATGAACATGATGGGAAGAGCCAGTTAGCAGAAGATGTGACATGGTAATTTCCTAACCATTGATCACATGATGATGGGATAAAGCCATAATTGTTTGGTTAGATGTGGTGTGTTTAAATATTACAGATTTGTGGCGTAAGGAAACTCAAGGATTACTCCTTGGTAATCGTGATACATCAGAAGACTAGGAGATCATGTTCTAGTAGCCGTGACACATCTGGAGATTCAGAGATTTACGGCGTGGCCATCTGCGAGAGCAGCATTATAAATACAGAGTCGCAAACAACATTCAAGTCCCTCTAACTCAACACACAAATTGCCCTGCGCAAACTCTTGCTATACGCGAAACCTCTCAACAACCTTCAGATTTTTATTTTCCTTTTCTCGCCGACACATCTTCAGTTTCGATAAACAGCACTGTGAAGGCAATCGATGACATCTTCAGTTTGGATAAACAACACTGTTGCCGTAGAATCAGTCGACCGTGGAGTACCTTCACTTTGGATAAACAGCACTGCGTCGAGGCCGACCGATTATCTATCCAAGTCTCGGTCGAGAAGGATTGTCGAATCCTTATTGGCAGAGGTCATCTCATTAGCCTACTCGGCGAAGTGAGGTGTTACAGGTTATCGGGCTCGGTATTGTAACGCTGAGTTGTTTTATGATTGGATACTCACAAGTGAGTTTTAGAGTTCAGCATTTGATGGCCGAACCACATTTACTATCAAGACATACATCTCTTTTGAGTACTTGTGTCCGTATAGTTTGATGCCAGTTCGACGTGCTTATACTCTTACGAATATAATCATTGTGACCGAACCCGGCGCCGACGATCCGTGAACTTGTCAAGACTAGCAGCCTTGTCTTCAAGTTCTAGAACCCAAAGGCCTAGACATGTTCCTTCCTCGGCCACAGTCGTAAGATCAAGAAGACAGTAGCGCGCTCAACGCGACATCAACACATTCTAGTCCCCGGTCGAGCTCGATCGACGAGTTGGCATGCCCCAGCACATAACCGAAGGATGTAGTTAGCACATTAGTTACTCGGCCTGCACTCCACGTAGGCTTACTAGTTTTTAGGGTCAACAAATGTCAATAAATGTTTACAAAAAAAATTCGATTGACTTGGAAGACTCAAGCAACATTGCTTAAAATCTTAAAAATTTTAAACAACAAAGAAAATACATCAGTTATTTTTTTTATATAAGTAAATAATACATGAATGCAAATATTTATGAATCTTTCTAAATAAGCAAGTTGTGTTCATGTATTGTCATAAGGCTACTTATACTCATTTTATTAAATATGTAAGTTGTGTTTTTTTCCTGAATTATTTCTAGTTCATTGAGAGAGGCTACTTATCAACAACACTTATTAAAGCACTTAAAGGAGGAAGAGACCCTTTCGCTCTCTCATTCATCCTTGTGATTGTCATGCATGTCAACTTAGGGAATAGGGATCATGGCAGCTTTTTTGTGTTTCACAGTGGACAAAGCTAGAGCCTAAGCAAGGCAAGGCATGCAGTGGCAAAATTATTTATGCAATGACATTTGTTTTTATTACCAGGCATGTGGACTATTATGTGCATGACAGAAATTTCGATTAATAATAGATGTGGAGCCAAAAATAATCACAAGGCGACACGTGGATTTTTTGGCAAAAGAGGACCAAACTACCCTCGAGGCACACCGGGATTCCTACACGCGAGCAGCAGACAATCAACTTTCAAATAAGTCAAAAATGCTCCAAAAAAGGTAACAATTCAAGGTCCATCTCATCAAACCCCTTTTTCAAGGTAACCTCCAAAATATTCATTACAAAATTATGTAACTTGGTTAATTAATGGATTAATTACCCAATTAATCCATTAAATACCAATTAAGTCACCCAAATAACCACAAAGTATCCCCAAAAACTAGTCAAAACCGGCCACCACCCTTTCTCCTTACCTTTTTCTATCTTTTCCCACCTTATTACCCCAATTATGCTAATTAATCAATTTTGTAACCACCAATTTATTCCTTTAGGATAATTGGCTAATTAAACCAAAAAACTCAACCTAAAACCACACACTCATTCCAATTCTCTTGCAAAAATCCCAAAAATTCTCTAAACACTCTTTCTCTCGAAATTCTAACTTTGGCATCGGTGGTTCTTCGGCCAAAGCCCCCCCCCCCCCATTCATCGTGGGCGCGTGAGGCTCTTGGCCTTGACCTAAAGTGTTAATTGTTTTGTAGGTGCAAGATTGTCCAAGATCAAGGAGGAGAAAATTTGAATCCACAAATTGGTGCTTTCATTGATAGTTTAAATCCATACTCGTAGAAGACTCTCGCATAAGAAAAAGGTTTTTCTCTATTTTCTAGTCCACTTGTATTTTTTCGTACGTTCTTATTATTAGAATTTTTATTTGCAAAGATTCTTTGATAAAACGAAAAAGAAAAATATAATGGCTAGAAATTTAGAAAATTCAACAAGTGAAAATTCCAATATTCAAGAGATCGGACCGCGACGATCCACGAGGCTAAACATGACAATAAGTGGAGCGGCACCTCCACTACGAGGCTCCACCATGGCAACCACCATAGTGGCTACCACGGTAGCTACCCACGGCGAGGCCCATGGCGCCATCACCACGGCTCGAGCCGTGCCATCCAAGGCCCACGACACCAAGGCCACGACCCAAGCCATGTCACTCCAAGCCCAACGCGAGCCCAATGCGTTGCTGAGCCGAGCCCAAGCCTCGCACCCATGTGCGCCACACGTTGAGGAGCCCACTCCCGTGGCCCAGCCTGCTCCCGCCGAGCAGCCCACCCTCGTGGCCCAGCCTGCTCCCGCTGAGCAGCCCACTCACGTGGCCCAGCCTACTGCCACCGAGCAGCCTGCTCCTACGGCCTATCCTGCTCCCGTGGCCTTTTAAGCAGCCCAAGTCGGCCCAAGGCTATCTCAACCATCCAGGCCAACCATTGAGCCGGGGGCATTTTCACCACATTTCTTCGCGGATTTGATATTTCCCAACTCAAGTCTCGCGCCCGGAGTCAACCACACTTCCACTGCTCAAAGAGGCATATTTCTTCTAAGCTCTTCCATTCGAAATGGCGAACAACACTTGTCTCGACAAGTCATAGAGTTGACGAGCGCCCTTGCACAATAGACAACCTTGGTGAATCAACTTTTGCAGCACACCGAGATCCAACGAGCCCCGGACGAGGTGTCCCGAAGTAGGACAAGGGCAGACGAACCTCTCCACCAGCGCCCCGGCAAGCAGCCCGTCAACCAGCCACGATCCGAGCATTCTGGCAGTTTACGCTACCGCCTGGGTTCTTGGGATAACGTATACTCTCGTTTTAGAGCGCAGAGGAGCGTGCATTCCCGATCAAGCCCACGAACGAGCATACGTTCACGGTTAAGGTCACACTCCGATTATCAACATGGACAACCTTCCAAGCGAACTGTTCATTCACAACTAGGCTCGCAAAAAGTATTCTCCACTTCATATCGGAGTGGGCAGCATGGCAGAAGGAGAGAGACAGTCACTCAATCCGACTCAAGTTCAACTAGCAGCCTGCGAGCAGCTCATTCACCTGCTAGGTACATGCCACATGCACCGCAGCCACGACGTAGACGAGTCGAGCATAGGGAAGAGAGGCCCAGACCCCTAAGTCACGACTGGGGGCAGCTAAAAGTTCCATTGCCCCAGCAAAGGTAAATTCAAGAAGAAGTTGAGAGGCTCCTGACTGAACGATTGCACAATTTCCAACGTAACGGGGTTGCTGATGATGCGCTTCGACGAGACCTGACCAACATAAGCATGTCGCCATTCATGAATGAGATTGAGCAGACGGATCCACCTCGCGGGTTCACTATGCCTCACTTCATTCCGTACAAGGGAGACGAAGATCCGGATCGACATCTCAAGCACTACCACAGCACCATGATCCTCTACAGGAACAACGACGCGCTTATGTGCAAAATTTTTGCCACAACTTTGCAAGGCGAGGCGCAAGACTGGTTTCACACTCCACCACCGCAGTCGATCCGAAGTATCAGCGAACTTTCCTTTGTTTTCACTAAGAAATACTCGTCTAACCGCTCAATCAAAAAGACATCCGACCATCTCTTCAGCATCGTAAAAGACCCTTGGGAGACAATTCGCGACTATGACAAAAGATTTAAAGCAGAGAAGGCCAAGATTGTTGGCTGCAACGAGGATATAGCAACGGCAGCGATCAGAAATGGGCTTCCCACCAAACACCCTTTATTCGGAAAACTGATCATGGGAGATGAACTGACCCTAGCAGCTTCGTATGCTTTGGCAGAAAAGCATGCACTATGGGACGAAGCCAAACAGTCTAACAAAAACGAGTCAGAAAAGAAGCACATGGAACGTTTCCCGACTAGAGAAGACTCAGCACTTGAAACATTCACCAAGTTCACAGTTTTAATCAGCCAAATTCTCCGCAAACTCAAAGATGAACCTTGGTTCGAGCTGCAGCCACCCATGAAAGGCGATCTTACCAGACTGGATCATACAAAGTATTGCTCATTCCATCAAGGACCGGGCCACACCACCAACGGCTGCCTAAAGTGGAAGCAGTACCTTGAGAAACTGACAAATGAGGGCCGATGCGACGAGTATCTTGATGGATTAACGAAACAGCCTACACAAGCAGGGGAAGTCTCTATCACCCCCTGAACCCCATTTGGGCTTTTCCAAATAAGTTTGAAGTCTCTAGCAGCTCGACGAACAAGGCCTCGCAAGTCGAAGATTATCCAGTTTGTTATGCAGTTTCTACTTTCCAGCACAATAACTACTCAAAACTCTTTATGGGTCTGCTCTCCAGTGCGAGAGGATAAACTAATTGCTCTCTAGCGCGAGAGGGTAAACCAATTCCCCGACACCCATATGGATCTGCTCTCTAGTGCTAGAGGATAAACTAATTGCTCTCCAGCGCAAGAGGGTAAACCAATTCCCCGACACCCATATGGGTATGCTTTCCAATGCGAGAGGATAAACTAATTGCTCTCCAGCGCGAGAGGGTAAACTAATTCCCCGACACTCATTTGGGTAAGCTCTACAGTGCGAGAAAGCCACATAGTTCAAAAGATCGAATGCTAGAAGACCAACTAGGCAGTGAATGGTCAGGGAGCAGCAACCACTGCTCCGATCTCGGCAGCTTCATCCTTGACTACTCCATCTATGGCAACTGAGAAATCAAACTCAAGCAGTTTCCTTATTTTTGGAAAGCAACCCAAACAAGGCAGCCCAAACCATAGCCCATGCCATGCCACTTCCTCGGCCCATGCCAAGCCAGTCCTTGGCTTCAGTCCAGCCAAGCAGCACAAGCAATGGCCCCTGCTAGCCGACGTACCACACCGCCCCGATGGCTGCTCTGCAGCAGTACCACCCAAGAAGAAGACAAGAAAAATTAAATTTTCTTACATCGGTGCGGCACGGAGAAGACGAAGAAATCAACGAAAGACGGTCCATTGCACGGGCAAGATGTAGAAGATTGCTAGAGGAGGGGGAACAAATATCCTCTAAGCTCTCTCTCTCTTGTAGGGTAAAATAAATCACTCTCCAAAGTTGATTTAATAACCCACTTAAGGTGGACTTAAATAGGCTTTGAGAGAAATTTATTTCTCTTTCCTAGAAGGATCTAATTTCCTATTAAAGAGGGAATCTACATCAAAATAGGAAGCAGTCTTAAGTTTCCTAAAAGCAAGGAAATCTCTACACCTGCTGCCCTTTCCTGCGAGCAGCCCAAAAGGTGTGGGGGCATTTGTGGAGCCAAAAATAATCACAAGGCGACACGTGGATTTTTTGGTAAAAGATGACCAAACTACCCTCGAGGCACACCGGGATTCCTACACGCGAGCAGTAGACAATCAACTTTCAACTAAGTCAAAAATGCTCCAAAAAAGGTAACAATTCAAGGTCCATCTCATCAAACCCCTTTTGCAAGGTAACCTCCAAAATATTCATTCCAAAATTATCTTACTTGGTTAATTAATGGATTAATTACCCAATTAATCCATTAAATACCAATTAAGTCACCCAAACAACCACAAAGTATCCCCAAAAACTAGTCAAAATCGGCCACCACCCTTTCTCCTTACCTTTTTCTATCTTTTCCCACCTTATTACCCCAATTATGCTAATTAATCAATTTTGTAATCACCAATTTATTCCTTTAGGATTAGTTAGCCAATAAACCAAAAAACTCAACCTAAAACCACATTATGGCCGGCCACTTCCTCTCCAAAGTAGACCGGCCTAGCTCTATAAATAGGCTCCCATTTTCACCAAACACTCATTCCAATTCTCTTGCAAAAATCCCAAAAATTCTCTAAACACTATTTCTCTCCAAATTCTAACTTTGGCATCGGAGGTTCTTCGGCCAAAGCCCCCCCCCCATTCATCGTGGGCGCGTGAGGCTCTTGGCCTTGACCTAAGGTGTTAATTGTTTTGTAGGTGCAAGATTGTCCAAGATCAAGGAGGAGAAAATTTGCATCCACAATAGACTCCATACATAGCATAATTAGAAAAATAGTTTTTGCACTCTTTTCCCACGCCTAGAAGAATCGAGAGACAAAGATCATTCATGGGCTTGGTTTTTGTTCTTTTATCTTCGATTGTATGTTTATAAAACATCGCAAAAATTAGAAAATGCTCCAAATACACAACAAACACCATAACAAATTTGAGGCCCAATTGTTTGATTGACAGCGGAGAAAATACCAAAAAAAAGGCTAACCCCTTAAAATCTAAGCATATATAAAAAATTTAACATAGCTACAAAATCGCTATAAATGAATATACCTAAAAGAGCTAAAGTCCCAAATGTTCCCTCCGACTATCCAAATTTCTGAAAGTCACAAACATAGCAAATCCATTACCACTAATCCTGCAACAGTAACAAACCTCGAAATTTTCCCTATATATTAAAGCCCACAAATTGCAAAAACCAAAAACAACCGAAGACAAATCTTGAAATTATCTTATGCTTCTTTTCATCATTATCTTTGAGTATCAATAAAAACAAGGGTAACATCTGTGCAAATAGTTTAGACCAAGTACAATTTCTAAAAGCCACAAAACACTAAAACGATAAAATACACAACATCACAAAAATTTGAAACAAATAAGGGAATAAATAAGAAAAATCAAAGGAAAAATCTGAAATTATATAGCCCAAGCACAAAAAGCTTGGAAGCCTACACATAAAAGCACTAAAAAACTACAACCACACTCAAAATCCAAACACATGAACAAAAATTTAAAATGTACAGAAAACAGATGTACAAATGGAACAGGACCCCAAAATATATAAATTTTGTTCAACAAAAGATATTGTGACATCTCGTCCCGAAATTTAATGTATTTTATTCCCAGTAACAATGAAATTTCTAAAATGCCACGTAAGCTTTCCACGTGGACCTCAATTTTCCTTTCACTTTCCCACACTTCTTTTACTATTTCTAAAAAGTACTTATTTTATGAACACGTGACCGCAGCCAGAATTCAATTTCAAATTATAACGAACAAGTTACGTTCGAAACAGTGTAAATTTACCTAAGATAAAGCCTAACCTTCTCGTGCAACACACACCACTGCATGGGTTCTTTTTGGAACAGGAAATTAGCCTTCGTGCAGTGTAAAGGCCTGCACTTGTTTAAAAACCCCTCATTTATCCCATCAAATCACACTCTCATTTCTCTCCCACTTACATCCGGCCCCTCCTCTCTCTCCCATATTTTCTCGGTGAAGTATCCTGCATTTCACCTGGATTTTCTGATGAACTCGGGTCGCCACTCTTAGGCCATTTTATGACGATCTCCGACCAAATTTTGGCCTTGAAATAGGTATAATCTTATTCCTCTCCTCCTAAGCTTTGTTTTGATATATTATGGGCAAAATTTGGATGCGAAATGGCTTTGAATGGAGCGTTCGAATTTTCCCCAGATTTTCCGACGAACATCTGCAACAAATCAGGAAAAAAAAAAAAGCCCAAACCCATAACCCAGATCCATGGCCATACCCGACCCGGATCCATTTCTGAAAATAGAAAGGAATATTCTCTTGGAATATTCCGTTAACTCCTAGTTAACTTTAACAGAATATTCCTTCTGAGATGGAATATTCCGTTAAAGTTAACTATTGACAATTATTGACCAAGGTTGACTTTTTTTTGAAAAAATTCCTGCCACCCTTCCTAAAGTTTTTCGACGCGCTATTCCGTTTCCAAATTCAATACCAATTGTCTCCAAATTCCATTTTTGAGCAAACTAAGGAGAAATTAGGTGTTTTGCAACAATTATTATTAGTTTAATGATTAGCATAGTAATTTCCAATATAGGAGAGGACCACCCAGAGGAGTACTATGGGCAGAATAGGTTGGGTGGCTACGACCCTATGACATACCAGTGAGTGGGTCTTTTGGTTTTAAATATATATATATATATATATATATATATATATATATATATGTGTGTGATTTTTCGCATAGCTGTTTCTTTACATAATTGATGTGACATGCCATGTTTATCTTCTTATTAGAATTTCTACACTTTATATTTTTATTACTTGCGAGTATAAAACGTGGCTTGACAACTTTATTCATTATATCTGCTCATTGTTACATGTGTGCACGATGTTTATTAGTTAGTTCTACTGTCCTGGGCCAAGGACTAGCTTCACGTGTATGTTCACATACACCATTTATGTTCGCTTTGTATCCAGAGTTAGGTGACAGCCTGTCCCATAGGTTTGTTGTTTTGACTCGTATGTAATGCGCACAGCGCCAGCTTCACGTGATCTAGTACTAGAACGTAAAACCTACACCTAGCCTGTTCATGCAGTTACTTTCTGTATGACTTGTGTGCCTACATAGATAATGAGTAGTGATTTTCATGGCAGTGAATTTTTGATGATTTTCATAACTGTGATTTTATGACAGCTATTTGAGTTTTGATGATGAGATCTTTCATTGTAGCACCATATATCCTTTAACTCATTTGTGTTGCAGTGTTCCTTACTACCTATTATTACTTTGGGAAATCATATACTTGTTTTACAGTGAAAGGTTGCACATTTCCAAAAACGTTTTAGGAAACTTTATTTTATAGGCTCACTCACCTTTGTTTTTTGCCCCACTAGGACATAAAGATTGAGCTCGTGGGAGTACGAGGTTTCAATGGAAGAAGCTGACTGTTCTTCGGTCAAAGTAGATTGCTTATGTATTAAATATCATCCTTTACGGATGAGACAACTTTTATCTTTCTGCACTATGCTCTGAACTTCACGTTTTGTAATAAGGGTTATCACCCAATCAGGTTGTGCACTATGGCTTATTTATTTAAAGTTTAAACTTATCCTCACTTTTACACATCAACCTCACTTTATGGCTTCGCCACCCTCCGGGTGTCGGGCAGCACATCACGATTTGGATGGACACGTGGACATTTCGGGTCGGGGTGTGTCAGTTTTGTATTAGAGCATGGTTGTAGTTAGTCTTGCATTCCTCACAGATGTGATGTTGAGCACTAATCTTTGTTGAAATCTCCGATGCTAGAATATGCCACCTTGTCGAGCTCGTACAAATGTTGTCTTCCCAGACTTCGCGGATATTGGAGAGGCCATCGCCGGCGCCTTACATAAAGCTTTTCGTCCCTCAAGTAAGAGTCTCATTAAGATCGTTGGTGGCCTCAAGGTGAAAGAATTCGTTGGCACTGAGGCACCTGAGAAGGCATAAACATGGTTCAAGCACGTAAAGAAGACTTTCTTGGCCATGGGGCGCCAAGGTAACTTTCCAGAGAAGCAGTGGGCACAAACGGCTACATGGTTCCTACGGGAAAAAGCCGAGGCTTGGTGGCATTATGAGAAAGGTCAATTACCCGAAGCTAAAAATGAGGATTGGAATGTTTTTAAGGCCCACTTTGAGATCAAGTACTTGCCGTCGGAGTATTGAGCCCGAAAGAGAAATGAATTCATAGAGTTGAGGCAAGGTAACATGACGGTGACAGAGTACCACAAGAAGTTTACTGACCTTTCCCGCTACTGGCTCGCCATCGCCAACGACCCATCTGAGATGCTACTTCAGTTCAAGAAGAGAACACGGAAACAACTTTGATCCTTAGCATCAGGCATTTCATGCACTACCTATCAGGAATTTTACGAGGCTTTGCTACGAATCGAGGAATCTAAGAATGACCCAAGCGACACAGTTGATGAGGCAGGTGAAATCTCTTAGAAGAAGAATAACCGTGGTTAGTTTTTTTTTGCCCCCACCAGAACCAGTCATTCAAGAGGAGCAGCTACAATTCTGGATTGTCCAATGGAGGGTCTAATTCCAGCTCATCTCACTCTGGGGGTAGATCCAGCGGGAGTTCCCGATTTCGTCCGTAAGGGAGCTCTAACAACTCCGGTCTTCAGAACTGCTTTTGGTGCAACACCAGTCACTATGGTGAGTGTAAGAAAGGAAGCAATGCATGTTACACTTGTGGGCAGCAGGGACACAGAGCTAACCAGTGTCCACAGAGGTAGCATAAGCAACTCCCAGGAGCTTTTCCTTACCAGCCGACCCAATTTTTGGGTCAAGGGCCTCAGCGGCAGCCCGCGTACGGTGGAGCCATCAATTATCCACCACCAGTCAACTAGTATCCTGCTCTTATGGTTCCCTACATCGAGAACATGAAGCAATATATGAGGAATGTGCCACAATAATAGGAGGATGGACACCAATGGTACGGTGGAGGCCAGTACCAGGACTTTGGAGATGCGTCTAACAGCAGTGGAGGAAATAGACAGAACAACCAAAGAAGTAGGAATCAAGGATGAGGAAATCAAGGCCGAGGTAATAGGGGAGGGTTGCGGAGGAGCACAACAGATTCATGGTCGAGTGAACAACATCATCCATCACGACACACAGAACAACCCCGACTTGATAATGGGTACGTTAAATATTCTTGGCCACTTTGCTAGAATACTTATTGATCCGAGTGCTACTCACTCGATAATATCCCATATGTTTGCTCAACTGACCAACCCCAAGGTACTCCTATTAGGTACAACATGTGCATATCTATGCCGCGTGGCGATTTGTGCTTTGTTCAGTTCAGTGGGAGTATAAGGGATGCGATGTCATCATTGCAAATCAAATCATGCCAGCTAACTTCATTCCCTTAGAGCTCGTAGACTTTGACATGATTCTAGGAATGGATTGGCTAAGTGAAAAACTATGCCATGGTGGACTGTCAAAATAAAGTAGTCACTTCTCAACGACCGGGTTTGCCAGTGGTCACTTTCATTGGTGAACACCGAAAGTTGAAGCATGGGCTTATCTCTACCTTGAAGGCAAAAAGAATGTTGAAGAAGGGTTGTGAAGGATACTTGGAGAACGTTGTGGTAGAGGAAGATAACTTTGTACAACTCGAGGATGTCGGCATGGTCAACCAGTTTCCCGATGTTTTCCCAGAAGATCTACCTGGATTGCCACCCAATCGGGAGATAGAGTTCAACATCGATCCAATTCCAGGTACTAACCCAATTTCCTTAGCACCTTACAGAATGGCTCCTACAAAATTAAGAGAGTTTAAGGCTCAGTTGCAAGAACTCGTAGATAAGGGTTTCATTCGCCCTAGTACTTCACCGTGGGGAGCTCTAATCTTATTTATCAGGAAGAAGGATGGGACATTAAGACTTTGCATTGATTATAGGCAGCTCAATCATGTAAGGATTAAAAATCGTTATCCTTTGCCTCGAATCGATGACCTCTTCGATCAACTACGTGGTGCTCAAGTACTTTCCAAAATCTATCTTAGAACTGGCTATTATCAACTGGAGATCAAAAGTGATGATGTTCACAAGATGGCGTTTCGTACTCGATATGGCCATTATGCGTTCCTTGTGATACCATTCGGGTTGACGAATGCACCAGCTGCTTTCATAATTCTGATGAACCGGGTATTTCGCATGTACCTTGATTGATTTGTCATCTTTTTTATTGATGACATCCTCATCTATTCTAAAAGTGAGGCTAAGCATGTTAAACATTTGCGCTTAGTCTTGAAGAAGCTCCTAGACAATCAGTTGTATGCTAAGTTTAGCAAGTGCCAATTCTGGTTGAATCAAGTATCTTTCCTTAGGCACATAATTTTAGCTGATGGTATTCTTGTTGATCCCTAGAAAGTTGCAGCAGCTGAGAACTGGAAACATTCGCAAAATGTCACTAAGACACGAAGTTTCCTAGCTCTGCCATTTATTATCGACGCTTTGTGAAAGATTTCACCGCCATAGCTCTATCTCTCACAAAGTTGACCAGGAAAGGCATCAAATTCGAATGGTATGATGATTGTGAAAATAGTTTCTAGCAGTTGAAGTACTGCCTTACTCTTGCCCCTGTTCTTACTCTTCCCAACGATAGCGGTAACTTCAAAATCTATAGTGATGCTTCACTAAATGGTTTGGGTTGTGTGTTAATGCAACATGGTAAAGTCATTGCTTATGCCTCCCGTCAGTTGAAACCACATGAGAGGAACTATCCTATATATGACTTGGAGCTAGCTGCAGTTGTCTTTGCTATAAAAATCTGGTGACACTACCTTTATGGGGAAACATGTCGAATCTTTACTGACCACAAAAGCCTCAATTACATTTTCACTCAGAATGAACTGAACCTCCGACAGCAGCGATGGATGGAGTTAATAAGTGACTTTGATTGCACCATCGAGTACCACCCCGGTCGTGCAAACTTAGTAGCGATGCCCTCAGCAGAAAGTCTCATGGGAGAGTAAACACATTTCGAGCCATTCACCTTCCAATTCAAATGAAGCTTAATAGCACAGGTGTGAGCCTAGACACCGACCATCAAGGAGCATTACTTGCCCATTTCTAGGTCCAACCAATTCTTATGGATCGAGTTCGAGCTGCACAGTGTAGTGATGCAGATTGTTTGGAGTTAATGCAGGCCATTACCAATGGAATAAGAAGGGATTTGAGACTTTGACGGTCGAATGGGATGCTGATGCAAGGTGACCGAATGCATGTTCCCAGCAGTGAGGAGCTAAAAAAGGAGATTCTTGATGAGGCACACAAAGATGTATCATACCATTCAACCTTTCTACTACTGGCCTGGTATGAAAAGAGAAATTGCTGAGTATGTGACCAGATGCTTGATTTGTTAGTAGGTTAAGGCAGAAAGGCAAAAACCATTTAGGTTAATGCAGCCTCTTCCCATTCCTCAGTGGAAATGGGAAAATATCACCATGGACTTCCTGTACAAGCTACCTCGTACACATGAAGGATATGATGGTGTTTGGGTGATCATTGACCGACTCATGAAGATCGCTCATTTTCCCATTCCTCAGTGGAAATGAGAAAACTACACCTTGGATCGCCTAGCTGAACTCTTCTTCTCCGAAATTGTGAAGTATCATGGAGTTTCGGTTAGCATCATCTCTGATCGTGACCCTAGGTTTAATTCTAAATTTTGGATAGCTTTTCATCAGGCTTTGGGTACGGACTTACTTTATAGTACAACCTATCACCCTCAAAGCGATGGACAATCTGAGAGAACCATCCAGACACTTAAGGATGTCTACCACTGATGGACTTTTCCTACAATAATAGCTATCACTCGAGTATCGGCATGGCACCATTCGAGGCTTTGTATGGTAAACCGTGCCGAACACCACTATGTTTGTCAGAAGTTGGAGAGCATGCCCTATTAGGTCCGGTTTGGTGGATGAGATTACTCAGAACATACAGGCAATTAAGAGCAACCTGAAGGTTGCACAAGATAGATAGAAGAGCATTGCAAACGGATATTCCACCGAGCGAGTTTACGTAGTTGGCGATTGGGTATTTTTGAAGTTATCACCATGGAAGGGCGTCGTGCGCTTTGGGAAGAGGGGAAGCTGAGTCCCCGATATATCAGTCCTTACCAGATTACTGAACGAGTTGGGCAAGTGGCCTATCGACCCGAGTTACCACAAGAGTTAGTTAAAGTGCATAATGTCTTCCATGTGTCTATGCTTCGATTTACCACCAGACAGTCACCCTAGTGAAAGTTCTTTGGAGAAACCACTTTGTTGAAAAGGCTACTTGGGAAACAAAGAAACACATGAGAGACTTGTATATGTACCTAATTTTTAATTAAACATCGTTGTAGTTAATTTTGAGGACGAAATTTTCTTTAAGGATGGTAGATTATGACATCCCATTCTGAAATTTAATGTATTTTATTCCTGGTAGCAATGAAATTTCTAAAATGCCACGTAAGCTTTCCACATGGACCTCAATTTTCCTTTCACTTTCCCACTCTTATTTTACTATTTCTAAATAGTACTTATTTTACTAACACGTGACCGCAACCGGAATTCAATTCGGAGCTCTCACTACACTCTCTCACTTTCACTTTCACCGAGGACCTCAGCCATAATTCAATTCAGAGTTCTTATATTACGAACATGTAAGCTTTCCACGTGCACCTCAATTTTCCTTTCACTTTCTCACTACACTCTCCTTTCTCTCACACTAACATCCGGCCCTTCCTCTCTCTCCCATATTTTCTTTTTCTGAAACCTTCTTTCTCTCCCTCTCTCTTTCTCTTTTCTCTCCCTCTCTCTCTTTTCTAGCTCTTCCCCGTGAGCTCTCATCCGCCTGACTCTTCGAACCTTCAAAAAATCAAACACAAAAATAATATTTTTGGAATTCCTGGAACTCAAGGAACCTAACTAGGGCCTTGCATGTGGCATCGGTGTTTGGTGCGAGGTCCTACCATTGAAGTCGAGAGTTTGAGCTCTCAACCTCGAACACAGGTGATGTTTCTATCACTATATTGTGTTCTTGAGCTTTAAATCCTGTTGTGATGCAATTTTTATGGTATAATTTGAGTGCTTAATTCCCTGCATGCATCCCGTTCTTTTTCCAAATTCCAAAAAAGGAAAACTAACGAACTCCAACGAGTTCCAGGTCCAATTCTAGGTGAAATCTCCTGCATTTGACCTGGATGGGTTAAATGAACCGTAATAATGTAAACAGAATGAAAATTGAAAGCCTTTAACTAAAATGGATGGGTTACGATTTTTAATGGAAAACACATTTAGCTAAGCAGTGTAAATAACCATAGTTCACTATGGTTATTGCAGAAAGTGTGCATTTATGAGTGGCAGTGATTGTCATCGAAATTGTATGATAGTAACTTAATCATACTCAAATTAAGCTTGTTATACAAAATGAAAATTACTGTTGGTTCTGAGTTGCTATGAAGAATCCTTGAAATGAGTGAAACCAAAAAGACAACTATGAATATAGTAATCAGGCCTCACTTTAATACTACTCTGAAGGCTAACTTGATTATGTTCATGAGTATTTTGTATTCTTTTGTGGTACATTGATTTTAATGTCATCAACTAAAAGAAATACATTTCCCTTTCTCCACTTGATTGATAGGTGAGTTCTTTTTTTTTTTTTTTTTTTTTTTTTTTGGCAAACGATTGATACGAGTTTTCTGTTCAAGCTTGCAGGTTGAAATTAGGAGACCTAGAAGGACAGAGCATAAAATTAACTGTTAACTTTAACGGAATATTCTCTCCTCAAAAGGAATATTCTGTTAAAATTAACTGTTGATAGTTATTGACCAAAGTTGACTTTTTTTTGAAAAATTTCCCGGGACCCTTCCTAAAGTTTTTCAACGCGGTGATTCCGTTTCCGAACTCCATTTTTTCAAATTTAATACCAGTTGTCTCCAAATTCCAGTTTTGAGCAAACTAAGGAGAAATTAGTTGTTTTGCATCAATTATTATTAGTTGAATGATTAGTATAGTGATTTTCCATATAAGAGAGGACCACCCAGAGGAGTACCACGGGCAGAATAGGTTGGGCGGCTACGACCCTGTGACATACCAGTGAGTGGGTCTTTTGGTTTTAAATATATGTATATATATATATATATGTGTGTGTGTGTGTGTGTGATTTTTCGCATAACTGTTTCTTTACATCATTGATGTGACATGCCACGTTTATCTTCTTATTAGAATTTCTACACTTTATATTTTTATTACTTGCGAGTATAAAATGTGGCATGACATCTTTATTCATTATATCTGCTCATTGTTACATGTGTGCACGGTGTTTATTAGTTAGTTGTACTGTCCTGGGCCAAGGACTAGCTTCACGTGTATATTCACATACACCATTTACGTTCGCTTTGGATTCAGAGTTAGGTGTTAACCTATCCCTAGGTTTGTTGTTTGGACTCATATGTAATGCGCGTAGCGCCAGCTTCATGTGATGTAGTACTAGAACGTAAAACCTACACCTAGCCTGTTCATGTAGCTACTTTCTGTAAGACTTATGTGCCTACATAGATAATGAGCAGTGATTTTCATGGCAGTGAATTTTTGATGATTTTCATAACTGTGATTTTATGACATCTATTTGAGTTTTGATGATGAGCTCTTTCGTAATAGCACCCTATATCCTTTAACTCATTTTTGTTGCAGGGTTCCCTACTACCTTTTATTATATTATTAGTTTGGAAAATCATATACTTGTTTTACAGCGAGGGGTTACACATTTCCAAAAAGGGTTTAGGAAACTTTATTTTATAGGCCCACTCACCCTTGTTTTTCGCCCCTCCAGGACATAGAGATTGAGCTCGTGAGAGTACGAGGTTTCAGTGGAAGCAGCTAACTGTTCTTCGGACAAAGTAGGTTGCTTATGTATTAAATAATCATCCTTTACGGATGAGACAACTTTTATCTTTATGCACTGTGTTCTGAACTTCACGTTTTGTAATAAGGGTTATCACCCAATCACATTGTGCACTCTGATTTATTTATTTAAAGTTTAAACATATCCTCACTTTTACACATCAACCTCACTTTATGGCTTCGCCACCTTTTGGGTGTCGGCCAGCACATGACGATTCGGATGGACACGTGGACATTCCGGGTCGGGGTGTGTCAGATATAATATGAAAAACATAAATTATATACCTTAATAAGAAAGGGCTTCCAATCTTGTATGAAAAAACCCCAGAATTCAAACCCAACTTTTCCTAAAAGCAAAAACCAAATCAAATTCGGCAACCAAACACAAATCCCCCCCCCCCCCCCCGGCAAAAAAAATAAAAAATAAAAAATAATAATCATCACACTCAGAAACAGAAAAATGTTTTTGTTGCCCGCCCTGCATCAAAGGTGAGAAAGGCCTTCTTTATTTCAGCCTCAATTATTAATTGAAAACTCATTCATATTTTTTCATCGAAATAAACTAATATAAAAACATAAAACTGGACAAATTTTCCTTCCCATTTAGTCCTATTCTTATGAATGTGGCTAAAGCCATGGCTAAAAATCAAGCTTCAATCCATTCTCTTCAAATAGAACTTCTCAACCAATACAAAGAACTCGGTAGATGCAGATGAATGAGTTTTCAAGTTTTTCACAGCGCCAAATTAAACCAACATGCTTAAAAAAAGAATTGATACTTGTAAGGCCGAAGACTGCTTTCAAGACCTTTTGCTTTGCTTTTCAGCAGAAAGAAAACAATCTCCAATTAACAAATTGTTTTGGGAGAGAAAATGGAAATTCATTAATACGAATGAAAATACCGATATTTCAAACAAATCCATCGTCTTCCAACGCAGAGGGCATTATTCTTCAGAAAGTGCACGTGAACTTTAGCTAAATGTCTTTTCCATTAAAAATCCTAACCCATCCATTTTAGTTAAAGACTTTCAATTTTTATTCTGTTTACATTAATATGGTTCATTTACCTTAACAAAAAAACACTTTCCCACTCGGACAATAATATAGAAGTATGCATTAGGTATCTGTTGCAACATCAGTCAATTGGAACATGACCTATAAGGATTGTTTGAACCCATACAAAATCTTCATTTATATTCTTCCTGGATCGTTTCAAATTAAATCATTTCTCTCTGTCTCTGTTTTTGTAAGACACGCACATGCACGCACTGTGCGTAGATGTAAAATGTAAGATCCCACATCATCCAGGGGTGTGGATCCTGTAAGCCTTATATGTATATTCTCATCTCTACCTAGCACGAGGCCTTTTGGGAGCTCATTGGCTTCAGGTTCCGTAGGAACTCCGAAGTTAAGCGAGAATGGGCCAGAGCATTCCCAGGATGGGTGACCCACTGGGAAGTTCTGCTCGCGTGAGTTCCCAGAAACAAAACCGTTAGGGCGTGGTCAGGGCCCAAAGCGGACAATATCGTGCTATGACGAAGTCGAGCCCGGGATGTGGTGGGGGCTCGGGCCAAGATGTGACGATTTGGTATCAGAGCCAATCCCTGGCCGGAAGTGTGCCGACGAGGACGTCGGGCCCCTAAGGGTGGTGGATTGTAAGATCCCACATCGCCCAGGGGTGTGGATCTTGTAAGCCATATATGTGTATTCCCATCTCTACCTAGCACGAGCCCTTTTGGGTAGGGGTGGGCACGGTGCGGTTCGGTGCGGTTCCACCCCTAAACGAGAACCGGAACAGGAAAATATCAACGGTTCGATTCGGTGCGGTTCCGCTTAAATTTATTACTAGAACCTTACGGTTCGGTCTACACCGGTTCCGATTCGGTTCTTGCCGGTTTACGGTTCCGAATACTAAATTATTTGAACACCAAATCATCATACATTCAAATACATCTTCTAAAACTAATTATATAAAGTTGCATACTTAATTCCTTCACCTTTCCTTTCATTTATATATTAAACAGACATTTTTAGTTACATTACTTAAACTATCTTTCTCCATATGTAATAGTTTCTATAAGAGAGATCCATATGGTATGCACAGCAGCACAAGTATGTACATCTCGTAAGACAAGTAGAAATAGAAACAAAAGGGCAAACAACTTGTTCTCCAACAGATTTCTAAAGTTGGTTGCATCTAAAGAATGCCATGCGTAATTAACCCCGGTCAACAAATGTCATGCTAGCCTAGTTGTATTCAGAGAACTACAAGACATATGCATTGATCAGTCAATGAGTCAACAAACAAAAAAATGAAGCAGCAAACTGAAGGTTTATCTCCTCATATAGATTAGATTAGTGTTCATTTCCAAGTGCATGATAAGTATACATACTACACAGGAGGTATGTCCTTCAATTCCCACAAATCTCAGAGAGCAACGTCCTTCAATTCCCACAAATCTCAGAGAGCAAGCAGCAGGCAGCTCCTGCACACAATCAGCAGCTAAAAAATTATATATTTTATAGACAGAAAAAATGGAAAAAAATTATGACAGTTTCTGGGATGGTTCCAAGAGAAAGAGAGTCGTTGAAAATGAGTTAAAAATGGACTTTAATTTCAGAAATTCCTAATTCAGAAACCCTAATTTTAGAAATTCCTAATTCAGAAACCCAAATTAAAAATCCCTAATCGAATTTGGAATCAAACAATCTGTATGAACTTTGGTTGAGTTTATTGCAGGAATTTCTTACCTTGTGCAGTGATGATGAGTGCAGACTAAGACTGAGGTGAGGGTGAGGCGCCGCGTGAGGTCGAGAGAGAATGAGGGTGACAGAGTGAGGGTGACTGTCTGGGTGAGGTCGAGGACGACGAGAAGGGTGAACCGGTGAGGTCACTGAGGTGAGGGTGAGGCGCCGCGTGAGGTCGAGAGAGACAGAGAGAATGACGAAGAGAATGAGGGTGACAGAGTGACGGTGACTGAGTGAGGGTGACAGTCTGGGTGAGGTCGAGGACGACGAGAAGGGTGAGCTGATGAGGTCACTGAGACTGAGGTAAGGGTGAGGCGCCGCGTGAGGTCGAGAGAGACAGAGAGAATGAGGGTGAGGCGCCGTTTGAGTCTCTGAGAGACTGAGACTCTGACCTAATGAGAGAGAAGAGAAGTATGCCTACAATGGACGGCTGAGATTAAATCTCAGTCGATCCAATGGTCACTAATGTTTTAAATTTAATTTAATATATATAATTATATATATATATAATTATTATAGTTTTTACTTTTTAGGGGTATAATAATAAAATTGTTAAATTAATATATATAATCATTATAGCTTATTCATACTTTCATTAAGTATAACATAAGATTTTGTAGTATCCACTAGTGTAAATATTTTAAATTGAAGATCAAATTCATTCATTGTATTCATATAGGCTCAAGGAGTGTAGCTGCAAAAAATAATCAAAATCGGAGTTAAAATAACCGTTAAATCTTGATTTTTCGTTTTATAACTGTTGAAAAGTTTTGTCTCGTTACTTGATCTCTGAATGTTTGTTTTTTGCAATTTTTGGCGTATGCGATCTCGAAGCATATACAAACAAGTTTGACGGTTTGATCGTTGAAATTAGTTTTGTAGGATGCATATCCCTTCAAAATGATAGATTCACTAATACTTAGAGTTTATTTATACTTTCATTAAGTATAACATAAGATTTTGTGGTATCCACTAGTGTAAATGTTTTAAATTGAAGATCGAATTCATTCATTGTATTCGTATAGGATCAATGAGGGTAGCTATAAAAAATAATCAAAATCGGAGTTAAAATAACCGTTAAATCGTGATTTTTCGTTTTATAACCGTTGAAAAGTTTTGTCTCGTAACTTGATCTCTGAATGTTTGTTTTTTGCAGTTTTTGGTGTATGCGATCTCGAAGCATATACACACAAGTTTGACGGTTTGATCGTTGAAATTAGTTTTGTAGGATGCATATCCCTTCAAAACGATAGATTCACTAATACTTAGAGTTTATTTATACTTTCATTAAGTATAACATAAGATTTTGTGGTATCCACTAGTGTAAATGTTTTAAATTGAAGATCGAATTCATTCATTGTATTCGTATAGGATCAATGAGGGTAGCTATAAAAAATAATCAAAATCGGAGTTAAAATAACCGTTAAATCGTGATTTTTCGTTTTATAACCGTTGAAAAGTTTTGTCCCGTTACTTGATCTCTGAATGTTTGTTTTTTGCGATTTTTTGCTGATGCGATCTCGAAGTATATACAAACAAGTTTGACGGTTGGATCGTTGAAATTAGTTTTGTAGGATGCGTATCCCATCCCATCAAAATGATATATTCACTACTACTTAGTTTATTTATACTTTCATTAAGTATAACATAAGATTTGTGGTATCCACTAGTGTAAATGTTTTAAATTGAAGATCGAATTCATTCATTGTAATCATATAGGATCAAGGAGTGTAGCTATAAAAAATAATCAAAATCGGAGTTAAAATAACCGTTAAATCGTGATTTTTTGTTTTATAACCGTTGAAAAGTTTTGTCCCTTTACTTGAACTCTGAATGTTTGTTTTTTGCGATTTTTTGCTAATGCGATCTCGAAGCATATACAAACAAGTTTGACGGTTGGATTGTTGAAATTAGTTTCGTAGAATTCGTACCCCATCAAGTTCAATGGTATATATATATTTATTAAGTAGATTTAAATTTATTTATTTTGTACGTATAACACTTAAGAAATTGAATAGTATGTATATTTAAGCCGATCCAATGGTCACCAATTTTCAAAATTTAATTTAATATATATATATATAATTATTATAGTTTTTAGGGGTATAAAATTGTTAAATTAATATATATAATTATTATACCATGACATGTGTGTATATATATAATTAATTAATTAATTATTAATAAAATGGTTCGGTTCGGTTCCGGCCGGTTCTTGTTCATTCGAAACCGGAACCGGAACCGGTTTAAACGGTTCGGTTCGGTTCTTGACTCCAAAGTTGACTTTTCCGGTCAACACGGTTTTTTTCGGTTTTTTTTCATACGGTTCGATGCGGTTTTGCGGTTTTGCGGTTTTTATGCCCACCCCTACTTTTGGGAGCTAACTGGATTCAGGTTCCGTAGGAAGTCCCAAGTTAAGCGAGAATCGGCCAGAGCATTCCCAGGATGGGTGACCCATTGGGAAGTTCTGCTCGCGTGAGTTCCAGAAACAAAACCGTAAGGGCGTGGTCGGGACCCAAAGCGGACAATATCGTGATACGACAAAGTCGAATCCTGGATATGGTGGGGGCCTGGGCTGGGATGTGACATAAAATAAGTATGTACATAATATATAGTAGTTGTTGACAACGCTATTTACATATAAAGAGTTGTTCAAACATTCAACAACTAAATCTCTTAATGTTTAGCTTAAACGAAGTAAATACATCCTCTACAAATATAGAGAACTTAATTGTACAACCCAAAATAAAACAAAAATGCTTGAAAACTTTCCTTCGTTTACGGCATTTTCTAGACAACCAAAAAAACCAAGAAAACAAAAACCACATAAAATGATCAATTGGGAGCTACATTAAAAGACACTGAAAAGAAGAAGAGAATTAGAATTCACAATTCTTACCCACATTTGAGTAGGTTTCTATCCCACGAAGAAAAAAAAAAAAAAAAAAAAAAGAAAACACACAACTACTTCAATTAAAATATGTAATAAACAGCAACCATAAGGCTTTATGAATTCTTGCCAATTATCTGGCCTTGGCGAAACAAAGGCTTCACATTATCTTCCCAATCACGAAAAGCAAAATCTGTGTCCAACAATGCTCCTTCTAGGTCTCCTAATTTCAACCTGCAAGCTTGAACAGAAAACTCGTATCAATCGTTTGCCAAAAAAAAAAAAAGAAAAAAAAAAGAACTCACCTATCAATCAAGTGGAGAAAGGGAAATGTATTTCTTTTAGTTGATGACATTAAAATCAATGTACCACAAAAGAATACAGAATACTCATGAACATAATCAAGTTAGCCTTCAGAGTAGTATTAAAGTGAGGCCTGATTACTATATTCATAGTTGTCTTTTTGGTTTCACTCATTTCAAGGATTCTTCATAGCAACTCAGAACCAACAGTAATTTTCATTTTGTATAACAAGCTTAATTTGAGTATGATTAAGTTACTATCATACAATTTCGATGACAATCACTGCCACTCATAAATGCACACTTTCTGCAATAACCATAGTTCAATAACGTGTCATTTACACTGCTTAGCTAAATGTGTTTTCCATTAAAAATCCTAACCCATCCATTTTAGCTAAAGGCTTTCAATTTTCATTCTGTTTACATTATTACGGTTCATTTACCTTAACAAAAAAAAAAATTTCCACTCGGACAATAATATAGAAGTATGCATTAGGTATCTGTTGCAACATCAGTTAGTTGGAACATGACCTATGAGGATTGTTTGACCCATACAATATCTTCATTTATATTCTTCCTAGATTGTTTCAAATTAAGCTATTTCTCTCTATGTCTCTGTTTTTTGTAAGATACGCACATGCACGCACTGGCTGTGTGTCTTTCCTTTCTAAATTGCTTCATATGCATATATGGATATAAACTCTTATAAACAACAGTTATGCATACTGATATTTTCTTGAGAATTCATGATAACGTACGGGAATTTGATTTCATTTAATTTACTTGATGGATATGATGCATATAACTTATTTGGCTTCCCCACAGAGTGCAATTTGATGTAAATCCAATTTCTGCACCACCTTCAGCAGAAAGAAAATAATTTCCAATTAACAAATTGTTTTGGGAGATAATATGGAAATTCATTAATACAAATGGAAATTCATTAAAATTCTACAGTAAAAAAATGAATTAGCATTCTATTCTCACATCTAATCCGATCTCATCCTACCTACCCTTTTGAATGTCAAGTGCGTAAACCTGCATAACAATAGAGGGATGAGCTTCAACAGCTCAGTAGGGACATAACCTTATCACAGTAAATTGACAATATTAAATTAAGTGTCATGAAATCATATAGCCAAATATCAAATCATTATTGATAACAATGCATGAGTGCAATGCAACCTTTTCAACTATTCCCGTTAACTCATATAATAAAACACGCGACCTGCACATCCCATACCGTGCATTTTACCACTGCAGTGGTGGTTCGAATATTCTGTTATACAAATTAACCCCTATAAGATATCACGAGTTCATAAACCCTTTTTGTTAGTCATCTTATCTAATTCATTAATCTCTAGCCCAAATCGCCCGCATTGATAATTTATCCCGTCAATATCCTATTATAATTAATGTGCACACCGGCTCGCCTGGGACCTGGTTCACAATGAATAGATTCAACTGCACAAAAGATCATTTCCAATTACCCTCATTTCCAGACCAATCTAACACTAAAGTTCCAACCACATCAACATGAATGATACACAAATAATGTCATTTCATCTTTCACATGTATCACAATATATTCTCAATGAATAACATTTAAGCAATAATTCCATAACCAATAACAAGTAAACACTCAACTAAAGCAATTAGCCAATTAATATCCAACCACATTAATTAATCAAAAAGATCAAGATTATCATCACAGTTCATGAAATTTAATAAAATCAATTTCCATAAAGGTTTGTTGTATTTCCCCTACCTGATTCCAAAGCTAAACCGAAGATCCACATCACTACCGAAATAATTAAACTCTACGTACTTGAACAAGCTCCTTAATCACGCCTAAATACCATATATTTATTCCACTCTTATCTTTTCTAATCTCATTCACTATATATAAATATATAAAACTATAGACATAAATATTTATACACACACATATTTTTGCATGGTTTCCTGAATTGCACAGCCACCCTATTTATCGTAGAGAAAAGTCGGCTACTAAACTTACAAAGAAAGTAAAAATATAGTAAAATATAAATATAGGAATAAGATTAACTTGACAACTATCCAGAATGGGATAAAGAAAACAGGTGGAACACTTGTGGAATTGACGCATGGCTATGTAGTATTAGGGTTCAACACTTGGTATACATGTGTCATCATAATACGAATGTTGGAGGCTTATCACAATGTTTGCAGGAAGTGTACTAACCTAATGCAAATGCATGAAACTGTAGATATCTATACCACTAGGGTTTAATATATATACACACACATATAAAGAGGCCCATGATCAAATTGGCCATTCAAACTTGTAAGTATCCATACGTGTAAAGAAAGGCCACCTCCTACTTATATTTGTTTAGCAATTCGGCTACCTTATCTAATCACTTTCCACCTAGTATGCTACTTACATGAAGAATGTCTTTGTACTGGCATGTTGGCTAATCCCACGTGGCAAACTTAGCCACTCAGTCGCTGCCATGTGTCATCAATTTATTGGTCCAGCTGTAAATTCTAAATTCATATGAACTCCAAAATGTATTCAAAAATGCCATGAGCTCATAATAATTCCTACTATCTTCATACAAAGACATTTTTGATATATAGTTTCCAAATACTTCTCTTCTTTGGTAATAAATTTTCGGGGTCTCACACCTACACTGAAAGGACTACAGATGCAGGAATGCTTTGACGCTTGGCTCGTACGCCTCGATTCTAAGTCCTGAAGGGGGCGCAAAACAAAACATGAGTGGACCAAGTTTATATATAAGTAATACTAAATCAATTACTCTTCAAACGTATTAAACCCCAGCATGCCATAACACCTTCGTAAAACATATATCATTCTTTTCATGTATGCATTTCTAGTAGTAAAATCATGCATTTTAAAAGGGGTCCACTCACAGATACTCCGTTGCTGAAGAGCCGTGCAAAGTAAAGAGGAAGGGGTCGCTAACAAACGCACCCAATCACATAAAAGGGAATAATAAGTAAAACCCTACTAAAACGATTGAATTTGGAAAAATGGAGCATGGATTTGGAATCAGGGCGTCGAATTACCCTAAGAGGGGTCCTGAAATTTTTTTGTAAAAGTCAACGAAAAGTAAATGCAAGGAATATTCCGGGCAGGGTTCTAGAGCTCTGTTTGAGCTGAAATCGTAACCAATTTCAGTGATTCAAAACCCAAAAGTGAACCTCAGGAGGTAAGGAATCAAACTATACTGAAGTGGGGCCAAGCCGTGGCCAGAGTTGGTCGAAAATTGGTCTACAACTCGCGGCATCCCTCGTAGAAAACTAGGTTTGTTAACCTCGCCCCATGTGCACTCAATTGCGCCAAGACACATACAAAATAGGTTAATCTACAACAAAATGTGAGGGGGAGACAATTCTAATGGTCTAGAACCATACCCTCTGTCGAAAACGACGATAACTCACCGTGATTCGTCGAGGAAGACGATGGACAGTGACTTACTGTGCTGAGGGAGAGGTCTCATGAATGGGTAGGGATGATGGGGTTGGGGTATCACAGTCTCGCCGGGGTGGTGAGGGTGGCTCATTGTCTGCATTTACCGAGGAAGGAGAAGGATGAGCGATGCAAGAGAGTTCGACGAGTGAGATCGAAGAGAGGTGAGAGAAGGAGGAGGGAGGGTCCACAGATGGTGATGGTGCTCGCCGGAGTTGCAAGGCTAGTGGTGGTGGAGGCGGTGTGGTTGTTGTTGTGCGAGCTCGGGGAGAAAGTTGTAGAGAGATAAAAGGGAGAGAAAGGAAGAGAGAGATAGTGAAGATGAGAGAGAGTTACGGGAGAGAGAGATCCATGACAAGGAAATATGTGGAGCCTAGTGGCTCACAAAACAATACCACCAAAGACAAAACATAAAATAAATATCTCAACCAGTGTGAAATTACTAAAACGCCGTCAACGTTCCTAATCTCGTAAAATGTGGGGATGGGTCGTTACACACACCAACTTGAATGAAAACATAGTGTCAAATATTTTGTCAGGAATAGAAAAATGTGAACTTTATATGAAAAGTGAGATTTACTTGCATACTGGCAGCAACAAAAGCAAACGGAATACACTGGAGTTACTGCAATAGTGAGAGAGAGAGAGGGAGAAAACATAGTGTTAAATAATTCATGATCATTATCCAAAATCGCTAAAGCAAGCAGAAAATCAAATTAACACCTCTCTATTTCTAATCCATCTTTCTATTATTTTTGTATTGTGATAATTATACTAAACAATGTTTTCACCTGGACTCTGAATTAAGCTGTGCTAGCCAACACCTAGAAAGTGATGATGTGAGATCCCACATCGCCCAGGGGAGTGATCCTTATATGTATATTCCCATCCCTACCTAGCGCGAGGCCTTTTGGGAGCTCACTGGCTTCGGGTTCCATGGGAACTCCGAAGTTAAGCGTTCTCGTGTGAGTTCCCAGAAACAAAACCGTGAGGGCGTAGTCGAGGCTCAAAGCGGACAATATCGTGCTACGGTGGTGGAGTGGCTGAAAGTGGTCTGCTGGTCACGGTTCCCTTGCTAAAAAACTGGGGAATCTCTCCCTCCTGGCTTCTGTCACCTCTAGTCGGAAAGCATAGATCTCGTCGGAAGAGGCAGTGAATAGTGGAAGTGACCACTTCATAGCACGAGGTTTCGTGCTTGGGTTCCAGTTTCGTGAGTCCACACTTTTTCTGGTTTCACGGCCAGGAGACGAGGTGATGTTTAAGGTTTATGGCGATGACACTCGGCGAAATGGTGATTTGGTGGTGGTACAGTATAACTGTGCACAAATAGCAGAGAGACATAGAGAGTGAGTTTGAGAGGGATGGAGAGTTTAAGAGAGAGAGTGAGAGTGAAAATGAGATAGAGTGTCCGAGAGTGTTGGGAAAAAAGAGATTGCAGAAGACACAAGAGAGATTTCAAAGTGCAGAGTCTTATATGGTGGGTCCTAATGGACAGAAAAATCTCACAAGAAAATATTAAAATAAGAAAGGGCGAATTATCTAGAATATTGACTTTATGAAAATGCCCTCGGTATTCGGTGTTTCGTAAAATCTTCATCGTAGCATTGAATTCAGTCTCGCTTGCGTCCACACGTTCGTATCATAAAGTACTTAAAGAATATGTGTGTGTTTGTCTTTGGGTCAAACACAAATATTAATTAATTATGTATGAGACCTAAATAATAAAATACTAACATAGACGGGCCTACATGCCCACTTGTTGAATGAACCCAACAAATAAGCCATCGATATTACAGTCTACAGCCCGCAATACCGACAACTCACTGTTGTCTCGATAAACAAATGATAAATTTTTTAGAGTGCAAAATTATCATTTTACCCTTCATTAGGAAACGTGCATAAATTGTCCAATTTACACTCGTTCAAGCTCACGTGTTCGCAAGAACATGTACTGTGACAGCCTGTCCCTAAGTTTATTATATTTTTATCCTCGATGTTGTGAAATGACGAAAGTACCCTTGAGCGTTGGTTCGTGTTTGCAATTTGGGCTAAGGAAAAAGACCCAAATGTTTGTAATTGGACCAATTATTCTAATTCCCATTTGTTGGGAACCAATTAGAATTAGGGTTGTTTGTTGGTTTTGTTTAGTTCTAGCCCAATTAGAAAATTTAGAGGTTAGGGTACCCAAAAGACACACATTCACACGGGTACACACACACACGCACAGACGTCAACCTTCACCCTTTCTCTTCTCGAACTCTCTATCTTCGTACAACTTGTACGGATGATCTTCAAACCTTACAAAACCTTGTAGATCGAACTCATGGAGGCTAGTTTCGAGTTCCTGGTAACCTTAGGACCACAACCATACCTATTTATGGACGTGAAACCTTTGAAAACGCTGAAACCAGGGAGCTCTGACTAGGCTTAGTTGCTCCGTCGTGATCGCGGAATTTTTACAAGGTTTTAAGGTTTGTGAAGGTTTCCTTTCGACTTTCCTAGTGTCTTAGAGTAGTTTTGGACAATTTTTAACATCGGTTAGGTGTGTTTTTCAAGGTTGCAGAGGTGGCCGGAGTTGTTGAAGTTCCACAGCGAGTTTCCCGTTGGTTTTAGGCCTTCAAACTGGTAAGGTTTTGTTCTACTCATCTCCAACATCATTTTGGTTTAAGTTTCATGAAAAATGGTGAGAAACGAGTGAGAAAATAGGTTTAGAAACTTACCCAGAATCTAGCAATCACAGAGGTCACCGGCGCCGGAAGCCTGTGACTTGCCGAAGAAGAAGGAGAATATTTCGTCAAGTTTGACGGAATATTCCCTGACGCCGTTAACTTTTCCGTCCCCCATGCTAGGCACGTGCCTGCGCGTGGCCGCACATCTGGCCGTGCCTTACCCAGCGCATGAGGGCGCGTGTGGACTTCAAAAAAATTTCTAAAAATATGGGGATGTTCGTGGGGTTGAGTAGGTCACGTTGGTTTATTAAAACACCCCAATTGAGCAATGTATGAGAAGTTATTACCCATTGTTGGTTATGTCCTTATAAATAATGTTTATATACTTGTTTCACATATAGGTGAGACCTACGTGGAGAACGAGCATAGTCAGGCAAGGCTCGAGGGTTACGACCCTTCCACATACCAGTGAGTGCGCATTATGGTTTATATATATATATATATATATATATATGCATTGCGTTTTTCCCAGAAAACGTATTTAAAGAGTTTTATTCAATAAATTGCCATGGTTCATGATTATTATTTTAGAAAGTGCATTTCATATTCAATTATGTTAATTACGGTGTTGTGGATGCTAAGGTAAGTCTCAGGTAAGTTGGTATGCTTTGGTTGGTAAGTATATGTTAGTGATTTCATTATAGATGCATTTAGAGCTCATTAACCTGCACCCCGGTGTTAGTGCTCCCGCATGTGGCCAGGGCACAGTCCTTCACGTGATGTTCACCTCCCGCACCATACGCTCACCTTGGATCCATGTTAGGTGCACAGTCTTGTCATACAGACCACATTAGGTGGTTCCGACATGTAGGTGACCCGCGCTTATTCGTACAGCCTTCACGTGATCGTAGCACTTGAGCGTATATATATTACGCCTAGCCCTGTCGTACAGACCACATTAGGTGGTTCTTACTCGTGTGCAGGCATATTAGATGAGCTATACGTTCAGCCGTACAGGTCACCTTAGGTGGATCTGGCTGACACATCTTCATTTATCGTTGATGCATTCTGTTATATATGGCTTATTACATTTGATTGATTCGATTATTCTGTTGGTACATTATATGGCATATTGCTTTGATATTGAATTGAGGTTGACCCCCTCAGATGAATGATGAAGAAGTTCAAGAGTTAATTCATGCCAGAAATTGAGGGAAAAAGAAAGACCTTAGAATTCAAGAATATGATGGTATGCTTATGCAAGAAAGTCGAATGTACGTGCCGAACAATGCAGAGTTAAAGAAAGAGATTCTTGATGAGGTGCATGCATCGGCTTATGCAATGCATCAAGAGAGTACTAAAATGTATCACACCATTAGACCAGTTTACTATTGTCCAGGCACGAAAAGAGAAATTGCAGAGTACGTGAGTAGATGTGCAATTTTCCAACAGGTCAAGGCATAAAGGAAAAAGCCATTTGGGTTGATGCAGCCACTTCCCGTTCCTCAGTGGAAGTGGGAAAATATTACTATGGATTTTGTGTACAAGCTTCCACGTACGCATAATGGTCTTGATGGAATTTAGGTGATAGTAGATCGGTTTACTAAGTCAGCGCATTTTATTCCAGTGAGGGAAAAATATTCTTTAAGCCGATTAGCTGAATTATTCATCTCCAAGATTGTGAAGTACCACGGAGTTCCAGTGAGTATTATCTCTGATCGAGACCCTAGATTCACTTCTAAGTTTTGGGTGGCGTTCCAGGAAGCTCTTGGTTCTAGACTACTTTATAGCACGACATATCATCCTCAGACAGATTGTCAATCTGAGAGGACTATTCAGACATTAAAGGATATGCTAAGAGCTTCAGTGTTGCAGTTTGGTGATGCTTGGCATAGGCGTTTGGATTTGATGGAATTCACCTATAATAATAGTTACTATTCGAGTATTGGTATGACAACTTTTGAGGCATTATATGGTAGATCTTACCGCACACCTTTATGTTGGACAGAGGTCGGTGAAAGAGCATTGGTGGGCCCTGAGATAGTACAGGAGTCTACTCAGAATATTTAGGTAATTAAATTTAACCTGAAAGCGGCACAGGATCGTCAAAAGAGCCTAGCAGATAAGCATGCTACTGATCGGGTGTATAATGTAGGTGATTGGGTGTTTCTGAAGCTGTCACCTGGAAAGGTGTGGTAAGGTTTGGGAAAAAGGGTAAGCTAGGCCCTAGATACATTGGGCCATATCAGATCACCGAACGAGTCGATGAAGTAGCTTACAGGCTTGAGTTACCTCCAGAGTTAGCTAAGGTGCACGATGTGTTTCATGTTTCCATGCTTCGTCACTATGTCTCATATCTTCACATGTGATACCTCATCAACCATTAGAGATTAATTCGGATTTGACTTATGAGGAGGAGCCAATGACGATCTTAGATTGGAAAGATAAAGTGCTAAGGGACAAAATGGTTCGTTTGGTAAAGGTCTTGTGGAGAAATCATTCAGGGGTGGAAGCCACGTGGGAAACAGAAGATCGTATGAGAGAAATGTACCCACGTTTATTTTATGGTTATTAGTGATTTGCTATGTTGTTGTATGAAACTTCGAGGATGAAATTTCCTTAAGGGGGGTAGGTTGTGATAGCCCGTCCTTAAGTTTATTATATTTTTATCCTTGATGTTGTGAAATGACGAAGTACCCTTGAGCGTTGGTTCATGTTTTCAATTTGGGCTAAGGAAAAAGACCCAAATGTTTGTAATTGGACCAATTATTCTAATTCCCATTTGTTAGGAACCAATTAGAATTAGGGTTGTTTGTTGGTTTTGTTTAGTTCTAGCCCAATTAGAAAATTTAGAGGTTAGGGTGCCCAAAAGACACACACATTCACACGGGTACACACACACACGCACAGACGTCAACCTTCACCCTCTATCTTCTCGAACTCTCTCTCTCCGTACAACTTGTACGGACAATCTTCAAACCCTTACAAAACCTTGTAGATCAAACTCGTGGAGGCTAGTTTCGAGTTCCTGGTAACCTTAGGACCACAACCATACTTGTTTATGGACGTGAAACCTTCCAAAACGCTGAAACCAGGGAGCTCCAACGAGGGTTAGTTGCTCTGTCATGATCGCGCCATTTTTACGAAGTTTTAAGGTTTGTGAAGGTTTCGTTTCGACTTTCCTAGTGTCTTAGAGTAGTTTTGGACAATTTTTAATGTCGGATAGGTGTGTTTTTCAAGGTTTCAGAGGTGGCCGGAGTTGTTGAAGTTCCACGGTGAGTTTCCCGTTGGTTTTAGGCCTTCAAATTGGTAAAGTTTTGTTCTACTTATCTCCAGCATCATTTTGGTTTAAGTTTCATGAAAAATGGTGAAGAAACAAGTGAGAAAATAGGTTTAGAAACTTACCCAGAATCCGGGAATTGCAGAGGTCATCGGCGCTGGAAGTCGGTGACTTGCCAAAGAAGAAGGAGAATATTTCGTCAAGTTTGACGGAATATTCTAATGGTGTCAGTTAAAAGAAACAGAATATTCTGTATTTTAAAGGAATATTCCCTGACGCCGTTAACTTTTCTGTCCCATGTGCCAGGCACGTGCGTGTGGCCGTGCCTTGGCCGGCGTGTGTGGACTCCAAAAAAAATTCTAAAAATATAGGGATGTTCGTGGGGTTGAGTAGGTCATGTTGGTATATTCAAACACCCCAATTGAGCAATGTATGAGAAGTTATTACCCATTGTTGGTTATGTGCTTATAAATAATGTTTATATAGTTGTTTCGCATATAGGTGAGACCTACGTGGAGAACGAGTGTAGTCAGGCAAGGCTCGGGGTTACGACCCTTCCACATACCAGTGAGTGGGCATTTTGGTTTATATATATATATATGCATTGCGTTTTCCCAGAAAACGTATTTAAAGAGTTTTATTCAATAAATTGCCATGGTTCATGATTATTATTTTAGAAAGTGCATTTCATATTCAATTATGTTATTGACGGTGATGTGGACGCTAAGGTAAGTCTCTGGTAAGTTGGTATGCTTTGGTTGGTATGTATATGATAGTGATTTCATTATAGACGCATTTAGAGCTCATTAACCTGCACCCCGGTGTTAGTGCTCCCGCCCGTGGCCAGGGCACAGTCCTTCACGTGATGTTCACCTCCCACACCACACGCTCACCTTAGATCCAAGTTAGGTGCACAGTCTTGTCGTACATACCACATTAGGTGGTTCCGACATGTAGGTGACCCGCGATTATTCGCACAACCTTCACGTGATCGTAGCACTTGAGCGTATATATATTACACCTAGCCCTGTCGTACAGACCACATTAGGTGGTTCAGACTCGTGTGCAGGCATATTAGATGAGCAATAGGTTCAGCCGTACAGGCCACCTTCGGTGGATCCGGTTGACACATCTCCATTTATCGTTGATGCATTCTGTTATATATGGCTTATTACATTTGATTGATTCGATTATTCTATTGGTACATTATATGGCATATTGAATTGAGGTTGATTTTGAGATACATATATATTTATATATATGTTCTACTTTGTGGGAAAACTATACAGGTTTTTCAGCAAGGGGTTATAACTTTTGAGAAAATGAATGTTTTTGAAAACCTTTGTTTTTGCCCACTCACACTTTATGTTTTGCACCCCTCCAGGTACTAGGTAGGAGTGCTTCTGGTGGTTCACAAGGAATATACAGCGGTTCTGACAAACTTTAGTTGTTGTAGGTCTACTTCTTTGGTACTGTATAATTAGTATTCGTCCTGCTGGACTGCACCTAGGTTATTTATGCTCTGATTGTGTGTTTTTACACTTATCTCTCAACACTTGCACTTATTTGTTTATTTAGTAAGTCTTACTTAGGTTGGTTTTCATTTACTCACATTCTCATTCTCATAACACTTCCGCACTACGCACATGGCTACGTCACCCTCACGTGACGGCCAGCACGCCTTGATTTAGGTCGGGGTGTGTCATGTACCACCTGAAAATATGTGCAAAGGAACATAGTGATAAGGACTAGAAAGTTCACGAAGGATTTTCACCTGTCAGGAGCATTTTCATAAGTTTCCAAGGTTAGGGATAAAATAATATTAAATTAGGGACGGGATGTCACAATCTACCCTCCTTCTAGAAATTTCTTCCTCGAAATTTCAATCATACTAGATCTTCCTCGAAGAACGAGTATGAAAATAAGGAGATCATGCTTCAAGGTGTATAATCGGATAACGAGAAACCATGTCGAGAAGGCTAAATGAACACTAAAAAAATTTGAAAGGCAACACAAGTCCATCAAATCTAAAGTACAAGATAACTAGATTGAATGCAAAACTCGAATGCATGAACATGTGTAAGTAACTAATTTGATCATACGGTGGTAAGTCGAGGCAGTGCGTAACCTTGTCGACTTGATAGATAGTCTAATACAATCTAATAGACGGGAACATAATCTTTTTCTCTTACAAATATTCGCAGCCTCTCGCTATAAAGGTAGTGGCAAAGATACCCAATCATCAATAGTAAAGATTCGTTTAGTAGAAGGTTTATAGGGAAAATGAAGAACTAACGGTCTCAGTTAAAACTTCAGTGTCAGAGTGGTTCTCTTGGATAGGTTATCAATCTCAAGAAAGGTATGAAGTGTTGTAAGGTAGACACGTACCCAAGGTTGACCGGAATGCTTTCCAGTAGATGGAGGTGAATATAGAATCATAGAGTCGACGCTAACCGAAACACCAGAAAATCTAATAAAGTTAAGAATGAGAAATTTTACTCAATGGCGAAAATGTAGTCCCTTTGGACGAACGGAAAGTAAGCTGACTGGTCGATTCGGTTGACAATCACCGAACCATCATCATAATCTCCACGTATACAAGAGTTCTCGTACAAGAAGTCTATGGTGATATTTCTCCATCTCCATTCAGATAAAGGAAATGATTATAACAACTCTAATGATTTCTTTCTTTGTAATTTGACCTACAGACAAATCAGGTATTTTCTTAACCACTAAGCAATCTTCTTTTTTATCCCAAGTTAAAAGTAGAAAGGTCAGAACTTGAAAATTAGCTAAGATTTTCTGATGATTAGTAAATAACGTCACATCAGTACTCGTGAGTTCTGGTTAAGGTGGAATAGAACAGGCTAAAGAGTGTTCAAGCGTACATGTGTTTTTCTACTGAAGTCGTAGATGACCACGTTTGCATAACCAGGATGGTACACGATGGTGCAATCATAGAAGTTGTTTTAGTTCTTCCTTCATCGCTGTTTGAGATTTAGCTCATTTCGAGTGAAGATGCATTTGAGAAGTTTGGGAGGTTGGTAGAGAAGTTGACACATTTCTCCATAGAGAAGTGTCATCGCATTTTTGAGTGAAGATCCATAATTATATATTGTTTTTAAGTGAAAGTCTTATCTACATTTTTCTGATTTAATTCTTTGTTTTGTTGTTCCTTTTTATTAAGATTTAAGCTCGAATTTTTAGTTGGGTATGTGAATCGAATTAAGAAATTTAAGAATTTGTATCATTTTCTCCTTTTCTTTCATTTTTTTGCTATTTTATATTATACTTTTTCTCAACTTTATATGTCACATCCCGGCCCGGGGTCCACCACATCCCGGGCCCACTCCACTACCGTAGCACGATATTGTCCGCTTTGGGCCCCGACTACGCCCTCACGGTTTTGTTTCTGGGAACTCACACGAGAACTTCCCAGTGGGTCACCCATCATGGGAGTGCTCTCGCGCGCTACTCGCTTAACTTCGGAGTTCCCATGGAACTCGAAGCCAGTGAGCTCCCAAAAGGCCTCGCGCTAGGTAGGGATGGGAATATACATATAAGAATCACTCCCCTGGACGATGTGGGATCTCACATTATAACTTGATTTGTAGGAATATCTAGTGTTAGGTCTCAATTCTTCAATTTAATTTATTTTAATCTTGATTCTTATTGGAAGCTATTAGGAATTATTAATATATTTGTGTTGGTTCTTGCAAAACTTAACTCTGTAATGCTCTAACTTATGTAGCTTTTCAATTTTATTTATACAGAATCATGGCTGCTGCAAATGTAGCTGCTCCTGTTGTGGTTGAACCAACGCAACTCACTATGACGTGAAGCTATTCAACCTCTGTAGCTTTGATGATGTTCAAGTTTCTGGATTTTATTGTTTAATTTATTTAATTCTACTGTTTTAAGTGTGGTAAAATTAATTACCTTGAAATCAAATTTGTCATGAAAACCGAAATGGTAAGAACCACTTTCTTTGCTTATAGTATTGGATAAGATGACAGTGATTGAAGTGGGGATTAAGTTCATAGCTCTTAAGGAAGCTAAGGTTGAGCTATTTGAGGTGGCCGAGATTCAGCTGATTCTTCACTTGGAGGAGATGAAATTCGGCTAGGCAGCTTCGTAAACCTTATATGGTTATATATTTAAAACGCAAAATAAGAAGTTGGTTGACCTAATCACGAGACGATAACCATCGGAGACCAAGTGAAGAGGATGAAAGTTGTGGCAATACCTAAGTCTTCTACAAAGTACCTAGCCATATTCAACTACTTTATGGGAAGCGTTTGTTGTGTATCTAGGGTTTGCAGGGACCATAGTATTTATACTGGCTAAGGCATTAAGGTTCCGTCCATAAAGGATTCCCAAATCCCACTTTTTTAGCCCATCAGTTAGGTATCATAATCACATAAAGTCAATTACTCCATCAATCTTGTATTACAAGACACCTAAAATAAGATTGATATCTTTAGAAAATCAAATCACAATATCTACATTAATCTCTAATATTACATTCCTATTACATATTGTATACCATTTAAGGTTGATTTACATTGGAATAAATTCAACAAGCTTATCATTTGAAATATCAACAACCTCAGAATGTGGTGGATCTTCCAGCTTAGGAATAGTGTTATATTAAGTTACTTGGCCAATGTGTTGAATATCTAGATCACCAAATTGTTGTCTTTTTGACGAAGGACGACTCTTGTTTGTCTCATAGGTGGCTTCCTTAGCCCAATAGTGGGATTTATGGGAAAAAATTGGCATTTTGATTGTTTATAAGAAACTCTTGGGTTTTTCGCTTGGGAAACTCACTACACCAGTATAAGAATCGATCAAGAAAAATGTTTATGGAATTGAGTGCAGGAGATAAGATAAAGTGGTCGGATTGATAGCCGAATAAGGGATAAGTAGTCGAAAATTTGTAGTTTCAGTGGCTATTTTTGAAACTGAATATTTCGTAAACTAATTATTTCTTAAATTGAATACGGGGTGCTACATTATTTTTTAAATTGAACACTGACTATTTCTGAAAACTGAATACGGGTACTATCACTATTTATGAACTGAACACTGGTACTAACACTATTTCCTAAACTGAAGACTAACTATTTCTTAAACTGAACACTAGTACTACACTATTTCTTAACTGGACTATTTCTAAAATTGAACACTAGTACTATTTCTTAATTGGATGTTAGAGGGAAAATTTAGTACGTACGTACATACATACATACATACATACTGGATGTTAGAGGGAAAATTTAGTAGGTACGTACATACATAAGATTTCCATCCCTTGTACATTAACAAAGTGTGGTTTACACCCCCTATCCAAGGTTTGTTAATTTGTACATGTACACATTAACAAATACATACATAAGATTTCCACCCCTTGTACATTAACAAAGTGGTTTCCACCACCTGTCCAAGGTTTGTAAATTTGTACATGTACACATTAACAAACCTTGTACAAGGGGTGGTGATCTTGGATGATCTAATTCATGTAAGAGTAGAATTTGGGGATGATCTCAGATTCTCAAGTGATCTTTAGTTGATAAGATATATCCTATCTCAAGTGTTAATGTATATACTCACCGAGCAATCAGTCATCCAAAAGCATTTGTAACGCGATCAACAAGATGAGTTTGTGAGCTAATGCTCATGTGAAATGCTTTTAAAATAATTAAAAATGTTTTTGGATCACAAAAATATTTACATGTGTATCCGTAGTATCATGTCTCACAAGTCTCGCATACACATCCCATTTGGGTAATGTCTTGGTCACCAAGAAAACGATCACCATATGAGAGCAAGAGTAACAACACAAAAATGGCGTACAAAGTTACATGCTAGCTTCCCAGCATTCATGCTTTTAACAGTTACTTCCCAGACGAAACTTGTGCCTATTAGATTTGGATGTTGATGACCAAAATCTGTGGGAAAGGAAATGAGTCAGACATCAATCTTCAAAAGCATTTAAGCAAGAGAAGCTAGCTCAAACCATATTGCGAAGTTGATGATATCGCCCCTCATCAATGTCAATGAAGAGCGGTACATGTACATCAAGAGACTTACACTGCAAATAACTGAAATCAGCTACTTTCACCACCTATCATTTACTTGCCCCAATAATAAATAGTACTCTCTCCTTTAGCCTATTGATGATCTGCGTCATGAAAGAAAACAGATCAGTACTCAGTAGAGAACGACACAGATGGTACGATTAACTGCACCTAGGTTTCAAAATCCAGACCAGGCTAGACATCCTTTTCCATCTTTCACTAGAGGTAGCAGCATCTTTGAGATGAGAACAACGTGGATTGTCAAAAGTTAAAAAGTAAGCTGAATTTTCTGTAGCTTCAGCTACCGAAAGGGAATTTATTTCGTCCTTTTCTCTCTTGGTCAGATTACAAAACCCCACCTGTAAACAGGAAATTTAAAACACGAGAGTGGTAAATGGTGATAGCAATTTTAGTATGACAGTAACCCCACGACTCGATGTCTAAGGATGAAAACCACATAGGCCTACTGGAGAAACAGTAATGAGTTATTACTACATATCATTCAGACATAAGCATTCAGGCATCTATCTATATAGATTTATATAGATTTCAGTCAACATCAGATCTATTCAAACGTAGGATTAAAAGAAACCAAAAAAGCCACCTTCATATTCTATTTCTAGATACTAGTCGTGCTTCACACAATGATTTGAATCAGAGATGTTCTGAAAATAACTGAGAAGATACATTGCATACCGTAGATCCTGTGAGGTTATAGTTTATAGGAGCATTTGAAACATTGTCAATGTATGGTGAAGAGAAGCAGATTGCAAGTAGAGAATCACATAATCCTTCCGACTTTAATTCAGATTTGGAGCCGTCTGTCACAAACACCCACTGTTTCTTCTGCTGAGCAGCTATATAAGCCTCTCCCACAAACACAATGGATGCAGCAATATCAAATTCACTGTATAACCCCCCACAACCCAAAAAATAAACTAAATCAACTAATTCCACATTACTTTTCTCTGGAGACAAGCAGAAAAATCAATAGAAAAAGCATAGGCTTGGTTTAGGAATAACCTGGAAAGAGGAACTTTACCCAAATCTGACAAGAAGACTGATTCGCGAGGACTGAAAAATGGCCTAAGGTGGATCTGATCCCTTTAGTAAAAGAAGTAAAAAGAAAATAAAGAAAAATAAACTACATAAATAATACTTACTTGAAGTAGTTTATTGCCCGCTGAGATAAAGGCTGCCATTTTGTTGTTGATCCTCTTGCCAGCAATTTTAAAATATCTCCATCAGAACTTGTTGGTATAAGTCCAGAAATGCTATATGCGCATCCCTCGACCAGCTCAGATTTCTGCTCTACCAGAAAATAAACTTGATAATGCTCATAAGTAGCATTGTAACATTCATTGAATAAATTTTCAGTGGAGCATATTCGTCATTTATGTTCGATAAACACAAGGGATAAGAGAGGCAGCAGAGACAGAGAAAAGAGATCAACATAATAGCTATTAAAAGGGGATCCATACAACAAAACACACTTGGATTCACCTGTTTCTCAGATGGGTTCCAGATTGTTATTAAGCCTTCTTTGGAACTGTCTTTCCCTTGGTATAATTTTCTTGTTAGTCCAACCACCCTCACCCTCATGAATGGCGTGACTTCCCTCTCACTTAAGCCGGCATCTTCCAGTGCTTTCAGAATAGATTTCTCCATGTCCGACTGTTTGATGGCCTAAATCCATACCTTCCATGATTAAAATCTCATTCTACACCAGACTTAAATTCAAACAAAACATTTCAAACCCACCTCTAGCTTTGCTTGATATTTGGTAAAAGATTTCAACTGTTCTGCACTCATTTCTGCCATTAAAATTTCAGGTTCAGCTGCTGTCTGTAGTATCTTCAAGAGTTTTGCTCCTTCATCATCGCTATCATTACACAAATGCGAATGTTCTAATCCTCTTTGGAACTCAGAGATAACGCCTTCTATAACATTAGAGCGCCTACACTCAAGAGAAATATCAACCACAGCACATAGGAACAGTCTTGCAAGAGAGTATGTTTAGAGAGAGAGAGGGAGAGAGTTCAACCCCCACATTTTAAATCAAAGTTCCAACTCATCACTTTTGAAAATTGCTGATATAACATTAACAACCACCAAGCCTTATCCCACTAAGTGGGGTCAACTGTGATGTAACACCCGAAAGGAAATCATTTTTTAGAATGAATTTTAAGATAAAACTTCAAATAGTTCATATTTCAAATTTTCTCAACTCCCAATCTTTTACAACAAAGGTCTAATGCATCGCTTATGAAAATTGCTGATATAACACCAAAAACAAATTATCTTTGATGAATCCTAAGATAAAACTTCACTTATGTTCATATTTCACTAAATATCTACTGTAAATGTGGAATAATACTTCTTGTTGTAAAATTGGTTGAAGTATGGATTGCTATTTTTATATATGGACTGTAGAATGAGAGAATATGAGTGTCCTTTAATCTACGGAAGTGTAAGTTTATTTGATATGAAATGAATTCAAGTTCTGAGTATATATGTACACAAAACTATTAGCTCTGAAGGATAGCAACCCCATGAGTTTAAATCTAAAGAATTAGTAATCCTTAATATTTATATTCCTCATCACTACCCTTACATCTTGCAGAATCATACTCTACTTTCACTCAATAATTTAACCAAAATTGTATTAAGCTGTTGATGAAAGAAAAGTCACCCCTCTGTGCAATAAGACCCTTCTTGGGATGTTTATGAGTTATAACAATTGACATTTCTTATAAGAATAATATTCCCACTCCCAAGATCATATTTACTTTTCATCAAAAGCACTTTCTAAATATTCGTTGCTTATTAGGAAAGCCAGTCATCCATTACAGCATATTTAATTCTCCCAACTAAGCTCATGCATTCCTGCACCATCTAGTACAATATATCATAAATAATCATGTAATTTCATTTAATAGTTTCTTCTAAGCTATAAAAGTAACTTTTCATCAAAAGCACTTTCTATTTAATAGTTTCTCCTAAGCTATAAAAGGCCCAAATTATCCAGAACCATCATGTAGCTTTCAGCAAACCAAGACCCATATGTGACAAAATAGGAACCCTTTTAGCATACTTGAGGTTAAGAAAAAATAAATCAAGAGAAACTAGACAGGAGAATATTTTAAAGACAAGCTAACAAATTCTAGATTTTGAATGAATAAAGGAAACATGATGTATGAATACTATCAAAAAGGAAATTATCGGAAAAGACACCTCTGTTGGTGTGATTCCACCATTTGGGTCTCCAACCTCTCGGATCTTACAATAGATCTTCCATTACTTAACCTAGAAGGAAAATAAAGAACAGTGATTAATTTCATAATTCGGAAGAGGACATACAGTATCATCTCAAGTAACTATAAAATATTTCACAATACCTCTCCTTGTAAAGAACAGGGTATATCCGTTTGACTCCTACAAGAGTGCAAGGGACTGGACCTCCACCACTCTTGGCACACTTAAATGCCAAGGGAGCACAAACACCTTTACCTGTAGGAATAAATATGAGAATCATGCGTAGGAAGACAATATAACAAAACATTATGTATGCCAAGGGTTCTTACAAAATCCCAATTGATCAGCCCAATGAGCTCTGTATGTTCCGTTTATGTGCAGCCGTAAAGAGACTTGTCTTGAAACCTGAAGCAGAAGCAAACCTGAGAAATCGCTCTAACAACAAGATTTAAAGTTTTAGAACTTTCACTTCAGCAAAATTGCAAAAGCATTGAGAACCTCGAGGGGTGAAACAGGCCCAGCCCAGCCACAGAGGGCTGCTCCCCAGATCTTCATAAGACATAATAAACTATAAGCAAGCAGAAATCTGAAAAAATGGTTTAGTTCTTAAATAAGATGCACCAAAAATTAGAGCAACATATTAGTTACCCGAAGCTTCTGTCCGACAAACAATTTTCCGCTAGCAAGCTGCTTTGACAGGAGTGCATCCAGAACAGCATCCACTGAATACCTGTTAGACAAGATAATCTTACATGCCATCTTTATATACAATATAAGTGTATGAAGGTAATTACTTACCAACCATCAGTAAGCTCGACTTTTGCAGCATTACTATTTTCAGCTCCAGAGCTAGTCTCCATATTTGGGTCACAATTTGAGCGAATAGCTGAAATGCATAGAACCACCAGTGAAGAAGGTGATGCATCTCCTTCCAGAATCTTCTTAATTGCAGACCGGTGACCATGATTCCCTTCTCTTTCATATCTGTCCAAATAAGGTGCATATTGATATTGTGGATTCCCAAAAAGCCCCAAGGGTAAACTGTATGATTATATTATTATAAACTTATCAGTATGGATACCTATACTTCAATTCCTCGAGTACATTGGAGACTGTCAAGAATTTTCCAAACGATTTAGCTGGATAATATCTCTCATAGCAAGCCAGTTTCCAGACAACCCACTTGTAATGATTTGTGACCCACCTTGATAGAGGAATAATTAAAGAATGCTCAACAAAACGTCAGGTACATGGTTTAGAAATAACTAAGATGCAGAACATTGGCATACATGGTACTGATGAAATTCAACAAGTTGTACACAATGCAAACAAATCCAAGATGATAACACAAGCAACCCATACTATCATGCCAGTTGTATGTACAACTTCGAGATGTGAGTGAGTCCTACGCTGTTTTTCAACTTTCAGTATGTAGTGCATTTAAGGTTTCACTGATGAATTCTGTCCAAACTTTGTATACGTCAATAATCTCAATATTATGTGTGCAAGCTAAAGAGAAATGAACTCTTTTTTCCTTCTAATTTCTTTTCTATCAGGAAATGCTGAAGGAAATTATCTAAGGGCAGAAATATTTACTCTCTGGAGGTATATTGCATTGACGCTCCATAGCAGGTCAGCATGTGGACAAAATCTTCTGCTCCTATGCAGTTTAAGCCAGACTCATCAAGAAACTTATACTTTTCCGCATTAGTTGCGGTGATTCTTCTCACTGGATTTGATAAACAATCCAACTAAATTTGGTGCATAAAATGGTATCAGTGCCAAGGCATAGATAATCTGTTGAGATAATTAATAGAATTATTAGTCCCCATACCATGTTCTGGTCAGATCGCGGCATTCCAAAGTATTTCTTCACATACATTCTAGTCACGGGTGAAGGATATCGTGTAGAAACCCTTCTTTTGGAACATGAATGATCAGAGGACAATGTAGACATACCTGATGGAACGGTAGCTTAATGAATAGCACAACATTTAGTAACAAATATAAACAGAGTTGTTGTCGTAGGAGATAAGTAAATTTTACCATTAGGAACAAGGGGAACATTCCTATGCAATGGAGTGGAGGAGTTTCTGCGAGGCTTCTTGAATGGAGAAATAGAACTTCTTCCCAACCTCCTCTTTACACCAGTGATCTGTGTAGTATTCATAGCAGTGGTGCCAACAGTATTTGAAATATCAACCAATGGCTTGGCTGGCGACTTTCCAGCATGCTTAGTCCTCAAACCAATACCATTTGTCAAACAATTGTTTTCTACTGTATTGTGGGTCTTGCTAAGGGGATTCTGCCGATAAGGTAACTCACTGTTTGACCTAGAAGCAGTTTCATTGCTAACACCATCAAATTGGGTAATGAGGTTAGTACCTGAACTTACAGCTGACGACCGCAATTGATTAGACAATGGTTGGAGTGGAGATGGAGAAGTCTTGAATGGAGAAATAGAACTTCTTCCCAGCCTCCTCTTTACACCAGTCATTTGTGTATTATTCGTAGCTGGTGTGCCAATATCAAACAATGGCGTGGCTGGTGGCATTCCAACATGATTAGTCCTCAAACCAATACCATTTGCCAAACAATTGTTTTCTACTGTATTGTGGGTCTTGCTAAGGGAATTCTGCCGATAAGCTAACTTACAGTTTGACCTAGAAGCAGTTTCATTGCTAACACCATCGAATTGAGTAATCAGGTTAGCACCCGAACTTATAGCTGACGACTGCAATTGATTAGACAATGGTTGCAGTGGAGATGGAGAAGTATTGGTTAAAAAGTTGTTAATCTTCTTCTGGTGGGAAATGGGAGTGCGGTTATCATGTGGACTACCTTTAGAAAATGAGAAACCCAAGTCACCTGCATTGGCCTCATTGAAGAAATTTCCCAACTCTGGGTCACCAAGTAGACTCCTTGCACGTTGTATTGCATCAGTAGAAACAGATATAGATCTACCTCCTGCTGTATGGAACTTGATTGATGAAGGTTTAACTTTATCCGGAGTTAAATTAAGCCTTTCGGGATCATTCTGAAATCTAGTTTGCAGTGAAACAGTCTTATTCATAATTAAAGGAGTCCCTGCAACCGGGGTAGCACTGTTAAAACCAAAACCCCCAATCTTGGTGGGAGCATTATCATCGTCTTGGAATCCAAGCAATGTCTTCGCCCTGACAAGACTGTCGGGGGATATATTAACCATTTTACCGGATCCAGTGTGGAAAAGGGAATTAGATAAACCACCTACACATCCGCCTCCGCCTCCACCTGCACCTCCGCCTCCACATCCACTTCTGCTATTCATAATCGTAGCTTGCACTTGGCCTGCGCACCCACCTTGAACTTAGAAACAAATTTGCCCCAAATAATTATAATCCCAAAAATTTCCTAATTTAATCAATTTCTCATATTTCCCCTGAATCCTAAATCCTAAATCGTGAGGTTGCATAGAAAATGAAATCAAAATTGAAATTGAAACTGAGCAGAGTGTGAGCGTGCCTGGAACTGAGGGTGTTGCAATTTGGGAGCCAAGAAGCAACGAAGATGCTTTGGCTAATGAAGATTGTTTGACGGCGACGGGCTTTCCGAATCCGTTGAGGAACATCCCAACGCCACCTCCCTCAACAACATGATTTCGAATCTCAGCCTCCGCCAGCATAGAACAACCTTGCAGCAACACATCCCCCATGGACGGCAGCCGGCTGGTGCTGCTCCTATCACTCTCACTAGGACGATAAACGACGCCGTTTATGGCTTCGGGTTTGGGGTCCGGGTACCACCGGTAATTGTTGCCAGCGTCCGAGCACATGTGCCATGTCGCCATGTTCAGGGTTCGACTTTTCTGGAGAGGGAGGGTACGATTACGCAGCAATTGTTCCCTTTAATATTTGATGATTTTTTCGAAAAAATATGGGAAAATGGCGGAAATTTAAAAATTAAAAATTAAAAAGCGCGCCAAAATTAAAAAGCCAACCAAAGTCCCTCCAGGGTTCTGGCGTTGGATAGCCCTAATTTCTTAATGAGGTTTTTAATGCATTTTTTCATGATCTTTAAAACAAGGATAATACTAGACACGGCACACGACACGAAAACGATACGAAAATAACGGGTTTCGGGTCAACACGATAACTTATCGGGTCATTATCGGGTGACCCATTAAGAACCTGTTAATAACGGGTTGTTTGGATCCAAATTTACACCATCGGCCCGAGCAATCGAGGCCGTTAAATGAGCAAGTTTTGGACTATTGGATCTCATATTTTTCTAGATATTACCATTGGATTATTGTAGTAATTATCTTGAAAAATATTAAGATTAGCCTGGAAGGTGCAGATTGAGATCAAGGAGCACCACCAAATATCCTTGACAAGATGCCAAGCATCCAGTTAAATAAACTGCATCAGGTTGCTACAAAAGGGACATGTGGATTTTGAATGATGGTGATAATGCACTTAGGGTTGAATCTTTGACAAGGATTGCATTTCAAGGTCAGATTTTCAAGATGAAAAGCCTTTTGGTTGATGTGATAAGGCGTGGACGGTGGCAAAGAGATACAGATAAAGTTTTCAGAGTCATAGTACAAGTGAAATTGATTTTCACGGCTTGGGCATGTATGATTGCACCTGGACAGGTTTGGTGGAAAGATCAAGATTTGAACTTGCATTGGAATTACTAGAGGCAGTGTTTTTTATTGCCGAGTCTTGTTAAAATAAATGGGGGATAATGCCTTGGTTCCAGCATCATGATGACATCTAAAAGATAGGTTGTTGGAAGCATTTTCTAGTTGACGAGTTTGAGTTAAAATCAAATTCAGTGCTAGTAAAGCAGCGCCACATATCTGCTTCTATAAATACAGTGTCGCGGGCAGCATTCAAGGGATCTCCCACTCAACACACAAACTGCCTTGCGCAAACTCTCGCTCTACGCGAAACCTCTCAACAATCTTAAGATTTTTATTTTCCTTTTCGCCGACACATCTTCAGTTTGGATAAACAGCACTGTGAAGGCCAACCGGTGATACCTTCAGTTTGGATAAACAGCACTACCGCCGTAGAACCAGCCGATCCCGGAGCATCTTCAGTTTGGATAAACAGCATTGCGTCGAGGCCGACTGGTTATCTATCCAAGTCTCGGACGAGAAGGACTTTCGAGTTCCTATCGACAGAGGTCATCTCATCAGCCTTCTCGGCGAAGTGAGGTGTTACGAGTTACTGGGCTCGGCGCATTAAACGCCGAGTTGTTTTATGATTGGATATTCACAGGTTAGTTTCAGAGTTTGGCATTCTGACGGCCGAACCACTTTCACCGTCAAGACATATATCTGTTTTGAGTATCTGTGCCCTTACACTTTGGTGTCGATTCGGCGTGCTTATACCTTTACGAATATAATCACCGTGACCGAATCCGGCACCGACGATTCGTGAACTTCGCAGAGCTAGCAGCCTTGTCTTCAGGCTCTAGAACCCAAAGGCCGAGGCGTGTTCCTTCCTCGGCAGCAATCGCAAGATTCAGAAGTCAGCCGCGCATACAACACAACATCAACATTTTACTCACCGGTCGAGCTCGGCCGTCGAGTTGGCACGCCCCGCATTCAACCGAAGGACTTAGTTAGCTCCACTAGTTACTCGGCCTGCGCGCCACGTAGGCTTGGTAGTTTTTAGGGTCAACACGGGTATACACGCGAGTAACACGTGGATAACCTGTTTCGACCCGTTAAGAAAAAAAATTATTTTGATAATTTTATAGTTTAATTACTAAAAGATTTATTATAAAATACAATAGCCATATTAATATATACAATATATTCTATATTAAATATATAGTTTTGCATTATTATTCTATATAAGTTAAAAAAAAAAAGTTTTAATCATTATTTATTTTTATTATGAGAGTTCCTTATTATCATTACTAGAATAAATCTTACTTAACATGTTGTTGTCCAAAATTAAAATAAACTAGTATAGTATTTGTATAGGCAAGAACTAAGAAGACATACATACAAGTATGAAAAATGTGAAATAATATATAAACACTCGTGATTCATCATTATTGACACACCCCGACCGCGATCGAGGCATGCTGGCCGTCACGTGAGGGTGACGTAGCCATGTGCACAGTGCGGAAGCAATATTATAGGAAGAAATACGAATGAATAAAAACAACTTCAAGGGGTACAAAAAAAACAGGAATAAGTGTGATTACACATTCAGAGCATAAAAGTCTAGGTGCAGTCAATGCATAAGAAGTACTTAAATACTTAACACCCAAAGGTGGTCCTACATGGGTGATGTCTATCAGAATCTCCGATATATCCTCGTGAGCCACCAACAACAGCTACCTAAAACCTGGAGGGGCGCAAAACAAAAGCGTGAGTGGGCAAAAAACAAAGTCTTTCAAAAATCATTTCAAAAACAAGCTTTATATCCCCTCGCCGTAAAACCTGTATACTTTCCCATAAAGTAGTATATACATATACTAAATCTCAACTGAACCATCATCATCAAATATATGCAAAGAAATCATGAATATGCCATGCCATGTCATCTTAATCATCAGGTAAGCAATTCAAGTGCAATAATAATTGCAACAGCTCATCAGCTGAACTCTAGCTCATAAATCATGCATGCACAAAAGTCGAACCCACTTATAGTGGTCTATACGACAGGACTGGGTGTAAAATAATACGCTCTAGTGCTACAATCACGTGAAGACTATGCGAATGATCGCGGGTCACCTACGAGTCAAACCCACTGAAAGTGGTCTATACAACAGGCATGTGCACCTAACTTGGATCCAAGATGAGCGTGTGGTGCGGGAGGTGAACATCACGTGAAAGACTATGGCCCTAACCCTGGGCGGGAGCACTAACACCGGGGTGCAGGTTAATGAGCTCTCAATGCATCTCATCATACTTTTTATAACTCCACTTCTTAATAACCACACATAAACTTACATGGAACTTACCTAAGCACCCATAACACCAACAATCATGCGCATACAATTCATAATGCGAATTCAATAGTATGAAATATATTGGCATGGCAATTCTTTGCTAAAAGCATTTTAAATGCATATTCTGGGAAAAATACTTAGTATATAGGTATATACGGAAAACCAAAAGCCCACTCACTGGTACGTGGATGGATCGTAGCCTCCGTGCCTAGCCTGGCTACGCTTGTCCTCCGGATAGGTCTCGCCTATGTGAGGAACAATTATAAATACGTTATTTTAAAGCACATAAACGAAACTAGGAAATAACTTCTCATACATTGCTCAATTGAGGTGTGTGAATATACCAAAATGATCTACACAACCTCAGAAACATCCCCAAATTTTTAGAATATTTTTCCGACCACCCACGCGCCCTCACGCGCCGGCCAAGGCACGGCCAGACGCGCCACCCTCGCGCGGCACGTGCCCGGCACACGGGACAGAAACTATGACGCCGTTAGGAATATTTCGTTAAATCCTAACAGAAACCATTAAAGTTAACTGACGGTGTGAGAATATTCCGTCAAACTTGACGAAATATCCTCTCGTCTTCAACCTTCAGCTTCAGCGACCGTCGCCGGCGCCGGAAACTGGTAAAACTTCAAACTTCTTAATCTCACTCAAAACTTCACCATTTTCTACGTAATTACTACCAAATTGAAGCTTAGGACATGTAGAACCACGTTATACCTGTCTCGAAGTCCAACGTCGTCGGAAACTATTCGAAAAAGCTTTGATATTCCGATCAAACCTGCAACTCTTTGAAACTAGGCTTCCCGTGATCCAAATTTTACCAACGATGCACTACAAGCATCGTGAGGACCTCCTTAAGCTTGCTAGGGTTCTAAAATTCACAGCAACACAACCAATAAAAAGTTGGTGAAGAGTGTTCTTCTCGGAAATTCATTTTCCGGGGTATTCTCACGTTAAAACTCGTCCAAACACATCCCAAAACACTTAGAGGAAAGAGGAAATACCTTTTTGGGCCTTGAAATGGCTCGAATCCTCTGTAATCACGTCGGGGTCACTGTACCCTCGACGGAGTCTCTCGAAAACTAGGGTTCTTAAAGGTTTCTTTGCTTGAAAAAGGTATTGTTCGACTCACAAGGACCTTGGGAACACAATGGAGGTCTTAAAACCTTCGATCCGTGATGTTTTGGTTTGCTTGTGTGTTGTCCGTACAATTTCAAAGGGAGTTGAGAGAGAGTCTGAGAGTGAGAGAGAGAAGAGAGTCAACGGGAGAGGGAGAGAGAGAGTGTTCAAGGAGTGTGTGAATGTGTGGTCCTAAGCCAACCAACAATACACACAACCAACAAACTTAATTCTAATTGGTTTAGAACTAAGCTTACTACAAGTCAACTAAACCCTAATTAGTTCCCACAACTTAGGAAACAACATGAGTGGCCCAAAGCCATACTTTTGGGCCTCTAAACTTAGCCCAAAAATAACATTCAACCCAACGCTCAAGGGTAGTTTCGTACTTTTATAATTTCGGGAAAAACAAATATGTACGAATTCAGGATGGGCTGTCACAATTATTCCTCTAAAAGTAGATAATGGTACACTTATATTATCGTTTAGATTTTTAAAATCCTCCCCTCATGAACAATGTTTTTTATTTGAGGGAAAAATTAATAATAATTATTGTAGAAGTGTACAAAATGTAAGAAAAATATACAATCACTCATAGTGACAAGCTTTACAACTTTCATGAATGGGTCAACTTCGAAATCCAACACTATAATCCATAAACCTTAAATTTATATTTAACCGTCGATTGTCATTTACGCTTTATTCTTCTTACTGAATTTCATTTTTAAAATTTTCTTTTTTGAAATCATGATCATCCGACGGATGTAAGAAGATGAACGGTTCAGATGTCACATCCCGACCCGGGGCGGATCACTTCCCGGGCCCGCTCCACTACCGTAGCACGATATTGTCCGCTTTGGGCCCCGACTACGCCCTCACGGTTTTGTTTCTGGGAACTCACACGAGAACTTCCCAGTGGGTCACCCATCATGGGAGTGCTCTCGCGCGCTACTCGCTTAACTTCGGAGTTCCCATGGAACCCGAAGCCAGTGAGCTCCCAAAAGGCCTCGCGCTAGGTAGGGATGGGAATATACATATGGATCACTCCCCTGGGCGATGTGGGATCTCACAATCCACCCCCCTTAGGGGCCCGACGTCCTCGTCGGCACACCATGGCCAGGGTTAGGCTCTGATACCAAATTGTCACATCCCGACCCGGGGCGGATCACTTCCCGGGCCCGCTCCACTACCGTAGCACGATATTGTCCGCTTTGGGCCCCGACTACGCCCTCACGGTTTTGTTTCTGGGAACTCACACGAGAACTTCCCAGTGGGTCACCCATCATGGGAGTGCTCTCGCGCGCTACTCGCTTAACTTCGGAGTTTCCATGGAACCCGAAGCCAGTGAGCTCCCAAAAGGCCTCGCGCTAGGTAGGGATGGGAATATACATATGGATCACTCCCCTGGGCGATGTGGGATCTCACATCAGATCTTTGATATCATGTTTCGATATTTATGGTTAACTAAAATATGAGTCGATATCATATAGTTTGTAGAAACTTTATAAACATCAAGCAATATTTTCACTAACCGTAAAAACTCTGAATATAATATCAACGATCCAAACCGTTCATCTTCCTGCATCCTCTAATAGATCATGTTTTAAAAAAAAATCTTAAAAAAAAACAAATTTGATGAGAATAATGAAGCGTAAATGTAAACAACAATCAACGGTTAATTTTGATCTATGATTTATATGATTATAGTGGCGAATTTTGAAGCTAAACTCTTCATGAAAGTTGTAAAGTTTGTCATTACGAGCGTTTATATATTTTTTCTATATTTTTTTACACTTATACATTAATTAAAAAACTATTAAAGACCTTAGGTAAGCGAAAATATACTTAAAAGAAAAATACGTTTTTATGTTTTGGATGTGACAATATAGTATGTATATACTTATTTAGTATTATGTTTTTCATTTGATTATTTATTGGTTTAAAATATATTTTCCTTAACGGGTAACGGGTCGGGTCATATTACCTGTTAATATTATCGGGTCGATTTCGGGTTGGGTCATTTTACCCGTTTATTTTAACGGGTGTTACACGACACGACCCGTTAAGATATCGGGTATGACACGAAAACGACACGAACACGGAAAACACGACACGAATGCCAGGTCTAGATAATACTAGGGAGACAAAAATTTAAACCAAATTTTCAAACGAAATGATATGTCACCAATTGTAAGATCCCACATCGCCCAAGGGTGTGGATCCTGTAAGCCTTATATGTATATTCCCATCTCTACCTAGCACGAGGCCTTTTAGGAGCTCACTGGCTTCGGGTTCCATAGGAACTCCGAAGTTAAGCGAGAAAGGGGCCAGAGCATTCCCAGGATGGGTGACTCACTGGGAAGTTACTCGTGAGTTCCCATAAACAAAACCATGAGGGTGTGATTGGGGCCCAAAGCGGACAATATCGTGCTACGGTGGAGTCAAGTCCAGGATGTGGTGGTGGCCCGGGCGGGGATGTGACACCAATAACAAATAAGCACGTGAAGCAACACTTAAGTAATAATTCAATCATCAGAATCCATATCATTTGGTTTACAAAATTTGATTTAGAAATTTGATTCCCCTAGTATTACCCTTAAAACAATGGAAAGTTAGACACAAAATTGCAGCTTCCAATTATATTCTAATTGTTGGCTGCGAGATCCACACACAACTCTCCCTTGCGTGAGTGATGAACTCTTATTAATTTGAAGGTGCCTTAGTCAAGCCTTGAGTAGACTTTTAGGATAAGTTTGTTGCATCGGACTGTCTCGAACTGAACTAGATGCAGGGGCTAAGCTGGACTGGTCTAGACTAGACTAAGCTGGACTAGCTTAGTGAAGCATTTGGTGCAGTGTCATGACTAAAGAACAAACTAATAACAAATTCCAATATTATATTATTTAATTCATATTTATTAATATTTTACATTATTTAATAAATATTTAGTAATATTTTATTATTACTTCTATCTATTTTCTCATTCTAGAAACCTCCTTCCATTCCCGGTTGTGTTCCTTTCATCCCATCTTTCTTCCTTAATTTTCTCCGCCCCTCTCCCTCTGTTTTCTTCCTAATTTTTCTTCGTCCCTCTCCCTCTTCATCTCCATCTTCTTCTTTTGTTCTCTGTTCATCTCCTTATTTTATTCTTTTTGTTCTCTGTTCATCTCCCTCTTTTGATGAAAGAAATTAACATCAAAATTAAACCCAGAAGTTGTTCATCTCCCAACTTCATAACCGACTGGAAATCTTCACAATCAAACCACATTTCTCAAACTTCTGGATTCCCTTTTCTTTTGTCAATCTCTCTCTCACTCTTCACTTCCTCTCACAATCAACTACACTCACTTCAAATCTTGCGGCAAGCTTATCCCACAAGCCGCTGACAATCAACATCACCCACTTCACATCCCACGGCAAGCTGAAATTGTGCAGTGGCTTCGTCCTCTCGATACCCATCACCATGGACTTTGCTGCCTCTGTATCTCACGCCTCGAAATTTTCTGGGAAGAGGGAAGAATTTTTATTGGGATTGTTGTTATCATTTTGCTTTTTTGTTTTGGATATGGGCATGGGTGGGCTGGGTTTCAAATCTGGGTTTAAGATCTAGGCATGGAGGCAAATGGAGTTGCAGAGAGGCATGCTTGTAAATGACGTTGTTGCACACACGCAAGTTCGGAGACAGGATTAGCAATCCCAAACGTTTTGAGGGGCCTCGCTAAGACCACGCAGTGAAAGACTTAGTCGACACGAGTCCGACTTAGTCCCATTAAACTTTGTCCCGCTTGCACCAAACAATGGACTAGCCAGTCTAGTCCAGTGAAACTTAAGAAGGTCAAACAAACAAGCCCTTAGGATCTCTCACAAATAAAGTTATTTTTAGACGTGCCACTGCTAACCAAAACTAAAAGATTGTTTAATTTTAAGTGTTGTATACATAGGTCATTTGCTTGCGCCACAAGTAAACTGATTCTTCTCAAAAGATTGTTCCTATGGACGGGTTAAATCCATATTTAAGTTCTTTTCTATGCCTTAAAGACAAGGACTTTTATATTTCTGTTCTATTGAATGCCAAAATCACAAACTGATCAGTAATGATCCAACTCAATTTGCATTCCTTGTAAGAAAATGAAAGACAAAAAGCAAGGTAGAATGAAATGAAATGAGAACGGAAAGAATAGTGCTCGCAAATACTCAAGGAACGTTAGTAAAATGGCAGTAAATAACACTAAATGTCAATAAATGATAAACACAAGCAATTGTGCAAAGTTTTAAACCTATGTTGGCAAGTTACAATGTTTATCAAGCAAGTTCTTGCATTTGCAAGCAATGTTTTAGTACGAGGCTTTAATACAGGAAATTGATACTGCAAAGGTAAGTAGCAGAGTTATAAATACAAAGGTAAGTAGCAAAGCTATAAATACAAAGGAATATTTAAACTACAGAAGGAATAATCAAAAAGTAGGTTGCAAAGCTTTTAGAAGTCTTTTTGTGTTGAGTTGAGTGTTCTTTTCTCTATTTATTTTGATGCCTTTAATAGATTATTTCTTCCTTCATAATTAAGCCTTTGTAACTCAATTCATTCCCTTTCACCCATGTGGTTGATGGGATATTTGTCAGAGGATGAGCTCCCACTTGGATACTTGAGCTTTGATCCTCTTGGATTTACAGATTTTGCCATTAAAAAGCATTTTTCTTATGCAAAACTCGGCTGACTAATCTCTTTCAGTATGAAAAGAGAGCAGTCTTGCCGCCCATTGTTACCCAAAAGTTCTTTCAAATCTTTGGGTCGATCCCTGTTTTTTTCCGTTAAAAATAAATACCCAACAACAAAGTCATGTGTTAAGTAAGACGTTGGGCCTTCGACATGCCCAACTGTTTAATTTGGATCCCAACACTAGTAGTATATTTCGTTACTTGTTGGTGAGAATTATGAGATTCCATGAATTGTGAGTTAGATATCAAATTATTCATCAACATGATAATTTTTACAAACTTTCTTAAAATACACTATAAAACCCTTCAAATCCATCGAAAATCATCACTTTTTAAATTCCATCATTATTAAATTCATACACTTTGGATTTTCATAGACTCGTTCAAAATTCTAAATGAATAAGATTTTTAAACTCTTTTAAAATAAACCTATACATACTTGTCTAAATGTCACCGCATAAATAATTAGAGACCCATCATTCTCATTTAGAAAATTAGAATGGGCATAATATGTACCGATATTTCCAGATTATAAATATTCATTTAAATAATCAATCCTGCGTTGGGAAATCACTACTACAATATGGACTTATTGTGTCACTGGATGGTGTCGCTTTAATATAATATAGCGGTGGATAAGACATTTGCGACACATATTTAACATGACGTCGGATTTATTGTCGGTTGTAAGCATCATAACCTATCTATGTCGCTTTTAACCGACGTAAACAGTTAATGTCGCTTATAACCGACATGTATTTTAATAATTTTTAATACTGGTGTCGCTTTTAAGCGACATAAACTATAGATGTCGCTTATAAGCGACACTTATTACTGTTTTTAAATATTTTAAATCCTGCATCGGTTCTGACCGACATATATTTTAATTTTTTAAAATATTTTGAAATCCAGTGTGACACACCACGACCGAGATCGAGGCATGCTGGCCGTCACGTGATGGTGATGTAGCCATGTGCACAGTGCGGAAGCATTATAAAGAAAGATTTACGAATGAATAAAAACCAACTTCAAGAGTGTTAGAACAGAAATAAGTGTGAATACACATTCAGAGCATAAAAGTCTAGGTGCAATCAAGCATAAGAAGTACTTAATTAAACAACACCCGAAGGTGGTCCTACATAGGTGATGATCTGTCAGAACGTCCGATGTGTCCTCGTGAGCCACCAACAAAGCTACCTAATACCTGGAGGGGCGCAAAACAAAAGCGTGAGTGGGCAAAAACAAAGTTTTTCAAAATTCATTTCATAAACAGCCTTTATATCCCCTCGCTGTAAAACCTGTATACTTTCCCAGAAAATAGTATATACATATACTAAATCTCATCTGAAAATCATCATCGTCAATAATGCAACAAATCATGAATATGCCATGCCATGTCATCAAATCATCAGGTAAGTAATCCAAATGTAATAATAACTGCAACAGCTTGTCAGCTGAACTCTAGCTCATAAATCATGCCTGCACACGAGTCGAACCCACTTATAGTGGTCTATACGACAGGACTGGGTGTATACAATATGCTCTAGTGCTACAATCACGTGAAGATTGTGCGAATGATCGCGGGTCACCTACGAGTCGAACCCACTGAAAGTGGTCTATATGACAGGACTGTGCACCTAACTTGGATTCAAGATGAGCGTGTGGTGTGGGAGGTGAACATCACGTGAAAGAGCTCTCGATGCATCTCATCATACTTTTCATAACTCAACTTCTTATTAACCACACATAATCTTACCTGGAACTTACCTGAGTGCCCGCAGCACCAACAATCATGGGCATACAATTCATAATGCATAATCACAAGTATGTATGCATTGGCATGACAATTCATTTATAAAATCATTTAAAATGCATATTCTGGGAAAAATACTTAGTATATAGGTATATACGGAAAACCAAAAGCCCACTTACTGGTATGTAGACGGATTGTAGCCCCCGTGCCTAGCCTGGCTACGCTCGTCTTCCGGATAAGTCTCGCCTATGTGAGAAACAACTATAAATACGTTATTTTAAAGCACATAAACGAAACTAAGAAATAACTTCTCATACATTGCTCAATTGAGGTGTGTGAATATACCAAAATGATCTACATAGCCTCAGGATCATCCCCAAATTTTTAGAATAATTTTTCATGACCCCACGCGCCGGCTAAGGCCCGGCCAGATGCGCCACCTACGTGCAGGCACGTGCCTGGCACACGGACAGAAACTGTGACGCCGTTAGGAATATTCCGTTAAAACTAACCGAAACTGTCAAAGTTAACTGACGGCGTTAGAATATTCCGTCAGACTTGACGGAATATTCTTCGTCTTCTTCCTCAGAACTCCGACGGTCGTCGCCGTCGCCGGAAACTGGGCAAAATTTCAAACTCACTATTCTCACTCGATTCTTAACCATTTTCTGCGAAATTACTACCAAAATGAAGCTTAGGTTAGAGAGAATCACGTTATACCTATTTGAAGCTTCAAATTCCACAAAATCACGTCGGAGCAAGCTCGTAAATCCGGTGACCTCTGCAACTCGTCGTATCTGGGCTTCCCGACGTCCAAAATTCACCAACGAACCACTCCGAGGTTCGTGAGGACCTCCTAATGCTCCCTGTGAGCTTGAAATTCATAGAAAATCCTTCAATAAAAAGTTGGTGAACCATGCTAAAATCGGAGGTTCGATTTCCAGGGTTCTCTTACGTTAAATCTTGATAAAAACAACCTAAAAATCTTAGGGAAGGTGAGTAGATACCTTTTCGAGCTTTGAAATGCCGTAAAACTTCCTCGATCACTTTGGTGCCACTGTTCCCTCGACGGAGCTCTCGTGTTTACGGGGTTCTCGAAGGAGCCATAACCAGCTAAGGCTATGGTTGTGCTCGTGGACTCACCAGGATTACAATGGTGCCTTCGGTTTGCTTGATCTGTGAGTTTTCGAGGGTCAACGGACTTTGTCCGTACACTTGCAGAGAGAGAGAATGAGAGAGCTCGAGAGTGAGAGAGCACGGGAAGGAGAGAGTGAGAGAGCACGGGAAGGAGAGAGGGAGAGAGAGAAAGGTTCTATTTCAGTTTTGTGTTTGTGGTCCTCAAACACCAATCACACCACACAAAAATCCAACTCTAGTTTCTAATTGGTCCAAAACTAACTAATCTAACCAACTAAACCATAATCTTCTCACACTTACACAAATAGGGTTCCCACTAACTTGGAAACAATGCCATTGGTCCAAAACCCAAACTTTTGGGCCTTGAAACTTAGCCCAAAATAAAATTTAACCCAACGCTCGAGGGTAGATCCGTCCATTCATATTTTCAAGGATAAAATAATTACATAATCCGGGACGGGCTATCACAATCTACCCCCTTAAGAAATTTCGTCCTCGAAATTCAATATCAAAATACATCATTGATACTCATAGAACAAGCGAGGATACATATCTCTCATTCGATCCTCAGTCTCCCACGTAGCTTCTTCCATTGAATGGTTTCTCCACAAAACCTTTACCATCCGAATGGTCTTGTTTCTTAGCACTTTGTCCTTCCAATCCAAAATCGTCACTGGCTCCTCTTCATAAGTCAAATCCGGACTGATCTCCAAGGGTTGAGGAGGTATCACCTGTGAAGGATCCGAAACATAGTGTCGAAGCATAGAGACATGAAACACATTATGCACCTTAGATAACTCATCAGGCAACTCGAGCCTATAAGCAACTTCACCAACTCGCTCAATGATCTGATAAGGTCCGATGTACCTAGGGCTTAGCTTACCCTTTTTCCCAAACCTTACAACTCCTTTCCAAGGTGACAACTTCAAGAATACCCAATCACCAACCTTATACACTCTGTAAGTGGCATGTCTATCAGCAAGGCTCTTCTGTCGATCCTGGGCCGCTTTCAGATTAGCTTTAATAACTTGAACATTCTGAGTAGTCTCCTCTACTATCTCAGGGCCCACCAATGGTCTTTCACCAACTTCCGACCAACACCCTAAACCGCTTTCAGATTAGCTTTAATAACTTGAACATTCTGAGTAGTCTCCTCTACTATCTCAGGGCCCACCAATGGTCTTTCACCATCTTCCGACCAACACAATGGTGTACGGCAAGCTCTACCATAAAGTGCCTTAAACGGTGCCATTCTGATGCTCGAATGGTAGCTGTTATTATAGGAAAACTCCATCAAATCCAACTTTGCATGCCAATCATCACCAAACTGAAGTAATGAAGATCTTAGCATATCTTCCAAAGTTTGAATCGTCCTCTTCGACTGACCATCTGTCTGAGGATGATACGCTGTGCTGTAAAGTAGTTCTGCTCCAAAAGTTTCCTGGAATGCTTTCCAGATTGGAAGTGAACCTAGGATCTCGATCCGAGATAATACTCACTGGCACTCTGTGGTACTTCACAATCTTCAACAAGAACAACTTAGCTAATTTGTTCAGAGAATACTTTTCCCTCACTGGAATGAAGTGTGCTGACTTAGTAAGTCGATCTACAATCACCCAAACGCCATCATAACCATTTCGTGTACGAGGAAGCTTGTACACAAAGTCCATATTGATGTTTTCCCATTTCCACTGAGGAACGGGAAGTGGTTGCATCAAACCAAACGGCTTCTTCCTTTCAGCTTTGACCTGCTGACAAATTGCACACCTACTAACATACTCAGCAATTTCTCTTTTCATACCTGGCCAATAGTAAAATGGTCTGATGGTATGATACATCTTAGTGCCTCCTGGATGCATGGCATACGCTGAAATGTGTGCCTTATCCATAATTTCTTTCTTCAGTTCCTCAATATTTGGCACGTACATCCGTTTATCTTTGCATAAGCATGCCATCGGTCTCACGGACTATGAGATCCTTTTTCTTCCCTTGAGAAATTGCAAAAATTAACTCCTGAACTTCCTCACTGTTACCTTGAGCTTCGAGTATACAGTCAATCAAAATGGGCCTAACTTGGAAGCTAGCAAGTAAGGCTTCTTCTTGAGCTTCGACCAAGACTTCTTCTTTTTCTTCTAGTCCCAGTTTTACTCCAGTGGACCTCAAATCTGCAAGAAGAAGAACACGGGATGCATACAATGCATTAACTCGACCTTGGGACTTCCTACTCAGTGCATCAGCCACTACGTTTGCACAACCAGGGTGATACTCAATCGTGTAATCATAATCACTGAGTAATTCTATCCATCTCCGCTGCCGAAGGTTAAGTTCTCTCTGAGTGAAAATGTACTGTAGGCTTTTGTGATCTGTAAAAATCCTACACTTCTCACCATAGAGATAATGTCTCCAAATCTTCAAAGCGAAAATGATGGCTGCTAGTTCCAAATCGTGTGTAGGATAATTCCTTTCATGAGGCTTCAGCTGTCTCGAAGCATAAGCAATTACCCCACCATGTTGCATCAAAACACATCCCAGGCCATTCAAAGAAGCATCGCTGTAAATCTCAAAGTTACCACTATCGTCTGGAAGTGTCAGAACAGGTGCATGAGTGAGACAATACTTAAGCTGCTGGAAACTCTGCTCACAATTCTCATCCCACTCAAACTTAACTTCCTTCCTAGTCAACCTCGTAAGTGGTAAAGCAATCATTGAGAAGTCCTTGACAAACCATCGGTAGTAACGTGCTAAACCCAGGAAACTCTGTACCTCGGTGACGGTTCGTGGTTGCTCCCAACTCTCCACAACTGCAATCTTCTTGGGGTCCACCCGAATTCCTTGAGCTGATACAACATGACCCAAGAATGCCACTTGATTTAACCAAAATTGGCACTTACTGAACTAGGCATAAAGGTGATGTTTCCTCAACTTCTTCAACACCAGAGAGAGATGTCGTACATGCTCTTCCTTAGTTCTAGAGTATACCAGTATATCATCAATGAAAACAATGACGAACCTGTCAAGATACTCCTGGAATACTTTGTTCATCAAGCCCATGAAAGCTGGTGGTACATTTGTTAATCCAAACGGCATCACAAGGAACTCATAATGACCATAACGAGTCCTGAAAGCCGTTTTAGGGACATCATCACTCCTGATCTTCAACTAATAATACCCAGATCTCAAATCAATCTTTGAGAACACACAACCACCTCGCAGTTGGTCAAAAAGATCATCTATGCGTGGCAATGGATAACAGTTTTTAATCGTTACCCGATTCAATTGCCTATAATCAATGCACAGCCTCAAGGTACCGTCTTTCTTCCGAACAAACAACACTGGGGCTCCCCAGGGTGAAACACTAGGCTGTATGAAACCTTTATCCACTAATTCCTGCAACTGGGTTTTCAATTCTCTTAACTCCGCATAAGCCATTCTATATGGAGTTAGAGATATAGGATTCGTACCTGGAATTAAATCGATAGTAAACTCCACATCTCTATTAGGTGATAATCCAGGTAAATCCTCAGGAAAGACATCCGAAAAATGCCTAACCACTCAAACTTCCTCCACACTACTGGGAGTAGTATCATTCAGTACAACATGAGCTAAGTACCCCTGGCACCCTTTATTCAACAACTTCTTTGCCCTTAAGGCAGAAATAACTCCATGTCTCACTCCATTACGCTCACTTACGAACGTAACTCTGAATAAACCTGGGCGACGGAAAGTCATCGTTTTCTCACGATAGTGAATGTCGGCATAGTTATAGTGTAACCAGTCTGCTCCCAAAATCACATCAAAATCCGCAAGATCTAATGGGGGAAGATTAGCTGGCATGACTACATCTTCAATCAACACAGGACAACCCGGGTAGACAGGGCTAACATAACTCTTCTGTCCTCTAGGCATAGAAAATTCTAACTCATAACCCAAAGGTGTAGACTGAGGTTGAGTTAACTGAGAAAATCTATGAGAAATAACCGAATGGGTAGCTCCACAGTCAATTAAGACTCTAGCAAAAAAACCAAGAACATTTAACGTACCCATTATTAAGTCCGGATGGTTCTGGGCATCCTGCAAGGTAATGTTGTTGATACGCCCCGTGGGCCTGTTGTCGTCCTCCTCGGCCTCTACCAGCATGAACACCTCGGCCTTGCGTACTATGCCCCTGACCTGCCTGACTGTGCTGTCTCGACGATCCAGCACTACTAGCTGCAACATCAATCTGATGGGGCTGTCCTCCTGACTGCCACTGGGATCCACCGGCTGTATACTGACCCATGCCACTCTACTGATAAGGCATACATCCTCCTGGGTACTGGCCATAACCACTCTGTTGGTAGGGATCCTGGGGTACTGGTACTGCCCTGGAGCATAAGGAATAGGATCCCCCTGGTAATGGTACGCACCACCTTGACCTGTCTGAACATAACCACTAGGTCCTGAAAACTGCTGGGTCTGAACCGGTGGTGGTAAGGAAGGCTGCTGTGGCTGCTGAAGTCTCTATGGATTCTAAGGACAATACTTAGACAGATGCCCCATCTAGCCACAGGTATAACATCCGCTGTTACCTCGTCGACACTCTCCAAAATGTCGATTATTGTACCTACGACATAAAGGTGCGCCTGAACCACCTACCTTTCTTGGTCTCTGGAAGCGAGATCCTCTAGTGGGCCTACCACCTCTCCTCTGACCGGTGGCACTAAAACCCCCACTGGAAGAACTAGAACTAGTCCCACTTCTCTTAAAACTCTGCGTATGGCGAGGCCCCTGAAATGACTGTCCTTTGCCCTTATCAAATTTCTTCAAATTACTGCCCATTTCTTCTTCTTCTTCTTCACTCTCACTCGGCATTTTATCAGAATCCTCAATCCTCAATAAAACGGCGAAGCATCTCAGCTGGATTAGCACTCTCACTCGGCATTTGATAAGTAGCACAAGGTAGAATAGTCACCATAGAGCGCCACTTCTTCTTAGTACCCAACTTAAAACGGTGAAGCATCTCAGCTGGATTAGCAGCAATCTCCGCAACATAGCGGGATAAATATGTGAACTTCTTGTAATACTCATTAGCGGTCATCTTCCCCTGTTTCAGATTTGTAAATTCCTGCTTCTTCTGATCAAGGTACGCTAGAGGAATGAATCTCTTATAGAACGATCGTCTAAAATTCTCCCAGCTTGCTTTTTCCTTCGATGACCACCCATAAGTCTCTTGATTCTGCCAGGATGCAGGCTCTCTACCTAAAAACCAAGAAGTGGTCTCAACCCACCTTTCAGCAGGAAGACTACCTTGACTCTGCATCACCTGAAAAGTCTTCTCCACATGCTCGAGCCAACGCTCGGACCCTTCGTGGCCCTCATTACCCATAAAAGTAGGCAACTTCAGATTATAAACTGTCTCCAAAGGAGTCCTCTGGGGAGGGCGAAGTGAAGCCTGAATGGCATTAGCGATAGCCTCCCCTAACTGAGCAACATCGGGGAAACTAGGCTCAACTAAAGGACGTGGATCTCTACGAGGCGGCATAATTATGACAGAAGACATCACAATGCTTAGATTACTCACAAAATATGCCGGACTGCGAAACCTAGGCTCTGATACCAAAACTGACACACCCCGACCGAGGTCGAGGCATGCTGGCCGTCACGTGATGGTGACGTAGCCATATGCACAGTGCGGAAGCATTATAAAGAAAGATTTACGAATGAATAAAAACCAACTTCAAGAGTGTTAGAACAGAAATAAGTGTGAATACACATTCAGAGCATAAAAGTCTAGGTGCAGTCAAGTATAAGAAGTACTTAATTAAACAACACCCGAAGGTGGTCCTACATAGGTGATGATCTATCAGAACGTCCGATGTGTCCTCGTGAGCCACCAACAAAGCTACCTAATACCTGGAGGGGAGCAAAACAAAAGCGTGAGTAGGCAAACACAAAGTTTTTCAAAATTCATTTCATAAACAGCCTTTATATCCCCTCGCCGTAAAACCTGTATACTTTCCCAGAAAATAGTATATACATATACTAAATCTCATCTGAAAATCATCCTCGTCAATAATGCAACAAATCATGAATATGCCATGCCATGTCATCAAATCATCAGGTAAGTAATCCAAATGTAATAATAACTGCAACAGCTCGTCAGCTGAACTCTAGCTCATAAATCATGCATGCACACGAGTCGAACCCACTTATAGTGGTCTATACGACAAGACTGGGTGTATACAATAAGCTCTAGTGCTACAATCACGTGAAGACTGTGTGAATGATCGCGGGTCACCTATGAGTCGAACCCATTAAAAGTGGTCTATACGATAGGACTGTGCACCTAACTTGGATCCAAGATGAGCGTGTGGTGGGGCAGGTGAACATCACGTGAAAGACTATGCCCCTAACTCTGGGCAGGAGCACTAACACCGGGGTGCAAGTTAATGAGCTCTCGATGCATCTCATCATACTTTTCATAACTCAACTTCTTATTAACCACACATAATCTAACCTGGAACTTACCTAAGCGCCCGTAGCACCAACAATCATGCGCATACAATTCATAATGCATAATCACAAGTATGTATGCATTGGCATGGCAATTCATTTATAAAATCATTTAAAATGCATATTATGGGAAAAATACTTAGTATATAGGTATATACGGAAAACCAAAAGCCCACTCACTGGTATGTAGACGGATCGTAGCCCCCGTGCCTAGCCTGGCTACGCTTGTCCTCCGGATAAGTCTCGCCTATGTGAGAAACAACTATAAATACGTTATTTTAAAGCACATAAACGAAACTAAGAAATAACTTCTCATACATTTCTCAATTGAGGTTTGTGAATATACCAAAATGATCTACACAGCCTCAGAATCATCCCCAAATTTTTAGAATAATTTTTCATGACCCCACGCGCCCTCACGCGCCGGCCAAGGCACGGCCAGACTCGCCACCCACGCGCAGGCACGTGCCTCGCACACGGACAGAAACTGTGACGCTGTTACGAATATTCTGTTAAAACTAACCGAAACTGTCAAAGTTAACTGACGGCGTTAGAATATTCCGTCAGACTTGATGGAATATTCTTCGTCTTCTTCCTCAGAACTACGGCGACCGTCGCCGTCCCCGGAATCTGGGTAAAATTTCAAACTCACTATTCTCACTCGATTCTCAATCATTTTGTACGAAATTACCACCAAAATGAAGCTTAGGATATAGAGAATCACGTTATACCTATTTGAAGCTTCAAATTCCACAAAATCACGTCAGAGCAAGCTCGTAAATTCGATGACCTCTGTAACTCGTCGTATCTGTGCTTCCCGACGTCCAAAATTCACCAACGAACCACTCCGAGGTTCGTGAGGACCTCCTAAAGCTCATTGTGAGCTTGAAATTCAAAGAAAATCCTTCAATAAAAAGTTGGTGAACAGTGCTAGAATCGGAGGTTCGATTTCCAGGGTTCTCTTACGTTCAATCTCGATAAAAACAACCTGAAAATCTTAGTGAAGGTGATGTAGCCATGTGCACAGTACGAGGCATGCTGGCCGTCAAGTGAGGGTGATGTAGCCATGTGCACAATACGGAAGCATTAAAAAGAAAGATTTTACGAATGCATAAAAACCACTTTCAAGAGTGTTAGAACAGATATAAGTGTGAATACACATTCAGAGCATAAAAGTCTAGGTGCAGTCAAGCATAAGAAGTACTTAATTAAACAACACCCAAAGGTGGTCCTACATAGGTGATGATCTGTCAGAACGTCCGATGTGTCCTCGTGAGCCACCAACAAAGCTACCTAATACCTGGTGGGGCACAGAACAAAAGCGTGAATGGGCAAAAACAAAGTTTTTCGAAATTCATTTCGTAAACCACATTTATATCCTCTCGCCGTAAAACCTGTATACTTTCCCAGAAAATAGTATATACATATACTAAATCTCAACTGAACCATCATCATCAAATATATGCAAAGAAATCATGAATATGCCATGCCATGCCACTAGATCATCAGATAAGCAATTCAAGTGCAATAATAACTGCAACAGCTCGTCAGCTGAACTCTAGCTCATAAATTATGCCTGCACACGAGTCGAACCCACTTATAGTGGTCTATACGACAAGACTGGGTGTAAACAATACGCTATGGTGCTACAATCACATGAAGACTGTGCGAATAATCGTGGGTCACCTACGAGTCGAACCCACTGAAAGTGGTCTATACGACAGGACTATGCACCTAACTTGGATCTAAGATGAGCGTGTGATGCGGGAGGTGAACATCACGTGAAAGACTATGCCCCTAACTCTGGGCGGGAGCACTAACACCGGGGTGCAGGTTAATGAGTTCTCGATGCATCTCATCATACTTTTCAAACTCAACTTCTTAATAACGACACATAATCTTACCTGAAACTTACCTGAGCGCCCACAGCACCAACAATCATGCGCATACAATTCATAATGCATATTCAATAGTATGAAATATATTGGCATGGCAATTCTTTGCTAAAAGCATTTAAAATGCATATTCTGGGAAAAATACATAGTATATAGGTATATATGGAAAACAAAAGCCCACTCACTGGTACGTAGATGGGTCGTAGCCTCCGTGCCTAGCCTGGCTACGCTTGTCCTCCAGATAGGTCTCGCCTACGAGAGAAACAACTATAAATACGTTATTTTAAAGCACATAAACGAAACTAAGAAATAACTTCTCCACATGCTCGATTGAGGTGTGTGAATATACGAAAATGATCTACACAACCTCAGAAACATCCCCAAATTTTTAGAATAAATTTTGGAGCCTTCACGCGCCCTCACGCGCTGGCCAAGGCATGGCCAGACGCGCCCCCACTCGCAGGCACGTGCCTGGCACACGGACGGAACCCTAACCTGCCGTTAGGAATATTTCGTTAAAAGCTAACTGAAACCGTCAAAGATAACTGACGTCGTTAGAATATTCCATCAAAACTAACGGAATATTCCTTGTCTTCTTCCTTCGACTCCAGCGACTGTCGCCGTCGTCGAAAAACTGGGAAAAACTTCTAACCTACTATTCTCACTCAATTCTCAACCATTTTCTTCAAAATTACCACCAAAATGAAGCTTAGGATACAGAGAAACACGTTATACCTATTTGAAGCTTCAAATCTCACGAAATCACGTCGGAGAGAGCTCGAAACTCCGGCCACCTATGCAACTCTTCGTATCTGGGCTTCCCGACTTCCAAATTTCATCAACGAACCACTCCGAGGTTCGTGAGGAGGTTCTAAAGCTTGCTATGGTCCTGAAAATTGAAGAAAAACATGGGTTTAAAAATTGGTGAACAGTGCCACCTTCGGAGGTTCGGTTTCCATGGTTTTCCGACATCCAAACTTAGGCAAAACTCAACCATTACACTTAGGAGGAAGAGAGGATACCTTTAGGAGTCTTGAAATGGCTTGAAACCTTGTCGATCAACGTCGTGCTACTGTACCTCGATAGATCTCTCGAACTCTAGGGTTTTCGAAGGTCTCACGGCCTAAAAAGAACATGGTTGAGCTCGAGAACCTTCAAGGATCACGATGGTGTCCTTAACTTGTTCGATATGCAAAGTTTTGGGGTAACTTGGGTGTTGTCCGTACGTTTGCAGAGGGAGGGTGAGTCCGAGAGTGAGAGAGCACGGGAAGGAGAGAGAGAAGTTCAAGGGTGTGTGAGTGTGTGTGTGGTCCTTTCACAACCAATCAACTCCAACAAAATCTACACTTAGGTTCTAATTGGTCCTCCACCAATTTTTACTACAAACCCTAACTCTCCACTAACTTCATTGGTTCCCACAACCTTGGAACCTTTTTAATTGATCCAAAACCAATAATTTTGGGCCCTTAACTTAGTCCCAAGTAAAATTTAACCCAACGCTCAAGGTTAGTTTAATACTTTCACATTTACGAGCATAATAAAAGTACAAATTTGGGACGGGCTGTTACACTAACCAACTAAATCATAATCTTCTCACACTTACACAAATAGGGTTCCCACTAACTTGGAAACAATGCCATTGGTCCAAAACCCTAACTTTTGGGCCTTGAAACTTAGCCCAAAATAAAATTTAACCCAACGCTCGAGGGTAGATCCGTCCATTCACATTTTCGAGGATAAAATAATTACATAATCCGGGACGGGCTGTCACACAGTGTCAGTTGTAGGCGACATATTGATTTCCTTTATATACTCTCCTCGTGTTTTCATTTCCCTCTCCCTCATCTTTCTTATTTGTTCTTCCTATTTATAAGCCCTCCCCTCGGTGTTTTCTTGTTCCTCTTTTATCTTTCTTATTTGTTCTTCTAACTTCGTTAGTTCCTTCTTCACCATAGTAAGTTTTTCTTGCTTCTAATATTTTTATTTTCTCCTTTTATGTTTAATTTTTATTTATAATTTATTTTTGCAGGGAATTTATTTGAGCTGGTTGAGTACATAAAGAATTGATGGACAACGGAATTCTTCCATAATTCAGGTTTCTATAACTGAATTCTTTAATTTTTAAATTGTATAATGCACAAGTTTATTTATTTAAATTACTAATTTAAGTACTTAGATAAATTTCTACTATTTCTGTTAAATTAATAAATATTTAGTCAAATTAATTAATTTTATGTGACAGCCCGTCCCTGATTTTAAGAATTTTTAAATTGTTATAAAGGATTTTACAAAAATGCCCTTTGAGGCACGTGCATTGTTCGAGGTTAATTGATGTGTCGTGCCATCTAAGATTTGTTTTCTTGGCATAACCTCGTAGTACTCGTCGCTACAGACGCGTGGGCGCAAGCGGTTCGTGATTTGGAGTTATAACGAAAAAGATATTAATGTTTGAAGTTGGGCATTTTAAGAATTATTATTTAAGTAAAATCTGGAATTTCTTTTATGAAAATGGACGGCCCAGATTTAATGAAGGAAATCTGAAATGGATGGCTCAGATGGGAAAGGAAAGAAATTAAAAGAAGAAAGGAAGTTGTGTGTGTGCGTGTGTGGCTGCTGAAAACAGAAAAGAAGAAGAGTGGGAATGGCTGCCAATCGGAACAGGAGAGAGAGAGAGGTCAGACGAATCAGAGGTGAGGAAAGGAGGAAAGGAGAGAGGTGAGAAGCGTGAGATCAAGAACAAAAACGGGTTGGGAGAACCCGCGACCCGCTGGGTTTTTCATCCATGTTCGTCGAAATTCCATCATTTTTCCGGTGAGTTACTTCAAACCAACACTTGGAAAACCCTCTATGATCTTCCCTCTTCCTATTACACCCCAAAAATCAAGGAATTTGGCATTGAAATCAAGTAAAACCGTGCGGTGTGTGTTTCGTGGGTGTGTGTGCATTTCTTCAAATCTTGAAACGTTTTCTTTCAATTACTAACAGCCATGGCATCTCCTTAGGACCTGGAACAAAGCCCAAACATTAGTTGGAGCATCGGAGTTGAATTGGAGACGAATTGAAGACACCCAATTTCTAGGGTTCTCCACGGGTTTGGCGAAATTGAGGTGTTTCCAAGCCAAATTGGACTTGGCCGAAGGTATGAAAGTTGTTCCTCTCTTTGAGATCGTCAATTTTGTATTTTTTGAGAATTTTTAAAAATAGTTGATTTTTCCGGCGAGTCGGGGCGGCCGACCGCCACTCGCGGCGGCCCGTGCGGCGGCACGTGGCCAGTGGGCCGCCAATGTTATTCTTAGGCTGTGATTAATGCTCAAGGTTCAGTTTTGATAATTGTTGGACGTAATATTTGAAGAATGTAGGAACTTACGGATTGGGAATCCGATGGACGGATCTTCTCAAATTGGATTTGTAAGTTCATAAAATAAAATGTGAACCGCCACTTGGTTTTGGAAATTGGCGGAGATCCGACCGTTGGATCGTAACGGAATTTTAGTATGTTGCTCTAGGAGCATAATGTGCATCTGAGAAGTTACGGATCGAAGATCGGAGTTACGGATCTTCCGGATCAAGTACGTGGGGCAGTGGACCCTACCGTCGATCGTTGATCGACGGTGAACTTTGGACTAAAGGTCTTGAATGATTGTAGAATATCCTTGAGGATATGTTTTACGTGAATTACATATTCTATGGTTAAGAGTTCTAAGTTGTAGTTTGGTAATTGTTTTAGGCGCCGAACGTTTTGGGACGCCTCGATGGTTACGTTAGAGAGCCATAGCGCGGACTCCAGGTGAGTGGGCTTTTGTTTTCCGTATATACCTTATACATTGAGTTTTCCCAGAAAACATGTGAAATGGTTTATGAAATGAAATGCCATGCCATCATACCTTTGTTATATTTCTTGAGTATGCATGATGAAATAAGTGTGCATCATGATATTATTATGCATTATGGAGTGCCTATGCATCATGAAATTGTATGCGCATGATTGTTGGTGCTGTGGACGCTAAGGTAAGTTCAGGTAAGCCTCTGAGTGTTTAAATAAATGTTGAGATAACGAGATTGACGAGATGTTGAGATGCATCGATAGCTCATAAACCTGCACCCCCGGTGTTAGTGCTCCCGCCCAGGGCCAGGGCACAGTCTTTCACGTGTTGTTCACCTCTCCGCACTGCACGCTCACCTTGGATCCAAGTTAGGTGCCAGTCCTGTCGTATAGACCACAATAGGTGGGTTCGACTCGTAGGTGACCCGCGATTAGCGCAGGATTCACGTGATTGTAGCACTAGAGCGTAGTAGATTACACCCAGTCTTGTCGTATAGACCACCTTGAGTGGGTTCGACATGTGTGCAGGATAGGTTGAGATGATGAGATTGATTATGAGCTATATTTCCAGTCGTGCTGATCACACGGTGGACATGATATTATCGATGATGAGTTTACTTCATTTGATGTTATGATAAGACATATGCTTGATTCGTTGGCTTAGTTTGGCATATGTTGGATTGGTTGGCATACTCATGAATTGATGGTGTGATATAGCATATGTTTGATTCATTGGCATAGTTTGGCATGTGCTTGATTCGTTGGTATGGTTTGGCATACATTTGGATTTGATGGCATATTAATGACTTGTTGGCATTTTTATGTTTCGAATCATATTAGCATGTTGATTTTCAGATGAGTTGAGTATATGTATATACTATTATTTTTCTGGGAAAGTATACAGGTTTTACGGCGAGGGGTTAGAAAGTTAGTTTTGAAAAGGTTTTTGAAAGATTTGTTTTTGCCCACTCACGCTTTTGTTTTTTGCCCCTCCAGGTATTAGATAACTTTGTTGGTGGCTCACGAGGATACAACGGAGGTTCTGGCAGACCATCACAAATGTAGGACCACCTTTGGGTATTAGTTAAATTGCTTGACTGCACTTAGGCTATATGCTCTGAATGTGTAATCACACTTATTCGGTTTTTATTTATTTTTATTTCTTCTTATTCTAATGCTTCCGCACTGTGCACATGGCTACGTCACCCTCACGTGACGGCCAGCATGCCTCGATCTCGGTCGGGGTGTGTCATTTTATCACTTGAATTGTTATGAGAAAATAGAAATGAATAATATTTATAAGCATTCATGTTAAATTAACAATATTAAATATAACATAAACTTATAATATTTAGTAATATAAGAATATATTAAGTTAAATTAATTTGTTTTGCACTCTAATTGTTATTTTAATTTGTTTTTGTTGTTATTTTGATAACTTTGATAACTTTTTGTTGTTATTTACTAGAATAGATTAGATGAGCATAATTTTGATAACTTTTTGTTGTTATTTTAATTTATTTTTACTATAATAGGTGTTGAAAATTAAAAGATTGCGATCGTTATAGAGTTGGAGGGTTGAAAGATAGAAATTCAAAATTCTAATAGTTATGCCTACATGATAGGGATTGAAAGATTGTAGGCATCTTAGTGTCAACGTAATATTTTACCATCGTAAAGTGGTAAAACATGGACAAGAGTTGGTTGACGATACCTCGAAATTTGGAAGCGTATACAGTTGGAATAAATTTGTTTTTGGACCAAGTAGTTGCAAATGGTGTTGGTGTTGATAAGTTTAGATGTCCTTGCAAAAGATGTTGCAATCGATATACTTTTGTTAGGAACACTATTGTTGAGCATCTTATATTGTATGATATGGATAAAGATTATAAAAACACTTGGTGGCGACATCATGGTGAACAAAACATTGGAGAGCAAAATGTGGCAATCGGAGAAGAAGAAACAGGAGATGAGGTGGCTGGTATGCATGATTTTCTTAATGATCTATTTGTCCAACCATTAACAGAAGAAGGTGTTAGGCCGTCCACTGAACCCTCTATTGGGGAAGGGCGTCTGGAAGAGGTGGAGACTTTTTTAAGGTTGCTTGAAGAGGCATATCAAGATTTATGGCCAGGTTGTAAGGAGTTTAAGAAATTGGAAGCAGTTGTAAGACTGTATCATATCAAATGTTTAGCAGGAATGCCAGACCAGATCTTCACCACTTTACTGGAGTTACTTAAAAGAATGTTGCTTGAAGGGGATTATTTGCCTGAATTCTGTTATAAGGCAAATTTTTTTATAAATGACTTGGGTCTGACGTATGTGAAAATTGATGCATGTCCCAATGATTGCATGATTTATTCGAAAGATACTTCGGAGTTGACCGTGTGCTCGGTTTGTGGTGAATCAAGATATAAAATTACCAACGCAGATGATAGCTCGAGAAAAAGGAGCACAACTAAGGTTATGTGGTATTTTCCTTTAAAAGCACGATTGCAACGATTTTTTATGTCGAAGCATACAGCTGAACATATGAGGTGGCACGCAACTGAATGTCCTAAGGATGAGTTTATGAGGCATCCTTTAGATTCTCCAGCATGGAAGCATTTGGATAATTTATATCTGGATTTTGCGTCAGAAATTCGAAATGTCAGATTAGGGTTGACCAGTGATGGATTTAATCTTTTCGGAAAAATGAGGCGTGACCATAGCACATGGCCTATGGTGCTTTCTGTTTACAATTTACCACCCTGGATGTGCATGAAGCAACCAAATTTGTTGTTGTCTCTATCAATACCAGGACCGTGCAGTCCTGGTAAAGAGATTGATGTATACATGCGTCCACTGATTGACGAGTTCAATGAGTTGTGGGAGGTGGGCACTCCCACTTATGATGCGTATTCCAACCAAAGTTTTACGATGAAGGCTACCGTCTTATGGACTATAAGTGATTTTCCGGCTTATGGAATGTTGTCAGGATAGAGTACACATGGCTATAAAGCATGTCCACATTGCATGCATGATAAAGAATCTATTTACTTGCCAGCGAGTCGTAAGATTTGTTATATGGGGCATCGACATTTTCTTGAAGATAATCATAGGTTTCGAAGGCAAACACAACTTTTAATGGTCGTCGAGAGCATCGTTGTGCACCAAGGCAGTGGACTGGTTTACAATGTCTTGAAGAACTTTCTACATTGAGATTTACTTTTGGAAAACCAAAGAAAGATGCTTCAGTTGGGCAACACAGAAAAAGAACTTCGAGCAGTACAAGTAGTAATAGTCAGTGGAAAAAGAAATCTATTTTTTATGAACTACCTTATTGGAGGCATCTGTTGATTAGACACAATCTTGATGTTATGCATATCGAGAAGAATATATGTGACAGTGTGGTGGAAACATTGCTAGATATAGAAAAGTCTAAAGATGGATTGGCTGCACATGCAGATCTTGAAGTCTTGAACATAAGACGTAGTCGACACCCATGTAGAGAAGGAAATAGAACATTTCTACCTCCAGCTTTGTTCACGTTGAAAAGAGAAGAAAAAACTACGTTTTGCAAAGTGTTGTCTACTATTCGGGTCCCCGATGGATGTTCATCAAATTTATCGCGATGTGTGCACGTGAATGAACGAAAAATACATGGGTTGAAAAGTCATGATTGCCATGTTTTAATGCAGCAGTTACTCCCGCTTGCAATACGCCCGGTTTTGCCTAAAGCTGTTACTATGGTATCATTAGAGTTGAGTGCAATTTTCAGACAGTTGTGTAGTAAGGAGTCTGAGGAAAGATTCAAGGAACTGAATTCAAGAATTGCCTTGACATTATGTCAACTTGAAAAAATATTCCCTCCTGCATTTTTTGATATAATGGTACACCTTCCAGTTTACTTGGCAGATGAAGCAGCTCTTGCAGGGCCTGTTCAATATATATGGATGTATCCAATTGAACGGTAATTAATAAATTTTTATAAATTTTTTACAATTGTAGTCATAAATTTAATTTATAATTATAATAATTTGTGTTTCGTTTATAATTATAGGTATTTGCAAACGTTGAAGCGCTATGTTCGTAATAAGGGTCATCCTGAAGGTTCTATTGCTGAAGCATATTTGGTGGATGAGTGATTGTCCTTCTGTTCCATGTATCTTAGAGATGTCGAGTCTCGTCGCACCCGTAGAGGCCGAAATGAAGATGGTATTGGATGTGGAGTGTCTGGTGGGTTATCAATTTTTGACTCCAAAGGATGTTATATGGGTTCAGGAGAAAAGGTAGAGCTCGATCTAAATGTTCTTGATCAGTGCCATAGATACATTCTAAACAATTGTGATGAAGTTAACCCATTTAGAAGGTAAGAACGTTTAATCATACGTCTTAATGTTTTATTGGTTTTCTTAACTTTGAAAAATTAATTATCTAAATTTGGACATAAATGCCCAGGCAGCATGAGGAATTCTTGAAAACTAAACATCATCGAGAAAGGTTAACTATGCGACAAATCAAGGAGCTAAGCAAGAAAGAATTTCCAGAATGGTTCAAGCAACATGTGAGTTGATACAACAATCACATTATTTATTTATATTTTTATATTTTAATTATTACATGTTTATAGTTATCATGTCAACTTTTATCTTCATTCTTATTATAGATGAATTCGAGATGTCATCCTAATGACACGTTGATATCTCAAGACTTGCATTGGCTAGCTAATTATCCTAGTAGGGTTGTGAGTAGATATAAAAGTCACATTGTTCATGGGTTCAGATTTCGTATAAAATTTGTGGATGATAAGCATAAGAATCAAAATTGTGGTGTCTTTGTACCTGCAAATGTTCTTGGTGCAATTGGGCAAGTGAATTGTTATGGCAGAGTTGTAGATATGTTTGAGGTTAAATATTGTGGCCATGCTGAGGCGGGAGATAGGGGTCGAGCAGTGATGTTATTTAAGTGCGAATGGGTTAATAGTGAAAGTCCACGAGGAATGAAGACTGATCAATATGGATTTACTATGGTGAACTTCAATTGATTAGGATTTAAAGATGATCCTTTCATATTAGCATTACAAGCATTTTACGTCGAGGACACAATTGAAAAAGATTGGCACGTAGTTGTTCGAATGCAGTCAAGAGATTTGTTTGACGTATTAGAGGATAATGATGCAATTGATGATTATGCCATACCAAATTTGGATGATCAGATACTTGACCATGAAAATTTCCATACAAGGGTTGGCGTGGAAGAGACTCCTTTTCATGAATCATTACCGTTGCCTACCCAGTTTGCTAGTTATGCCAATGCCGACGACGACACAACGGATGATGATATAGAATAAATATATTAATTGTTTTATGTGTGTTTAAGTATTAATTAGACTATATTTTTGTTTTTTATTACGTAATTTATTTAAGTTCATTTTTATCTATTAAAATCTTAAAATGTTATATGAGATAAAAAAAATCGTTATTTTTTTTTTGTACGGGTTAAACAATTTTTTTTTTTAAAAACTATTTTCCTGTCGGTTTTAGGTGACGGCATTGGTTGAATAATTTGAAATGCACTAGGCGGGAACTTTCCTGCTAGTTTTGCAGGAGTTAGTGTCGGTTCAAACCGACGCTAAGTACATTTAATTCGACGCAACGGGCAATTCAAAAAGCTATGCAGAACTTGGTGTCGGTTGTAGTCGACACCAAGGTCAACTAAACCGACGCCACGTGAAATTATTAAGGGAAAATTTGAAATAGCATCAAAATACCCCATTTATGAAACTGTGTCCAAAACTGGTGGTTTGATTTAATGTGACGTGTATGTCAGCAGATGGTGTCAGTTGAAACCGACACTAAGTGTAACTAAACCGACGCCATGTTAAGCTCAATAAATTTTTTCAAAAGTGGTTGGATTAGGGCGTGGGTCAGTAAAGTATGTCAGAATGTGGTGTCGGTTTAAACCGACACCAAGTGTGATTAAACCGACGCCACTTTGACCTCAATAAATTTTGTCAGTAATAGTTGGATTAGGGTGTACATCAGTAATGTATGTCAGAAGTTGGTGTCGGTTTTAAGCGACACCACGTTCAACTAAACCGACGTCACGTTAAGATCAATAAAGTTTGTCAGAAGTGTTCGATTTGATGTGTGTCAGATATTTGTGTCGGTTTCAATCGACACCAAGCCTCGGTTATTTCGACGTCCGTGTGTTTTAATTCGAAGTCCGTGTTTTTTAATTCGACGTCAGTGATGTAATGTCGGTTTGAACCGACACCACATAATTTCCCATATTTAAACCCCTTTTTTGCCCATTTCATCCGTGCTCTCGTTTCTTCCCTAATTTCTATCTCTCATTCTCCTTTGCAGCTTCGTCTGTACTTCCATTTCTTCTGCCTTTTCAGTTTTTCTACTTCTCCTTCCTGAGACTGTTGTTATGGATCATCGTTTTGAAGATGAACATGCTGACGAGGAAGAAGTCGAAGGTGGTCCATTTTTAATTTATTATGGTTATAAGTTTCCTATTTTTTTTTGTATTCTAACTAATATGATGCCCTAGAGTGAATAATGAAGACGGGGACCATTTTTGTATGGTCCATTTTTGTATTCTTTTGGTTTCTGATTGTTTTTTTTCTATATTTATAAGGATCAACTCAAAGAGGACGGGGACCATCAATTCCTAATTGGAAGGAACAACCTTGTGCTTTTGATGCTTCTGGGAAATGCAGTAGTGAAAACTCTAGTGCTTTTTCAAAACATGTAGCGGCAGAGGTTTGGGATTATAGAAATATTCTGTTGGTGAGAGATTGGCGTAAGATCAAGGAAGATCGCAGGGAAGCTTTCTGGAATAGAATAAAGGTATAAATATTTTTTGTTACTTGAAGAGAGTAGAATAAGTCAATGTTTATAGTAATATTTAATTTGTTTGAATTTTTTGACGAGTATAGGAGACTATTATTTTTCAAGATGAAGACATTGCGAAAATGCCAATGATACGTCACATGACACTTCATATTGCGGAGCATGTGTATAAGGAGTAAAAAATAAATTAAAAAAATATTATAGTGATAAACCAGTCGAGGAGCAACAGAAGACTCCTCCTAATGTTGATCCTCAATAATGGGCTGATTTGGTGGCACACTGGAATACTGAAAAAGCGAAGGTAAACGTTTTATGATTGATTTTATTATAGCTTGCATTTTGTTTAATAATTTTTTTTTCCAGGAGATTGCGGCAAAAAATAAGCATAATCGGCGGTTGAAAACGATGAATCACACAACGGGTGCAAAATCTTTTGCAAGAATACGGGCAGAACTTGTAAGGGTTGTACATTTTGTAGAATTGTAGATTATTTTAAATTTAATGTAAAACATGTTCATTTGAGCAACATCTATGGCATGCAATTAACAATTAAAGGCGGAATCATGCTTGTATGCACTCAAAACAAAACATTACCCATGAAATTCAAAGCCTAGTAGAAATGGTGAACCAAGACTCAACTCAAGATCTAAGAAAAAGAGTTGAGAAACTTTATACCTTTGAAGTACCTCTTTGCTTAGCAAAGGTTAATCACCCATGTGAGGGCCTTCTTCCTTTGTCACCTTGCTCCTTGGCTCCATGGATGAAGGTGGAAGAACTTTGCTTCTTGGATCCATGCCTTCTTGGATGTGGATGGAAGAATAGGTTTCTCCAAAAGTCACCAAAGTTGGAGACCTCTAAGTTTCGACACCAAGGATGGTTGAGGAAGAAGATGAGTGGCCATGGAGGAGTTAGATGCTAGTAAACTCCCCCATGGTGGCCGGCCTCCCTAGAGAGAAAGAGAGAGCCAAAAACTCTCATCTTTCCTCAAAGAAAACCCTAATGAAGAAAAAGCTATAAAGTCATATTTATACCTCCCTTCATTGGAGTGGCAAACTTGTAATAAGTCCAAAACCCACTCCCTCTCTAATCATGGCCGGCCTCTCTATTGTTAGTGGGTTAATTGCACATTTTGTTTTAGTTGTCACACAACTTAAACATTATGTGCCTTGTGGACCAAAACCCTTTTGTGTCCCGAAACCCAAAACTAACTTAAGGCCTAAAACGAACCTTTCGTTCTAGATTAATTAACTTTTAATTAATCCTTGCCACATACAATTAAACTATTTAATTGTCCTTACTCATCTTCATTATATCCTTCAATCATTACCTTACACGGTGTGCGATCCATTAGGTTCCTCTTAGCGAGGCAGTGGGCGATTGTTACTCTTAACGATCGATTATGAATTGAAACATACTTTCAATTCTCCCTTAAATGATTATACATCTTTAGGGCTTCCACAAACCATGAGTGACACCTAGCAGTGTATCATGGCTACCCAAGCTAATCAGAAGAGGTGGAGAACCTATTCAGTTTAGGATTACAATGCAATACGGTCTTTCTCTAATACAATACTCTTGACCACATTGTTTGGTTTGATAGTTTATTCATGTCTACTATCCAACGTGATTCATTTACTTATATGATTACCTTGAATGTGATTTGGAACGACTTCCTCAATCTCATTCATACTCTGGCCAGAGATTCTTAATCATATCATAGAGTATTCTCCCTCAAACAGTTTGAAGGTTAGAGATCCCTTGTTGCACATTCACTTGCCTCCATGGCTAAGTGGCTTAACCCCAACTATGCCGTGGACACCCTCTGACGGACTGACTTTGACATAGTCAAAGATCAAGGACCTAACCACAAGACAACTGTGATGCCTCAGGTCAAATGACTACTTTGCATTATCCCAACCATGAGTTCTCATATGACATGAATATGAGAACTCCTCGTTGATCGCGTTCAGTGGACTCATTCTCTATCGAGCACCTACATGCTTGTCTTGGTGTCATTCACACCAATGACTCGAGACCTGTCACTCTCCCTAAGAGAAGACATAGCACGTACTGATCTTAACGGACTGTCAATGCCCAATTGGCAATCCTATGATCAGGAACATTTAGGATATGTATACAAAAGAGAATGGTCTCATGAATCTAACTTCTTTAGATTACATTCTCCTAATAGCATATTCCTTGGACTTATCGTTTAAGCACATAACATTTATATGAGACAACTTGAAACAATAATCTTTGCCCTTTATATTAAACTAGATTAGTTTAACATGTGAAATGTCCGTAAAGTATCATCATATGATTGGTTTTAGGGCACATTTCCAACAATCTCCCACTTGCACTAGAGCCAATCAGCTTGGTTATCCGTGATGATACCTCTTCTGAATTCATTTAAAAAATGGCTGAGTAGTAGGCCTAGACAATGGATATCTATATGTTATCCATAGAAGCAACCTTGAGAATAACGACGTCACCATTATACATGATTCTCAATCATGTGGTTTAGTCTCTCACTTGAGTTCGGATCTTGATGAGACCTTAATTCCCTGGCTTGAGCTATCGCCCCATTAGTGTCGTAGTGTCTGTACACTAGAGACACTTTCTGGTTGGAACCGAATAGAGAGTTCATAAATGAACTTTCCCATCCAAACAACATTGTTGTAAACTTCTATATGGCGATATATTTTGCATTCATGATGGAACACACTAAAGTCATTACTTGTAATGTTTCCACCCAAATATCCCTTTAGTCATAATAAAGAGATATCCTATTATCTCTTCATTCATAATGAAGAAACATCCAATGATGGATACGATATTAGATTCATAATCTAATACATTTACGCTTCCATTGCGTCACTTTAATTCTTCCTCATTCTTGAGGAATCTATCCTTTAGTATTTCTTAAATGCTTAAGGACTCACTTGACAGTTGCCATGGTTCTGATCCTGTGCTTGCACTGATATCAACTTGTACCGTTCTAGGTACAGCTCATATCTGTGTTTCTCATACAATATGAAATACGTAAATCGCCTTTATGCGTATGCATAAAAGATTCCAGTTACGCATTATGTTTCTTTGGGAGTCAAAGGGTACGTCCCCTTTGAGAAGAGCGACTTCCTAGTCTCACTAGAGTTGTCCTTCTTATTGAAGTTTATCATCATATGAGAAACTTCCTAGCATCTTTTGTCTATCATTAGGTCTCGATATAATCCAATTATATCTTGAAATCGATCATTATAGATTTCCATCCTATGTATATAGACTATGTCTCCCATATACATTCTATTATTATAGAACGTTTAAAGTCATAACTTTAACGAAGAAGAATTCCTTTCATTTCCAAAATTAATATATCAAATATATTTTCAAATTTAGGAATATGATTAACTCCCACTAATCTTTTGTAAACCTAGTAAACAAAAGATTCATTTACATCTTTATGAGAAATCAAACGATTTGATCTTTCTCTCATAAGATGTTTATAGCTCCCACTAGCTTGCTAAGATTCATGATGGATGGATCTCTACAACTTACAAGTATTGTGATTCCTAGTTTTAGACATATATTATCAAGACTATCTTGATAATGGTTTCGGAAACCTATATTACGTCTAAACATTGAATCACTATTTTGTTGTACCTAGCAATCTTCGAATTAATAGAAACCAAGACTACATCAAAGATGGTTTCTTCCAAGTCAACCAATCTCCTTGATTGTAGTCACCTTAAGCTACCAATTAGCTTTGAAGGTTTCATTATTTCGGGTCAAATGGTATTATACCATTTCCTTGAGTATATGTCATATATACACTCAATGTAGTCATAAGGATTTTCATTCTTATTTCTTTCGAATTAAGAGGTGTAACTCCATGACATAGTCATAAAGTTCAAACCATTCAACTAAGACGGTTTATAAATCCTTCTCGACTACCTTGTAGCTAGTGGTGTAGGAACTAGGTTGTCATATTTGTTGATTATCATCTTGTTTTTCAAAGAACCCATTCTTTGAATTCTATCTTTCGTTCATTTGCTTTATCTTAGGCAAATCCTAGTGTAGGATTCCAATGAACTACCCAACAAACAACATTTGTTAGTTGGTTCATAGAAGTGATATCCAAAAGTTAATTTAAGGATATCCCACAAGATTGTTCTATAACAAATATTGCTAATTAGCACATAACCTCAAGTCTTAACACGATTAAGACTTGTCTTTCTTTCCAACTACATCATATGGAGTTATGAAGCGTTTTGGAAGATTTTCTAATTGACAATCATATTGACTTAGAAATATATATCCTATATATGGGTAATTGATAACATCCAATGAACTAAATCTTATTCGAGTTCGTTCTTCTCCCAATGGAGAAATACATTATCTTATGATGCTACATTCCTTGATATCTTTCAAGGAAACTCATCTAAAGTGTTAGTTTTCCTTGGATCAAATCTAAGGAGTAAAAACTTTAGACGTCTTACTCATCAACTTACATTCTTGAATTCTTTGAAACCTTTTGCAAAGTATTCGAACTTGTGTTTATTCAAAATAAACAATAGTCCAACCGAGAGCTATCTTCGGTGAATGTCATACAACATGAGTAGTATTATGTTGTGGACATGTGCCACTAACATGTAAGTGAATTAACTCAATGACTTTGTGATTCTTTCTTCTTTCCAAAAAGAATAAAGATTTGAACATTTCACCTCTATACAATTTTAACAAGAAGGCATCAGATCCGGATCTAACGATCCATAGCATCCATTTATGACCAACTCGTAATTTATGTTTTAGAGGTGTCACAACTTAGTGGGATTAGTCACTTCCTTGCAACCTTTTGGGTTTTAAGCATCGTTACATTCTAAACAGTTAACACTACCATATTATCTCTATTATAGAGACAATCAATCAGATTACAATAATCCAATCTTTCATAAAGAACAATTGTTTTGTCAAACAAAACATTCATCCATCTCCTAACATTTTAGTGACGGAATTATGTTCCTTATTCAAATTGGAATGTAAAGACAATCTTTGTTTTTCCAATTTCTTTGGTAGTTCATATGAGGAAGTAAGTACTATCTGCTTTCGCAGAGATCATTATTTGATTCACGTTCCGAATGTGAAGTACTTTCTCTTCTCTCATTAATCATCTACTTCTTGTTAGCAACACTTTTACAACGATTGTAAAACATAGTTACTAATACGGAATCAAACATTCAAGTAGAAGAACCAACTATTTTGAACTTATTCAAGAACATTTTACAACACCTTCGAAAAGTGTGTTCTTGACACTTGCAAGACATTTCTTGCAAATACCCCTTCCAATGTCCATCCTTTCATAAAGAAAGTTTGTTCCCTTGGAGTTTTTAGCTTTCTTCATTTGACTTCTCCATTGACTACAATAGTCATGGTCCCTAAACTCCCACTATCTCTCTTGAAACTTATTTCAATCGTGTTATACACATCAAACGATTTGGAGAGCGTGCGGTTATTGTTCACTATATAGTTTATAATAAACTTAGTGAACCATTTGGATAGGGACACAAAAGTGAAGTCCTTGCCTAGTTTCCATCTCTAGAAGTGGTTTAACACTTCAACACTCAATGATTCAAAATCATCATAAGTCCATGTTGATGGACTATTTTTGTCAACCAACCATTATGTTCTAAACATAAATACAAACTATTAAGAGTTGTTCAAGGCAACTCTCATTTCTTCATACAACAATTTGTAAGTGAAGACGCATGGTACATAAAGTGTCCATGCCTTTGTGCTTACTTCTCAAGTTCTTTGTTCATGTAACAAAGAAACAAGCACTAGTGTTTGCGTTAACTAAGGGTTGTTCAAAGCAACTCTTATTTCTTCATACAACAATTTGTAATTGAAGAATTATGACACTAAAAGTGTTGTCCTCTTTATGATAGACTTTTCTAACATATTTTTCCAATGATACATTATCAATAGGAAGATTGCGAGGATGAGACTACTTAGGTACAAATACAATCCATTCAAGACATTCTATGGGATTGCGGTACCAAGTCCGGAAACTAAAGCCTTCGGCTTTTCTTTGTCAAGTATTGGATAGCGTTTGCAAATATATCGGTAAATAAATACATAACGAATATAAATTGATTGATTTTAAGCTATTTGATCCGGGTCTTTAAATCAAATAGCACCACCCACTATTTTCGGCAAATTCCATATCCCTCATCGGAATTCGAGAGTTTTGGAGAAAAGTCTTAGTAGGGTATGGGAGGCTCACTATTACCAAGCCCACCTCACAATGATATGATGTTGGCTAGCATCAATAATAATGAGAGAGTACGCTTACTCATTTGCATCTCTTGCAAGTACCCATCTTATTTGGCCTCTAGAGAATGAAGCCTCACAATGATATGATGTTGGCTCCATTGCACTTAGTTAAGTCATTCCCACCATGCAAGTTCGGGTAGGGGTTCAAGAACAACCTCACAATGATATGATGTTGATCATTCTCGTTGCCTACCTTCACAACATCATGTATGCATATAGAACTCCTCTTGAGTGTAAGCACGCACTTTGTACTCCCCCATGATAGGGTGAAGTCGGTGTACGAGTCACAAACGATTGGAGCCTACCACTGTGGAAGGCCACGAAAGAGTGTTCAAAGCACTCTCACGCTTGTCAACTTAATAATGGTTTGTTGAGGGTTTTAGGTCTCATCACATATAAGCATGCATTTTAATCACATTAAAACAATTCGGTCCTATTACAACTATTGGTCCATGTGATTGATTTAGTAGTATATGATACTCCCACTATGTTTGTAAAACGGTTTTTAAAGCAAGAATATATGGTACTACTAACATAAGCTTTGCATTCATTAATGGACTATATAGTTGCCTTAGGGCCTTAGGATGACTATGAACCTTTGATTTGATCCAACACGAGCCTAGTGTTGGATCTCGGTCTAGGGATGGTGATTGATTTTAGTTACGCGTTTAATCACATTAAGGCGTGTTTTCTTATTGGGCGTTGGACCCTCTACTCCAATTTCATGCATATCAAATAAAACAATAAAAGGAGTACTTTAAAGTAAAGAAGAGCTTATGCTCTTTTACAACATTTGATCATATCAAATTACAACCAAAATCTAATCTACACATTCCCATGGTTCAAACAAATTTGAGACGGCCTTTCACATAGCTCAATTATCGTAGGCTTAGGTTCATAATCACCCTTTCTTCAATTAATTAACACTTTAACTAATTAAACTTGAATGCAACATTGTCATTTGGTTTTTGTATCCATAGAATTGATTTAATAGGAGCTAAATGAAATGAAAATCCAATTCTCATTTAAAGAGACAAAACCATTTTGTTCTCAACCTAATTTGGGCCAAAAAACAATAACCTCAACCATTGGGCTATATTGCAAAACACAAACTTTTGAGGTCACTTTGTAAAAACACAAAAGTCCACCACTTCATGTAATTACAACTAGAACCCAAAAATTTCAACAAATACAAAAACTTCATTAAAGGAGCAAAACAATTTGTCCTTTAGTGTTTTTGGGCCTTTATGTAAAAACGTAAACTTTCGGGTCAAAGTGCAAATACACAAAAGTATCAAAACTTTATGTAATTGCATAAAAGCCCCAAAAGTACTCCCATTGAGGGAGTGGCCGGCCATGTGATGTGTGAGAGATGGTGTCAAAATTTTTGAATTTTTCAACAAAGTGAAAGGTGATGGGTTGGTTTGAAAAAGTCAATTTCCATGAAACATGGTTCCATGAATCATGGGAAAGTAAAGTGTTGTAAGAAAATAGGTATGGTTTGAAAAGTTGATTGGTATGGATGTGTAAGAAAAGTCCATACCTTGTGATGATTAAAATCATACCATCTTTTCATAAACAAAACTTTATGTAAACAACCAAAAACTTTTTAATCAAAATACCCAACCTTTTTGTTCTTGCCAAGAACATAACAAGAACAATGAAGAACATTCATGAAAACCCATAAAAGCTCCATGAACATTTTTCACCCAAAGACATCCCAAAAACTCTCAAACTTAAGGGAAATAACATATTACCATACTAGGGTACTTAGGGGTTCCTAATGTCACTTTAAAACATTTTTAACAAGACAAACATGAACCCAAAAATCCACCCCTTGGATTTGGCCGAATTTCCCAAAAAACATGGCACCAAATTTTAGCTCCAAAATTCATGCTCATATGAACTACATCTACAACATTTGAGATGGCAAATTTTCTAGCAAAATTTACATTCAAAGAAGCAAGAATAAGCTTGTAACAATTACAACGTTTAAATCAAAGACTATGAACTACAAAACCCAAAAGGATTCACCAACTACTAGACCTAGGCTCTTGATACCACTTGAAGGTAAATTTGTGAAAAACATGTTCATTTGAGCAACATCTATGGCATGCAATTAACAATTAAAGGCGGAATCATGCTTGTATGCACTCAAAACAAAACATTACCCATGAAGTTCAAAGCCTAGTAGAAATGGTGAACCAAGACTCAACTCAAGATCTAAGAAAAAGAGTTGAGAAACTTTATACCTTTGAAGTACCTCTTTGCTTAGCAAAGGTTAATCACCCATGTGAGGGCCTTGTTCCTTTGTCACCTTGCTCCTTGGCTCCATGGATGAAGGTGGAAGAACTTTGCTTCTTGGATCCATGCCTTCTTGGATGTGGATGGAAGAATAGGTTTCTACAAAAGTCACCAAAGTTGGAGACCTCTAAGTTTCGACACCAAGGATGGTTGAGGAAGAAGATGAGTGGCCATGGAGGAGTTAGATGCTAGTAAACTCCCCCATGGTGGCCGGCCTCCCTAGAGAGAAAGAGAGAGCCAAAAACTCTCATCTTTCCTCAAAGAAAACCCTAATGAAGAAAAAGCTATAAAGTCATATTTATACCTCCCTTCATTGGAGTGGCAAACTTGTAATAAGTCCAAAACCCACTCCCTCTCTAATCATGGCCGGCCTCTCTATTTTTAGTGGGTTAATTGCACATTTTGTTTTAGTTGTCACACAACTTAAACATTATGTGCCTTGTGGACCAAAACCCTTTTGTGTCCCGAAACCCAAAACTAACTTAAGGCCTAAAACGAACCTTTCGTTCTAGATTAATTTACTTTTAATTAATCCTTGCCACATACAATTAAACTATTTAATTGTCCTTACTCATCTTCATTATATCCTTCAATCATTACCTTACATGGTGTGCGATCCATTAGGTTCCTCTTAGCGAGGCAGTGGGCGATTGTTACTCTTAACGATCGATTATGAATTGAAACATACTTTCAATTCTCCCTTAAATGATTATACATCTTTAGGGCTTCCACAAACCATGAGTGACACCTAGCAGTGTATCATGGCTACCCAAGCTAATCAGAAGAGGTGGAGAACCTATTCAGTTTAGGATTACAATGCAATACGGTCTTTCTCTAATACAATACTCTTGACCACATTGTTTGGTTTGATAGTTTATTCATGTCTACTATCCAACGTGATTCATTTACTTATATGATTACCTTGAATGTGATTTGGAACGACTTCCTCAATCTCATTCATACTCTGGCCAGAGATTCTTAATCATATCATAGAGTATTCTCCCTCAAACAGTTTGAAGGTTAGAGATCCCTTGTTGCGCATTCACTTGCCTCCATGGCTAAGTGGCTTAACCCCAACTATGCCGTGGACACCCTCTGACGGAGTGACTTTGACGTAGTCACAGATCAAGGACCTAACCACAAGACAACTGTGATGCCTCAGGTCAAATGACTACTTTGCATTATCCCAACCATGAGTTCTCATATGACATGAATATGAGAACTCCTCGTTGATCGCGTTTAGTGGACTCATTCTATATCGAGCACCTACATGCTTGTCTTGGTGTCATTCACACCAATGACTCGAGACCTGTCACTCTCCCTAAGAGAAGACATAGCACGTACTGATCTTAACGGACTGTCAATGCCCAATTGGCAATCCTATGATCAGGAACATTTAGGATATGTATACAAAAGAGAATGGTCTCATGAATCTAACTTCTTTAGATTACATTATCCTAATAGCATATTCCTTGGACTTATTGTATAAGCACATAACATTTATATGAGACAGCTTGAAACAATAATCTTTGCCCTTTATTTAAACTAGATTAGTTTAACATGTGAAATGTCCGTAAAGTATCATCATATGATTGGTTTTAGGGCACATTTCCAACAGGATCCTGATTCGTTTTTTCGTTACTGCCATACCCGAAAGGATAGCACTTGGATTGATGAAACATCTGAGCGAACTGGGGTAATTGATTTTTTAGTGGTAGTATACTATTGTTATTAATTTTATTATCTATATTTGAATTTTTATTTTTAAAATTTTTATTGCAAGGCAACCATGGAGGGGCATATTCAAACTATGATTAAGTCTGGGCAAGATGATAGTGATGAGCTTAGAACCCAAGTTTATGTGGAGACGATGGGTCCTGAGCGTCATAATAGAGTACGAGGCTATGGACATGGTGTGACTCCGGATATGGTGTCATATGCATCTTCTTCAACTTCTAGTTCTAATTCTTCCAGAAGATCATCCAAGAGTTAAATGGCAGTGTTGATGACTGAGAATAATGAATTGAGAAGGAAGGAATAAGCTTATGCTACATGGATGGCGGACCTAGAGGTTAAGCTTGAACAAACATGCAACCAGCAGCAGCAACAGAGTCAGTTGTTCATGTCGTTCCTGCAAAGATTTCCGCCGCCACCACCACCGTATAGCCTGGGAACCCAACACTCAGGCCAGAGTCAGCCTCCTCCTCCACAATAGTCAGCCCAAAGCTAGCCTCCTGTTGTACCTGTATATCTGTATGCAGGCTACAATTAGCAACCTCCTTCACATCCTATGTATCTGACACAGCCCATGGCATACATGCAGCAGCCACCCATGGCATACATGCAACAGCCACACATGTCATACATGCAGCAGCCGCAAATGCCTGTGTATCGATCCGAGATGCATTCCTCTGATGGGATTTGCTCGGATGTTCCAATAGGAGGGTTTTCTGGAATGCTCGCTGGTGCTCCATTGGATGTTGACATGGGGAGGGTTTTAGGATCACAAGGAGGATCTGAAGAAGGATCCAGGGATGGAACTGGGTCGCATTCAGGCTCTGGTTTTGCTGGTTAGTGTATGTGGTTCGCTTTCTTGTCGGATATGTATGACACTTGTGCTAGCATTTAGTCCTTTTTTTTCTATGTTGTGTTTGTAATGTCGAATTTAATGTTTGTTATGACAGATGAGTTTTTGTATGTTATGTGAAATATAAAATGTTTGTTATGAGTTTTTGTTAATGGTTGCCTTGGCCTATATATGAAATATAGTTGAAATTATTTTCATATCATTTTTTTTTAAATATTATTAACTAAAAACTGAGGAAGTTCTTTTAATTTTTTTTTTTGGCGTCGCTTTTGGACGACAGCAACATAAATATTTATCTGTGAAGACGCTAGGAAATGTCGGTTATGACCGACAGTAGCTTGATTATTTTATTTATTAGTCTTTATTGATGTCGGTTTGGATCGACATCATGTCAGATTTTTTATTGTCTATTTCTAACTTAATGTCGGTTTTGACCGACATCATGTCAGATATTCATGTTGCTTTAAAGCAACGTCAGAACCTATGTTGCTTTTAAGCGACGCTGTTGTTCATTTATATTTTATATTACTTTGCTTATTGGTGGTGGATTAAGGGGATTAAGCAACGTCATTACCCTTTTGTGACGGTAGTATTGGTGTCGGGTTTTCAATGCGACATTGCACGGTTTAATGTCGGATTTTTACCAAAAATTAAAAATCCGACAATAATTAGGGTTTTTTGTCGGTTTTTCACCGCCAGTGATATGGCCTTTTGTAGTAGTGAATGGGAACACAATTTTAGAATGTTATAAATCAATTATATTTTTCTCCCAACTCTTGTGGTTGTCCTTCATGGATCCATTATTTAAAATTATTAGGATAATTTTTCTAAAAGATTGCTCCTTTGGTTTTTTGGTCAACAAGAAATTTATTGAAAGGAAGGCAAAGCTCCAGAGCAAATACAAGGCCAAGACAGCAAACTAAGGCCAGAAAACAAACAAAAAGGAATAAAAAAACCAGGGCAAGCCGCCCACCACATGAACAAGGAAGGATAGCATGACTTGAAGTGAAGCTTCAATCGCCTTCCCTGAACACCAAGACCCAGGGCCTAATGTGGACACAGTAGACCGTCGTTAGATAAAATATAGGTGGGAGCGGATGCAACCCAGTTGGCTGCAGAATTTGCTTGGCAAGGGATCCAATACCAACGAAGGAACTGGAACCGGTGACTAAAATTGCAAATCTGGTTAAAGATAGGGAAAATGGCCCATCGAGAGTGCCGAGATGAGCAGTTGATGCTCTGAACCAATGTCGCGGAATCAGATTCAAAAATCACGTTGGAAAAGTTATTTTGCACTGCCTATTCCATGGAAAGAAGGGCACATTTAGCTTCAGCTTCCAAGAGGGAGGCAGCCGTACCCTTGGCTCCTTTACTTGTGATTAACTTCCCAAATGCATCTCTTACCACCACTCGAAGACCCGAGCACGAAGAACCCTTTGACCACGAGGCATCACAATTGATCTTAACAATATTTGGCAGAGGAGGGGCCCAACGTGGAGGATGCAGCATGTTAGCCTGAGGAGAAGAAGGAACTGGGGAAACTTTGATGAATTCGTTACTAGCTTCTGTTGCAAATTTCATGGTTTTATATTGATAGGGGAGAACATTATTAAAACTTGCATGGCATCTAGCCTTCCAGATTTCCAAGCAAAGGAAAGAGATAGAAGATAATACTTTAGGTAAAGTCATATTCGAGCCATCCACCATTACAGAGAGAGCCAACAGCTATCTGTCAAATGAATTGATAGATTGACGATCGATGCAATAGTTAAGCCCAGATGTGAACCAAACTGCAGAAGTCCATGGGTAGAGGAATAACATATGCATAGCAGTTTCAAGCTCATTCTTACAAATGGAACAAAAGGGATTATTCTGAACCTTATGGTAATAGAGACTTTCCATGGGCATGAGACAATTGTTTGCAATCCTCCAGAAAAAGAACTTGATTTTAGGGAGTGTTTCCATTTCTCAAATAAGTTTCAAGAAGGCAAACTCTACACACAGGGATTGACCAGCATTATTGGTAGATAAGGGCTGGTTACACAAGGTAATAACATGGCCAAAGGCATAACCCGATTTAACGAATAGCCACCATTGAGAGACCACAACCAAATAAGAAGATCAGGGTAGGAAAGATCTCCAAGAATGAAACTCTCAATAGACGCATATTCCATAGGAGGAAGGAGATTGCGTATACTCCCCTTGTTTCGGGACAGGACAAGTCAGGTGGAGCAGACCGTCAGCTGTATTTGTAAGCCATTTGTCTTGCCAAATGTAGACACGTATCCCATCAACAATTTTCCATCTGGCCCCTTTGATGATAAAAGCCTGACCTTGCAAGAGACTGCTCCAAGCCCAAGATGTGCGGCCTCTCTTGGAGGCATCAAAGCGTCCCCTAAAGGAAAATAGTGACCTCGTAGAATACGAGCCCAGAAAGCATTAGGTTCGACCATGAGTCGCCAAAATTGCTTAGCTAAGAGGGTAGTATTGTAGTCCAGAAGGCTTCGGAAACCAAGACTACCAGTAGACTTTGAGGCACAAACAGCCGGCCAGTTTTGCCAGTGAATCTCCAAAAACGTGCTAGAAAGACATCAATATCATGACAGAAGGTGGTCGGCAACAATAAACAGTTCATGGGATAAGTAAAAATGGCCATGGCAATAACTTTAATCAAAACTTCCCGACCAGCCGAAAATAATGATGCTGATTTCCATCTATTAATCTTGTGAGCGATCCGCTATTTAAGAAAAGAGAGAGCTTCATTTTTAGACCACCTCCACAAAGTAGGCAAGCCAAGATATTTCCCCATGTCTAAGGTTTGAGGAATATTAAATAAAGTACAAGCATCGTTGATGACAATCTAGGGAGTATTTGCCAAGAAGAAAATGGAAGATTTCTGAAGATTAATAGTTTAGCCAGACGCCACGTAGTACAAATCCAAAATTCTCAGAAGAACATTGCAATTATCCTGATTAACCTTAATGAAGAAAAGCAAGTCATCTGCAAAAAACAAGTGGGAGAGCATCGAGCAAGAAGGGGCGAGAGAAATACCAGACAGAGCACCAACCTTGCAATGATAAGAAATCAGGGATGAAAGAGCCTCAATGATGAAGAGAAATAGGTAGAGAGATAACGGGTCACCTAGACGCATTCCTCTAGAACGAATAAACTTCTCCCTAACTTGCCATTGAAAGTGATAGAAAATGAGACCGTTTTGACACAAGTCAAAACCATAGAAACCCATCTTGCCTGATATCCTAATTGAAACAACAATGCTTCTAGAAAGTCCCACTCTACCCGATTGTAGGCCTTGTTCATATCAACTTTAAGACCCAACTTGAAATCCCAGTTTGATTTTTTTTGCTTCAAACAATGGAAGGCCTAATAAGCAACAAAAATATTGTCTTGAATCTGATGTCCCAGACGAATGCATTGTGGTGGTGAGATATGAGACCTGGGAGATAGGTCTTTAAACAATTTGTCATCAACTTGGACAAGATCTTGTACGCAACAAAGCCTGATAGGATGGAATTAAGAGATGGACTCGGGTACTTCCACCTTGGCAATAAGGACAATATTGGTATAGTTCATCTCCTGATAGAGATTTCCACTAGAGAAAAATTCAAAGATGGCCCAAGAGATAATTTTATTAATAATCTCCCAACAAGAGTGGTACAAATTTCCATGAAAACCATCAGGACCCCCTGCTTTAAGACCCCCCATTTGAAACACCGCTGATTTGATCTCCTCCAAGGTGAAGGGCAAGAGAAGATTGGCATTAATTTGAGGAGTGACCGCCTGCTTAAGACTCGCAAGGGCAGGATTGAGATCCCTTGGCTCAGATGCCAAGAAGAGAGTCTTAAAGTAGGCATCAATGTGTTTTCTAATCTAACCATCTTCTTCCAACCAGACATCATCAGAGTCCTTAAGCTTTAGAATACGATTTCTTTGGCGGCACTGGATCATTGAGTGGTGGAAAAAGGCAGTGTTTTTGTTTCCATCATGCATCCAGTTAATGCGCTACCTCTGGAGCCAATAGAGTTCTTTATTTCTCCAAACCTCCCCCAGCTTTTTGGTGGTTGCTAAGTGAACCTCATGTTTAGTGCTGGCATAAGGCTAATGGTCATTATCTTTGAGAACTTTGAGCAGCCTATTTATTCTTGTCCTGTTGTTGGAGATTTTTTTGCTCCAAGATGACAACAGATGAGAACAATGAAATAAATTATTAGACCAGGCATACCCAAACAAATTATTTATATTATCATCCCAAGCTTCTTTTAAAACACTTAGAAACCTAGAATCCCTAAGCCAAAAAGCTTTAAGGGAGAAATGATGGGGACCAAGAACAATAATAGGAGCAGACTAAATAATTAAAATATGATGATAGCCAATTAAAGGGCCATGGGATATCACCTTGTCAGGCCAACATTCCATCCACAAGAGATTAGCAACGGCTCGATCCAACCTTTCCTTAGTCTTCCCCCGTTCTTCCCTATCTCTTTCCCAGGTGAAAATTGGACTGCAATTCCAAAGGTCAATAAGAGCTTTCTGGTGCATGAAGTGCTTTTAGTATTTGGTACGGCCATGATCCCATTCCTGTCCATCTTTTTTTTTCATTCACCCACAGTAGTTCATTAAAATCACCAGCACAAAGCCAAGGCAAGCCAAGATCCGAGAGAGAGGTGCCGACTTGCTCCCAAAAAGAGATTTTTGATGGTTTTGAGGAGGACCATAAAACCATGAAATATGGATAGGAGTAGACGTTGACTTCTCTTGGATGCATGTATTGATGACATAATTATTAGCATAAAGGATTTGGATGGTAGTATCATCTTTCCACCAAAGGCATAACCCACTAGACCTACCTACTGTATGAACAGAGAAAGAATTACAAAAACCCAAGGAAGGTCACACTTTTTTGGACTAGATCATTCTTACATTTTGTTTCATACAAAAAAACAACCAAGGGCTTATTTATATGTAATTGCTCACGAAGAGCATCTACTGTCAAGTCTTGCCTAATCCCTCGACAGTTCTGAGCTTGGTAGATCACTTATCCCCCGTGGCTGCATCAAGCCAGCCACCAGTGCTCTAGAGAATGATGGGTTCTCCACACCCGTGAGAGCAACACTGTCAATCCCATCCGACGATGGGGAGAGGAAGCAGTAGTATCCATATCATTTGAATCTTTGACTGAAGTAGCCGGTTTAGTTGTTGCCATACGAGAAAGACCCACCCGGCACCAACGGGGGTAAGGACGACCATGAGCACCAGCATAAGTAGCCAGTCCTGCACTCTTAGAAAGTTTGGTTTCGTACGCCAAGGAGGGAGATAGTTGATTCTCCGGGAGTAATGTTTTATGCTTTTTTGTACCCGATTATGCCTTGCAAGTAGGGACCTATCTCTTTTGAGCATTCCTGATAGGCATAGGATCCAAAGGTGGCTTTCCCAAATTTCCCAACAGAAGACTTTGGTTAACGGTGGATATGGTTAGCCCAGAAAGGGACCAAACTTCCGTAATAGGAGTAGCATTTAGATTCATGGAAAAAAGGCAGGGGGTGGTGGTTGTGGATTGTTATTGATGGAGAGTCCCATTTGAGTAAACGTGTTGGGATAGGAAAGGATCCCCTTTAGGAAAATATGTGGTTGAGTTAGGTGGGGTAGAAAGACTTGGGGTGTAAGGAGTAAAAGTTGTTGACTATGAGGATCGCAAAAAGGTCGTAGTTGAGTGAGAGGACTCTCCAAGCTAGCTAGGTGTGGAGGTATTTGTGGATGGTGGATATTTTTTATACAGGAAGTCAAAAGCCTACAAGTTCAGAGAAACACTAGAGTTAGTCTCCACATGGGTAGCCATACCTGATAGTGGCGGGGTGGGGGAGACATGTGGCTCAATAGGTGACTAACTAAGAGACAGGGAAGGTCTACCCTAAAAAACTTCCAGATGTGTCTTGGTAAGATGACTGTAGCAGAAGCACCACCCAACGACAATTTTGGTAAAGGGGTTCCTAGAACCTAAGGAAGACCCTAGCCCTCCCTTGGAGTGGAGTTCCAACGTTTTCCACCCTCACTCATAGAATTATTTGAGCAGGTAGTAGCAAGAGTGAGTCTTGGTGGCCGAACCTGCTCACCCACCATAACAGTTGAATAAAGATAATCGTTGTTCACGTTTGGCACCCAACCTTCCTATTTGAAGGCTTACTCTAGATGAAATACAGAAGAAAAAAGATAAATGGGAGTGTTAGCTTTGTACTAAGAAGTGGGTTAGCTGTCATAAGTGCCTTCAAAAACAACTTCTTATGTTGGACATGTGTGATGTTGAAGACTTGGGAGAGGTGGTTAACAATGCTGATCCGGTTGAGCTGCAGGGGATGGAACTTAGTTCTTATGCCTTTTATGGTACCACTGACAAACAAACCTTGAAAACTATGAAGGTTGACGGGACAATTCATAACCAACCAGTCAGGATCTTGTTAGACTCGGGTAGTACACATAATTTTGTAGATTGTAGGTCATTGAAGAAGCTAGGGTGGCCACTACAACATACAAAACCCTTTGATGTCATGATAGCAGATGGAGGCAAAGTAAGAAGCCAAGGTTGTTGTAAGAACATACCTCTAAAATCAAGTGGTTATTAGTGTACTACAGACCTATTTGCACTTCCTTCAGGGGGATGTGATGTGGTATTAGGAGTTTAGTGGCTCTCCTCTATGAGCCCTGTATTATGGGATTTTCAACTCCTTACCATGGAATTCAGTGTTGGTAATGCCACTTACAAGCTGTACCACAGTGCTCCACCATATCCTTTTGTTCAAGAAGTGGTGATACAACAATTGGATAAAGAACTCTCTGGCTCCAACTTGGGAATGCTTTTGTATTATGTGGAAGAAGCTGTTTCTCTAGACAATACCTCCCTCAATGCTAGTCAACAAGAAAAGTTACAAGCTGTGTAAAGTGAGTTTGAGGCTGTATTTCTCCTTCCTACTCAGCTGCCTTCTAAGAGAGATCATGACCATAAGACTCCACTAGTTTCCGGTGCCAAACCACCCAGTATTAGACCATATCATTACGGTCCTGTGCAGAAGGATGAAATTGAGAAAGCAGTGCAGGAACTACTCAGCTCAGGCTTCATTAGACCAAGCCATAACCCCTTCTTTGTCCTTGTCTTGTTGGTTAAGAAGAAGGAAGGTACTTGAAGGCTATGTATGGTCTACAGAGAACTAAATAAGATCACAGTCAAGGATAAGTATCCCATACCCTTGATTGATGACCTCTTAGATGAACTCTGTGGGTCTAAATATTTTTCTAAACTAGACCTTAGATATGGATATCACCATATTCGAATGCATGTGGATGATATAGATGATATAGAAAAAAACTGCATTCAGGACTCATGAAAAACATTATGAATTTCTGGTGATGCCATTTGGCTTGACTAATGCCCCAACCTTTTTCCAAGGCCTCATGAATGATATATTCAAGCCATATTTGAGACAGTTCATACTTGTCTTTTTTTTTTATGATATATTGGTTTATAGTAAATCTTGGGCAACACATTTATGTCATCTAAGAAAGGCATCGGCAGTACTTCAACAACACCAACTCTTTGTAAAAAAATAGAAATGCACTTTTGGATAGCACCAAGTGGAGTATTTGGGGCACATTGTATCTAGTGAGAAAGTCTCAGCTGATCCTACTAAAATTCAGGCCATTATGAATTGGCCTACTCTTAAGAATGAGAAGGAACTTAGAGGCTTTCTAGGATTAACAGGTTATTATAGAAAGTTTGTACCTGGATATGGCAAGATTTGCCAACCATTGTACAAACTTACCAACAAATAAGGTTTTAATTGGTCTCAGTGCACTGAACAAGCTTTTTGGGATTTGAAAAAAGCCATTGTATCTCCTCAACTGCTAGCATTACCTAATTTTTCAGTACCATTTGTGATTGAATATGATGCCTCAGGTAATGGCATTGGAGCAGTGCTTCAGCAACAAGGCCTATAACATTTACCAGCCAAGCTTTGGGGCCTAGAAACCAAGCTTTGTCTACCTATGAAAGGGAGTTAGTTGCAATTGTGTATGCAGTGAAAAAGTGGCAAAACTACATGCCAGGGCACCATTCTATTATCAAGATAGATCACAATAGTTTGATGTACTTCCTAAACTTGTCAGCAAAACAAATATGAAACTATCTCACCTCGTGGTTTATTACAGCCTCTCCTATTGCCAAAACAAGTGTGGACTTATATTAGCGTGGATTTCATTTATGGTTTACCAATTTGCAAAGGAAAATCTGTGATACTGGTGGTTGTAGACAAACTTTCCAAGTATGCTCATTTCATTGCGTTGGGGCATCCTTACACTGCTACAATAGTTGCACAAAAGTTTGTGGATCATGTTTTCAAGCTACATGGTATGCCTTTAAGTATAGTGAGTGATAGAGACACAGTATTTCTCAGTGCTTTTTGGAAAGAGTTTTTCAAACTTCAGGGCTCCAAAGTTTGTATGAGTTTAGGCTATCACCCACAAAGTGATGGCCAAATGATAGGAGCATATTTATGCGCCTTAGTTAGCTTGTTCTTGTGCATTTACATTGTTTTTCCTTAGTTAAAGTAATCTTTTAAGCTAGTTTTATGTGTTTTCAGGTTTTAAGGGCAAAGAATACAAAAAGATGCATTTTGGGAGCCTTTTGGAGCAAAATGGAGCTTGGAATGGATGTCATATGCTTGGAGCCAAAGGAATGGACGAAATTGAAGACCTAAAGATGCAAGGATTCCTAATCAAATGAGGATTCCTAGTCAAAGAAGGATTCCTAATCAAATGAGGATTCCTAGAAGAATGAGGATTCCTACTCCAACAAGGATTCCTACTTGAAGTAGGAAAGTTAAGCCAAGGTTTCCTATTTTGGTTTGACCTTTCCTAATCCTAAAAGTCCCTTTGTTCCAGCAACTTTGAAGGCCTTTTAAGCATTCTAGGACACAAATTACACATTCCTTGCATGGTCCAACTCCTTGCCGCACTTGTCCCACTTTCCCTTTCCCTTGCCGTGCAAGGGGACCCCTTTCCCTTTAGTTTTAGGACACTTCCCCTCTCCTAAACATCCAGCCGCACCCTCCTTACCCTTTCCTCTTCCTTGCCGTGCAAGGGAGAGTGATTCTTTCCTGTTTCCTTGCATTAAAACACATTCCTAATTTGTTTTAATGCCTTGCCGAAATTCTTAGCCAATTTCCTTTAGTTTTCTGATTTTGTTTCCTAATTCTAGAAGCTTTTGACTTAATTTCTGATCACCTAAATCAACCTAGGGTTTTAATTCCTGATTTCCTTTAAATAAACCCCCTTGTTGCAGCCACAAATCATCCATTCACTACCATTCACGCCAGAAAACTTCACCCATTCTCTGCAGCCACCATCCTTCACAAAACACCATAGTTTCTGACCAAAAACCATCCTTGCCGCACCCTACATCCATCCTAAACACAATTCCAGCATCCTACACCATCCATAACCCCCAAATTCCATCATCAACCTTTGTGCCGCAATCAAGGAAGGGAAGGAGAGTTCTTGGACGTGCTTGCTGTTCACTTTGAATCGCTGGAGCGTTTAGGTGTTTTCTTTCTTTTGTTTTCAATGTCTAAACTTTATATTCTTTGTGTTGTGAGTATGAGGAACTAAACCCCCCTTAGTTAGGGGGTGATTCGAAACCATGTACATACTTGCAATATGAATTGATTACCTTTGGTTGTGATTTCATAAGTTATGAGTTCAATTCGTTTAACTGCTTGATGGATAACTTATTTGTGTATGTTGATTGAGAGTGCACGCTTAGTTTTCATGCATGAATATGATGCTAGAGTATAAGGGAGTTTCACCTAATAGTTACAACCTTATATTTCACAAGTAGTGAAGGTCGCTTATAAACGATCGCGTTAAATGAATTCTTGGCATTAGTTTCATGCTCATCATAGTAACAAAGGCCTCGTCAACACTTATAGTTCTCATGTTGCTTAATGATCTTTGATTGTATCTTTGTTGTGCTTTTCACGTAAGGAACTCTTGAAGAATGCTTTGAATTGTTGTATGCGCATTCCCATCCAATTCATTAACTTAAGGAGAACTTGAAGGTTAATTTAAGCGAACCTAATTAATCTGGGGTGTTGAGTTTCATAACTTATCGAAAGAACAACTGAAAATTGGTTTGTATGCAAGTGTGTCATGTGTGGAGAAGAACCCTCTAGCTAGCCTTCCATCCATAAGTTTCATCCAAAATCGTTTTTACAATCTGTTTTAATTACAAAGTTTGTCTTGTTTTTAATTTCGTCAAAACCAAATCCCCCTTTATTTTGAAGTGTTAAATTAGTTAGAATCTGTTTTGATTTGTGTTTTTAAGTGTTTTGATTCAAGTTAAAACCCAAATTCGTCCAATTTGGTGCTTGTGTCCAAAACTGCCCAGAAAGTGTTTTTAAGGCAGTTTTGAGTCTTTTGGTTGCTGTTTTGAGTCTTTTGCTTTGTTTAAGTGTTTTAAAGTTTAGTCTTGCATTCTTTGAGTCTAATTTAGTGTTTTAAACTTTGTTTTTACGTTTTTAAGTAAGTTTTCAAGTGTTTAGCAATCCCTCCTAATCCCCGGTCTAGAACGATCCCTACTTACATACTTTACTACAATTGTCAAAAGAGGGTTTAATTTGAGTGTCAAGTTAATTTTCACATCACCAAACTGAAGTAGTCAATAGATGCTTGGAGATTACCTCAGATGCTTCACTAGTTTTTAGCCTAAGAAATGGTTACAGTGGTTGGCATGGGCTGAATGGAGTTACAACACTTCATTTCATCCTTCTACCAAGTTTTCCTCATTTGAGATTGTGTATGAGATGTCTTCTCCTCATATTGTTGCCTATAAACTTGGGTCAACTAAGTTAGACAGTGTGGAACAAGGTTTGTTGGCCAGAGGCAAGATGCTAGCCATGCTCAAGACCAATCTAATTGTTGCTCAAAATAGGATGAAGGTACAAGCTGATAAACACACGAGTGAGGACATTTGAAGTTGGGGATCTAGTTTATCTGAAATTAGTTCCTTATCAGCTATAGTCACTTGCTACACATGCTTACCATAAACTGCACCCTAAGTTTTATGGTCCTTTTGAAGTATTGGAGAAAATTGGCAGTGTGGCCTAATATGAGCCCTGGTCCACTGCTGCCTTTGGTGACTGATGAAGGGTTGCAATGTGAGTCCTGGTCAGCTGCTTGAAGAAACACATTGGTCCTAATGTGAGTCCTGGTCCACTGCTGCCTTTGGTGACTGATGAAGGGTTGCAAGCTCAGGAACCAGAAGCAGTGCTGCAGAGAAGAATTTATAAGAAGAACAATGATGCTGGGGTACAACTAGTAATTCAATGGAAGAATAGTGGTGCTGATGAAGCTATATGGGAGGACTTTGAAGATTTTGCTGCCAGGTTCCTAGACTTTAAGCTTTGATTACCAACCTTGAGGACAAGATTTTACTCGAATGAGAGGGTAAATATTAGGCTTGTGATTATCTTAATCACATTTTATTAGTTAATAAGCTTTTTAATGGGTTTTTATGTAAGCTTTCTTTTAGTGAGTTTGTGACACACCCCGACCGAGATCGAGGCATGCTAGCCGTCAAGTGAGGGTGACATAACCATGTGCACAGTGCGGAAGCATTAAAATAAGAAGAAATACGAATAAATAAAAACCAAATCCAAGGAGTGTGAACATAATCAGAGTATAATTAGTCTAGGTGCAGTCGAACATAAGGAGTACTTAAATAAAAACACCCAAAGGGTCCTACATAGGTGATGGTCTGTCAGAATCACTGCTGCAGCCTCGGATGCCACCAACAAAGCTACCTAATACCTGGAAGGGCGCAAAACAAAAGTGTGAGTGGGCAAAAACAAAGCTTTTCGAAAATCATTTCAAAACAACATTTATATCCCTTCGCCGTAAAACCTATATACTTTCCCAGAAAATAGTATATACATATACCAATTCTCATTTAAACTCATCATCGTCAAATATATGCCAACAAATCAAGAATATGCCATGCCATGCCACTAAATCATCAGGTAAGTAATTCAAATGCAATAATAACTGCAACAGCTCGTCAGCTGAACTCTAGCTCATAAATCATGCATGCACACGAGTCGAACCCACTTATAGTGGTCTATACGACAGGACTGGGTGTTATATAATACGCTCTAGTGCTACAATCACGTGAAGACTGCGAATGATGGCGAGTCACCTACGAGTCGAACCCATTGTAAGTGGTCTATACGACAGGCATGTGCACCTAACTTGGATCCAAGATGAGCGTATGGTGCGGGAGGTGAACCTTATGTGAAAGACTGTGCCCCTAACTTTGGGCGGGAGCACTAACACTGGGGTGCAGGTTAATGAGCTCTCAATGCATCTCAACATACTTTTCATAACTCAATTTCTTATTAACCACACATAATCTTACCTGGAACTTACATGAGCGCCCACATCACCAACAATCATGTGCATACAATTCATAATGCATAATCAAACGTACATATGCATTGGCATGGCATTTCATTAATAAAAGCATTTAAAAAATGCAAGTTCTGGGAAAAATACATAGTATATAGGTATATACGGAAAACCAAAAGCCCACTCACTGGTAAGTAGATGGATCGTAGCCCCCGTGCCTAGCCTGGCAACGCTCGTCCTCTGGGTAGGTCTTGCCTATGTGAGAAACAACTATAAATACGTTATTTTAAAGCACATAAACGAAACTAGGTAATAACTTCTCATACATTGCTCAAATGAGGTGTGTGAATATATCAAAATGATCTACACAACCTCAGGATCAACCCCATATTTTTAGAATATTTTTCCGGCCACCCACGCGCCCTCATGAGCCGGCCAAGGCACGGCCAGACGCGCCACCCACGCGCGGCACGTGCCTGGCACACAGGACAGAGACCTTAACAGCGTTAGGAATATTCCCTTAAAAGCTAATGGAAACTGTTAAAATTGACTGACGTCGTGAGAATATTCCATTAGATCTGACGAAATATTCTCTCATCTTCAACCTCCAACTCCGGCGACCGTCGCCGTCGTCGGAAAACTGGGAATTTTTCTAACCTCTTAATCTCGCTCAAATCTTCACCATTTTCTACGTAATTGGTACCAAAATGAAGCTTAGAACCTAAAGAGTCGCGTTATACCTGTCCCGAGTTCCAAAATCGTCGAAAACTCGTCGGAAAAGCTTCGATACTCCCGTGACCTCTTCAACTTCTTGAAACTGGGCTTCCCGAGGTCCAAATCTTGCCAACGAACCACCCCGAAGTTCGTGAGGACCTCCTAAAGCTTTCTATGGTCCTAGAATTCATAACAACACACGGGCTTCAAAGTTGGTGAACAGTACTCAAATCGGAAATTCATTTCCCGGGGTGTTCTCACGTTAAAACTCGTCCAAAAACATCCTAAAACACTTAGAGGAAAGAGGAAATACCTTTTTGAGTCTTAGAACAGCTTGAAACCTCCACGATCTCTTTTGATGTACTGTGCAGTCAACGGTGACTTTGGTTTCTAGGGTTTTCGAAGGAGTCACAACCAGCTAAAGCTATGTTTGTGCTCGTTAACTCACCAAGATCATAATGGTGGTCCTATCTAGCTCGATCTGCAAAGGAATGAAGGTCAACCGTGCTTGTCCGTACGATTTGCAGAGAGAGAGAGTTCGTGAGAAAGGAGGGAGAGAAGAGAGAGAAAAGGGAGTTTTCAGTTTTGGTATATGTGTGTGGTCCTCACATAACCAACCAACCCAAACAACTACTAGTTTAGTTTCTAATTGGTCCTCAACTAGTTTTACTACAAAACCCTAACTAAAAATTAACTAATAGGTTCCCACTTACTTGGAACCATTCCAATTGGTCCAAAACCAACACTTTGGGCCTTCTAACTTAACCCAAAAATGTAAGTGTAACCCAACGCTCAAGGGTAGTTTCGTCATTTCACAAGCTCGAGGACAATTTAATTACATAATCCGGGACGGGCTGTCACAATCTACCCCCCTTAAAGAATTTCATCCTCGAAATTTCAAACAACTATCAAACAAGTACTAATAACTATAAAAGAAGCGTGGGTACAAATCTCTCATCCGATCCTCAGTTTCCCACGTTGCTTCTTCCACTGAGTGGTTCCTCCACAATACCTTTACCATCCGAATTGTCTTGTTTCTCAACTCCTTGTCCTTCCAATCTAGAATCGTCACTGGTTCTTCCTCGTAGGTCAAGTCCGGACTAATCTCAAGCCGTTGAGGAAGTATCACTTGTGAAGGGTCTGAAACATAATGACGAAGCATAGAGACATGAAACACATTATGCACTCTGGTCAACTCTGGAGGCAACTCAAGTCTATAAGCAACCTCACCAACTTGCTCAATGATCTGGTAAGGTCCGATGTACCTGGGGCTCAACTTACCCTTCTTCCCGAACCTTACAACTCCTTTCCAAGGCGATAACTTCAAGAATACCCAATCACCAACGTCATACACTCTATCAGTAGCATGTTTATCAGCAAGGCTCTTTTGTCGATCCTGGGCTGCTTTCAGATTAGCTTTAATCATTTGCACATTATGAGTAGTCTCCTCTACTATCTCAGGGCCCACTATTGGTCTCTCACCGACTTCCGACCAACACAACGGTGTAATGCAAGCTCTACCATAAAGTGCCTCAAATGGTGCCATCCCGATGCTAGAATGGTAGCTGTTATTATAGGCAAACTCCATCAAATCCAACTTAGCATGCCAATCATCACCAAAAATGAAGTACTGAAGCTCTCAACATATCCTCTAAAGTCTGAATGATTCTCTCTGACTGACCATCTGTTTGAGGATGATACGCCGTGCTATGAAGTAGTTCTGCACCAAAAGCTTTCTGGAAAGCCTTCCAGAACTTAGAAGTAAATCTAGGATCCCGATCCGAGATAATACTCACTGGCACTCTGTGAGATCCCGTAATTTTTTTTTTATGAGTATATATATTAGTTAGGTGAATTAGTTAGTTGGATTTAGTGTTGCCATTTTTACAAATAAGCAAGTACTTGTATTAGCACGAGAGAATTGTAGTTGTTTGAGGTGGAGCAAATACTATACACATTTCCATGACAGAGTAGAACTTTCTCAACTTATTATTTTACAGATGAGTTATTTGGCAAGACAGGTGTTAGAAGAGCTGAGGTTGTGATTGAGGAGAAGTTTAAGGATTTGAATTTATTACTTTTGTACATCCTGTAAGGAATTTTGGAGCTCTTTTAATAAGAGAAGTTTATTTTCCAACCCGTGTCAATTTCCTTTTATTTATTTAGGTTTTATCTCATGTTTTGGATTCGGGTTCGAGTTTTTATTACCGACCTCGGGTCCGGGGCCTGACAGAATGGTATCAGAGCTCCGGGGATTAGATACCCTTGGACTTGTGGCCTTAGTTTGTCTTTGTAGGTTGGGATTGAAGTTTAGTAAATTTCGAGGACGAAATTTATTTTAAGGAGGGTAGATTGTGAGATCCCGTAATTTTTTTTTTATGAGTATATATATTAGTTAGGTGAATTAGTTAGTTGGATTTAGTGTTGCCATTTTTACAAATAAGCAAGTACTTGTATTAGCACGAGAGAATTGTAGTTGTTTGAGGTGGAGCAAATACTATACACATTTCCATGACAGAGTAGAACTTTCTCAACTTATACATTGCCATCATTATATTAGGAGGTGGCATGATGACTAAGCTTTTAAGTTGGAAGGATTAAGCTGGAGGTGTCCATAATTTTGCATGCAGTCAACACGTGTTTGTGACTCTTGGTTTTATAGGAGGAGCTGTCCATTTGTTCCAATCAGAGCATAGGCTTAGTCGGCATAGCATTCCTATAAATAGGAGCAAAGCTCCATTTAGTTTTCGAAGGAGAGCTAGCATGCAATGCATGCTTTGCAGCTCGTGTGTGTGCGTATATATGAAAGTGTATATATTTACAATGATAAATATGTATGCATACTTGCATACGTACTTACATGTATTTATATAGGTTTAGTTCTTATATTTTTATTTATAGAGATAGCGAGCTAGGGTTTGAGGTGTGTGGAGATTGTTAGTTGGGTTGTCTTGCCAAACCTTGGATTATCGAGGTGAGTGGTTTATATAATGTGTTGCAAATTATTTCTTATTTTCTGATAAACGAAAACCACGAACTATTGTGGGATTTATTCTATTTACAAATCTCTATCTATTTCAAGTCAAGCATGTTGGATTTGTTTAAATGTTTCGGAGTTATTATATATCATGATATGTGAATTGTTTGAGATGTTCATGGAGCATGAGAACTTTAGTGTTGCATTAATCCGAGGGATAAATGTAAACTGCACACGGGGACATTAGGGCGGAATGGCCAGTAGGGGTCACGTGGTGAGTTACAATTTATGAAGGATGTAATGGACACGTGAAGGGACGATGTGATATGAAATTATGTGGCTAAAGCTTTGATATTATTATCCTATTTTCTAGAGTGATTAAAATGACAAGCTTGACTGGCATATTATATATTCTACTCACTGAGCGACTGTGGTTGTTGCTCACCCCTCACCTATTATTTTACAGATGAGTTATTTGGCAAGACAGGTGTTAGAAGAGCTGAGGTTGTGATTGAGGAGAAGTTTAAGGATTTGAATTTATTACTTTTGTACATCCTGTAAGGAATTTTGGAGCTCTTTTAATAAGAGAAGTTTATTTTCCAACCCGTGTCAATTTCCTTTTATTTATTTAGGTTTTATCTCACGTTTCGGATTCGGGTTCGAGTTTTTATTACCGACCTCGGGTCCGGGGCGTGACACACTCCGTGGTACTTCACAATCTTCAACAAGAACAACTCAGCTAATTTGTTCAAAGAATACTTTTCCCTCACTGGAATGAAGTGTGCTGACTTAGTAAGCCGATCAACAATCACCCAAACTCCATCATATCCGTTCCGTGTACGAGGAAGCTTGTACACAAAATCCATGGTGATGTTTTCCCATTTCCACTGTGGAACGGGAAGTGGTTGCATCAAACCAAACGGCTTCTTCCTTTCGGCTTTAACCTGTTGACAAATGGCACACCTACTAACGTACTATGCAGTTTCCCTCTTCATGCTCGGCCAATAGTAGAATGGTCTAATGGTATGATACATCTTTGTACCTCCTGGATGCATAGCATATGCCGAAATGTGTGCCTCATCTAGAATCTCCTTCTTTAACTCTGCATTATTTGGTACGTACATTCGGTTTTCTTGCATCAACATACCATCAGTCTCCCGAATCTTAAGATCTTTCTTTTTCCCTTCACCTCTGGCCCGAATTAGTTCTTGAAATTCTTCATCTTCCATCTGAGCAGCAAGAATCCGGTCAATTAAAATAGGCCTAACCTGGAAATTTGCAAGTATGGCTTCCTTTCTATCTCTATTTGCAACTTCACTTTGGTAGCCCTTAAGTCACCAAGAAGAGGAACTCTGTTAGCATACAAGGCATTAACTCGGACTTGGGCTTTACTGCTGAGTGCATTAGCAACTACATTTGCACGACCTGGGTGATAATCAATCGTGCAGTCATAGTCACTCAACAGTTCTACCCACCTTCACTGACGAAGATTAAGATCCTTCTGAGTGAAAATGTACTGAAGGCTTTTATGGTCTGTAAAGATCTTACATTTCTCACCATAGAGGTAATGCCTCCAAATCTTCAAAGCGAAAATGATAGCAGCTAGCTCAAGGTCATGTGTAGGACAATTCATCTCATGCAGCTTCAGCTGCCTCGACGCATACGCAATTACCTTACCATGTTGCATTAAAACACAACCTAGACCATTCAAAGAAGCATCACTGTAGATCTCGAAATTACCACTGTCATCCGGAAGTGTCAAAACTGGAGCATGAGTGAGGCAATGCTTCAGCTGCTGGAAACTTTGTTCATAATTTTTGTCCCACTCAAACTTAACATTCTTCCTTGTTAGCCTCGTCAGTGGCAACGTTAAGATCGAGAAATCCTGAACAAACCGTCTACAGTAACCTGCTAAGCCAAGGAAACTTCGTACCTCTGTGACGGTTCGTGGTTGTTCCCAATTCTCCATGGTTGCTACTTTTTGTGGATCTACCTGAATGCCTTGAGTCGAAATGACATGACCCAAGAATGCCACTTCTTTTAGCCAAAATTGGCATTTACTGAACTTAGCATAAAGGCGATGCTCCCTCAACTTCCTTAACACTAGAGTGAGATGTCGTCCATGTTCTTCTCTCAACTTAGAATATACCAAAATGTCATCAATAAAGACAATGACAAATCTATCCAAGTATTGCTGAAATACCTTATTCATCAAACCCATAAAAGCTGCTGGTGCATTCGTTAATCCAAACGGCATGACAAGGAACTCATAATGACCATAACGAGTCTTAAAAGCCGTTTTAGGAACATCATCACTCCTGATCTTCAGCTGATAGTAGCCAGATCTCAAGTCAATCTTCAAGAACACATAGGCACCTCGAAGCTGGTCAAATAGATCATCTATGCGCGGCAATGGATAACGGTTTTTAATCGTTACCCGATTCAATTGTCGATAATCAGAACTGGGGCTCCCCAAGGTGAAACACTAGGTTGAATGAAACCTTTATCAACCAATTCCTGTAGCTGAATCTTTAACTCTCTCAACTCAGCATGAGCCATTCTATAAGGAGTCAAAGAAATAGGGTCCGTACCTGGCAACAAATCGATAGTGAACTCCACATCTCTATCAGGCGGTAACCTCGGCAAATCCTCAGGGAAGACATCTGAAAAATGCCTAACCACTCGAACTTCCTCCACGCTACTGGGAGTGATATCATTTAGCACAACGTGAGCTAAGTACCCCTGGCATCCTTTATCCAACAACTTCTTAGCCCTCAAGGAAGAAATTACACCATGCCTTACTCCACTACGCTCACCTACGAACGTAACTCCGAATAAACCTAGGCGACGAAAAGTCACTGTCTTCTCATGATAGTGAATGTCGATAGAGTTATAGTGTAACCAGTCTGCTCCCAAAATCACATCAAAATCCACAAGATCTAATGGAAGAAGGTTGGCTGGCACACTACATCTTCAACCAACACATGACAACCTGGGTAAACGTAGTTAACAGAACACCTTTCTCCTCTAGGCATAGAAAAATCTAACTCATAACCCAGAGGTGTAGACTGAGGTTGAGTCAACTGAGCAAATGTATGAGAAATAACCGAATGGGTAGCTCCACAGTCAATTAAGACTCTAGCAAAATAACCAAGAACATTTAACGTACCCATTATTAAGTCCGGATGGTTCTGAGCGTCCTGCAAAGTAATATTATTAATACGCCCCTGGACCTGCTGACGTCCTCCTCGACCTCGACTGGCATGAACACCTCAGCCCTATGTACTATGACCCTGACCTGCCTGGTTGTGCTGCCGTGATGACCTAGCACTACTAGCAGCAACATCGACCTGCTAGGGCTGTCTTCCTGACTGCCACTAAGACCCACTAGCTGAAGACTGGCTCAATCCACTCGGCTGATACGGTATATAACCTCCTGAATACGAGCCATAACCACTCTGCTGGTAGGGATCCTGAGGATACTAGTATTGTCCCCAAGGATAAGGAATGAGATCCCCCTGATAGTGGTACGCACCTCCATGACCTGCTGGAACAGAACCACTAGGTCCTGAATACTGCTGGGTCAGAACCGGTGGTGGTAAGGAAAACTGCTGTAGCGGTTGTGGCTGTTGTGGCTGCTGTGGCGGCTGAAGTCTCTGTGGATTCTGTGGGCAATACTTAGACAAATAACCCGTCTGTCCACATGTATAGCATCCGCTGCTGCCTCTGCGACACTCCCCAAAATGCCGGTTATTGTACCTACGGCATAACAGTGTGCCTGTACCAGCTGGCTCTCTGGGCCTCTGAAATCTCGGGCCTCCAGGAACCCGGCCCGTAGCACTAAAACCCCCGCTAGAAGAACTAGAGCTAGCCCCACTTTTCTTGAAGCTCTGGGTCTGTCGGGGTCCTTGAGACGACTGCCCTTTGTTCCTATCACGCCTCATCTGATTACTGCCTCTTGCTTCCTCCTCTTCGCTCTCACTAGGCATGTTTTCAGAATATTCTATCCTCAACATAATCTCGTAGAACTCCTGATAGGTATCACAGGGTAAGATAGTCGCCATCGAGCGCCACTTCTTCTTAGTGCCCAACTTGAAGCGACGAAGCATCTCGACAGGATTAGCAGCTATTTCTGGATCATATCGGGACAAATCTGTGAACCTCCTATAATATTCATTAGCAGACAACTTCCCCTATTTCAGGTTGGTAAATTCCTGCGTCTTCTGATCAAGGTATGCCGGAGGAATAAATCTCTTATAAAACGACCGTTTGAAATTCTCCCAATTTGCTTTCTCTACGGGAGACCACCCATAAGTTTCTTGGTTCCACCAGGATGCAGGCTCTCTATCCAAAAACCAGGAAGTGGTCTCGACCCACCCTTCAGTAGGAAGGCTGCCTTGACTCTGCATCACCTGAAAAGTCTTCTCCACCTGCTCGAGCCAACGCTCGGACCCTTCGTGGCCCTCATTACCCTTAAACATAGGCAGCTTTAGATCATACACTGTCTCCAACGGAGTCCTCTGGGGAGGGCGAATTACAGACTGAATAGCACTGGCTATAGCCTCCCCCAATTGAGAAACATCAGGGAAACTTGGCTCACCAGAAGAACGTGGATCCTTGCGAGGCAGCATAATTCTGACAGAAGACATCACAATGATTAGGTCGAACATTATTTTCTTATGAACACCATAAAATTATAAATAAAAAAGACAGACATTGAATACATATGTTGGCATTTAATAGAGTCTAGGGACTAAAATCAATTTTTAATATTGTATAAGACATTTTTCTAAACTTCATCTTATTTAAGGATTAAAATCTAATTTTCTATACATATTTCTTTATGTATATTTTGTTAAATAGAGCATTTATAGCAGTGTCTGATCTCAGGAGTCCTGTAACTCCGCATTGGAAAAATATGGTGTTGGTTCATGTGGTCCTCGTGGGTTTTATTGAAAAATTGGTATTCTTCGACTACTTGAGAGAAAGTTAAATTGACACACCCCGACCGAGATCGAGGCATGCTGGCCATCACGTGAGGTGACGTAGCCATGTGCACAGTGCGGAAGCATTGAAGTAATGAGAAATACGAATAATCAAAAACCGAATTCAAGGAGTGTTAACACATATTCAGAGCATGAAGTCTAGGTGCAGTCGAACATAAAGAGTATTTATACAAAACATCCCAACGGGGATCCTACTTGAGTGAAGGTCTATCAGAATCTCCGTTAAGTCCTCGTGAGCCACCAACAAGCTACCTAATACCTGGAGGGGCAAAAAACAAAAGCGTGAGTGGGCAAAAACAAAGTCTTTTCGAAAATCATTTCAAAAATCACATTATAACCCCTCGCCGTAAAACCTGTATACTTTCCCATAAAATAGTATAAACATATACTTATCTCATCTGAAAATCATCATCATCAAAATATATGCCAACGAATCAAATATATGCCATGCCATGCCACTAAATCATCAGGTAAGTGCATCAGGTGAAATAAACTCATCATAGGTAATAACAAGTCCACCGTGTGATCAGCACGGCTGAAACTATAGCTCATAATCAATCTCAACATATCTCATCATAATGTATATCCTGCACACAAGTCGAACCCACTCAAGGTGGTCTATACGACAAGACTGGGTGTAATATAGTACGCTCTAGTGCTACAATCACGTGAAGACTGTGCGAAAGATCATGGGTCTGAGTCGAACCCACTTCTATGATCGCAGGTCACCTACGAGTCGAACCCACTGAAAGTGGTCTATACGACAGGACTATGCACCTAACTTGGATCCAAGATGAGCGTGTGGTGCGGGAGGTGAACATCACGTGAAAGACTGGCCCCTAACTTTGGGTGGGAGCGCTAACACCGGGGTGCAGGTTTATGAGCTTTCGATGCATGTCAACAATCTCGTCAACTCAACTCTTATTTAAACACACAAGAGTCTTACCTGAACTTACCTGAGCGTCCTCAAACGAACTACTCCGAGCCTCCTGGGGACCTCACCAAGCTTCCTATAAGCTTCAAATTCCCTGAAAATCAATATTTCACGTGTGCATGAACAGTGACAAAATCAGAGGTTCATGATTCGACGTGAAATCGAAGGTTTCCTTACCTAAAAATGGTACCTTTGAACTCGTATGGTCCTCACGAACACAATGGTGTTCTTTACACCCTCGATCTCCAAGGTTTGAGGGTGTTTTGGGTTTGTCCGTACGAAAGGGAAGGAAGAGAGAGAGAGTCTGTGCGAGAGAGAGAAAGCATAGGGGAGTGAGAGAGAGAGAGAGTGTGATTGGTGATTGTGTGGTCCTCACACATCCAACACACCAATCCCTTAACCCAACCACACCAAAAGTGGTTCAAAATTTAACTAGGGTTACTAACTCAAAACCCTAGAATTATTTAAGTTCCACAAGTCTAAACTCAAACCAACGTTCAGGGCAATTTCGTCTTTTCACATCCATCGATAAATAAAGTCTGGGACGGGCTGTGACAATCTACCCACCTTATAGAATTTCATCCTTGAAATTTCAATTACAATAATCAAGCACTAATAACCATAAAACAAGCGTGGGTCCAACTCTCTCATCCGATCCTCAGTCTCCCACGTGGCTTCTTCTGCTGAATGATTTCTCCACAAGACCTTTACCAACCGAATTGTCTTGTTTCTCAATTCTTTGTCCTTCCAATCTAATATCGTCACTGGTTCTTCCTCATAGGACAAATCTGGACTAATTTCAAGCTGCTAAGGAGGGATCACATGTGAAGGATCTGAAACATAATGGCGAAGTATAGAGACATGAAACACATTATGTACTCTAGCCAACTCCGAAGGCAACTCAAGCCTATAAGCAACATCACCAACTCGTTCGATAACCTGGTACGGTCCGATGTACCTAGGGTTTAACTTACCCTTCTTCTCGAATCTTACAACACCTTTCCAAGGCGATACTTTTAAGAATACCCAACTACCAACCTCATACACTCTATCAGTAGCAAGTCTATAAGCAAGGTTATTCTGTCGATCCTGGGCCACTTTCATATTAGCTTTAATCACTTGAACATTCTGAGTAGTCTCCTCTACTATCTCAAGGCCCATTAATGGTCTTTCACCAACTTTAGACCAACACAAAGGTATACGACAAGCTTTCCCTTAAAGTGTCTCAAATGGTGCCATCCTGATGCTAGAATGATAGCTGTTAATATAGGCAAACTACATCAAATCCAACTTAGCTTGCCAATCATCACCAAACTGAAGTACCGAAGCTCTCAACATGTCCTCTAAAGTCTGAATGGTTCTCTCTGACTGACCATCTGTTTGAGGATGATAAGCTGTGTTGTAACGTAGTTCTGCGCCAACAGCTTCCCGGAATGCTCTCCAAAACTTAGAAGTAAACTTAGGATTTCGATCCGAGATGATACTCACTGGCACTCCGTGGTACTTCACAATCTTGCATAAAAACAACTCAGCTAGTTATTCAGAGAATACTTTTCCCTTACTGGAATGAAGTGTGCTGACTTAGTAAGCCGATCAACAATTACCCAAACGCCATCATACCTATTCCGTGTACGAGGAAGCTTGTACACAAAGTCCATAGTGATATCTTCCCATTTCCACTGTGGAACGGAAAGTGGCTGCATCAATCCAAAAGGCTTCTTTCTTTCTGCTTTGACTTGCTGACGACTGATACACCTACTCACATATTCAACAATTTCCCTTTTCATACCTGACCAATAATAAAATGGTCGAATGGTATGATACATTTTAGTACCTCCAGGATGCATTGCAAAAGCTGAACAGTATGCTTCATCCTAAATTACTTTCTTTAATTCCATATCATTAAGCACATACATCCTGTTCTCTTGCATAAGCATTCCATTTTATTCTCTAACCCTAAGGTCTTTCTTTTTCCTGCCGTTGCTTGCCTTAATTAATTCTTGGGTCTCTTCATCGTCCATCTGAGTTTCAAGCACACGATCCACTAAAATTTGGCCTAACTTGAAAATTAACAAGTAAGGCTTCCCCTTTATCTTCCCCTCCTAACTTCACTCCAGTGAATCATAAATCATCAAGAAGAAGACCATAGAAATCATAACTGGCATGGAGTCTAGCTGAAGTCTTCCTACTAAGTGCATCAGCTACCACATTAGCACGATCAGGATGATACTCAATCGTGCGATCCTAATCTTTTAGCAACTCAATCCACCTTCGTTGACGATGATTAAGATCTCTCTGAGTAAACAGATACTGGAGACTCTTATGATCCGTAAAAATCTTACACTTTTCTCCATAAAGGTAATGTCTCCAAATCTTCAAAGTAAAGATGATAGCCACTAATTCCAAATCATGAGTAGGGTAATTCATCTCGTGAGGTTTCAATTGTCGTGAAGCGTAAGCAATCACCCTACCATGTTGCATCAGTACGCATTCAAGACCATTCAAAGAAGCATCCTATAGACCTCATAATTACTGCTATCATCTGGGAGTGCCAAAACAGGTGTAGGAGTGAGATAATACTTCAGTTGCTGAAAACTTTGCTAGTCAATACCGTCAATGGCAAAACAATGACTGAAAAATCCTTTACGACCGTCTATAGTAGCCTGCTAGACCAAGAAAACTCCGTACCTCAGTGACGGTTCAAGGTTGTTCCCAATTCTCCACAGCTGTCACTTTTTGAGGATCTACTTGAATACCTTGTGCAGATAAAACATGTCCCATAAATGCCATTTAACTCAACCAAGATTGGCATTTCTAAACTTAACATACAATCGATGCTCCCTCAAACTTTGTAACACCCATTTAAGATGTCTAGCATGCTCTGCTCTAGTCTTAGAGTATACCAGAATATCATCAATGAAGCAATAACAAACCTGCCTAGATATTACTGGAATACTTGATTCATCAAATTCCATAAAGCCGCAAGCGCATTCGTTAACCCGAATGACATCACCAAGAACTCATAATGACCATAACAAGTCCTGAAAACAATCTTAGGGACATCCTCACTTCAAATCTTCAATTTGTAATAACTCGACCTCAATTCAATCTTGGAAAACACACCTACACCTCTTAGCTGATTAAATAAATCGTCAATACGCGACAATGGATAATGGTTTTTAATCATTACCCGATTCAGTTGCCTATAACCAATGCATAACTTTAAAGTCTTGTCTTTCTATCTCACAACTAACACTGGAGCTTACCCAAGGCGACATACTAGGTTGAATGAAATCCTTATCAACCAATTCTTGAAACTGAATTTTTAATTCCCTCAACTCAGCAAGAGCCATTCCACAAGGAGTTAAAAATATAAGATCCATACCAGGAAGCAAATCAATGGTGAACTCCAACTTTCTGTCTGGCGGCAATCCAGGTAAATCATCAGGAAAGACATTCGGAAAATGCCTAACCACTCGAACTTCCTCCTCACTACTAGGAGTAGTGTCATTCAGCACAACGTGAGCTATGTATCTTTGGCACCCTTTATTCAACAACTTCTTTGCCCTCAAGGCAGAAATAACCCCATGTCTCACTCCACTACGTTCACCTACGAACGTAACTCCGGATAAACCTAAGCAACGGAAAGTCACCGTCTTCTCGCGATAGTGGATGTCAGCAATAATACAGTGTGACCAGTCTGCTCCCAAAATCACATCAAGACCACGAGAGTAGACCCTAAAACTCGAGTCAAACAAGCAGAAAACGAGAAGTCATCTTTCCCAACAAGCAGTATCTCTTGGAAACTATTGTAGTGTTCAAACCACCTCTCCATTTTTGCTTAGTTGCAGATTTCTACTCAAACAAGGTCAACGTTGGTGGAAACAACAACTCGTCAGTGATCAACCTAAAACCCCAAGAGAGCACACAGCCTTCCAGAAAAGTGCAACTTCTATATGTGCTAACGCCACAATACGAGGAAACACAACGCGTCCTCCAAGGCAATGTTGTTGATACGCCCCTGGGCCTGCTGTCGTCCTCCTAGACCTCTATTAGCGTGAACATCTCGGCCCTGCAAATTACACCCCTGACCTGACTGACTGTGCTGTCACGACGACACTCTCCAAAATGTCGATTATTGCACCTACGGCACAAGGAAGCTCCTGTACCACCTGACTCTCTCGGCCTCTGAAAGCGGGGTCCTCCAGTGAGTCTACCTCCTCTCCTCTGTCCTGTGGCACTGAAGCCCCCACTGGAAGAACTAGAACTAGTCCCACTATTCTTAAAACTCTGAGTCTGTCGAGGTCCCTGAGATGTCTGACCTTTACCTTTGTCATCTTTCCTCGGATTCACATTCTTCTTCCTTTCTTCATCACTATTGCTGACATCTTCTTAGAGTCCTCAATCCTCGACAGAATCTCGTAATACTCCTGGTAAGAAGCATAATGGGTAGTGGTCGCCATAGAACGTCACTTCTTCTTAGTACCCAGCTTAAAACGACGTAACGTCACAACCGAATTAGCAGTAACATCCGGATGGTAACGAGACAAGTCCGTAAACTTTCTGTAGTACTCAATCGCCGTCATCTTTCCTTGTCTCAATTTGTAAACTCTTGCTTATTACCATCAATATATGCCTGAAGAATAAACCTTTTCTTAAACAACTCCCAATCAGTTGTTTTCTCCGGTGTCATCGCATAAGACTCCTGTCTCTACCAGGATATAGATTCAGTACCCAGAAACCAGGTAGTCGTCTCAACCCACCTTTCGAGAAGAAGATTCCCTTGACTTCGCATCACACATAAAAACTTTTCAACATGATTAAGCCATCGCTCTGCTCCCTCAGGTCCATCATTTCCTATAAAATGATTCAGCTTCAACTTATAAACAGTCTCAAGAGGAGTCCTTTGGGGAGGACGGATAACAAATGAATCATATTAGCAATAACTTCCCCTATCTGAGCTATATCAGGGAAACTAGGCTCATCTGAACAATGTGGCTTTCTACGAGGCGGCATAATTATGACAGAAGACATCACAATGACTAGATTACTCATAAAATATGTAAGACTGCGTAACCTAGGCTCTGATACCAAACTGCACACCCCGACCGAGGTCGAGGCATGCTGGCCATCACGTGAGGTGACGTAGCCATGTGCACAGTGCGGAAGCATTGAAGTAATGAGAAATACGAATAATCAAAAACTGAATTTAAGGAGTGTTAACACATATTCAGAGCATGAAGTCTAGGTGCAGTTGAACATAAAGAGTATTTATACAAAACATCCCAACGGGGATCCTACTTGACTGAAGGTCTGTCAGAATCTTCGTTAAGTCCTCGTGAGCCACCAACAAGCTACCTAATACCTGGAGGGGCGCAAAACAAAACCGTGAGTGGGCAAAAACAAAGTCTTTTCGAAAATCATTTCAAAAATCACATTATAACCCCTCGCCGTAAAACCTGTATACTTTCCCAGAAAATAGTATAAACATATACTTATCTTATCTGAAAATCATCATCATCAAAATATATGCCAACGAATCAAATATATGCCATGCCATGCCACTAAATAATCAGGTAAGTGCATCAGGTGAAATAAACTCATCATAGGTAATAACATGTCCACCGTGTGATCAGCACGGCTGAAACTATAGCTCATAATCAATCTCAACATATCTCATCATAATGTATATCCTGCACACAAGTCGAACCCACTCAAGGTGGTCTATACGACAAGACTGGGTGTAATATAGTACGCTCTAGTGCTACAATCACTTGAAGACTGTGCGAAAGATCATGGGTCTGAGTCAAACCCACTTCTATGATCGCGGGTCACCTACGAGTCGAACCCCCTGAAAGTGGTCTGTAAGACAGGACTATGCACCTAACTTGGATCCAAGATGAGCGTGTGGTGCGGGAGGTGAACATCACGTGAAAGACTGGCCCCTAACTCTGGGTGGGAGCACTAACACCGGGGTGCAGGTTTATGAGCTTTTGATGCATGTCAACAATCTCGTCAACTCAACTCTTATTTAAACACACAAGAGTCTTACCTGAACTTACCTGAGCGTCCTCGGCACCAACAATCATGCGCATACAATTCATAATGCAATCACATCTCATAATGCATAACCATTTCATGATGCATACCTTTTCACAATGCATACCATTTCACGATGCATAAATCGATGTATAATTGTGTTGGCATGGCATTTCTTTTATAAAAGCATATTTTCCTTTAAAAAGCATTTCAAAGTATACTTAAACATAGTTATACGTAACATGGCATTTCTTCTCATCAATCATATAAAACAATTTCTGGGAAAACGCATGGTATATAGGTATATACGGAAAACAAAAGCCCACTCACTGGTATGTAGAAGGATCGTAGCCCCCGTGCCTAGCATGGCTACGCTCGTCCTCCGGATAGGTCTCGCCTATGTGAGAAACAACTATAAATACGTTATTTTAAAGCACATAGACAAAACTAGCTAATAACTTCTCATACAATGCTCAAATGAGGTGTGTGAATATACCAACGTGATCTACACAACCTCAGGATCATCCCCATATTTTTAAAATAATTTTTCGAAGCTCCACGCACCGGCGAGTGCACGGCCCTACACGCCCCCACGCGCGGCCACGTGACAGGCACACTGACGATGCCAATCAACGCCGTCAGGAATATTCTATTGGATATTCTGTTAAAAACTAACGGATGCCGTCTAATTTAACTAACGGTGTCTGAATATTCGTCAGACTTGACGGAATATTCCTTCATCTCTTACCTCCAGCTCCGGCGACCGTCGCCGTCGCCGGAAAACTGGGAAATTTTCTTTTCTCTTATTCTCTCTCGTTTCTTAACCAAATTGTATGAAACCAACGCCAAAATGAAGCTTAGGATGTGAGGAATCGCGTTATACCTGTCTTGAAGGTCGATGCTCACGGAATAACGTCGGGAATTATTTCGAATTCTGGCCAAAACCTGCAACTCGTCGTTCTCGAGTTCCCGACGTCCAAAATTTTCAAACGAACTACTCCGAGCCTCCTGAGGACCTCACCAAGCTTCCTATAAGCTTCAAATTCCCTGAAAATCAATATTTCACGCGTGCATGAACAGTGAAAAAATCGGAGGTTCATGATTCGACGTGAAATCGAAGGTTTCCTTACCTAAAAGTGGTACCTTTGAACTCGTATGGTCCTCACGAACACAATGGTGTTCTTTACACCCTCGATCTCCAAGGTTTGAGGGTGTTTTGGGTTTGTCCGTACGAAAGAGAAGGAAGAGAGAGAGAGTCCGTGCGAGAGAGAGAGAGCATACGGGAGTGAGAGAGAGAGAGTGTGTGCGATTGGTGAATGTGTGGTCCTCACACATCCAACACACCAATCCCTTAACCCAACCACACCAAAAGTGGTTCAAAATTTAACTAGGGTTACCAACTCAAAACCCTAGAATTATTTAAGTTCCACAAGTCTAAACTCAAACCAACGTTCAAGGCAATTTCGTCTTTTCACATCCATCGATAAATAAAGTCCGGGACAGGCTGTGACAATCTACCCACCTTATAGAATTTCGTCCTCGAAATTTCAATTACAACAATCAAGCACTAATAACCATAAAACAAGCGTGGGTACAACTCTCTCATCCGATCCTCAGTCTCCCACGTGGCTTTTATTTTATTTTCCATTTCGTACATTTAATTGATTTTTTTTATTTTATTTCATTTTATTTTGCATCAGATGTCCACCTTTGATTGTGAGGCGAGAACATCAAACTTTTTGGGAACTCCCGACTCAGTTCTCTATTCTTATGGACTGTCTACCATGTTCAGTGCAATTCTAGCATTTGCCAAGAAAGGAGATATTATTGTTGTGTGAGTATGCATGATCTTGATCATTGAAATTATTGTAGTCTTTTTCTGCTTGTGTGGAACTTGTTTTGTTGCAAATGTTTTATATGTTAAGAAAATGCTTGCATCGTTTAATAGTTATCTTTGATTATGATCCAAAATGACGATGAAAGGACTTCAAAAATTACTGAAGTGGTAATCATGAAAGTTATGATTTTACTTTGCCTTTATTTCATTACTTTTGTTCTTTTTTGCTGATGTTGTGGAGCCAAAAATAATCAAGAGGCAACACGTGGATTGTTTGGGTGAAAAAGACAAAACTACCCTTGAGGCACACCAGAATTCCTTCGCGCAAGCAGTGGACAATCAACCCTCAATCAAGTCAAAAGTGCCCAAATAGGTATTTATTTACAATCCATTTCATCCATCCTCATCATATCTTCTCCACAAGGTAACCGCCAAATCCTTCCTTTTTATTATATTAATTAGCCAATTAATAAAATAATTATCCCATCAATTAGCTAATTATTTCCATAACTCCCAAAATAACACAAATCAAGAACCTAGCTCACAAACAAGGCTAAGTGGCCGGTCCTCTCTCACGCTAAGAGGCCGGCCACTCCCCTATATAAACCCCCTCATTCTCTCCAAAACCCACTTCCAATTCTCTTGCTAAAATTCTCTAAAATTCTCAAACACTTTTCTCTTAAAATTCTAATTTTGGCATCGGAGGTTCTTCGGCCAAAGCCCCCCATTCATCATGGGCGTGTGAGGCTCTTGACCTTGACCTAAGGTGTTATTTGTTTTGTAGGTGCAATTTTGTCCAAGAAGAAGGAGGAAGAAATTTGCATCCACAAATTGGTGCTTTCATTGAGAGGAAGAAATCCACACTCGTAGAAGACTCTCGCATAAAAAGGTTTTTTCTCTATTTTCTAGTCCACTTGTATTTTTCCATACGTTCTTATTATTAGAATTTTTTATTTTGCAAAGATTCTTTGATAAAACGTAAAAAAAAGAAATACAATGGCTAGAAATTTAGAAAACTCCACGAGTGAAAATTTCAATATTCAAGAAACGGGACCGCATTATCAAGTTTTACCTTCAATCGCATGCGGTCATCATCATCATCAAGTTTTACCTTCAATCGCATGCGAGCCGTACCTTTAGTTTGGAGGAAGGACATCGGAAACTCGGGAACCAGTGAGCTCCGACGAGAGCATTGTAGCTCTGTCGTAATCGTGCATCTTTCACGGAATTTTAAGGCTCAAGAGGGTATATATTCGATCTTTCTAGTGTTTTAGAATAATTTTGGACAAGTTTTAACGTAGGGTTAGGTCTGTTCTTAGAGTTGCAGAAATGACCGGAGATGTTGAAGGTTTTCCGGCCAGTTTCTGTTGGTTTTAGGGCCTAAAAGTGGTAAGGTTTTATTCTTCTCGTCTCTAGCTTCATTTTGGTACAAGTTTCATAGAATTTGGTTGAAAGTTGAGCGAGTTATTAAGTTTGGAAGTTTTTCCAGAAACCGGCAGTTGCAGCGGCGACCGGCTCCGGAGTCCGGCGACTCGTCGGAGAAGAAGACGAATATTCCGTCAACTTTGACGGAATATTCCTAACGGAGGCTAATGGTGTCAGGTAAATCTAACGAAATATTCTATTATTTGACGAAATATTCCCAAACGGCGTTAACTATTCCGTCCATGTGCCAGGCACGTGCCTGCGCGTGGGCGGCGCGTGAGACTTCGGAATTTTTTTCTAAAAATATGGGAATGTTCGTGGGGTTGAGTAGGTCACGTTGGTATATTCAAACACCCCATTTGAGCAACTATGAGAAGTTATTACTTAGTTTTGGTTATGTGCTTATAAGTAACGTTAAAATAGTTGCTTCACATATAAGAGAGACGTTTCCTAAGGACGAGCGCAGTCAAGCAAGGCTCGGGGGCTACGATCCCTCCACATATCAGTGAGTGGGCATTTTGATTTTCTATGTATGTATATATGCCTAGTGTTTTCCCAGAAAACGTATTTAAATGGTTTTATACATTGAGATATTCTGCCATATGTTTATTACTTTAGAACATGCATTTAATAATTTCATATATTGTTGTTGGTACGGCGGACGCACAAGTAAGTTCCAGGTAAGGTATATGTGACTAATGGTAAGATGGTTGGTTATGGTTATACTTAGAGATATTTAGAGCTCATAAACCTGCACCCCGGTGTTAGTGCTCCCGCCCGTGGCCAGGGCACAGTCCTTCACGTGATGTTCACTTCCCGCACCATATGCTCACCTTGGATCCAAGTTAGGTGCACAGTCTTGTCGTACAGACCACTATAGGTGGTTCCGACATGTAGGTGACCCGCGAGTTATCGCACAGCCTTCACGTGATCGTAGCACTTGAGCGTATTTATTACACCTAGCCCTGTCATACAGACCACATTAGGTAGTTCCGACTCATGTGTATGCATACTTGATGAGCTATAGATTCAGACGTACAGCCCACAATAGGTGGATCCGACTGATACTTTATTATTCATCATTTTATTCTGTTTGGCTGCTTGATTATTCTTATGATATCTTGCATGACATTCATATGGGGATTTTTGGACCGTGGAAATGATTTCTGAGATATATATATTTATATATATATATATATATTTATATTTTTCTGGGAAATTATACAGGTTTTACGGCGAGGGGTTATAACTTTTGAGAAAAAGAGAATGTTTTAAAAAGCTTTGTTTTCGCCCACTCACACTTTCTATTTTGCGCCCCTCCAGGTTCTAGATATGAGTGCTGGTTGGTGGCTCACGAGGAGATGACGGCGGTTCTGACAGTCTATAATTTATGTAGGGTCATCCTTCAGGTTTTGTTTAATTAGTATTTGTCCTGCTGGACTGCACTTAAGCTACCTATGCTCTGATTATGTGTTGTCACACTTAAATCTCGTCACTCGCACTTATGTGTTCGCGTAGACTAAATTAGTTACTTTGGTTTTTATTTATTCGCATTTATATTCTCTTGTCACTTCCGCACTACGCACATGGCTACGTCACCCTCACGTGACGGCCAGCACGCCTTGTTTAAGTCGGGGTGCGTCAAAAGTTCAAAAGTTTTGATATGAATCAAAATCTATGAGAATTCAATGGTACTTATGGGAGATGTCAAAGATCAACCAACATTATCAATGTTTAGCTTCAATTTTTATGCTCCACAAGATCCATTAATTAAATCATTTTATACATCAAATATTTAATGACGAAATTAATATTTAGTAAATTATCATGCGTCAATTGGGCGAATATATTTTTTTGTATTGACGAAGATGGATATAACTGTTAACCGATGGGGAATCCATTATCCGGTGGGTACGGTTATGGATAATACCCGATGGTTAATTTGCGGTTATGGATATGGTTAATTTTCGTGGTTATGGGGATGGATATTGTATTTCCGTCCCCAAACCGATCTATTGCCATCCCTAGATGAAGGTGTCCATTGTGATGCAGGACATAACATTCTCGAGGAGATGAGGGATAGATGATCTGGGATTCGCTCAACCAGGGGCAACAGAGCTCGCTCACGTCGCTAATCGTGGATTCTCTCACACGACCAAACCAAATGCTTGATTTTAGAAGGAGAAATCACTCTCCATGCACAAGGAAAATACAATTTTAATTCATTCAAGTCTGCCATTAAAGACTTTCTAGTACAATATTTATAAGGGTTTACAAATTAATTGACCTCAGGTTTCTATAACACCCTTACAACTTCCAAAATAACTTAAGAAATTCCCAAATAATTAAAATACAAAACCTTTGTACTACCAGTCAATTGAATGTGCTCAAAGCTCCATATTCTGGGTTGCCGTGTGAAGCTTAGCTTGCTAGGGTCACCCGATGCTATGGAGGGTCCCACTCCAGTATCCTCTTGGCTTCATGCCGTTACTATGGTAACAGCCCTGCCTCCTGCATCATTCTCCTCTTCTCAGAAAGAACTCGTTCTCGAGTTTGCATCTTTTCAATCTTGATTTGAATTTAGGTTTTCGACTTGTCCAAGATGTTAACTATTTGGGCTCTCCAAATACTTGAGTATTAACAACTTGGGCCAAAGATATCTTCAAAAGAGCAAACGAAAAGTCATCACATAAGGGACCGAACCAGATTTGCAAAATAGTACAATCAACGACATCAAAGCCATTGAAATCATCTTCCAACCAGGAGTGGTTGATGATGTAATTTCTTGTGTAGACTGAAGACTTCCTTGTGTAGTGGTTGATGATGTAATTTCTTGAATACACTTAATTGGAAGTACCTCTTCAGTAGAAATCACCAAATACCCATCATCAGAGTAATCATCATATATTGGAGGAAAACTCCAATCAACTCGTTGGGAAGGAAGATAAATCTTGTTCCAAAAGTAGCTGCTCAGAATTAAATTGATACAAGTCACAGAGAGTTGTTCTGTAAGTATACATGTTTTCTTTTCTCCAATCGCAAGCTTCCTAACAAACTAACAACCACCCTTATCTTCCTACAATCCTAACTGTCTATTTAACAACCTTGCTGATGTGTACACTACTGATGTGGATTGCTTTGCTGATGTGTATATCAGTCAACATCCCCCCCTCAATCTCAACTGGGTTTCCGAGTTTGAGATTGAAAGCATGTTTGAGAAATGATGGACTGCAACCCTTTTGTTAAAATATCAGCAGTTTGATCCTTCGTAGACTAGTATTGAACTTTGAGATCTCCTTTTTGAACTCTCTCCCGAACAAAATGATAATCTGTGTCTAGGTGCTTAATCCGAGAGTGAAACACTGGATTTGCACTTAGAGCAATAACAGATTTGTTATAACAGTATATCACATGAGAAAAGTTTAACACCACAGCCATATCTCTCAAAATGTTCCTTATCTAAGCTATATCAGCAGTTGTATGAGCTAATGCTTTATATTCAGCTTCTGTAGAACTCCGAGACACTGAATCTTGTTTCTTTGATTGCCAAGAAACTGGATTGGCTCCAATGTAAACAACATATCCTTGTATTTAAATCTGTAGCCCAATCTGCATCACTAAATGCAGTAATCCCAACTTCTGTATTAGCTGAAAAAGTAAGTCTGTGATGCAAATTGGGCTGCATATTTAAATACAAGGATATGTTGTTTACATTGGAAACAATCCAGTTTCTTGGCAATCAAAGAAACAAGATTCAGTGTCTCGGAGTTCTACAGAAGCTGAATATAAAGCATTAGCTCATATAGCTGCTAATATAGCTTGGATAAGGAACATTTTGAGAGATATGGTTGTGGTAACGTTTCTCTTGTGATATACTGCGATAACAAATGTGCTATTGGTCTAAGTGCAAATTCAGTGTTTCACTCTCGGATTAAGCACCTAGACATAGATTATCATTTTGTTCGGTAGAGAGTTCAAAAAGGAGATCTCCAAGTTCAATACTTGTCCACAGAGGATCAAACTGCTGATATTTTAACAAAATGGTTGCACAGTCAATCATTTCTCAAACATTCTTTCAATCTCAAACTTGGAAACCCAATTGAGATTGAGGGGGATGTTGACTGATATACACATCAGGAAAGCAATCCACATCAACAATGTACACATCATCAAGGTTGTTAAATAGACAATTAGGATTGTTAAATAGACAATTAGGATTGTAGGAAGATAAGGGTGGTTGTTAGTTTGTTAGTAAGCTTGCGATTGGAGAAAAGCAAACATGTATAAATATAGAATAACTCTCTGTGACTTGTATCAATTTCATTCTGCAAAATACAGAAATCATATTCAATCTCTCTCTCTCTAACTCTCTCTTTCTCTTGAGATCTCTCTGCAATATTACTTCTTCATCTTCTTTTCGATTCTCAGATTAGTGTTAATAATCCATATTGTGATAAACCCATTTATAATTAAAAACTTGCTTGGGTGTAGCAGAAAAATATCGTTCGTAAACTATTACTTCAATTATTGGAATTGTATGAGGACTTAAATGATTAAAATAGGGAAATCCATGCTAAAATGTACCTATAACGGTGTTTAATTGTCAGAAAACGAAAATTATGACAAATTTATCATTTCTAATTTTTAAGTTGTTAAAAAAAAAAAACATGTAGACGGGTGAAAAAATGAGTAAATGGGTAAAAAAGGATAAACGGGTTCAAAAACGGGTAAACGGGTAAATGGTTATGGTTAAATGGGTAAATGGTTTTCGTTAAATGGGTACACGGTTATGGGTATGGTTAACTGTTTATAAACGTTTATGGGTATGGTTAACTGTTTATAAACGTTTTTGGGTATGAGTATAACCGTTTATGCAATTACCCGCCCGCTATAACCGTTGCCCATCCCTACCTGGAAGAGGTCTAACTGAATACCGTGGGATTTCGATATTTCTGGAAACCTTTCTCTTTTCCAATCTCTCGTAAGTGTTGATCCATTACTGTTTGTGATTACTAGTGGTGTGATTTTTCAGGTTGAATAAATAGATATTACCACTGCTGCAATGGGACATGCCTTAGCCACATAAGGAGGATTGTGCACTGGAAGTGCTAGAGTCACTTGTCACCAAGTATGTTTACTGAATACATAATACTAACCATTTATTACATGATGTCTGTGTTGATAGATAAAATTTCTAAGAAAATCACTTTCTCGTCTTTCTGTTTTAATAAATGCTATTTATGGGCTCACAAACACTCGTATGTACATGCATATATGAAACACAAAATTCAAAAGTTTCTTAAGGATAAAAGTTTGAGGTTCGGTAGTCTTTTTCCGAACATCCAATCTCCAATTTCATGCCTTTATTTTTTATTTCCGAACAACCAAGAATTAGACATTATTTATAAAACTTGACTAATATGTAGACACTATTTATGAAAGTTGACCAATAAGTGGACACTATTTATGAAACGAAATCAAGAATTAGGCACTATTTCTAAAACTAAACCATTAGGTGGAAACTATTTATGAAACTGTACTAGGCACTATTTATGAAACAGGACCAAGAACTAGGCACTATTTATGAAACATGACCAAGAACTAGCCACTATTTATGAAACATGACCAAGAACTAGGTACTATTTATGAAAGTAGACCAATAACTAGGCATTATTTATGAAATTGGACCAAGAAAGGGACACTATTATGAAATTGTACCAATTACTATACAATATTTATAAAACTGGACTCAATAACTATGCACTATTTATGAAACATGACCAAGAATTAGACTCTATTTATGAAAGTGGACCAATAACTAGGCATTATTTATGAAACTAGACAAATAAATAGTGTAATATCGTTCAGTTTCATAAATAGTGTCTGTGATGGACGCACAAGTCCCGCGCGTCAGGTCTTTTTTTTTTAAATTTATTTTATATTAAAATTGTGTTATTTTCATTAAAATTGAAGTTTTTTGTCCTTTTTATTAAAATTTAAGGGATTTTCATTAAATAAAATTATAACATGATTTTTGGTTAAAATAAACTTAGCCTCAGCCCTTTTCATAAAAGTGTAGACATCGAAATTTCGGTGAAATAAATGTTAACCGATAAATTAAAATTTCAACGCCCACATATCACATAAATTTTACATGTAGTGCGTGACTCAAAGAAAAATCGAAAGAAATCAGAAAAGTCACCAAATAAGACACGTGTCAACAACTGGCAGAAATGATTTATTTCATCTGAATATTATATTCAAAGTTAGGCCTTGAAAAAATTCTATAAATACGAGGCTATTTCATCCATTTCAAGGGACCAATTCACATACACATTTTCTCTACTCCCAAATTGGAAGAGAAGTCCCCCAAATCCTTGAAAGCTTCGAAACACTAAAAGCTTTCAAGCACCAACCTCCCAAATTCTCAAGAATTCCGAAGGATCAAGAAAACTCTCTTCGTTCTTCGTCAAATCCACCTTCAAGGTCAAGCCCCAACGGCCCTTGAAGAAAGTGTTCATCATTCGTCACTCGTTCATCCTAAGATCAAGCCCCGACGGCCCTTTGGATCAACAACATCAACAAATCCACATCCTCGTTCATCCCAAGCTCAAGCCCCGACGGCCCTTTGGATCAACAACCTATCCACAAATCTATAACTTACGAAGATAGAATCAGAGGATCAAATTGTAAAAGAGATTGTAACCCCAAAATTAATACAAAATATTATTTTGTACACGTTGTTCTTGTCTCGTTCGTTTCAGGAATTTTCCGTGTTTACAAATTTGGCACGCCCAGTGGGACTATCTCTACCTCTCATCTCTATCCTCAAATCCGCAAGAAGCACAAATGGCATCAGGAAAGGATCAAGTTGTTCCTGCAACCAAAGCAAAGAACAAGAGCATCCTCGCTGCAAGTGGTGACATTTCGGGCATCACAACCTGAAGCAAGGCAAGAGCTCTCTTTGCCGCAGCTTCCACCGCTGCATCAACTCTGCCGGAGGAACAAGAGCACCTAAGGCACGAGCCCGTGATCACCCTAGCCTCGCTAAGAGCGCCAAGGGAGGAAAGCCCGAGGAAGTATTCCGAGCCCCTGCTTTCCGATACTGACTCAAGCAGCAGCACAGCCATGCAAGTCATGACTACTGGAGCGACTTCAATCGAAGAGCAACTGGCTCAAATGAATGAAGCGATTGTAAAACTCACACGGACCGTGGAGGAGAAAGACTCACAAATCGCCGCACTTGCCAACCAACTGGAGGTGCAGCGCGGCGTGAAGGCTGACCTAAAAGTTGACCCAATAAAGAAAGAGGCCGATGAAGACGAGGAGCCTCCAGTGGAGAAAGTCGAAGGAAAGCAAGAGCCAGACCAGCCGGCGGCACTTTTGGGATCTCTTTCTATCCAGCAACTGCAAGAGATGATCGCCAACACCATTAAGGTACAATACGAAGGAAGCTCACGTGACTCCGTGCTATACTCGAAGCCCTACTCTAAGAAGATTGACACTTTGAGGATGTCGAGAGGTTATCAGCCACCGAAGTTCATGCAGTTCGATGGGAAGGGAAACCCAAAACAACATGTTGCCCATTTTGTCGAGACTTGCAACAACGCTGGCACGGAAGGTGACTACCTGGTCAAGCAGTTTGTACGCTCACTGAAAGGGAATGCATTCGAGTGGTACACAGACCTGGAGCCCGAGTCCATCAATAGTTGGGAGCAATTGGAAAAGGAATTCCTTAACCGCTTCTACAGCACCCGCCGCACTGTGAGCATGCTAGAGCTAACAAGCACAAAGCAGTGGAAGGACGAGCCGGTGATGGACTACATCAACCGATGGCGCAACCTTAGCCTCGACTGCAAAGACAGGCTCTCGGAGATTTCAGCAATCGAGATGTGCGTCCAAGGCATGCATTGGAGTTTGCACTACATCCTCCAGGGTATCAAACCACGTTCTTTCGAAGAGCTGGCCACCCGCGCCCACGACATGGAGCTAAGTATTGCTCACCATGGAAAGAAGGAGCCGATCTCCGACTTCAAGAAGGACAAGGTGTTCACTCCAAAAGTGGACAATCACGGGAAGAAGCCTGCAAAGGAAGCTTTTACCATTAACACTTCCCCCGTCAAAACCCCCTCTGCACCCGTCAAGATTTCCTCCAAAACCAAAGTAAAGGAGATAAAGAGAAATGAGCCTCCTCGTACCCAAGACAGGTTCAAAAACACCTTGAGGGAGCTGGAGCAAAAGACATACCCTTTTCCTGACACAGATATGGCAGCGATGTTAGACGACTTGCTAGAGAAGAAGGTGATCGAGTTACCAGAATGTAAGCGCCCTGAGGAGATGAATCGTGTCAACGATCCTAAGTACTGCAAGTACCATCGTATCGTGAGTCATCCCGTTAGTAAGTGCTTCATCCTTAAGGAACTCATCATGAAGCTGGCACAACAAGGGCGGATTGAACTCGACCTAGAAGACACGGCCGCAACGCACACTACTACGATTGTGTTTGGATCCTTCGATCCCGTTCCCCTCCAAAGGATTCATGACCATTCCCGCCAATGCTCGAGTCACATGGCACCTTCTGCACGACCAGCGCTGGGGGCAAGCAACCAAGATGAACCTACTGACGATGAAGAAGGGTGGACATTAGTGACCTACAAAAAGACGAGGAAGCCAAGACCGCAGGCCAAAAAGCCAAAGGTGGGACAAGGGAGAAAACACCGCCGCCGTAACAATAGAAAGCCCAAAGGAAGCGTAAGAGCTGCTGAGCCAACGTACAGTGGGGAACTTATGGAGCAAGAGTCGCGTATTCCTGTATCCTTGCACGAGTATTTCCCGGAGGACTTCTTCCGACAGTGCACTACCGCCGCCTGCCACATGGTCGAAGCAGAGATAGAAGGGCCCTCAAAAGGAAAAGCTACCTCCACTAAGGAAGAAAAGACATTCACGTCCGAAGAAGGTTTGCCAACACAATGTAGCATCGAGGAAGCGCTACTATTGCCAAAGAAGATGCGAATAGCACTGGCAGCGGTCTTAGCAAGTCCCGACAATCACGAAGTGCAAGAAAGCAATGACGAAGGTTCAAAGCTCAGGCCACATGAATGTGCCACGTGCTATGCCGCTCAAGACGCAATCAACTTCACGGACGAGGACTTACTATTGGGATCAAAACCCCATAACCGCCCTCTCTTCATCTCGGGGTACGTGAGGGATCACAAGGTCAACCGCATGCTTGTGGATGGTGGGTCAGCCATAAACATCATGCCAAAGTCAACAATGACCACAATCGACATCAAAGTGGATGAGTTGTCCCTAAGCCGTCTGCTGATCCAGGGTTTTAACCAAGGAGGACAAAGAGCAATGGGCATGATCCGAGTGGAGATGACCATTGGTGAACTTAAATCAAGCACGATATTCCATGTGATTGATGCAAGAACTTCCTATAGCCTACTCTTAGGAAGGCCTTGGATCCACGGGAATGGAGTAGTACCATCCACCCTTCACCAATGCTTAAAATTCTACCGAGACGGAGTGAAGGTAATCCATGGCGATACTAAACCATTCACCGAAGCTGAATCACACTTTGCAGACGCCAAGTTCTACATGGACGAAGACACCGTGCTTGAAGCTCTCCCAAAAGAAATTAAATCCACAGGCAAAGCAGCACTTAAAAAGCAAGAATGGCAAGCCATGCCCAGGAAGCAAGAAGGGGAAGTCATGTCATCTTCAAACAAAAACAATGATGAGCTTGCTAAACCTGCAACAACCAAAGGGAGTAAGACACCTTCAAAAGGGCTGAACACACCTATCTTCCGATATATCCCGATGTCGAGAAGAAAGAATGGTCAATCCCCGTTTGAAACAGGAGCAAGCAAAGCCGACACACAGCGGCACAAAGATAACGTGAAGTTGCTCAAGACAAACGCAGTTTTGCCTCTGACAGAGCTAGGCGACGCTAAGGTTGCAAGGCTACCACAAGGCTTCATAAAAGCCCTACCAGATGGAGTGGAACCAAACTTTCTTCCAACCAAGAGGACTGCAGAAGGTTTTGATCCGAATGCCTACAAACTCATGTCGAAGGCTGGGTACGATTTCGCTTCCTCCTCGAATCCTGGAAAAAAAAGCTTTCAAACACCACCAACGATAAAGAACGTGACCTCACCAAGACTCAAAAGAAGTTGAAGGAGCATGGTTACGGAGTTGACAACAACAAAGCTGGACTTGGCTTCACACCAAATGCACCTGTGAAGATGTCAAGCGAAGCGAAAAATGCTAGCACCCAGCACATCAGCGTAAGCATTGAACAAGATCAAGAGGAGCCTAAACCTGCCCCTCGAATATCAGTCTTCAATAGGATGAATCATTCAAGGCCTAGAATTTCGGCACTTAATCGCATTGGTGGTCAAGACCGAACCTCCGTCTTCAAGAGGCTTAACGCGCCAACACCCCAAAGCTCTGTTTTCAGAAGGTTGTCAAAACCTAAGAGACAAAGCAGTAAAAAGTCTTCTAGAAAGAGGGAGACAACGCCAGAGGAAGAAAAGCTCGACATGCTAGCAGAAAAAGGCGACGTTCGAAGCTCGATTCCTTCAAAGATGCTGCGCCAAGTAATCTTGGAGGTTGACACAGATGGACCGCTGAAAGTAAGAAAGCACACCATCATCCACACTGAACAATCTTCATGCCAAACAAATCGAGAGGTCAGCACTAAAAAGGAGGTCCAAGATGTCTTCCACATTACGATCCAAGAAGGCAAAGAAGATGAAATCCCGGAGGAAGATGTCACTGCTGCGCCACCACAGCTCGAAGATGGAGGGCAAGCCACGGTTGATGATCTCAAGGAACTTAACTTAGGCACGAGCAAGGAACCAAAGCCTATCTTCGTGAGTGCACTACTAAGTGCGAATGAGATAGAGGAGTATTACCACCTGCTGTTAGAGTACAAAGACGTCTTCGCTTGGACATACAAAGAGATGCCCGGCCTTGACCTTGTCATCGCTGTGCATCATCTTGCAGTCAAGCCCGGAACACGACCAATAAAGCAAACTCAAAGACGCTACCGATCTGAGCTCATCCCACAAATAGAGGCCTAGGTAGACAAGCTAATCGAAGTAGGCTTCATTCGGGAGGTGCAATACCCCAAGTGGATTTCCAACATTGTCATTATCCTTAAGAAATCTGGACAAATACGTGTGTGCGTAGACTTCCGGGACCTCAACGATGCTTGCCCGAAAGATGACTTCCCCTTGCCAATCATCGAAATCATGGTGGACGCAACCACTGGCCACGAAGCACTGTCATTCATGGACGGCTCTTCTGGATACAATCAAATTCGCATGGCTCTTGAAGACGAGGAACTAACAGCCTTCCGCACACCAAAAGGTATCTACTGCTACAAGGTGATGCCCTTTGGCCTGAAGAACGCCGGAGCTACATATCAACGCGCAATGCAGAAAATCTTCAATGACATGCTACACAAAAACGTAGAATGTTACGTAGACGATGTGGTAGTCAAGACACAGAAGAGATCAGATCACTTGCAGGATTTACGAACAGTGTTTGAAAGGCTGTGAAAATACAACCTCAAGATGAACCCATTAAAATGCGCATTCGGCGTCACCTCCGGAAAGTTCCTCGGCTTCATTGTCAAGCACCGTGGCATTGAAGTGGACCAGTCGAAGATCAAGGCCATTCAAAACATGCCCGAGCCAAGAAACTTACGCGAGCTAAAAAGTCTACAAGGACGGTTAGCCTTCATCAGACGCTTCATCTCCAACCTTGCAGGGCGTTGTCAACCGTTCAGTCGACTCCTAAAGAAAGATGTTCCGTTTGTATGGGACGAAGCATGCCACAACGCTTTCGAAAGCATAAAAAAGTATTTATCAAGTCCACCTGTCCTGGGGGCACCTGTGCACGGGAGGCCGCTCATATTATACATCGCCGCTCAGGAAAGTTCAGTTGGAGCACTCTTGGCACAAGAGAACGAATCCCAGAAAGAAGGAGCGCTTTACTACCTCAGTTGAACTCTCACTGGCGCGGAGTTGAACTACTCCCCGATAGAAAAGATGTGCCTCGCCTTGGTGTTTGCCATCCAGAAGCTCAGACACTACATGCACGCTTACACTATCCACCTGGTTGCTAAAGCTGACCCGGTCAAATACGTCATGTCCAAACCAGTCTTGACAGGGCGACTAGCTAAATGGGCGTTGCTTCTCAATCAATACGAGATCATCTACATCCCAGCTAAAGCCGTCAAAGGACAAGCGCTAGCAGACTTCCTAGCCGATCACCCAATCCCAGCCGATTGGAAAATCTCAGACGACTTGCCTGACGAGGAGGTGTTCTATGTCGACATCTTCCCGACATGGACGATGTTCTTCGATGGATCCGCACGACCAGACGGAGCGGGGGCAGGAGTAGTGTTCATGTCACCACAAAGGCAAATACTACCATATTCCTTCCAACTAAGCGAATTGTGTTCCAACAACGTCGCTGAATACCAAGCACTAATCATCGGGCTCCAAATGGCGATCAATATGGAAATCACAGCCCTTGAGGTATACGGTGACTCCAAACTCATAATCAATCAACTACTAACTGAATATGAGGTGAGGAAAGATGACCTCGTCCCGTACTTTCGGTTAGCAACTCAACTGCTACAAAAATTCAAGGCCGTGACACTAGAACATGTGCCAAGAAAAGAAAATCAAATGGCAGACGCTCTCGCCAACCTAGCCTCAAGTATGACGCTAGGAGAAGATGAAGCTACAGATGTGCCAGTTTGCCAAAGATGGGTGATCCCGCTGGTTACTGAAATGCCACTGGATGATACAAATGTCATCTCAGTACTTTTGATCGATGCTGAAGAGTGGAGACAGCCGTTGATCAACTACTTGGAGCATGGAAAGCTTCCAGATGATCCCAAACACCGCTCTGAAATACGTCGACGAGCACATCGCTTCCTCTACTACAAAGGAACACTCTACCGACGCTCATTTGAAGGAGTACTTCTAAGATGCCTAGGTGAAGAAGAAGCCAATCAAGCCATGGAAGAAGCACACTCAGGTGTGTGTGGGGCGCATCAATCTGGACCGAAGCTACATTTCCAGCTCAAAAGAATGGGTTACTACTGGCCAAGCATGGTGAAGGATTGTATGGAATACGCCAAAAGGTGCCAAGCCTGTCAGTTCCACGCCAACTTCATACATCAACCGCCCGAGCCGTTGCACCCTACAGTTGCGTCATGGCCGTTCGATGCATGGGGATTGGACGTCGTATGACCAATTGCGCCGAAGTCATCTGCAGGAGAAGCTTACATCTTAGCTGCAACAGATTACTTCTCCAAGTGGGCTGAAGCCTTACCCCTAAGGGAAGTTAAAAAGGAAACTGTCGTTCGTTTCATCAAGGAGCATATCATCCACCGATATGGAGTACCTCGCTACGTTATCACTGATAACGGAAAGCAGTTCTCCAACCGGCTAGTGGACGAGCTCTGCGAGAGATACAAGTTCAAGCAGCACAAGTCTTCTATGTATCATGCTCCGGCCAATGGTCTTGCGGAAGCATTCAACAAAACGCTGTGCAACCTCCTGAAAAAGGTGATCGGCCGAACAAAGAGAGACTGGCATGAAAGAATAAGCGAAGCGCTCTGGGCGTACAGGACGACACATAGGACTCCTACCCAAGCTACACCTTATTCTCTCGTATATGGAGTTGAAGCTGTTCTACCACTTGAAAGTCAAATCCCCTCGCTAAGGATGGCTATACAAGAAGGCTTGACCAATGAGGAAAATGCAAAGCTACGACTTCAAGAATTGGAAGCACTCGATGAAAGAAGGCTCGAAGCTCAACAACATTTGGAATGCTACCAAGCAAGGCTTTCCAAGGCATTCAACAAGAAGGTCCGCTCGAGGTCTTTCCAAACTGGAGATCTCGTCCTCGCATTGCGCAGGCCTATCATCACAACTCACAAGACAAAAAGCAAGTTCACATCAAAGTGGGACGGACCATACGTAATACAAGAGGTCTACACCAATGGCGCCTACTTGATCATGGCAGAAGACGGCTTGAGGATTGGCCCCATAAATGGCAAGTTCTTGAAGCGGTACTACGCCTGAGAAGAAGCCATGCTCCTGGCCCGCAAGAGCATAAACTGTGTACGGCATAAAAAAAAAATTTATTACCAAAAAAATATATATGTATTTGAACTACGTTATGACTTGATCTCTTCTTTGGAAGGGTACGTAGGCAGCTCAAACATTCAACTTTGAGTTTAGTCACATCAAAATAAAAAAATAAGGTTTTATTAAACATTCGACTATCAAGAGTCAATTCCATTACAAATACAAATAGATTAAAAAAAAAAAAAAAAAAAAAAAAAAGAGGCAAATAAGGGAATACATTACTTAAGAACTATGTCCCTAAAACTACGGCGACGATCTTCAAGCAGGCTTTCTAGAATCTTCAAGGTCTCCGCATCAGCGGGAGACAAGATAGGCGACTCCATAACCATGCCTTTCTCTTGCTCTAGGAGTGACATCTCTTTTTGGTACTGAGAAATTGTAGCTTCCTTCTCCAAGAGAAAACCTTTAAATCGTGATGCTTCGGTTCCCAATCGCTCTTGCTCTTCCATCAACGCTTCTAGACGCGCCTGAATGGAAGCTAAAGAGGTCACTGCGACCTGATAATCTCTTGAAGCGGTTTGGTGAGAAGACCGGACATGGGCAAGCGATGAGTCTATTGTCGCGAGTTGTTGAGCTCTAGCATCTGGACTCAACATTTTCAAGGAAGTGGCGCGCAAGGACGCATATTCAGTTGAGGCGGTCATAAGTTCGACAATCTGAACCCTTAAGGGAGAAGAATCAACGTTAAGGTTGTCGATCACAGAAACAAGCTTCAACAAATCCTCCTTGAGCAACACAAGGTCTTCCAAGGGACACTTCAAAATCCTCTTCTCAATATGGCTCTTGACATCCATGGCCGTACGAAGCTGGATGTGGTGGATAAAATGCTCAGTACCGCTAGCGTTTGGCCCTCTCAAAGAGACCCCGGAACTAGCTAGCAAAAATGTCGGACGTGCGACAGGCTCTTGTACACCTTCACCTTCACACGGTAAACTCGGGAAGTTTGGCGGATGTGGAACAAGCTCTACACCAGGTGGGTCCCCGATATCTTCATCTGTAGGTAAAGTGCCCCCAAATAGCATGTTCATATAGGAATGAACTCCCGTGTCCTCCAGATCAAAAGAACGAGAAGGCCCAGCCTAAAGAAGACAAAAGAAATATGTTAGAAACAAGAGCTAAAACAACGAAAGCAGAAGAAGTCACAAGAAAGAAGGAAATACATACATCTTTCTCAAATGACATGCGACCATCAAATTGAGGAGGCCTAGACGCTTCTTGCTTCTTGTGACGAAAATTGACATCCCTATCAACCTGAGCACCTTCAAGTGGTCGCTTGTTTAAAGCTTGTCGACGCCGCTGCAAAACGAGTCCATCTTCGTGCGAATCAACTTCATCTCCCGCCTCTTTAGAAGCACCCAGATGTTGAGAAGACCAGCACGGGCGTTGAGGAGCTAAACCCACAGGTCTATCTTGCAAAGGGTCTACACTTGCGCAATCGAAAGGTACCAGCTGCGCAGGAACTACAGAACGACCCTCTTTCGACGCATCATGGCGTGAACGAGAAGAATTAGTGCCACTTGCCACCCCAAAGTTTTTACAATATACCCTTGACCACCAACTTCTGTAAGCACGGGTCACTGGATTACTCTTGAACTCGTTCTTGGCCGGTAGGGTGATAGAAGCATTTGTACATGCACAGGTACAAGACTCCCAATACATGTACACGGCCTGCAAGGATTCCGATTGGGTTTTCTCCTTCAACTTGCCCGGCACATTTTGGACAAAACCAAATTGTCTGCTAAAACGGTGGGGACTGTACGGCTGAATGATGCATCGGTCTTCTTGCCGTAAAGAAACATACCCCGAGCGAAGACATATAAGATAAGATGAGTCTGGGGAGCGAAGATGCGAATCATCCACAATGCCTCGCCGCACAGAGCCAACTCTCGCCAGGCGATCCATCCTCAAGCCTTCCCAACTTCTAAACAGCGCTTGCGCTTGCAAATCGTCAAAGCTCTTCGCAGAAAACACACCAGAATACTTCGTCATCAAGGGCCCCAGCTTGACTGAAGTCGATGAAGAAGGCCCCGACCCATCTAAAGTTGATGAAGAAAAATGAGTACCAAAATACTCACCCAACCAACCATACACATAGTGGTAAGGAAGTACCGCAGCACGATCTTCAGTACTTGCCAAGTTCGAAACAACGCTCAAGCCGTTGTAAATGTTGGCTAAGACCGGAATAGCGAGGCTGAAAGACTCACCTGCAGCCATCTTGCTAGCAACTTTGAAGACTCCGGGACGAATGTAGTTAACATCGTCTTTGGGAAAAACAAACTTACAAAGCCAACAAGCTAAGAAAGCGGCCAGGTAAGATTCTTCCAAGTGCTCCGATGCCATGCCAAGATCCTCAAACGTCTTCAACTCGGTAAGGGCACGACGCCCGACTAGGCCAATGACACCTGACGGATCCGAATCTCCCTTAGGCCTGGTCGTCTTGTTATGACCACTTTTCTTCGAAGACCTCTTGTACTTCACGGCATCCCAATACCAAAATCGGATCCATGAAGAAATCTTCACGCCTGACTTACCCGGAACCTCTTGGGAAAGCTTATGGTACGCCCAAAACAAATAACGGCAACTCACCGGCAATCCTCGACCGTTACGACAAGAAAACTCTTCCACACTAGGGACAACCTCGTCATAAAATTTTCCTTGGATCGGCAAGCCCCCTATCTTGTAGAGATCCCTAAGTAAAATCGACATCTCCCCTTGAGCCGTGTGGAGGGTGTTAGTCGCTGGACACCAATGCTCAAAGAATGCGCGGATGACGGAAGGATGACGATCATAACTGAACAAAGATGCGTACATTGCATGATAAAGGCCCATGTTGGTAAGCACGTCTTTGGAGCGGCTCAACACATCTTCAAGCCATTCCCAATAAGACTCAACGAATGCAGCTCCTCCATTAGTCAACAAGGCGCCACTCCAAGCCACAGCTCCGCTACGAATACGATCACCAAGAAGCTCAAACAAAGCCAGATGATTGTCACAAACATGGTGCGAATGGTTCAAGATAAGAATCTTCGACATGCGCACTTTCTCCTTTGTAGTGGGACGAACGGAGTCTACCACCTCCCAAGACACTTCAGAAGACCACGACTTAATATGCATGGAGTTGTCTTTTGCAGGAAAAACGAGCGCCCTAGGGCCAGTCAATGGTGCATGGAGCCTCAACGTCGTTCCTTTATCTTGCGAATCTCCTTCCTTTGCAAGAATGGTGATGGTGTTGCTCTCAAAGCACTTAAAAAATACCATGACTGCAACGAAAAATCAGCCACAAAACTTGAGCAGCACGGTGAAGAGGGTAGCTACAGAACAATCCTTCAAGGCACGTTACAGTGGCAAGGAAAACCAGAATGCCACAACCGCACTACACAACCCTGCAACGAAATCCCGCTGCAGTCTCTTGCACAACACCACACGGTAGCGCACCACCGAGGGAACACTGTGGTCAAAAGGCACTATACAACGAAACCCCGTTGCAGTCTCTTGCACAAGCCCTAGGCAGCAGAAAAACACGGGTACGCCCGCATCCTGCTCACTCCGCCGCTATCTGCAAAACGTGCACACTTTATATGTACATAAACTTGACTAGTCAAAATCACATAAAGAAAAGGAAAAGAAAAAAAAAAAAAAAAAAAAAAAAAGGGACTGTCGCAGGGGGGCAGCATCTGACCACCTGACCACCTGACCACGTGACACGAGATGTAAGACAGCACCTGACCACCTGACCACATATATATATATATATATATATATATATATATATATATATATATGTATATTATGGGGAACACCTGACCACATGTATATATATATATTATGGGCACGTCTGACTATATATATATATATGCATGAGTGATTCGAGAAAAACAGAGGGGAGTCGAAGATAAGAAAAACCTGCAGCATCAGCAGCTGCACCGACAGCAGCCACAACGTTGACAGCAGGCGCGAAGCAGTGACGCAGCAGCAGGATGAGGCAGCAGTGCGACGACGGCAGGCACGGCTTCGCAAGACGTTGCACGGAAAACGCAAGGCAGACAACGACTTTTGCAATCACTCGGCTTCAGCAACGCAGCAGCAAGGCAGCAGCTTCGTGAAGACAAACCTGCAGCAGCAGGCAACAGCAGGCGTGAAGCAGCAAGGCAGCAGCAGTGGTTGATGCAAGCTTGGCTTGCTGTTGGAACATGCAGCGGCAGGCAGAGGGCAAGGAAGACAGCGGACTTTGCAGCAGCTCGGCTTCGCAAGGCAGACGCTGGGCTGGCAAAACAACACGAAACGACTGAAGGGGGAGCTGCCAGCAGATGGTGCAGCGACGGTGCAAGGCAGTCGCAGTGCAATGGCTGCGCAGTGATGAGAGGAAGGTTGTGCAGTCACGGTACAATCTCGTATATATATATACATATATATATATATAAAAGAATCCAGAGCAGAGTGCAGTGCGAAGGCTGTGCTAACAGCGACCCGCGTGCAGCGAGGAAGACTGTGCGGTGACTGTGCTAGCAGTGGCCCGCGTGAAGAGAGGAAGACTGTGCTAATAGGACTCGCGTGATATGGCTCGTCTCTGTCCTTCTCTGCAAGCTGGATGACAAGACCAAACGTTGCAACTCCTCCTCTTCTGATCTGGCAGCAAGGTGGCTGATTTCTCGCTCTCTTGGCACATCTGTCCCAAAGCAATCTTGTACCCTTACATATGGTTCCTTCCAACATCTCTCTTCTGTCCTGAGCCGCAGACACAAGGGTGCAAGACGTCCCTTCCACTCAATCTCTGATGCAAACTGTGCAAACTGTGCAAGTAAAAAAAAAAACTGTGCAAACTGTGCAAGACATCTCTTCCATTCAACGCATGCAGAGAAAAGTGCAGTGCAGTGAGGAAGCCCATCGAGGAGGCCCAGCCTTGTCAGTTTGCCATACTCGTTATTAAAACATACACTCACGCAAGAATGAAAGGCAGGTTATTGTTAGCAAGTAAAAAAGTACCATACGAATGAAATAAGATTTCATTTATTGATATCTTTAAGAAGTTACAAGTACGTACCAAAAAAAAAATAATAATAATAATAATAATAATAATGATAATAATAATAATAATAATAAATAAATAAATAAAAATGGAGCCTTCACAAATGTCACTTGTGTGAAGCCTCAGTACTCGGCGGGACACTAGCCGAGGAAGTCACCAAAGGCAGTGAAGATGGATTATTCGGGGCCTCAATACTTGGTCGAACCCCAGATGACGAAGGCAAAAAGTGCCTCCAAAATACATCCGCAAACTTCTGACGGTCGCTTTGAATTCGACCTTCGGAGTCCAGCAGCTGATCAAGCTTCCTCTTCATGCCCGCCGAATAATTATTTGCAAGCACATGCAACTCTCTATTCTCACGCTTGAGCTGCCTAATCTCGTGACTAAGGGTTGCCACATCGGCCATCAATGATTCAACTTGGCGAGATCGAGCGAGTAAGCGTTGGCCCATGTTGGACATAGAGCTCGCACACTGAATGCTGAGAGCCAAGGAGTCTTGGACAGCCAGCTCATCAGACCGTCTTGAAAGCAGTAAATTATCTCTAGGGGTAAGGAGGTTCTTAGCTACTACCGTAGCCGTTGTCGTATCCATCATCACGGAGTCTTCAACCGTAAGAGGGCCATTAGAGGATAGGAAGGATGGGCGCCATATATCACCCTGACGCGGTGCGCCTGTATCATTCCCAAGACTCAAATCTAAGCGAATGTCAGACGGGTCAGCCATTTTCAGAAATGATGAAGGAGAAGGGTGGATAGAGTAAAATTTCGGAAATGCAGCAGAGATAATTTTCACAGGCGGGAAATCTTCGAAGTATGCATTATGGAATGCAATCAACACCTCTATAAAAGGAGAAGCAACACGGCCATCTGTTCAAGGGTCAAAGAGACGCCACTCCCCAAATTTCAAAAGCTGGGTTTTCCTGCGTAAAATTCGTCAACTCATTTCAGACGCAATCTCAGCTTTTCAGACATCACGTGCAACTTTGTCAAAAGTCTCTGACAAAGTTAAAAAAAAAAAAAAACGCGTGAATCCTACTATTCCCACTACAACGCTGTCACCGACAAGCGTGGGTGACAAGGTCACGTCCACACCACTACTTGTAAGTGGGAAATCCCTATATATGATAACCTTCATCCTCAAAGGCAAAGCACACATCCAAAACGCCTGGTTCTTCTTCCTTGCCAAAAATGCATCTGCAACCAAACCCCTCAACATACTCAGTTCTCCTCTTCCCGGAAAACACCTCTTCGACTAGGTTGTACCAGAGCAAAAGTATTTCATATCATTAGGGATGAGAGCAAGAGTATCTCATAGCACCCTTTTCCCCCATCCTTTTCTTTGTCCTCCCTCTTCACCGCAGGACAAGGAGAAAGGGAGCGATCAGTCGGCACTTGGACTCGACCTTCCGAGTTGGAACCGATTGCCTGGAAGTTTCTTCCCTGATTGCTTGCCTAGCCTCGCTCTCAAGTACTCATCTTCAACTGCTGATGTGCTTCCAGAGAAGATACCACACCTGCCTGAAGAACAGCTGAAGCAGATGAAGATGATACATCAAAGCATGTGGACACAGGGACAACGTGCTGGTTCATCCGCTGCTTCCGCCAAAGCAAACGTATCTCATATCATCGGGGTCGAAAGCAAAGGTATCTCATATCATGCTTTTGCCCTGTCCTTTCCTTTGCCCTTGCTCTTACCTCCAAGACAAGGGAAAAGAAAGCAATCAGTCCGAACCTGAAATTAAACGTCCGATCTAGGACTGATTGCTCGGAACCTTTGCCTGGTTGCTTACCTTGCATTGCTCTCGAGTGGTCATCTTCAACTGTTGTTGGAGCTGGGTCTCAAGTCACCACCATCGCAGAATATTTGGCATTCTGTTGGCTCTTTGCCCTGAAGCTGCCAAGCATGGACGAGTCGCTGAGAAGTGATGCCCTGATGGACCATTCAAATGCAAGGTTTGCATTCAACTCCTGCATCGGAGGGCAAATACTGCAGGAGCAGATGTCAAACCTGCATGGAGAGAAACTAGGGAGAATACCACTTCTGCAAGGGAAACAGATGAAGTAGGTGAAATCAGTACACCGAAGCATGTGGAGACAAGCACAACCAATATAGGTGTTGGTTCATCCGCTACTTCTCCAAAAGCGAACGTATCTCATATCATCAGGACGAAGCAAGCCACACTCATATAATGCAATCTCCCTGTCCTTTCCTTTGTCCTCACTCTTACATTCAAGACAAGGACAAAGAAAAGCAATATGTCGGAACCTCAACTCAAACTTCTGGGAAGATACCTCACTTGCCTGAAGAACAGCTGAGGCAGGTGAAATTGGTACACTGAAGCATGTGGAGACAAACGCAACCAATATATGTGCTGATTCATCCGCTACTTCTTCAAAAGCAAGCGTATCTCATATCATCAGGGTCGAAAGCAAAGGTATCTCATATCATGCTTTTCCCTTTTCTTTCCTTTACCCTGGCTCTTACCTGTAAGACAGGGAGGAAGAGAGCGATCAGTCAGAACCGGAAATCAAACGTCCAACCAGAGACTGATTGCTCAGAACCTTTTGCCTGATTGCTTACCTTGCATTGCTCTCGAGTGGTCATCTTCAGCTGTTGTTGGAGCTGGGTCTCAAGTCACCGCCATCGCAGAATATTTGGCATTCTGTCGGCTCTTTGCACTGAAGCTGCCAAGCGTGGATGAGTCACTGAGAAGTGATGCTCTAAATGACCAATCAAACGCAAAAGGTTGCGCACCACTTTTGCTATGCAGAAGAAACAAGCAGAGAAGAATGCAGCGTGACAAGTTGTAACAAGTCACTATAGCATGATGCCCTTCTCTGCAGAACTGCATAATCAGGACGGAGGAATCTAAGTCAAAACCAAGCTCGGAGTCGTTGCTCTAATTGAAGAGCTCGAGAAGCCTTGACAGCCTATCGTTAGCACCATCGCCGAAGAGCAAAGCCTCGCCGTGGAACGCCATCAAATCACCAAACGCAAAAGCATCTCATATCATCAGGGTCTAAAGCGAAAATATCTCATATCATGCTTTCCCCCTGTCTTTTCTTTGTCCTTGTTCTTACCTGCAGGATAATGAGAAGAAGAGCAATCGGGCGGCACATGGAATCGAGCTTCCAGTCATGAACAGACTGCCTGGAACCTCTTCCCTGATTGCCTACCTAGCATTTCTCTTGAGTACTCATCCACATCTGCCTGGAGAACAGACAAGACGAGCGACAATGAAGCATCAATCTTGAAGATTCATCCTCTGACCCTCTTCAATATAAATTGAAAAGATTGAACAAGGAAATAGACCATCACCTTCATCTCGTGTCTGCTTGCCGGGTGTTCAAATCCTGAAGCCGCTCGTGGTCTCGTTTCCATTCATCAAGATCAAGCCCCCGTCGGCCCTTGAAGAAATCACAAGTCCAATTAAAGATCAAGCGTCAGCCATCCTTGAAACAAATTCAGCTCCAGATGAAAGGAGTAAGTTCAGACCTTTGGAGGAAACCAGAAAACCCTCCAGCCCAGTTCAAGATTAAGCCTGTGGAAAATCAACAATTGGAGAAAACCAGAAAATCTTCCAGCCGAATTCAAGAACAAGCCTCAAACGGCACTTGAAAGAACTTGCAGCACAAAATTCAAGATTCAAGCCTCTACGGCCTTTGAGGAAGTTTCCAGTCCAATTCAAGATCAAGCCTCAACGGCCCTTGGATCGACATCTGCATTAAGGGACTTCAAAACGCATCTTCTACACGTGACAAGCATATGTATACGACGCGCCTTGAAGTGGGGGCATTTGTAGACATCGAAATTTCGGTGAAATAAATGTTAACCAATAAATTAAAATTTCAACGCCCACATATCACATAAATTTTACATGTAGTGCGTGACTCAAAGAAAAATCGAAAGAAATCAGAAAAGTCACCAAATAAGACACGTGTCAACAACTGGCAGAAGTGATTTATTTCATCTGAATATTATATTCAAAGTTAGGCCTTGAAAAAATTCTATAAATACGAGGCTATTTCATCCATTTCAAGGGACCAATTCACATACACATTTTCTCTACTCCCAAATTGGAAGAGAAGTCCCCCAAATCCTTGAAAGCTTCGAAACACTAAAAGCTTTCAAGCACCAACCTCCCAAATTCTCAAGAATTCCGAAGGATCAAGAAAACTCTCTTCGTTCTTCGTCAAATCCACCTTCAAGATCAAGCCCCAACGGCCCTTGAAGAACTTCCACCAATTCAAGCTCAAGCCCCAACGGCCCTTGAAGAAAGTGTTCATCATTCGTCACTCGTTCATCCTAAGATCAAGCCCCGACGGCCCTTTGGATCAACAACATCAACAAATCCACATCCTCGTTCATCCTAAGCTCAAGCCCCGACGGCCCTTTGGATCAACAACCTATCCACAAATCTATAACTTACGAAGATAGAATCAGAGGATCAAATTGTAAAAGAGATTGTAACCCCAAAATTAATACAAAATATTATTTTGTACACGTTGTTCTTGTCTCGTTCGTTTCAGGAATTTTCCGTGTTTACAAAAAGCTCCCAAGATATTATTCTCACTAGAATTATAGAAAAATAATCCAAACTATTTCTAAAATTGAATAAAAATAATCCACAATATTTTTGGAACTACAGCAATATAACTCACACTATTTCTGGAAACTGAAATAAAATAAACATTATTTCTATAACAACAGTCTGAAATGGAACAAAAATAATCCAGACTATGTCTAGAACTATGGCAGAATAACTCACAATAGTTTTGAAACTAAACCAAAAGCCACACTATTTTTGAAATTACATCAAAATAACTCGCACTGTTTCTTTAACTGAACCAAAATAACAAACTATTTCTAGAAGTGAACAAAATAAACATTATTTCTTGAATACAACAAAATAAACTACATTATTTCGGAAATTGAACCAAAATAACCAACACTATTTTGGGAAGGGAATAAAAGACAGTTAACGAACCAGTTTTTTATAGAGAAGTAGTGCATAATACACTATTTTTAGAACTGAACTATTTCTTGATTTGAAAAAACTAGTAGTGGTCAAAGTGTAGTAAAAACAAAATTGATTGTTGACACATCCCGACCGGAGTCGAGGCATGCTGGCCGTCACGTGAGGTGATGTAGCCAAGTGCGCAACAGAAGTGATAATAATAAGAAAATGCGAATAAATAAAAATCTAAAACTAAACTAAGTATGAGCTATACACATATCAAAGCATAGGTAAACGAAAGTGCAGTTGAACCAACTAAGTAAAAATTGTACAAATACAGAGAAGATCCCTACTTATTTATGGAGATGTCAGAACTGCCATGAAGTCCTCATGAGCCACCAAGATTGAATAGCTACCTAAAACCTAGAGGGGCACAAAACAGAAGGGTGAGTGGGAAAAAACAAAGCGTTTGAAAACACATTTATCTTTTCTGAACATAGTAACCCCTCTCCGTAAAACCCGTATAGTTTCCAGAAAACAATACTTATATGTGTGCATATATATATATGTGTGTGTGTGTGTGTGTGTGTGTGTGTAAAACAATGCATAAGGGCAATAAAACCCAAAATATGCCATGTCATAATGTTTCAACTCTAAATCATGTAAGCTAGGTGTAGAATCAATATAAAATAACATGCCGGTTGGAGTCACCTAATGTGACCTGTAGGACTGGAACTATAGCTCATCAACCAAGGCTAGCACACGAGTTGGAGTCACCTGATGTGACATGTACAATAGGCTAGGTATAAATATGTACGCTCAAGTGCTATGATCACATGAAGGCTGTGCGATAAATCGTGGGTCACCTACGAGTTGGAACCACCTATTGTGGTCTATACGACAGGCTGACACCAGACTTGGATCCAAGGTGAGAGTGCGGTGCGGGAGGTGAACAATCACGTGAAGGCTAGCCCTAGCCCCGGGAGGGAGCACTAATACTGGGGTGCAGCCATGATGAGCTCTAAATAAATGTATGCATACCAATGCAATTACAACCCATTCAATCTCATAATACTCACCTGAAGTTTACTTGAATCTCCTCAACATCACACAATACAATTCACAAGTGTAACAATGCAATATTTAAAATGTAACTTATTTACGACATGGCAAGCAAGCATAATTCTATAAATCGCATCATAATGCAATATTTAAATATAACACATTTAAATCGTGGCATGCTATGCATAATCAATTTAAAACATTTCCGGAAAACCGTAAGATATGTATATATATACCATAAAAGGAAAAAGACCCACTCACTAATAAGTAGCAGGATCGTAGCCCCCTAGCGTCGCTTCTCCACGTTCGTCCTCGGGGTACGTCTCACCTATATGCAAAATGACTAAATTAACGTTAATTATAAAGCACATACACAAACCCTAGGAATAACTTCTCATACGTTGCTCAAATGGGGTGTTTGAATATACCAACATGATCTACTCAAAAACACGAACACCCCTATATTTTTAGAATAATTTTTGGACGTCACATGCGCCCTCATGCGCCGGCCACACGCAGGCACGTGCCTGGCACACTGACGGAAACCCTAACGGTGTTAGGGTATATTCCGTTAAAATAGCAGAATATTCCAATAAAAACTAACGGTATTGCCTGACGCTGTTAGAATATTCTGTTAAAGTTAACGGAATATTCTTCTTCTTCTCCGGTGGACCTCGCACAAGCCGCCGTGCGTCGCCGTCTGTACTTGCTGGTTTCTAGAAAATTCTTCTAAAACTTATAACTTTATCATTTCTCAACCAAAATTCATGAAATTTATATGGATTTGAAGGTCTTGAAGAGTAGAACACGTTCGTACTATTACAGGTCCAAAAACCGACGGAAAGTGGTCAGAAAAACCTTCAAAAAATCTGCCCAAACCTGCAACTTCTCGAAACCACGCGTCCCGACGTCAACTCTGTCCCAAAGCTAGTCTAGGGTCTCTAAGAAGTTGAATAAAAGCTTCCTCAAGCCTTAAAACCTTGTGAATTTCCCGCGATCACGTCATCCCAAAATCCCACCGTGCCGGAGCTCATGAATCAACGGCTAAAACTCACCAAAACTAGAACCTATGGGTATGGTTAGGTTCGTGAGCTTGAGAGGAGTGTGATGGTGATTTTCAAAAGCTCGATCTGTGACGTTTTCGTGATGGTTGAGAGTGTGGGGGTCTCAGGTGCACATAATGGAAGAAGCGAGAAGAAGACTCAAGAGAAGAGGAGAGAGAGTGAGGGTGTGGGGTGTGTTTGTGATTGGGTGAGAGAGAGAGAGTTAAATTTAATTGGCCCAAGTGGAAAAAGGAACTACAAATCTAATTGGGTCCAAGGAAATAGGAGCCTATATAATTGGTCCAAACTCGTTGTGGAGCCAAAAATAATCACAAGGCAACACGTGGACAGTTTAGCATGAAATGACCAAACTACCCCTGAGGTACACCGGGATTTCTACATGCGAGCAGCAGACAATCATACTTCAACAAAGTCAAAAATGCTCCAAAAAGAGGTAACCAATTCAAAGTCCATCTCATCAAATCCATTATTTGCAAGATAACCTCCAAAATAATATTAATTAGTAAATTAATGGATTAATGGATTAATTACCCAATTAATCCATTAAATACCTATTAAAATTACACAATTTAACCTAAAAACTGTTAAAGGCCGGCCATCACCTTTCTCCCTAGCTTTTCACACTTTTGTCCATCTTATTACCCTATTTACACAAATATTCAATTTTGTAACCTCCTATTTATTTCCTTCATACTTAATTAGCCAATAAATTGGCTAATTAAGCCAAAACCATAACCACCAAAACCCACTAATGGCCGGCCACACCTTGGGGAAATTGGGCAAAGCCTAACCCTATAAATAGGCACCCATTCTCACCAAAAGATCATTCCAATTCTCTAAAATTCTAACTTTGGCATCGGAGGTTCTTCGGCCAAAGCCCCCCCCCCCATTCATCGTGGGCGAGTGAGGCTTTTGGCCTTAACCTAAGGTGCTACTTGTTTTGTAGGTGCAAAATCATCCAAGATCGAAGAGGAGAAAATTTGCATCCACAAATTGGTGCTTTCATTGAGAGCTAGAAATCCACGCTCAAAAAAGACTCTCGCACAAAAAGGTTTTTTCTCTAATTTCTAGTCCATTTATATTTTTCATACGTTTTTATTATTAGAATTTGTTTTGCAAAAGTTCTTTGATAAAACGTATAAAAAAAGAAAAAGAAAAATATACAATGGCTAGAAATTTAGGAAATTCCACAAGTGACAATTCGAACATTCAAGAAATGGGACCGCGCCGATCTACGAGATTCAATGTGGTTCTAGGGGGAACGGCACCACTACCACGAGGCTCCACCATGGCAACCACCCGCGGCGAGGTCCATGGCACCACTACTATGGCCCAAATCGTGCCACCAAGGCAAGTCCAAGCCGTACCGCACAAGGCCCATGCCACCAAAGCCACGGCCCGAGCCTCAAATTCGCGTGCCTCACGTATTGAGCAGCCTGCTCCCGTGACCAAGCCTGCCCCTGCAGCCCAGCCTGCTCCAATGGTCTCTCAAGCAGCCCAAGTCAGTTCAAGACCATTTCAACTACCCGGACCAACCGTCGAGCCGGGGGTGATTTCATAACCTTTCTTCACGGATTTGACACTTCCCAACTCAAACCTCGTGCCCGGATTCAATCACCCTTCCACTGCTCAAGGGGGTATATTCCTTCCAAGCTCTTCCAATTTGAGTGGCGAGCAGCACTTGTCCCGACAAGTCATGGAGTTGACGAGTGCCCTAGTACAACAAACACCCTTGGTGAATCAGCTTTTGTAACGCACCGAAATCCACCGTGCCCCAGAGGAGGTGTCCCGAAGTAGGACAAGGGCAAACGTGGAACCTTTCCGGCAACGTCCTGGCAAGCAGCCGATCAACCAGACCGAGCAGTCAGGCGGTGTACAATCCCGATTGGGCCCCCGAGATAGCGTAAACTCCCTTCTTAGCATGCGGAGTAGCGTGCATTCTCGATTAGGCCCACGGGTGAGTATACGTTCATGGTTGGGGCCACATTTTGATGAACCACATGAGCAGCCTTCTAGGCAAAGCATTCATTCGTGGTTAGGCCCACAAGGAGTATCTTCCACATCACTTCGGAGGAAGCGACGTGATGCAAGGAGAGAAGCGGTCACTCGATCCGCTTCAAGTTCAACAAGCAGCCTACGAAGAAATCCTTCGCCAGCTAGGCAGCCGAGGCAACAACAAGTAGAGCGTCCAGAAGAGCAGCCTAGACCGGTAGGCCAAGACTTGGGGCAGCCGAGGGCTCCACTACCCCAACAAAGGCAAATTCAAGAGGAGGTAGAAAGACTTTTCAATGAGTTCCAGCGCAATAAAGTGGCCGATGAAACATTACGGCGGGATATGACCAACATAAGCATGTCACCTTTCAAGGATGAGATCGAGAAAACGGAGCCTCCACGCAAGTTTAGCATGCCACACTTCACGTCCTTCAAAGGGGATGGAGACCCAGAAAGGCACTTGAAACACTACCGAAGCGCGATGGTCCTTTACCGGAATAATGACACTCTCATGTGCAAAATATTCGCCACCACTTTACAAGGTGAAGCGCAAGATTGGTTCCATACCTTGCCACCACAATCTATTCGGAATTTTGATAATCTTTCCTTGGTTTTCACCAAAGAATACTCATCTTACCGCTCGATCAAGAAAAAATCTGATCACTTGTTCAACTTAAAGAAAAACCCAAAGGAGTCGCTCCGCAACTACGTAAAGAGGTTTAAAGCAGAGAAGGCGAAGATCGTTGGATGCGACGATTCAATAGCTAGTGCAGCCTTTCAAAAAGGCCTCCCAACAGATCATCCTCTATTTGGAGAGATGATCATGAAAGAAGACTTGACTCTAGCAGATTCCTTCGCTTTAGCAGAGAAGCATGCGCTTTGGCATGAGGCTCGGCGAGCAGAAAAGGCACCCGAGCAGCCTAAAAAAGAATTAGTAGTAGCTCAAGGAAAGGAAGATGGAAAACAGCCCAGCAAGAGCAGACAAAAGGCCAAGCGGAGGGATAGGCCAATGACTAAAGAAGGCCCCATGACCAAGAATTACTCGACGTTTTCAATTCCGATCCATCAAATCCTTCGCGACGTAAAAAATGAGCCATGGTTCAAGCTGCCAAAACAATCAAAAGGAGATACTTCTAAGTTAGACCACACCAAATATTGTGCATTCCATCGAGGTCCAGGTCACACCACTGATAGCTGCTACAGTTGGAAGAATTATCTAGAAAAGCTCGTGAAAGAAGGCAAGGTCGATAAATATTTGGACAAGCCAGCTGCACAGCCAAGAAGGAATGCTGATGATGATGAGGAGCCACCGACCAAGACAATTCAGATTAATGGTATCTTTACCGAATCCGAGCACTTGGGGGCCACTAACAACTCCAAGAAGAGGAAGATCCAACAGGCCTTACTGATCTCATAAGTCCAAGCAGTCAACACACAACCTGGACCCATTATTAGCTTCACTGAGCAGGACGCACTAGTGATATCTGTCCAAATAGCACATGCCATAGTCGACCGAATGATGGTTGACAATAGAAGTGCAGTCAACCTACTTCAACTCTCAGTCATCCAGAAAATGGGCTTGGAAAGCACAATAATACGTTGAGCAGAGGTACTTACTGGATTCAATGGACACACTTCAACTGTAATCGGCCAAATCACACTTGACGTGAAAACATCGCCAGTTGTCTCGAAGCAAACATTCACAATCATAAGTGATCCATCTCCTTACAACGGGATCCTTGGGAGGCCTTGGTTGATCAAGCTAGATGCCGTTACTTCCGTCAAGTACCAAAAAATCCGCTTCTGCGTCCCAGGAGGAGGAATTGGAGAGATTAAGTCCGACCAGGCCGCATCCCGACGATGCACTGTGCAAATGTTGAAAGAATTGAAGAAGAAGACCTTTATGCCCGTGGAGGTTACTGAAATCCAAAAGGATGATGAAGCTACCAAATAGCAATTACAGCAAGTGGATCGAGAAGATGGTGCTCAAACAGACGAGATAGGATGGAAACCCGAAGAAGACGTTGAAGAAATCATTCTCGATCCACAGCAGCCGGAAAAGACTGCTAGAATTGGCTCTCGTTTAAACCCAGCCGAGAAGGAAGAACTCACTATCTTCCTTAGAAAGAACCGAGACATCTTTGCATGGTCACCATCCGACATGCCCGGCATAGACCCAAGAGTGGCTTGCCACAAGTTACATGTTGATCCCGCTGCTAAGCCAGTGATCCAGAAAAGAAGGCATTTTGCACCCGAACGAGTAGTGATCATCGAGGCCGAAATAGACAAGCTATTGGAGGCCAGATTCATAGAAGAGGTAGCACACTCTGCATGGCTCGCTAACGTTATGCTAGTTATGAAGAAAGAGAAGGGCAAGTGGAGGGCTTGCGTAGATTATGCCGACCTCAACAAGGCATGCCCAAAGGATCCTTATCCAGTCCTCCGAATCGATCTTTTGGTAGATTCAACTTCTGGAAACCAACTGCTCAGTTTTTTGGACGCATACTCTGGCTACAACCAAATAGCCATGTACGAGCCCGACAAGGAAAAAACCGCGTTTGTGATCGAACGAGGCACTTATTGCTACAAGGTCATACCTTTTGGCCTCAAGAACGCAGGAGCAACTTACCAAAGGTTAGTGAATATGATGTTCAAGAAGCAAATTGGGGTTACCATGGAAGTCTATGTCGACGACATCATGGTCAAAGGCAAGCAGCGATCAGACCACATTTGCAACTTGGCAGAAACATTCGACATCCTTAGAAAGTACAAAATGAAGCTCAACCCTACCAAATGCACATTTGGAGTATCTTCAGGCCGATTCCTAGGGTACTTAGTCACCCAACGAGGGATTGAGGCTCATCCTAAGCAGATCCGAGCGATTCTAGAAATGAAGTCTCCCACAACCTTGAAAGAGATCCAAAGCTTGACTGGGCGAGCAGCCGCCCTCAACCGTTTCCTCTCGTGGCCTACTGATAGATGCAAGCCTTTCTTCAAAGCCATCAAGAGGGCGCAACGTGATAAATGGGATGAAGAATGTGAAAAAGCTTTCCAACACTTGAAGAGGTATCTCACATCGCCTCCATTACTATCTAAGCCGGAAGCTGCGGAGGATTTATACATCTACTTGGCAGTCTCCGAAGTAGCAGTGAGCTCTGCCCTCATACGAGAAAAGCTGGGGACCTAACTACCAGTATTCTACACTTCTAAAGCTCTTCTCGATGCGGAAACAAGATATCCGAAGATCGAAAAATTAATTTTGGCTCTAGTTGTGGCGGCTCAGAAACTTAGGCTGTACTTTCAGGCTTATACAGTCATTGTCATGACTCAATATCCTCTGCGATCCATCTTGCATGGTCCAGATGCTTCTCAACGAGTGATGAAGTGGGCACTTGAACTAGGCCAATATGGTTTAGTCTTCCGACCCCGTACGGCAATAAAGGCCCAAGCTTTAGCAGATTTTATAGCAGAATTTGCACCCTGCCTAGGCAACGCAGTAGAGAAACCCCACAATGTCCTGAAAAGCAGCAGAGACCTTAGCTTCGCCTGCTTCCCTCAATGGAGATATTTGGCATTTGCATGTCGATGGCGCGTCCAATTATAAAGGTTCAGGAGCAGGCATGGTTCTCATTACCCTAGATGGCTCGATGCTTGAGCAGGCGATCACTTTAGGCTTCAAGGCATCCAACAACGAAGCAGAGTACGAAGCCTTACTGGCAGGCCTCCGAATGGCAAAAGACTTAGCAGTGAAGAAGCTTGCGATTTATTCTGATTCTCAGCTAATTACTAGCCAAGCCACTGGGGAATACACGGCAAAACATCCAAGGATGGTGCAATATCTAGAGAAGGTACGCAAGCAGGTTGAGGGATTTCAGACTTACACTATCACTCAAGTTCCACGGACGGAAAATGCCCACGCAGATGCGCTAGCCGATTTAGGCTCCGCCCTCGATCACCAGCTCAAACCCTCTATTCCGGTGGAATACCTAGATAAGCCAAGCATAGAGACAGAGCCAGTAGCCGAAGTGTTACAGGTTAGTGCGACTCCAAATTGGCAAAGTTCTATTATAGATTACTTGGTCAACGGCACACTCCCCGCAGAAAGATTGGAGTCTAGAAAACTCCAAACCAAGGCGGCACGCTATTATATGTGGAATGGCATTCTAGTTCGAAGATCCTACACCGGACCACATCTCCGGTGTTTGACACCTCCCGATGACTTGAAGGTCCTAAGTTCAATCCATGAAGGCGTTTGTGGAAATCATTCTGGAGGTCGATCTTTAGCACAAAAAGCTCTTAATGCAGGCTACTATTGGCCTACCATGCATCAAGATGCTAAGGAGTTAGTGCAAAAATGCGATTGCTGCCAACGTTACAACCCTGTACCAGCACTGCCTGCTAGTGAATTACACCCACAGATGAGTCCTTGGCCGTTCATGAAGTGGGCAATTGGCCTGGTAGGGCCTATGCCGCCCGCTACTGGGGGCAGAGGCATGATGATCGTAGCAACTGAGTACTTCACCAAATGGGTGGAAGCGGAGCCCATGACAACAACAACTCAAACAGACATAGAGCGCTTCATATGGAGGAACATCATTTGCCGCTTTGGTATCCCTCAGTCCATTGTCACCGACAACGGCCCGTAATTTGTGGGTAAGATTTGGCAAGATTCTTTTGAAAATATGGCATAAAGCAGCATATGTCCACACCAAGGTATCCACAAGGCAATGGGCAGGCCGAAGCCTCTAACAAGACGATCCTCGACTGCCTCAAAAAATCCCTCACCGACAAAAAGGGAAAGTGGCCAGATGAACTCCCCGGATGTTTGATCGTGCCAAGCATCATCACCATGCTACCAGACGTCGAGCAGAACGGTAAAGAGATGGCCACAAACCTAGATCTGGCAGAGGAGAGGTGCGAGCAGACTATAACCCGCAACGCATCCTACCAGCAGCAGCTCCTCTCTAGTTACAACAAAAGAGCCAAAATCCGGCAATTTCAACCTGGAGATCTAGTCCTGAGAAAGGCTTTCATCAGTGCTCATAGAGAGGGATCAAAAAAGATGGACCCTATTTGGGAAGGGCCTTACAAGATCAGTAGAGTAGGCGGCAAGGGAAGCTATACCCTTGCTACTATGAACGACAAGGAGATCGAAAAGGAATGGAACGCCTACAACTTGAGAAAGTACCATGTGTGATCTCCAACTATATCAAGACCCGAAGACTCAAGCAGCTCAACGGGCACCACCTTGCGAGCCGAGGACTATCCAGTTGTTATGCAATATTTTACAATTAAGTTATTTGTTCACTTGTTTTTCAATAAGGAACTTTTTTACAATTTGATTTGATTGTAACAACTTGTCATCTCCTGCACTTCAAAGGAAGACCGCGCCCTTCTTAGGGACCTACCGTAGGAATTGCATTCTCCAATGGATCAACCATGCTCTCCAAAGCGGGAGGATAAAATCTACACTCCGAATATCCATACGTGGATGAGCCTGGCTGCCCTAGTATAACTAGATACGCAATGGCTTGCGCCGAGATTCCTAAAGGTAGCCACAATGGTCTTTTTCAAGGCCTAGCTAATTGAAGGATTTTTGGTCCCTTGGCCTAATCCACAGGAAACAGAGCCCTAGAAACGGAGGGGGCACATTGTGCAGTACATCCGATGGACGGTTGCCCTGGGAATCTAAAGTTGCTACCGAGTGCACTAAAGTAGCCTACGATTTCTAGAAGACTGCCTACGACTTGCCCTTCGAGCAGTAAAATCGCGCTAAACTTATACAACCACACATTCTTGTGAAAGGTTAAACAAGTTGGCATGTGTATACGAAGTTTAATCCACTGCTGACATGCTACGTAGTCGATAAACTTCACATCTGCCAAAAGCAGAACGACTTACACCAAGTCCTAAAGTGTTGTGAAACTTGCTACGTAACCTACAGAATTGGAGAAAGCCAAGGTTAACAGCCTAGTGGTCACGCAGACTCGTCTGCTTCTGTAAGTAAGGCGTCCGGCTGCCGGCCCTATGGCTAGCAACTTTGCAAAGTTTTACCCCAACACCTACGGCTGCATAGGCTACGCGGCCTGTCTGCTTATAAAAAAGTAGCACGCCTGCCACTAGTCTATAAAGTCTAAAGGTTGGAGGATGAACAAAAGAAGCGAAGATGGAGGAAAGCGAAAGAAGCAAGTTTATTAAATTTTCTAGCAAAATTGATAAACAATTAGCAAAGACTGAAGGAGTTCAAGCAAAACAAATGCAACAAGGAAAAATAAATCCTAAAGGCTACTTAAAAGACTACTCTTCAGCAGCTTGGCCACACGACGACTGCTCAGTCGTCACACCTTCGGCAGCCACGACATCCCCAGCAGTTGTACCAACCGGCGCTTCACTCCCGGCTATCCCGCCGTGGGCACCCCCTTATCCAACTATTTCACCGATAGTAGACTCGAAAGTAAAGGCGAACAAATCTTCTGGAGAAATAGAGAAGGTCTCAAAGTGTTTTTCAGAAAACTCAAAATCAGACGGCCGTCCAAAGAGATGATCTACGTAACCAAGTTTGTAGAAATCAGATTGATTTTGAGTCAACGAAGTCTCAAACCCAGCCTTCTCACCCTTCAACTGCTCAACTTCCTCAAACAGACGAGCACGAACCCGCTGCATTTCCTCCATTTCTTTCTTCAGATTATCGTTGATCTTCAAAGCACCTTGAAGCTCCAACACTTGAGGCTCAAGCCTGTCAACAACTTTCTTGAAGTGTATCACTTGGTTGTAAACAGCAATCAGTTCTTCATCTTTAGCATAAGCAGCGGAGCAGAATTCGGAAATGGAGCGTTCAAGATCCTGAATCTGAGGTATGTAACGTTCAATCTCCTTCTCTGCACTTTCATATTTTACTTGAGTCGCGTCAAGCCTAGCCTTCAAGTCCGTGATCTCTTGGCGAGCGGTCTCAAGTTGCAGAGAAGTGGGGGCAAAGATAGTAGACCCCTTCAAAGCAGTAAGTTCAGATTCCAATTTTTTAATCTTCTCGGCCGAGGAATAAGCTTCGGCAGCCATAGACCTTGCCACCTCCTTGGCAGCCTTGGTATCCTCTTGATCAAGGACCATGGACTCGGCTGCCAAAATCGCCGTTTTCTGCATCATGGTCAGCAGAGCAGCCCTCCTATATTCAGACGTGTGCTTCATAAAGGAGCCTGGACCAATAATCCCTTTGACGCCGCCAACAAATTTAGCACACGCGTCCATATCCTCAAGAAGGTCTGGTTTCAAAAGCGTACAAATCTCAGCAGCTTCCCTAGAATTAGACTTGGCAGAAGCAGTCTCTCTCTTCTCAGAAGGCAACTTAGTCTCAGCAGCGGAATGGACAAGTTTTGGCGCCACTTTAGCAAGAGAAGGTGTCTTGCCACCCGAGCCCAGTCTTTCAAAAAAAAAAAAAAAAAGAGGAGGCAGCAAGCCTCTCGGCAAAAAAAAAAAAATTTTGAAGGCCCAAAACAGCAGGACACAGCCAACCCGCCAGGCCCCACGGCCTGGATTCCTTCAACATCAAAATGGCGCCCAGCGCCCAGTAAGAAGAACGAAAAAAAAAAAAAAAAAAAGTTTTCTACGGCATTGTCATGCCGAGGCCTCCCAAAACAACCAATCACAAGTCTCTGATCCTCATCAAGCCAAGATTCAAGACCCAAAAATTCAAGAAAATCAAGAAGACAAGAAAATTAATTTTTTCTTACCTAGAAGCAACGAAAAGAGATCCTTTGCACGGGCGAGACGAGGAAGATTGCTAGAGGAGGGGGAACAAATATTCTCTAAGCTCTCTTTCTTTCTTGCAAGGTTGAATAAATTTCTCTCTAAAGGTTGATTTAATAATCCACTTAAGGTGGACTTAAATAAGCTTTGGGGAAATTTATTTCCTTTTCCTAGAAGGAATTTAATCTCCTATTAAAAGAGAGAATCAACAACAAAATAGGAAGCAATTCAAAGTTTCATAAAGCAAGAAAATCTCTACACCTGTTACCCTTTTTTGCAAAGCAGGCCAACAGGTGTGGGGGCATTTGTGGAGCCAAAAATAATCACAAGGCGACACGTGGACAGTTTAGCATGAAAGGACCAAACTACCCTTGAGGTACACCGGGATTTCTACACGCGAGCAGCAGACAATCATACTTCAACAAAGTCAAAAATGCTCCAAAAAGAGGTAACCAATTCAAAGTCCATCTCATAAAATCCCTTTTTTGCAAGATAACCTCCAAATATGTGATGCGATAAAAGTTAAGCACTCAAATTAAACCCTCTTGTTGTAGAATGTAGTATAGATGCAAGTAGGGATCGTTCTGGACCGGGGATTAGGAGGGCTTGCTAACCTAATGTAAATTGACTCAAAAATGTAAAAACAAACTTAAAAACTTCTAACAAGACTTGTATGACTCAAAACTGACCTAAAAGACTCAAAACATTGCAAAACAACTAAAAAGACTCAAACTAGACTCTAGGACAGATTTTGGACGAAAATCACTTTTGACTCAACTTGGGATTCTTAAAAACACAAACAAAACAGATTTGAGACACTTTAAAACACTAAAGAAAAGGGGGGTTTTGAAAGTGACGAATTTGAAATAAACACAGAAACTTAGAAGACAAAACAAATTGGCACAAAAATAAGGTTGTAAAGATGGTTGATGGATTAGCTAGAGGTCCGTTTTTCACACATGACACACTTGCACATAAATCGATTCCAATTGCTTTTCAATGAATTATGAAGCCCAACACCCCAGATTAACCGTGATGCACAAATTAACCCTCAGATTTTCCTTGAATCATTGAATTGGATGAATGCATGCGACAATCCAAATTATTCTCCAAAAGTCCTCTACATGAATGCAAAATAGAGATACAATTAGAAATCATTACGTTCCATGAAAATCATAAGTGTTGGCAAGACATTCGTAACTATGAATGCATGATACGTTTGTCAGGAATTCAATTAACGCGATTGTTTATAAGCAACCTCCACTACTTGTGAATATAAACTTGTAACAATTAGGTGAAACTCATTTATATTCTAGCACCAAATTCATGCATGCAAATTAAGTGTGCACCCTCAACCCACATACAAGAATAAGTTATCAATCAAACAGTTAATTGAATTGCATTCACGATTCAACAAATCACAACTGAAAGTAATCGATTTATTTCACAAGCATGTTCATGGCTACAAACTTCCCCCTAGCCAAATAGGGGTTTAGCCACTCATGGCTGCAACAAAACGAAAAGAGAAGAAATTAAACATAAACATAAAACAAGTTACACCTAGAATGCTCCAACGATCAAGCTTGAACATCCAAGGCTCCTTCTTTCCTTTCTTTTGCTGCGGCACAAGGGTGTGGTGGTGGTTTTAGTGGTGAATTATGGTGCTGGATGGACATAGGTGAGTTATGGTGAAGGGTGGAACCCCTTTTTGGTGCGACAAGGGGTTTTATTTATAGGCCAAAGAGAGAGCACGACCCCATTAAGTTTTGAATCAGATTTTTCTCCAAATCCTAAGAGAAAAAGGGTAATTAAATTCAGAAATCAAAAGGGAAGAGGGAGGGGAGGTACGGCAGCAAGTAAAAGGGAAGGAAATTGCCTTGCAAGGCAAGGAAAAAGGGATTTCTTGCCAAGGATAGGTGCGGCCAGATTTAAGCAAAAGGGAATGTGATTTTGTGGCAGATTTGTAGGAAAAAGAAAGGGAAAGAAGATTGGGTTACTGATTTTTGGAAGAATAGGAAAGGGAATGTAAGATATGTTTCAGATTTTGGAGAGAAAAGGGTAAGGAGGTGCGGCAACTTCCTAGGCAGGTATTAGGACTTCTAGAACCTATATTTAAGTGTCCTAAATTATTTAGGAAGCCTCCTTGCTGCTGGGAATTGAATGGATTGGAAATAGGAAAGTTAAAACCAAATCAGGCAACTTGGACTTAGTCAATCCCTCTTCTTGGATTCCTTTTCCTTCTTTGACTTGAATTTATTTTCTTCCTCTCTTTGGCAGATTCCTAGCTTGCTTTGGTCTTCAATTTCGTCCATCCCTTTTGCTCCAAGTATAAGCTATCCAAACTTGGCCCAAAAATGCTCCAAAAGGCCCCAAAATGCACTTTTTTGCCTTATTGACCCTTGAAACCTACAAACACACGAAAATGACTTAAAATACTAAATTAAATGGAAACTAACTACTAAAATGTCAAGAAACAAGCAAGCTAAGTCGCATAAATATGCTCCTATCAATATGTATGAATGTCATGACAGTAATATCTCAACCATATAACAGCATTTATCACAATTTATATCACAATAATGATACTTGGCAATATAAGCTTAAAAGTAAAGTAAATACGTATTTAGGGAAACTATAAATATGTATAGATATAAAATAAACTGCCCACTCACAGGTACTTGTGAAGCCACATTAAATCAAGCTAGGAAGTCCGAGTCTCCAATAATAATTGCACCTAGGCACATAGAAGGATACAATTAATAAAACTATACTAAAGCGATTGAATTTGGGAAAACGGACATCGAAAACGGGTCCAGAACGTCGAATTACCCTAAGAAGGGTCCCGGATAAATTTTGTAAAGTCAAAATTCTTAGAATATTCCCTAACTGAATATTCCCCGTAAAGGGGTTTAGGCTTGAAATAAAATAAATACAAATAAAAGGATTTGGGTTTTAGGTTAGGCTTTAAAGGGTAATGGGTTTGGGTTTCAAGGGCCCAAGGGTTTTGGGTTTGGCTAGGTTAGGAGAAAGGGGTGGTTTCACACACACACACACACCCACGGTACACACACAACACATGCCACACACACACACGTGCACCACACACACACACGTGCACCACACACAGTACACACGTGCACTGCACATAGAACCCCCCCCCCCCCCCCCCCCCAAAGCCCTTTGGGTCTTAAAAAATAAAATAAAATGAAACAAAACATAAAATCTGAAATGGGTTTTGAGTTGGGCTCGGCAAGAAAGGCCCAATGGCTTTTTGGGTTCTGATTGCTGGATTCCAAGGAAGAAGAAGGCCGGAAATTCGGCCGGAAAACCACCCGACTTTGAACGCTCCTAACTTTGTCACTACTCAACGAAATCAAGTGAAACAAGAACGAAAGTTGTAGTTCTCGGCGAGACAAAGAGAATGGTCCTCGCATGACATTTAACTCGCCGTGGTTTGGCCAGAAAACACCTCGAAAGGTGGCTGTCCGCGGGAAAGCTGTCAACTCGCCAGAATTTATGGGTAAACTTTAAATGAGTATAACTTCTTCAATACTCGACAAAATTGGATGAAACAAAAAGGAGAGTTGTAGTACTTAATGAGACGAAGAGATTGATACCTTGCACGCCGGCCAACTCGTCGTGGTTTGGCCGGAAAATGCCTCGAAAGGGGTGGTGCTCGCCGGAAAATTTGGGAAAGTTTCCCCGAGCTAATTTCTGTGATCCAAAAGCATACACAACTTAAAACAAGCTTCGATCTAACCCTAAAACACATCCCAAGGGTTTTTAGAAGCTTACCAATGTTGGAAAGTCACGAAACTCATCGGGGAAGACGATGAACAGTACCGACTGATTGGAAGAGAGGAGTTTGGGGTGTTCTTTCTTCGTTTCTAAGCTCATTAGGGTCTTCATGGAGATGTTGATGTTGTTGTGGGTTTGGTGCATGGCCTTTCGGCCTCTCTGTAAGTGTAGAGAAAATAGATGGTTTGAGAGAGAGTGAAAGAAACCTTCGGGGAAGAGAAAGAGAAGGCTAAGTTTCTGATTGGATGCAATAATAATGGAAGAGATGGGATTGGCTGAAGGGATGTGAGGGAGTGAATGAGAGAGGGTGCACGGGTTAGGTGATAAAGGGGAACACAGATCCCCTTTTTAAGGAAATGATGGATTTCTTTTCTAAAAAGGAAATCCTACACTATCTAGGATAGTGATTTCCTACTGATAAAATTAAAATACGAAGATGTGAACGAAGAAAACTAATATAAACGCATCCATGTCATTCGCCGATAAGGGCATAATAGTCACTTCACTAATTCAAGGAGAAATTACATAGGAAAATTAGGGACGGGTCGTCACACAAACCATGTGGGTGTATTTAAATCATACAAATACCACAAACCTTCATGCATATGCCAATGTCTTGCTATGCAACAAATTAACAGGACAATTTTCATTCCCCACTACCAATTGTACAGACAGAAACATCACTACTTTAATTAATGCTCTATTTAACAGTCAAAACCCCAAAAATTCTGAACTAAATCCAAATCGAAAAATTAGGTAAATTTAACATCACTCTATATGTACCTTCGTAGTAGTGGGTCTAGTTGCAAAGAAAGTTTTAAAAGAACATGAGAGCTACTGTAGGACTTTCATTTAATCAAAGACAGCGGAATACTTATATTCCTACGAACTAATTGTAAGGATAAAAAATCCAATTGAGATTCAAGTTCTCAAAGCAAATCCAAAGGAGAAGCAAAAAAGAAACATGTCATTCCAGTAGCCAGCAACCCTAGGAACTTTGTGATGGTCGAGAACATACCATAGTATACATCAAGCCACCAACCAAATTAGAATATGGAATATTCTTCATCTGCAGCTTCTCTTCATTGTTTTTGGAGATAACAAAGCACTCAACTTAAAGTGAAGAGCCATTGGAGTACTTACAGGTTTGGTGGCATCATTAATACCAAAACATTGAAGCAATTTATACAAATATTGCTTTTGTGTAAGATACACCAAGCATTTTTCTTGGTTACGAGTAATTTCCATACCAAGTACCTTTCTCGCTTCACCAAGATCTTTCATCTCAAACTTGTTCCACTCAACTTCTTCCATATCCTCCAGCTTGTCTTCTAACGTCAGATCCAAATCTTGTTGAGCCAACACATCTTCAACCTCACATTGCCACATACCAAAGTTATTTGTTCCATCGAACTTTTCAACTTCAAATCTTGCATTTTGAACTGTCATTTTTGCCAAACGCGAAGCGTGTGATTCCGGCAAAGGATGCACGCCTCCTGATTCTGATTGATCACCCATCTTCATCAAGCAGGTTTCAAATACAAACTTTGATACGGATGAGCCTAGTGGCTTTGATACCAATTGTTGTGCTTAAGCACCGAATGGAACAAATAAAATGAAAGAAATAACTCTCAATTTATTAACTGATTGAGATAACAAATGTACAAAGAAGAATCTCACAAATTGGCTCACACAAATTATTTCTACGTGAGTTCCTTTTATTACAAAACAAATGGTTTGCCTTCTAATACGTAAAGCCATAAACAAATGGTTTGCCTTCTGTTTGTACCATACTTGACCAATCCCGAAACTACCAAGCACCGGTCAACATTATACCGCCAAAGATCCCGAAACTACTGAGGACCAGTCAACGTTATACCGTCAAGGATCCAGAAGAGTTTCCCTCCAACCTGGAAGCCAATCACTACGCGACACGTGTCAAGATCAGAAGCCAATCAGAGCGCGACACGTGTCGACATCAAGAACCAATCACAAGATGACACATGTCAATGTAACAAAGCTACAAGCTTTCCTATAAATAGGGGGCATTCCCCCACAATATTTCCTAATGTCATTTGTACTGAATCATTCACTAGAACTCACTAAATTGAGAGCTTGAACCTCTGTACTTGTGAAAACCCTTCACTACTAATAAGAACTCCTCTGCTCCGTGGACGTAGCCAACCTTGGGTGAACCACGTACGTCTTGTGTTTGCTTCCCTACCCTTGTCCATTTACATACTTATACACATCAGTGATCGGAGCAATCTAGCGAAGGTCACAATCTTTAAACTTTCTATTGAACCAGAGTCCTCGCTGATTTTGTGCATCAACATTTGGCGCCGTCTGTGGGAAAAGACACTTATTCCTACTCTCTCCAGCTCTGTCAAGCTGGTTTCCACCATTCGTACATTTTCTTTTGATCAGGCATCCCTCTTCAACATGGGAAGCGAAGGAAGCCACAGCACCCAGAACGACACCCCTCTCGCACCTAGTGCGAAGCAACAAAAGAAGGAACGAAAAAGACTTGCTCTTCAAGCTAAAATCGAAGAGCTGGAGACTCAGAACAACAAGACAGCAATGAAGAATGAAGTCCTCCAAGAGCAGTATGAGAAGCTCTTCAAAATGCTCCACGAAGCTAGGCATGCTCAAACACATGAGCCTATTGCCCCTGTGGAAGTCAACCATCATCTGGGTACCCCCCAACCCGGAGGGTCACCAGCCTCCAACATGGATATGCTTGGTCAGGAGCATGTTGCTCATCAATATGTCGATCAACACGAGACTTCTCTCAACCCAGCCGCTTCAACCCGAAGCAAGAGAAGTGGAGGCAGGCATCTCCTTACAGAAGGAGTGGAAGGATCGAAAGCTGTTTATCGCGACTGCCGAGACTTCCTGAGGCAACGTCGAGAGAACCCCATCCATATAAGATCAAAGATCAATGACCCAAGGGTTTCTAAAAGACTCGGTCCCCTGCCACGGCCTAGGCCAACTGCCAGACCAGGGAATGAACGACGAATCCTAGAGGAACATGAAGGTATTGGGGACTCGGAAGTGTTCCGACAGACACACCCTGGAAGCCAATACGGTGAGTCCAAGAAAAAATCACATGCCCTCGATCAAACTTCCCTACTTCCAAGAGGCGAGGGACACTTACGAAAAAAGATCCCAGCAGTCCATGACTCCACTCAGGACCCCCTTGTCCTGCAACTCCTTGAGGAATTGAACAAGTTGAAGGCCGAACGACAGGCCGAGATACCTGATTGGAACCAACCCAGGCCTGGCCCTCTTACAAGGAGGATCCTCAACACCCCTCTCCAGGCAAAGACCAAGCAGAAGCTCGGCTTACAACTATATACCGGAAGAGAGGATCCGATTGAACACCTTAACCTATTTGAATCCACCATGGCATACCGGATGCACACCGACGAAGAGCGATGCCTTCTCTTCCCCTCCACCCTCTCTGGTGGAGCTCTAAACTGGTACTGCCGTCTTCAACTTGAGACGGTAGACTCGTTTGAGGAATTAAGGAAACTGTTTGTCTCTCAACACATCTTCCAGACCGACCGTTTGCATTCGGCAGATGACTTGTACACTATTTGTCAGAAGCCGGACGAGTCACTACGAGAATATACTAGCCGTTTCAGCCATGAATATTCTCGATGCGCGGAGGCGGATGACAAGACCGCCCTCAAAGCCTTCACGACAGGCCTGCGTGACTGTTTCTTCAAGTACATGATCAATGCCAACACTTGGAAAACCTACTCTGAGGTGATGGCGCAAGCCTACAACCATGCATCCGCCGAAGCAAGGACATAGCAGGGGAAACCTCCTACGACCATTCCTTATCAACAAGTAGGGAGTAGAAGCCAGGTCCAACCAAGTGGCCAGACCTCAACTTTTCAAACAGTTGCAGTACCTCCCCACGCCTTACCTAACGCTTCGCCAGGGCAACATGCCTACCAATCTCAGGGCAAAAGGAAGAATTTCCATCCTCAACAATCTCATTTCAACAAGAAGGGTAAGGGACACTATCGCGATAACCAGGGATATCGCTACAATAATACCCACCCTCAGACGGTGAATGTAGTGGGACAAGCACGGGTCAAGACAGGCCCTACCCCAAGGTATGAGACATACACATCTTTGAATACCACATACGCAGCCATTTACCGAAGCATAGCTCACTTGATACCAAAGCCGAAGCCAAGGCAGCCAGATTATAAGTCAACAAAGAACACAGGTGTATTTTGCTGCTACCACAAGTATAACGGCCATGACAGTGAGAAGTGTATCATCCTCAAGGACCATACCGAAGCTTTGGCACGCGAAGGGAAAATTGATCAATTCCTCCTCCACCCCCAAAGGGATAACCGTAACCAGCGCCAGGTGAATGTGATATATTCTATAAGTGGTGGCACACCCCTATCTGGATGTTCGAACAGGGCCATGAAAAACAATGAGCGAACCCTAAAACCTGGCCATCAAGTGTTTCATGTGGAAGACGTCAGAGGAGGTAAGCATCAAAAACCTGACTGGGATCCAATATGCTTCTACCATGAAGAAGAAAGAGGTATCATTTACCCTCACAACGACCCTCTGATCGTAGAGGCTCACATAGCCAATTTTGATGTGCGACGGATCTTAGTAGACACAGGCGCTTCAGTCAATATCATGTTCGCCGGAGCCTTCAAGGCACTTAATGTAGCCGAACACTTGCTTGATCGCTCAATTTCTCCTCTGATAAGCTTCTCCGGTGATATCGTGCAGCCTTTAGGGAGTATACACCTGCCACTCACCATTGGTACAGGTCCTTACACAGCTACCATCACCACTAACTTCTTGGTGGTCGACTGCCAAACGGCATACAATGTCATCTTTGGGCGCACAGGCATTAATGATCTCAAGGCCATGGTATCCACACATATGTTGCTGATGAAGTTTCCAACCCCCTCGGGCAATGGTTACATCAGAGGAGATCAACTTAGTGCACGATCATGTTATAACACTTCAGTTAAGCAACAACGCTTAACTATGCCCAAGGAGACTCTCTCTATACATGGTCATGGCATAAAGACCAACCCAAACGAAGCCAACTCGGACCTTCATGATGACAACAGTCAACCCGACGACCCTCGAGACGACTCCTTCACCCAGCAAGCACAACCAGCTGAAGAGTTGGAGAAGGTCCCTATCTCCAAAGACCATCCAGATCGCATGGTGAAAATTGGCACTACCTTGTCACCACCTCTTCGGTTAACATTAATCTCTTTTTTACAAGAGAACGCTGAGGTCTTCGCCTGGTCTTACAAAGACATGCCGGGCATCTCTCCCGATATCATCTGTCACCGTTTGAGTATTGATCCCAAGACCAAGCCAGTAAGACAGAAGCGAAGATCTTATGACGCCGAACGATACGAGGCAATGCGAGCAGAAGTTGAAAAACTCAAAGATATAGGCTTCGTCCGAGAGGTCAATTACCCAACATGGGTAGCAAATGTCGTCCTGGTTAAGAAGAATCCGACCAAGGAAAGTCTCCTGCTCCAAAAGGTCTTATGGAGAATGTGTGTCGACTACACCGACCTTAACAAAGCATGCCCGAAGGATAGCTTCCCCCTTCCTCTCATTGATAGGCTTATAGACTCTACGGCAGGGTGTGAACTCCTAAGCTTCATGGATGCTTACTCAGGATACAACCAGATCCTCATGAACCCTCCGGACCAAGAACACATAGCCTTCACTACTGACAGGGGACTGTATTGTTATAAAGTCATGCCTTTTGGCCTAAAGAATGCAGGGGCGACTTATCAAAGACTAGTAAATTCAATGTTCGCCGAACAAATTGGGAAGAGCATGGAAGTTTATGTTGATGACATGCTAGTCAAGAGCAAACAGGCTGACCAACACATCACCAACCTGTCTGAGACTTTCGCTATTTTAAAGAGGTATCGAATGAGGTTGAATCCCAACAAATGTGCCTTCGATGTAGGCTCCGGCAAATTCTTGGGCTTCATGATTAGCCAACGAGGCATTGAAGCCAACCCCGAGAAGATCAAAGCAATTCTCGACATGAAAGAACCAGTAACTTCAAAAGACATCCAGAGCCTTACTGGTAAGGTAGCAGCTTTGACCAGGTTCATCTCTAAGGCCACAGACAGATGTACTCCTTTCTTCAAAGCACTAAAGGGAAAAAAGAAGTACATTACGTGGACTGATGAATGTGCCGAGGCATTCAAGAACCTCAAGGAGTACATGAGCAAAGCCCACTACTCTCCAAACCCGAAGTCGGTGACACTCTCATCGTCTATCTATCAGTATCGGCTTCAGCAGTAAGTTCTGTTCTCATTCGAAAGGATGGTAATGTAGAACGGCCCGTCTACTATGCTAGCAAAGCCTTACAAGATGAGGGTTTAGCTTGCCATACTTAAGATGTCTTACGCCTGCAGAGGCAGAGATTGCCCTTCGAGAAATACATGAGGGAGTCTGTGGAGATCATGCTGGATCCCGATCTCTAGCACACAAGGCTTTTCGTCAAGGATATTACTGGCCAACACTCCACCAAGACGCCATCAAAGTATCCCGTTCATGCGACAAATGCCAACGCTATGCGACCATTCCTCATTCCCCTCCTGAACCTCTCACTCCCATGGTCAGCCCTTGGCCGCCCAGTGGGGACTGGATTTGATCGGCCCAATGCCGGCAGGGAAGGGTAAATTCTGCTATGCAGTCGTTGCAGTTGACTATTTCACAAAATGGGCCGAGGTAGAACCCTTGGCAACCATTACCGAGACGAAAATAGAGGACTTTGTATGGAAGAACATCATTTGCAGATTCGGCATTCCCAATGCTATAGTCACTGACAATGGGCGACAGTTCGACAACAAGAAGTTCAGGATGTTCTGTTCTAAGTTCAACATCAACTTGTGCTTTGCCTCCCCAGCTCATCCCCAGTCTAACGGTCAGGTTGAGGCCATCAACAAAATAATCAAGCGCACTTTGAAAACCAGCTTAGATAAGGCTAAAGGCTGTTGGCCAGAATTTGTACCCCAAGTTCTTTGGTCATACTGCACTTCATATCGAACTTCAACGGGAGAAACTCCATTCTCACTTGCCTTTGGTACAGAGGCAGTTGTCCCAGTTGAACTTGAGCAAGCAACATACAGAGTCCAGAACTACCTGCAAAGTGAGAATGACGAACAACTCACCCTCAACTTAGATTTAGTTGAGGAACACAGAGATCAGGCCCACTTGAGAAATGTCGCTTACAAGCAGCGCATCTCCAATTACTACGACTCTAGGGTCAAGCCTCGCTCTTTCAAAATAAGGGACTGGGTACTAAAGAAAAGACTACTATGTGACAGAGTCCCGAGCGAAGGCACACTCAGTCCAAACTGGGATGGACCGTTTGAAGTCATCGGCATCAGTCGCCCGGGCTCCTACAAACTCAGAAGCTCCAATGGCAAGACCCTTGGCCACCCATGGAACGCTGATCACCTGAAATACTATTACAAGTAAACTCACAGTGTACAAGTATTGGTTTATAGCCGTTCGGCATCCTATGTAATAAAGACCATTTGGCAATGAATTCAATAAAGAGGTGATTTAGCCAACTCGGCCCCTCACTCATTTACATTCCTAACAAATGAACACTCAAGTGTCGAAACTTCAACACGAATGTTTCTAACATGAAATAAAATCTAAGTATGTGTCAACAAGACCATACAAACAAATGAACAACCAAACCATGGGTTATATCCAAACAATGGACCTATCAAAACACGGACAAACATCTATAACAAAAAAAAGCTCTCAAGCTTATAACAAGGCACATGCCATGCAAGCAACAAATTAGTACATCCGAAGCACACAAGGGAGGGCATCACTGATCATCCTCATCCGAGGTCGAACCCCTGACGATATCACTCTGCGTCCCACCACCATCCTCCGCATCTTCAAGATCATCCTCACCCCGCTGAGTCTGCTCATCAACACTAGCCTCATCACCGGATTCCTCTTCACTGCTGGGGTCAACCTCAAGAATGAAGGTTTTACCCTTTTGGCGATATTCATTTATCTCCTTACGGTATTTTCGAAGAACACTTCCATTATCATAACGATCAAGGACGGCCATCCATTTCCTTTTCTCAAAGTGAACTTCACGAGTGCAATGAGGCTTAATGGCAAGGTGAAAGGCAGGGGAACCTAAGTATTCCTGCACAGCAGCCTCCCTCTCGACGGGAATACTCCCCTTCAACTCCGAAACCTCCTCCTTAATCTTGGATACTTCAAGAATAGTTGTCTCCAACTGTTTCTTAGTCACCTCCAACTGTTTCTTGAGCCTTAGATTTTCGCCATTTCGCCTCGTTAGACTCGCATGGGTCTCATCCTTGACTCGGAGGGCATCAGTCAAAAGTCCTTTATACCTCCTGGCATCATCCACAAGTTTTTTACTTTCCATTAATTGTGCCTTACATCGTTCAGCATCTCGCAGCCTGTCATCATACTCAGTCATGACCTGCATAACAAGAGGATCGCTATTACAAAAAAAAAAAACAGAGGAGAAAGTAAGGAAATGACAAAGCGGCACTTACATAGGAAGATAACTTTCGCATCCGATCGCGATCTGATTCATCCTCTACTAATGACTCTCTGAGCTCATCGAGAGTGAATCGACGCCCGGCCAGACAGTTGTCGGTATACCCAACATTTTTTGACCGCACAACAACATTCAACTGTTTCTCAGAGACACTGCTAGCCTTTTCCTTATCTTTCCTCTTACGGCTGCAACTAGGGTCATTTCCTTGACCGGGGTGCTCCATAACTGGAGGAAGGATAGGATCAACAGCAGGAAGAGGAGGCAACAATCGCCTCTCATCCCCTGCAACTACAGTAACAGCACATCCGATGGCCCCAACTTCAGTTTTCTTCGAGGCAGCGATCTTAAGGACCTCTTCTTGAGACTTAGGTCTAACGACTGGTTTCACCCGATGCTTACGAGCTTCCTTGTGAAACAAAATGTCTTCCGAGGGAACTAACATGGGTGTTTTCCTCTTCTTAGTGCTGGTCTCACCTCCCTTACTCACTTTCTCCACTGAACAAGGGAAGTCAAAATAAGGAATACAATTCTACAAAAAAAAAAACAAAAGTCAAGCGACGGATATGACTTACTCGTTCGTCTTTGGCACTTAGAAGTCAGGGACTGGAAACCGTACTTTTGAAATAAAGGCCGCAGCTTGCTCAAATGTCTATTCTCCTTAGGCACTCTCAGCACCTTCTCCACATCAGCTAGCTCTCTTCCAGATAGGTCAATGGTGCCTCGCGTCACTGCATGAAGAAAAATGTCAGAAACTAGAAGAAATCACAACAAAGAGCAAATAATGTGAATAAAGGATACATTACAACCTACAACCTGGAAGTGAGTAGGAACACGCCGTTCAGGTGTAATATCCCTAGCATGCTCCCAATCATTATAAACAAAGCACCAACGATTTCTCCAAGTGCAGTATGCCTTTTTCTTACCAAAGACAACACGCTCTCTCTCACTCCGACATGCACACTCAACATAACCAGTGCATGACTTCACAGGGCGCATCTTATAGCAGTAGCGCCATTGATGGAAGGAAGGTTCACCTAACCCACACTCCATCCAAATAATATAAAACTCGATCAAGGTATCCCAGAAACCAGGGTTAAGCTGCCCAGGCGCGTATCCAATGAAAGAAAGCATTCGTTGCAACCACGGATGCAAAGGTAACTTCACCCCTAAGGTCAGTAATATCTGGGTATAGAACATAACATGACCTTTGGGCGGCTCAGTGGGTAATTCTTTACAACTCACCAAGCGTATTCCTACACTACGGGGTATACTACATGACTGCCTAAGGGCCTCAAGCTGTTCTTCACTATTCAATAAGTTTTCCTCTAAATGGTCCGCTATGAATTCAGAGCGAAATATGGGTATGGCATCACAAATAACTCCCTCATCCACTGACATGAAAGAGGAAGAACCATTATGGGCTAAGGTTTGACAATTGTGAAGATCATCCAATGTTTCTTTGGCACAAGACTCTAACAAAGACCCTGAAGACTCTGACATTGCAGGCTCAAACCTAGAACTAGAGCTAGAACCAGGGGAACCCTCACCACTAGGACTTCCAAGCTCTGACATCTACAACAAACAAAAAAAAAAATCTATCACTACGTGAAGGATGGAAACATAAGGAAGTTCCTAGGGAATGAGGAAAAGCTCAACCAATTCATCTTGTTCTTAACCAAACAAAGGAACACTCAAACAATTCTACAAGAATGAAAGCACGCAATCTAGTGAAGAAGATCACCAACCTGAAGATGGTGCAAAGCAATGCTGGAATCCTTCTCAAAGAGCACTCTGTCTCCAAAAAATCACTGCAAAATAAGCGAACAAAGGCAATGAGAAGAAGGGAAACTTATCCTACTTATATAGCTTAACATGGCCAAAGAAATTCAAATTCGAATTCAAGTCATGAGACAACCCCACATGGAAAGCCTCTCCACACAAGCGGGAGAGTTTCAAATATGAAATCCTCAACCCTCCCCCATCAAAGGGGGGAAAACACAGCAGCTTCATCAAATGGAGTTCAAGTACAATCCTCAAAAAGCTTCACACACTCTTGATCAAGACAGTGTGAAGCAAAACCAACTTATGGTGACCATTTCAAAGCTTCACCTAAAAAGCTTCACCCTCAAAGCTTCACCTAAAAAGCTTCACCCTCAAAGCTTCACCTATAAAGCTTCGACCACAAAGCTTCACCTATAAAGCTTCGACCTTCAAAGCTTCACCTAAAAAGCTTCACCCACAAAGCTTCACCTATAAAGCTTCGACCTTCAAAGCTTCACCTATAAAGCTTCGACCTTCAAAGCTTCACCTAAAAAGCTTCACTCTCAAAGCTTCACCTAAAAAGCTTCACCCTCAAAGCTTCACCTAAAAAGCTTCACCCTCAAAGCTTCACCTAAAAAGCTTGACCTTCAAAGCTTCACCTAAAAAGCTTCACCCTCAAAGCTTCACCTATAAAGCTTCGACCTCAAAGCTTCACCTATAAAGCTTCGACCACAAAGCTTCACCTATAAAGCTTCGACCTCAAAGCTTCACCTATAAAGCTTCGACCACAAAGCTTCACCTATAAAGCTTCAACCTTCAAAGCTTCACCTAAAAAGCTTCACCCTCAAAGCTTCACCTAAAAAGCTTCACTCTCAAAGCTTCACCTAAAAAGCTTCACCCTCAAAGCTTCACCTAAAAAGCCTCACCCTCAAAGCTTCAACTAAAAAGCTTCACCCTCAAAGCTTCACCTATAAAAGCTTCAACTAAAAAGCTTCACCATAAAAGCTTCACCTAAAAAGCTTCGCCATCAAAGCTTCACCTACAAAGCTTCGCCATCAAAGCTTCACCTAAAAAGCTTCGCCATAAAAGCTTCACCTACAAAGCTTCGCCATCAAAGCTTCACCTACAAAGCTTCGCCATCAAAGCTTCGCCATCAAAGCTTCACCTAAAAAGCTTCACCATCAAAGCTTCACCTACAAAGCTTCACCATAAAAGCTTCACCTAAAAAGCTTCGCCATCAAAGCTTCACCCACACAAAAACCACCCTTGAACCTGTACAAAAATACGTGGGTAAACATAAACATTTCCTGTTCTACATTCACAAAGCCCCTGTCATAAGCAAACATACAATTATATATATGTTCCCAAACATATTATAATGGATCAAACAAGAAGCCAAAGTCCCACATTTCAATAAAGGACACAAGTACAAGAAATTCACCAATAGTGAAGGTGCTACAAAAATGGGAACCTTCCACAGATTAGAAATCCAACCCAAGCAGTTTTTTTTTTCCTATCTCCCTCTTTGTCTCCTTTCATATATCAAATTTCTGCAACTTCTGCTCTTCCTCGGTGGAACTCAATTTTGGATATCTTATAGTTTTTGAGCAGATGAACAACTTTCAAGAAGGAACTATCTCTGTTTAAGTGAAGGAAATTGGAGTGTTGAAACTCCAAACATGACAGTCGGATTCCCGCAGATTTCAAAGCTGCTGTGATGTTTCGAAGATCTGGAAATATTTAAGCGTTAGTTCATTCTGAATTTTTGATATATTATGGAAGAGACAATGGGGAACAACTTTGATGAATAAAGTATGTTGATCTGAACAAAAGAAAACAGAGTTTCGAAGCCCACAACAAGACTGACGGGTTAACAGCCAAATAATGAACAGTCACTCTTCATACCTGAATTTCTGGACTTGTACTACTCCATTGGATCTCAAATTTGGATATGTTGTAGTTCACAAGTTAAGGAACAACTCTCATGAAGACGACTTTGTGAGTTGAGCTATAGAGGATGGTGTTATAGTGAAAAGCTACCGCTCCCTCTACACCAACTCCCCTCCTCGACTTCCCAGGCTCCAATAACCCTGCAGCAACTCAGTTGGCCGGTGGAAATGAAATGCAATTCCACCAAAGAAAGGAAAAGCAAGACAAAATGGAGAGATGGCATATTATAAAACAGAAAAAGTGAGGATTAATGATGTTGCATGCCCCTTGGATCCGGCCACAAAAGGAAAGAATGATAATGAACAATGATGAGTGATGATGATGGGCCATAATTCCCCCCCCCAAGCTCCCAGATTCGGCCACCAACCAAACATTATCATGAGAAATGATGATGGGCCGGATCCCCCATTCAAACTAAAGACTACATATATATGTATACATTTGTCAATCAAAAAGAAAAAGGAGGGGCCGGACCTCCGTTCAAAAGAAACAATATATGAGTGTGGACAATCAATCAAGAGAAGCAAGGGAGGGAGCCAGACCTCCACTCAGTCAAAAAAAAAAAAACTGCCCGTTATACATGATAATGTCTGGCGCCTCAAGGATCTTACAGACTGACACAAGCAAGTTGTGAATTCCACTGTCAACAGGGGCATGGGTCTCGGACCAATCTCCTATACTTGGGCTCAGCAACAAAAACAAAAAATGGGAAAAAGGGGCCTAGACCTTCACTTCTTTGGGCCTAACAAATCTTCAAAAAAAAAATATACATGAAGAAAAGATTTTGGGCTACCACCTAGAAAAGAAAAGAATGAAGTTTTGTTACTTTTGACAACCTGGCTACTAGCAAGACACCTCCCTCGGTAACTCTCCTCACTTGGAGACTTGGGGGACTCCTACCATATGCTACTATACCTCGGTAGTCAAAAATTTCACAACTACTCAGTGACTCGGATCTTTCAAGTCCCCAACCAAGAACCCTTCCTCACTCGGGAAATTAGGGGAGCACTATTTCAACCTACAAGGATCCGCCCACGAAGTTTCAACATGCAAACTTCAACAAAAAATTCAAAAAAGTTCAGTGCAATACGCCGTAGTGCGTTTAACACAATACGCTGAATTGAAGCAAAACTTATTTATTGATAATCCCGAGAAGTTACAACCACGTGCATACACGTGAATCAAAACAAACAAACAGGAGGGAGCCCTCACAAAGATTGCTCAGAAGCAGTCTCGGCACTGGACAGAACACTGGAAGAAGGAGGCACCGACGTTTGGTCATGTGGAGCCTCAGTACATGGTACAGCCCCAGAAGACGAAGGCGGAAAATGCCTTTGGAACAAACCCACAAACTTCTGATGATCACTCAAAATTTGACCATCAGATTCTTGTAGCCGGTCAAGTTTCCTCTTCATGCTCGTAGCATAGCTATGTGCAAGCCTATGCAACTGCTTATTCTCGTGCTTAAGCCCCCTGATCTCCTGTTTGAGGGTTACCACTTCAGCCGCCAATGATTCAACTTGGCGGGTGCGAGCAAATAGGCGTTGGGCCATATTAGATACAGAATTCGCACACTGAACACTGAGAGCCAAAGAATCCTTAACAGCCAACTCATCAGACCGTCTGGCAAGTAGTCTGTTATCTTTGGGTGTGGCAAGATTCTTACCCACCACAGCAGTGGTCATGTCACTCTGCATCACCGAGTCCTCAACAGTAAGAGGACCAGTAGAGGATAAGAATAACGGGCGCCATATGTTGTCTTGGGGAAACAAGGTTGTCTCTTCCCCAACATTAAAGCCCAAATGGAGGTGAGATGGGCCAGACATCTTCAGAAATAACGAAAGAAGAATGAGGTCCAATAAATCTCAGAAATACAAGGCAAAGGAGGTTCCTACAAGCAGTAACTCTATGAACGTACCTCTCAAACACAATTGGTACCCTTGTAAAAGAAAGGACAACATGACTGTTTGTTCAAAAATCAAAGAGGCACCACTCTCCGAATTTCGAGAAACAGATTTTCCTGGGCAATCGTCACACGCAACACCAGCTCCTCGAATACCAAAGATAACTTTGCCGAAAGAACTCTGATAAAGTTAAGGCACGAGAGTTTCGAAGTTCCAGCTACCCTACTATTTCTTACAGGAGTAAAAGAACAGCACCACTGCTCGATAACTGGAAAAGTTCTATGTGTGTCAACCTCCATGCCCCGTGGCAAAGTAGACTTACAAAAAAAAAAGGGGGGGCCCAACCTTTCCTCGCACCCGAGAAAGTACCACCAACGGGATGGCTTACTAAAAAATTGAAGAGGCACCGCTCTCTGAACCTCGAGAGTCGGATTTTCCTGGGCAAAATGGTCAACACTGTGTACACGCAACATCAGCTTTCCAGGTACCACGGACCACTTTGTCAACAATCTCTGACAAAGTGAAAACGCGTGAATCTTGCAGCTCCCACTATGTTGCCATAACCAAGAAAGGTAAAGGAACAGCGTTACTACTGGTTGTTGAGAATTTTCTATATATAGAATTTCATCCTCCACAGTCAAGCAGACCTGCCAACATGCTCAACTCTTCCTCACATACGAGAGAACACTCCCAACAAAGCCTTCTCAAAATGCTCAACCTCCTTCCCCCCGATAATACCTCTGCAAACAAGCTACACTAGAGCAAGAGTATCCCATATCATCAGGGTTAAAAGCAAGAGTATCCCATATCATGCTTTTTCCCTGTCCTTTCCTTTGCCTTTGCCCTTACTCGCAAGACAAGGAGAAAGAACGCAATCAGTCAGAACATGAAATCAAACATCCGATCAGGAACTGATTGCTAGGAACCTTTGCACAACTGGTTACCAAGCATTGCTCTCGAATACTCATCTTCAACTATTCTCAAGGTCACAAATTCCTTCGGCAAACACCTCAGAACAGCTGGTATGACATTGGCCCTTTACACTGAAGGTGCCAAGCATAGGTGAGTCGCTGAGAAGCAAGTGCTCTGATGGACCATTTAAACGCAAAGGTTGCACACCATTGCTGCCAGGCAAAAGATTGAAGCAGAAAGTTCAACGACGAGCTGGGACAGATCACAACAGCACAATGTCCTTCATGCATAACCGCACAATCTAGACGTAGGAATCTGGGTCAAACCCAAGCTCGGCATCCATCACTTTGCCTACAGTAAAAGTATCCCATATCATCAGGATCGAGCGTACTCAAGAGCTGACGGGTTTGTTTTGACCCTCAAATTCTTGAGTCAACTCGCTCCCCCGGAGGAAACCAGAAAACCCTCCAGCCCAGTTCAAGAATAACCTGTGGAAAGTCAACAAGTACAACAAAACACATGCCGATTCACCGGCTACTCCTTCGAAAGCAAGAGTATCTCATATCATCTCTTCTCCTTGTCATTTTCTTGTCCTCGTTGCTGAATGAGAGACAAGTAAAAGGAGAACAATTGGATGGAGCCCGAGGCCAAACTTTTGATCCGATACTGACTGCCTGAGACTCTAATTGCTTACCGTGTCTGTCACCTCCTTCGGCAAATCTCCTAGCTCGGTAACTTGGGGGACTCCTACTATATGGTTTGCATAGCACCTGACCAAGCCCGAAACTACAAGTAAGCTTCAAACGAAATTGATACATTATCTTGTGCATCAACACCAAATAAAAGTCTGCTTGTAGAATAAACTAGAGAACATACCGCTCCTACTTATGGAAAAATAAGACAAGTGAAAACGGTAGCATATTTCGGTACTTAGAAGTTTCGTGATTACTCAGTGGCTTAGATCTTGCAAGTCCCCAACCGAGGAGGTTCCCTCACTCAGGAACTTAGGGGAGCACTGTTTGTACCATACTTGACCAATCCCGAAACTACCAAGCACCAGTCAACATTATACCGCCAAAGATCCCGAAACTACTGAGGACCAGTCAACGTTATACCGTCAAGGATCCAGAAGAGTTTCCCTCCAACCTGAAAGCCAATCACTACGCGACACGTGTCAAGATCAGAAGCCAATCAGAGCGCGACACATGTCGACATCAAGAACCAATCACAAGATGACACATGTCAATGTAACAAAGCTACAAGCTTTCCTATAAATAGGGGGCATTCCCCCACAATATTTCCTAATGTCATTTGTACTGAATCATTCACTAGAACTCACTAAATTGAGAGCTTGAACCTCTGTACTTGTGAAAACCCTTCACTACTAATAAGAACTCCTCTGCTCCATGGACGTAGCCAACCTTGGGTGAACCACGTACGTCTTGTGTTTGCTTCCCTACCCTTGTCCATTTACATACTTATACACATCAGTGACCGGAGCAATCTAGCGAAGGTCACAATCTTTAAACTTTCTGTTGAACCAGAGTCCTCGCTGATTTTGTGCATCAACACCTTCTAATACTGTTTGGACCCGATTTTAAATTTTCGGCTCAAGTGATCGAAGCCATCAGATGATTATTAAAATTAAGAGATTTTTCTTGGGATTCCTATTGATTTTAATCGTAGTAATTATCTTCAAAATATCCTTAAAGCTTGCATAAATACGCGTGGGATTATTTTGCAGATAATCAAGGGTTTTATTGAATCATGGGGGAATTACAAGAGATTGCACAGCTGGCTGCTTGCTAACCCTTTACAATTAACACGGCAGTAAGGAGGGTTCCGTGCAGCTTGGTATTTAGCCAGTTGCGTGGGTTTCGTATTTGAATGGATGTGCATGCAGAACCACGTGGAGCAATAAGATAAAGGTGAAATTGTGAGATGGTAATGTGATGTGATTAGGATGGTTATATCTAGATAAAAAAAAAGGAATAGGCTTCAGCCTATGGACATGATCGGGAAGGGCCAGTTAGCAGAAGATGTGATGTGGTAATTTCCTAACCATTGATCACATGATAATGGGATAAAGCCATAATTGTTTGGTTCGATGTGGTGTGTTTAAATATTACAGATTTGTGGCGTAAGAAGACTCAGGGATTACTCCTTGGTAATCGTGATACATCAGAAGACTAGGAGATCATGTTCTAGTAGCTGTGACACATCAGGAGATTCAGAGATTTACGGCGTGGCCATCTGCGAGAGCAACATTATAAATACAGAGTCGCAGGCAACATTCAGGTCTCTCCAACTCAACACACAAACTGCCCAGCGCGAACTCTCGCTATACGCAAAACCTCTAAACAACCTTGATTTTATTTTCCTTTTCTCGCCGACACATCTTCAGTTTGGATAAACAACACTGTGAAGGCAACCGGTGACATCTTCATTTTGGATAAACAGCATTGTTGCCATCGAATCAGCCGACCGCGGAGTACCTCCAGTTAGGATAAACATCACTGCGTCGAGTATACTCTATGATATGGTTGGGGTTAAGCCACTTAGCCATGGAGGCAGGTGGATGCGCAACAAGGGATCTCTAACCTTCAAACTGTTTGAGGAAGAATACTCTATGATATGATTAAGAATCTCTGGGCAGAGTATGAATGAGATTTAGGAAGTCGTCCAAATCAAATTCAAGGTAATCATATAAGTAAGAGAATCGCATTGGATAGTTGACATGAAAAAACTATCAAACCAAACAATGTGGTCAAGAGTATTGTATTAGAGAAAGACCGTATTGCATTGTAATTCTAAACTGAATAGGTTTTCCACCTCTTCTGATTAGCTTGGGTAACCATGACATACTACTAGGTGTCACTCATGGTTTGTGGAAGCCCTAAACGTGTATAATCACTAAAGGGAGAATTGAAAGTAAGTTTCAATTTTCAATCGATTTGAAGAGTTCTAATCACCCACTGCCTCGCTAAAAGGAACCTAATGGATCGTACACCGAGTAAGGTATGGATTGAAGAAACAACGGAGATGAGTAAGGATAATTAAATGGTTTAATTATTTATGACTAGGATTAATTAATATGTTAATTAATCAAACGATTATTTTCGTTATAGACCTCGGGTTAGTTTTGAGCCTCAAGGCCCAATGGGCTTCGAATGTCAAGCCCATTGACTTAAGTTGTATGACAACTTAATGAATAAAGATTCAAGAGGGCCCAAACAGCCCAAAATACCTATATGGCTGGCCACATTGAGAGTAAGGATGAATTGGTTTTAATTGCAAGTTTGCCACTCCATTGTGAGGTGGTATAAAGGAAACTTTATAGCCAAAATTCATTGAGGGTTTCTTTTAAGGAAATTGGAGAGAACATGTCTCTTCCTTTCACTCTAGATTGGCCGGCCCCTTGGAGGAGATTAACTAGCAATCTTCCCTCCTCCAAGGTCACTCATATCTTCTTCATGTCCCTCCGTGGTGTGGAGACTTAGAGGTTCTCTATTTTGGGAACTTAGAGAACTATTCAACCATCCTCATCCAAGACATCCATGGAGCTAAGAAGGAATGAAGGCCCTCTCCTTGGGTGATTAGCCATTGCTTATGCAAAGAGGAATCAACAAAGGTATAAGATTTCTCAACTCACTCTGTTCTTGAGTTGAGTCTTGGTTCACCACAACTACTAGGCTTTGAATTTCATGGGTAATGTTTTGTTTTGAGTGCATACAAACATGATTCTGCCTTTAAATGTTAATTGCATGCCATAGATGTTGCTCAAATGAACATACTTATTACAAATTTTTACTTCAAGTGGTATCTAGAGCCTAGGTCTAGTAGTTGGTGAATCCTTTTGGGTTTTGTAGTTCATAGTCTTTGATTTAAATGTTGTAATTGTTCCAAGCTTTATTCTTACTTCTTTGAATGTAAATTTTGCTAGAAAATTTGCCATCTCAAATGTTGTAGATGTATTTCATATGAGCATGAATTTTGGAGCTAAAATTTGGTGCCATGTTTTTTGGGAAATTCGGCCAAATCCAAAGGGTGGATTTTTGGGTTCATGTTTGTCTTGTTAAAAATGTTTTAAAGTGACATTAGGAATCCCTAAGTACCCTAGTATGGTAATATGATATTTCCCTTAAGTTTGGGAGTTTTTGGGGTGTCTTTGGGTGAAAAATGTTCGTGGAGCTCTTATGGGTTTTCATGGATGTTCTTCATTGTTCTTGTTATGTTCTTGGCAAGAACAAAAAGGTTGAGAATTTTGATTCAAAAGGTGTTGGGTTGTTTACTTGTTTTTTGTTAGTGATGGATGATGTGAATTTTTCAAACAACACCCATACTTATTTCACTATTCACACCATACCAATCACTTACAATTTTCCATTACCTTTCCAACACACAAACCTACTCACACACACCAACACCACTCACACTACTCCTTGGCCGGCCACTCCTTCAAAGGGAGTACTTTTGGGACTTTTATGCAATTACATAAAGTTTTGATACTTTTGTGTATTTGCATTTTGACCCGAAAGTTTACATTTTTACGTAAAGGCCCAAAATCACTAAAGGACAAATTGTTTTGCTCCTTTAATGAAGTTTTTTTCATTTGTTGAAATTTTTGGGTTCTAGTTGTAATTACATGAAGTAGTGGACTTTTGTGCTTTTACAAAGTGACCTCAAAAGTTTGTGTTTTGCAATATAGCCCAAAAAGTTAAGGTTATTGCATTTGGCCCAAATTAGTTGAGAACAAAATAGTTTTGTATCTTTAAATGAGAATTGGATTTTCATTTCATTTAGCTCCATCTAAATCAATTATATGGATACAAAAACCAAATGACAATGTTGCATTCAAGTTTAATTAGTTAAAGTGTTAATTAATTAAAGAAAGGGTGATTATGAACCTAAGCCTATGATAATTGAGCTATATGAATAGCCGTCTTTCAAATTTGTTAGAACCATGGGAATGTGTAGATTAGATTTTGGTTGTAATTTGATATGATCAAATGTTGTAAAAGAGCATAAGCTCTTCTTTACTTTAAAGTAATTTGTTTTGATCAAATGTTGTAAAACATAAGCTCTTCTTTACTTTGAAGTACTCCTTTCTTGTTTTATTTGATATGCATGAAATTGGAGTAGAGAGTCCAACGCCCAAATAAGAAAACACGCCTTAATGTGATTAAACGCATAACTAAAATCAATCACCATCCCTAGACCAAGATCCAACACTAGGCTCGTGTTGGATCAAATCAAAGGTTCATAGTCATCCTAAAGCCCTAAGGCAACCATATAGTCCATCAATGAATGCAAAGCTTATGTTAGTAGTACCATATACTCTTGCTTTAAAAACCGATTTACAAGCATAGTGGGAGTATCATATACTATTAAATCAATCACATGGACCAATAGTTGTAACAGGACCAAATTATTTTAATAAGATTAAAATGTATGCTTATATGTGATGAGACCTAAAACCCTCAACCAAACCATTATTAAGTTGACAAGTGTGAGAGTGCTTTGAACACTCTTTCCTGGCCTTTCACCATGGTAGGCTCCAGTCGTTTGTGACTCATACACCGACTTCACCTTATCATGGGGGAGTACAAAGTATGTGCTTACACTCAGAACGAGTTCTATATGCATACATGATGTTGTGAAGGTAGGCAACGAGAATGGTCAACATCATATCATTGTGAGGTTGTTCTTGAACGCCTACCCAAACTTGCATGGTGGGAATGACTTAACTAATTGCAATGGAGCCAACATCATATCATTGTGAGGCTTCATTCTTTAGAGGCCAAATAATATGGGTACTTGCAAGAGATGCAAATGAGTAAGCGTACTCTCTCATTATTATTGATGCTAGCCAACATCATATCATTGTGAGGTGCGCTTGGTAATAGTGAGCCTCCCATAGCCTACTAAGAGTTTCCTCCAAAACTTTCGAATTCCGAAGAGGGATATGGAATTTTCCAAAAATAGTGGGTGGTGCTATTTGATTTAAAGACCAAGATCAAATAGCTTAAAATCAATCAATTTATATTAGTTATGTATTTATTTATCGATATATTTGACAACGCTACCCAAAACTTGACAAAGAAAAGCCGAAGGATTTAGCTTCCGGACTTGGTACCACAATCCCATAGATTGTCTTGAACGGCTTGTATATATACCTAAGTAGTCTCATCCTCACAATCTTCCTATTGATAATGTATCATTGGAAGAATATGTTAGATAAGCCTATCATAAAGAGGACAACACTTTAAGTGTCATAATTCTTCACTTACAAATCGTTGTATGAAGAAATAAGAGTTGCTTTGAACAACCCTTAGTTAACGCAAACACTAGTGCTTGTTTCTTTGTTACATGAACAAGGAACTTGAGAAGTAAGCACAAGGGCATGGACACTTTATGTGCCATGGTTCTTCACTTACAAATTGTTGTATGAAGAAATGAGAGTTGCCTTGAACAACTCTTAATAGTTTGTAATTATGTTTAGAACATAATGGTAGGTTGACAAAAAAAATAGTCCATCAACATGGACATATAACGATTTTGAATCATTGAGTGTTGAAGTGTTAAACCACTTCACGAGACGGAAACTAGGCAAGGACTTCTCCTTTGTGTCCCTATCCAAATGGTTCACTAAGTTTATTGTAAACTATATAGTGAACAATAACCGCACGCTCTCTAAATAGTTTGATGTGTATAACACAATTGAAATAAGTTTCAAGAGAGATAGTGGGAGTTTAGGGACCATGACTATTGTAGTCAATGGAGAAGTCAAATGAAGAAGGCGAAAAACTCCAAGGGAACAAACTTTCTTTATGAAAGGATGTACATTGGAATGGGTATTTGCAAGAAATGTCTTGCAAGTGTCAAGAACACACCTTTTGAAGGTGTTGTAAATTGTTCTTGAATAAGTTCAAAACAGTTGGTTCTTCTACTTGAATGTTTGATTCCGTATTAGTAACTATACTTTACAAATCGTTGTAAAAGTAAAGCTAACAAGAAGTAGAAGATTAATGAGAGAAGAGAGAGTACTCCACATTCGGAAATGAGTCCTAAAACTAATCATATGATGATACTTTACGGACATTTCACATGTTAAACTAATCTAGTTTAATATAAAGGGAAAATATTATTCTTTTAAGCCGTCTCATATAAATGTTATATGCTTAAACAATAAGTCCAAGGAATATGCAATTGGGAAAAGGTGATCTAAAGAAGTTAGATTCATGAGACCATTCTCTTTCGTATACATATCCTAAACGTTCCTGATCATAGGATTGCCAATTGGGCATTGACAGTTTGTTAAAATCAGTACATGCTATGTCTTCTCTTAGGGAGAGTGACTGGTCTCGAGTCATTGGTGTGACTGACACCAAGACAAGCATGTAAGTGCTCAATAGAGAATGAGTCCACTGAACACGATCAACAAAGAGTTATCATACTTATGTCACATGAGAACTCACGGTTGGGATAATGCAAAGTAGTCCTTTGACCTGAGGCATCATAGTTCTCTTGTGGTTAGGTCCTTGATCTTTGACTATGTCAAAGGTACTCCGTTAGAGGGTGTCTACGACATGGTTGGGGTTAAGCCACTTAGCCATGGAGGCAGGTGAATGCTCAACAAGGGATCTCTAACCTTCAAACCATTTAAGGGAGAATACTCTATGATATGATTAAGAATCTCTGGCTAGAGTATGAATGAGATTTAGGAAGTTGTTCCAAATCACATTCAAGGTAATCATATAAGTAAGAGAAAGAGTATTGTATTAGAGAAAGACCGCATTGCATTGTAATCCTAAACTGAATATGTTCTCCACCTCTTCTTATTAGGTTGGGTAACCATGACATACTGCTAGGTGTCTTTCATGGTTTGTGGAAGCCCTAAACGTGTATAATCAATAAAGGGAGAATTGAAAGTAAGTTTCAATTCACAATTGATTTGAAGAGTTCTAATCGCCCACTGCCTCGCTAAAAGGAACCTAATGGATCGTACACCGACTAAGGTAGAGATTGAAGAAACAAAGGAGATGAGTATGGATAATTAAATGGTTTAATTATTTATGGCTATGATTAATTAATATGTTAATTAATCAAACGAATATGTTCGTTATAGACCTCGGGTTAGTTTTGGGCCTCAAAGCCCAATGGGCTTCGAATGTCAAGCCCATTGACTTAAGTTGTATGACAACTTAATGAATAAAGATTCAAGAGGGCCCGAACAGCCCAAAATACCTATATGGCCGGCCACATTGAGAGTAAGGATGAATTGGTTTTAATTGCATGTTTTCCACTCCATTGTGAGGTGATTTAAAGGCAACTTTATAGCCAAAATTCATTTAGGGTTTCTTTTCAGGAAATTGGAGAGAACATGTCTCTTCCTTTCACTCTAGAAGGGCCGGCCCCTTGGAGGAGATTAACTAGCAATCTTCCCTCCTCCAAGGTCACTCATCTCTTCTTCAAGTCCCTCCTTGGTGTGGAGACTTAGAGGTTCTCTATTTTGGGAACTTAGAGAGTCTACTCAACCATCCTCATCCAAGACATCCATGGAGCTAAGAAGTAAGGAATGAAAGCCCTCTCCTTGGGTGATTAGCCTTTGCTTATGCAAAGAGGAATCAACAAAGGTATAAGATTTCTCAAATCACTCTGTTCTTGAGTTGAGTCTTGGTTCACCACAACTACTAGGCTTTGAATTTCATGGGTAATGTTTTGTTTTGAGTGCATACAAGCATGATTCCGCCTTTAAATGTTAAATGCATACCATAGATGTTGCTCAAATGATCATGTTTTTCACAAATTCTCCTTTAGCCAACTGATTATCTATCCAAGTCTCGGTCAAGAAGGATTTTCTAATCCTTATTGGCAGAGGTCATCTCATTAGCCTGCTCGGCGAAGTGAGGTATTACAGGTTACCGGGCTCGACATTGTATCGCTAAGTTGTTTTATGATTGGATACTCACAAGTGAGTTTTAGAGTTTGGCATTCTGACGGCCGAACTACATTTACTATCAAGACATACATCTCTTTTGAGTACTTGTGTCCGTATAGTTTGGTGCCATTTTGGCGTGCTTATACTCTTACAAATATAATCACTGTGACCGAACCCTGCGCCGACGATTCGTGAACTTCGCAAGACTAGCAGCCTTGTCTTCAGGCTCTAGAACCCGAAGGCCGAGATCTGTTCCTTCCTCGACCGCGGTTGCAAGATCAAGAAGTTAGCACCGCGCTTAACACGACATCAACACATTCTACTCCCTGGCCGAGCTCGGCTGACGAGTTGGCACGCCCCACACATAACTGAGGGACGTAGTTGGCTCATTAATTATTTGGCCTGCGCGCCATGTAGGCTTAGTAGTTTTTAGGGTCAACAAATACGTAAAACCATAAACAAGTTTGTGATGGAGAGAAAAACAAGGATAACCAATACAAAGTAATTGACCATGATTTATATCGAGCCACATGTCAACAAATATCACGATGTTTACAACCCGCACTAATTCACAACATGGCATTATAAAAAAGACTCAGTTATATCACCCACAGTACTCACCAGGACTTTCTTCTGAGTCAACAAATACTGAATCCTTTCCCCGGACACCAATGGAGGTGATTCCAGCAGCTGTAACAGCCTTAAAAGCATACTCTACCCAATCATAAAAATAAAAAATAAATATAAAAAAACCAAAATGAAAAAATCCCTTGTATGCATTCAACATTGACACAAGCATCTTGTTGTTACACCCCAAGCACATAAAATCAATATAAAAGGGAGATAAGTTGGTAATTTGTTCTATTTTCCTCAGATTCCTGAGCGTCCAATACAGGGGCCAAGTTCAATAATCGAAATAAGTTGACTATCTGTTCGCGCCCGACAAGAAATCGAAAACCCATACAATACAAATTGAGCTACTTTATTTGACTTATGTATAATTGAGCTAGCAAATTTACATACCAACCAGAACCCAATACAAACAAATTAAAGATCCGCTTCAACAATCTTGAATTTCCCCCTAAATTTCAGCATTAAAACAAAATAATGAGAAAATAATTAAATGGTTTTTGATCTATGTGACCCATAAAACCCTAAAAAAACTAAAAACCCACAAATCTGCCATCTCTAAGGGACCATTCGAGATTCAAATAGAAGAAATCGCACAAAAGGTATTGGAGATTATTGTGGAGCCTAAAATAATTCCAAAAATTCTAGAGGCTACACGTGAACCTTTGCTCAAGAAAGGCAGGATTGCCCTCATTAAATGGGTAGGCTCCTCAGATACTCTCACGCGCAGGTCACACCCTAGAAAGTCCTGTAGTTGAATACGATTGCCCACAACTCACTTGCTGTTGGCAAGAAAAAGTCAAAGCATTAAAGATGAGGATTAATTATCCAAATCCTATATTTAATACATTCCTAATTAAAGATTGGCTCCATTCAAGTAAGTAATCCTTATTTAAATCAACTAGGGATAATTACTCCATTATCTTAAGATATTATTTCCTATTTAATATCTTGAGAATATTTTGTCCATAAACCTTGGCCAATAGGATGTGTAGGGTAAAACACAAACACCATGGCTGGCCACTCCCCTATATATACCCCCTATTCTACCAAATTTCAGTAAGCTTTTGCTATCCCAAAAAGCCCTAAACACTTTACTCTTCTCAGAGAAACAAATTTAGGCATCGGGGATCCATTGGCCTAACGCGTCCCCTCCACCTCGTGGGCGCGTGAGGCTTACGTCCTTGATCAAAGGTGCTGATTGTTTTGCAGGTGCATTTTCGCCAAATCTAGAGACGGCAAAAATTTGCATCGAAAAATTGGTGCTTTCATTAAGAGCTGATTCAAATACTCGAAGAAGCCTCTTGCATTGGGTTTCTTGAATTTTTTGTTACGTTGAATTTCTCACATGTCGTATCAATTAATTTTTCCTAAAAAAGTTTCTTGATAATCCTTGGAGAAAGGATACAAGGGTAGGAAATTCAGAAACCACGACAAACAGAACCCCGTATGGACAAGGATTTGGATTGGAGAGCAGAGATGAGGACGTAGCCCCACGACGGCGGTCCTCAAGGCTCAACGCAATGGTGGGAGGAGCCCCAACACCGCGAAGCCGGACTATCATCTCCATCGTCACTTAGCAGCCACAGCGAGGTCACTAGGCTGTGGCCTAAGTTCCTACATCGCTGCCCTTGCAGCGCACGGACCACCAAAACCCTTTGGCAAGAGGCCCAGGTCCATCCACCAGCCCATGGGCAGAAGGCCCAGGCCCATCCACCAGCCCCTAGCACTCTTCTTTGCTTGCCCGTGCAAAGAACCGTCTTCCACAGATTTCTTTGTCTTCTCCGCGTTGCATCGATGTAAGAAAAACTTAATTTTTCTTGTCTTCTTCTTGGGTGGTGTTGCCTCGGGGTAGCCGTCGGGGTTGTACGGCACGTCGGCTAGCAGGGGCCAGGAGTCGGCTTGGCATATGCCAATGAGGTGGTGTGGCAGAGGCCATTGCTTGTGCTGCTCAGCTTGATTGAAGCTAAGGATTGGCTCGGCATGGACAACGGTTTGAGCTGCCATGTCTAAGCTGCTAGCCAAAAATGAGGAAACTGCTTGAGTTTGACTTCTCAACTGTCGTAGATGGAGTAGCCAAGATCGAAGTTGCTGAATATGAAGTGTCGGATGAGCAATCTGTTAAGTGAAAAAGTGGCGGCTGCCCCTGATCATTTGCTGCCTAGTGGATCTTCAAGCATTTGATCTTTTGAGCCATGTAGCTTTCTCGCATTGGAGAGCTTACCCAAATGAGTGTCGGGGAATTAGTTTACCCTCTCGCGCTGGAAAGTAATTAGTTTATCCTTTCGCACTGGAGAGCAGACCCATATGGGTGTCGGGGAATTGGTTTACCATCTCGCACTAGAGAGCAATTAGTTTATCCTCTCACACTGGAGAACAGACCAGAAAGGGTTTTGAGCAGTTGTTGTGGACAACAGTTGAGCCAGGCTTATGAATAACTTATTGAATCTTCATTAAGAATAAAGAAATAAATCAACTGTGTTGGAAAATAGAAATTGGATAATCTTCGACTTACAAGGCCTTGTTCGTTGAGCTGCTAGAGACTTTGAACTTATTTGGAAAAGCCCAAACGGGGTTCAGGGGGTGATAGAGACTTTTCCTGCTTGTGTAGGCCATTTCATTGATCTGTCAAGATACTTGTCGCATCAGCCCTCATTTGTCAGCTTCTCAAGGTACTGCTTCCACTTTAGGCAGCCATTGGAAGTGTGGCCTGGTTCTTGATGGAATGTGCAATACTTTGTATAATCCAGCCTGGTAAGATCGCCTTTCATGGGTGGCGGCAGTTCGAACCAAGGTTCATTCTTGAGCTTGCGAAGAATTTGGCCAATTGGAACTGTGAACATGGTGAATGTTTCAGGTGTTGAGTCTTCTCTGGTCGGGAAACGTTCCATGTACTTCTTTTCCGACTTGTTTTTGTTAGACTGCTTGGCTTCGTCCCATAGTGCATGCTTTTCTACCAAAGCATACGAAGCTGCTAGGGTCAGTTCTTCACCCATGATCAGTTTTCCGAATAAAGGGTGTTCGGTGGGAAGCCCATTTCTGAATGCTGTCGTTGCTATGTCCTCGATGAAGCCAACAATCTTGGCCTTCTCCGCTTTGAACCTCTTGACATAGTCACGAATTGTCTCCCAAGGGTCTTTTACGATGCTGAAGAGATGGTCGGATGTCTTTTTGATTGAGCGGTTAGACGAATACTCCTTAGTGAAAAGAAAGGAAACTTCGTTGAAACTTCAGATCGACTGCGGTGGTAGAGTGTGAAACCAGTCTTGCACCTCGCCTTGCAAAATTTGTGGGAAAACGTTTGCACATAAGCTCGTCGTTGTTCCTGTAGAGGATCATGGTACTGTGGCAGTGCTTGAGATGTCGATCCGGATCTTCGTCTCCCTTGTACGGAGTAAAGTGAGGCATAGTGAACCCACGAGGTGGATCTTTCCACTCGACCTCATTCGTGAATGACGACATGCTTCTGTTGGTCATGTCTCGTCAAAGCGCATCGTCAGCAACTTGGAAGAAGAAATCTCAAAATTCCTGTAAAAAAGTACGAAGAAAAATATTTGGAAGGCAACTTGCGAGAAGGAAAACAAAAGAAAAACTAATAAAGAAGGACTGCAGAGCCCAGCACCCTAGGGCCAGCCCCCACGGCCCAGCTTGTCAACTCGGCCAGGCCACAATAGGTCCCTACCCTCACTTTTCTACTGCATGCGGCCCAAGTCATTCCTGCCCAACATGGAATAAGGCTCAAACCTCACTCCTCCTCAGCTTTCTCGCAAGCAAGCCCAACAAGGCTCAGGCTATATGGACCTGAGAGCTAGCCCACACCGATCTTTCCCACTCTCTATTCTCTTGCTTGCACGGCCCATGCCCAGCAACCATGGAGGCCCAGCCCGAGTTAGCCTCCTCGCGCCCAAGCGTGCTTGCACCTCTACATAGCTGAGCTGAGCCCTAGCCCACGCTAGCCGACTCGGACCGCCGCACCACCAACAGCCTGCATTGCCCACTACAGCACAGCAGCACCGCGACACCCTTGCCACATTTCACACACCTCCTCGGCCCTCGCCGAGCCAATTTTTCAACCCCCAGAGCTCCAAAAATTAAAAAGAAGAAAATTTAAATTTTTCTTACCCTTCTGCGGTACGGAGAAGGAGAACAACAACGAGAGACGACTCTTTGCAAGGGCAGAAGAAGAAGAAATCTAAGGGAGGGGGAACAAAGTTCCTTTGGCTTTTCCTTGTTGTAATAATGATGTTCTCCAAATTTATTTAATCCCCTGCTTAAGGCATAATTAAATAGGTATTCGAGGCAATTGGGTTCCTTTTCTTAGAAAGGAGATCAAGTTCAAATTGGGAAACAACTCTACAAACCCATGTAGCTTGGGATTTCTACACCTACTGCCCTTTTCCTACATGTAGCCCAGCAGGTGTGGAGGCAATTGTGGAGCCTAAAATAATCCCAAATTGCTAAAGGCAACATGTGGATTTTTTCTCAAGAAAGACAAGATTGCCCTCATTAAATGGGCAGGCTACTCAGATACTCCCACGCGCAGCTCACATCCTTGAAGGTCCCTGCAGCTGAATATGATTGCCCACAGCTCACCTGCTCTTGGCAAGGAAAAGTCAAAAGCATTATAGATGATGATTAATTACCCAAATCCTATCTTGAATACACTCCCAATTGAAGATTGACTCAGTTCAAGTAAGTAATCCCTATTTAAATCAATCAGGGATAATTGCTCCATTATCTTAAGATATTATTTCCTATTTAATATCTTGAGAATATTTCTCCATAAACCCTTGCCAATAGGATGCCGCCATGTGTAGGGTAAAACCCTAACACCATGGCCGGCCACTCCCTTACATATACCCCCTATTCTACCAAATTTCGGTAAGCTTTTGCTACCCCAAAAAGCCCTAAACACTTTACTCTTCTCAGAGAAACTAACTTAGGCATCGGAGATCCATTGGCCTAACCCCTTCCCCCCACCTCGTGGGCGCAAGAGGCTTAGGTATTTTATCAAATGTGTTGATTGTTTTGCAGGTGCATTTTTGTCAAAGCTAGAGACGGCGAAAATTTGCATCAATAATTATCATTGATATGATCAGTGAATAATTGGTGAATTACTTATTTACTAATACTAAGAAATTTAAATTACTTTTATGTTAATTTGTCTATCGGGAAAGTTTGTTAGTGGAATGTCTAGCTGGCACCTTGGTGGGGCTAAGTCTTTAAATAGAGCAATAGTGCTCTCTCTCTCCTGTAATGGTTATGAACTTTTATTAATTAAAAAAATACATTTCACTGGAGCTCATCTCCTTCTTCTTCCTTCGCCAATTCTCCATTGCTGCAATTGTTAAGGTTGAAGCATGAACTATCAGGGGTTGCTATCATTAGTATCACCCATACCCGATCCTGGTTTCCCTTCTAGCATGCCCTACACCAAGCCTTCCACTCGCACTTCCGCCATGGATGCCTGCATCACCGCTCTTAACGCTAACATGACTGCTCTCTCCGAGATCACGTGCTCAGGCATCGTTACAGCTTCTTCTTTGGTGGTTAACCATACTAATTCCCAGAATTTGCCAGATTAAGCCGATCCTTGTGACGATGACTTCCTTCGCTCTCCACTGCTCCAAAACTTTGATGGTGGTGGTTCCATCCCACAACTTCACTGGCAACATCATATTAATTTTCCCCATTTCACACCGGGTGAAGATCCTTCAGCCTGGGTGTATAAAGATGAGCAGTTCTTGGCCTATTACTCCACCCTGGCGCATCAGCAAGTGCCTACTGTCTCTTTCAAATTGGATGGCGAGCCTCTCTAGCGGTTCTGATGGATGAATTGCTTGCAATCCACACCGTGATAGAAGGATTTTACTCTTGATTTTTGTCGCGAGTTTGGTCCTCTAAGTTTGAAGATAGTGCTAAGGCATTCTTCAAACTTCGCCAGACAGATACCTTGAAGGACTATATCTCTAATTTTCGTAAATATCCTAATCGAACTTCATATTTAGGCCTTATTTTGCTTAAGAATTGCTTTATTGGTGGATTAAAGAAAGAACTTAAGTATGATGTTAAGCTTCTTTTGCTTCCTGGTAATGTTCATGAATTTATGGCTTTTGCACTACAATGAATGCAAAGCTTATGTTAGTAGTACCATTTACTCTTGCTTTAAAAACCGTTTTAGCATAGTGCCAGTATCATATACTGCTCAATCAATAACATGGACCAATAATTGTAATAGGACCAAATTGTTTTAATAAGATTAAAATGCATGCTTATATGTGATGAGACCTAAAAACCCTCAACCAAACCATTATTAAGTTGACAAGCGTGAGAGTGCTTTGAACACTCTTTCGTGGCCATCCACCGTGGTAGTCTCCGATCGTTTGTGAGTCGTACACCAACTTCACCCTATCATGGGGGAGTACAAAGTGCGTGCTTACACTTAGGAGGAGTCCTATACGCATACATGATGTTGTGAAAGTAGGCAACAAGAATGATCAACATCATATCATTGTGAGGTTGTTCTTGAACCCCCTACCCGAACTTGCATGGTGGGAATGACTTAAGTAAGTGCAATGGAGCCAACATCGAGAGGCTTCATTCTCTAGAGGCCAAATAAGATGGGTACTTACATGAGATGTAAATGAGTAAGCGTACTCTTTCATTATTATTGATGCTAGCCAACATCATATCATTGTGACTTGGTAGTAGTGAGCCTCCCATACCCTACTAAGAGTTTCCTCCAAACTCTCGAATTCCGATGAGGGATATGGAATTTGCTAAAAATTATGGGTGGTGCTATTTGATTTAAAGACCAAGATCAATTAGCTTAAAATCAATCAATTTATATTCGTTATGTATTTATTTACCGATATATTTGCAAACTCTATCCAAAACTTGACAAAGAAAAGCTGAAGGCTTTAGTTTCTGGACTTGGTACTGCAATCCCATAGATTGTCTTGAAAGGATTGTATATGTACGTAAGCAGTCTCATCCTCACAATCTTTCTATTGATAATGTATCACTGGAAGAACATGTTAGGTAAGTCTATCATAAAGAAGACAACACGATAAAGAAGACAACACGAACAACCAATGCTTATTCCTTTGTTGTAGGAGCAAACGAACTTATGAAGATTAGCACAAAGACATGGACACTTTTAGTGTCATAGTTCTTCACTTACAAATCATTGTATGAAGAAATAAGAGTTTCTTTGAACAACCCTTAGTTAATGCAAACACTAGTTCTTGTTTCTTTGTTAAATGAACAAGGAACTTGAGAAGTAAGCACAAGGGCATGGACACTTTATGTGCCATGATTCTTCACCTACAAATTGTTGTATGAAGAAATGAGAGTTACCTTGAACAACTCTTGAAAGTTTGTAATCATGTTTAGGACATAATGGTTGATTGACAAAAAATAGTCCATCAACATGGACTTACGATGATTTTGAATCAGTAAGTGTTGAAGTGTTAAACTACTTCAGGAGACGGAAATTAGACAAGGACTTCACATTTGAGTCCCTATCCAAATGGGTCACTAAGTTTATAGTAAACTATATAGTGAACAATAACCACAAGCTTTCCAAATTGTTTGACGTGTATAACACAATTGAAATAAGTTTCAAGAGAGATAGTGGGAGTTTAGGGACCATGACTATTGTAGTCAATGGAGATGTCAAATGAAGAAGGCAAAATAACTCCAAGGGAACAAACTTTCTTTATGAAAGGATGGACATTGGAAGGGGTATTTGCAAGAAATGTCTTGCAAGTGTCAAGAACGCACCTTTCAAAAGAGTTGGTTCTTCTACTTGATTGTTTGATTCCGTATTAGTAACTATGTTTTACAATTGTTGTAAAAGTGTGGCTAATAAGAAGTAGAAGATTAATGTGAGGAGAGAAAGTACTTCACATTCGGAATGTGAATCAAATATAGATCTCTGGGAATGCAGATAGTACTTACTTCCTCAAATGAACTATAAAAAAAAAATTGGAAAACAAAGATTGTCTTTACATTTCAATTTGAATAAAGGAACTTAATTCCGTCATTATAAAAGATGAATGATTGTTTTGTTTGATAAAACATTGTTTTTTATTAATGAATGATTGGATTATTGTAATCTGATTGATTGTCTCTATAGTAGAGATGATGTGGCAGTGTTAACTGTTTAGAATATAATGATGATTAAAACCCAGAAGGTTGCAATGTAGTGACTAATCCCACTGACTTGTGGCACCTCTAAAACATAAATTACAAGTTGGTCATAGATGGATGCTTTGGATAGTTTGATTCGGATCCAATGTCTTCTTGTTAAAATTGTATAGAGGAGAAATGTTTGAATCTTTATTGTTTTTGAAAAGAAGAAAGAATCAAAAAGTTGTCGAGATTAATTCACTTAGATGTTAGTGGCACTTGCCCACAACATAATACTACTCGTGTTTTATGACATGTACTGAAGATCGCTCTCAGTTGGACTATCGTTTATTTTGAATAAACACAAGTCCGAATACTTTGCAAAAGGTTTCAAAGAATTCAAGAATGTAAGTTTATGAGTAAGACGTCTAAAGTATTTACCTCCTTAGATTTGATCCAAGGAAAACTGACACTTTAGATGAGTTTCCTTGAAAGATATCAAGGAAAGAAGCATCATAATATAATGGATTTCTCCATTGGGAGAAGAACGAACTTGAATAAGATGTAGTTCGTTGGCTGTTATCAATTACCCATATATAGGATATATATGCTTCTAAGTCAATATGATTGTCAATTACAAGATCTTCCAAAATTTTCATGACTCCATAGGATGTAGTTGGAAAGAAAAACAAGTATTAATCGTGTTAAGATTTGTGGTTGTGTGCTAATAAGCAATATTTGTTTGAGAACAATCGTGTGGGATACCCTTAAATTAACCTTTGGATATTCACTTCTATAAAACAACTACCAAATGTTATTAGTTGGGTAGTTCATTGAAATCCTACAATAGGATTTGCCTAAGATAGAGCAAATGAACGAGAGATAAAACTCAAAGAATGGGTTCTTTGAGAGACAAGATGATAATCAAGAAATATAACAAACTAGTTCCTACACCACTAGCTCCAAGGCAGTCATGAAGGATCTATAAACCGTCTCAGTTGAATGGTTTTAACTTTATGACTATGTCATAGAGTTACACCTCTTAATTCGAAATAAATAAGAATAAAAAATCCTTATGATTACATTGAGTGTATATCCGACATATACTCAAGGAAATGGTATAGACCATTTGACCCGAAATAGTGAAACCTTCATAGCTAATTGGTAGCTAAAGGTGACTACAACCAACGAGATTGGTTGACTTGGAAGAAACCATCTTTGATGTAGTCTTGGTTTCTATTAATTCGATGATTGGTAGCTATAAATAAACGGTGATTCAATGTTTGGACATAATATGGGTTTCCGAAACCATTATCAAGATAGTCTTGATAATATATGTCTAAGACAAGGAATCACAAGACTTGTAAGTTGTAGAGATCCATCCATCATGAACTTACCAAGCTAGTGGGAGCTATAAGCATCTTATGAGAGAAAAATTGAATCATTTGATTTCTCATAAAGATGTAAATGAATCTTTTGTTTACTAGTTTTACAAAAGATTAGTGGGAGTTATTCATATTCCTAAATTTGAAAATATTTATGATATATTAATTTTTGGAAATGAAAGGAATTCTTCTTCGTTAAAGTTATGACTTTAAATGTTCTATAATGATAGAATGTACATGGGAGACATAGTTTATATACATGGGTGGAAATCTATAATGATAGATTTCAAGATATAATTGGATTATCTTAATCTCTATTGATAGACGATAGATGTAGGAAGTTTCTCGAATGATAAACTTTAAATGAAAGGACAACTCCAGTTAGACTGGGAAGTTGCTCTTCTAAAAGGGAATGTACCCTTTTGATTTCCAAAGAAGCATAATGCGTAAATAGAATCCTTTATTCATACGCAAACAAATGATTTACGTATCTCATATTGCATGAAAAACGTTGATATGAATTGTACCAAGATTGATGCAAGACGATATCAGTGCAAGCCCAGGATCAGAACCATGGCAACTGTCAAGTGAGTCCTTAAGTATTTAAGAAATACTAAAGGATAGATTCCTCAAGAATGAGGAAGAATTAGAGTAACACAATGGAAGCGTAAATATATTAGATTATGAATCTAATATCCTATCCATCATTGGATGTCTCTTCATTATGAATGAAGAGATAATAGGATAGCTCTTTATTATGGTTAAAGAGATATTTGGGTGGAAACATTAAAAGTAATGACTTTAGTGTGTTCCATCATGCATGAAAAATATATCGCCATATAGAAGCTTACAACAATGTTGTTTAGATGGGAAAGTTCATTTGTGAACTCTCCATTCGGTTCCAACCAGAAAGTGTCTTTAGTGTACCCACACTACGACACTACTGAAGCGATAGCTCAAGCTAGGGAATCAAGGTCTCATGAAGATCCGAACTCAAATGAGAGCCCAAACCACATGATTAAGATTTGTGTATAATGGTGATGTCGATATTCTCAAGGTTGCTTCTATGGAGAACATAGAGATATCCATTGTCTAGGCCTACTACTCAGCCATTTTTGAAATTAATTGAGAAGAGGTATCATCACAGATGACCAAGCTGATTGGCTCTAGTGCAAGTGCGAGATTGTTGGAAATGTGCCCTAAAACCAATCATATAATGATACGTTGCGGACATTTCACATGTTAAACTAATCTAGTTTAATATAAAGGACAAAGATTATTGTTTGAAGCCGTCTCATATAAATGTTATATGCTTAAACGATAAGCCCAAGGAATATGCAATTAGGAGAATGTAATCTAAAGAAGTTAGATTCATGAGACCATTCTCTTTCGTATGCATTTCTTAAACGTTCCTGATCATAGGATTGCCAATTGGGCATTGACAATCCATTAAGATCAGTATGTGCTATGTCTCCTCTTAGGGAGAGTGATTGGTCTTGAGTCATTGGTGTGATTGATATCAAGACAAGCATGTAAGTGCTCAGTGGAGAATGAGTCCATTGAACACGATCAACAAAGAGTTCTCATACTCATGTCACATGAGAACTCATGGTTGGTATAATGCAAAGTAGTCCTTTGACCTAAGGCATCATAGTTGTCTTGTGGTTAGGTCCTTGATCTTTGATTATATCAAAGTCACTCTGTCAGAGGGTGTCCATGACATAGTTGGGGCTAAGCCACTTAGCCACGGAGGCAAGTGAATGCGCAACAAGGGATCTCTAGCCTTCAAACCGCCTGAGGGAGAAAATCATTAAGAATCTCTGGCCAGCGTATGAATGAGATTTAGGAATTCATTCCAAATCACATTCAAGGTAATCATATAAGTAAAAGAATCACATTGGATAGTAGACATGAATGAACTATCAAACCAAACAATATGGTCAAGAGTATTGTATTAGAGAAAGACCGTATTGCATTTTAATCCTAAACTGAATAGGTTCTCCACCTCTTCTAATTAACTTGGGTAGCCATGATATACTGCTAGGTGTCACTCATGGTTTGTGGAAGCCCTAAAGGTGTATATTCACTAAGGGGAGAATTGATAGTATGTTTCAATTCACAATCAATTTGAAGAGTTCAATTCACAATCAAATGAGATGAGTAAAGATAAGTAAATGGTTTAATTATTTATGGCTAGGATTAATTAATATGTTAATTAATCAAATGAATAAGTTCATTATAGACCTCGGGTTAGTTTTGGGCCGCAAGGCCCATTGAGATTTGAATATCAAGCCCATTAACATAAATTGTATGACAACTTATTGACTTAAGACCCAAAAGGGCCCAAACAGCCCATAGCTCTAAGGAGGCCGGCCATATAGAGAAAGAAAGGGGTTTTGGTTCTTTTAGTCACTTAATTGAAGGGACTATATAAAGGACTTTATAACCATTTCGTCATTAGGGTTTCTTTTGGAGGAATTAGAGAGAACACAAGCACTCATTTTCTCTCTGAGAGGCCAATCACCCTAGAGGAAATTAACTAGCAATCTTACTTCCTCTAGGTTACTCATCTCTTTATCAATGCTTTCCTTGGTGTGGAAAATTAGAGGTTCTCTATTTTGGGAACTTGGAGAATCCTTTCAACCATCCTCCTCCAAGAAATTCATGGAGCTAAGAAGCAAGGAATGAAGGCCCTCTCCTTGGGTGATTAGCCTTTGCTTATGCAAAGAGAAATCGACAAACGTATAAGATTTCTCAACTCAATTTGTTCTTGAGTTGAGTCTTGGTTCACCACAGCTACTAGGCTTTCAATTTCATGGGTGAAGTTTTGTTTTGAGTGCATACAAGCATGATTCCGTCTTTGATTGTTCATTGCATGCCATAGATGTTGCTCAAATGAACATGTTTTTCACAAATATGTCCTTCAATTCCACCCAGGCCTCCATACACCCCAAACACCACCCTTACACTAGTTATTGCTAGATCCCTTCCTTGCACATCAAGAAACTTAGCCCAAGAGATACACATAAAACGTGAGAAAGGAAAGTGCTGGTTTTGTGATGAGAAAATGAGTAGAGTACACAAATGCACTAAGGGCAACCTTCTCATGCTTGACCTCATTCACCCTGTGGATGAACTCATCGTAGAACCTATTGGGGAATGCCAACCCGAATTATGGCATATGTCACTTAGTGAATGTGCATACCATAGCACACTTGCAAAACAGAATGTGAACACTATGAAGGTTGATGGGCTAGTTAATGGTCAATCTGTTACTGTTCTCCTTGACTCAGGTAGCACACACAACTTTGTTGATTCTCAATTGTTTAAAAAATTTAGTTGGCAGTCACATCCCACTAAGCAATTTGAGGTGATGATTGTTGATGGGGGTAAGGTAAGCAGTTCTGGGTGCTATAAGGATGCTCAACCGTCTATTGGGGGGGGGGTATGATTGCTGGATTGACCTATTATCCTTGTCGCGGAGGGGGGGGGAGGTTGTGATATAGTTCTAAGGGTCCATTGGCTTTTCTCTATCAGTCCTAGGCTGAGCATCAGTTATATGTTAAAAAACAAAATTTGGCTTTTGGGCAGACTAGGATTGAGTACTTGGGCCATATAGTGACAAGAGATGAGGTTGAGGCTGACCCTTCTAAGATTCAGGCCATTCTAGATTGGCTAGTTTTCACTACTATCAAGGCATTAAGAAGATTCTTAGGGCTTACTGGGTATTACAGGAAATTTGTGCCTGGTTATGGCAAAATCTGCCAACCATTGTACCTTCAAACTAAAAAGAATGGGTTATAGTCGTCTCTCAAAGCTGAGGAAGCTTTCCAAACTCTCAAAAGTGCCATGTCCACAGGTCCTTGCTCTCCCCAACTTTGCCTTGCCATTTGAGTTGGAGTGTGATACTTCAGGTAATGGCATAGGGGTAGTCCTCCAACAGCCAGGAAAACCTATAGCTTTCACTAGTCAAGCTCTAGGACCCAAGAATCAGGCACTCTCAACCTATGAAAGGGAACTTATTGTTATAGTGCATACTGTGAAAAAATGGCAAAGTTACCTGCAAGGAAGACACTTCCTTATATTAAAAATGTCCACTGCAGCTTAAATTATTTCTTAACCACAGGGCAAATATTCTGTTCCAACAAAAGTGGGTGACCAAATTACTAGGATTTGAATATGAAATACAGTATAAGAATGGATGTGATAGTGTGGTGGCAGATGCACTCTCAAGGGTTCATGGTTCTAGTGATGTGAATGAATCAGAATTGTCTAATATTGGTTGTTCCTCCATTTCTTATCCCTAATTTGGCTGGTTAGATGAATTGAGGAAAGAGAATGAGCAAGATGAGCGAATCAAGAACAAACTCAAGGAGTCGGAAGAATTAAGGTCTAATTATGCTACTGAGCTTGGTCAGTCACATTACAAATTGGACAATGGCCTTCTGAAATACAAAAATAGGATTATTATTAGTCCTAACTCATCTTGGAGACAAAAAATCTTGGAGGAGCACCACTCTAGTCTAGCTGTTGCACATCAAGGTGTACTGAAGACTTATCACAGGGTTAAGAAGGGATTATACTTGCCTGGTTTAAAGAGAGACATCAAGCACTTTATCTCTAAGTGCAACACATGCCAACAAAACAAGTATGAGACTTTGCTCCACCAGGTTTGATTATCCCTCAACAAATTTGGACTGATGTTAGTATGGATTTCATAGTGGGATTGCCTATGTGTCATCGTAAATCTGTTACTATGGTTGTGGTTAATAGACTCACTAAGTATGCCCATTTCTTATCATTAACACATCCATATGCTGCCACCATGGTAGGTCAATTGTTTGTAGAGAATGTGTTTAAACTGCATGTGATGCCCTCTACCATTGTCAGTGGCAAGGACCCAATGCTTTTTGGAAAGAATTCTTCAAGCTACAAGGGTCTAAGCTATGTATGAGCTCTGGTTATCACCCATAAAGCGATGGACAGACTGAGGTTGTAAACAGGTGTCTTGAAACCTACCTGAGATGTTTTGTAGGAAATTAGCCTGAAAAATGGGTTCAATTCTTAGCTTAGGCTGAGTGGAATTACAACACTTCCTATCACACTTATGCAAGGTTTATACCCTTTGAGTTAGTGTATAGGTATCCATCACCTCATGTGACAACTTATGAGAAGGGCACAGCTAAATTGGAAACAGTGGAGCAAGGTTTGCTAGAAGAGACAGATTGCTTGCAATGTTGAAAACAAACCTGGAGGTGGCATAAAACAGGATGAGAGTACAAGCCAACAAGCATATGATTCAAATGGAGTTTACGGTGGGAGACTATGTGTATCTTAGGTTAATTTGCTACCAATTGCAATCTCTAGCCTCTAATGCTTATCACAAATTGCATCCTTATGAAGTCCTAGAGAGGATTGGTCAAGTTGCATATAAGCTAAAACTACCTATTGGCTTAAAAATACACCTTGTGTTTCATGTCAGCTGCCTCAAGAAGCATCTGGGAAATCTGGTTCAGGCTATTACTGCACTGCCGGAAGTGTCTGATAATGGAAATGTGCAGGATTCCCCTTTAGCAATCCTTGCCAGGAGAATGTACAAGAAAGGAGCTGTGGCAGGAGTCCAACTACTAGTTCATTGGGCATGGCAAGATGAGGTTGATGCTACATGGGAATAGCAGGGAATAGCAGGGAAAATGCTTACCAAATGGTTCTTCAAGGTTAGTGATTTAATGGGTTTTTATCTTTTCAAATGCAAAAGAGTGAGTGCGTGTTCTTCCTCATTGCAATATTTGAGAGAGAGAGAGAGGGAGAGTGAGTGCGTGTTCTTCCTCATTGCAATATTTAAGGGAGAGGGAGGGAGGGAGAGAGAGGGAGAGAGAGAGAGAGCGTGATGGAAGGTACCTAAGGACAAAGAAGTAAAGATAGAAAAAACTGTGTGCAGAAATTGGAATAAAAAAACATAAATTAAATAAAGAGTTGGGGAAATACTCACCGATTTATGTAAATTCTCAAGTTTATTTTTCGTATTGCCGGTTCCAGATGAAGAAATCATATGGAAGCGTTGAGGAAGGGGTCTGTACGTAACACAAAAGTGATTAACACGTATTAGTTTAAACAACAGAATTCAATTCACACATTACCCCAAATTTTCCATATGCCATATACTCACAAAGCATTAGTAAAACAAAAACAACAACTGGTAATTCAGTAACTCCTTAAATGTCTCTGGCATTCCATAAAGACAAAAATTAAGCCACAAACTGAATAAACAATACACAAAAGAGAGAGCTTTCTACAAATTGGTTCAAAACCCATTTAAAAAATCAGCTAAATATAAATAATTTTGAATAGTTGAAATGACAATCAAGTAAAATACTCCAAATTAGTATATATGAAAATAAGGTCGTGATGAACGAGAAAGTGGGCAATTAGTTAATAAATCAAAACATTAGCAAATATGAACAATTCAATTAGGCATAGAGTACCTGGATTGAAGCAGAAAGTGAAAATTTGTAGTGAAAACCCATTCCAATAATCTGGCCAAGATAAGGATAATACTGTTCGAGAAAATTATCCAATTTACTCTTTTGTATGCACTATGGGGATCGAGAATGTGCGATAGATGGCGGTTCCTTCTCCAGTCTGTGCAACCGATGCAACTGCTAATCTGGAATGCTTCGATTCTATCTGGAGTAGTTGTGGATCGATTCTCTTTTTTTTTTTATCTAGAGTAGTAATTGTGGCATGCTTAATCTAAAGGGTGAATATTAATTTAAAGTGTGGTGTTTTCATCCAATGGTTGGAATAATTGTTGAGGTGGAATTCTACATTATTACGTTTTTGACCCTATTTTTATGGGTAATTATCCATTGGCCTTGTGTACAAAGAGAGGACAGTTTTGAGATTTTTGAATGTTTCACCATTTTGTGTCTCTCCCTTTATATTGATAGGTAATATATATAGGGAATTGTTATTAGCATTCCAAAAATCTCATTCTACACTCCTTACAGGTGTATTTTTCTTTCTAATAATAGAAAGTTTGGAGTGCCGAAAGAGATTTTTGGAGTGCTAATAACAATTCCCTATATATATAGTGAGAAGGCAAAAAAGGTTAAACATTCAAAATCCTAAAAAATGCCCTCACTTCATACACTAGACAAACGTTAACTGTGCAATTAAAAAATGCCCAAGGTTCAAACCATTTGAATTTAGCAGCCTTTCTCATAACTCAATTATCGTTCAAGGCACAAGTCCATAGTCAACCATTTTTTCTAACTACTTAATCATATTAAATAATTAAATTGGAATGCAACATAATCAATTAGATTTAGTACATATGGGTATAATTTTATGATGAGTTTAAACTACAAACAAAAATAAAATATCAATATATTTTTGTCCTCTAATGAAGTGGGGCCAAAATGCAAATATTAAAAGTTATGGATCAAACCGAAAATACTAGAAAGTATAAACAACCTTTTAAAATTGCAAAAGAGCCCACAAACGGCTCATCATTAGGTATGGCCGGTTATGGTGATGGGGAGAGGGAGAAGGTCAAACTTTTTCCCTTTATTTCAAAAGAAAATGAGAGCCCATACTTTTCCTTGTCACCTTTCGTACTTGTTGACCTTAAAGGTATGGTTTAAGTATGGTCTCCTAGTCTAGTCTAGCATGGAGAAAAACAAGGAAAGTTCTTAATAGAAAGTTTAATACCCAAATACAAAATCGAAGTATGAACTTCAAGAACAAAGACATGAACACCACGAACAAAACCATGAAAATAATTTCAAGATTTGCACTTTCTTGGTGGTTTTTCAAACACAAAACAAAAGTCACAAGGTCTTGGCTTTCTAGCTTAAAAGTGTGTGTGTGTGTGTGTGACTCAAAATAAAACACAAACATGAGCCCAAAAATCTCCCCAAAACCATGCCCTCCCCTATGGTACAAAAGCCCCAAATTTTTGTTCAAAACTCACTCTTCATTCATGCATCCAAAACACTTTTTGCATAAATATCGTTTTCAAATCTTGAAACACATTTTTCAACACTTGAAAAACAAAAGATAAATATATCTTGAATGAAGAAATAATATGTCAAACATAAAATAAAAATCCATGTGCATAAAATCCCAAATGACACATCAAATATAAACCTTTGCCTCTGGCACCACTTAAAGGGAATTATTGAGATTTAAGTGGAATTTCTAGTGACTAGCATGCATATACAATTCTAAATTTATATACATCAGCAATGGATGCATATTATCACACATTATTAAAGTTATAGTCATGCAAATCCCCTTCAAGAAGCGTAGGTTCATATATGATGCATCAAACAAAATATTGAAGAACAAAGTGAAGGTTGAGTTTTATACCTCTTGATCTGGACTTTAGACCAATGATGGATCACCTCCAAGATCTTTGTTCTTTGAACTCCTTGAGTCTAGCCGCCCTCCTTGCTTCCTCCACCTTGATAGATTTGGAACTCCTTTGATTCTTCTATAGTCTCCAAGGTAGAAGACCTCTAAAGATCCACAACCGCTAGTGTAGTCAAATGGATGTTGGAATAACCAAAAGGAGAAGAGATGACTAGCTATTTCCCCTCTTAGTGGCCAGCCAGGTGGGAGAGAGAGAGACATTTAGTTTTTCCCTTGAGGCAAAAGCTCACATAAAAAAACTAATGAAACTTTTTCATTAAACTCCCTTTATAAAGGTAAAAGAAGTAGGTCAACTAATTCACTCTTTCTCTCTCTTCTTTCCTCATCCTTGGCCGGCCACTTAGTGTTGGTTTGGACTTTGGGTTTTTATCATTTCAAGTCATCATATGCTTGAATAAAAAAGCCCAATGGGTTTGGGCCCAATGGGCCCAAATGAACCTGAACTTTTTTCTTTAAGCCCGAAATGATATTTCATCGCTTCTATGATTTCTTTAGACTTTTTAATTAATTCTAATTAATCATAGCACTTAGTTAATCCAATTAATTAATTACATCATCCTTTAGTTGTCTCACCACAAGAGTGTATCGGTGTACAATCGTTTTAGGTTTTAATTAGCAAGGCAATGAGGTGATTGGTACCAATCCAATTGATTAGTATTTATCCAATCACTTAGTGAATTAAAACTTAATTTTAATCCTTTTCTTCTTTGATGACTACTTATTTAATCATCTAGAAGAACCCACAGCCCATGAGTGACATCTAACCATATATCATGGCTACCCAAGCTAATATAAAATTTGGTCGGAGAACCTATTCAATTGGAATTACAATGTAACTCAATCCTTCTCTAATACAATACTCACAATCACATTACTAGGGTATGGATACTTAATGTCAAACCCCTAATGTGATTATACTAAGTTATATGATTCAATTGAGTCGTATAGGAACGCCTTCAACCATTACGCTTGATACTTCGGCCGAAGATTCCTGAATCATATCTTAGAGTATTTTTCCTCTCATAACGAGGATTAGAGATCCCTTGTTGATCATTCACATGCCTTTGAAAATAAATCACTGACCCCAACAATGCATAGAACACATCCAACATGAGATGTGGTCACGTCTCATTATCAAATGATCAACAACGTATCCCCAAGACAACTATGATGTCTCAGGTCAAAGGATTAGTTACATTATTTCAACCAATAGAGTTACTTGCTTGACATGTGAGAGTTATCTACACCTACATACATTTTCTTGAAAGGTTTCTTCCAAAGATTGACTTTTAGGGCATATCTCTAACAGGGAGGGCTTTGGCCGAAGAACCTCTGATGCCAAAGTTAGAATTTTGAGGGAAAAATGTTTGGAGAATTTAAAGAATTTAGCAAGAGTGTAGAACTTAGGTTTTGGAGAAAAATGAGGGTGTTTATATAGGGGTGTGGCTGGCCCCTATGGGAGGATGGGAACCGGCCACTTGGATGGTTTTTCAGGTGAGATTCATGATTTGTTAGCTAATTAATAAATTAATTATGTAATAAATCAATTAATTAGCTAATTAATACAATTAGAAACAAAAGATTTGGGGGTTACCTTGTGGAGAATATTTGATGAAGATGGATGAAATAGGTTTTGAATAAATACCAATTTTGGGCACTTTTGACTTGATTGAGGGATGATTGCCCACTGCTTGCGCGTAGAAATCCTGGTGTGCCTTGAGGGTAATCTTGTCTTTTTAACCCAAAAAATCCACTTGTCGCCTCCATATGTTTGTTGATTTTTGGCTCCACAAATGCCCCCACACCTATGAAGGAAAATTTGTGAAAAACATGTTCATTTGAGCAACATCTATGGCATGCAATTAACAATTAAAGACGGAATCATGCTTGTATGCACTCAAAACAAAACATTACCCATGAAATTCAAGGCCTAGTAGTTATGGTGAACCAAGACTCAACTCAAGAACAAATTGAGTTGAGAAATCTTATACCTTTGTTGATTCCTCTTTGCATAAGCAAAGGCTAAACACCCAAGGAGAGGGCCTACATTACTTACTTCTTACCTCCATGGATGTCTTGGAGGAGGATGGTTGAAAGGATTCTCCAAGTTCCAAAATAGAGAACCTCTAAGTTTCCACACCAAGGAGGGACTTGAAGAATAGATGAGTGACCTTGGAGATGAGTTTCAACACCAAGGGGCCGGCCTCCTATAGAGAAAGGGAGAGACATTTTCTCTCCAATTTCCTCAAAAGAAACCCTAAATGAATTTTGGCTATAAAGTTCTTTATATAGTCACTTCACTTAAGTGCCAAAAAGAAACCAAACCCTATTTCATCAATATGGCCAGCCATCTATGGTCTTTGGGCTGCTTGGGCCCTCTTGAATCTTTATTCACTAAGTTGTCATACAACTTAAGTCAATGGGATTGACATTCGAAGCCCATTGGGCCTTGAGGCCCAAAACTAACCCGAGGTTTAAAACGAACTTATTCGTTTGATTAATTAACATGTTAATTAATCCTAGCCATAAACAATTAAACCATTTAATTGTTCTTACTCAACTCCGTTGTTTCTTCAATCTCTACCTTACACGGTGTACGATCCATTAGGTTCCTTTTAGTTAGGTAGTGGGCGATTGTTACTCTTAACGATCGATTGTGAATTGAAACTTACTTTCAATTCTCCCTTTAGTGATTATACACCTTTAGGGCTTCCACAAGACATGAGTGACACCTAGGAGTATATCATGGCTACCCAAGCTAATCAGAAGAGGTGGAGAACCTATTCAGTTTAGGATTACAATGCAATATGGTCTTTCTCTAATACAATACTCTTGACCACATTGTTTGGTTTGATAGTTTTTTCATGTCTACTATCCAATGTGATTCATTTACTTATATGATTACTTTGAATGTGATTTGGAACGACTTCCTAAATCTCATTCATATTCTGGCCAGAGATTCTTAATCATATGAAAGAGTATTCTCCCTCAAACGATTTGAAGGTTAGAGATCCCTTGTTGCCCATTCACTTGCCTCTATGGCTAAGTGGCTTGACCCTAACTATGCCGTGGACACCCTCTGACGGAGTTGTTGGAAATGTGCCCTAAAACCAATCATATGATGATACTTTACGACATTTCACATGTTAAACTAATCTAGTTTAATATAAAGGGCAAAGATTATTGTTTCAAGCTGTCTCATATAAATGTTATGTGCTTAAACGATAAGTCCAAGGAATATGCTATTAGGAGAATGTAATCTAAAGAAGTTAGATTCATGAGACCATTCTCTTTTGTATACATATCCTAAATGTTCCTGATCATAGGATTGCCAATTGGGCATTGACATATACTCAAGGAAATGGTATAATACCATTTGACCCGAAATAATGAAACCTTCATAGCTAATTGGTAGCTTAAGGTGACTACAATCAAGGAGATTGGTTGACTTGGAAGAAACCATCTTTGATGTAGTCTTGGTTTCTATTAATTCGAAGATTGCTAGGTACAACAAAATAGTGATTCAATGTTTAGACGTAATATAGGTTTCCGAAACCATTATCAAGATAGTCTTGATAATATATGTCTAAAACTAGGAATCACAATACTTGTAAGTTGTAGAGATCCATCCATCATGAATCTTAGCAAGCTAGTGGGAGCTATAAACATCTTATGAGAGAAAGATCAAATCGTTTGATTTCTCATAAAGATGTAAATGAATCTTTTGTTTACTAGGTTTACAAAAGATTAGTGGGAGTTAATCATATTCCTAAATTTGAAAATATATTTGATATATTAATTTTGGAAATGAAAGGAATTCTTCTTCGTTAAAGTTATGACTTTAAACGTTCTATAATGATAGAATGTATATGGGAGACATTGTCTATATACATAGGATGAAAATCTATAATGATCGATTTCAAGATATAATTGGATTATATCAAGACCTAATGATAGACAGAAGATGCTAGGAAGTTTCTCATATGATGATAAACTTCAATAAGAAGGACAACTCTAGTGAGACTAGGAAGTCGCTCTTCTCAAAGGGGACGTACCCTTTGACTCCCAAAGAAACATAATGCGTAACTGGAATCCTTTATGCATACGCATAAAGGCGATTTACGTATTTCATATTGTATGAGAAACACAGATATGAGCTGTACCTAGAACGGTACAAGTTGATATCAGTGCAAGCACAGGATCAGAACCATGGCAACTGTCAAGTGAATCCTTAAGCATTTGAGAAATACTAAAGGATAGATTCCTCAAGAATGAGGAAGAATTAAAGTGACACAATGGAAGCGTAAATGTATTAGATTATGAATCTAATATCGTATCCATCATTGGATGTTTCTTCATTATGAATGAAGAGATAATAGGATATCTCTTTATTATGACTAAAGGGATATTTGGGTGGAAACATTACAAGTAATGACTTTAGTGTGTTCCATCATGAATGCAAAATATATCGCCATATAGAAGTTTACAACAATGTTGTTTGGATGGGAAAGTTCATTTATGAACTCTCTATTCGGTTCCAACCAGAAAGTGTCTCTAGTGTACAGACACTACGACACTAATGGGGCGATAGCACAAGCCAGGGAATCAAGGTCTCATCAAGATCCGAACTCAAGTGAGAGACTAAACCACATGATTGAGAATCATGTATAATGGTGACGTCGTTATTCTCAAGGTTGCTTCTATGGATAACATATAGATATCCATTGTCTAGGCCTACTACTCAGCCATTTTTGAAATGAATTCAGAAGAGGTATCATCACTGATAACCAAGCTGATTGGCTCTAGTGCAAGTGGGAGATTGTTGGAAATGTGCCCTAAAACCAATCATATGATGATACTTTACGGACATTTCACATGTTAAACTAATCTAGTTTAATATAAAGGGCAAAGATTATTCTTTCAAGTTGTCTCATATAAATGTTATGTGCTTAAACGATAAGTCCAAGGAATATGCTATTAGGAGAATATAATCTAAAGAAGTTAGATTCATGAGACCATTCTCTTTTGTATACATATCCTAAATGTTCCTGATCATAGGATTGCCAATTGGGCATTGACAGTCCGTTAAGATCAGTACGTGCTATGTCTTCTCTTAGGGAGAGTGACAGGTCTCGAGTCATTGGTGTGAATGACACCAAGACAAGCATGTAGGTGCTCGATAGAGAATGAGTCAACTGAACGCGATCAACAAGGAGTTCTTATATTCATGTCATATGAGAACTCATGGTTGGGATAATGCAAAGTAGTCATTTGACCTGAGGAATCACAGTTGTCTTGTGGTTAGGTCCTTGATCTTTGACTATGTCAAAGTCACTCCGTCAGAGGGTGTCCACGGCATAGTTGGGGGTTAAGCCACTTAGCCATGGAGGCAAGTGAATGCGCAACAAGGGATCTCTAACCTTCAAACTGTTTGAGGGAGAATACTCTATGATATGATTAAGAATCTCTGGCCAGAGTATGAATGAGATTGAGGAAGTCGTTCCAAATCACATTCAAGGTAATCATATAAGTAAATGAATCACGTTGGATAGTAGACATGAATAAACTATCAAACCAAACAATGTGGTCAAGAGTATTGTATTAGAGAAAGACCGTATTGCATTGCAATCCTAAACTGAATAGGTTCTCCACCTCTTCTGATTAGCTTGGGTAGCCATGATACACTGCTAGGTGTCACTCATGGTTTGTGGAAGCCTTAAACATGTATAATCATTTAAGGGAGAATTGAAAGTATGTTTCAATTCATAATCGATCGTTAAGAGTAACAATCGCCCACTGCCTCGCTAAGAGGAACCTAATGGATCGCACACCGTGTAAGTTAATGATTGAAGGATATAATGAAGATGAGTAAGGACAATTAAATAGTTTAATTGTATGTGGCAAGGATTAATTAAAAGTTAATTAATCTAGAACGAAAGGTTCGTTTTAGGCCTTAAGTTAGTTTTGGGTTTCGGGATACAAAAGGGTTTTGGTCCACAAGGCACATAATGTTTAAGTTGTGTGACAACTAAAACAAAATGTGCAATTAACCCACTAACAATAGAGAGGCCGGCCATGATTAGAGAGGGAGTGGGTTTTGGACTTATTACAAGTTTGCCAATCCAATGAAGGGAGGTATAAATATGACTTTATAGCTTTTTCTTCATTAGGGTTTTCTTTGAGGAAAGATGAGAGTTTTTGGCTCTCTCTTTCTCTCTAGGGAGGCCGGCCACCATGGGGGAGTTTACTAGCATCTAACTCCTCCATGGCCACTCATCTTCTTCCTCAACCATCCTTGGTGTCGAAACTTAGAGGTCTCCAACTTTGGTGACTTTTGGAGAAACCTATTCTTCCATCCACATCCAAGAAGGCATGGATCCAAGAAGCAAAGTTCTTCCACCTTCATCCATGGAGCCAAGGAGCAAGGTGACAAAGGAAGAAGGCCCTCACATGGGTGATTAACCTTTGCTAAGCAAAGAGGTACTTCAAAGGTATAAAGTTTCTCAACTCTTTTTCTTAGATCTTGAGTTGAGTCTTGGTTCACCATTTCTACTAGGCTTTGAATTTCATGGGTAATGTTTTGTTTTGAGTGCATACAAGCATGATTCCGCCTTTAATTGTTAATTGCATGCCATAGATGTTGCTCAAATGAACATGTTTTCACAAATTTTCCTTCAGGAGTGTCTTTGATATAGTCCAAGATCAAGGACCTAACCACAAGACAACTATGATGCCTCAGGTCAAAGGACTACTTTGCATTATCCCAACCATGAGTTCTCATGTTGAGCACCTACATGCTTGTCTTGGTGTCAGTCACATCAATGACTTGAGACCAGTCACTCTCCCTAAGAGAAGAAATAGCACGTACCGATCTTAACGAACTGTCAATGCCCAATCGGCAAACCTATGATCAAGAACGTTTAGGATATGTATATGAAAGAGAATGGTCTCATGAATCTCACTTCTTTAGATCACATTCTCCCAATTGCATATTCCTTGGACTTATTGTTTAAATATATAACATTTATATGAGATGGCTTAAAACAATAATCTTTGCCTTTTATATTAAACTATATTAGTTTAACGTGTGAAATGTCTGTAATGTATCATCATATGATTGGTTTTAGGGCACATTTCCAACAACTTGTTGGGCACTAGGAGGAAAGGGCAGCTGGTGTAGAGATCTTCTTACTTTAGGAAACATATGATTGTTTCCTAGTTTTGATGTAGATTCCCTCTTAATAGGAAATTAGATCTTTCTAGGAAAGGGAAATAAATTTCTCTCAAAAACTATTTAAGTCCACCTTAACTGGATTATTAAATCAACTTTGGAGAGTGATTTATTCTACCATACAAGAGAGAGAAAGCTTAGAGGATATTTGTTCCCCCTCCTCAAGCAATCTTCTACATCTTGCCCATGCAAAGGATCGTTTTTTGTTGCTTGCTTCATCTTCTCGATGCTTCAAGGTAAGAAAAAATTAATTTTCCTTGTCTTTTGAATTTTTTTGGGAGCCTGGGGCTTGAATTTTTACTCGATGGGGGTTGAGGAGGCTTGAAAAAAGTGGTCGCCATGGGTTGACTTTGTGATAGCGCTTGGGCATTGCTGTTTGGGCCTCAATGCCTGGCCCGTGAGGAGAGAAGCAACACTGGGGCACCGACCCCCTTCTGGTTGGATTGGGCCACAAGGCCTTTGTGGGTCTTTAAGTATGGTTGGTTACTTCAAGGCCGCTCACTTCAAAATTAGCTCCAATGACTTGTTTAGAGACTTCATTGAGGCATATTGGCATGCCATTCCATCGGGATTAGTCACTACCTTGCAACCTTTTGGCTTTTAAGCATCGTTATAGTCTAAACAGTTTAACACTACCACATCATCTCTAGTATAGAGACAATCAATTAGATTACAATAATCCAATCAATCATTAATAAAGAGCATTGTCTTGTCAAACAAAACATTCATCCATCTCTTATCGTGACATAATTAAGTTCCTTATTCAAATTGGAATGTAAAGACAATCTTTATTTTTCCAATTTCTTTGGTAGTTCATATGAGGAAGCAAGTACTATTTGCTTTCGCAAAGATCTATATCATATTCACGTTCCAAATGTGAAGTACTTTTTCTTCTCTCATTAATCTTCTACTTTTTATTAGCCACACTTTTACAACGATTATAAAACACAGTTACTAATACGGAATCAAACATTCAAGTAGAAGAACCAACTATTTTGAACTATTCAATAACATATTACAACACCTTCGAAAGGTGTGTTTTTTGACACTTGCAAGATACTTCTTGCAAATACCCCTTCCAATGTCCATCTTTTCATAAAGAAAGTTTGTTCCCTTGGAGTTATTTTGTTTTCTTCGTTCGACTTCTCCATTGACTACTTTCTTCGTTTGACTTATCCATTGACTACAATAGTCATGGTCCCTACACTCCCACTATCTCTCTTGAAACTTATTTCAATTGTATTATACATATCAAACGATTTGGAGAGCGTGTGGTTATTGTTCACTATATAGTTTACATTAAACTTAGCGAACCATTTGGATAGGGACTCAAAGGTGAAGTCCTTGCCCAGTTTCCGTCTCGTGAAGTGGTTTAACACTTCAACACTCAATGATTCAAAATCATCATAAGTCCATATTCATGGACTATTTTTGTCAACCAACCATCTTGTTCTAAACAATATTACAAACATTCAAGAGTTGTTCAAGGCAACTCTCATTTCTTCATACAACAATTTGTAAGTGAAGAATCATGGCACATAAAGTGTCCATGCCCTTGTGCTTACTTCTCAAGTTCCTTATTCATGTAACAAAGAAGCAAGCACAAGTGTTTGCGTTAACTAAGGTTTGTTGAAAGCAACACTTATTTCTTCGTACAACGATTTGTAATGGAAGAATTATGACACTAAAAGTGTTGTCCTCTTTATGATAGACTTATCTAACATGTTCTTCCAATGATACATTATGAATAGGATGATTGTGAGGATGAGACTACTTAGGTACATACACAATCCATGCAAGACAATCTATGGGATTATGGTACCAAGTCCGAAAACTAAAGCCTTCGGCTTTTCTTTGTCAAGTTTTGGATAGCTTTTGCAAATATATCGGTAAATAAATACATAACGAATATAAATTGATTGATTCTAAGCCATTTGATCCGGGTCTTTAAATCAAATTGCACAACCCACTATTTTGTCAATTTCCATATCCCTCATCGGAATTCGAGAGTTTTGGAGGAAACTCTTAGTAGGGTGCTCACTATTACCAAGTCCACCTCACAATTATATGATGCTGGCTAGCGTTAATAATAATGAGAGAGTACGCTTACTCATTTACATCTCATATAAGTACCCATCTAGTTTGGCCTCTAGAGAATGATGCCTCAGAATTATATCATGTTGGCGTCATTGCACTTAGTTAAGTCATTGCCATTGTGCCAGTTCATGTAGGGGTTCAAGCATAGCCTCAGAATTATATCATGGGATTGCTAGCTAGTCTCCTCCAAAGGGCCGGCTTCCTAGAGAGAAAAAGAGAGAGACTTGCTCTATCCAATTTCCTCTAAAAGAACCCTAATGAGTATTTGCTACAAAGTTCTTTATATAGTCACTTCACTTAAGTGAGAAAAGAATAAAAAGCCTTTCATTCAACATATGGCCGGCCATCTTAGGGCTTTGGGCTGTTTGGACCCTTTTGAATCTTTATTCATTAATGGGTTTGACGTTCGAAGCCCATTGGACCTTGAGGCCTAACTTAAGTTATGGGAGATTTCATCTCTAGGATCGCTCAGATTTGCTTGGGATGTGCTTTGATTCCTCGTTGGGTTACTAGGTACCCTAAGAATTTGCCTAAAAATACTCCGAATGTGCATTTGGTGGGGTTGAGCTTCATCTTGTACTTTATAAGGATGTTGAAAGTTTCCACCAGGTTGCCGATGTGGTCTAACCACTGCTTTACCTTTACCATGATCTCATCGACATAGACCTCCATGGTTACCCCAATTTGCTTTTTGAACATCATGTTTACTAACCTTCGGTAAGTGGCTCCCGAGTTCTTGAGGCCAAAGGGCATGACCTTGTAGCAGTAAGTGCCTCGCTCAATCACAAATGCAGTTTTCTCCTTATCGAGCTTGTATATGGCTATTTGGTTGTAGCCGGAGTATGCTTCCAAGAAGCTGAGCAGATGGTTCCCAAAAGTTGAATATACCAATAGATCGATCCGGGGAAGCTAATAAGGGTCTTTTGGGCATGCTTTGTTGAGGTCAGTGTAGTCTACGCAAACCATCCATTTGCCTTCTCTTTCTTCACGACTAACACGATGTTGACAAGCCATGCTGAGTGTGCTACCTCTTCTATGAATTTGGCCTCCAGTAGCTTGTCAATTTTCACTTTGATGATCGCTACTCGCTCGGGTGCGAAATGCCTTCTCTTTTGAATTACCAGTTTGGCAGCAGGGTCGACATGCAGTTTGTGGCAAGCTATCTTGGGGTCGATGTTTGGCATGTCGAAAGGTGACTATGCAAAGACGTCACGATTTTCCATAAGGAAAGTCATAAGCTCTTCCTTCTCGGCTTGGCTTAGGCGTGAGCCAATTCTAGCCATCTCTTCTGGCTGCTGGAGATCAAGAATGATGTCCTCGATGTCCTTTTCGAGTTTCCATCCTATCTTGTCTGCTTGGGCACCTTTTTCTTGGTATGCTTGCTGTAATTGGTATTTGGTAGCTTCTTTGTCCCTTTGAACCTCGGTAGCCTTTACGGGGGTAAAGGTCTTCTTCTTTGATTCCTTCAATACTTGCATGGTGCATCGTCGAGATGCGACCTGGTCAGACTTGATTTCTCCGACTCCTCCTCTCGGGATGCGGAATAGGATTTTTTGGTACTTGACAGAAGTGAAGGCATCTAGCTTGATCAACCAAGGTCTCCCAAGAATCCCATTGTAGGGAGATGGGTCGCTTACGATCATGAACGTCTGCTTTAAAGCAACTCAAGGTGTTTTCACGTCAAGTGTGATGTGACCGATGGTAGTCGAGGTATGCCCGTTGAATTCGGTTAGTACCTCTACTCGGTGTATGATTGTGCTTTCCAAGCCTATCGTCTGAATTACTGAGAGTTAAAGTAGGTTGACTGCACTTCCATTATCAACCATCATTCTGTCGACTATAGCATGGGCTAGTTGAACAAATACTACTAGTGCGTCATCATGTGGAACGTTGACGCCTTCTGCATCCTGCTCGGTGAAGCCAATGATGGGTCCAGTTTGGGTATCGACTGCTTAGATTTGTGTGACAAGTAGAGCCTGCTGGATCTTTCTCTTATTAGAGTTGTGGGTGGCCCCCAAGTGCTCGGATTCGACGAAGTTTCCATTTATCCGAATAGTTTTGGTTGGTGGCTCTTCATCGTCGTTTGCATTCCTTCTAGGCTGCGCAGCTGGCTTATCCAAGTATCTGTCGACTTTGCCTTCTTTTATGAGCTTCTCTATGTAGTTTTTCCAAGTGTAAAAGTCGTCGGTTGTGTGACCGAGACCTCGATGGAATGCGTAATACTTGTTGTGATCAACCTGGAAGTATCTCCCTTTGATTGTTTCGGTAACTTAAAAACCACGGTTTGTTCTTGATCGGGATTGTGAACTTAGAGTAGTTCTTGGTCGTCGGGCCTTTTCTTAGTTATGGGTCGGTCCCTACGCTTGGCCTCCAGCCTGCTTTTGCCAGATTGCTTCACATCCTCCTTATTTTGAGCCACTGTCGACTCTTTTTGAGGCTACTCAGGCGTCTTGTCTGCTCATCGAGCCCCGTCCCAAAGTCCAGACTTCTCTGCCAGAGCGAAAGAGTCTGCCAAAGTTAGATCTTCTTTCATGATCAACTCTCCAAACAGTGGGTGGTCTGCTGAAAGTCCTTTTTGGAAGGCTGCACTTAGTATCGAGTCGTCATATCCGACTATCTTCACCTTCTCTGCTTTGAACCTTTTCACGTAGTCGTGGAGCAGCTCTTTTGGGTTCTTCTTCATGTTGAACAAATGGTCGGACATTTTCTTGATCTAGCGGTATGATGAGTATTCTTTGGTGAAAACCATGGAAAGATCATCAAAACTCCGGATGGATTGTGGCGGCAAGGTGTGGAACCAATCTTGGGCCTTGCCTTGAAAAGTGGTGGCGAATATCTTGCACATAGGAGCATCGTTGTTCTGGTCAAGGACCATTGTGCTTCAGTAATGCTTCAAGTTTCATGGAGGCTCTGTCTGCTCAATCTTGTCTGTGAAGGGTGGCCTACTCATGTTGGTCATTTCCCATTGTAGCGCTTCATCGGCCACTTTGTTGCGCTGGAAATCACGCAATCGCTCGTTTAAGAGCCTCTCCATCTCTTCCTGAATTTGCCTTTCTTAGGGTAGCGGAGCTCTCGACTGCCTCCGATCTTGACCTACTGGTCTAGGCTGCTCTGCTTCATGCTCGGCTCATCTATGTTGCTGTAGCGGTGCATGTGGTCCGTTCCTGGCAGGCGAGGGAATTTTTCGTAGGCTACCAGTTAAACTGGAGCCGGATTGAGTGACTGTTTCTTTTCGTCTATCATGTTTCCTGCTCCGATATAATATGGAGGATGCTTCTTGCAAGCCTAGCCGCGAATGAATGATTTGCCTAGAAGGCTGCCCATGTTGATTATCGGAGTGTGGCCCCAATCGTGAGTGTATGCTCGTCCGCGGGCCTAGTCGAGAGTGCACACTTCTCCATGCGTTAAGACGTGAGTATACACTATCTCGGGGGCCCAATCGAGAGTGTACACTGCCTCAACGCTCAATTCGTGGCTGGTCGAGTGGTTGCTTGCCGGGACGCTGCTAGAGAGGTTCCTAGTCTACCTTTGTCCTACTTCGGGACACCTCGTCTGGGGCACGTTGGATCTCGGTGCGCTGCAAAAGTTGATTCACCAAGGTCATCTATTGTGCTAGGGCGCTAATCAACTATATGACTTGTTGAGACAAGTGTTGTTCGCCATTCAGATTGGAAGAGCTTGGAAAGAATGCGCCTCCTTGAGCAATGGAAGGGTTGTAGACTCTGAGTGCGAGATTTGAGTTGGGAAATGTCAAATCCTCAGAGAAATGTGGTGAAAATGGCCCTGGATCAATCGTAGGTCCTGAAATTTGAAGTCGAGACGGTTGAACTAATTGTGGGCCGACTTGGGCTGCTTGGGAAACCACGGGAGCAGGATAGGCAACTGAAGTGGGCTGCTCAGTGTGTGGCGCACACGAGTGTAAGGCTTGGGCTTGGCTTGGCAATGCATTCGCTCGCGTGGGTTTGGATGGCACGGGCCGGCTTGGTTAAGGCTTGGGCCCTTGAAGGTTGAAGTAGCACGGCTTAGGCCGTGGCGTTAGCGCCATGGGTATCCACCATGGTGGTTGCCACAGTGGTGCCCCGTGGGGGTGGTGCTGCTTTACTCATCATTGTGTTCAGCCTTGTAGATCACCGCGGTCCTAATCCTTGAATGTTGGAATTTCCGCTCATCAAGGTTTTCGAATCTCTTGCCATTGTACTTTTCTTTTATGTTTTATCAAAGAATTTTTAGAAATAAAAATTCCTAGAATAAGAACGTACAAAAAATCCACAAATAAGCAAGGAAACAAAAAACCTTAGATGCAAGAGTCTTCTACGAGTGTGTGACTCAACTCTCAGTGAAAGCACCAATTTGTGGATGCAACTTTCTTCCTCCTTGTTCTTGGAAAAAATTGCACCTGCAGAACAAACAACACCTTAGGTCAAGGCCAAGAGCCTCACTCTCCCATGATGAATGCGGAGGGGGGGCTTTGGCCGAAGAACCTCTGATGCCAAAGTTAGAATTTTGAGGAAAAAGTGTTTGGAGAATTTGGAGAATTTAGAAAGATTGTAAAACTTAGGTTTTGGAGAAAATGAAGGTGTTTATATAGGGGTGTGGCCGACCCCTTTGGGAGGATGGGAACCGGCCACTTGGATGGTTTTTTGGGTGAGATTCATTTGTTAGCTAATTAATAAATTAATTGAGTAATAAATCAATTAATTAGCTAATTAATATAATTAGAAAGAAATGATTTGGGGGTTACCTTGTGGAGAAGATTTGATGAGGATGGATGAAATAGGTTTTGAATAAATACCTATTTGGGGCACTTTTGACTTGATTGAAGGATGCCCACTGCTTGCGCGTAGAAATCTCGGTGTGCCTCAAGAGTAATCTTGTCTTTTTACCCAAAAATCTACGTGTCGCCTCCTTATTTTTCTTGATTATTTTTTGCTCCACATGAAAGTTTTGATTAAATCTGGGTGTGGCTCATTGGGTTGCTGCAAAGAAGATTCTGAGATATTTACAAAAAATAAAAGGGTATATGCTAGTGTATAGCAAAGAAAATTCATTGGAGTAAGTAGGTATCACATATTCAGATCTTGCGGGAGATAGGGATGAAAGAAAGTCCACCAGTGGTTATATATTTATTATGAATGGAGTTGTTTTTTCATGGAAAAGTGCTAAGCAAACCATTCTGTCAATGTCAACAATGGAAGCTCAGTTTGTAGCATGTTTTGAAGGAATGAAGCAAGCAATTTGCTTAGAAATTTTATTACTGAGATGAGGATTGTAGAATCTGTGAAAGGACCTGTGAAGAAGTTATGTGACAATAGTGTTGCTATGTTTTTCTCTAAGAATAACAAGAGGATGGATGTTAAATTTCTTAAGGTTAGAGAAGTTGTCAAGAAAGGAGAAATTGAGATATTGTATCTGCCAACCAATTTGATGGTGGCAGATCCACTTACAAAAGCACTGCCAAATAATGTGTTTAAGGGACATGTTATGAAGATAAGTGTTTTAGAGTCTTTTGGCAAGTGGGAGTGAGCAAGAAATCAAAGCTTTAAGGACTGCATTTGATGCTTCTTTGATTGATCTTGGTTGCTGAAGCTACGAACCTTGAAGTAGTATGATATGCTGGTATAATTAGTTCAGGTAGTGTTCCAGCTTATTTCTCTTTTGTTATTCTTTTGGTTTTCAATGAGGGTTCAATTTTTTCATTTTCAGGTGATTGATTGTACCATAAGACAATTTGTATAAATGATAGTTTGATTTGCTAGAAAATCGATTTGTGGTTTTATTAAGGCATTTCTGGAACTATTGATTTGCATTGATCAGTTTAATTTTAATGATTGATAATCAGATTCTTGGCTTTGATACGTTGAGATCAGTTTGATAGTTGGGAGTAGTGTAATATGACATTACTATATGCCCATGTTTACAAAAGCAGATTAAAGTACTTTGTAATTCTTTAATTAATTATGTAAGTGTACAAATGGAGTTTTAGAGTTCTGCACTTTGAAATGTATAAGTAAATTTGAATGTCAGGATAAGCATCTTCATTAATTCATACTTAGTGATCACTTCCATAATTCAACAGACTGGGTGTTATGTTTCATACTCAAGTGGAAGAATGTTAGAGTATGAGAATGAATCTAGCACTGGATCTGATTATAGTATGACAATTTGATATGGAAAGGTTTAATTAATAAGCTTTGAGTAATCCTATTTCTTGTAGGATTGAAAGCACTAATAGTGGTCCGAGTTTTGAGGACTTGAACATGAACTGGGATTGTGTTTATTCACATGTTAATATGAATAGGATAGTACAATCCTGTACTGATTCTAATAGGAGAACAGTAAGGATAATGTTTAGTATATAAACACTAGTTGTGGATGCAAATTTTCTCCTCTTTGGTCTTGGACGATTTTGCACCTACAAAATAATAAACACCTTAGGTTAAGGCCAAAAGCCTCACGCGCCCATGATGAATGGGGGGGGGCTTTGGCCGAAGAACCTCCGATGCCAAAGTTAGAATTAGAGAGAAAAAGTGTTTAGAGCGTTTTTGCCAAAAGATTGGAATTGGGTTTTGTGAGAAAAGGGGGTCGTATTTATAGGAGATGGCCGGTCCCCTTTGGAGAGAAGGTGGCCGGCCCTTAGAGGGATTTTTGGGTGTGAGATCTAGGTTTAATTAGCCTATTTATTGGCTAATTAATCAAATAGGGAAAGGATTTATATTTATGAAGAAAGATAATAAGGAGTAATTGAATTGTTGGCTAAAAAAGGAGGAAAAAGGGAAGGAAATATGGAAATAAAAAGGGAAGTGGCCGGCCACTCTTTGGAGAGAGAGGGCCGGCCCTTTGTGGTATATTTTGGGTCTTCAAGGCTCATTTAATTGACAAATTAATGGGAAATATCCCCATTAATTTGCCAATTATCTCCATTTATGTGGGATAATGGGTAGATTTATGAGATAATTACCTTAAATGCGGATGGATGAAATAATTCATATTTGTTTACCTTTTATGGGCGCTTTTGACTTGACCGACGATAATTACCGGCTGCTCGCGCGTAGGATTTCTGATACCCCTCAAGGGCATTCTTGTCTTCTTAATCCGAAAGTCCACGTGTCGTCTTGTGATTATTTTTGGCTCCACAAATGCCCCCACACCTGTTGGGCTGCTCTCAGGAAAGGGCAGCAGGTGTAGAGATCTTCTTGCTTTAGGAACTATAGGATTGCTTCCTATCTCGATGTTGATCCTCTCTTTAATTGGAAATTAGGTCCTTCTAGGAAAGGGAAATAAACTTCTCTCAAAGCCTATTTAAGTCCACCTTAAGTGGGTTATTAAATCAACTTTGGAGAGCAATTTACTCTACCCTACAAGAGAGAGAAAACTAGAGGATATTTGTTCCCCCTCCTCTAGCAATCTTCTACATCTTGCCCGTGAAAAGGACCGTCTTTCGTTGATTTCTTCGTCTTCTCCGTGCCGCACTGATGTAAGAAAAAATTTAATTTTTCTTGCCTTCTTCTTGGATAGTGTTATTACGGGGCAGACGTCGGGGTGGTGCGGCACGTCGGCTGGCAGGGGCCAGGAGCTGGCTTGGCAGGGGCCGAGGAGATATCGTGGCAAGGACCACTGCTTGGGCAGCTCGGCTTGCCTAGAGCCAAGGGCAGCTTGAGCGGCTGGGGTCGCGGATTGTGGCGCTGGAGCGCAGTGCTAGGGTAGTCGCGCGGTTCACATCCTTTAGGACCTGACGCGGGCCAAGCTGGCGATCGAGAAAAATGAGAAGGTTTCGGGCTTCATAGGCTGCTGCAGTGTTGGGCGTGTAGGCCTCATGCCTGCTAGAATGTTGGGTTGAGCTTCTCTGCCGGGTACCATGAATGGTGTTAGCTGCCCAGTCTTCTTTGTCGGGAGAAAGGTAGGCTGCTCAAGAGATGCCGGTTGGGCAAAATTGAAGACTTTATCCACTGCTTGTGAGGGTCCGCCTGCTGCCGAGAGGTCTGTGATTGGCACGAATTCTTCCAATGGGAAGAGAAATGAGGCTGCTAGATGTGCCCCCAATGCCGAAATCTGCTGGGATGGAAGAGACTGCTTACGTGGGCAGCTGCGAGAGTTCCACTAAGCCTGCTTCTGGGGAGGCTAATAAGATCTGCGTGCTCTTAAGACCAGACCTTCTTTATTTCTCCAGAAGATTTCCTCGCCTTTACTTTCGAGTCTTCCATCGGTGAAATAGTTGGAGATGGGAGTGTCCACGACGGGGCAGCCGGGAGTGAAGCGCCGAATGGTACCACTGCTAGGGTTGTCGTGGCTGCCGAAGGTGTGACAATGGAGCAGTCGTCGGGTGGCCAAGCTGCCGAAGAGTAGTCTTCTAGGTAGCCTTTAGGATTTGTTTCTCCTTATTGCTTTTGCTTTGCTTGAACTCCTCCAGTCTTTGTCAGTTGCTTATCAATTTTGCTAGAAAATTTAATAAACTTGTCTCCTTCGCTTTTCTCCATCTTCGCTTCCTTTGTTCATGCCTTAACCTTTAGACTTTATAGGCCAGTAGCAGGCGCGCCACTTTTTTATAAGCAGACGGGCCGTGTAGCCTACATAGTCGTCGGTGTTGGTGTAGAACTTTTCCTTGCAAAGTTGCTAGCCGTAGGGTTGGCAGCCGGACGCCTTACTTACAGAAGCAGGCGGATCCGCGTAACCACTAGGCCATTAACCTTGGCTTTCTCCAATTCCGTAGGTTGCGCAGCAATTGTCACAACACTTTAGGACTTGGCGCAAGTTGCCGCAAAGTTGTTAGCTGCGGGATCGACAGCCGGACGCCTTACTTATTTGCAGCAGCCGCATCCGTGCGATCCTTAGGCTGTTGCCTTGCGAAGTTGTCAGCCATAGGGTTGGCAACCGGACGCCTTACTTACAGAAGCAGGCTAATCCGCGTAACCGCTAGGCTTTCAACCTTGGTTCTTCCCAATTTCGTAGGTTGCGCAGCTAGTGTCACAACACTTTAGGATTTGGTTCAAGTGAAGCTCATCGACTACGTAGCATGTCGGTAGTGGATAAAACTTCACATATGCCTGCTAGCTTGTTTAACCTTTCACAAGAATGTGCGGTTGTATAAGTCTAGCATGGCTTTACTGCCAGGGCAAGCCGTAGGCAGTCTGCCGGGATCTGTAGGCTACCTTAGCATGTCCGGTAGCAGCTTTAGGGTTTCCCGGGATAGTGTGCCCCCCCCCGTCTCTAGGGCCCGGTTCCCGCGGATTAGGCCAAGAGACCCAAAATCCTTCAGTTAGCTAAGCCTTGAAAAAGACCATCGTGGCTACTTGGGAATTCCGGGGCAAGCCATCGTGCAGCTAGTGACACTGGTTAGTTACACTAGGGCAGCCAGGCTCATCCACGTCTGGATATTCGGAGTCAAGAGTTTATCCTCCCGCGTTGGAGAGTAGAGTGGCCCCTCGGGAGCCGTTGTTCCTGCAATTAGTCCCTAGGAAGGGCGCGAGCTTCTTTGAAGCGCAGGAGTTGTCAGTTGCCGCAATGGAATCAAGTTGAAGCGTTCCTTGTTAAAAAAAACAAGTGAGCAAATAACTTAATTGTAAAGATTGCGGAACAACTGGTAGTCCTCGGTTTGCGAGGGTTGTGCCCGTCTGAGCTGCTTGAGCCTTCGGGCGTAGTCCTCGGCTTGCGAGGGTTGTGCCCGTCTGAGCTGCTTGAGCCTTTGGGCGTAGTTGGAGATCACGCGTGGTACTTCCTAAATAGGGTCCATCTTCTTCGATCTCTCCCTTTGAGCAGTGATGAAAGCCTTCCTCGGAACTAGATCTCCTGGTTGAAACTGCCAGATTTTGGACCTTTTGTTGTAACTAGAGAGGAGCTGCTGCTGGTTGGATGCGATGCGGGCTATGGTCTGCCCGCACCTTTTCTCCGCTAGGTCTAGGTTCGTGGCCATCTCTTCACTGTTCTGCTCGACATCTAGCAGTAGGGTGGTGATGCTTGGCACGATGATGTTGGGAGGAAGGATTGTTTCTGAGCCAAACGCCAAAGAGAAAGGGGTTTCTCCGGTTGCTCGCCTCTTGGTGGTGCGATATGCTTATAGACATCCGGGGAGTTCTTCTGGCCATTTTCCCTTCTTGTTGGCGAGGGATTTCTTTAGGCAGTCGAGGATCGTCTTGTTGGATGCTTCGACCTGCCCGTTGCTTTGAGGATGTCTTGGCATGGACATGTGCTGCTTGGTGTTTTACTTTTGGAGGAACTTCGTCAAATCTTTGCCCGTAAATTACGGGCCGTCGTTGGTGGCGATGAACTGAGGGATGACAATCAGCAAATGATGTTCCTCCATACGAAGCACTCTATGTTCGTCTGAGTCATGGTTGTCGTGGGCTATGCTTCTACCCATTTGGTGAAGTAGTCGGTTGCCACGATCATCATGCCTCTGCCCCTAGTAGTAGGCGGCATAGGTCCTACTAGGTCGATTGCCCAGTGCATGAATCGGCCAGGGACTTGCTCGTGGATGTAGCTCGCTGGCGGGCAGGGCTGGTACATGCTTGTAACGTTGGCAGCGGTCGCACTTTTGCACTAACTCCCGGGCATCTTGATGCGTAGTTGGCCAGTAGCCTGCGTTGAGAGCCTTTTGCGCTAGAGATCGTCTTCCAGAACGGTTCCCACAAACGCCTTCATGGATTGAACTTAGGACCTTCAAATCATCGGGAGGTGCCAAACATCGGAGGTGCACTCCGGCGTAGGGTCTTTGAACTAAAATGTCCTTCCACATGTAGTAGTGTGCTGCTCGGGTTTGAAGTTTCCTTGACTCCAACCTTTCTGTGGGGAGCGTGCCATTGACGAAGTAATCTATGATAGGGCTTTGCCAATTCGGAGTTGCACTAACCTGTGTCACCTCGGCTACTGGCTCGGACTCTATGCTCGGCTTATCTAGGTACTCCACCGGAATTGAACGCTTGAGCTGGTGATCGAGGGCAGAGCCCAGGCCGGCTAGCGTATCTGCATGGGCATTTTCGGTCCGTGGAACTCGAGTGAGCGTGTAAGTCTGAAATGTCTCTAGCTGCTCGTGTACCTTCTTTAGATATTGCGCCATCCTTGGATGCTTCGCCATGTATTCCCTTGCGGTTTGGCTAGTAATCAGCTGAGAATTAGAATGAATCGCCAGCTTCTTCACCGCTAGGTCTTTCACCATGCGGAGGCCTGCCAGTAGGGCCTCGTACTCTGCTTCATTGTTAGATGCCTTGAAGCCTAGAGTGATCGTCTGCTCGAGCGTTGAACCGTCTGAGGTGGCAAGGACCATGTCTGCTCCCGGACCTTTGTAGTTGGATGTGTCGTCAACATGCAAATGCTGGAAATCTCCATTGAGGGAGCAGGTACGGCTAAGGTGTGCTCGGCTGCTTCCGGGGCGAGCAGGTGCGGCTAAGGTGTGCTCGGCTGCTTCCGGGGCGTCGTTGGACCGCTCTGTTGCGCTGCCTAGGCTAGGCATGAAGGCGCGGTAGGGAGCTGTAGAGCTGGTGCCATGTTACACGTAGCAGGAAGTGCTCAACTGCCGGTATATGATGCTCCTATGTAGAATCTTTTTGGGCGACGAGGACAAAGCTTGATTCCGAGTGCGTCCTTCTAGTGTTCGTCTGCCCTTGGCACACCTTTTGGGCTGAGTTGTTACGTTCGTCAGGAAACTTTGCATTGCCAGTGTCTGCGCCTTTATCGTCGCACGTCTAGATTGGGCGGAATAGCGCGTCATGAAGATGACTGCGTGCGTCTTTGAGCTTCCAGGTTGCAACAACTATCGCCAAAGTTCATTTTTTGAATTTCTGGTAGCATCGAGGAGAGCTTTTGAACCTTTTGAACTGTGGAATACAGGTAGTCGGGCCCCCAGCTCTTCTCGTATGATGGTAGAGCTTATTGTTGCCTTAGATACCGTCAAACATGCGAATATGTCCTCCGTTGCTTCCGGTTTGGATAGCAATGGAGGCGATGTGAGATACTTCTTCAGGTCTTGGAAGGTTTCTTCGCATTCTCCATCCCACTCATCACGTTGCGCCCTCCTGATGGCTTTGAAGAAAGGCTTGCATCTATCAGTAAACCGCTAGAGGAAACGGTTGAGGGCGGCTGCTCGTCCAGTCAAGCTTTGGATCCCTTTCAAGGTTGTGGGAGACTTCATTTCCAGAATTTCTCGGATCTGCTTGAGCGCCATCTTCTCGATCATGGTATCAGATCAAAGTTGTCTCTCGTGTGAAGCCGATGATAGGCCCTGGTAGTGCGTCGGCTGCCTAGACTGGAGGGATCAATGGGGCCTGCTGGAACTTCCTTTTCAGCATTCATTCTTGGCTGCGCTGCCGGCTTGTCCGAACACTTGTCGACTTTGCCTTCCTTCACGAGCTTTTCCAGATAATTCCTCTAAGTGCAGTAGCTTTCGGTGACGTGACTTGGTCCTCGGTGAAATGCCCAATATTTGGTAGCTTGAAACACGGCTCATTCTTCACGTCGTGGAGAATTTGATGGATCGGAATTGAAAACTTCGAGTAATTCCTGGTCGTGGAGCCTTCTTTGGTCATGGGCTTGTCCCTCCGCTTGGCCTTCTGTCTGCTTTTGCTGGGCCACTTTCCATCTTCCTTTCTTTGAGCCACCACCGATTCTTTTTTAGGCTGCTCGGGCGCCTTTTCTGCTCGTCGGGCTTCGTCCCAAAGTGCATGCTTCTCTGCTAGGGTGAAGGAATCTGCTAGAGTCAAGTCTTCTTTCATGATCATCTCTCCAAATAGGGGTGATCTGCTGGGAGGCCCTTTTGAAAGGCTGTACTGGCTATTGAGTCGACGCATCCAACGATCTTCGTAGTCGCGGAGTGATTCCTTCGGGTTTTTGAACAGGTGATCAGATTTTTCTTGATCGAGCGGTAAGATGAGTATTCTTTGGTGAAGATCAAGGAAAGATCGTCAAAGCTCCGGATGGATTGTGGCGGCAGGGTGTAGAACCAATCTTGCGTCTCGCTTTGTAGAGTAGTCGCGAATATCTTGCACATGAGATCGTCATTGTTTCGATAGAGGATCATCGTGCTTCGGTAGTGCTTTAAGTGTCTTTCCGGGTCTCCATCTCCTTTGAAGGATGTGAAATGTGGCATGCTAAACTTGCGTGGAGGCTCTGCCTTCGATCTCATCTGTGAAGGGTGATCGGCTTATGTTGGTCATCTCCCTCCGTGGTGCCTCGTCGGTGACCTCGTTGCGTTGGAAATAGCTCAATCGCTTAGTCAAGATTCTCTCTACTCCTTCCTGAATTTGCCTTTGTTGGGGTAGTGGAGCTCTCGGCTGCCCCCAGTTTCGACCTGTTGGTCTAGGCTGCTCTTCTATGTGCTCGGCTCGTATATGCCGCGGTAGCGGTGCATGTGGTGGATTCCTAGCAGGCGAGGGATTTCGCAAGCTGCTGGTTGAACTTGAGCCGGATTGAGTGACTGCTTCTCTCCGTCCGTCATGCTGCCTACTCCGATGTGATGTGGAGGATGCTCCTTGCAGGCTTAGCCGCGAATGAACACTTCGCTTGGAAGATTGCTCATGTTGATTATCGGAGTGTGACCCCAACTGTGAGTGTACGCTCGTCCGTGGGCCTAGTCGAGAGTGCACGCTCCTCCGCGCGCTAAGACGGGAGTATACGCTATCTCGGGGGCCCAATTGGGAGCGTGCTCTGCCCAAACGCCTGGTTAGGGGCTGGTCGAGTGGCTGCTTGTCGGGACGCTGCTGGAGAGGTTCTTCATCTGCCCTTGTCCTTCTTCGAGACACGTTGTTTGGGGCACGATGCATCTTGGTGCGCTACAAGAGCTGGTTTACCAAGGTCGTCTGTTGTGCTAGGGCGCTCGTCAACTCTATGACTTGTCGAGACAAGTGTTGCTCGCCATTTGGATTGGAAGAGTTTGTAAGGAATGTGCCTCCTTGAGCAATGGAAGAGTGGTAGACTTCGGGCGCGGGATTTGAGTTGGGAAGTGTCAAATGCGCGGATAAATATGGTGGGAATGTCCCCGGCTCGATGGTAGGTCCGGATGGCTGAGATAGTCTTGGGCCGACTTGGGCTGCTTGAAAGACCACGGGGGTAGGCTGCTCGGCGGGAACAGGCTGGACCACGGGAGTGGGCTGCTCGGCGGGAGCATGCTGGGCCACGGAACTAGACTGCTCGGCAGGAGCAGGCTGGACCACGGGAGTGGGCTGCTCGGCGGGAGCAGGCTGGGCCACGGAAGTAGACTGCTCGGTAGGAGCAGGCTGGGCCACGAGAGTGGGCTGCTTAGCGTGTGGCACACGTGGGTGCGAGGCTTGGGCTCGGCTAGGCAACGTATTGGGCTCGCGTCGGGCTTGGAATAACATGGCTAGGGCCGGGACCTTGGATGGCACGGCTCGGGCCGCGGTGATGGCGCCACGGACCTCGCCGAGGTGGGCTACCGTGGTAGCCACCGCGGTGGTTCCCGTGGTGGAAACTCGTGGTGGTGGTGCCGCTCCACTTAGGATTCTCCTTCGGAAAGGCTTGCTACCATGAAGAATGGCAAGACATCCTCGTCTGCTAAAGTGGCGCCAAAACTTGTCTCTTCCGCTGCTGAGGCCAAGTTATCTTCTGAGAAGAGAGGGACTGCTTGTGCTAGTGGTCCTGATAAATCCGCCAAGTCTAACTCCAAGTAAGCTGCTGAGATTTGTGCGCTCTTGAGGCCGGACCTTCTTGAGGATATGGACGTCTGCGCTGAGTTTGTTGACGGCGTCAAAGGGATTATTGGTCCAGGCTCCTTCGTGAAGCATACGCCTGAGTACAGAAGGGCTGCTCCGCTGACCATGATGCAAAAACGGCGGTTTTGGCTGCCGAGTCCATGGTCTTTGATCAAGAGAATACCACGGCTGCCCAGGGGGTGGCGAGGTCTATGGCTGCTGAAGCTTACTCCTTGGTTGAGAAAGTTAAAAGTTTGGAGTCTGAACTTGCTGCTTTGAAGAGGTCTAACGTCTCTGCTCCCACTTCTTTGCGACTTGAGACCGCTCGCGAACTTGAGGACTAGGCTTGACACGAATTTGTCTTCGTTGGGGCGGTGGAGTCCTGGTCTTCTTAGCTGGCGAATGATCTCTTCGTGGGCTCGCGCTGCATTCTCTGGAGCGACATGGAAAATGCTCATTGAGGGCCTAGGCGCGAATGAATGCTCTGCCTGGAAGGCTGTTCATGTGGTTCTTCAAAACGTGAGCCCAGCCTTGATTGTATGCTCGCTCGTGGGCCTAACCGGGAATGCACGCTCTTCCTCGAGCTAAGACGGGAGTCCCCGCTATCTCGGGGGCCCAGTCGAGATTGCACACCGCTCGACTGCTCGGCTTGATTGATTGACTGCTTGGGACACCACCGAGGCGGGCTGGGCTGCAGGAGCAGGCTGGGCTGCGTGGGCAGGCTTGGCTGCGTGGGCAGGAGCAGGCTGCTCAACATGAGGTGCGCGCGAATGCGGGGCTTGGACTGCAACGGTGGTACCATGGACCTCGCCGCGGGTGGTCACCGCGGTGGTTCCCATGGTGAAGCCTCGTGCTAGTGGCGCCATCTCCCCTAAAGCCATATTCAATCTCGTAGATCGCCGCGGTCACACGTCTTGAATGTTTGAATTGTTGCTCATCGAATTTTCTAGATCTCTAACCATTATGTATTTTTCTTCTTTTTTTTTATACGCTTTACCAAAGAACTTTTTACGAGTAAAAAATTCTAATAATAAAAACGTACAAAAGAACACAAACGGACTAGAAATTGAAGAAAAAACCTTTGTGTGCGAGAGTCTTTTTCGAGCGTAAACTTCTTCTCTCAATGAAAGCACCAATTTGTGGATGCAAATTTTCTCCTCTTCGGTCTTGGACGATTTTGCACCTACAAAATAATAAACACCTTAGGTTAAGGCCAAAAGCCTCACGCGCCCACGATGAATGGGGGGGGGGGGCTTTGGCCGAAGAACCTCCGATGCCAAAGTTAGAATTAGAGAGAAAAAGTGTTTAGAGCGTTTTTGCCAAAAGATTGGAATTGGGTTTTGTGAGAAAAGGGGGTCGTATTTATAGGAGATGGCCGGTCCCCTTTGGAGAGAAGGTGGCCGGCCCTTAGAGGGATTTTTGGGTGTGAGATCTAGGTTTAATTAGCCTATTTATTGGCTAATTAATCAAATAGGGAAAGGATTTATATTTATGAAGAAAGATAATAAGGAGTAATTGAATTGTTGGCTAAAAAAGGAGGAAAAAGGGAAGGAAATATGGAAATAAAAAGGGAAGTGGCCGGCCACTCTTTGGAGAGAGAGGGCCGGCCCTTTGTGGTATATTTTGGGTCTTCAAGGCTCATTTAATTGACAAATTAATGGGAAATATCCCCATTAATTTGCCAATTATCTCCATTTATGTGGGATAATGGGTAGATTTATGAGATAATTGCCTTAAACGCGGATGGATGAAATAATTCGGATTTGTTTACCTTTTATGGGCGCTTTTGACTTGACCGACGATAATTACCAGCTGCTCGCGCGTAGGATTTCTGATACCCCTCAAGGGCATTCTTGTCTTCTTAATCCGAAAGTCCACGTGTCGCCTTGTGATTATTTTTGGCTCCACACTAGTCACTACTTTTGCAATGCCCTTGCTCGTATTGATTCAAAGTTCTATTCTTTGAGAGCACTTGATTATTGACGGAAATATTTGTGAACAGTAGTTCATTTGAGCAACATCTATGCATGCAATTAACAATTAAAAGGCTGAATCATGCATGTATGCACTCAAAAACAAAACTTTACCCATGAAATTCAAGGCCTAGTAATTGTGGTGAACCAAGACTCAACTCAAGAACAAAGTGAGTTGAGAAATCTTATACCTTTGCTGAATCCTCTTTGCATAAGCAAAGGCTAATCACCCATGAGAGAGGGCATACATTCCTTACTTCTTAGCTCCATAGATTTGATGAATGGATTCTCCAAGTTCCAAAAATAGAGAACCTCTAAGTCTCCACACCAAGGAGAGCATTGAGGAAGAGATGAGTGACCTAGAGCAAGGAAGATTGCTAGCTATGTTCCTCTAGGGTGGCCGGCCTCTTAGAGAGAAAAGAGAGTTGTGTTCTCATCTTTTCTCCAAAAGAAACCCCCTTGGATTAAATGGCTATAAAGTTGTCGTTATACCACCTCACAAGGGAGTGGCAAACTTGCAATTAAGGCAAGTTCACTACCCCTCTCTATATGGCCGGCCATTGTAGGTTATTTCAGCTTTGAAGCCCTTTGCGTTTTTCAAATTGTCGTACAACTTGAGTTATTGGACTTGACATTCAAATCCCATTGGGCCTTGAGGCCCAAAACTAACCCAAGGTCTATAACAAACTTATCCGTTTGATAAATTAACATATTAATTAATCTTAGCCATAAATAATTAAACCATTTAATTATCCTTACTCATCTCCGTTGTTTCTTCAATCTCTACCTTATTCGGTGTACGATCCATTAGCTTCATTTTAGCTAGGTAGTGGGCAATTAGAACTCTTCAAATCGATTGTGAATTGAAACATACTTTCAATTCTCCCTTTAGTGTTATACACCATTAGGGCTTCCACAAACCATGAGTGACACCTAGCAATATATCATGGCTACCCAAGCTAATTAGAAGAGGTGGAGAAACTATTCAGTTTAGGATTACAATGCAATACGGTTTTTCTCTATTACAATACTCTTGACCACATTGTTTGGTTTGATAGTTTATTCATGTCTACTATCCAATGTGATTCTTTTACTTATATGATTACCTTGAATGTCATTTGGAATGATTTCCTAAATCTCATTCATATTCTGGCCAGAGATTCTTAATCATATCATAGAGCATTCTCCCTCAAACGGTTTGATGTTTAGAGATCCATTGTCGCGTTGACATTCAAATCCCATTGGGCCTTGAGGCCCAAAACTAACCCAAGGTCTATAACAAACTTATCCGTTTGATAAATTAACATATTAATTAATCTTAGCCATAAATAATTAAACCATTTAATTATCCTTACTCATCTCCGTTGTTTCTTCAATCTCTACCTTATTCGGTGTACGATCCATTAGCTTCATTTTAGCTAGGTAGTGGGCAATTAGAACTCTTCAAATCGATTGTGAATTGAAACATACTTTCAATTCTCCCTTTAGTGTTATACACCATTAGGGCTTCCACAAACCATGAGTGACACCTAGCAATATATCATGGCTACCCAAGCTAATTAGAAGAGGTGGAGAAACTATTCAGTTTAGGATTACAATGCAATACGGTTTTTCTCTATTACAATACTCTTGACCACATTGTTTGGTTTGATAGTTTATTCATGTCTACTATCCAATGTGATTCTTTTACTTATATGATTACCTTGAATGTCATTTGGAATGATTTCCTAAATCTCATTCATATTCTGGCCAGAGATTCTTAATCATATCATAGAGCATTCTCCCTCAAACGGTTTGATGTTTAGAGATCCATTGTCGCGTTGACATTCAAATCCCATTGGGCCTTGAGGCCCAAAACTAACCCAAGGTCTATAACAAACTTATCCGTTTGATAAACTAACATATTAATTAATCTTAGCCATAAATAATTAAACCATTTAATTATCCTTACTCATCTCCGTTGTTTCTTCAATCTCTACCTTATTCGGTGTACGATCCATTAGCTTCATTTTAGCTAGGTAGTGGGCAATTAGAACTCTTCAAATCGATTGTGAATTGAAACATACTTTCAATTCTCCCTTTAGTGTTATACACCATTAGGGCTTCCACAAACCATGAGTGACACCTAGCAATATATCATGGCTACCCAAGCTAATTAGAAGAGGTGGAGAAACTATTCAGTTTAGGATTACAATGCAATACGGTTTTTCTCTATTACAATACTCTTGACCACATTGTTTGGTTTGATAGTTTATTCATGTCTACTATCCAATGTGATTCTTTTACTTATATGATTACCTTGAATGTCATTTGGAATGATTTCCTAAATCTCATTCATATTCTGGCCAGAGATTCTTAATCATATCATAGAGCATTCTCCCTCAAACGGTTTGATGTTTAGAGATCCATTGTCGCGCATTCACTTACCTCCACGGCTAAGTTACTTAACCCCAACTATACCATGGATACCCTTTGACATAGTCAAAGATCAAGGACCTAACCACAAGACAACTATCATGCCTCAGGTCAAAGGACTACTTTGCATTATCCCAACCATGAGTTATCATGTGACATACGTATGAGAACTCCTTGTTGATCGCGTTCAGTGGACTTATTCTATATTGAGCACCTACATGCTTGTCTTAGTGTCAGTCACACCAATGACTCGAGACCAGTCTCTCTCCCTAAGAGAAGACATAGGACATACTAATTTTAACGGACTGTCAATGCTCAATTGGTAATCCATGATCAGGAACATTTAGGATATGTATACGGAAAAGAATGGTCTCATGAATATAACTTCTTTAGATCACATTCTCCCAATTACATATTCCTTGGACTTATCATTTAAGCATATAACATTTATATGAGACGGCTTTAAACAACAATCTCCACCCTTTATATTAAACTAGATTAGTTTAACATGTGAAATGTCCGTAAAGTATCCGCATATGATTGGCCTTAGGGCACATTTCAAACAATCTCCCACTTGCACTACAGCCAATCAACTTGGTCATCAGTGATGATACCTCTTCTAAATTCATTTCAAAAATGGTTGAGTAGTAGGCCTAGACAATGGATATCTATATGTTATCCATAGAAGCAGCCTTAAGCATAATGACGTCACCATTATACATGATTCTCAATCATGTGGTTCAGTCTCTCATTTGCATGATGGAACATACTAAAGTCATTACTTTTAACGTTTCCACCCAAATATCTCTTTAGTCATAATAAAGAGATATCCTATTTATTCCTTCATTCCAAATGAAGAGACATCCAATGATGGATATGATATTAGGTTCATAATCTAATACATTTACGCTTCCATTGCGTTACACTAATTCTTCCTCATTCTTGAGGAATCTATCCTTTAGTATTTCTTAAATACTTAAGGACTCACTTGATAGTTGCCATGGTTCTATATTGGGCTTGCACTGATATCGTCTTGTACCAATCTTAGCACAACTCATATCAATGTTTTTCATACAATATGAAATATGTAAATCACCTTACTGCATATGCATAAAGGATTCTATTTACGCTTTATGCTTCTTTGGGAGTCAAAAGGGTACATTTCCCTTTAGAAGAGCAACTCCCAGTCTAACAGGAATTGTCCTTTCATTTGAAGTTTATCATTTGAGAAACTTCCTACATCAATCGTCTATCAATAGGGATTGAGATAATCCAATTATATCTTGAAATCTATCATTATAGATTTCCATCCCATGTATGTAGGCTATGTCTCCCACATACATTCTATCATTATGAAATGTTTAAAGTTGGAACTTTAACAAAGAAGAATTCCTTTCATTTCCAAAATTAATATATCATATATATAATCAAATTTAGGAATATGATTAACTCCCACTAATCTTTTGTAAACCTAGTAAACAAAAGATTCATTTACATCTTTATGAGAAATCAAACGATTTGATCTTTCTCTCATAAGACGCTTATAGCTCCCACTAGCTTGCTAAGATTCATGATGGATGGATCTCTACAACTTACACGTCTTTTGATTCCTAGTCTTAGACATCTATTATCAAGACTATCTTGATAATGGTTTCGGAAACCCATATTATGTCCAAACATTGAATCACCGTTTACTTGTAGCTAGCAATCTTCGAATTAATAGAAACCAAGACTACGTCAAAGATGGTTTCTTCCAAGTCAACCAATCCTTTTAATGGTAGTCACCTTAAGCTACCAATTAGCCATGAAGGTCTCACTATTTCGGGTCAAATGGTACTATACCATTTGCTTGAGTATATGTCGTATATACACTCAATGTAGTCGTAGGGATTCTTATTCTTATTTCTTTCGAATTAAGAGGTGTAACTCCATAACATAGTCATAAAGTTCAATCCATTCAACTGAGATGATTTATAGATCCTTCTCGACTACCTTGGAGCTATTGGTGTAGGAACTAGGTTGTTATATTTGTTGATTATCATCTTGTCTCTCAAAGAACCCATTCTTTGAATTCTATCTCTAGTTCATTTGCTCTATCTTACGCAAATCCTAGTGTAGGATTACAATGAACTACCCAACAAACAACATTTGTTAGTTGATTTATAGAAGTGATATCCCAAGGTAAATATAAGGATATCCCACAAGATTGTTCTCAAACAAATATTGCTTATTAACACACAACCTCAAGTCTTAACACGATTAAGACTTGTCTTTCTTTCCAATTACATCCTATGGAGTCATGAAACATTTTGGAAGATCTTCTAATTGACAATCATATTGACTTAGAAGCATATATCCTATATATAGGTAATTGATAACAGCCAACAAACTTTATCTTATTCAAGTTCGTTCTTCTCCCAATGGAGAAATCCATTATCTTATGATGCTACTTTCCTTAATATCTTTCAAGGAAACTTTTCTAAAGTGTTCCTTTTCCTTGGATAAATTCTTTAGACACCTTACTCATCAACTTACATTCTTGAATTCTTTGAAACCTTTTGCAAAGTATTCGGACTTGTGTTTATTCAAAATAAATGATAGTCCAACCGAGAGTGATCTTCGATGAGTGTCATACAACAAGAGTAGTACTATGTTGTGGACAAGTGCCACTAACATCTAAGTGAAATAACCTCAACAACTTTGTGATTCTTTATTCTTTCCAAAAGAATAAAGATTCGAACATTTCGCCTCTATACAATTCTAACAAGAAGGCATTGGATCCGAATCTGAAGATCCAAAGCATCCATCTATGACCAACTTGTATTTTATGTTTTAGAGGTGTCACAACTCATTGGTATTAGTCACTACCTTGCAAGCTTTTGGGTTTTAAACATTGTTATATTCTAAACAGTTAACAGTACTATATCATCTCTTAAAATTATAGTGACGGAATTAAGTTCCTTACTCAAATTGGAATATAAAGACAATCTTTGTTATTCCAATTTCTTTGGTAGTTCATATGAGGAAGTAAGTACTATCTGCTTTTGCAGAGATCTATATTTTATTCATGTTCCAAATGTGAAGTATTTTTTCTTCTCTCATTAATCTTCTACTTCTTATTAGCCACACTTTTACAATGATTGTAAAACATAGTTACTAATACGAAATCAAGCATTCAAGTAGAAGAACCAACTGCTTTGAACTATTCAAGAACAATTTACAACACCTTCGAAAGGTGTGTCTTTGACACTTGCAAGACATTTCTTGCAAATACCCCTTCCAATGTCCATCCTTTCATAAAGAAAGTTTGTTCCCTTGGAGTTATTTTGCTTTTTTCATTTGACTTTTCCCTTTACTACAATAGTCATGGTCCCTAAACTCCCACAATCTCTCTTGAAACTTATTTCAATTGTGTTATATACATCAAACGATTCAGAGAGCATGCAGTTATTGTTCACTATATAGTTTACAATAAACTTAGTGAACCATTTGGATAAGGACACAAAGGTGAAGTCCTTGCCTAGTTTCTTTCTCCTGAAGTGGTTTGACACTTCAACACTCAATGATTCACAATCATCATAAGTCCATGGTGATGGACTATTTTTGTCAATCAATCATTATGTCCTAAACATGATTGCAAGCTTTCAAGAGTTGTTCAAGGCAACTCTCATTTCTTCATACAACAATTTGTAAGTGAAGAATCATGGAAGAATTAAGGGTTGCACTAGTGTTTACGTTAACTAAGGGTTGTTCAAAGCAACACTTATTTCTTCATACAATGATTTGTAATGGAAGAATTATGACACTAAAAGTGTTGTCCTCTTTATGGTAGACTTATCTAACATGTTCTTCCAAAGATACATTATCAATAGGAAGATTGTAAGGATGAGACTACTTAGGTACATATACAATCCATTCAAGACAATCTATGGGATTGTGGTACCAAGTCCGGAAACTAAAGCCTTCGGCTTTTCTTTGTCAAGTTTTGGATAGCGTTTGCAAATATATCGGTAAATAAATACATAATGAATATAAATTGATTGATTTTAAGCTATTTGATATGGGTCCTTAAATCAAATAGCACCACCCACTATTTTTGGCAAATTCCATATCCCTCATTGGAATTCGAGAGTTTTGGAGGAAACTCTTAGTAGGGTATGGGAGGCTCACTATTACCAAGCACACCTCACAATGATATGATGTTGGCTAGCATCAATAATAATGAGAGAGTACGCTTACTCATTTACATCTCATGTAAGTACCCATCTTATTTGGCCTCTAGAAAATGATGCCTCACAAGGATATGATGTTGGCTGCATTGCACTTATTTAAGTCATTCCCACCATGCAAGTTCGGGGTAGGGGTTCAAGAACAACCTCACAATGATATGATGTTGATCATTCTCGTTACCTACGTTCACAACATCATGTATGTGTATAGAATTCCTCCTGAGTGTAAGCACATACTTTGTACTCCTCCATGATAGGGTGAAGTCGGTGTATTAGTCACAAACGATTGGAACCTACCACGGTGGAAGGCCACGAAAGAGTGTTCAAAGAACCCTCACGCTGGTCAACTTAATAACGGTTTGGTTGAGGGTTTTAGGTCTCATCACATATAAGCATGCATTTTAATCTTATTAAAACAATTTGGTCATATTACAACTATTAGTCCATGTGATGAATTTTGTAGTATATGATACTCCCACTATGCTTGTAAAACGGTTTCTTAAAGCAAGAGTATATGGTACTACTAACATAAGATTTGCATTCATTGATGGACTATATAGTTGCCTTAGGGCCTTAGGGCCTTAGGATGACTATGAACCTTTGATTCGATCCAACACGAGCCTAGTTTTGGATCTCGGTCTAGGGATGTTGATTGATTTTAGCTACGCGTTTAATCACATTAAGGCGTGTTTTCTTATTGGGCATTGGACCCTACTACTCCAATTTCATGCATATCAAATAAAACAAGAAAGGAGTACTTCAAAGTAAAGAAGAGCTTAGGCTCTTTTACAACATTTGATCATATCAAATTACAACCAAAATCTAATCTACACATTCCCATGGTTCAAACAAATTTGAAATACGGCCTTTAACATAGCTCAATTATCGTAGGCTTAGGTTCATAATAACCCTTTCTTTAATTAATTAACGCTTTATCTATTTAAACTTGAATGCAACATTGTCATTTGGTTTTTGTATCCATAGAATTGAATTAGTTGGAGCTAAATGAAATGAAAATCCAATTCTCATTTAAAGATACAAAACTATTTTGTTTCTCAACTAATTTGGGTCAAAATGCAATAATCTCAACTTTTTGGCTATATTGCAAAAGATAAACTTTTGAGGTCACTTTGTAAAAACACAAAATTCCACTACTTCATGTAATTACAACTAGAACCCAAAAATTTCAACAAGCTCAAAAACTTCATTAAAGGAGCAAAACAATTTATCCTTTAGTAATTTTGGGCCTTTACGTAAAAAAGTAATCTTCGGGTCAAAGTGCAAATACACAAAAGTGTCAAAACTTTATGTAATTTCATAAAAGCCCCAAAAGTACCCCCATTATAGGGGTGGCTGGTCATGGTGAGTGGTGACGTTGTGTGTGAATTGATTTAGTTTTTTGAAAGGTGATTGAAAGTCGTAAGTGATTGGTATGGTGTGAATAGTAAACTAGGTATGGGGCTTGTTTAAAAATTCATACCATCCATCACTAACAAAAACAAATAAACAACAAAACACCTTTTTGAATCAAAAACAAAAAAAAAATTGTTCTTGGTATGAACAACAAGAACAAAGCAAGAACATTGAAGAACATCCATGAAAACCCCATAAGAGCTCCACAAATGTTTTCACAAAATAAAACTCAAATTTTCACTACTCAATAGAGGGTTAACATCCTAGGGTACTTACGGGTTCCAAAAGTCACTTTAAAACACTTTTAACAAGACAAACATGAACCCAAAAATCCACCCTTTGGATTTGGCCGAATTTCTCCATAAACATGACACCAAACTTTAGCTCCAAGATTCATGCTCATATGAACTACATCTACAACATTTGAGATGGTAAATTTTCAAGCAAAATTTACATTCAAAGAAGCAAGAATAAAGCTTGTAACAATTACAACATTCAAATCAAAGACTATGAACTACAAAACCCAAAAGGATTCACCAACTACTAGACCTAGGCTCTTGATATCACTTGAAGGAAATATTTGTGAAAACTAGTTCATTTGAGCAACATCTATGCATGCAATTAACAATTAAAAGGCAGAATCATGCTTGTATGCACTCAAAAAAACTTTACCCATGAAATTCAAGGCCTAGTAATTGTGGTGAACCAAGACTCAACTCAAGAACAAAGTGAGTTGAGAAATCTTATACCTTTGTTGAATCCTCTTTGCATAAGCAAAGGCTACTCACCCATGAGAGAGGGCCTTCATTCCATACTTCTTAGCTCCATAGATTTGATGAATGGATTCTCCAAGTTCCCAAAATAGAGAACCTCTAAGTCTCCACACCAAGGAGAGCATTGAGGAAGAGATGAGTGGCCTAGAGGAAGGAAGATTGACAACTATGTTCCTCTAGGGTGGCCGGCCTCTTAGAGAGAAAAGAGAGCTTTGTGTTCTCATCTTTTCTCCAAACGAAACCCCCTTGCATGAAATGGCTATAAAGTTGCCTTTATACCACCTCACCATGGAGTGGCAAACTTGCAATTAAGGCAAGTTCACTACCCATCTCTATATGGCCAACCATTGTAGGTTATTTGGGCTTTGAAGCCCTTTGTGTTTTTCAAGTTGTCATACAACTTGAGTTATTAGACTTGACATTTAAAACTAACCCGAGGTCTATAACAAACTTATTCATTTGATTAATTAACATATTAATTAATCCCAGCCTTAAATAATTAAACAATTTAATTATCCTTACTCATCTCCGTTGTTTCTTCAATTTCTACCTTACTTGGTGTACAATCCATTAGGTTCCTTTTAGCGAGGCAGTGTGGCGATTATAACTCTTCAAATCGATTGTGAATTGAAACATACTTTCAATTCTTCCTTTATTGATTATACACCTTTAAGGTTTCCACAAACCATGAGTGACATCTAACAGTATATCATGGCTACCCAAGCTAATTAGAAGAGGTGAAGAACCTCTTCAGTTTAGGATTACAATGCAATATGGTCTTTCTCTAATACAATACTCTTGACCACATTGTTTGGTTTGATAGTTTATTCATGTCTACTATCCAATGTGATTCTTTTACTTATATGATTACCTTGAATGTGATTTGGAACTATTTTCTAAATCTCATTCATACTCTGGCCAGAGATTCTTAATCATATCATAAAGCATTCTCCCTCAAACGGTTTGAAGGTTAGAGATCCCTTGTTGCGCATTCACTTACTTCCATGGCTAAGTGGCTTAACCCCAACTATGTCGTGGACACCCTTTGATGGAGTGACTTTGACATAATCAAAGATCAAGGACCTAAGCACAAGATAACTATGATACTTCAGGTCAAAGGACAACTTTGCATTATCCCAACCATGAGTTCTCATGTGACATGAGTATGAGAACTCCTTGTTGATCGCGTTCAGTGGACTTATTCTATGTTGAGCACCTACATGCTTGTCTTGGTGTCAGTCACACCAATGACTCGAGATGAATCACTCTCCCTAAGAGAAGACATAGTACATACTGATCTTAACAGACTGTCAATGCCCAATTGGCAATCCTATGATCAGGAACATTTAGGATATGAATACGAAAAAGAATGGTCTCATGAATCTAACTTCTTTGGATCACATTCTCCCAATTACATATTCCTTGGACTTATCGTTTAAGCATATAACATTTTTATGAGATGGCTTTAAACAATAATCTTTGCCCTTTATATTAAACTAGATTAGTTTAACATGTGAAATGTCCATTAAGTATCATCATATGATTGGCCTTAGGGCACATTTCCAACAATTATTGCTAAGGAGGAGAAGGTTAACTATTGCTAAGAACATTCATGGCTTCATCATCTTCGTTTGGTGCTGCATGTATGTTCTTTACTTGATCTTTAAGATTGTATAGTTGTTCTTCTGTTTTGTAGCTCAATGGCATATCTATAATCTATAATATGGTATATGGATATATGTCTTACAGAAAAGGTCTGCTCCAATTCTTAGAGACTAAGTGATAACAACAGCAAGCCTTTTCGCACTAATTGGGGTCGACTGTATGAATCCTAGAACACCATTGCGCTCGGTTCTATGCCACGTCTTCTGTTAGATCCAAGTACTCTAAGTATTTTCTTAGAGTCTCTTCCAAAGTCTTCCTAGGTCTTCCTCTTCCCCCTTCGGCCTTGAACCTCTGTCCCATAATCGCATCTTCTAATTGGAACGTCAATAGGCCTTCGTTTCACATGTCCAAACCACCATAACCAATTTTCTATCATCATTCCTTCAATTTCGGTTACTTCTACTTTACCTCAGATATCCTCATTCCTAATCTTATCCTTTCTCGTGTGCCACACATCCAACGAAGCATTCTCATCTCTGCCACACCCATTCTATGTACGTGTTGATTCTTCACCGCCTAACAATTATGTGCCATAAAGCACGGTTGGCCTTATTACCATCTGATAAAATTTTCTCTTGAGATTTAATGGCATACGACAGTCACACAACACGCCCAATGCACTCTTCCACTTCATCCATCCGGCTTGTATTCTATGGTTGAGGTCTCCATCCAGCTTTCTGTTCTTTTGCAAGATAGATCCTACGTAGTGAAATCGGTCTCTCTTTCATACTTTCTAATCTTCAATCCTCATCCCTAACTCGTTTGAGCCTCCCCTCGCATTGAACTTCCACTCCATATACTCTGTCTTTGACCGACTTAGGCAAAAACCTTTAGATTCCAACACTTCTCTCCAAAGGTTAAGCTTCGCATTTACTTCTTCCTGAGTTTCATCGTCTGTGAAAAGCATACACCAAGGAATATCACCTTGAATATGTCCCGTTAACTCTTCCATTACCAATGCAAAAAGGTAAGGACTTAAAGATGAGCCTTGATGTAACCCTACCGTTAGGGGGAAGCTTTCGATTTGTCCTTCATGAGTTCTTACGGCAGTCATTGCTCCATCATACATATCCTTTATAGCTTGGATATATGCTACTCGTACTCCTTTCTTCTCTAAAATCCTCCAAAGAATGTCTCTTGGGACCCCATCACACACTATATGTGGGCCAAGGCACTGAGCAATTAAACTGTGTTGTGCTAATATTTCCTACTTTTTGTCTACTTCAGGATATGCAGACTTGGGCGATCATTCGGCATGGTACTAAGAGGATGGGGTTGTACTATATCGACGATGTTGCATGAAGGCGAGTTCGTCAACTTCAAAGTCATAGCAATGGAAAGATGAAGATTGTTCAGTTGTGCCATCGTCGACTAGGTCATGCTCCTTTGGATATTTATGGAAATTACTTCCGTCAATATTTAATAATATGTCAGACTCTTCCCTAAAGTGTAATATTTGCACCTTAGCTAAAAGCCATCGTGCTTCTTTTTCTCCAAATTATAATAAAAGCACAACTCTTTTTGAGTTGATTCATTCAGATGTGTGGGGACCTTTTTTAGTTACAAGTCAACATGGCACACATTGGTTTGTGACATTTGTTGATGGTTGCACCTGAATGACATGATTGTATCTTAAAATAAGAGTTATGTAGGTGAAATCTTCAAGACATTTTATTCCATGGTTTGCAACCAATACTCGTTTCTTGTTAAAGTTTTTCGATCAGATAATGGCGGCGAATATATTAATCATGATCTTTCTCAATTCTTCAAGGAACACGGTATCTTTCATGAAATTACTTGCTCTCAGACTCCACAACAAAATGGAATAGCAGAAAGAAAGAATCTCCACATTCTCGAGACTACTCGAGCGCTCCTAATTAGTGCATGTGCAACTAAGGCATATTGGACAGATGCAGTAACCTATGCCATCTACCTTATGAATCGCATGCCATCTCGATTTCTCTCGTTTTGAACTCCCTTGGCCATGCTTGTAGACCATGTTACTCTCCCTTCCACTCTTCACCTGGAACCACGAGTTTTTGGATGTATAGCATACGTCCATCTACACAAGAACCAACGTAGCAAACTTGATTTGTGTGCAGTCCGATGTGTTTTCCTAGGCTTTACTTGGCCAGATAAAGAGATGTATCAAAGGTTAGTGGATAGATTAATTTATCTGTCACTTACTTGGCCAGATATCACTTATGTAGTGAGTATAGTCAATCAATTTATGCATCCTCCGAGTGAAGACCATATGGCGACAATAATACGAATTTTGAGTTACTTAAAGGGAGCTCCAGGGAAGGGGTTGATGTATAGAAAATGTGGACATATGGAAGTAAAATGGTACACTGATGCAGATTGGGTAGGGAATATCACTGAACGGCGGTCTACATCAAATTATTTCACATTCGTAGCTGGCAATCTTGTGACCTGGAGAAGTAAGAAACAAAATGTTGTGGTGAGGTCTTCAGCAGAGGCCAAGTACAAGGGAATGGCTCATGGTGTTTGTGAGCTTTTGTGGCTGTGAATTCTTCTTACTGAGATAGAGTTCAAACCCGAAAAGTCTATGATGTTGGATTGTGATAATCAAGCAGCAATGAAAATAGCTAACAAACTGGTACAACATGATAGGACCAAGCATGTGGAGGTAGATAGAAATTTCATCAAAGAGAAGCTAGATGTTAAGTTGGTTGATTTTCCGTTCGTTATGACAGAGGAACAACTTGCGGATATCTTAACACATGCAGTCTTGCAAAAAGGTTTTGTGACTCACTTGACAAGTTGGGCCTAGGAGATATCTACCCACCAACTTGGGGCAGTGTGAGTCATCAATCAATTAGTTTTGGAATGTATCTTGGTTTCCTAGATTATAGGGGATTCCTTCCTAATTTAGGTTGAACTCTACTATATAATTTCTTGTACCACAAGGTGTGGATGTATATATTGCCTCCGTATTGAAGAGATAATACAAGCAAAATTAACCAAATAATAATTTAATTTAATTCTTTCTAAGCGAAAGGGAATGTTTAATTCCACAAAAGAAGTATTTTTTTTACAGATTCCGAATGAGAAACTGTCATCCCATTCAATCGAATTGGGATGCCATGGATCTGACATGTCTCTTGGTAGGAGTAACATGAAACTCATAATTATGGGCGTATTCATTACGATCTTTATCTGTTTCCTCATCATTGTCCTCTTACGTCGAAAAGGTTTAGCATGTTTGTTTTGGTTGGCACCGGACATAATACATGGTCTGGACTATATGTTATCTCATCAACGGCAGACTTTGTTATCGTATTGGGTTTGTTGGATATCTTGTACATAAACCTGTACAGTATATCCGCATGGTGGTACAAAGGGTTTATGTTGCTACTCTGTATGGTTATAGGTGTGGTTATCTTTGGGGTCTTGTGGTTGGTTTATGGCATCTTTGGGAGAGAAGAACTTCAGCAGAGGAACAATGTGGTGACAATAGGTCATATATATACAAGGCAGGGCATGAAGAAACTGGTGGACTCCATGATTTCGATTCACGCCAAGAAAATCTTTCAAAGTTAGTGTTGACCCTAAAAACTACTAAGCCTACGTGGCGCGTAGGCCGAATAATCTATGAGCTAACAACGTCCTTCGGTTGAATGCGGGGCGTGCCAACTCGACGGCCGAACTCGGCCGGTGAGTAAAATGTTGATGTTGCGTTGTGTGCGCGGCTGACTTCTGAATCTTGCGACTACGGCCGAGGAAGGAACGCGCCTCGGCCTTTGGGTTCTAGAGCCTGAAGACAAGGCTGCTAGTCTTGCGAAGTTCACGAATCATCGGCGCCGGATTCGGTCACAGTGATTACGTTTGTAAAAGTATAAGCACGTCGAATCGACACCAAAGTATAGGGGCACAGATACTCAAAATAGATATATGTCTTGACGGTGAAAGTGGTTCGGTCGTCGGAATGCCGAACTCTGAAGCTAACCTGTGAGTATCCAATCATAAAACAACTCGGCGTTCAATGTGCCAAGCTCGGTAATTCGTAACACCTCACTTCGCCAAGAAGGCTGATGAGATGACCTCTGTCAATTGCGAGTTTGATTCACTTTCTCCTCGGGACTCCTTCTCCTAATAGGTCTCGGCCTCTATCACATTTTTATACTTATCTTTTCTTCCTTCCTTTGCCAGATAGGATTTCTCCTAATCCGTGGCCCATAGCGCCGACTCACCGCCTTCGTGCAGGTCCTGGACTGAGGATGGTCCGAGCTCGGCCCAATGTCATTTTGGGCCTAAACACTGCCCCCTCGCTTCTGAGGTCGTCGACCCATAGTCCATGGTCGAGCCTCGGCCTTGAAGAAGCGAAACGACATTACTCTTCTCGCAACGCCCGATGAGCTGTCTCAGAGAATAATACCACGCCCATTTATGAGCATTGATGTTTCCCTCGAATCCTTCCCGAACTTGCCACGTGTCAGTCCTCGATCACCCCAACGGTTCGCATTTATTTATCTGGGCGCACGCAACCGTTGAAGCGTCTTGTTGCATTTAATTTCGTCGTCACACAAAATCGTGCGTCCTCAAACCTTGAGATACTCCCTCAATCTGCGAGATCTTCGGTCCTTTCACCTGGATTTTCTGAAACAAATCATGGCGCGCAGTTATCCCGATTGGCCCATTTCAAAATTCAAAACCAAACGATTGGTCTTCTTTCGAGGTGTCTATAAATATCCCCATTTTCTTTCATTTCCATTTTACCCTTCCAAATCTCTGAAATCCCTTTGCTCTCTCTCTCTCTCTCACCTCCAGAAAAACCAGTTTTCTCTGAGACGCTTCCAACCCAGTACCTTCGTCTCCAGTTTTTCTCATCAGCAATGGCTTCCTTCATCTCTCAGATCTCCAAGGAATACAACAACTACGAGGGCATCATCGACCACTGCGCCATCAGGTCTCTCTGCCTTGATGGCGACTCAAGCGCCACCCATCAGATTCTTGGTCCTCTGTTCAAGAAGCCTGTTCCTTCCTCCATTACCAACCTTATGAAAGGGAATTGCCTGTCACCCTTGAGACAAGGGTTCGAGTGGTCAAAGTGGGACGCGTCAAAGCCCCAAGGAACCTGGCCCTCGACCACTGCTACCTGGGTGGCCTGGGTCGATCGGATGGAGAAGTTCTTCGGCCAGGAATGGAGGGCTCTCGGTATCTACGACGCCATCAGGCTCTCGACCGTAGAGATGGCTATGGACAAGGAGCTCCTGATGGCAGCCCTTAGTTTCTGGTGTTTGGCAACCAACACCATAACTCTTCCTCTTGGTCCTATCGGTCCTACCATTCTTGACATCTCAGCCATTCTCGGAACATCCCCTTCTGGTCTTCCCGTCGACGCTGCCCTATTTGGGCTTTCGTCGAATCTTGACCTTAAGGCTCTGTTTGACGCTTGGGCCATCGAGACATTAAGCCGAGATGGCCACGAGCCCTCCAAGGACGAAGTTCAGAAGTTGCACAAGAACTTCTTCAATTACAACACCCTTATCGTCCACTTTGCTGATCGAGGGGAGACGAGTCTCCGCAAGGGAGAACAAGAAGCTTTCTTATTCTACTGGTACAACAAATTCATCTGTTGTACCAAGTCGAATAAGTGTTTGGTTGAGAACATGCCCGTGGTCGAAGCCCTGGCCAGCGGCCACACTCTGTCACTCAGTTCAGCCATCCTTGCTCACCTGCTGCGCTATCTAGCCGAGACAACCACCGAGAAGATTGATCCGCACCAGAGCGGACCTCTCTAGGTCTTTCAGCTGTGGTTGCAGACGTACTTCGCTACGCTCCGGCCGAAAGTTCTCGACTTCTCACCGACTGAAGCGCTCGGTCTCCAACTGGCTTCTCGACCGGTGCCACCACACCGAGCTGAAGAAGTGTTTAGATTCTTCTTCGGCCTCGAGGATCTCTCCGACGACAAGTTTTTGATATGCCGTCGTCGAGAATATCCTACCTCCGTCAAGGTTCCGTCTTCGGCTTGGAGCGAAGAGGAGGACGCTGTCCTTCGCCAGAATTAGGGGTCATTTGTATTGACGCGTGACCTCCCCCTCTGCTGCGACGCTCGACGAGCAAGCTGGGAAGTCTACCACCCATACTTCACAGCTAGGCAGCTCGGCTATTCGCAGTGATGCCCAGTGCCCCTACTCCTATCTCACTCCCTTCTCAGCCGAGGGCGGCTCTCTGGTTCTTCGGAGAAAAAGTGTCGGGACGCCGAGGATGAATTCCAGAAAAGGTGTGCACGCTTCCGTCTTCGGCTGGCCATACCTGAAACCTTGTGCACTGACACGTTCGAAGATTGGTGGGAGACATACACCCAAGAATTCTTCGGGGGGTCGATCGAGGATATTGTCACCAAGATCTTCGGCGACCGTCCCCTGAAAACTGCTGCCCCTCCTGCTAAGGAGAAGAATCCAGGTAATCGGCTGTCTTCAACTCGAGACTTCTACCTTGATCCTTTAACTCTTATCACTCAATTCTAACTTTACTTTCCTTTGTTAGGTGGTCGAGTGTTAAAACAGGCGGTCGTGATCGCTGCAGCCGCGACGAAGAAAAGGTTGGCTCTCTCCAAGAGAGCTGATCCTACCGTGCAGACTCCTCCAAGTAAACGGCCGCGCCAAGAGGCTGAGTCGATGCGTGACGCTCCCCGCCCTCACAAACGTGTCAAGAAATTGGCAAAGAAAGGGGAACGGGAGATTCACGTAATCTCTAGTCGAACGACCGAGGTGACTGCCTCTGACGTCCCCCCCATTGCTCCTATCGCCCGGGAACAGCCGGCGGAACGGCCAATTCTTGTCACTCGACCAATTCAAGTGTCGCCTACTTTGGGAGCGGTCAAACCGTCTACTACTGCACCGGATGGAGAACCTGCCGCCCCAGTGCCCCATGTTGCACCTGCTCCGGAGGTAGCACCACTTTTGGTCGAGCGGCAACCCCGCCGCGTCCAAAACGAACGGCGATCATCCTGGAAGAGGTATGAATAATTTGAGGTATATATGAGAATGAAGTTTGCTTGATTCTAATGTATCTCATCATTTCAGGATGACGCAAGCGAGGAGATTCCGCTGGCACATCGCCCTCGTCGAGCTCAAACATCCAAGCCTGTGGTCCCTTCTTCCCAACCGCCGAGCAAGGCCGCTGAACCTTCTGGCCCTGCTGTGGTCGAGGCGGTCGTGACCCCCCCAGCTACGACCGACGTTGCTCCAGTTTCCGCTGCGGCCGGGGCGAAACCCACTGCTCCAGTTGTCGCGGGAGTCGCTGCTCCGGACATGGTTCCTCCTGCTGAGCCAGAGGCGACTACGGAGACCCCAATGCACCCGCACGACGTCGATCTCGGCATCCCACCTCAGGAGGTTTCGTCGACTTATGTAAGGATTCCCACCCTTCTTATTTCTTTTAGATTTCTAAATCAAGGATGTACTAACTGCTAGGTGCCCCCTCCATTCTTTTCACCGAAAATTCTACGCGCCGAGGGGTGTTGTTTATATTTCTTGGCCGCCCCAGTGGCCATCGAATGTAGATAACCTCCATCGGCCGCGTGAATTGAGAAGCAGTCTCAAACACTGGGCTCGGCCTTTAAGTTCTTTGGGTTCGAGCAATGACCCAGGGGATATGGCCGAGGTCTCGTCACGTCAGGTTTATCATCTTCCCTTTCTTTATCCTTTTCGGCTTAACTTGTGTTAATACTTGTCCTCTCATGCAGCCTTCTTGGGAAGCCGAGTTCGATGCTCTTCTGGCCAGCACGTCGGAGAGAGCAGCTGGGCATTCCACCTCGGTTGCACGGGACTCGGCCGACCCAGACTCTGCGGCCAAGCTACAAGAGCTATTTTCCCTCTCGGCTTCTCAAATCCTTGAGCGAAAAGGGCTCGATTCCGTCGGGGCCAGTTTGAACGACCTTGCTACCGACGGTCGCTTGGATAATGCCGCTGTCACTCGAGCCTCGTTGATGCTAGAACGAACTCGAGAATACTTCGGTATTTTCGAAAGAGCTCTTTGAGCTGAGGATGACTGGAAAGCTGCGTCGGCTCTGCAAGAAACTCTTCGTCCGAAGGTGGAGGCGCTCGTAACAAAAAAAGAACAGCTTGCCGAGCTCTACCGTCAAATTGCCGAACTCCAGAGTCGACGATCGACGTTTGCATCTGAACTTGAACAAGAGTTCGAATCGGGTAAACCTACCCTGATCGAATATGCATCTAACAGCAAGCGAGTCGAGCAGCTGAAACTGGACAAGAAAATTCGGCAAGCTGAGGTGACCATGGGCGAGGTGAGATGGCTGGAGTTGAAGGCTTTCCTTGGATCCGTTCTCCCTTCTTCGCCTTAGGGCTTTTAATTGTAAACTCTTGTACTCATTTTTGCAAATATTAATGGAAATTTATCAAATCTTGCACTTGCTGGATCCTGGATATTATTGTCTTTGATACGATCTGCCCCCTTGCTGAGCACTTATTATTCTCGCATTTCCCAAGTAACGGGGTAATATTTCTTTAAAAACTTCCCATTAATCGGTAGCTTGTGAATCAAACCGTTCCGGTCTTTGAGGCGATATGCCCCCTTGCCGAGAACCTTGTGAACAACGAATGGTCCCTCCCAATTCGGCAACCATTTGCCGAACCTAGGGTCTTTAATTCCAACCGGTAATACAGTCTGCCAAACTAATTCTCCTTCGCCGAACATTTTCTGTCTAACCCGTTGATTATAAGCTCGCTCGGCAATCTTCTTTTGCGCTGCTAATAGGTTGCAAATGTCAAGTCGAGCTTCTTCTAAATCTTCTAACTCTTGCCTCATGGCCTGGCTATACTCGGTGCTGAACAAACTACTCTGTTCGATTCTTCGTAGCGAGTTTACACTTAGCTCGACTGGCAGCATTGCGTCATGCCCATAAGTCAAGGCATACGGTGTCGTTTCGATAAGCCCACAAAGCTTCATTTAGCTTTAGATGCCACATACCAGGCTTTTCCTTCACCATTTTCTCGAGGATACCGATCAAAACTTTGTTACTCGCCTCGGCTTGTCCGTTCGCCTATGGGTAATACGGCGTAGACTGTTCGAGCCGAATATTCAATCCACTCGTATATTCCTTAAACCTGTCGGATTTGAAAATTGTACCATTGTCTGTTATGATCGTTTCCGGCACACCGAATCTTGTCACGATGTTCTCTTCCACGAAATTACAAACTTCTCTAGACGTTAACTCGGCATATGATTTTGCCTCGACCCATTTAGTGAAGTAGTCTGTCGCTACTAGTATCCATGCATGTTTTGCTGCTCCGGAGGATGGTGTAATTTTGCCAATTACATCCATGGCCCAGCCCCTAAACGGCCAAGGTTTAGTCACTGAATGTAGTGCCTCGGCTGGTACTCTTTGTATGGGGCCATCGATTTGGCATTGTACACATCCTCGGGCGAACTCGATGCAATCCTTTAGCATGCTTGGCCAAAAATACCCGTGGCGGCGTAGCAGCCATCGCATCTTTTGACCTGATTGATGGGCTCCGCAGATCCCTTCGTGCACTTCTACGACTGCTTGGACGGCCTCCCGTGGTCCGAGGCATAATAGCAATAGGTCGTCTTCACCTTTTCGGTATAGCTCATTCTGATAAAATGACGTAGTTCATGGCATGCACCCTTGTTTTGTGATCATGCTTGCCGCTCGGGTTGTCAAGGTATTGCATAAGTGGTCTTTGCCAATCGTCTAGTAATGCCTCGATCGCACAAACAACCAACGATTCTTCTCGTTCCAATAACGATGGTAGAGACATCACGCGCGTCCGAATTACTTGGTCGCGATGAAGGACTTGTTGATCGACCAAGGCCGGATACGACTGGTGTACTGTGGGTGTTATCTGGCCGACCTCGCCCTCCAAGAGTTGTGCTCCGGAGGCCAGCTGGGCGAGTTCATCGGCGACGGTGTTTCGGTCTCGAGAAACATGACTAAAAGTAATACCGTCGAATGACTCGGCCAAGTAGCTGGCAACCATGTGATATGGTGCCAGAGTGCAACTCATGCAACGAAAAGTGCCATTGAGCTGGTTAATGACAAGTTCGAAATTGTCGAGAACGAATACGCGAGGTGCTCGTAATTCATGGAGAACGCCGAGGTCGATGACAATGGCCTCATATTCGGCCTGATTGTTGGTACACTCGAAGTCGAGTTTGAGGGAGAAATACCAACGATGTTGTTGTGGTGATTGGATGACGATGCCGACACCGACCGATGTTGAGGTACTAAAACCGTCAAAGTAAAGTGTCCAGAAATTGTCGCGTTCTTCCACCATGCCGATCTCGACGTCGATTTCCCCGAAATCGTATGTGGAGGGGTGTTGAGCAAGAAAATAAGCGAGAGCTTGTGTTGGAAATGTGCCCTACAACCAATCATATGATGATACTTTACGGACATTTCACATATTAAACTAATCTAGTTTAATATAAAGGGCAAAGATTATTGTTTCAAGTTGTCTCATATAAATGTTATGTGCTTAAACGATAAGTCCAAGGAATATGCTATTAGGAGAATGTAATCTAAAGAAGTTAGATTCATGAGACCATTCTCTTTTGTATACATATCCTAAATGTTCCTGATCATAGGATTGCCAATTGGGCATTGACAATCCGTTAAGATCAGTACGTGCTATGTCTTCTCTTAGGGAGAGTGACAGGTCTCGAGTCATTGGTGTGAATGACACCAAGACAAGCATGTAGGTGCTCGATAGAGAATGAGTCCACTGAACGCGATCAACGAGGAGTTCTCATATTCATGTCATATGAGAACTCATGGTTGGGATAATGCAAAGTAGTCATTTGACCTGAGGCATCACAGTTGTCTTGTGGTTAGGTCCTTGATCTTTGACTATGTCAAAGTCACTCCGTCAGAGGGCGTCCACGGCATAGTTGGGGTTAAGCCACTTAGCCATGGAGGCAAGTGAATGCGCAACAAGGGATCTCTAACCTTCAAATCGTTTGAGGGAGAATACTCTATGATATGATTGAGAATCTCTGGCCAGAGTATGAATGAGATTTAGGAAGTCGTTCCAAATCACATTCAAGGTAATCATATAAGTAATTGAATCACATTGGATAGTAGACATGAATAAACTATCAAACCAAACAATGTGGTCAAGAGTATTGTATTAGAGAAAGACCGTAATGCATTGTAATCCTAAACTGAATAGGTTCTCCACCTCTTCTGATTAGCTTGGGTAGCCATGATACACTGCTAGGTGTCACTCATGGTTTGTGGAAGCCCTAAAGATGTATAATCATTTAAGGGAGAATTGAAAGTATGTTTCAATTCACAATCGATCGTTAAGAGTAACAATCGCCTACTGCCTCGCTAAAAGGAACCTAATGGATCGCACACCGTGTAAGGTAATGATTGAAGGATATAATGAAGATGAGTAAGGACAATTAAATAGTTTAATTGTATGTGGCAAGGATTAATTAAAAGTTAATTAATCTAGAACGAAAGGTTCGTTTTAGGCCTTAAGTTAGTTTTGGGTTTCGGGACACAAAAGGGTTTTGGTCCACAAGGCACATAAGGTTTAAGTTGTGTGACAACTAAAACAAAATGGGCAATTAACCCACTAACAATAGGGAGGCCGGCCATGAATAGAGAGGGAGTGGGTTTTGGACTTATTACAAGTTTGCCACTCCAATGAAAGGAGGTATAAATATGACTTTATAGCTTTTTCTTCATTAGGGTTTTCTTTGAGGAAAGATGAGAGTTTTTGGCTCTCTCTTTCTCTCTAGGAAGGCCGGCCACCATGGGGGAGTTTACTAGCATCTAACTCCTCCATGGTCACTCATCTTCTTCCTCAACCATCCTTGGTGTCGAAACTTAGAGGTCTCCAACTTTGGTGACTTTTGGAGAAACCTATTCTTCCATCCACATCCAAGAAGGCATGGATCCAAGAAGCAAAGTTCTTCCACCTTCATCCATGGAGCCAAGGAGCAAGGTGACAAAGGAAGAAGGCCATCACATGGGTGATTAACCTTTGCTAAGCAAAGAGGTACTTCAAAGGTATAAAGTTACTCAACTCTCTCTTAGATTTTGAGTTGAGTCTTGGTTCACCATTTCTACTAGGCTTTGAATTTCATGGGTAATGTTTTGTTTTGAGTGCATACAAGCATGATTCCGCCTTTAATTGTTAATTGCATGCCATAGATGTTGCTCAAATGAACATGTTTTTCACAAATTTTCCTTCAAGTGGTATCAGAGCCTAGGTCTAGTAGTTGGTGAATCCTTTTGGGTTTTGTAGTTCATAGTCTTTGATTTAAATGTGGTAATTGTTACAAGCTTTATTCTTGCTTCTTTGAATGTAAATTTTGCTCGAAAATTTGCCATCTCAAATGTTGTAGATGTAGTTCATATGAGCATGAATTTTGGAGCTAAAATTTGGTGCCATGTTTTTTTGGGAAATTCGGCCAAATCCAAAGGGTGGATTTTTGGGTTCATGTTTGTCTTGTTAAAAATGTTTTAAAGTGACATTAGGAACCCCTAAGTACCCTAGTATGGTAATATGTTATTTCCCTTAAGTTTGAGATTTTTTGGGATGTCTTTGGATGAAAAATGTTCATGGAACTCTTATGGGTTTTCATGGATGTTCTTCATTGTTCTTGTTATGTTCTTGGCAAGAACAAAAAGGTTGGGTATTTTGATTAAAAGTTTTTGGTTGTTGACATAAAGTTTAGTTTATGAAATGATGGTATGATTTTAATCATCACTAGGTATGTACTTTTCTTACACACCCATACCTTTTCTACTATTCACATCATACCAATCACTTACAACTTTCAATCACCTTTCAAACCTACAAATCAACTTACACACACCATCCCCACTCACCATAACCGGCCACCCTATTAAAGTAGGGTACTTTTGGGACTTTTATGCAATTACATAAAGTTTTGATACTTTTGTGTATTTGTACTTTGACCCGAAAGTTTACGTTTTTACGTAAAGGCCCAAAAACACTAATGGACAAATTGTTTTGCTCCTTTAATGAAGTTTTTTGTATTTGTTGAAATTTTTGGGTTCTAGTTGTAATTACATGAAGTAGTGGACTTTTGTGTTTTTACAAAATGACCTCAAAAGTTTGTGTTTTGCAATATAGCCCAATGGTTGAGGTTATTGCTTTTTGGCCCAAATTAGGTTGAGAACAAAATGGTTTTGTCTTTTTAAATGAGAATTGGATTTTCATTTCATTTAGCTCCTATTAAATCAATTCTATGGATACAAAAACCAAATGACAATGTTGCATTCAAGTTTAATTAGTTAAAGCATTAATTAATTGAAGAAAGGGTGATTATGAACCTAAGCCTACGATAATTGAGCTATGTGAAAGGCCGTCTCAAATTTGTTTGAACCATGGGAATGTGTAGATTAGATTTTGGTTGTAATTTGATATGATCAAATGTTGTAAAAGAGCGTAAGCTCTTCCTTGCTTTAAAGTAATTTGTTTTGATCAAATGTTGTAAAAGAGCATAAGCTCTTCTTTACTTTAAAGTACTCCTTTTATTGTTTTATTTGATATGCATGAAATTGGAGTAGAGGGTCCAACGCCCAATAAGAAAACACGCCTTAATGTGATTAAACGCGTAACTAAAATCAATCACCATCCCTAGACCGAGATCCAACACTAGGCTCGTGTTGGATCAAATCAAAGGTTCATAGTCATCCTAAGGCCCTAAGGCAACTATATAGTCCATTAATGAATGCAAAGCTTATGTTAGTAGTACCATATATTCTTGCTTTAAAAACCGTTTTACAAACATAGTGGGAGTATCATATACTACTAAATCAATCACATGGACCAATAGTTGTAATAGGACCGAATTGTTTTAATGTGATTAAAATGCATGCTTATATGTGATGAGACCTAAAACCCTCAACAAACCATTATTAAGTTGACAAACGTGAGAGTGCTTTGAACACTCTTTCATGGCCTTCCACCGTGGTAGGCTCCAATCGTTTGTGACTCGTACACCGACTTCACCCTATCATGGGGGAGTACAAAGTGCGTGCTTACACTCAAGAGGAGTTCTATATGCATACATGATGTTGTGAAGGTAGGCAACGAGAATGATCAACATCATATCATTGTGAGGTTGTTCTTGAACCCCTACCCGAACTTGCATGGTGGGAATGACTTAACTAAGTGCAATGGAGCCAACATCATATCATTGTGAGGCTTCATTCTCTAGAGGCCAAATAAGATGGGTACTTGCAAGAGATGCAAATGAGTAAGCGTACTCTCTCATTATTATTGATGCTAGCCAACATCATATCATTGTGAGGTGGGCTTGGTAATAGTGAGCCTCCCATACCCTACTAAGACTTTTCTCCAAAACTCTCGAATTCCGATGAGGGATATGGAATTTGCCGAAAATAGTGGGTGGTGCTATTTGATTTAAAGACCCGGATCAAATAGCTTAAAATCAATCAATTTATATTCGTTATGTATTTATTTACCGATATATTTGCAAACGCTATCCAATACTTGACAAAGAAAAGCCGAAGGCTTTAGTTTCCGGACTTGGTACCGCAATCCCATAGAATGTCTTGAATGGATTGTATTTGTACCTAAGTAGTCTCATCCTCGCAATCTTCCTATTGATAATGTATCATTGGAAAAATATGTTAGAAAAGTCTATCATAAAGAGGACAACACTTTTAGTGTCATAATTCTTCAATTACAAATTGTTGTATGAAGAAATAAGAGTTGCTTTGAACAACCCTTAGTTAACGCAAACACTAGTGCTTGTTTCTTTGTTACATGAACAAAGAACTTGAGAAGTAAGCACAAAGGCATGGACACTTTATGTACCATGCTTCTTCACTTACAAATTGTTGTATGAAGAAATGAGAGTTGCCTTGAACAACTCTTAATAGTTTGTATTTATGTTTAGAACATAATGGTTGGTTGACAAAAATAGTCCATCAACATGGACTTATGATGATTTTGAATCATTGAGTGTTGAAGTGTTAAACCACTTCTAGAGACGGAAACTAGGCAAGGACTTCACTTTTGTGTCCCTATCCAAATGGTTCACTAAGTTTATTATAAACTATATAGTGAACAATAACCGCACGCTCTCCAAATCGTTTGATGTGTATAACACGATTGAAATAAGTTTCAAGAGAGATAGTGGGAGTTTAGGGACCATGACTATTGTAGTCAATGGAGAAGTCAAATGAAGAAAGCTAAAAACTCCAAGGGAACAAACTTTCTTTATGAAAGGATGGACATTGGAAGGGGTATTTGCAAGAAATGTCTTGCAAGTGTCAAGAACACACTTTTCGAAGGTGTTGTAAAATGTTCTTGAATAAGTTCAAAATAGTTGGTTCTTCTACTTGAATGTTTGATTCCGTATTAGTAACTATGTTTTACAATCGTTGTAAAAGTGTTGCTAACAAGAAGTAGAAGATTAATGAGAGAAGAGAAAGTACTTCACATTCGGAACGTGAATCAAATAATGATCTCTGGGAAAGCAGATAGTACTTACTTCCTCATATGAACTACCAAAGAAATTGGAAAAACAAAGATTGTCTTTACATTCCAATTTGAATAAGGAACATAATATCGTCACTAAAATGTTAGGAGATGGATGAATGTTTTGTTTGACAAAACAATTGTTCTTTATGAAAGATTGGATTATTGTAATCTGATTGATTGTCTCTATAATAGAGATAATGTGGTAGTGTTAACTGTTTAGAATATAACGATGCTTAAAACCCAAAAGGTTGCAAGGAAGTGACTAATCCCACTAAGTTGTGACACCTCTAAAACATAAATTACGAGTTGGTCATAAATGGATGCTATGGATCGTTAGATCCAGATCCGATGCCTTCTTGTTAAAATTGTATAGAGGTGAAATGTTCAAATCTTTATTCTTTTTGGAAAGAAGAAAGAATCACAAAGTCATTGAGGTTAATTCACTTACATGTTAGTGGCACATGTCCACAACATAATACTACTCATGTTGTATGACATTCACCGAAGATAGCTCTCGGTTGGACTATTGTTTATTTTGAATAAACACAATTTCGAATACTTTGCAAAAGGTTTCAAAGAATTCAAGAATGTAAGTTGATGAGTAAGACGTCTAAAGTTTTTTTACTCCTTAGATTTGATCCAAGGAAAACTAACACTTTAGATGAGTTTCCTTGAAAGATATCAAGGAATGTAGCATCATAAGATAATGTATTTCTCCATTGGGAGAAGAACGAACTCGAATAAGATTTAGTTCATTGGATGTTATCAATTACCCATATATAGGATATATATTTCTAAGTCAATATGATTGTCAATTAGAAAATCTTCCAAAAACGCTTCATAACTCCATATGATGTAGTTGGAAAGAAAGACAAGTCTTAATCGTGTTAAGGCTTGAGGTTATGTGCTAATAAGCAATATTTGTTATAGAACAATCTTGTGGGATATCCTTAAATTAACTTTTGGATATCACTTCTATGAACCAACTAACAAATGTTGTTTGTTGGGTAGTTCATTGGAATCCTACACTAGGATTTGCCTAAGATAAAGCAAATGAACGAAAGATAGAATTCAAAGAATGGGTTCTTTGAAAAACAAGATGATAATCAACAAATATGACAACCTAGTTCCTACACCACTAGCTACAAGGTAGTCGAGAAGGATTTATAAACCGTCTTAGTTGAATGGTTTGAACTTTATGACTATGTCATAGAGTTACACCTTTTAATTCGAAAGAAATAAGAATGAAAATCCTTATGACTACATTGAGTGTATATATGACATATACTCAAGGAAATGGTATAATACCATTTGACCCGAAATAATGAAACCTTCATAGCTAATTGGTAGCTTAAGGTGACTACAATCAAGGAGATTGGTTGACTTGGAAGAAACCATCTTTGATGTAGTCTTGGTTTCTATTAATTCGAAGATTGCTAGGTACAACTAAACGGTGATTCAATGTTTAGACATAATATGGGTTTCTGAAACCATTATCAAGATAGTCTTGATAATATATGTCTAAAACTAGGAATCACAAGACCTGTAAGTTGTAGAGATCCATCCATCATGAATCTTAGCAAGCTAGTGGGAGCTATAAGCATCTTATGAGAGAAAGATCAAATTGTTTGATTTCTCATAAAGATGTAAATAAATCTTTTGTTTACTAGGTTTACAAAAGATTAGTGGGAGTATATCATATTCCTAAATTTGAACATATATTTGATATATTAATTTTGAAAATGAAAGGAATTCTTCTTCGTTAAAGTTATGACTTTAAACGTTCTATAATGATAGAATGTATATGGGAGACATTGTCTATATACATAGGATGAAAATCTATAATGATCGATTTCAAGATATAATTGGATTATATCAAGACCTAATGATAGACAGAAGATGCTAGGAAGTTTCTCATATGATGATAAACTTCAATCAGAAGGACAACTCTAGTAAGACTAGGAAGTTGCTCTCCTCAAAGGGAACGTACCCTTTGACTCCCAAAGAAACATAATGCGTAACTAGAATCATTTATGCATACGCATAAAGGTGATTTACGTATTTCATATTGTATGAAAAACACTGATATGAGCTGTACCTAGAACGGTACAAGATGATATCAGTACAAGCCCAGGATCAGAACCATGGCAATTGTCAAGTTGGTCCTTAAGTATTTAAGAAATACTAAAGGATAGATTCCTCAAGAATGAGGAAGAATTAAAGTGACGCAATGGAAGCGTAAATGTATTAGATTATGAATCTAATATAGTATCCATCATTGGATGTCTCTTCATTGTGAATGAAGAGATAATAGGATATCTCTTTATTACGACTAAAGAGATATTTGGGTGGAAACATTACAAGTAATGACTTTAGTGTGTTCCATCATGAATGCAAAATATATCGCCATATAGAAGTTTACAACAATGTTGTTTGGATGGGAAAGTTCATTTATGAACTCTCTATTCGGTTCCAACCAGAAAGTGTCTCTAGTGTACAGACACTACGACACTAATGGGGCAATAGCTCAAGCCAGGGAATCAAGGTCTCATCAAGATCCGAACTCAAGTGAGAGACTGAACCACATGATTGAGAATCATGTATAATGGTGACGTCGTTATTCTCAAGGTTGCTTCTATGGATAACATATAGATATCCATTGTCTAGGCCTATTACTCAGCCATTTTTTAAATGAATTCAGAAGAGGTATCATCACTGATAACCAAGCTGATTGGCTCTAGTGCAAGTGGGAGATTGTTGGAAATGTGCCCTACAACCAATCATATGATGATACTTTACGGACATTTCACATGTTAAACTAATCTAGTTTAATATAAAGGGCAAAGATTATTGTTTCAAATTGTCTCATACAAATGTTATGTGCTTAAACGATAAGTCCAAGGAATATGCTATTAGGAGAATGTAATCTAAAGAAGTTAGATTCATGAGACCATTCCCTTTTGTATACATATCCTAAATGTTCCTGATCATAGGATTGCCAATTGGGCATTGACAATCCGTTAAGATCAGTACGTGCTATGTCTTCTCTTAGGGAGAGTGACAGGTCTCGAGTCATTGGTGTGAATGACACCAAGACAAGCATGTAGGTGCTCGATAGAGAATGAGTCCACTGAACGCGATCAACGAGGAGTTCTCATATTCATGTCATATGAGAACTCATGGTTGGGATAATGCAAAGTAGTCATTTGACCTGAGGCATCACAGTTGTCTTGTGGTTAGGTCCTTGATCTTTGACTATGTCAAAGTCGCTCCGTTAGAGGGCGTCCACGGCATAGTTGGGGTTAAGCCACTTAGCCATGGAGGCAAGTGAATGCGCAACAAGGGATCTCTAACCTTCAAATCGTTTGAGGGAGAATACTCTATGATATGATTGAGAATCTCCGGCCAGAGTATGAATGAGATTTAGGAAGTCGTTCCAAATCACATTCAAGGTAATCATATAAGTAATTGAATCACATTGGATAGTAGACATGAATAAACTATCAAACCAAACAATGTGGTCAAGAGTTTTGTATTAGAGAAAGACCGTATTGCATTGTAATCCTAAACTGAATAGGTTCTCCACCTCTTCTGATTAGCTTGGGTAGCCATGATACACTGCTAGGTGTCACTCATGGTTTGTGGAAGCCCTAAAGATGTATAATCATTTAAGGGAGAATTGAAAGTATGTTTCAATTCACAATCGATCGTTAAGAGTAACAATCGCCCACTGCCTCGCTAAAAAGAACCTAATGGATCGCACACCGTGTAAGGTAATGATTGAAGGATATAATGAAGATGAGTAAGGACAATTAAATAGTTTAATTGTATGTGGCAAGGATTAATTAAAAGTTAATTAATCTAGAACGAAAGGTTCGTTTTAGGCCTTAAGTTAGTTTTGGGTTTCAGGACACAAAAGGGTTTTGGTCCACAAGGCACATAAGGTTTAAGTTGTGTGACAACTAAAACAAAATGGGCAATTAACCCACTAACAATAGGGAGGCCGGCCATGATTAGAGAGGGAGTGGGTTCTGGACTTATTACAAGTTTGCCACTCCAATGAAGGGAGGTATAAATATGACTTTATAGCTTTTTCTTCATTAGGGTTTTCTTTGAGGAAAGATGAGAGTTTTTGGCTCTCTCTTTCTCTCTAGGAAGGCCGGCCACCATGGGGGAGTTTACTAGCATCTAACTCCTCCATGGTCACTCATCTTCTTCCTCAACCATCCTTGGTGTCGAAACTTAGAGGTCTCCAACTTTGGTGACTTTTGGAGAAACCTATTCTTCCATCCACATCCAAGAAGGCATGGATCCAAGAAGCAAAGTTCTTCCACCTTCATCCATGGAGCCAAGGAGCAAGGTGACAAAGGAAGAAGGCCCTCACATGGGTGATTAACCTTTGCTAAGCAAAGAGGTACTTCAAAGGTATAAAGTTACTCAACTCTCTCTTAGATTTTGAGTTGAGTCTTGGTTCACCATTTCTACTAGGCTTTGAATTTCATGGGTAATGTTTTGTTTTGAGTGCATACAAGCATGATTCCGCCTTTAATTGTTAATTGCATGCCATAGATGTTGCTCAAATGAACATGTTTTTCACAAATTTTCCTTCAGCTTGTCCTTTGACTGCTTTCTGGGGAACATATTGTAAGCTAAATTCGAATAATGCCATCGTCCATTTCCCAATTCGGCCTTTGACTATTGGCCGAGTGAGCATGTACAGGATGACGTCTGTTTGAGCGATGACATGAGTGACCGACGGTAGCATGTAGTGCTAGAGTTTGGATGCGGCGAAAAATAGAGCCAGGCAAAGCTTCTCGACGGGGGAGTAATTGATCTCTGGCGAGTTGAGCCTTCGGCTGAGGTAGAAAACGGCCTGCTCGCGACCAGCGTCATTGTCTTGAGCGAGGAGGCAGCCAATGGATTCCTCGACCGCGGATATGTAAAGTTTTAGGGGTTTATCGCGCCGAGGGGGGACGAGAACGGGTGGTTTTGTAAGAGAGACTTTGATTTGCATGAAAGATGCTTGGTGTTCTTCACACCTCTCGAACTTGTCTGAATCCTTGAGTTTCAGAAGTGTGGAGAACGCCTTCATTTTGCCTGCCGAATTTGCTATGAAACGGCGGAGAAAATTTATTTGGCCGAGCAACGACTGGAGTTGCTTTTTGGTGGTTGGTGGTGGAGCGCTTAAAATAGCTCTAGCCTTGTTCTCATCTATCTCAATGCCCCAATGATGGACAAGAAAGCCCAAAAAGTTACCGACCGACACACCGAAGACGCATTTAGCAGGGTTCATCTTGAGAAGATGTCGGCGCATACGAAGGAAAGCCTGCGAAGATCATCAAGATGCGTTCTGCGGTTCTTCGATTTTACAACCACATCATCGATGTATACTTCAACGGTCGTGCCAATCAGATCGTGAAAGATGGCGTTCATGGCGCGTTGCTATGTGGCACCAGCGTTTTTAAGGCCGAAAGGCATGACTACCCATTCATAAGTGCCGAGTGCCCCCGGGCAACGAAAGGCAGTTTTATGGACATCAGCTTCGGCAATGAAGATCTGGTTGTAACCAGCGTGGCCGTCCATGAAGGATAATATGGCATGATTGGCGGCGGCGTCAATGAGTAGGTCTGAGATTGGCATTGGATACTCGTCCTTGGGTGTTGCCAAATTCAGATTGCGAAAATCGAAACATATGCGGAGGGCGCCATTTTTCTTGAGTATTGGACGATATTCGCGAGCCATTCGACGTATCGAGCTGTCCGAATGAACCCGGCGTTTAAAAGACGAACGAGTTCATCTTTGATGCTGAGTTGGACCTCGATCGAGAATCGTCGGGGTGGTTGACGAAAGGGCTTGCAACTTGGTTTGATACGTAATTCGTGCTCGACGAGTGTGCGATCAAGACCAGGCATCTCATGATAGCTCCAAGCGAAACAATCTTTAAATTCATGAAGAAGCTTGCAAAGCTCTGTTTTCATAGATTGGGGGAGCAGAGCACTAATAAATAATGGCCGAGGATCCTCGGCCTTTCCAACATTCACCTCCTCCAATGGATCCTTAACCTGAGGCCGAGTATCTTCAAGGTCGGCCGGAGCGGCTAGAATATTGTTAAAAGAGAGCATGGGACCGCTATCATCTTCGGCAAGGAACTCCACAAGATTGACACCCGAATGAGATTGTTTGGATATGATATGCCAATGAGCCAGCAGTCGTTCCATAATCGATGAAACCGCAGCTCGGCATCGGGTTTCACTGGTGTCAGACATCAAGGTCGGTGATAAAGTTAGCCAGTCCGAGTCTCGCCGAATCTTGATAGACAGTTTCGGCGCCAACCTCGACGGCTTTCTGAACTGAAATGCGAGTCGGTCGTCCCTCTTCATTGAGTCCTTGTAGAGTAATGTAACCAACGTGATCGTCGTAGTACCGTGCTTGGACCATGTTAGCCTCAAAGGGCTGATGGTCGGCCGGATGTACGACGATTGATTTACCATCCCAAAAGACGAGGACTTGATATAACGAAGAAGGAATACAACTTGTTTGATGAATCCAGTCTCGACCGAGCAGTGCATTGTACTCAGTCTTCGAATCAACTATGAAGAAAGCTGTCATGTGGTTGCGACCAGCGATGCTTACTTCCAACGGTAGCACTCCTTTTGTTTGAGACTTATCCCCGACGAAGCTGCTCATGGTGATTCCTGATGGGATAAGTTCGTCGTTGGAGCGGTGTAAGGCCTTCATGATGGTTACGGGCATGATATTGACAGTAGCCTCACAGTCGACGAAGATTTTTGAGACCGGATATCCTTCGATGTGGGCTGTGACATACAATGGCTTGAGGTGATGAAGGTTGGTTGTCGCAGACCGAGGAAATAATTCGGTCAAAGCTGCCTTGAGGTTATCGTCCTTAGCCGTTGGCTCGACCTCGGTGGGAGAGACGAAGTCGACTTGGGTAGCTTCTTCGACCACTACGTCGCCATCTAGGAAGCTTGGTTGGGACGTGGTAGTCGGAGGAATACTATATAAAGCTCAAACCACTGCTCTTTCAATCTCTCGGCTTGTTATTGTTCCAAGTCCTATTGATTGGAAGAGCTACTGTTTTGTTAAAGATGAGAAGGTTTTGAGCACAAGGACTTGCAATGGCTTCATCATCAGGATCGAATTCTGCAAGTAAGTGTTTAAGGTTTTCATTCTAAGGCTTTCTTATTGATTGATTTGTACAAGTTGTGATTTGATTGATTGAATCTACATTCTTCGTTTAAGAGGCTATAAACTTGTTCTTGCATGCCTCCCTCCTTGAAATGTCGAATTTCGTTTTGAATACATGTGTACTGCAGCAACAATGGCGTATATTTCTCCAGATGCAAAAGACCGACGAGAGAAATTTGTTCCAATTTAGTACATGTTCTGGTTACTTTTTACCGAATGCAGAAATTTTTGGAACCATATCCAAGGTTTGGGGTCGCGTTGATGTGGATGTCATTGTTTGTGGTCCTCCAAGTGAAGGAGACAAGGCGATGATCCCATCTTCCATTTCAACAGCCACAGTTTCGATCTGTAGCCGTAGCAGTAGCAGTAGCCTCCACATACAAATTTATATGGTTCTACATAATATATATTCTATATTTATAATCTAATGTGGTCCTCTTATTTGACTATGGAATGCTTTATGCGTAATGATAAAGAGTCATCAACTGCTACAGAAGAAAAATGTTCCCATAGATCTGGACCATTTACCTTTGCTAGAAGAACTACAAGACCTCATTACCTACTTACTTGAGGGAGGATAGATGGCAATGGTCTACAAACCTAGGAATCGAGTGGCTCACTTGGCGTCGGTTGCTGTGAGAGCAGTGTTACTGTAAAGTTTGGCCGTCAGGGCCACCACCTGTAAGTTTAAATATAGCGGAAACAAAAGAACTCAACATATCAAATTAATCATTGACCTTGCGAAGTCATTGCTGCAGAAAATAAAGGTTCTTCTCCTCTCAACACTATCTGTATGCACTATCAATCAATGGGGCTTGATCTTTCTGTTTGCGTGTATTTGCGAGAGCAGGGACCCTTTATTTATAATGTAAACAGTGGTCTTTGCCAATTATACTTCCCCATCATGTAATCCTTATCACAGGCATCAGCTTTGATAACCCTTACCATTAATATCCAAAGCATCCATATCAGAATGGTTAACACCAATTGTACCAGGACTTCTTTAGGTTATATTTTAATCTTTATACATTCCTTAATAACCAACAAGTATTGTCATACATGAACTCTTATGATCTCAATCCCTCATGCACATGCTAAACAAGTGTGCGGCTCTCATTTAGCTTACACCACCCTCCTAGGTCTTTCTCTCATTTGTTCTAAATATTTGTAATTGGTTTAGATTGAGGCTGTTGGTTATGTGCAATGCACTGCGGGCTCAACCATTTCATTTCGTTATGATGACAAAATGTTAAATAGGAGATATTATTATGGGAACTTTCATGAAAAGGGTTTGGACTAAGTTTATTTTAATAAAAAATCATGCTATAACTTTATTTAACTAAAAAGACTTAAAATCTAATGAAAAACCCTTAAATTTTAATAAAAAGGACAAAAGAACTTAAATTTTAATGAAAATGACATAATTTTAATATTAAAAAAAATCTGACGTACGGACTTATGCGTCCTCACACTGTTTATGACTTCCACACTGATTATGAAACTTACGACACTGTTTATGAAACTTAATGCACTTTTATGAAAACTTACAATACTGTTTATGAAACTTATTACACTGTTTATGAAACTTAACGGTATTACACCACTGTGTTGTGTTTGTAACCCGGCCCGTTCTCTTTTCTTCCCCTTTTCTTTCTTCTTTTCCTTTTCCCCCGTGAACACTCCCAAACTCTCTCTCTCTCTTTTCAGACTCTTTTCCTTCTCTCTAAACCACCGAAGCCAAAAAGAACTCCAAGCACCATCACCACAAATTCCAATTTAATTGAGACCTCAAACCACCAAATACAAGATGTGCGCAAGCTGGGGATCCCTATGGTACCATTGCATGTTACATTCTGTAATGGGAAGTAGGATAATCCAAGCAAGGGTTTTCGGTGAGAGTTGCTCTAATGGAATCGAGCTACAACCTTTGAAAAGGGGAGGTAAAATTAGTTTGGTTTTGTTGTAATCTGTTGCTAGTAATGTCTTCTAGCATCTTGGATCAAATCTGGGTATGAAATCTGGGTCTGATGGAGTTTTGGGTGGGTGGGTAGGGGATGCTACAAAAAGGATATTGAGAAGAAGAAGAAAACAGAAGTTGATATTCGTCATGGCGACAGCTGAAACAGACACAAAAATCACAAACCGATCGATTTTTCTTGTCTCTTCGCTTCCTCCTCCACCCTCTAACAAAGCCTGGCCAATCATTTATTCAATCTTCTTCAATTCAACAAAATCTACCTTAGTTACATGCTTGCTTTTATTTTACATGCACACACACTCTCTCTCACTAGATTGATTACTAGCTACCTGCTGCCACTGGAGTGCCTTTAATGGAGCTAGAATCATACCTAAGAGGACTGGAATGCCTCATTGGTCCAGACGGGGAAGCAGCGAATGACAGCTGCTTCTTTACAGACGTCATTGATCGCGGTTTTTACTTTTTATGTTTTTTTATTTATTTTTTTTGTCCTTATCATTAAATAAAGTTAGTGTATGATTTTTCATTAAAATGAAAAGATTTGAAACCCTTTTCATTAGTTTTCCTTATTATTAAATGCATTACAAAAGCATGTGAGAAATTTTGTAAATTTGGACGAAGTGTTGAAAGAAATAAAAACCAAGAAGGTGAATAAAACGTCGTTTCATGAATTTCTGTGAGTATCATAATTCAACAACACTGAAAGATTATTATTGAACTAGATATTCATATGAGAAATAATCATTAATTCATCACGGTCTTCTCTTCCCCCTTTCTCTCAAGCCTGCCACTGATTATATGATAGCTAGAGGCAGGCAATTCACTCAGCTTCCCAAATTTGCCTTCGTATGAATCCAAAAGCTCCGACCTGAAAAACCAAATCGTGGGGTTTTACATTTATTGGAAAATAAGAACATTTTCAAGACAAATTACATAAACCACTCACGACAAAAGCTTATTTTATCTTCTTCTTGTTTTTAACTTAAACAAACCAATAACAAAACAAATAAAAAGAAAAATTCATAATAAACTCAAAATAACTAATTATAAAATAAAATAATAATAAAACCAATTAATCAAATACTAATAACTAACATAAAAATTTGGGTTTTTATATACTTAGTAGTCAACATTCACAATTAGACAGCCTAATTAAGCATCTTGTATGCTACATTATATCTATATGTATGGTTTATGAATACACTTACAAGTATGCCAGGCACTGGAACGGTGCATACTTGCCATAAATTTCTTCCACATCTTTTCCGGCGCTTGTTTTGTCACAATCCTTCCTCCCATGAACCTGAAAAAAAGAACGAATCGTAAAATTAAGATAAAAGAAAAAAACAGAGGTAACTAACGGGATGTCTAGCTACTGCAAGAGTGTATATATATATATATATATATATATATATATATATATGTAACTAGCCTGCTGTAGGTGCCTTATAGTTTCAGTATCTGTTGGCACTTTATGATAATATCCCATGCACATGAGTGCATTGGCGCATGAAAACGAACCAAACCCTTTGATTTCCTTTAACTTCTGAAACATGTCATCGACGCCGATGTCGAGGGATTCTTGAAACCTTAGTTCATCATCAAGTCGCATGATCTTGGCAAGTTTCAGAATGGTGTTCGCTCTATAGCCAAGAACTCTAGTACTGCAGTTTTGTAAAGTATCCAGATCAAGTCCTGCAAGTTCTTGTGCGCTTGGAAAGTTCCCAAATGAAGATCCATCGTCACTGAATTGATGGTTAAGTTTGCATGGCGACCATGTGTTAGTTAACATTTCTCGCTTTCTCTTTAGGTTGATTGGCTGCTTTTGCTTTGCCGGAGCATTATTGTTATTGCATACTTGAGTGTGAAGCTCACAAAGGGATCGAACCATTTGTAATGTATTTGACCACCTACGCACATATTGCCAATTGGGGATTGAAAAAATTAGTCATGCAATTACGAAAATCACGTATAAAATTTCACTCCAACACCACAGACTTTGAAATATACACACGCGCGCATACATATATGTATATATATATGTATATGTGTGTGTGTGTGTGTCTATATATATATATATATATTCTTTTGCAAAAGTGTTTTTAAGTTTCACTGTTTTCTGAATGACAAGTTTGAACAAAATTATTATAGTAACTCTATTGTGTAGCTTTGTTCAAATTCACAACTCTTTACTGTATATAGTCATTGTATTAAAATAAAATAAAGGGACACATTGGATGTGGTCCCTAACTATCAATATTCTTTGATTGAAATCTTGTTGGTTTTCAAGTTTTTATCGAAGTCCCTAAAATTAATGTCATAATGTATTTCTATGTAGGTTACTATATTTTTTTAAATTAAAAATTGAAATTTATAGTTGTTTGTATTAATGAGATTTTAAATAAAAAACCCATAATTTATGGATTAAAATTATTAAAATATAAATTATACTCTCCAATATGTTGTGTATGTGTGTATATATACATATATGTATGTATGTATGTATGTATATAAACATGGGTAAATTCATCAAAATTAATAAAAAAAAATTATTGTACCAAAATATGGGTACATTCTTCAAAACCACACAAAAAATAATAGATATTAGAATTCTAAATCAATTATTAATTTTTATTTTAAAAGTTATGTAACTGACATGTAAATTCATTATTGTATCAATACTGACATGTAAATTCATTAAGTAACTAAGGACTGGATACTAATTTCCTTTAAAATAAATTAGTTTAGTGAAATGTGTCGGATTGGACACGTGGAGAGATTTCTTATGTGCCCGTAATACAAGTTGGTAGATCATGCGTCATAATATAAGTGGAAAAAAAAATTATTTTTTGTTAGTGACTCTCCAATGTGTTATTACATTTTAAGGGAGGTGGATCGGGTAGATTGACGAGGGAAAAAAGTTAAGTATTGTAGTTAAAAGTTAATAAACTCAAAACTCGAAAAACAAACTCAAAACTTGCGAAAACAAACTCAAAACATGCAAAAACAAACTCAAAACTCTCAAACCCTAAGATCTACATGATCATAGTATATATTATGAGAATATATGTAGTAGTGGATTAATATTACTTGGTGTTACAGAGAAGGATACACTTGACAAGGTCTTCAAAGAGAGTAGGGGACCGGAAAACTCGACCATAGCTCTTCTCCTTCGCTTCCAGATGCATTTCGTGATACTCCCTTATGGCCCTTTCATCTTTCTCCGATATCCTTAGCATTCGACGCACTTGTTGCAGTATAGCATCCTTATCTGCAAATGAGAGGTTATGAATGTGATCATAGACTTTAATAAGGAGAGAGGTGTGGTTGGGGGGATGTTGGATTGAAACGGTGATGCATGTGGCAGAGTCTGCAAGTCTTAGCGGGCGTTCGAGTGTTTTTGAGGAGGGAACCCATCGGTTTGGAGCCATCATGAAGAAACCGTGGTTGCATACTGCTTTCTCTAGGTTAAAAGTGGACATACATTCTCCCAAAGGCAACGACAATTCTTCCACTCTCACGTTTTTCCTACTTCTTGTATGCATATTCAAACAAGTATAACTTATAAGAGGATGGATGTACCCTACCTTAGCTTGGTGTATATATATATATATAATATGAAGTTAAGAAGGATAGAATAAATTTGGAGGGAAAGAAGAAAATAGTAAATAGGAAGAAAAGAGAATTAAATGTCGGTATTAATATTAAGTAGTGGCATGGAAGGTAGGCAGGCAATGTATGATGTTCATTGTATCAAACCAGAATTTTATTAGTCCTAGGTAGGATTACTTCTCCCTTACTCCTTCATCCCCCCTTGATTCTTAAAATAAAGGAAAGGGCGGCCATATTAAATGAAATGAACGAATTAATGGTATATATCATCATAATTAGGGAGGGAACATAATACTAGTCGGAATCGGAGTCGATAGAATTTAGAAGCAGAGTTGAAGTTAGAGTTATTGTCGCATCCCGACCCGGGGCGGATCACTTCCCGGGCCCGCTCCACTACCGTAGCATGATATTGTCCGCTTTGAGCCCCGACTACGCCCTCACGGTTTTGTTTCTGGGAACTCACACGAGAACTTCCCAGTGGGTCACCCATCATGGGAGTGCTCTCGCGCGCTACTCGCTTAACTTCGGAGTTCCGATGGAACCCGAAGCCAGTGAGCTCCCAAAAAGCCTCGCGCTAGGTAGGGATGAGAATATACATATAAGGATCACTCCCCTGGGCAATGTGGGATCTCGTGACGGCCAGCATGCCTCGATCTCGATCGGGGTGTGTCAGTTATCCCTCCCTAAATCTTAAACCCTTGGCGGTGGTCAGTAATACAATTTCTACCAATTTTGTTTGAAGAGAATTCTGTAATTCCAAGTAAAATATTATGTACTAAGATATATTTTTGGGGTGTTTAGATATAGGTGCCTTAGTTTTGAAATTCTTAGATTTAACATCCATAGTTTTTAGAGTTTTGATCAAACATTCTTATCTAATTTTTAATAACAAAAATTACATATATTTGGTTTACCAATCAAATGACAAATTAATATCACCTAAATCCTAAAATCTAGGAGATATATTATCCCAAAATTCATTTCAAACGACACTTTTCATTACTCAAATAAAAAATATCATTAAAATTCTAAAAATACAACTAACATCCTATTAAACATAACGTAACGACCCGTCCCGAAAAATTATAATTTTAATAAGTGAATTTACAAAAATGCCCTTCGAGGCATGTGCTTTGACCATTGTTGACCGTAGTGTCGTGTCATGTAAGGTTCATTTTTGTAGCGTATCCTCGAAGTAGTCGACGATACGAACAGGTAAGAGCAAGTAGAACTGAATATGGAGTTACGATTGAAGTTTTATGGATCCACGAATCCCAAAAGCACGTTGGTAAGGGATACTAATTGTTATTTTATATTTTTCATAAATATTATTATTATTAGTATTATTATTATGTTTATTTTAATTTTAGTGATAAGAAGAGGAAGGAAGAAACGGAAAGGAGGAGAAGGATTGGGCGAAACTGCCCAACCAGAGAAAGAGAGAAAAGCTCCAGGAGAGAAACGGGTGAGAGGCTGGATGAATGGGGAGAGGAGAAAGGAGTAACTGACCAACCAGAGAAGGGGGAAAGGAGAGAAAGGAGGGAAGAGAGTTGGAGGGGATCGGCCGGATCCCCTCAACCCGTTTTTCGACCCGGACCTTCCCCAAACTTTTTCGACGATTTTCGCTCATTTTTCCGGCAAATTGCACCATCCAACTACCTAGAATAAACTCCATAACCTTCCCTCTATCCATTATGTGACAACCCGTCCCTGATTTTAAGAGTTTTTAAATTTTTAATAAAGGACTTTTACAAAATGCCCTTTTAGGCACGTGCTTTGTTCGAGGTTAATCGTTGTGTCGTGCCACCTAAGATTTTTTTTCTTGGCATATCCTCGTATTACTCATCGCTACGGACGTGTGGGCGCAAGCGGTTCGTGATTTGAAGCTATAACGAAGAAGTTATTAACATTTGGAGTTTTATTATAAAATATGGTGTGCCATTTGGATGGCCCAGATTAAAAAGAGTTTGAAATGGATGGCTCGGATGGGAAAGGAAAGAAATTAAAAAGAAGAAAGGAAGTTAAGTGGGGGTGTGCGTTTGTGGCTGGTGGAAACAGAAAAGAAGAAGAAGAGGAATCGGATTGGGCAAAGCTGCCCAACTAGGGGAAGAGGGCAGAAGCTTCGGGAGAGAAAGGAAAGAGAGTTGGGCGAATGGGGAGAGGAGAGAGAGGTGACTGACCAACCAGAGAAGGGGAAAGGAGGAAAAGGAGGGAGAAGAGGAAGGATGGGATCGGCCGGATCCCATCCGTGACCCGGGTGCCCAACCGCGACCCGGAACTAATTCCGGCCAAATTCCTTCAATTTTCAGGTAAAATTCATCCAAACATCCCTTGAAATCATCACTATACTTCTTCTCCTTCATTTTCACCTAAGATTCAAAGGTTTTAGGGACAATTTCTTGGAGTTTTGGCAAAGGGGGCATCGGCGGGTTTTTCTTAATTCCGGTGAATTCTGAAACGATTTCTTTCAATTACTAATACCCATAGCATCTCCTTAGGACCTGGAACAAAGCCCAATAAGTGGTAGAGACGTTGGAACAAGTTTGGAGGTCGAATTGAAGCTCACCCATTTCTAGGGTTCATATGGATTTTGGCGAAATTGAGGTGTTTCCAAGCCAAAGTGGCCTTGGCCGAAGGTATGAAAGTTGTTCCTCTCTTTGAGATCTTCAATTCTGAAATTTTTGAGAATTTTTAAAAATAGTTGAATTTTCCGGCGAGTCGGGATGGTCGACCGCCACCTGCGGCGGCGCGTGGCCAGTGGGCCGCCAATGTCATTATTAGGGCTATGTTTAACCTCCTAGGTTCAGTTTTGATAATTGGTTAGCATAGATTGGTCGTTTGAACTTAAGTTCGTTACGATTCGTGGTTAGGTGAAAATATGAACCGACGATCCGACTGTTGGATCGTCACCAAACTTTGGTACGTGGTAGTACGTAATATGTCACATCCCGGCCCGGGGTCCACCACATCCCGGGCTCGCTCCACCACCGTAGCACGATATTGTCCGCTTTGGGCCCCGACTACGCCCTCACGGTTTTGTTTCTGGGAACTCACACGAGAACTTCCCAGTGGGTCACCCATCATGCGAGTGCTCTCGCGCGCTACTCGCTTAACTTCGGAGTTCCCATGGAACCCGAAGCCAGTGAGCTCCCAAAAGGCCTCGCGCTAGGTAGGGATGAGAATATACATATAAGGATCACTCCCCTGGGCGATGTGGAATCTCACAATCCACCCCCCTTAGGGGCCCGACGTCCTCGTCGGCACACCACGGCCAGGGTTAGGCTCTGATACCAAATTGTCACATCCCGGCCCGGGGTCCACCACATCCCGGGCTCGCTCCACCACCGTAGCACGATATTTTCCGCTTTGGGCCCCGACTACGCCCTCACGGTTTTGTTTCTGGGAACTCACACGAGAACTTCCCAGTGGGTCACCCATCATAGGAGTGCTCTCGCGCGCTACTCGCTTCACTTCAGAGTTCCCATAGAACCCGAAGCCAGTGAGCTCCTAAAAGGCCTCGCGCTAGGTAGGGATGGGAATATACATATAAGGATCACTCTGATGGGCGATGTGGGATCTCACATAATATTTGAAGAAGGTAGGAACTTACGGATCAGAAATTCGACATACGGGTCTTCCTAAATTGAGTTTGTAAGTTCATAAAATAAAATGTGAACCGCCACTTGGTTTTGGCAATTGGCGGAGATCCGACCGTTGGATCGTAACGAAATTTTAGTATGTTGCTCTAGGAGCGTAATGTGCATCTTGGGAAGTTACGAATTGGAGATTTGAGTTATGGATCTTCCGGATCAAGTATGTGGGGCTGTGGATGGTTGACTTTTGAGTAAGGGTCTTAAATGTTTCTAGAATATCCTTGAGGATATCTTTTACGTGAATTACGAATTCTATTGTTAGGAGTTCTAAGTTGTAGTTTGATAATTGTTTCAGGCGCCGAATGTTTTGGGACGCCTCGATGTTTACGTAAGGGAGCCGTAGCGCGGACTCCAGGTGAGTGGGCTTTTGTTTTCCGTATTTACCTATATACTACGTGTTTTTCCCCGAAAGTGCATTTTAAATGCTTTTATAAATGAAATGCCATGCCAATACCTATATACGTTTGATTGTGCATAATGGAATGGTTATGCATCATGAAATGGTTATGCATCGTGAAATGGTTATGCATCGTGAAATGGTTATGCATCATAAATTTGGATGTGCATGATTGTTGGTGCTGTGGACGCTCAGGTAAGTATCAGGTAAGATTATGTGTGGTTAAATACAAGTTGAGTTAAGAAGAGTATGATGAGATGCAATGAGAGCTCATTAACCTGCACCCCGGTGTTAGTGCTCCCGCCCAGAGTTAGGGACTAGTCTTTCACGTGATGTTCACCTCCCGCACCATACGCTCATCTTGGATCCAAGTTAGGTGCACTGTCTTATCGTATAGACCACTTTCATTGGGTTCGACTCGTAGGTGACCCGCGATTATTCGCACAGTCTTCACGTGATTGTAGCACTATAGCGTATTATTATACACCCATGAAGGAAAAATATTGTCCTAGCTAAGAACAAGTAAGAACATTTGAATACATATGCAAACTAATAACACTTTAAAGTAGGCATGCATTCAAAAACAATTCATAAAACCCATGACTTTCAAAGCCTAGCATATGGTGAACCAATAGTCTCTTTAACAAACTTAAAGAGAAGAAAGGATTTAGAGATTCTTTACCCTTGAAGCTCATCCTTGATTACACAAGGGATTCACCCAAGTGGAGGGCCTTCAAGTCACCTCCTAACTCCTTGGATCTACCTTGTGATTTGTATGCTCCTTTGCTCCTTGAGGATGTGAGGAAAGGATCTCCAAAAGTACCAAAGATTTAGTACCTCTAAGCCTCCACACCAAAGATGTAGTGTGAAGATGAAATGGATGACTTAGAGAGATTTTTGATGCTAGTAAAACCCCCTAAGTTGGCCGGCCTCTATGGAGAAAATTGGAGACAATGTTTCTCTTCTTTTTCTCTTAGAAAAGCCTTAATGAAAATAAAGCTATAAAGTTGCTTTTATACTTCATTCTTAGGTGAGTGGCAAACTTGCAATAAAGCATAACCTACTACCCCTCACCCTTATGGCCGGCCCCCTTTTGGTATTGGGCTAATTTCCCATTTTGTTTTAGTTGTCATACAACTTAAACATAATGGACCTTGTGGACCAAAACACTTTTGGGCCTTGAAACCCAAAACCAACTTAAAAGCCCAATACGAACATTTCGTATTATTAATTAACTAATTAATTAATCTTGACCATAATTCAATTAAACCTTTTAATTGCATATCCATCTCATTTTATTTCTTCACTTTCATCCTTACTCGGTGTACGATCCATTAGGTTCCAATTAGCGAGGCAATGGGCGATTGTTACTCTTAACGATCGATTGTGAATTGAAACAACATTTCAATTCTCCCTTTTGATTAGTGTTTGCTAATCTTCAGGGCTTCCACAAACCATGAGTGACACCTAGCAGCATTTCATGGTTACCCAAGCTAAGTAGAAGTGGTTGGAGAACCTATCCAGTTACAACTACAATGCAATACGGTCCTTCTCTAATACAATACTCTTTATCACATTGTTTGAGTGATATTTTGTTTCATGTCTACTATCCAATGTGATACTTTTCTATATGATTCAATTTGAATATGATTTGGAACAAACTTCCTAAGTCATATTCATATGCTTTGGCCAAAGACTCTCGAATCATATCTTAGAGTATTCTCCTTCCACCATGGAAGGTTAGAGATCCCTTGTTGTGCATTCACATGTCTACATGATTAGATAGCTTGACCCCAACAATGCCGTGGACACTCACAATGGAATGCCTTTGACATGATCAAAGATCAAGGACCTAACCATTAGACATCAATGATGCCTCAGGTCAAAGGACTACTTTGCATATTGTAACTAACGAGTTCTTACATGACATGTATGTTCGAACTCTCATTTGATCGTTGTTCAGTGTACTCGATTACCTTTCGAGCACCTATGTGTTTGTCTTAGTGTCTAACACCAAATGACTTGAGACTAGTCATACTCACGCTTGAGTAGACATAACACATACTAACCTTAACGGACTGTCAATGCCCAATTGGCAATCCTATGGCTAGGAACGTTTTAGGAATGAACATAAGAGAAAGGTCTCGTTAATTTAACTTACTTAAATTACTTATCTCTTAGATCAAATACATTCCTTGGATTCCCTTATTGCTTAAACACATGATACAATAAATAGTGATTAACAATAAGCTTTGCCCTTTATTAAACATATAAAAGTTTAATACAATAAGTATTCCAAAAGCTATTACATCAAATGAGTGGCTTTGTGGGCATACTTCCAACAACCCAGTCGTGTCGTATAGACCACTATAAGTGGGTTCGACTAGTGTGCAGGCATGATTGATGAGCTAGAGACCAGCTGACGAGCTGTGCAGTTATTATTGCATATGATTCACTTACCTGATGATTTGACATTCATGGCATGGCATATTCATGATTTGATTACGTACTTTGATGATGATGTTTTCAGTTGAGTTATAGTATACGTATATACTATTTTCTGGGAAAGTATACAGGTTTTACGGCGAGGGGATATAAATGTTGTTTTGAAATGATTTTCGAAAGACTTTGTTTTTGTCCACTCATGCTTTTGTTTTGCGCCCCTCCAGGTTCTAGGTAGCATAGTTGGTGGCATCCGAGGCAGCAGCAGTGATTTTGACAGACCTTCACTCATGTAGGACCCCTTTGGGGTGTTTTATTTAAGTACTCCTTATGACTGCACCTAGATAATTATGCCCTGATTGTGTATTAACACTTCTGAAGTTGGTTTTTATTTATTCGTATTTCTCTTTACATTAACGCTTCCGCACTGTGCACATGGCTACGTCACCCTCACGTGACGGCCAGCATGCCTCGATCTCGGTCGGGGTGTGTCAGTTTGGTATCAGAGCCTAGGTTTGTAGTCCTGCATATCTTGTGAATTTCCTAGTGTCTTCTGTCAGAATTATGCTGCCTCATAGAGAGCTACGTCGTTCAGATGATCCTAGTTTCCCTAATATATCTCAGTTAGGGGAAGCTATTACTAATATGATTCAGTTTGTTATCCGTTCTCCCCAAAGGACTTCTCTTGAGACGGTTTATAAGTTGAAGCTGAATCATTTTATGGGGAAATGATGAACCTGACTAGGGGTGGGTTCAAAAAACCGAAAACCGAAAAAAACCGAAAACCGAACCGAACCGAAACCGAAAAAACCGAACCGAACCGAATTCTTTTGGTTCGGTTTGGTTTTAGTGGTCTAGAAACCGAACCGAACCGAATTAATTAAATTAATATCTTTTAATTTTATTTATTTAATTATTTGTTTTGGGTATTATTTTTTAAACCCAATTTGTAAGCCTAATGCTCTCATTGTACATACTATCATGATAAAATAATTCATCTCACGTCCACCAATCTATACTAGCTCTTTGTATTATTCATAGTTAAGAGTTGAGGTGTGAAGAAAATGGTAGAAAATTTTACTTTTCTAAAAAAAAATCTATTTACAGTTAAACTTTAAACCCAAAATATTATAAAAAAAAACCTTTATGTTATAATTCTAGTTGAACTTTAAATGTTTACTTTCATTGTCTTTGATTCTAGTTGGAATATTTATGTTATGATTGTGTTGGAGATGTTAAAATTTAAGATTTCAATTTTTTTCATTTTTTGAAAAAAAACCGAAACCGAACCGAAAAAAACCGAAAAAAAATGAATCGAACCGAACCGAAATTTCGGTTCGGTTTCGGTTTTGGCAAAAAACGGAACCGATTAGAACCGAACCCACCCCTAGACCTGACAAAGCAGAACGATGGTTTAATCAGGTTGAAAAGTCCTTTTGTGTGGAAAGGTGGGTACCGAACCCACCCCTGGTTTCGGGGTACTGAATCTACACCCTGGTAGAGATAGGAGTCTTATACGATGACACCAGAGAAAACAGCTGATTGGGAGTTGTTTAAGAAAAGGTTTATCCCTCCAGCATATATTGATGGTAATAAGCAAGAGTTTACAAATTTGAGACAAGGAAAGATGACGGCGATTGAGTAATACAGAAAGTTTACGGACTTGTCTCGTTACCATCCGGATGTTGCTGCTAATCCGGTTGTGATGTTACGTCATTTTAAGCTGGGTACTAAGAAGAAGTGACGTTCTATGGCGACCACTACCATTGTGCTTCTTACCAGGAGTTTTACGAGATTCTATTGAGGATTGAGGACTCTAAGAATATGTCCAGCGATAATGATGAAGAAGAGGAAAAGAATGTGAATCAGAGGAAAGATGACAAAGGTAAAGGTCATTCATCTCAAGGACCTCGCAAGACTCAGAGCTTCAAAAGAAGCGAAGCTAGTTCCAGTTCTTCTAGTGGAGGCTTTAGTGCCACTGGCTAGAGGCGAGGTGGTGGATTTACTGGAGGTCGTGGGGGACGACAACAAGCCCAAGGACGTGTTAACAACATCACACTGCAGGATGCTCAGAGCAGTCCAGATTTGATCATGGGTACGTTAAACATTCTTGGTCACTTTGCTAGAGTTTTAATTGGTTGTGGTGCTATCAATTCTGTAAGTTCTCATACATTTGCTCAAGTGACGCAACCTCATCCTACGCCTCTAGGGTTTGAGTTAGAGTTTGCTATGCCTAGAAAAGAGAAGTGTTATGTGGATTATGTTTATCCAGGGTGTCCAGTGATGGTGGAAGATATAGTTATGCCAGCTAATCTTATCCCGATATTGTAGATTTTGAGGTGATTTTGGGCACAAATTGGTTGTATTATAATCGTGCCAAGATAGATTGCTACGGAAATCAGTTACTTTCCATCGTCCTGGATTACCAGAAGTTACTTTTGTGGGTGAGCAAAGTGGAGTGAGGCATGCCGTTAATTCTGCTGTGACAGCAAAGAGGTTGTTATCAAAAGGCTGCCAAGAATACTTAGCTCATGTGGTGCTAAATGATATTGCTCCGAGTAGTGTGGAAGATGTAGAGGTGGTTAGACATCTTCCTGACGTTTTCCCCGAGGATTTACCTGGATTGTTGCCAGACAGAAAGGTAGAGTTCACCATTGGTTTGCTTCCAGGTATGGATCTTATATCTTTGACTCCTTATAGAATGGCTCTTGTTGAGTTGAAGGAATTCAAAATTCAGTTGCAATAATTGGTTGATAAGGGTTTCATTCAACCTAGTACATCGTCTTGGGGAAGCTCCAATGCTGATTGTGAGATAGAAAGACGGGACTTTAAAGTTATGCATTGATTATAGGCAATTGAATCGGGTAACGATTAGAAACCGTTATCCATTGCCGCGTATTGATGATTTGTTTAATCAGCTTAGAGGTGCCTGTGTGTTTTCCAAGATTGACTTGAGGTCGGGTTATTACCAATTGAAGATTTGAAGTGAGGATGTCTCTAAGATTGTTTTCAGGACTTATTATGGTCATTATGAGTTCTTGGCGATGTCATTCGGGTTAATGAATGCGCCTGCTGCTTTATGGATTTGATGAATCAAGTATTCCAGCAATATCTAGACAGGTTTGTTATTGTTTTCATTGATGATATTCTGGTATACTCTAAGACTAGGGCAGAGCATGCTAGACATCTTAAATTGGTGTTACGAAGTTTGAGGGAGCATCGGTTGTATGCTAAGTTTAGCAAATGCCAATATTGGTTGAGTCAAATAGCATTTCTGGGACATGTTATATATGCACAAGGTATTCAAGTAGATCATCAAAAAGTTGCAGCTGTGGAGAATTGGAAACAACCTCGAACCGTCACTGAGGCATCAGAGTTTCTTGGTCTAGCAGGCTACTATAGACGGTTTGTAAAGGATTTTTCAGTCATTGCTTTGCCATTGACGGGATTGACTAGAAAAGAGGTAAGGTTTGAATGGGATGAAAATTTTGAGCAAAGTTTTTAGCAAATGAAGTATTATCTCACTCATACACCTGTTTTAGTACACCCAGATGATAGCGGTAATTATGAGGTCTATAAGATGCTTCTTTGAATGGTCTTGGATGCGTACTGATGCAACATGGTAGGGTGATTGCTTACGCTTCACGGCAATTGAAACCTCGTGAGATGAATTACCCTACTCATGATTTGGAATTAGTGGCTATCATCTTTACTTTGAAGATTTGGAGACATTACCTTATGGAGAAAAGTGTAAGATTTTTTTTTACGGATCATAAGAGTCTCCAGTATCTGTTTACTCAGAGGGATCTTAATCTTCATCAACGAAGGTGGTTTGAGTTGTTAAGAGATTATGATCGCACGATTGAGTATCATCTTGATCGTGCAAATGTGGTAACTGATGCACTTAGTAGGAAAACTTCAGCTGAACTTCATGCCAGTTATGATTGTCATGTTCTTCTTCTTGATGATTTACGGTTCACTGGAGTGAAGTTAGGAGTGGAAGATAAAGAAGAAGCCTTACTTGTTAATTTTCAAGTTAGGCCTAATTTTAGTGGATCGTGTGCTTGAAACTCAGATGGTTGATGAAAAGACCCAAGAATTAATTGAGGCAAGGAACGACGGGAAAGAGACAGACCTCAGAGTTAGAGAATCAGATGGCATGCTTATGCAAGAGGACATGATGTATGTGCTTAATAATATGGAATTAAAGAAAGTAATTTTGGACGAAGCACACTGTTCAGCTTATGCAATGCATCCTGGAGGTACTAAAATATATCATACCATTCGACCATTTTATTATTGGCCAGGTATGAAAAGGGAAATTGCTGAATATGTGAGTAGGTTTATCAGTCGTCAGCAAGTCAAAGCAGAAAGAAAGAAGCCTTTTGGATGGATGTAGCCACTTTCCGATCCATAGTGGAAATAGGAAAATATCACTATGGATTTTGTGTACAAGTTTCCTCGTACCCAAAATGGTTATAATGGCATTTGGTTGATAGTTGATCGGCTTACTAAGTCTGCACATTTTTCCAGTGAGGGAGAAGTATTCTTTAAGTCGATTAGCTGAATTGTTTATCTCAAAGATTGTGAAGTACCATGGAGTTCCAGTGAGTATTGTTTCGGATCAGGATCCTAGGTTTACTTCTAAGTTTTGGAGAGCATTTCAGGAAGTTGTTGGCGCAGAACTATGTTACAGCACAGACAGATGGTCAGTCAGAGAAGACAATTCAAACTTTGGAAGATATGCTAAGATCTTCGGTACTTCAGTTTGGTGATTATTGGCATGCAAAGTGGATTTAATGGAGCTTGCTTATAATAATAGCTACCATTCTAGCTTCGGGATGGCACCACTTGAGGCACTTTATGGTAGAGTTTGCCGTGCACCGTTATGTTGGTCAGAAGTGGGTGAAAGACCATTGTTGGGCCCTGAGATAGTAGATGAGACTACTCAGAAGGTACAGGTAATCAAAGCTAGTTTGAAAGCGGCCCAAGATCGACAGAAGAGCCTTGCTGATAGACATGCCACTGATAGAGTGTATAAGGTCGGTGATTGGGTATTTTTGAAGTTATTGCCTTGGAAAGGAGTAGTAAGGTTTGGAAAGAAGGGTAAGCTAAGCCCTAGGTACATGGGACCTTACCAGATTATTGAGCGAGTTGACGAAGTTGCTTATAGACTTGAGTTGCCTCCAGAGTTGGCTAGAGTGCACAATGTGTTTCATGTCTCTATGCTTCGTCATTAAGTTACGGATCCTTCCCATGTGATACTTCCTCAACAGCTTGAGATTAGTCCGGATTTGGCATACGAGGAAGAACCAGTGACGATTTTGGATTGGAAGGACAAAGTGCTGAGAAACAAGACCATTCGTATGGTAAAGGTTCTGTGGAGGAACCATTCAGTGGAAGAGGCTACTTGGGAGACTGAGCATCGGATGAGAGATATGTATCCTCGCTTGTTTTATGAGTATCAGAGATGTATTTTGTTGTTTGAATTTCGAGGACGAAATTTCTTAAGGGGGGTAGATTGTGACAGCCCGTCCCTAATTTTAAGAGATTTTAAATTTTTAATAACGGATTTTACAAAATGCCCTTTTAGGCACATGCTTTGTTCGAGGTTAATCATTGTGTCATGCCACCTAAGATTTGTTTTCTTGGCATATCCTCGTAGTACTCATCGATACAGACGCGTGGGCGCAAGCGGTTCGTGATTTGAAGCTATAACGAAGAAGTTATTAACGTTTGAAGTTTGGGCATTGAGTTTTATTATAAAATCTGGTGTGCCATTTGGATGGCCTAGATTAAAAGGAATTTGAAATGGATGGCTCGGATGGGAAAGGAAAGAAATTAAAAAGAAGAAAGGAAGTTACGTGGGGGTGTGCGTGTATGGCTGGTGGAAATAGAAAATAAGAAGAAGGGGAATCGGATTGGGCAAAGCTGCCCAACCAGAGGAAGAGGGTAGAAGCTTCGGGAGAGAAAGGAGAGAGAGTTGGGCGAATGGGGAGATGAGAGAGAGGTGACTGACCAACCAGAGAAGGGGAAAGGAGGAAAAAGATGAAGAAGAGGAAGGATGGGATCGGCCGGATCCCATCCGTGATCCGCGTGCCCAACCACGACCCGGAACTAATTCCGGCCAAATTCCTTCAATTTTCAGGTAAAATTCATCCAAACATCCCTTGAAATCATCACTATACTTCTTCTCCTTCATTTTTCACCTAAGATTCAAAGGTTTTAGGGACAATTTCTTGGAGTTTTGGCAAAGGGGGCACCGGCGGGTTTTTCTTAATTCCGATAGCATCTCCTTAGGACCTGGAACAAAGCCCAAGAAGTGGTAGAGACGTTGGAACAAGTTTGGAGGTCGAATTGAAGTTCACCCATTTCTAGGGTTCATACGGATTTTGGCAAAATTGAGGTGTTTCCAAGACAAAGTGGCCTTGGCCGAAGGTATGAAAGTTGTTCCTCTCTTTGAGATCTTCAATTCTGCAATTTTTGAGAATTTTTAAAAATAGTTGAATTTTCCAGCGAATCGGGACGGTCGACTGCCTGCGGCGGCCCGTCGGCGGCCAGTGGCCAGTGGGCCGCCAATGTCATTCTTAGGTTGTGTTTAACCTCCTAGGTTCAGTTTTGATAATTGGTTAGCGTAGATTGGTCGTTTGAACTTAAGTTCGTTACGATTCGTGGTTAGGTGAAAATATGAACCGACGATCCGACCGTTGGATCGTCACCAAACTTTGGTACGTGGTAGTACGTAATATTTGACGAGGGTAGGAACTTATGGATTGGAAATCCGATGTACGGGTCTTCCCAAATTGAGTTTGTAAGTTCATAAAATAAAATGTGAACCGCCACTTGGTTTTCGCAATTGGCGGAGTTCCGACCGTTTGATCGTAACGAAATTTTAGTATGTTGCTCTAGGAGCATAATGTGCATCTTCGGAAGTTACGTATCAGAGATTTGAGTTATGGATCTTTTGAATCAAGTATGTGGGGCTGTGGACCCTACCGTCGATCGTTGATCGACGGTTGACTTTTGAGTAAGGGTCTTAAATGTTTCTGGAATATCCTTGAGGATATGTTTTACGTGAATTACGAATTCTATTGTTAAGAGTTCTAAGTTGTAGTTTGATCATTGTTTTAGGCGCCGACTGTTTTGGGATGCCTCGATGTTTACGTTAGGGAGTCGTAGCGCGGACTCCAGGTGAGTGGGCTTTTGTTTTCCGTATTTACCTATATACTACGTGTTTTTCCCAGAAAGTGCATTTTAAATGCTTTTATGAATGAAATGCCATGCCAATACCTATATACGTTTGATTGTGCATAATGGAATGGTTATGCATCATGAAATGGTTATGCATCGTGAAATGGTTATGCATCATGGAATGGTTATGCATCATAAATTTGTATGCGCATGATTGTTGGTGCTGTGGACGCTCAGGTAAGTATCAGGTAAGATTATGTGTGGTTAAATACAAGTTAAGTTAAGAAGAGTATGATGAGATGCAATGAGAGCTCATTAACCTGCACCCCGGTGTTAGTGCTCCCGCCCAGAGTTAGGGACTAGTCTTTCACGTGATGTTCACCTCCCGCACCATACTCTCATCTTGGATCCAAGTTAGGTGCACAGTCCTATCGTATAGACCACTTTCAGTGGGTTCGACTCGTAGGTGACCCGCGATTATTCGCACAGTCTTCACGTGATTGTAGCACTAGAGCGTATTATTATACACCCAGTCCTGTCGTATAGACCACTATAAGTGGGTTCGACTCGTGTGCAGGCATGATTGATGAGCTAGAGACCAGTTGACGAGCTGTGCAGTTATTATTGCATATGATTCACTTACCTGATGATTTGATATTCATGGAATGGCATATTCATGATTTGATTACGTACTTTGGTGATGATGTTTTCAGTTGAGTTATAGTATACGTATATACTATTTTCTGGGTAAGTATACAGGTTTTACGGCGAGGGGATATAAATGTTGTTTTGAAATGATTTTTGAAAGACTTTGTTTTTGCCCACTTATGCTTTTGTTTTGCGCCTCTCCAGGTTCTAGGTAGCATAGTTGGTGGCATCCGAGGTAGCATGATTGATTCTGACAGACTTTCACTCATGTAGAACCCTTTTGGGGTGTTTTATTTAAGTACTCCTTATGTTCGACTGCACCTAGATAATTATGCTCTGATTGTGTATTAACACTTCTGAAGTTGGTTTTTATTTATTCGTATTTCTCTTTACATTAACGCTTCCGCATTATGCACATGGCTACGTCACCCTCACGTGACGGCCAGTATGCCTCGATCTCAGTTGGGGTGTGTCAATTCCATTTCTTAAACAATTTCTTCCAATTACCACCATCCATAGCATCCCCTAGAACCCAGGAACAAAGTTCAAGCATTGGTTGGAGTATCGGAATTGTTATGGAGGTCGAATTGAACACACCCACACTTAGGGTGCCGCACGGTTTTAGTGGAATTGGGACCTTTCTAGGCCAAATTGGTATTGGTCACAGGTATGAAAGTTACTCTACTCATTGAGATCTTCATTTCTGCAAAATTTGGTAATTTTTAGAGATAGTTGAATTTTTCGGCAAGTCGGGACGGCTGACCGCCACCCGCGGCGGCGCGTGTGGTGGCACGTGGCCAAAGGGCCGCCAATTTTATTTTTAGGCTATGTTTAACATCTTAGATTCAGTTTTGATAATTGATTGGCGTAGATTGAGAAATTGAACTTAATTTCCTTACGATACGTGGTTAGGTGAAAATATGAATCAACGATCCGACCGTTGGATCGTCACCAAACTTTGATAAGTTGTAATACATAATTTTTGAGAATCATAGGAACTTACGGATTGGGAATCCGACATATGGATCTACCTGAATTGGTTTTGGAAGTTCATAAAATAAAACGTTAACCGCCACTTTGTTTTTTAACAATTGGCGGAGATATGACTGTTGGATCGTAATGAAATTTCAGTATGTTATTCTAGAAGTATAATGTAGATCCTTTGAAGATACGGATCGGAAATCTGAGATACAGATCTTCCAAATCGAGTTTTGTAGGGTGGTGACCCTACCGTCAAAATTTGATCGGCGGTTAACCTTGATGAGTCTTAAATCATTCTAAAATGTCCTGGGGGATATATTATATATGAATTACGTATTCTATTGTTAAGAGTTCTGAGGTATGATTCGATAATTGTTTTAGGCGCCTATCATTCGTGACACACCCCGACCTGTCGTATAGACCACTATAAGTGGGTTCGACTCGTGTGCATGCATAATTTATGAGCTTGAGTTCAGATGATGAGATATTGCAGTTATTGTTGCATTTGGATTACTTACCTGATGATTTGGTTTATATGGCATGGCATATTCATGATTTGTTTTCATATTTTGACGATGATGATTTCAGTTGAGATTTGGTTTATGTATATATTATTTTCAGGGACAGTATACAGGTTTTACGGCGAGGGGTTATAACTGTTGTTTATGAAATAATTTTCAAAAAGCTTTGTTTTTGCCCACTCACGCTTTTGTTTTGCGCCCCTCCAGGTTTTAGGTAGCTTTGGTTGTGGCTCACGAGGATACAACGGAGGTTCTGACAGTCCATCACATATGTATGATCACCTTTGGGTGTTATTTAATTAAGTACTTCTTATGCTTGACTGCACCTAGACTATTTATGCTCTGATTGTGTATTCACATTTATTCCCGTTCTAGCATTCCTTGAAGTTTGTGTATTCATTCGTAATTTCTTGCCATTTTATTGCTTCTGCACTGTGCACATGGCTACGTCACACCCATGTGACGGCCAGCACGCCTCGATCTCGGTCGGGGTGTGTCAGTTCAGGACGCCACGATGCTGATATTAGGGAGTCGTAGCACGGATTCCAGGTGAGTGGGCATTTTGCCGCCTCGTAGAGATCCACGTCCTTCAGTTGAGCCTAGTTTCCCTGATGTTGCTTAGTTAGGGGAAGCTATAGCTAATGCCATTCAGGCTTGACTTGACGGTCTATAATCTGAAATTGCCTACTTTTATGGGTAATGAGGGCCATGAAGGGGCTAAGCGTTGGCTCGAGCATGTAGAGAAGACTTTTCGAGTTATGCAGAGTCAAGGCAGTCTCCCTGCTGAAAGGTGGGTCGAGACAACTACTTGGTTTTTAGGTAAAGAGCCTGCATCCTAGTAGGATCATGAAACTTATGGGTGGTCACCGGAGGAAAAAGAAAATTGGGAGAATTTTAGACAATCGTTCTATAAGAGATTTATCCCTCCAGCGTATCTTGATCAGAAGAAACCGAAGTTCACTAACCTGAAACAGGGGAAGCTGACCGCTAACGAGTATTACAGGAAGTTCATTGATTTGTCCCACTACGATCCGAAAATTGCTGCTAATCCAGTTGAGATGCTTCGCCGCTTTAAATTGGGTACTAAGAGGAAGTGGCGCTCTATGGCAACTATCCTACCATGTGCTACTTATCAGGAGTTCTATGAGGTTTTGTTGAGGATTGAGGATTCTGACAAAATGCCTAGTGAGAGTGAAGAAGAAGAAATGGCAAAGGACAGTCATCTCAGGGACCTCGACAGACTTAGAGTTTGAAGAAAAGTGGAACTAGTTCTAGTTCTTCCAGTGGGGGTTTTAGTGCCACGGGTCAGAGGAGAAGTGGTAGGCCCACTGGAGGATCCCGCTTTCAGAGGCCAAGGGAGTCGGGTGGTACAGGCGCTCCTTTATGCCATAGGTGCAATAATCAACATTTTGGAGAGTGTCGTCGAGGTAGCAGCGGGTGTTATACATGTGGTCAGACAGGGCATCTGGCTAAGTATTGTCCTCAGAATCCGCAGAGACTTCAGCAGCCACAGCAGCCTCCCTTACCACCGCCAGTTCAGACCCTGCAGTTTTGAGGACCTAGTGGTTATGTTTCGATAGGTCGTGGCGGTGCGTACCATAACCAGGGGGATCCCATTCCTTATGCTTCAGGGCAGTACCAGTACCCTCAAGATCCTTATCAAAATAGTGGCTTGGGTTAGTATTCAGCTGGCGGATCACAATGGCAGTCTGGAGAACAGCCCTAGCAGGTCGATGTTGCTGCCAGTAGTGCTGGATTGTCAAGGCAGCACAGTTAGGCTAGTCAGAGGCGTAATACGCAGGGCCAAGGTGTTTACGCTAGTAGAGGTCGAGGAGGACGACAGTAGGCCCAGGGGCCTATCAACAACATTACTTTGCAGGACGCCTAGAACCATCCTGATTTAATAATAGGTACGTTGAATGTTATTGGTCATTTTGCTAGAGTCTTAATTGACTGTGGAACTACCCATTCTGTCATTTCTCATACATTTGCTCAGTTGACTCAACCTCAATCTACACCTCTGGGTTATGAGTTAGAATTTTCTATGCCTAGAGGAGAAAAGTGTTATGTTAGCTGTGTCTACCCGGGTTGTCCTGTGTTGATTGAAGATGTAGTTATGCCAGTTAATCTTCTTCCATTAGATCTTACGGATTTTGATGTGATTTTGGGAGCAGACTGGTTACACTATAACTATGTCGACATTCACTGTCGCGAGAAGACGGTGACTTTCCGTCGCCCAGGTTTACCTGGAGTTACGTTCGTAGGTGAACGTACTGGAATGAGACATGGGGTTATTTCTGCCTTGAGGTCAAAGAAGTTGTTGAATAAAGGGTGCCAGGGATACTTAGCTCACGTTGTGCTGAATGATACTGTTCCCAGTAGTGTGGAGGAAGTTCGAGTGGTTAGGCATTTTCCGGATGTCTTTCTTGATGATTTGCCTGGATTACCACCTGATAGAGATGTGGAGTTTACCATCGATTTACTTCCAGGTACGGACCCTATATCTTTAACTCCATATAGAATGGCTCCTGCTGAGTTAAGAGAATTGAAAACCCAGTTGCAGGAATTAGTGGATAAAGGTTTCATTCAGCCTAGTGTTTCACCCTGGGGAGCCCCAGTGTTGTTTGTTCGGAAGAAAGACGGGACCTTAAGGCTGTGCATTGATTATCGGCAATTGAACAGGGTAACGATTAAAACCCGTTATACATTGCCACGTATAGATGATGTATTTGACCAACTTCAAGGTGCCTGTATGTTCTCGAAGATTGATTTGAGGTCTGGGTATTATCAGCTGAAGATTAGGAGTGATGATGTCCCTAAAATGGCTTTTAGGACTCGTTATGGTCATTATGAGTTCCTTGTGATGCCGTTCGGATTAACAAATGCACCAGTAGCTTTCATGGGCTTGATGAACAAAGTATTCCAGCAATATCTTGACATGTTCGTCATTGTCTTTATCGATGATATACTGGTATACTCTAGAACTAAGGAAGAGCATGTGCGACATCTCTCTTTGGTGTTGAAGAAGTTGAAGGAACATCGCCTTTATGCCAAGTTCAGTAAGTGCCAATTTTGGTTGAATCAAGTGGCATTCTTGGGTCATGTCATATCAGCTCAAGGAATTCAGGTGGACCCTCAAAATATTGCAGTTGTGGAAAGTTGGGAGCAGCCACGAACCGTCACCGAGGTACGGAGTTTCCTAGGCTTAGCAGGTTACTATCGACGGTTTGTTAAGGATTTCTCAGTGATTGCCTTACCACTTACAAGGTTGACTAGGAAGGAAGTTAAGTTTGAGTGGGATGAGAATTGTGAGCAAAGTTTCCAGCAGATTAAGTATTGTTTCACTTATGCACCTGTTCTGTTATTTTCGGACGACAGTGGTAACTTTGAGATTTATAGCAATGCTTCTTTGAATGGCCTAGGATGTGTTTTGATGCAACATGGTGGGGTAATTGCTTATGCTTCGAGGCAGTTAAAGCCTCATGAAATGAATTATCCTACACATGATTTGGAACTAGCAGCTATCATTTTCGCTCTGAAGATTTGGAGACATTATCTCTATGGTGAGAAGTGTAAGATTTTTACAGATCACAAAAGTCTTCAATATCTTTTCACTCAGAAAGATCTTAACCTTCGGTAACGGAGATGGATAGAATTACTCAGTGATTATGACTGAACGATTGAGTATCACCTTGGTCGTGCAAACTTAGTGGCTGATGCACTGAGTAGGAAGTCCCAACGTCGAGTTAATGCCTTGTACGCATCTCGTGTTCCTCTCCTTGCAGAATTGAGGTCCACTGGAGTGAAATTGGGACTAGAAGAAAAAGAAGAAGCTTTGGTGGAAGCACGAGATGAAGCCTTACTTGCTAGTTTCCAAGTTAGGCCCATTTTGATTGATCATATACTCGATGCTCAAGGAAATAATGAGGAAGTTCAGGAGTTAATTTTTGCAATTTCTGAAGGGGAGAAAAAGGATCTCAGAGTCCGTGAAACCGATGAGGGAAAAGTATTCTCTGAACAAATTAGCTGAGTTGTTCTTGATCAAGATTGTGAAATACTAACACACCCCGACCAAAATCGAGGCATGCTGGCAGTCACGTGACGGTGACGTAGCCATGTGCATAGTGCGGAAGCATTAAAATAAGAAGAACTACGAATCAATAAAAACAAGTTCAAGAAGTATTAATACACAATCAGAGCATAATTGTCTAGGTGCAGTCGAACATAAGGAGTACTTAAATAAAACACCCCAAAAGGGGTCCTACATTAGTGAAGGTCTGTCAGAATCACAGCTGCTGCCTCGGATGCCACCGACAATGCTACTTAGAACCTGGAGGGGCGCAAAACAAAAGCGTGAGTGGGCAAAAACAAAGCTTTTCGAAAATCATTTCATAAACCATATTTATATCCCCTTGCCGTAAAACCTGTATACTTTCCCAGAAAATAGTATATACATATACTAAATCTCAACTGAACCATCATCATCAAATATATGCAAATAAATCACATTATGAATATGCCATGCCATATAATCAAATCATCAGGTAAGTATGCAATTACATAATAACTGCAACAGCTCTTCAGCTAATCTCTAGCTCATAAATCATGCCTGCACACGAGTCGAACCCACTTATAGTGGTCTATACGACAAGACTGGGTGTAATAATATGCTCTAGTGCTACAATCACGTGAAGACTGTGCAAATAATCGCCGGTCACCTACGAGTCGAACCCACTGAAAGTGGTCTATACGACAGGCATGTGCACCTAACTTGGATCCAAGAAGAGCGTGTGGTGTGGGAGGTGAACATCACGTGAAAGACTATGCCCCTAACGCTGGGCGGGAGCACTAACACCGGGGTGCAGGTTAATGAGCTCTCAATGCATCTCATCACACTTTTCATAACTCAACTTCTAATTAACCACACATAATCTTACCTGAAACTCACCTGAGCGCCACAGCACCAACAATCATGCGCATACAATTTACAATGCATATTCAAAGTATACATATGCATTGGCATGGCAATTCATTTATAAAAGCATTTAAAATGCATATTCTGGGAAAAATACTTAGTATATAGGTATATACGGAAAACAAAAGCCCATTCACTGGTAAGTAGATGGATCGTAGCCCCCGTGCCTAGCCTGGCTACGCTCGTCCTCCGGATAGGTCTCGCCTATGTGAGAAACAACTATAAAAACGTTATTTTAAGCACATAGACAAAACTAGCTAATAACTTCTCATAGAATGCTCAAATGGGGTGTTTAGAATATTTTTCTATTCACCCACGCGCCCTCACGCGCCGGCCAAGGCACGGCCAGACGCGCCTCCCACGCGCAGGAACGTGCCGGGCACACGGACGGCAGCTTAAATGACGGCGTCAGAATATTCCGTCAAAACTGAAGGAATATTCTTCGTCTTAAACCTCCAGCTCCGGCGACCGTCGCCATCGCCGGAAACTGTGTAAAATTTCAAAGTCACTAATCTCGCTCGTTTTTCAACCATTTTTCATGAAATTAACACCAAAATGAAGCTTGGAACTTAAGGAATCACGTTATACCTCTTTCAAGCTTCAAATCTCATGAAAACACGTCGAAGCAAGCTCGACACTCCGCCGACCTCTGCAACTCGTCGTATCTGAGTTTCCCGTGGACCAAACCTTACCAGCGATGCACTCCGAGCATCGTGATGACCTCCTTAAGCTCGCTATGGTCCTAGAATTCACAGAAAATCAACCAACAAAATTTTGGTGAATAGTACCCAAATCGGAGATCCTATTTTTAGGGTTTTCCGACATCCAAATCGAACCAAAACTCAACCATTACACTTAGGAGGAAGAGAGGGTACCTTTGGGAGTCTTGAAATGGCATGAAACTTCCACGATCATGTGGTTGTCACTGTACCTCGACGGTTCTCTTTCGAACTAGGGTTTCTCGAAGGTTTCACGACCTAAAAAGAGTATGGTTGTACTCGTGGTCCTTCAAGGATCACATTGGTGACCTTGTTTCGTTCGATCTGCAACGTTTGGAGGTTCTTTGGGTGTGGTCCGTACAAGTTCAAAGAGAGAGGGAGTGAGAGAGTGAACCCGAGAGTGTAGGAGAGAGAGTCAACGGGAGAGAGAGAGAGAGAGTGATCCAAGAGTGTGTGTGTAGTCCTCAACACCAATCACAACACACTAGAATCCAACTTTAGTTTCCAATTGGTCCAAAACTAACCACCCTAACCAATTAAACCCTAATATTCTCAACTTACACAATTAGGGTTCCCAAAATTTAGGAAATGAGGGAATTGGTCCAATTCCAAGAATTTGGGCCTTTACTTAAGCCCAAAATCATAAACGTAACCCATCGTTCAAAGGTAAAAACGTACATTCACATTTTCGAGGATAACAAATATGTACGAATTTGGGACGGGCTGTCACAATCTACGCCCCATATAGAATTTCGTCCTCAAAATTTCAAACAACCACCAAACAAGTACTAATAACCATAAAACAAGCGTGGGTACAAATCTCTCATCCGATCCTTAGTCTCCCACGTTGCTTCTTCCACTGTGTGGTTTCTCCACAAGACCTTTACCAACCGAATTGTCTTGTTTCTCAACTCTTTGTCCTTCCAATCTAGTATCGTTACTGGTTCTTCCTCTTAGGTCAAGTCCGGACAAATCTCAAGTTGCTGAGGAAGTATCACATGTGAAGGGTCTGAAACATAGTGTCGAAGCATAGAGACATGAAACACATTATGCACTTTGGCCAACTCTGAAGGCAACTCAAGCCTATAAGCAACCTCACCAACTCGCTCGATAACCTGGTAAGGTCCAATGTACCTAGGGCTTAACTTACCCTTCTTCCCGAACCTTACAACACCTTTCCAAGGCTATAACTTTAAGAATACCCAATCACCAACGTCATACACCCTGTCAGTGGCATGTCTATCAGCAAGGCTCTTCTGTCGATCCTGGGCCACTTTCATATTAGCTTTAATCACTTGAACATTCTGGGTAGTCTCCTCTACTATCTCAGGGCCCACTAATGGTCTTTCACCAACCTCCGACCAACACAAGGGTGTACGGCAAGCTCTGCCATAAAGTGCTTCAAATGGTGCCATCCTGATGCTAGAATGATAGCTGTTATTATATGCAAACTCCATCAAATCCAACTTAGCATGCCAATCATCACCGAACTGAAGTACTGAAGCTCTAAGCATGTCCTCTAAAGTCTGAATGGTTCTCTCTGACTGACCATCTGTTTGAGGATGATAAGCTGTGCTGTAACGTAGTTCTGCACCAAGAGCTTCCTAGAATGCTTTCCAAAACTTAGAAGTAAATCTAGGATCCCGATCTGAGATGATACTCACAGGAGTGCCATGGTACTTCACAATCTTGAGTAAAAACAACTCAGCTAGCTTATTCAGAGAATACTTTTCCCTCACTGGAATGAAGTGTGCTGATTTAGTAAGCCGATCAACAATCACCCAAACACCATCATACCCATTCCGTGTACGAGGAAGCTTGTACACAAAATCCATCGTGATATTTTCCCATTTCCACTCTGGAACGGGAAGTGGTTGTATTAACCCAAACGGCTTCTTCCTTTCAGCTTTCACCTGCTGACAAATGGCACACCTACTAACGTACTCTGCAATTTCCCTTTTTATACCTGGCCAATAATAGAACGGTCTAATGGGACGATACATTTTCGTACCTCCTGGATGCATAGCATATGCCGAAATATGTGCCTCATCTAGAATCTCTTTCTTTAACTCTGCATTATTTGGCACGTACATTCGGTTCTCTTGCATCAACATACCATCAGTCTCCCGAATCTTAAGATCTTTCTTTCTCCCATCACCTCTGGCCCAAATTAATTCTTAAACTTCTTCATCTTCCATCTGAGCAGCAAGAATCCGGTCAATTAAAATAGGCCTAACCTTGAAATTTGCAAGTATGGCTTCCTTTCTATCCTCCATTTGCAATTTCACTCCGGTAGCCCTTAAATCACCAAGAAGAGGAACTCTGCTAGCATACAAGGCATTAACTCGGGCTTGAGTTTTTCTGCTAAGTGCATCTGCAACTACATTTGCACGACCTGGATGATAATCAATCGTGCAGTCATAGTCACTCAACAGTTCCACCCACCTTCGCTGACGAAGATTAAGATCCTTCTGAGTAAAGATGTACTAAAGGCTTTTATGGTCTGTAAAGATCTTACACTTCTCTCCATAAAGATAATGCCTCCAAATCTTCAAAGCGAATATGATAGCAGCTAATTCCAAATCATGTGTAGGATAGTTCATCTCATGTAGTTTCAACTGCCTCGACACATAAGCAATTACCCTACCATGTTGCATCAAAATGCAACCCAAACCATTCAGAGAAGCGTCACTGTAGATCTCGAAATTACCACTGTCGTCTGGAAGTGTCAAAACTGGAGCATGAGTGAGACAATACTTCAGCTGCTGGAAACTCTGCTCATAGTTCTCGTCCCATTCAAACTTAACACTCTTCCTTGTTAGCCTCGTCAGTGGCAATGCTAAGATCGAGAAGTCTTGAACAAACCGTCTATAGTAACCTGCTAAGCCAAGGAAACTCCGTACCTCTGTGACGGTTCTTGGTTGCTCCCAATTTTCCATCGCTGCTATCTTTTGTGGATCTACCTGAATGCCCTGAGCTGAAATGACATGGCCCAAGAATGCCACTTCTTTTAGCCAAAATTGGCATTTACTAAACTTGGCATAAAGGCGATGTTCTCTCAACTTCCTTAACACTAGAGTGAGATGTCGTCCATGCTCTTCTCTTGACTTAGAATACACCAGAATGTCATCAATAAAAACAATGACAAATCTATCCAAGTATTGCTGAAATACCTTATTCATCAAACCCATGAAAGCTGCTGGAATGACCATAACGAGTCCTAAAAGTTGTTTTAGGGACATCCTCACTCCTGATCTTTAGCTGATAGTAGCCAGACCTCAAGTCAATCTTCGAGAACACACAAGCACCTCGAAGTTGGTAAAAAGGATCATCTATGCGTGGCAATGGATAACGGTTTTTAATCGGTACCCGATTCAATTGCCGATAGTCTATGCATAGTCTTAAAGTCCCATCTTTCTTCCGAACAAACAGAACTGGGGCTCCCCAAGGCGAAACACTAGGTTGAATGAAACCTTTATCAACCAATTCCTGTAGCTGAATCTTTAACTCTCTTAACTCAGCAGGAGCCATTCTATATGGAGTCAAAGAAATAGGGTCCGTACCTGGCAACAAATCGATAATGAACTCCACATCTCTATTAAGCGATAACCCATGAAAATCTTCAGGAAAGACATCCGGAAAATGCCTAACCACTCGAACTTCTTCTACATTACTGAGAGTAGCATCATTAAGCACAACGTGCGCTAAGTAACCCTGGCATCCTTTATCCAACATCTTTTTCGCCCTTAAGGCAGAAATGACACCATGCCTTACTCCACTAGATCCAATGGGAGAAGATTAGCTGGCATCACTACTTCCTCAATCAACACAGGACAACCTGGGTAAACGTAATTAACAGAACACCTTTCCCCTCTAGGCATAGAAAATTCTAGCTCATAACCCAGAGGTGTAGATTGAGGTTGAGTCAACTGAGCAAATGTATGAGAAATAACAGAATGGGTAGCTCCACAGTTAATCAAGACTCTAGCAAAATAACCAAGGACTTTTAACATACCCATTATTAAGTTCGGATGGTTCTGAGCATCCTGCAAAGTGATATTACTAATACGCCCCTGGGCCTGCTGACGTCCTCCTCGCCCTCGACTGGCATGAACACCTCAGCCATGTGTACTCCAACCCTAACCTGCCTGGCTGTGCTATCAGGATGACCCGGCACTACTAGCAGCAACATCGACTTGCTGGGGTTGTCCTCCTGACTGCCACTGAGACCCACTAGCTGGAAACTGGCCCAAGCCACTCGGCTGATACGGCATATAACCTCCTGAATACGGGCCATAACCACTCTGCTGGTAGGGATCCTGAGGATATTGGTACTGTCCCGAAGGATACGAAATGGGATCCCCCTGATAGTGGTACGCACCTCCGCGACCTGCTGGAGCATAACCACTAGGTCCTGAATACTGCTGGGTCGGAACCGGTGGTGGTAAGGAAGACTGTTGTAGTGGTTATGGCTGCTGTGGTGGCTGGAGTCTCTGCGGGTTCTGTGGGCAATACTTAGACAGATGCCCTGTCTGTCCGCATGTATAGCATCTGCTACTGCCTCGGCGACACTCTCCAAAATGTCTGTTATTGCACCTACGACACAATGGTGCACCTGTACCAGCTGACTCTCTAGGCCTCTGAAAGCGGGGTCCTCCAGTGAGTCTACCTTCTCTCCTCTGTCCTGTGGCACTGAAGCCTCCACTAGAAGAGCTAGAACTATTCCCACTCTTCTTAAAACTTTAGGTCTGTCGAGGCCCCTGAGATAACTGCCCCTTACCCTTATCATGCCTCATTTGATTACTGCCTCTTGCTTCCTCTTCCTCGCTGTCGCTAGGCAGGTTTTCAGAATCTTTTATCCTCAACATAATCTCGTAGAACTCTTGATAGGTCTCACAAGGTAAGATAGTCGTCATCGAGCGCCACTTCTTCTTAGCACCCAACTTGAAGCGACGAAGCATCTCGACGAGGTTAGCAGCTGTTTCTGGATCATATCGGGACAAATCTGTGAACTTCCTATAATACTCAATAGCAGACAACTTCTTTTGTTTGAGATTGGTAAACTCCTGCTTCTTCTGATCTATATATGATGGAGGAATGAACCTCTTATAGAACGATCGTCTGAAATTCTCCCAATTTGATTTCTCTTCGGGCGACCACTCGTAAGTTTCCTGACCCCACCAGGATGCAGGCTCTCTTTCTAAAAACCAAGAAACTGTCTCAAGCCACCTATCAGCAGAAAGGCTGCCCTGGCTCTGCATAACCTGAAAGGTTTTCGCCACATGCTCGAGCCAACGTTCAGAACCTCGGTGTCCCTCATTACCATAAAAAGAAGGTAACTTCAGACTATAAACTGTCTCCAACAGAGTCCTCTGAGGAGGGCGAATTACAGACTGAATAGCATTAGCTATAGCCTCCCCTAACTGAGAAACATCGGGGAAACTAGGCTCAGAAGAAGGACGTGGATCCCTGTGAGGCGGCATAATTCTGACAGAAGACATCACAATGATTAGATTACTCACAAAATATGTAAGACTACGAAACCTAGGCTCTGATACCAAATTGACACACCCCGACCAAAATCGAGGCATGTTGGCCGTCACGTGAGGGTGACGTAGCCATGTGCACAGTGCGGAAGCATTAAAATAAGAAGAACTACGAATCAATAAAAACAAGTTCAAGAAGTATTAATACACAATCAGAGCATAATTATCTAGGTGTAGTCGAACATAAGGATTACTTAAATAAAACACCCCAAAATGGGTCCTACATGAGTGAAGGTCTGTCAGAATCACTGATGCTGCCTCGGATGCCACCGACAACGCTACTTAGAACCTGGAGGGGCGCAAAACAAAAGCGTGAGTGGGCAAAAACAAAGCTTTTCGAAAATCATTTCATAAACCATATTTATATCCCCCCGCCGTAAAACCTGTATACTTTCCCAGAAAATAGTATATACATATACTAAATCTCAACTGAACCATCATCATCAAATATATGCAAAGAAATCACATTATGAATATGCCATGCCATATAATCAAATCATCAGGTAAGTATGCAATTACGTAATAACTGCAACAGCTCGTCAGCTGATCTCTAGCTCATAAATCATGCCTGCACACGAGTCGAACCCACTTATAGTGGTCTATACGACAGAACTGGGTGTAATAATACGCTCTAGTGCTACAATCACGTGAAGACTGTGCGAATAATCGCGGGTCACCTACGAGAAGAACCCACTGAAAGTGGTCTATACAACAGGCCTGTGCACCTAACTTGAATCCAAGATGAGCGTGTGGTACGGGAGGTGAACATCACGTGAAAGACTATGCCCCTAACGCTGGGCGGGAGCACTAACACCGGGGTGCAGGTTAATGAGCTCTCAATGCATCTCATCATACTTTTCATAACTCAACTTCTAATTAACCACACATAATCTTACCTGAAACTCACCTGAGCGCCACAGCACCAACAATCATGCGCATACAATTTACAATGCATATTCAAAGTATACATATGCATTGGCATGGCAATTCATTTATAAAAGCATTTAAAATGCATATTCTGGGAAAAATACTTAGTATATAGGTATATACGGAAAACAAAAGCCCACTCACTGGTAAGTAGATGGATCGTAGCCCCCGTGCCTAGCCTGGCTACTCTCGTCCTCCGGATAAGTCTCGCCTATGTGAGAAACAACTATAAAAACGTTATTTTAAGCACATAGACAAAACTAGCTAATAACTTCTCAAATAATGCTCAAATGGAGTGTTTGAATATACAAAAATGATCTACACAACCTCAGGATCATCCTCATATTTTTAGAATATTTTTCCGATCACCCACGCGCCCTCACACGCCTGCCAAGGCACGGCCAGACGCTCCTCCCACGCGCCTCCCACGCGCAGGCACGTGCCTGGCACACAGACGGCATCTTAACTACCGTTAGGAATATTCTTTGGAATATTCCGTTAAAAGCTAACGGTAACCGTCTATACTAACTCACGGCGTCAGAATATTCCGTCAAAACTGACAGAATATTCTTTGTATTCAACCTCCAATTCCGGCGCCGTCGCCGGAAACTGGGTAAAATTTCAAAGTCACTAATCTCGCTCATTTTTCAACCATTTTTCATGAAATTAACTCCAAAATGAAGCTTGGAACTTAAGGAATCACGTTATACCTCTTTCAAGCTTCAAATCTCATGAAAACACGTCGAAGCAAGCTCGACACTCCGACGACCTCTGCAACTCGTCGTATCTGAGTTTCCCGTGGACCAAACCTTACCAACGATGCACTCCGAGCATCGTGAGGACCTCCTTAAGCTCGCTATGGTCCTAGAATTCACAGAAAATCAACCAACAAAAAGTTGGTGAATAGTACCCAAATCGGAGTTCCTATTTTTAGGGTTTTCCGACTTCCAAATCCAACCAAAACTCAACCATTACGCTTAGGACGAAAAGAGGGTACCTTTGGGAGTCTTGAAATGGCATGAAACTTCCACGATCGTGTGGTTGTCACTGTACCTCGACGGTTCTCTTTCGAACTAGGGTTTCTCGAAGGTTTCACGACCTAAAAAGAGTATGGTTGTACTCGTGGTCCTTCAAGGATCACAATGGTAACCTTGTTTCGTTTGATCTGCAACGTTTGGAGGTTCTTTGGGTGTGGTCCGTACAAGTTCAAAGAGAGAGGGAGTGAGAGAGTGAACCCGAGAGTGTAGGAGAGAGAGAGTTAACGGCAGAGAGAGAGAGTGATCCAAGAGTGTGTGTGTAGTCCTCAACACCAATCACAACACACTAGAATCCAAATTTAGTTTCCAATTGGTCCAAAACTAACCACCCTAACCAATTAAACCCTAATATTCTCAACTTACACAATTAGGGTTCCCAAAATTTAGGAAATGAGGGAATTGGTCCAATTCCAAGAATTTGAGCCTTTACTTAAGCCCAAAATCATAAACGTAACCCATCGTTCAAAGGTAAAAACGTACATTCACATTTTCGAGGATAACAAATATGTACGAATTTGGGACGGGCTGTCACAAGTACCATGGAGTTCCAGCGAGTATTATCTCGGATCGGGATCCCAGGTTCACTCTTAAGTTTTGGGTGGCGTTCCAGGAAGTTGTTGGTGCAGATCTACTTTACAGCATAGCGTACCATCCTCAGACAGATGGTCAGTCGGAGAGGACGATTCAGACTTTGGAAGATATGTTAAGATCTTCAGTACTTTAGTTTGGTGATGATTGGCATGCAAAGTTTTAATGGAGTTTGCCTATAATAACAGCTACCATTCTAGCATCGGGATGGCACCGTTTGAGGCACTATATGGTAGAGCTTGCCGTACACCATTGTGTTGGTCGAAAGTGGGTGAAAGACCATTGGTGGGCCCTGAGATAGTAGAGGAGACTACTCAGAATGTTCAGGTGATTATAATGGTCCCTGAGATAGTAGAAGAGACTACTCAGAATGTTCAAGTGATTAAAGCTAATTTGAAAGCGGCCTAGGATCGACAGAAGAGCCTTGCTGATAGACATGCCACTGACAGAGTGTATAAGGTCGGTGATTGGGTATTCTTGAAGTTATCACCTTGGAAAGGAGTTGTAAGGTTCGGGAAAAAGGGCAAGTTGAGCCCTAGGTACATCGGACCTTACCAGATCATCGAGCGAGTTGGTGAAGGTTCTTATAGGCTTGAGTTGCCTTCCGAGTTATCTAAGGTGCATAATGTGTTCCATATCTCTATGCTTCGTCACTATGTTTCAGATCCTTCGAATGTTATACCTCCTCAACCCTTAGAGATCAGTCTGGATTTGACTTATGAAGAGGAACCAGTGACGATATTGGATTGGAAGGACAAAGTGCTGAGGAACAAGACTATTCAAATGGTAAAGGTCTTGTGGAAGAACCATTCAGTGGAAGAAGCAACGTGGGAAACAGAGGATAGAATGAGAGATTTGTATCCATGTTTGTTTTATGGTTATTAACAGTTGTTTTGTAATTATTGTTGTTGAATTTTGAGGACGAAATTTCTTAATGGGGGTAGATTGTGGCAGCCCGTTCCCATTATTGTACTTTTATTATCCTCGAAAGTGTGAATGGATGGAATTACCCTTGCACGTTGGTTGTATTGGTATTTTTTTGGGCTAAGTTTAAAGACCCAAATAATTGTTTTGGACCAATTAGTGTAGTTCCAAGTTAGTGGGAATCAATTAGGGTAAGTGTTAGTTTAGGTTAGGGTTTTAAGTTAGTTAGGTTGTAAAAGTTAGCTTTGGAGCAATTAGAGCTAGCCTTTTTGGTTTTTGGTACCCAATCAGGCACGGGTACACAGGCACCCATTCTGAAAACAGCCTTCTCTCTTTCCTTCCTTTCGAACTCATCTCTCTCCTCTCTACAACTGTACGGACCACACCCAAACCAAACCAAAACTTCACGGATCGAGGGTTTTAAGACCACCATTGAGTTCCTAAGGTTCATACGAGTCGAGTGGTACCATTTTCAAGTAAGGAAACCCTCGAAAACTCAGTGAAAACCGAACCTCCGAAGTTGGCACTATTCACCAACTTTTAAACGGATGAATTTCTTCAAATTTCAAGCTCACATGGAGCTTTAGGAGGTCCTCACGAAGCTCGGAGTGCTTCGTTGGAAGAATTTGGACGTCGGGAAGTCGAGTTCTGCAAGTTTCAATTTTTTGCCAGATTATCGAGGGTTCTCCGGCGAGATCTCGTGAGTTTTAGGTCCTAAAACTGGTAAGGTTTTGTTTTACTCGTTCTAAGCTTTCGTTTGGTTTAAATTTCATGACGTTTGGTTGAGAAATGGACGAGTTATGAAGTTTTGAAATTTTTCCCAGTTTCCGGTGACGGCGACGGCACCTGAGGATCGCCGGAGAAGAAAGAGGAATATTCCATCAAGTTGACGAAATATTCTTAACAAAACCTGACGGCGTCAGGTATCTTTAACGGCATATTCTCAGTTTTTAACGGAATATTCCCTAATGCCGTTAGGGTTTTCGTCCCCCGTGCCAGGCACGTGCCGCGCGTGGGTGGCGCATCTGGCCGTGCCTTGGCCGGCACGTGAGGGCGCTGACTGGTCAAAAATTAATTCTAAAATATGGGGATGTTCCTGAGGTTGTGTAGATCACTTTGGTATATTCAAACACCCCAATTGAATTGAGCAATGTATGAGAAGTTATTTCCTAGTTTTGTTTATGTGCTTTAAAATAACGATATTATAGTTGTTTCTCACATAGGCGAGACCTATCAGGAGGACGAGCGTAGCCATGCTAGGCACGGAGGTTACGATCCGTCTACATACCAGTGAGTGGGTTTTGGTTTTTCGTATATACCTATATGCTAAGTATTTTTCCCAGAAATGCATTTTAAATGACTTATTCAATGAATTGCCATGCCAATATATTTATACTATTGTTTATGCATTATGAATTGTATATGCATGGTTGTCGACGCTACGGGCGCTCAGGTAAGTTCCAGGTAAGTTTATATGTTGTTGATGATTATGATGATATGCATCGAGAGCTCATTAACCTGCACCCCGGTGTTAGTGCTCCCGCCCAGGGTTAGGGGCATAGTCTTTCACGTGATGTTCACCTCCCGCATCACACGCTCATCTTGGATCCAAGTTAGGTGCACAGTCTTGTCGTATAGACCACTATAAGTGGGTTCGACTCGTAGGTGATCTGCGATCATTCGTACAGTCTTCACGTGATTGTAGCACTAGAGCGTATTGTTTTACACCCAATCCTGTCGTTCGACTCGTGTGCAGGCATGATTTATGAGCCAGAGTTCAGATGATGAGATATTGCAGTTATTGTTGCATTTGGATTACTTACCTGATAATTTGGTTTATATGGCATGGCATGTTCATGTATTGTTTTCATATTTTGACGATGATGATTTCAGTTGAGATTTGGTTTACGTATATACTATTTTCTGGGAAAGTATACAGGTTTTACGGCGAGGGGTTATAACTGTTGTTTATGAAATGATTTTCGAAAAGCTTTGTTTTTGCCCACTCACGCTTTTGTTTTGCGCCCCTCCAGGTTTTAGGTAGCTTTCTTGGTGGTTCACGAGGATAGAACAGAGGTTCTGACAGTCCATCACATATGTAGGATCACCTTTGGGTGTTATTTAATTAAGTACTTCTTATGCTTGACTGCACCTAGACTATTTATGCTCTGATTGTGTATTCACATTTATTCCCGTTCTAGCATTCCTTGAAGTTTGTTTATTCATTTGTAATTTCTTGCCATTTTATTGCTTCCACACTGTGCACATGGCTACGTCACACCCATGTGACGGCCAGCACGCCTCGATCTCGGACGGGGTGTGTCAGTTTGGGTTGCCACGATGCTGATATTAGGGAGTCGTAGCGCGGATTCCAGGTGAGTGGGCATTTTGGTTTTCTATATATGTATATATACCTTGTGTTTTCCCAGAAAAGTCATATAATTGGTTATATGCTCTGAAATATTATGTTACGTGTTTATACGTTAGATTATGTAGTTATTAGTTGCATATACTATGATATGAATAAGTTTTGGTTTGCATTATGGCATACCCATATGCATATTACCTACCTATAATTGGCGTGAATGCTTGAAGTGCTAAGGTGAATGCGGGACGCGCAGGTGAGTTCAGGTGAGTTTATGGTGTTATTTGAAATGATTAGGTTGTGGCTTGACTATGTTGTGTTTTACGCAACTCCGGCATTGTCTTACAGGTTGCCATAATAGGTAACTCCGACATTGTCATACAGGTTGCCTATGAGTCGCACATGTTGTGTTAGGCAACTCCGACTCATGCAATATCATAGATTGATTTATGTGTCATACAGACCACTAGAGGTGGTTCCGACACAGTCTTGTCGTAAAGACCACTAGAGGTGGTTCCGACATAGCTTTGTCATACAGACCACTATAGGTGGTTCAGACACAGCCTAGTCGTACAGACCACTATAGGTGGTTCCGACTCATGTGCAGGCATATGTGATGAGCTATAGGTTCAGCTGTACAGGCCACTATAAGTGGATCCAGCTGACACATTATTATTCATCGTTTTAGTTCAGCTGTTGGGCTTGAATAATTATATGGTATCTTGCAGAATAAGCATGTTGAGATTTCTGGATTTATGGAAATGATCTTGAGACATATAATTGTGTATATTATAATTTCTGGGAAATTATACAAGTTTTTCGGCGAGGGGTTATACTTTTGATAATGTTGAAAGGTTTTGAAAAGCTTTGTTTTCGCCCACTCACATTTTCTTGTTTTGTGCTCCTCCAGGTATTAATTGCGAAATGTTCGTATCGACTAGGATTCTTGGCATATTCCAGTTTAGGTGGCTGGCTCTGAGGGTATGACTCTTACCCATGCTACTGTACTTTACTTATGCTCTGACATCGCGTGTGAAATGGGCTCAATCCCGCTCACCGCGCACCTCTGCTCTTAGACTCTTTAGGTTTAAATTTATTCATACTTCACACGTCAGTACAATTTATTCATACTTTACACGTCAGCACACGTCAGTAAACATATGTATTATACATAACGTACCAATAACTTGGTACATAATTGGTACATTATATAATCTTAGTTTTGGTACGTATTAATATTTTGATACATTACATATTACTAATTTTGGTACATTATGTGATTCTTGTTTTAGTATGTACCATGGTATTGGTACAATGTGTTAACCTAACTTTGGTACGTACAATCTAGTGGTACGTTATGACCCTTAAAAAAGAGAGAGTTTTTCATATTAAAACTTTGTAGTGAAAATAAATTATATCAAATTATTAACAGTTAATTAATGGGATAATGACTCAATCAAAATTTTCAAACTTATTTTCTTTCCACGAATTTAGGGATATTAGATCTGATCAATTTCAATATAAATAACTCTTATTTTCATTTTTTTTTTGTTTTCTTTAAAATTTACTTAAAATGATGAGTTGGAAATTAAAAAATGACATGGATAAAGATGGAAGCACCTTAATCAAAATACAAAGCGTTTTAATAAAAGTTGAAAACCCACAAATATTTAATTAACAAGATGTAGAATTGGAGCGATTTTATCTAATTTTGCCTATATTTTTTTGGCTTGTACGTGAGACGTGATTGGTTTTCTGAGAAGATGAGTGCTTCTGCCTTGTGTTGCTCAAGGTAATATTCCCAGCTAGGACTGGGGACCAGTTGAGATTACAATATTTCTAGGTGATTTGGTACTCACGCTATCAACTCTACAACATTACGTGGCGTCCAAGCATATTAATTAATTAACTAATTAGCTCTATAAATACAGGATATTATATATGCCACTAGAAACAATCAAATCAAATCTCTCAAGATCTACTAACCCGACTAAAGTCAAGTTGCACGAATGTCAAGTTGAAGGCTTGTAATAAAACGATTGAAAATAAGTTTATTGTCACACACACACAACCCGACCTGTCTCTGTCAACTCCCACGAGCCCTAAACCTTAAACCCTAAACCCTAAATCCGGTATTGCACATTATTACAGCGAACCGAAGGAGCCAACCAAACCCAACCAGGTCGGTCTTAAGTTTGTTTTCATTATATTTGATATTTAAGGCAAGATTCATCCTTGCTTTGGCGTACTAATGGTTATAGTGACTTCTTCAGGATTTCACTAACAGTACAAGAGTAACAAACTCTTTCTGCATCCTTCATTAGCTCTTATGTGATATCGGATCAACTGATAATCCATCGTCTTTTCTTAAACAGCACTGTAACATCAATAATCAATCAATCATCATCACAATACGTAGATGTAGACGAGGGTCCATTTAAACATGTCTCCACCAAACACATATGCAACAATGTTTGTGTAACAGAAAAAAAAATACATGTGGAACCTTGTAAATACGCTTCATATCAGTTGTCACAATGTCATAACCTAAACACATTACATATATATGTGTCCACCTGTGGTTGTGGATCATTTCATATGCCATGTCATCAAAAGATAAAGTGCATCCTAGCAAAAGGGTCTTAACCTATATATTACCATCAGCGGTATATCAACATTTGAGCCACATTTCACTCAAGGTCGGTATTAAATTAAAGGATCAATACTCAGAAGGGGTTCTGACTCAACATGTAGGTTAGAAGCGGGTCTCACTGGTTTAGGAGCTGGAACGGTGTTTTCAGGCAGCAGCTTTGTAAATGCTACCTTTGCTTCTCCGGTACCAGCTCGCGCACATCTCTGTTTCTAGCAGCAAAATCACAACTCATCTCAGCTTAGGCATAACAAATTTTTTATGGTTGATGTTTTACTTTTTATTTGTTACCTCTCCATTTCGGCCATTTCTTCCTTGATTTTGCAAAAAAGGTCCTGGGATGAGCTATCACCATGCTTTGAACTAAGCGGTAGGGCTAAATAGGGATCTTGGATTATAACTTCTTCCTCAGAATTAACAAGATTGTTGGTGCTCTCAAACCATGGCACAAGTTCATTTCCCTGAAAACTGTCAAGGTTGCTGCTCTCTAGCCAATCTTCCCATTGCTCAGATTCTTCAGGCTTGGAGACAGTGTTTTGCTTTGGTCCTTGCATATCACTCAAAACATTTGTCATTTCCACCACCTGTTGCTCGACTTTAGTTTTCCATTTCATTAATTCCTCAAAATTATCCTGTAGAGAAGAAAAGAACATGAAATTTCATAACAACCCAGCTGCCACAAACATACGCGACACAACACATTCTTCTTGTCCAATAGTAATTGCATTTTGCAAAACATGAAAGAACAATTAACTGGCATTTCCATTTTCGGTTTTATCTTCCAAAGAAACATACATTGAATCAGCGATGATAATCTACTGTTTATATACCTGCATACCCTTCCATGAACCTAAAATCACTTTCAAGCTTTGCTCAGACTGAGCTTTCCATTTTGCCAAATCCTCGAGCCTCTCCTGTTGGACAAACACTGAGATTGAGGTTTCATCCAGCAAGTAGTCTAATATCGAATTGTAATGTAGATAAAATATTTTTTAATATTCAACTCAACCTGATTGGCTTGGTCATTTTCTTGCTTCTGGGATAAAAGCAGCTCCTGGATATCACTTTTAATAAAAAGAGACAGATTATTTATCAGCACATATATCAGTTACAAGTTTTTTTATAAAGATTCTATATACCTCTTCATTTTATCTACTTCTGCCTTGAGTAGCTTCAGTTCTCCACCAGAAACAGAATCGTCCAAGGGGCCACCACCTGGCATCGACCTCGATGATGGAATCCAGTAAGGATCATGCACCCTAGCCTCCCGCCGAATGTTAGCCAGGTCAGCACTCTCCAACCAGTACTCCATTCTTCCACTGGTGTTGAACCACCGCCGAAACCGCTCGGTTCCACCTGGTGCCACTTTACCATCAAGATGCTTCAGTAAGTGATCGAGCAGCCCAGTATCACCAATCCGCTTACGAGCTGCCATCCTCAATTCTCTCCTGGAAACTGGGTTTCCAAAAGTTGCATCTTCAGCCTTCAAAATTTCCAGCATAGCTTGCTCTGCTCGCTTATACCTGCATATATACTTAATTTGTTGTGATATCAAAAAGCCCTACGAGCAGAGTTATCCACGAAAAGGTAATCTGGGGTTTACCTTTCAACTGTCCATCTTTCAATCGCATTATTACACTTATTTGTCGTACCCTTAGAACTACTTGGCCTCTTCTTATAACGCGATGCTTCCTTCAACTCTTTCAATTCACTGCGGCTAAGGCGCTTCCTCTTCTTGATCTCTAGTATCTCCAGGGGTTCAATTTTCACAGCTTTCACTTCATGTGTTGAATTTTCTTCCTCACTGATGCTGGATGAAAGTTGAGTTATATTTTCTTCGTGTCTTCCAAGGAAGACAATTCGGTGACGAGTACCCCACTGTGCCATCTGGGTGTCTCCTAGCTGAAACCAGTACAATATCTCTGCGCTTTGTCAGTCACCTACAACTTCAGTGCACAACAGAATGATCTGAACAATTACAAATCCAATTAAACTACAAGTTAAGTTTCTAAGAAAAAGAAGTTGATTGGTGTGATTCTAAAAGTCTAAACATGAATCAATTTCTGTTCAACAAGAGCTAAGCTAGACAGCTTATTAGGTGAACCCTTCATCTACCAACTGTCTTCTGAAACTTATGGTCTGCCGATGGAAAAAAATATGGATGCAACTGATTACTTGATTCAGTTATGGTGTAAATGCATGAACTTGAAAAAAGAAAAGCCACATTTCCTAGCAATTTAGATTCTACAGTTGACAAACCATTTCTTATACAGCAATCACCAAAACAATTTACCAAGTCCATTTCATTAGCTCCCAAACCACACCCATATAAGAGCTTGGCACAGATTAAACTCTGCAACTTACTACCTATGCATTACATCTAGGAAATTTTAAAATATTCATTTTATTATAAGTAACCGCTATGCCTATCCCTCCATCTGAAAGCTATAAGTTCCATATCTCGGATTAAGGGTATTACATTAATTAAGGATGAAAGGGCAGTGTTTTATCCTCCGGCGCAACTGCGTTAGAGCATCATTCGTATTCGTATAATCAGGAACAGCAAACAAATTACAAAATGCGTTATAATGGCAACTATATATCTGCAAATAACATAATAAAATAGAAACCCCTAAACCCAACCGCCTCCCCCCCCCCCCCCCCCCCCCCCCCAAAAAAAAAAAAAAAAAACCGGGTTAGAAAATAACATCGAAACCATCCATTTTCAGGGTTTCTTTTTCTTTATTGTGATAATTCAAAAATGGATTTCTCTTCTGTTTTGTCTTCGTTACCAAACACGACGTATGACAGATTGTAAGATTTAAAAAATAAATAATAAAAATTCAGAAATTTGTTATTTTGGGATAACTCTGAAGTCAGACGGACGGACGGACGAACAAAGAAGCCAGAGTCCGAGACAGAAAGAGGTGAAAAGGGTTTTCAGGAGACAATGTGGTCCGTTTACCATCCATCCAATGAAATTGAAAACCTAAATTGCACATAAAAATAATAACAATCATGCATGAATGGTGAAACCCTCCCACCAGTTCTTCATTTCGGTGTTCACGCTGGGTGTCATCGCTAGAGAGAGAGAGAGGTTTGGTTTCGTTTACCTGAGTATTTTTGGGCAGAAATATGGAAGCAGGAGTTGGAGCTGAAGCAAGTGTGCAGGTGCCTCCTCAGCCCTCCCCGAGGAGGGAACGCAAGCAAGAGGAATAAAAATTAGACAAAGCTCGGTCTTGGTCACTTCTCCTAAAACCCTAACCGCCAAATTCCCCTTCTATTCTTTCTAAAAAAGTAAAAACCCACACGTGACACGTGTTGTTTGTCCCACGCATAAATCGAGAAATAAAATAAAATAGTTGAGCGTATGATGAAATGTATTTTAAAAGTGTTCGGTATAAAAGACAATGTAAAAGCGTTTGGTAAATTTTATTGTAAAAATAATATAATTGTAAATAATGACAAAAATGGACATGGTAGTGAGATGGCGGCGATGACAACAGTGGCGAGGGCAGGAGTGGCAATGGTGGTGGTGGTGGTAGTGGTGATAATGGCGGCAATGGTGATATACAAGAGTATTCTTAACTTGAATATTCTTAACTCATTGGAAGTCTAATGTACTTGATGAATTCAACTAGGCCCGACTTAGCTTATGCAGTAAGTAGGCTTAGTAGATATACAAGAGCATTGGGATGCTTTAGTAAGAGTGTTAAGGTATTTGAAAAATACACTTGACTACGGATTACACTACACAAAGTATCCACCTGTTATAGAAGGCTTCAGTGATGCCAATTGGATTTCTGACACTACAGAATCCAAGTCGACAAGTGGATATGTTTTTACCTTGGGAGGTGCAGCAATATCTTGGAAATCCTCTAAACAGAAATGTATAGCTCGTTCCACCATGGAGTCAGAGTTTATAGCTTTAGACTTGGCTGGAGAAGAAGCCGAGTGGCTCAAACATTTTTTGGAGGATATTCCAATGTGACCAAAGCTTGTAACAACTATATGTATACATTGTGACAGTATGGCTACGCAATCAAGGGCCAAAAGTCATGTATACAATGGAAAGTCGTGACACATCAGGCGTTGGCATAATACTCTTAAGTAGTTGCTCTCCAATGGAATAATATCCATTGATTATGTGAAGTCAAAGGAAAATATAGCTGATCCTTTGACCAAAGGCCTACCAAGAGAGCAAATATTATTTACATCGAGGGGAATGGGTCTCAAGCCAATTCAATGAATCTGACTAGGCGGAAACCTAACCTAGCTGATTGGAGATCCCATGGTCTAGGTTCAATAGGCAAACTGGTTGAGTTTGATTCAAAAGTTGAACACACAACTTACCCATTCTTATGATAAAATGTGTGTTGTCTGTTGAGTTTGAGGGGTTATGTTTTATACATTTAATGACATTAATATCTTGTTATCAAGAGGAATATGGCAGACTATTCTTAATTAATGTCACCTATATAGGAGTAAATGGGGCCGCATTTATGAGAATTGAGATGGCTAAATTCTCTAAACCTCCTACGAAATCCGGGATTTGTTCAGGGCCAAAATGAACATAACCGTATGAATTGACGTGTGGCAGACATGATATGTGTGTAGCATATTGTCTCGGTTTACTACTGCGGTGAACAGTTCAAGATCTTCCACATCCACTGTGTCACCAAGTAAACCCGATATGTTTTCACTAGGGTAAGTTCAAGTCCAAAAGACACTTCACCCGATGCATATCATGTCTATTCTCTCTCAGTTTTAGGCAGCCTAGTCATACATTTGCTTTTACATTTGCATTCAAATGTGGGGTCATTGTTGGATGGAGTTTGAATGAAATTTCAACTCAAATGTAGGGTATTGTTGGAAATTTTGAGTAGAAATTTCTTTGTCCCACATTGGCCATTCCCAAAAGGTTTCCTCACTTTATAAGGTTTTATCCCTTATGGAAAGTGATTGGAGTGATAGGCCTTGGAGACTAAAATTGGGCTCACCCTTGGGGTTGGGCTTTGGGGTGTACTAATTAATTGGTAATTAATATATAATTAATTTAATTATTTTCAGATTTAATTAATTATTTTTAATTAATTTCGAATTTAATTAATTAATTATTTTTTACCAACAGTGTGACAGCCCGTTCCTGATTTTAAGAGTTTTTAAATTGTTATAAAGGATTTTACAAAAATGCCCTTTGAGGCACGTGCATTGTTCGAGGTTAATTGCTGCATTGTGCCATCTAAGATTTGTTTTCTTGGCATAACCTCGTAGTACTTGTTGCTACGGACGTGTGAGTGCAAACGGTTCGTGATTTGGAGTTATAACGAAGAATTTATTAATGTTTGAAGTTTGGGCATTTCAGAGTTTTATTATAAAATCTGGTGTGCCATTTGGATGGCCCAGATTGAAAGAAGAAGTGATGGACGGCTGGGATTGGTTGTTTAAAAAAAAAAAGAAAAAAGAAAGAAAGCTGCCTGTGGGCAGCGAAGAAGAGAAAATAGAAGAAGAAGGCGGATTGGGCAAAGCTGCCCAATCTGGAGAAGAGAGAGACTGAGAAGCCAATCGGAGAGAGAGGAGGAAGAAACCAGCCAACCAGGGAAGGAGAAAAGAGGAAAGGAGGGAGAGAGAGACACGGGGGATCGGCCGGATCCATTTCGACCCGCCCGCGCGACCCGGTGGTTCTCCACACTTTTCCGGCCATTTTTCCACCCATTTCCGGCGAATTGAACCACCTCACCTCATGGGAAACACTCTAGGACCTTCCCTCTACCCATTCCATCTCAAATTTGGAGAGATTTAAGCTTGAAATCAAGGAAATCGCACCGGTGGGTGCGGTGGGTTTGTGTGTTCGATCCTCTTATTTTTGAATCAATTTATTTCAATTGCTAACACCATTAGCATTCCCTTAGGACCTGGAACAAAGCCCAAGCTTTGGTTGGAGCATCGGAGTTGCTTTGGAGTCGGATCGAAAACACCCAAATTCAAGGGTTTCGTACGGTTTTGGCGAAATTGGAGTATTTATGGGCCAAATTGGACTTGGCTGCAGGTATAAAGTTTAGTCTACTCTGTGAGATCTTCATTTCTGTATTTTTTGAGAATTTTTAAAAATAGTTGGATTTTCCGGCGAGTCGGGACGGCCGACCGCCACCCGCGGTGGCCCATGCGGCGGCACCTTGCCAGTGGGCCGCCAATATTATTTTCATGCTATGTTCAATGCTCTAGGATCAGTTTTGATAATTGTTGGACTTAATTTGAGTAATTGAACTTAAGTTCGTTACGATTCATGGTTAGGTGAAAATATGAATCGACGATCCAACCGTCGGATGTCACCAAACTTTGGTACGTGGTAGTACGTAATATTTGAAGAATGTAGGAACTTACGGATTGGGAATCCGATGGACGGATCTTCTCAAATTGGATTTGTAAGTTCATAAAATAAAAGGTTAACCGCCACTCGGTTTTGAAAATTGGCGGAGATCCAACCGTCGGATCGTAACGAAATTGTAGTATGTTGTTCTAGAAGGTTAATGTGCATCTTGAGAAGTTACGGATCAGAGATCGGAGTTACGGATCTTCCGGATCAAGTACGTGGGGCAGTGGATCCTACCGTCGATCGCTGATCGAAGGTTGACTTTTGATTAAGGGTCTTGAATGATTCTAGAATATCCTTGAGGATATGTTTTACGTGAATTACATATTCTATGGTTAAGAGTTCTAAGTTGTAGTTTGGTAATTGTTATAGGCGCCGAACGTTTTGGGACGCCTCGATGGTTACGTTAGAGAGCCATAGCGCGGACTCCAGGTGAGTGGGCTTTTGTTTTCCGTATATACCTTATACATTGAGTTTTCCCAGAAAACATGTGAAATGGTTTATGAAATGAAATGCCATGCCATCATACCTTTGTTATATTTCTTGAGTATGCATGATGAAATAAGTGTGCATCATGATATTATTATGCATTATGGAGTGCCAATGCATCATGAAATTGTATGCGCATGATTGTTGGTGCTGTGGACGCTAAGGTAAGTTCAGGTAAGCCTCTGAGTGTTTAAATAAATGTTGAGATAACGAGATTGACGAGATGTTGAGATGCATCGATAGCTCATAAACCTGCACCCCCGGTGTTAGTGCTCCCGCCCAGGGCCAGGGCCAGTCTTTCACGTGTTGTTCACCTCTCCGCACCGCACGCTCGCCTTGGATCCAAGTTAGGTGCACAGTCCTGTCGTATAGACCACCTTGAGTGGGTTCGACTCGTAGGTGACCCGCGACTTATTCGCACAGTCTTCACGTGATTGTAGCACTAGAGCGTAGTAGATTACACCCAGTCTTGTCGTATAGACCACCTTGAGTGGGTTCGACATGTGTGCAGGATATATATTAGGATGAGATGATGAGATTGATTATGAGCTATAGTTCCAGCCGTGCTGATCACACGGGGGACATGTTATTATCGATGATGAGTTTATTTCACTTGAGTTATGTTTTGATGGTATGATATGGCATATGTTGGATCCGTTGGCATACTCATGATTTGATGGTATGATATGGCATATGCTTGATTCGTTGGCATGGTTTGGCATATATATATTGGATTCGATGGCATATCAGTAACTTGTTGGCATAATCATGTTTCAATTCATATTAGCATGATGATGATGATTTTAAGAGGAGTTTAGTATATGTATATACTATTATTTTTCTGGGAAAGTATACAGGTTTTACGGTGAGGGGTTATAAAGATAGTTTTTGAAATGGTTTTCGAAAGATTTGTTTTTGCCCACTCACGCTTTTGTTTTTCGCCCCTCCAGGTATTAGGTAACTTTGTTGGTGGCTCACGAGGTTACAACGGAGGTTCTGGCAGACCATCACAAATGTAGGACCACCTTTGGGTATTAGTTAAATTGCTTGACTGCACTTAGGCTATATGCTTTGAATGTGTAATCACACTTATTTGGTTTTTATTTATTCGTATTTCTTCTTATTCTAATGCTTCCGCACTGTGCACATGGCTACGTCACCTTCACGTGACGGCCAGCATGCTTGGATCTCGGTCGGGGTGTGTCAGTTTGGTATCAGAGCCTAGGTTTGCAGTCCTGCATATTTTGTGAGTAATCTAGTCATTGTGATGTCTTCTGTCAGAACGATGACGTCTCATAGAGAGCCACGTCGTTCAGATGAGCCTAGTTTCCCTGATATAGCTTAGTTTGGGGAAACTATTGCTAATATGATTCAATTTATTATCTGTTCTCCCTAAAAGACTTATCTTGAGACTGTTTATAAGTTGAAGCTGAATCATTCTATGGAAAATGATGGACCTGAGGGAGCACAGCAATTGCTCAATCATGTTGGAAAAGTCTCTTGTGTGATGCGAAGTCAAGGAAATCTTCTTTTGGAAAGGTGGATCGAGACCACTATTTGATTTTTGGAAGAGAACCTGCATCCTGGTGGGATCAGGAAAGTTATGATTACTAGCCGGAGGAAAAAGCAAATTGGAAGTTGTTTAAAGAATTGTTTAAGAAAAGATTTATTCCTCCGGTATATATTAAGAATAAGAAGCAAGAGTTACAAACTTGAGACAAGGAAAGGTGATGGCGAATGAGTATTATAAAAGGTTTACTGACTTGTCTTGCTATCATTAGAATGTTGCTGCTAATCCGGTTGAGACACTTTGTTGTTTTAAGTTGGGTACTAAGCAAAAGTGGTGTTCTATGGCGACCACTACCCATTGTGCTTCTTACTAGGAGTTTTTACGAGATTTGTTGAGGATTGAAGAAAATATGCCCAACGCGAGTAAAGAAGAAGAAGAAAAGAATGTGAATCAAAGGAAAGACGACAAAGGTAAAGGTTAGTCATCTTATCAGCCTCGTAAGATTTAAAGCTTCAAAAGAAGTGAAGCTAGTTCTAGTTCTTCTAGCGGAAGTTTTAATGCCACGGGCCAGATGAAAAGTAACATATTTAGTGGAGGCCCGAGATTCCAGAGACAGAGAGACCTTGGTGGGTCATGTGGTTTGGGCGCATCTTTATGCCATAAGTACAATAATTGACATTTCGGAAAGTGTCGTTGAGGCAGCGCAATCAGTTAGGTCAGAAGCGTAATGCGCAGAACCGAGGTGTTCATTGTATTAGAGGCCTAGAAGGATGACAACAGGCCAGAATACAATTGCCAGTTGACTCAACCTCATTGTTTAGATCCTAGAGGACGCGTTGTGTTTCCTAGTAGTGTGGAGTTAGCATATTTAGAAGTTGCACTTTTCTAGAAAGGTTGTACCCTTGGGAATTGTTACTTACTGATCGAGACAACAGTGAGTTATCGGTTTTACGGGCTGCAGACCGTAATATCAATAACTTATTCGTTGGATTCGTTAAGCAAGTAAACAGGTAGGTTATTCTATGTTGTTATTATGTTTATTCAGAGTGTCCAGTGATAGTGGAAGATATAGTTTTGCTAGCGAATCTTATTCCGTTAGATATGGCAGATTTTGATGTTGTTCTGGGCAGTGTGGAAGAGGTAAACGTGGTTAGACATTTTCCCGATGTGTTCATGATGATTTGCCTGGGATACCACCTGTTAGAGAGGTGGAGTTTACCATTGATTTGTTGCCAGGTACGGGCCCTATATCTTTGACTTCATATAGAATGGCTCCTGCGGAGATAAGAGAATTAAAAATCCAGTTGCAGGAATTGGTTGATAAAGGTTTCTTACAGCATAGTGTTTCACCTTGGGGAGCCCCAGTTCTATTTGCTCGGAAGAAAGACGGAACTTTGAGGTTATGTATTGATTTTTTTGACAGTTGAATCGGGTGATGATTAAAAACAGTTATCCGTTGCCACGCATAGATAAATTGTTTGATCAATCTCGAGGTGCTCGTGTGTTCTCGAAGATTGATTTGAGATCTGGTTATTACCCATTGAAGATTTGAAGTGAGGATGTCCCTAAGATTGTTTTTAGGATTTATTATGGTCATTATGAATCCTTGGTGATGTCATTCGGGTTAATAAATGCGCTTGCTGCTTTATGGATTTGATGAATCAAGTATTCCAGTGATATCTAGACAGGTCTGTTATTGTTTTCATTGACGATATTCTGGTATACTGTAAGACTAGAGCAGGGCCTGCTAGACATCTTAAATTGATGTTGCAAAAAGTGAGGGAACTTCGGTTGTATGCTAAGTTAGCAAATGTCAATTTTGGTTAAATTAAGTGACATTTCTGGGACATGTTACATCGGCACAAAGAATTCAAGTAGACCCTCAAAAAGTAACAACTGTGGAGAATTGGGAACAACCACGAATCGTCGCTGAGGTACGGAGTTTCTTTGGTTTAGCAGGTTACTATCGACGGTTTGTTACGGATTTCTCTATGATTGTTTTACCTTTATGGGGAAAAGTGTAAGATTCTTACGAATCATAAGAGTTCCAGTATCTGTTTACTCAGAGGGATCTTAAGCTTCGTCAGCGAAGGTGGATTGAAGTTGCTTAGTGTTTATGATTGCACGACCAGGATGATTGTGTAAATGTGGTAGCTGATGCACTTAGTAGGAAAGCTTTAGCCAGACTTTACACCAGCTATAATTGTCATATTCTTCTTCTTGATGATTTACGATCCACTGGAGTGCAGTTAGAAGTGGAAGTTAAAGAGGAAGTCTTACTTGTAAATTTTCAAGTTAGGCCAAATTTTAGTGGATCGTGTGCTTGAAACTCAGATGGATGATGAAGAGACCCAAGAATTAAATTATGCCCGAGGAAAAATGGAAAAAGAAGGATTTGAGAATTCGGGAAGCTGATGGTATGTTGATGTAAGAAAGTAGAATATATGTGCCAAATAATACGGGGCTAAAGAAAGAGATTCTAGATAAGGCACATAGTTCAGCTTATGCTATGCATCCCAGAGGTACTAAAATGTATCATACCATTAGACCATTTTATTATTGGCCGGGCATGAAGAAAGAAATTGCTGAGTATGTTAGCATGTGTGCCATTTGTCAGCAAGTTAAAGCCGAAAGGAAGAAACCATTTGGGTTGATGCAACCACTCCCCGTTCCAGAGTGGAAATGGGAAAATATCACGATGGACTTTGTGTACAAGCTACCTCGTACACGAAACGGGTGTGATGATGTTTGGGTAATTGTTGATCGGCTTACTAAGTCAGCACAGCTTATCATCCTCAAACAGATGATCAGTCAGAGAGAACCATTCAGACTTTAGAGGATATGCTGAGAGCTTTGGTACTTCAGTTTAGTGATGATTGGCAAGCTAAGTTGGATTGATGGAGTTTGCCTATATTAATAGCTATCATTCTAGCATCAGGATGGCACCATTTGAGATAGTTTAAGGGAAAGCTTGTCGTATACCCTTGTGTTGGTCTAAGGTTGGTGAAAGACCATTAGTGGGCCTTGAGATAGTAAAGGAGACTACTCAGAGTGTTAAAGTGATTAAAGCTAATATGAAAGTGGCTCAGGATCGACAGAATAGCCTTGTTGTTAGACATGCCACTGACAGAGTGTTTGACGTTGGTAATTGAGTATTCTTAAAGTTATCGTCTTGGAAAAGTGTTGTAAGATTCGGGAAGAAGAGTAAGTTAAGCCCTAGGTACATCGGACCGTACCAGGCTATCGAACGAGTAGGTGATGTTACTTATAGGCTTGAGTTGCCTTCAGGGTTCGTCAGAGTGCATAATGTGTTTCATGTCTCTAAGCTTCGACATTATGTTCCAGACCCTTCACATGTGATACCTCTTCAACAGCTTGAAATTAGTTCAGATTTGTCCTATGATGAAGAACCAATGACAATTTGAATTGGAAGGACAAAGTGTTGAGAAACGAGACCATTCGTATGGTAAAGGTTCTGTGGAGGAACCATTCGGTGGAAGAGGCTACTTAGGAGACTGAGGATAGGATGAGAGATATGTATCCTCGCTTGTTTTATGAGTATCAGTGATGTATTTTGTTGTTTGAATTTCGAGGACGAAATTTCTATAAAGGGGGTAGATTGTGACAGCCCGTTCCTGATTTTAAGAGTTTTTAAATTGTTATAAAGGATTTTACAAAAATGCCCTTTGAGGCACGTGCATTGTTCGAGGTTAATTGCTGCATTGTGCCATCTAAGATTTTTTTTTTCTTGGCATAACCTCGTAGTACTCGTCGCTACGGACGCGTGAGTGCAAACGGTTCGTGATTTGGAGTTATAACGAAGAAGTTATTAATGTTTGAAGTTTGGGCATTTCAGAGTTTTATTATAAAATCTGGTGTGCCATTTGGATGGCCCAGATTGAAAGAAGAAGTGATGGACGGCTGGGATTGGTTGTTTAAAAAAAAAAAGAAAAAAGAAAGAAAGCTGCCTGTGGGCAGCGAAGAAGAGAAAATAGAAGAAGAAGGCGGATTGGGCAAAGCTGCCCAATCTGGAGAAGAGAGAGACTAAGAAGCCAATCGGAGAGAGAGGAGGAAGAAACCAGCCAACCAGGGAAGGAGAAAAGAGGAAAGGAGGGAGAGAGAGACACGGGGGATCGGCCGGATCCATTTCGACCCGCCCGCGCGACCCGGTGGTTCTCCACAATTTTTCGGCCATTTTTCCACCCATTTCCGGCGAATTGAACCACCTCACCTCATGGGAAACACTCTAGGACCTTTCCTCTACCCATTCCATCTCAAATTTGGAGAGATTTAAGCTTGAAATCAAGGAAATCGCACCGGTGGGTGCGGTGGGTTTGTGTGTTCGATCCTCTTATTTTTGAATCAATTTCTTTCAATTGCTAACACCATTAGCATTCCCTTAGGACCTGGAACAAAGCCCAAGCTTTGGTTGGAGCATCGGAGTTGCTTTGGAGTCGGATCGAAAACACCCAAATTCAAGGGTTTCGTACGGTTTTGGCGAAATTGGAGTATTTATGGGCCAAATTGGACTTGGCTGCAGGTATAAAGTTTAGTCTACTCTGTGAGATCTTCATTTCTGTATTTTTTGAGAATTTTTAAAAATAGTTGGATTTTCCGGCGAGTCGGGACGGCCGACCGCCACCCGCGGCGGCCCGTGCGGCGGCACGTGGCCAGTGGGCCGCCAATATTATTTTCATGCTATGTTCAATGCTCTAGGATCAGTTTTGATAATTGTTGGACTTAATTTGAGTAATTGAACTTAAGTTCGTTACGATTCATGGTTAGGTGAAAATATGAATCGACGATCCAACCGTCGGATCGTTACCAAACTTTGGTACGTGGTAGTACGTAATATTTGAAGAATGTAGGAACTTACGGATTGGGAATCCGATGGACGGATCTTCTCAAATTGGATTTGTAAGTTCATAAAATAAAAGGTTAACCGCCACTCGGTTTTGGAAATTGGCGGAGATCCAACCGTCGGATCGTAACGAAATTGTAGTATGTTGTTCTAGAAGGTTAATGTGCATCTTGAGAAGTTACGGATCAGAGATCGGAGTTACGGATCTTCCGGATCAAGTACGTGGGGCAGTGGACCCTACCGTCGATCGCTGATCGAAGGTTGACTTTTGATTAAGGGTCTTGAATGATTCTAGAATATCCTTGAGGATATGTTTTACGTGAATTACATATTCTATGGTTAAGAGTTCTAAGTTGTAGTTTGGTAATTGTTATAGGCGCCGAACGTTTTGGGACGCCTCGATGGTTACGTTAGAGAGCCATAGCGCGGACTCCAGGTGAGTGGGCTTTTGTTTTCCGTATATACCTTATACATTGAGTTTTCCCAGAAAACATGTGAAATGGTTTATGAAATGAAATGCCATGCCATCATACCTTTGTTATATTTCTTGAGTATGCATGATGAAATAAGTGTGCATCATGATATTATTATGCATTATGGAGTGCCAATGCATCATGAAATTGTATGCGCATGATTGTTGGTGCTGTGGACGCTAAGGTAAGTTCAGGTAAGCCTCTGAGTGTTTAAATAAATGTTGAGATAACGAGATTGACGAGATGTTGAGATGCATCGATAGCTCATAAACCTGCACCCCCGGTGTTAGTGCTCCCGCCCAGGGCCAGGGCCAGTCTTTCACGTGTTGTTCACCTCTCCGCACCGCACGCTCGCCTTGGATCCAAGTTAGGTGCACAGTCCTGTCGTATAGACCACCTTGAGTGGGTTCGACTCGTAGGTGACCCGCGACTTATTCGCACAGTCTTCACGTGATTGTAGCACTAGAGCGTAGTAGATTACACCCAGTCTTGTCGTATAGACCACCTTGAGTGGGTTCGACATGTGTGCAGGATATATATTAGGATGAGATGATGAGATTGATTATGAGCTATAGTTCCAGCCGTGCTGATCACACGGGGGACATGTTATTATCGATGATGAGTTTATTTCACTTGAGTTATGTTTTGATGGTATGATATGGCATATGTTGGATCCGTTGGCATACTCATGATTTGATGGTATGATATGGCATATGCTTGATTCGTTGGCATGGTTTGGCATATATATATTGGATTCGATGGCATATCAGTAACTTGTTGGCATAATCATGTTTCAATTCATATTAGCATGATGATGATGATTTTAAGAGGAGTTTAGTATATGTATATACTATTATTTTTCTGGGAAAGTATACAGGTTTTACGGCGAGGGGTTATAAAGATAGTTTTTGAAATGGTTTTCGAAAGATTTGTTTTTGCCCACTCACGCTTTTGTTTTTCGCCCCTCCAGGTATTAGGTAACTTTGTTGGTGGCTCACGAGGTTACAACTGAGGTTCTGGCAGACCTCACAAATGTAGGACCACCTTTGGGTATTAGTTAAATTGCTTGACTGCACTTAGGCTATATGCTCTGAATGTGTAATCACACTTATTTGGTTTTTATTTATTCGTATTTCTTCTTATTCTAATGCTTCCGCACTGTGCACATGGCTACGTCACCTTCACGTGACGGCCAGCATGCCTCGATCTCGGTCGGGGTGTGTCAAATAGACTCATCTGAAAAGATGAAGTCTGAAGTGTGAAAGAACGCAGAAACAAAAAATACCCCTCTGAGAAGATGTCTCCCAACAGATGCCTCCTTTCCTCAAACCTATTGTGAACATGCATAATCACTATAATACATGCATCTGCATATCATTTAAATCACTTAAAATCATCAATCCTCATATACCAAGCATACTGAGAGTACCACAAACAAATTCGCCAGAAGTCTAGTTTTTCGGTGGTGGAATTCTAACTTAGATCGTTGAATCCTGGTGAAGCAGACGTCCGTAGAACTACAAGCACTGAGTAGGGACAAAATTTATGTTTCAAGGACACTGCGGTACGCAAGCCTCGATCTTCTGTTTCTATGTTTAAATAATATTTCATCTTGTTTATTCTCTGTAATATATTTATTCGCATTTATTATTAACATATATATTTATCCCATATTGTTGACATATATCCAACAATTCCTAAATATGGGTGGATCCACTCTTGGATCCAAGTGATCCCGAGACCACCCGAATATCCGAAAAAGCGCCTATGAGAACCTTCGAGGACCACCCAATGGTCTGGACATTTTGTGGAAGAGAGAAACCATCATAGCTCCGCTATTCTTGAACCTTGGTTACAACGAAGAAGAAAGCCTTTTCTTGCCATTTCCCACATAACAAACTCTCATTATTTTAGTTGTTGTCCAATCACGTTGTGTCACCCTAGCATTTTAATTAGCAAAGGAATGGTGTATTTTTTTTTTTTGAACAAACAATATTATCCTAGATCCGCCTAACGTCCATTAGTTAGGACCACCCAAAGTTATAATCTTAGATCCGCCACTGATTCCTAATACATTGTGGCTTTCAATCCCCCTAGCAGAAAAAGAACGATCTCCCTATTCGAACGCTACAAATAGACGAAAACCGTTCATAAAGTGGTTCTAGACATAACTTCAACGTCCTTGACTTCTTCCCTTTTTCTTAATGTGCTCCCCACACACGAAGTGAAAAATTCGCAAAAGTCACAGAGTAGTGAGGTTTTTTTAATGATTATTTTGCATGACAACCCATTCCTATATTTACGTGTGACAAAGACATGTCCTGACACGCATTATGTGTGACAACCCATTCCTATATTTACGTTTTTATTTATTTTAATCGAGGGAATTGACGAAAATACCCTAGGGGCAACACGTAATTTTTTAGGACGTATTTGATCCTCGTATATTTTGTCTTGTTTCTTGGTATATTTGGATAAGGCTCAATCTCACTAATGTGTAGGCGCAAAACATTTGTGAAACGGAGCTATAACAAAAAAATTAGAGATGTTTTGGTATTTAAAAAAAAAAAAAAGAAAAAAAAAGGGAGAGACTGGATGCTGCCAGGTGGCAGCAGGAGAGAGAAGAAGATGAGGTTGTGGGAGAGAAAAGGAGGGAAGGAGTGACCAATGAGAGGGGAGAGAAAGCAGGGGAAAATGAGAGACCCGAAATGGGTCATTTTTGACCTGCGAACCACCATTTTTGAGCCGGCCATATCTCCTTCATCCGACTTCCATTCTGGGTGATCTTGGTGTCCATGGAAAGCTCTTGATGAGTCCTACATTTGTGTAGCGTTAGATTTTCATTTTTCTTTTCCATTTTTCAAGGTCGAAGCCACAAAGTGCCATGGGTTTTCCAACAAGTTTTCTCATTTTCCTGTGATTTCGACAACGATTACCATTGATCCCCACCACCAATAGACTTCCCTCAACCCCAGGAACAAAGCCCAAGCATTGGATGAGGTGTCGGAGTTCGTTTTGGCATTGAATAAAGAACACCCATTTCTAGGGTTTCCGGCGGGTTTGGATGATATTGGGACACTTCCCGGCCGAATTGGACTCGGCCACAAGTATGAAAATTGTACACATCACTGAGATCTACTTTCTTATAAAATTTGGTAATTTTTGGAAATAGTTGATTTTTTCGGCGAGTCGGGACTGCGCGTGGGCCGAGACGTCCCCTGACCTTCCTAGGCTAAATTTGAATACCCTGATTCCATTTGTGAAGTTTGATTGACGAATTTCCATTGTTCGAACCTAATTCCATTAAGGTCCGCCACTTGAAAAGTATAGCAATCGACGATCCGACCGTTAGATAGTCACTAAACTATAATAGATTATAGTATGTAATATTTGAGGACCATAGGAACTTACAGATTGGGAATCTGACGTACGGATCTTCTCGAATTGGATTTGTAAGTTCGTAAAATAAAACGTTGACCGCCACTTAAATTTATAATTGGCGGAGATCCAACCATTGGATTGTAAAGTATGATGATTTAGAAGCATAATGTGGATATTTGGAAGTTACATATTGGAAATTCGAGGTGCGGATCTTCCAGATCAAGTTACGTATGGGTTTAAACCCTACCGTCGATCTTGGATTGACGGTTGACTTTTGGCCAGTGGGTCTCAAATCATCCTTGGGGATGTGTTAAATGTAAGTTACGTGTTCTATTGATAAGGATTCTGAGATATGGAGTGGTAGGGAGTGGTAGCGCAGACTCCAGGTGAGTGGGTCTTTTCCTTTTTATAGTATATATATGATTGATAATTTCCATAAATATTTTTAAATTGATTTATGCATTTTATACCATGTCTTATATATATATATATATATTTTTTTTTTTTAAATACTATGAGGTGGTTGAGTTTTAGATTGCATCATGGCATATCCAACCTACATATAATTGTTATGAATGCTTTGAAGTGCTAAGGTGAACGCGGGATGCGCAAATAAGTTCAGGTGAGTTTAAGGTGTTATTTGAAATGATTAAGTTATGGCATGACTATATTTATGTTTTATGCAACTCCGACACTATAGTACAGGTTGCAATAGGCAACTCCGACATTGTCGTACAAGTTGCCTATGAATCATACAGGTTGCATTAGGCAACTCCAACTCATGTGTTAGCATAGATTGATTTATGAGTCGTATAGGTTGCATTAGGCAACTCCGACTCGTGTGTCAACATAGATTGATGAGCACCTTATTATATTATATTGCCGCTAATATGTAGTGATTTGGAATATTTCTGGATTTACTGTTGATTTGCATTTGATTTCATACTTATACGTAGTATGATTTTCTGGAAACTATACAGGTTTTACAGCGAGGGGTTATAACGTTTTCAAAAAGTTTTTATTAAAACTTTAGTTTCAGGCCCACTCACCCTTGTTTTTCACCCCTCCAGGTTTTGTCTGCTGAAAGTTCGTATCGACGAGGATTCTTGGCGAATCTCAGCATAGGGGGCTACCTTTGAGGGTATGATCCTTACCCACACTACTGTACTTTACTTATGCTCTGATGTTGTGTGTGAAATGGGTTCATGGGCTCACAGCGCACTCTTGTATTTAGGCACTTTTAGGGTTAAATTTATTCATATTTTCCACATCACTATACTTTATGGCTTCGTCACCTTCTAGGTGTCGGCCAACACAGCTCGATTCAAAGTCCTAGTGGACATTGTCGACTACGAGTATGTTCGCATGACTTAGGACCCTAATCTTAGACGATCCACTATTGGCATCCATTCATGGTCTAAAAACTGGCAAACTATAACAATGGGGAGCATATTGTGCTAGGAAAATGTCGTTAAAAATGAGAGTTCACATGTTTTGTTGGGTTGTCATGACATGTCATAATGATTCTTGAACACACTGGGACATGCCATTGACAATGTGCATAGGTAGCCATAGCCTCGCTTGTTGTTTGCTTAAAGCGAGGCTTGAACACCTTTTGACATGTCATCGAAAATCGCATGGGCTGTATTACCCTCGCTTGTTGTCAACATAAAGCAATGATATATGTCAAAATACATGGCAAAACTAAAGTCCCGACATGACTTGGAAAAAAAAATGGCAGATTAAAGTCCTGACATGAATTTGGTAGCCCACTTTTAGATCAATAAACGCCTTTGCACAATTGTCGAATAGGCCAAAGTGTTTGCAATTTTTGTGCCCAAATGTTGACTAATTGCCTCCCCTCTCGAAACATGAGTAATTTAAAAAGGTTGTGGGACAAAAGGGGGAAGGACTAATCGAAGCGACGCATGGCTGAACCTCAGTGGATTGTGGCAGCAAGGCCACTCTACCACTAACAATACCCCGTTGCGTATTTAAGTCGCTTGGTATAACAATGTGGTTATAGTAGTAGTGATGTAAGGTTAGTGATTGTAGTACTAGGCAATGGTGGTCACTTTGTTCTCCAAGAAATAAAGTGAGTATAAAAGGTTAAACAATGTCAATTCAAAAAAAAAAAAAATGAGGGTATTTCAGGAATTAAAAATATCCATTAAAGACTCAACTCCGCTTTTTATTAAAGTTCCTGTCTGAAAATCATTACTTTTAAAATAAGCATTTTTACCAAACACTTTTTATTGCTTAACTTTCAAGTGAAACAATTTTTGGCAAAAAAAGTAGAACCAAATAGTCTAGTCATATTCATGTTCACACATAACTTATAAGTAAAAGATCTTGAATTTGAATCTCGTGAATAGCGAGAGAAAAATAAAATAGAACAGCTAGGTCAGATAAGAGTAATATTACTTGTGGAACCATGATTTTCAGAGCTGAAGTAAGTGGATAGGAATAAAGTTATCTAAAAAATCTAGTCATGGACTCAACTGCTCCAAGCGGAGTTAGATTAACAGAGCCGTGGTGCCACCATCATCTAGTTTCGGAGCAGTGGGCGAAGTCCAACCGACTTCGCTGAGAATGACCATGCTTGTTCTGTAAGACACGAGATCTGACCCGATATGGAATTAGCCAGATCCTTTATATATCCTGGAGTTCCTACAATCTAAGAATTGGTATGCACCACAAGTAATCACATTCCTAAAGAGGATACAATATCTACTTATAGATATCCTCTAGGATTTTTCCGACTTATAACAAAGATTCTATCCTTGAAGATTTCTCTCCCAACTGGTATAAATACCCCTAGTTAGGGTTCGTCTCTGGTAGCGGAACATCGTACTCGAATTCTCTTGCCTACTGCTTAAGTCTTATACTTTCTTACTAACTTGACCGTCGAAGAGCCTTTTGTTGACACTCTCTTCCCTTCCCCCCTCTCTGGCCAGTTGTAGGCATGTTCATGGTTGTTTGTTTTACAGGTTACTTGGTTTGTGTATCCACCACTCACAATGGTACGCGAATTTGGTTCCAATAGTTAGTGCTTTCATTGAGAGTGAACTCATTTTTCTTTTGACCAAATCACTCTACCACAAGGAAGACTGTTGAATAAAACTCTGTTAACGCCAACTTTAACCCCACTATGGGAGACAATCCGCTCTCTGATGCATCCGCCACCATGAGGATGGATAACTCGCTCCCCGATGCCTCCATCACCCTTGAAGCGAGTAACAACCCTCTGGAAATGACGACCATGATCGGAAACAGTCCCCCTGATGAAGATCAACACTTTTGTTGACAACTTACGGAAGACTCAAGTGGCTTCTTGGGCTAAGAGCCATTCCAACTTTGTGGACATCGAAAAGCACATGAAGAACTTAGAAAAATCGAGTAGGACGACCCCTCAAACTCAGTTCCCCTTCTTCGACTATAGGAACATAAGTACCATACTCCAACCCCTATGGGAGAGCCCATCGTATCGACCATTACTCCAACCCCAACAAACATTGCTGATCTGAGTAGGGGCTCTTCGCATAGGCAAATGGCTAACATTGCCTCTGGAAGTAGGGTTCGAGCCTCTCGGAATTTCCTTCTCCTAAACACCACAGAGAAGAATGCCTCATTACTTTTTACTAGGAAAATACCATCCGTATCTAATATTATTGGCAACTTCAGCTAAGTCCAACTTGATCTGCATTGAAAATTCGATCAAATACTTCCTTCTAAGCCAATCCAGAGACTTTCCTCAATACACCTTATCAACAACTTTACACTTTATGTGCCAAGATGTTATACAAATTCAAACTTGATACTTATAGACACATTTTACATACAAAAAGATTTGTCATAATTCTGTTACCCCACTAATGTTCCTCTATCTTTTATCTAACCAATCAATCAGATAGAGTCACATCAAATTGTTCATTTCAAGCGTCCACAAAAATTTCTAATGATGCCCATACCATGTGCCCCATCTGCAACATCTAGATGATTCCAATTGGCAGTCATATATTTCTCTGAATTTTCTTTAGAACAATCTTTTGGTCATAGGATCGGCCATCATCTTATCTGAGGGCTGTGGTCGACTTATACTTCATCCATCTCCACTATAATTCCATATTGTGATACATGATGGGTAGATTCATATTATATATTTACCATATTCTTAGTATACTTTGGTTAGATTTTGATACTTTGATTTATTTTTTCTATGTAGGACATGCAAATCTATTTTGGGCATAAAGTAAACAACTAGTGAAATTTTTTTGTAATTCCAATTGAAGCGGGTTCGCGAGTCTGTCAAGAAGGTTGTTTCAAAGTTTCACCATTTTATTCCAAGGCACGTGATCATGGCGACTTAATTAAGAACCAGTGCGCAGTGTTGGCAGATTGAGTTGCTTAATTATGGGATTTGGGCTAGAATATGATGGTTTTTGGAGTTGGGTTCTTCTACAAAATTGAAAATGGCAGCCTAAGATTTAAAACAAGACCTTTTTAGCCTAATTTGGAGCTGTAATGGTCCTGAAACGTGACTGATTAACAAATTTCCCAATTAAATTTGTATTATGATTTCTAAGTTATCCTTCTGTTATTTTGTTTCCTAGTTTTTAGCAAACCATATTGAGCTAGAATCATGAATAAGGGGTTGTATAGAAGTCCCCAACAGACTTTTACGTTCTCTACGCAACATTAAGACAATTTGGTGAAGCTCTGCTAAATTCTAAACTACAAACTACAAGGTGTTTATCTTTTACTTATTTTTAGTGATATTTTCTTTGGTTTTCATTATGACTATGTGTACCTAATTCCTTGTTTTTTTTTTATTATGAATTGATGCATGCTTACTTTGAATTATTAATCATTGTGTTTAAACTATTTGACTTAATGATTGGCCACCATTAGGTTTTTTTTTTTTTTTTTTTTTTTTTTTTTTGAAACAAACGATATTATCTACACTAAGGGGGTGGGGGAATGGGCTAAGTCTCACAATGGGTTAGCAATAATATGATTCAAATTTTCCTTCAGCAAGAATGGAACCTAAGACCTATCACTTACAAGTGAAGAGTAATACCACTAGACCGTAGTACTAAGTGGCACCATTAGGGTAATTAGACAAATAATTTGATGCAGTTTCTGTTGGAACATCACCCTGTAATTAAGGAGGGCTTCTTGTGATTAGTAATAGTAATTACAACTAAGGCAAACATCATGCTCTTAAGGGTTGCATCTTTTTCAAAGGCTTTTCACATAACTTAATGAGTCTTGCTTGTTTATATTGATTTGAACATCATTGATGGATTGCATGTTAGATATATGTTCTTACTTGAACATCATGTGGAAAATTTGCAATAGGAAAACCTAACCTTCAAAGAATGTATGCAGAATTTCATAAGTAATTGGTTAAATTGCATAAGATTGTTAATGGCAACTATTGAACCCTAGTCTTTCCCACAAATGATTTTTTTAAGATCTGTTTATTTGATTGTTGCTTTTGCTAATTTGTTTTCGTTTAATTTGAATTGTTTGTTTCTTACTTTCATCTTTTAAATTTCAGAATCTCAAATCTTCTCCAAAATATGGTTTTAAATAATTAATTAAAGATTAAAGTAAGTACAAATTATTCTTTCAATCCATGTGGAGATCAATTTTGCAAGAGCATTTATACTACAACTACCTTATACTCTTGTAATTATTTTGTATGATTTTAGCCCTCTTTGCATAGGTACTAAATGTGACAGCCCGTTCCTAATTTTACGATTTTATAAATTTTAAAAGTGTGAGTTGACCAAAATGCCCTTGGAAGAGAGATTGTTGACTTTCTTTGACCGTCTCTTCATGACGTCTATGAGCTATTATTTTACCGTATTCTCAAAGTACTCGACAGTACAAATGCAAAGCCACAAGCGGAACTGAATTTGGAGTTACAACGAAGATTTTACAAACTACGGAGCATGATGGGCGTTTTGGTAAATTCATGTTTCGGGAGATATTTTTCTGCATTTTCATTGGTGACTTTGAGTTGTGTGCCAAGTGGGGCCTACACCACTCCTCCCTATCTCTCGGGTCTACCTCTCATTGTTTTTCAAATCTCCCTCACCTCACTTCTCCACTCTTTGGCTGCCACCTTACCCTACCACACACTCTCTCTAACTCTCCTTGTCCCTCCCTCAGCTCTTTCTCGCTTGTCCCTCTCTCTATAAGTCCAGAGATATCTGACCACCGGCACACTACCACTCCGGCAGCTGCACCTCCTAACCTAGACCTCCACCACAGTCTGACCCTCCTCGTTTCGAACCCAAGCCAAGACCATGGAGTCCTGACGTCCCGACAGTGGCTACACCACTATTCATCGTCTTCCTCGATGAGTTCTCGGTGAACCCTCAAGGTTCCAAGCAAGGTAAGCCTCAAAACCGATGTGGGTCATCCAAGATCACAATTTCACGTAGTTTCAATATATACATCTAATAATGAATTTGTTATATGACTGCCATAATTAAATTAACATTTATAGGAAATGATGTAACAATGAGAATTAGGAAATCATTATAAATCTCATGGGATGCCTGAATTAAATTTACAGCTATAAATAATATTATGTTGACTAGAATTACCAATTCACTGTGGCATGACTATTTATTTTATTTGCTCATCGTTTATTGCACAGGTGTTAGTAATTGCCCGGACCAGGGCCAGTTTTTCACGTGTATGTTCACATCACACCGTATGCTCACTTTGGATCCATTGTAGGTGCCAGTCATGTCCTAAATTGCTATAGGCAATTAGGATTTGTATGTGATGCGCATAGCACTAGTATTCACATGATTGTAATACTAAAGCGTAAATCATTATTACACCAAGTCTTGTTCATGTTAGAATACCTCTGCATGAACTTGTGTGTCAGCATATGTCGATGAGTACTCGATGTTATTTATTTATTTCTACGAGATATTGTGATTACTAGAAGTTATATGCTTATTTATAAATTTGTGACGTATTGAAGTTTTGACTACGGTAAGTATTTCATACTATACGTAGTATGTATATTTTGGAAACTATACATGTTTTACGGTGAGAGGTCATAATGTTTTCAAAAAGGTTTTTATGAAACTTTATTTTTAGGCCCACTTACCCTTGTTTTTCGCCCCTCCAGGTTTTAGAGACAATGTTCTTGTTGACGAGGATTTTTGGCAAACACTGATATCGGAGACTGCTTCTGATGGTATAATTCTCAATCTATTGTACGATACTTTACTTATGCTCTGACATCACGTGTGAAATGGGTTGTTTCCCGCTCACTAGCAAACTACCATCCTGCCAAGGAAAATCCCGATTCGGAGATGAGTTTATGGCCCCGAAGTAGGGCTATTGTGTTGGTAATTATGTACCAATGAAGACTTTACTCATCAATCCCATCATTGTTCTCATGACATTATTACTAACCCTTCGAGATAGGAAACCAAGAATAGTTTTGATTCCTTGGCAGCATCTGTTAGTATACCATCTATTAGAATTCCTATGAGGTTTACTTCGTCAAGATTCCAGAAATGTCTTGAGTGACAACCTGGTGCTAAAATGGTAGCACTTGACGGAAGAACATCTGGGGGATAGCCACTTTGGTCCCCGACAATACTAATTTTTGAAATGTAGTGATCATTGCGGATCTTCAGGAGGAAGATCGATTTTCGTTAAAGTCCATTCTAAAGTAGGTTATTAGCAAATTCATTTTTTCCGAGCTTAGAACATTCCAACCAACACTAGTTCCTAGATTTCCTTTCGATGTTGTACTCTTCATTTCGATGAGTATAGGCATGAGAGTACAAGTTGTTATACCTTCGGGTAGCAGAAACCCCAGAAGCGGTAATCAATTTTCCCTCGAATCAACAAAACCAACTTATAGGACCAGTTCTTTAGCAGTCATCTGAAACTATCTACCCGAGCGAGCTCTAATTTGTAATCAGCCTACGGTGATGCTACTAATTGACGATATTGTCTGATATCCAAGAAATGTCAACCAGTATTCAGGCAGTATGATTTCTGATACCAGACACAGGTACTAGTATCTGGGAGTGATACCTTTATGCTAGAGCGCTGATTCACAATTTCAGGATAACGAACAATACCAAAATACCTTATATGCGTTAATTAGCAGCGCGACTGATAGACTAATTTATAGTGACAACCTGAGCCGAAGAAATTAAAATCATGGAAACTTAAGAGCAAGCCTTGTAGGAGGGTAGTAAACCCATAGTTATTTTAACCACATTACCCATTTAGGTAACTCGAACATTCTCAACCAGTCATCCTTGAGGTCACTTTCATAGACATACATTAGAATCGAAGTACGAGTTAATTTCCCGCTATTAGAGTGAATCGAGTATCGGGAAAACTGTGAAGACCTTTTAGTTCGTGTCGTAGAGAAAGGAAGTAGTATGATACTTTTCGAGGATGAATATCTTTGGCGTCATTTCTCAAAATTTTACTTGGGATATCACCAAATGGTGAAGTGAAGCACATCATCGATCCACTTTCTTGTACTACACCAGTTTCCCTTTCATCTTTTGGAACAACCCCTACATCATTGTGAAAACTTAGTTACAAAAGCTACCGGGTTTAGAATTTACCCCACCAAATACCTTATCTTGGGAATCTCAAATCTATTCGCGAAGGTGAAAGACTAAACCTTGGGATTGTACCTAGATTTTAGCAACTCAATCCAGCAATGATTAAAACCGTTGTTACCCAAACTTCGAATTGATGGTCTACCGGACCAACTTTTGGAACTCGAATTTTCTTCTGTAACTTGTCAATTTTGTAGTAGTCTTACAGACGACCTTCTCTCCTACCCAAGCAATGAGAGCAAATTTTCTAAACACCGACAATCAGCTTTATACCAAATTCCTCAAATATTACCTTTGTTTAGATCGGTACTTTTCTTGGGAGACGTGAGCATTCTTGTCAATTTTCAAAATGATTGCAAATGTACAAAATTTCATATTCCACAAATCGTTGTGAAATATGCGATATCCTTAATCTTGTTGACTTTATCGGCAGTTTGTTAGTGACTTTTCAGCAGTGGTGTTTTTCCTTTCATGTTGGCCAAGGAAAATCAGTTTAGCTGAGACGTGGAATACAATTAAAGTTGGGACAACTGAGGTGTTGTCTATTTCTTACCCTTGTTCGGACGCTTTTCGATGACATCGATTATTTTGAAATTTACTATGATGTTCCATTGAACGCTTAGGCTGCGTACCGATGTAGCATGATGAAGTATCGCTTATGTTTGCAACGGTTGAAACCGTACGAAATGAATCATCTTACTCATGACCTTAAGTCAACAATTATCATTTTTACTTAAAAAACCAAATCAACGTCTACGATTGCACTATCGTGTATTACTCCAGTTATGCAAGCGTAATGATTGTTTACTGTAGCAAAAGACATATCTACCATTGAACACTTTCAGCCTGTCCTATGTCATTTTAGTTGGAATTCATGAGTATTGAGATGACTTTACTTATAAATCATCAAGAAATCATTTGAGTGTTATAATCACTTCTTGTATCCAAATGGAGATAGGGAAATATCACCATAAGCTCCCGGTATGAGGTATCTTGTACATGTGGAGATTACGATGATGTTTCGGTGATTACTGACCGATTTGACAAGTCAATTCGCTTTTGTTGGTCTAGAGGGACTACATTTAGACCACTTAGAAAAAAAATAAAAAAAAATTTATCCTTGAATTTTTTTAGATTTTCTGGTGTTTTGATCACTATCTACTATGCCTGTGATTCCATATTCATCTTCTTGTGTTGGGAAGCATTTCAGTCAACTATGGGTACGTGTTTACTCAACTGCATTTCGTATTATTTCTAAGGCAGGTAGACTGTTCAGAAGAATCGCTCGGACATTGAAATTTTAGTTGTGACGATTAATTCCTCAATCACCCAATAAATACTCTGCTAAACGAATTTTACCATTGGTGATTAAATCTTCTAGAAGCTACTGCTGTTGAGAGATGCCATGCATTCACTCCAGTTACCTTGTATCCTAGATTTGATGGACTTGTTTTGACCCTCAAATTCTTGATTGTTTCTTTAGTCTTCTCGATATAGTTCTTGCTAAATCCGAGAGAAATTCACTATGAATCTGCTCGCCAAGGTGTTGCGAACGACATTGTTCTGCTACATAGTGTGCGTGCTGCTATTGTATCTCACTGTGATGTGTATTTTACTTCCCAGTCTTTGGCAGTCTTCTTGAAGACCATGTGACTAAGTTTATGCCAGTACCACATTTCATCCTTAGACTAACGGTTAGTCTGAACGAACTACTCAGACCTTAGTGGACATGTTGCATTTTGTCCGTTCTACAATGAGCATGGTTGTAACCTACAGTTATCTTTATTTTAGTTGCACGTAACTACGATTACAATTTTGGCTTTGGGTATGACACCATTGAGACGTAGTATGAAGATTTTATGCATAACACATGATTGACAGAAGAGTATTAAGAACAGGTATTTGAATAATTGAGATTACAATTTAGGGAATTGTGTGCTATTTGCATTGTCGCCCGAGAAGGTAGTGAGTGAGTGCGGTCGAAGCGCTAATCAAACGATTTATATGTATTTCCCAATGAGGGGTAAGATGGTAATATTGCATCCTCGGGAATTTGTTGCTTGCTTATCGAGACAACAGTGAGTTGTCGATATCGCGGGCTACATACCGTAATATCAATAACTTAATAGTTGTGTTCGTTACATTAGCATTTTTAGTTGTTTATTTATTGTTTGGGCTTCACCCAAGGATACTACACACTTGCTGTGACAGCCCGTCCCAAATTCGTACATATTTTTATTTTCGAAATGTGAAAGTACGGAAATGCCCTCGAGCGTTGGATTGGATCATTGTTTTGGGCTAAGTTAGAGGCCCAAAAATATGGGATTTTGGAGTAGGGTTTTGTAGTAAACTTAGTAGAAGACCAATTGGGAACCAAACTTAGTTTTGTTTGGATTGGATGTGAGTGGGAGGACCACATGCATGCACCCAAAATAGAAAAGGACATTTTCTCTCTTCTCCCTCTCAGTTTCGAGTTCTCTCTCTCACTCTCTCTCTGCAATTGTATGGATGAGGTCCGTTGACCCTCGAACTCTCACAGATCGAACCTTCAGAGACCATACTTGTGATCCTTGTGAGCCTACGAGCACAACCATAGCTTTAGCTGGTTGTGACTCCTTCGAAAACCCTAGAAACCAAAGGATCCGTCAAGAGTACCGTGAACCAGAAGTGGTTGTGGAAGTCTCACGGCAATTAGAAGCTCAAAAAGGTATCCTTTCTTCCTTCTCAATGATTTTGCTGAGTTTTGGCTAGAATTTGAAGTCGGAACACCCCGGAAAATGAAGTTCCGATCTGATTACTATTCATCAAGTTTTTAACGAATGGTTATCTTTGAATTTCAAGCTCACAGGGAGCTCTAGGACCTTCCCACGAACCTCGAAGTGGTTCGTTGGAGGAATTTGGACGTCGGAGTAACGAGAACGAGGAGTTACAATTTTTGGCCGGACTTTCGAAGTTCTTCCGACGTGATATCGTGAGATTTGAAGCTCAAAAGAGGTATAACGTGATTCTTTACCTCCTAAACTTCATTTTGATGAAAATTGCATAAGAAATGGTGAAGAAACGAGCGAGAATAAGAACTTAGAAAATTTGCCCAGTTTCCGGCGCCGGCGACGGTCGCTGGAGCTGGAGGTTGAAGACGACGAATATTTCATTAGTTTTGACGAAATATTCTGACGCCGTCAGTTAGTATAGACGGTTACCGTTAGCTTTTAACGGAATATTCCTAACGGCGTCACAGTCCCAGTCGCTTGGCCGGCGCGTGAGGACGCGTGGGTGATCAGAAAATTATTCTAAAAATATAGGGATGTTCCTGAGGTTGTGTAGATCATTTTGATATATTCAAACACCCCATTTGAGCATTGTATGAGAAGTTATTAGCTAGTTTTGTCTATGTGCTTAAAATAACATTTTAATAGTTGTTTCTCACATAGGCGAGACCTACCCGGAGGACGAGCGTAGCCAGGCTAGGCACGGGGGCTACGATCCTTCTACTTACCAGTGAGTGGGCTTTTGTTTTCCGTATTTACCTATATACTAAGTATTTTCCCAGAATATGCACTAAAATGTTTTAGTGAAGAATTGCCATGCCAATATAGTTCATATACTTTGAATATGCATTATGAATTGTATGCGCATGATTGTTGGTGCTGTGGCGCTCAGGTAAGTATCAGGTAAGATTATGTGTGGTTAAATACCAGTTGACTTATGAAGAGTATGATGAGATGCATTGAGAGCTCATTAACCTGCACCCCGATGTTAGTGCTCCCGCCCAGAGTTAGGGGCTAGTCTTTCACGTGATGTTCACCTCCCGCACCATATGCTCTGATTGTGTATTAACACTTCTTGAATTTGGTTTTTATTCATTCGTACTTCTTCTTATTAATGCTTCCGCACTGTGCACATGGTTACGTCACCTTCACGTGATGGCCAACATGCCTCGATCTCGGTCGGGGTGTGTCACTTACCTTCAGAGTATGTGAACCAATGAGTGCGTAGCTGAAAAATATTCTATGTTCAGTTTTAATTTCAGCACAATTATTTCAACTTTACGTTATTATATTTATGTATTTTGATGGGATGTTGACTTTATGTTTTTATAAGAAGTATTATATTTTGGTATTGTATTGAAGAAGAATGAAAGTTGTGGAGCCAAAAATAATCACAAGGCGACACGTGGATTCTTGGGTAAAAGAGGACAAAAATACCCTTGAGGCATACTGGGATTCCTACGCGCGAGCAGCGGGCAATCATCCCTAAACCAAGTCAAAAGTGCCCAAAGGAAGGTAACAAATTCATAGTTATCTCATCCATCCTCATCTTAGGTAATTACTTCATAACCTACAAATTATTTCATATAAATAGAGATTAATTGGCTAATTAATGGATTAATTCCTAATTAATCCATTAATCACCAATTTAATCACCCATTATACCAAATAAACCACCCAAAACCACATCAATGGCCGGCCATCCCCATCTAAAAAGGGATCCATCCTATTTCCTACCTTTCCTTACCCTTTTCTCCCCTTTTTAGCTAATTATTTAGTTATTCTTTATAACCTTTTCATAACCTAATTATCAATTTATTCTAAATAAATATGTAACCACCAATTTATTCTTTAAGGTTTAATTAGCCAATAAATTGGCTAATTAAACCAAAATCTCAACCACAAAAACTCCTTCAAGGGCCGGCCATTCCTTGGAAAAAATGGCCAAGCCTAGCCCTATAAATAGGCTCCTATTTTCACCAAAAACTCATTCCAACACTTTGGCAAAAAGCCCAAAATTCTCTAGACACTCTTTCTCTCTAAATTCTAACTTTGGCATCGGAGGTTCTTCGGCCAAAGCCCCCCCCATTCATCGTGGGCTCGTGAGGCTCTTGGCCTTGACCTAAGGTGTTAATTGTTTTGTAGGTGCAATATTTTCCAAGATCAAGGAGGAGAAAATTTGCATCCACAAATTGGTGCTTTCATTGAGAGAAAGAAATCTACACTCGTAAAAGACTCTCGCACAAAAAGGTTTTTTCTCTAATTTCTAGTCCATTTGTATTTTTCATACGTTTTTATTATTAGAATTTTATTTCCAAAGGTTCTTTGATAAAACGTACAAAAAAAGAAAAAATATACAATGGCTAGAAATTTGGAAAATTCCACGAGTGACAATTCAAATATTCAAGAAATGAGACCGCGACGATCCACAAGATTAAATGTGATCCTAAGTGGAACGGCACCACCACCACGAGTTTCCACCACGGGAACCACCGCGGTGGCTACCACGGTAGCCCACCACGACGAGGTCCATGGCGCCATCACCACGGCCCGAGCCGTGCCATCCAAGGCCACGGCCCAAGCCATGTTATTCCAAGCCCAACGCGAGCCCGATGCGTTGCCTAGCCAAGCCCAAGCCTCGCACCCACGTGTGCCACACGCTAAGCAGCCCACTCCCGTGGCCCAGCCTGCTCCCGCCGAGCAGCCCACATTTGTGGTCCAGCCTGCTCCCGCCGAGCAGCCCACTCTCGCCGAGCAGCTCACTTCCGTGGTCCAGCCTGCTCCCGCCGAGCAGCCCACTCTCGTGGCCCAGCCTGCTCTCGTCGAGCAGCTCATTCCCGTGGTCCATCATGCTCCAGCCGAGCAGCCCACACCCGTGGCTCAGCCTGCTCTCGTGGCCCGTCCTACCCTCGTGGTCTTTCAAGCAGCCCAAGTCGGCCCAAGACTATCTCAGCCATCCGGACCTACCATCGAGCCGGGGGTATTCTCACCATATTTCTCTGAGGATTTCGCATTTCCCAACTCAAATCCCGCGCCCAGAGTCTACCACCCTTCCACTGCTCAAGGAGGCACATTTCTTCCAAGCTCTTCTAATCCAAATGGCGAACAACACTTGTCTCGACAAGTCATAGAGTTGACGAGCGCCCTAGCACAACAGACGACCTTGGTAATCCAGCTCTTGCAGCGCACCAAGATGCAACGTGTCCCAAACGAGGTGTCCCGAAGAAGGACAAGGGCAGACGAAGAACCTCTCCAGCAACGTCCCGGCAAGAAGCCACTTGACCAGCCCCGAACCGAGCGTTTGGGCAGAGTACACTCCCGATTGGGCCCCCAAGATAGCGTATACTCCCGTCTTAGCGCGCGGAGGAGCGTGCACTCTCGACTAGGCCCACGGACAAGCATGCACTCACGGTTGGGGCCACACTTCGATAATCAACATGAGCAGATTTCCAAGTGAAATGTTCATTTGCGGCTAGGTCCCCAAGGAGTATCCTCCACATCACATCGGAGTAGACAGCACGATGGGCGGAGAGAAGCAGTCACTCAATCCAGCTCAAGTTCAACCAGCAGCCTGCGAAATCCTTCTCCTGCTAGGAATCCACCACACGCACCGCTACTGCGGTATAAACGAGCCGAGCACGTAGAAGAGCAGCCTAGACCAACAGGTCAAAACTGAGGGCAGCCGAGAGCTCCACTACCTCAACAAAGGCAAATTCAGGAAGAAGTAGAGAGAATCTTGACTAAGCGATTGCGCGATTTCGAACGCAACGAGGTCACCGACGAGGTACTACGACGGGATATTACCAACATTAGCAGGTCACCATTCACGGACGAGATCGAGCAGACAGAGCCTCCACACGAGTTTAGCATGCCACATTTCATATCCTTCAAAGGAGATGGAGACCCGGAGAAACACTTAAAGCACTACCGAAGCGCAATGATCCTCTATCGAAACAATGACGATCTCATGTGCAAGATATTCATCACTATTCTACAAGGCGAGGCGCAAGATTGGTTCTACACCCTGCCGCCACAATCTATCCGGAGTTTCGACGAACTTTCTTTGGTTTTCACCAAAGAATATTCATCCTACCGCTCGATCAAGAAAAAGTCCGACCACTTGTTCAACGTCAAGAAGAGCCCAAAAGAGTCGTTTCGCGACTATATGAAGAGGTTCAAAGTAGAGAAGGCAAAAATAGTCGGATGCAACGACTCGATAGCTAGAGCAGCCTTCCAAAAATGACTTCCAGCAGACCACCCGCTGTTTGGAAAATTGATCATGAAAGAAGATCTGACTCTGGCAGACTTTTTCGCTCTAGCAGAAAAACACGCACTTTGGGACGAAGCTTGCTGATCCAGATTCAAGGACCGGAAGGAGTACCTGACATCACCTTCCAACTATCCAAACCGGAAGCAACGGAGGGCCTATTCGCATGTTTTACGGTATCTAAAGCAGCAATAAGCTCTACCATCATACGAGAAGAGCTGGGGGCCCGACTACCTGTATTCCACAGTTCAAAAGCTCTCCTCGATGCTAAGTTCAAAAGCTCTCCTCGATGCTACCAGAAATTCAAAAAGCTAACTTTGGCGATAGTTGTTGTAACCCGAAAGCTCAAGTTTTACCTTCAGACGCACGCAGTCATCATCATGATGCATTATTCCGCCTAATCCAAACGCGCGACGATAAAGGCGCAGACACTGGCGCTGCAAAGTTTTTCTGACGAACGCAGCAACTCGGCCTAAAAGGAGCACCAAGGGCAGACGAACACTAGAAGGTTCTACATAGGAGCAGCATGTACCAGCAGTTGAGCACTACCTCCTGCTATGTGTCACATGGCCCCAGCTGACCTTTGCTCCATAATTCAACTCTAGAGAGGCCCAACGATGCCCCGGAGGCAGCCGAGCACACCTTAGCCGCACCTGCTCCCTCAATGGAGATTTCTGGCATTTGCATGTCGACGACGCATCCAACTACAAAGGCTTGGGAGTAGGGGTGGTCCTTGTCACCCCAGACGGTTCAATGCTCGAGCAGGCGATCACCTTAGGCTTCAAAGCATCTAACATTTAAGCAGAGTACAAGGCCTTACTAGTAGGCCTCCGGATGACAAAAGACTTGGAAGTGAAAAGCTTGCAATTCATTCCAATTCCCAGCTAATCACCAACCAAACTACTGGGGAGTACGCGGCAAAACATCCAAGGATGGCCCAATACCTAGAGAAAGTACGCAAGCAACATGAGGCATTTTAGACTTACACTCTTACTCAAGTTCTGCGGGCAGACAACGCCCATGCAAATGCGCTAGCCAGCTTAGGCTCCGCATTCGACCATCAACTTAAACGCTCTATTCCGGTAGAGTATCTAGACGAGCCGAGCATAGAAGCGGAGCCAGCAGTCGAAGTGTCACAGGTTAGTACAACTCCAAATTGGTAAAATTTCACTGTAGACTACCTGGTCAATGGCACATTCCCCATGAAAATATTAGAGTCTAGAAAGCTCCAAATAAGAGCAGCACGCTACTACATGTGGAATGACATTCTCATCCGAAGATCCTACATCGGACCACATCTCCGCCGCCTGACGTCTCCCGACGACTTGAAGGTTTAAGCTCAATCCACTAAGGCATTTGTGGAAACCACTCTGGAGGTCGATCCTTAGCACATAAGGCTCTTACACACAAGCTACTACCGGCCTACCATGCACCGAGATGCTAAAGAGTTAGTACAAAAGTGCGACTGCTGCCAATGCTACAAGCCGGTACCAGCACTGCCTGCTAGCAAACTACACCCACAGACGAGTCATTGACCATTCATGCAGTGGGTAATCGACCTGGTAAGACCTATGCCGCCTACTACTGGGGGCAAAGGCATGATGATCATGGCAACCGACTACTTCACCAAATGGGTAGAAGTATAGCCCATGACGACCACGACTCAGACAGACATAGAGTGCTTCGTATGGAGAAACATCATTTGTCGATTTGTCATCCCTCAGTTCATCGTCACCAACAACGGCCCGTAATTTACGGACCAAGATTTGGCGAAGTTCTTCCAAATTAAGAAGCACATGTCCACGCCAAGATATCCTCAAGGCAATAGGCGAGCCGAAGCATCCAACAAGATGATCCTCGACTGCCTCAAGAAATCCTTCACCGACAAGAAGGGAAAATGGCCAGACGAATTCCCAGATGCTTATGAGCATATCGCACCACCAAAAGACGAGCAACCGGTGATGCTTCTTTCTCTTAGGCATTTGGTTCAGAAGCAATCAGTCCTCCCAATGTCATCTTGCCAAGTATCAGCACTCTACTGCTAAGCATTGAGTGGAACAGAAAGGAGATGGCCATAAGCTTAGATCTGGCAGAGGAGGAGCGTGAGCATACCATCACCCCATCGCAGCTTATCAGTAGCAGCTCCTCTCCAGCTAAAACAAAAGGGCCAAGGTCCGGCAATTCTAGCCCGAAGATCTAGTCCTAAGAAAAGCCTTCATCACTGCCCACAGAGAAGGCTCCAAAAAGATGGATCATATCTGGGAAGGTCTGCACAAGATCAGCAGAGTATGCGGCAAGACTAATTACACCCTCGCCACCATGAAACGACAAAAAGATCAAAAAGCAGTGGAACGCCTACAATCTGAGGAAGTACCATGTGTGACCTCCCACTACATCAAAAGCCCGAAGACTCAAGTAGTTCGATGGGCACCACCTCACAAGCCGAGGACTATCCAGTTGTTATGCAGTTCCTACTTTACAGCTAAGTTCTCATTCGTTTCACTCGTTTTTCAATGAGGAATTCAGAAGTAATCACAACTTGGCTTGGCTGCATGTTTACAACAACTGATCACTCCTGCATTTCAAAAGAAAACCGCGCTCTTCTTAGGGACTCACCGCAGGAATTGCACCCCTGAGGGACCAACCATGCTCTCCAATGCGAGAAGGTAAACTAATTCCCCGACACCCACATGGGTTTACTCTCCAAAGCGGGAAGATAAACTCTACACTCCGAATATCCAGACGTGGATGAGCCTGGCTGCCCTAGTATAACTAGATGCACGATGGCTTGCGCCAGGATTCCTAGAAGTAGCCACAATGGTCTTTTTCAAGGCTTAGCTAATTGAAGGATTTTGGGTCTCTTGGCCTAATCAGTGGGGAACCGGGCCCTAGAGACGGAGGGGGCACATTACGCAGTACATCAGATGGACGGCTGCCCTGGAACCCTAAAGCTGCTACTGAGTGCACTAAGGTAGCCTACGGTTTCCGGAAGACTGCCTACGGCTTGCCCTTCAAGCAGTAAAACCACGCTAAACTTATACAACCGCACATTCTTGTGAAATATTAAACAAGCTAGCGTGCATATACGAAGTTTTATCCACTACCGACATGCTACGTAGTCGATAAGCTTCACCTCTGCCAAGAGCGGAACGACTCACACCAAGTCCTAAAGTGTTGTGATACTTGTTACGCAACCTACAGAATTGGAGAAAGCCAAGGTTAACAGCCTAGTGGTCACGCGGATTTATCTGCTTCTGTAAGTAAGGCGTCCGGCTGCCGACCCTATGGCTAACAACTTTGCAAAGTTCTACACCAACACCTATAGTTGCATAAGCTACGCGGCCTGTCTGCTTATAAAAAAGTAGCACGCCTGCCACTAGTCTATAAAGTCCAAAGGTTAGGGCATGAACAAAAGAAGCGAAGATGAAGAAAAGCGAAGGAAGCAAGTTTATTAAATTTTCTAGCAAAATTGATAAACAACTAGAAAAGATCGAAGGAGTTCAAGCAAAGCAAAAAGCAACAAGGGAAACAAAGAAAATCCTAAAGACTACCTAGAAGACTCCTCTTCAGCAGCTTGGACACTCCACGACTACTCGGTCGCCACACCTTCAGCAGCCGTGACATTCTCATTAGCATCACCATCCGGCGCTTCACCCCCGGCTGCTCCAGCTTGGACACCAACATCTCCGACTACTTTACCAATGAAGGCCTCAAAAGTAAAGGTGAACAAGTATTCCGGAGAAATAGAGAATGTCTCGAAACCTCGAGCCCATCATTCTCACCCTTCAGCTGCTCATTCTCCTCGAGCAGACCAACATGGACGCGTTGCAGCTCATCCACTTCCTTCTTCAGACTTTCATTGATCTTCAGTACACCTTGAAGTTCCAACACTTGGGGTTCAAGCCTATCAACGATTCTCTTGAAGTGGATCACTTGATTATAAGCAGCAATACACTCTTCATCCTTTGCATAGTCAGCGAACCGAAGCTCAGAAACGACGCGCTCAAAGTCTTGAATCTGAGTGGGGGCAGAGATATTAGACCCCTTCAAAGCAACGAGCTCAGAATCCAACCTCTTAATCTCCTCAGTCGAGGAATAAGCTTCAACTGCCATAGTCTTCGCCACCTCCTTGGCAGCCTTGCTATATCTGTATCATAGCAAGCAGATCAGTCATTCTATATTATGTTGTATGCTTCGCAAAGGAACTTGGGCAAGCAAACCTTTCTAACGCCATCAACAAACTTGGCACAAGCGTCCATGTCTTCAAGAAGATCTGGTTTCAAGAGCACACAGATCTCATCAGCCTCCCTAGAAGCAAGCTTAATGGATTTCTCACAGCTGCCCATGCAAGCAGTCTCTTCCTTCCCAGCATGCGAATCAGTCTTGGTAGCAGAGGAAGTGGGCCTTGGCGCCACCTTAGCAACAGAGTCCATCTCATTGCTCTTTATAATAGCAAGCTTATCCAAATGTGAACCAGACTTGGCTCTCAACGGACGTCTTGGTACAGACTTCAGCACCGGGGGCATGAAGGGACCTTTACATTGAGCAATTATATCAGCAATCGTACAAGCCATTCTCGACATGACCAGCGCCACATGCTCAGATCTAGTAGCCTCATTTCTCTTCCCATTGGAAGAAGTCATGTCAATCACAGACCTCTCGGCAGCTGGCAGATCCTCACAAGCAATGGATGAAGTCTTCAGTTTTTCCCAATCGGCATCTCTTGAGCAGGCGGGAAGATCTCTTCTTTCCACCTTCATTCATAATAGGTTACACAATAGCTTTCAGACAAGCCAATGCATCCGCCTTGATCCTCTTTACCTCATCTCTCGGGAGCAGCCTACTTTTCTCTCGATAAAGATGACTAAGCAGCTAACGCCATTCACGGTACTCAGCAGAGAAGCTCAACCCAGCATTCTAGCGGGTAGAAGGTCTGCATGCCCAGCATTCCAGCAGCTTATGAAGCCAGCGACCTTCTCATTTCTCTCAATCGCCAGCTTGGCCCGCGTCAGGTCCAAAGGCCTAAAGGATATGAGCCATGCGACTACCCTAGCACTGCACCCCAGCGCCTCAGTTCGCAGCCCCAGCCGTTCAAGCTGCCATTTGCTCTAGCCAAGCCAAACAACCCAAGCAGTGGTCCCTGCCACAACACCTCCTCGACCCATGCCGAGCCGACTTCTGGCCCTTGCCAGCCGACGTGTTGCACCACCCCGGCGGCTACCCCGCGACAGCACTATCCAAAAAGAAGACAAGAAAAATTAAAATTTTCTTACATCGGTGCGGCACGAAGAAGACGAAGAAATCAACGAAAGATGGTCATTTGCACAGGCAAAATGTCGAAGATTGCTAGAGGAGGGGGAACAAATATCCTCTAAGCTCTCTCTCTCTTGTAGGGTAGAATAAATCGCTCTCCAAAGTTGATTTAATAACCCACTTAAGGTGCACTTAAATAGGCTTTGAGAGAAATTTATTTCCCTTTCCTAGAAGGATTTAATTTCCTATTAAAGCAAGAAAATCTCTACACCTGTTGCCCTTTCCTGCGAGCAGCCCAACAGGTGTGGGGGCATTTGTGGAGCCAAAAATAATCACAAGGCGACACGTGGATTCTTGGGTAAAAGAGGACAAAAATACCCTTGAGGCATACTGGGATTCCTACGCGCGAGCAGCGGGCAATCATCCCTAAACCAAGTCAAAAGTGCCCAAAGGAAGGTAACAAATTCATAGTTATCTCATCCATCCTCATCTTAGGTAATTACTTCATAACTTACAAATTATTTCATATAAATAGAGATTAATTGGCTAATTAATGGATTAATTCCTAATTAATCCATTAATCACCAATTTAATCACCCATTATATCAAATAAACCACCTAAAACCACATCAATGGCCGGCCATCCCCATCTAAAAAGGGATCCATCCTATTTCCTACCTTTCCTTACCCTTTTCTCCCCTTTTTAGCTAATTATTTAGTTATTCTTTATAACCTTTTCATAACCTAATTATCAATTTATTCTAAATAAATATGTAACCACCAATTTATTCTTTAAGGTTTAATTAGCCAATAAATTGGCTAATTAAACCAAAATCTCAACCACAAAAACTCCTTCAAGGGCCGGCCATTCCTTGGAAAAAATGGCCAAGCCTAGCCCTATAAATAGGCTCCTATCTTCACCAAAAACTCATTCCAACACTTTGGCAAAAATCCCAAAATTCTCTAAACACTATTTCTCTCTATATTCTAACTTTGGCATCGGAGGTTCTTCGGCCAAAGCCCCCCCCCATTCATCGTGGGCGCGTGAGGCTCTTGGCCTTGACCTAAGGTGTTAATTGTTTTGTAGGTGCAATATTGTCCAAGATCAAGGAGGAGAAAATTTGCATCCACAAAAGTTTTAGTTTGGAGGCATGAAAGAGGAATCATTGCAATCCGATCGTGACGGAATGGCATTATATTTGATGCAACCACTCTAGCTTGATTTCTTCTTTATATATATATAGGTGTGTGTGTGTGTGTGTTGTCTTTCTATCTTAATCATTTTATGTACAACAACTTATTTCAAATTTTGGGGATTAAATTTTTTTAAGATGGGTAAATTATGACATCCCGTCCCTAATTTTACGATTTTATAAATTTTAAAAGTGTGAGTTAACCAAAATGCCCTTGGAAGAGAGAATGTTGACTTTCTTTGAACGTCTCTTTGTGACGTGTATGAGCTATTATTTTACCATATTCTCTAAGTACTCGATGGTACGAAAGCGTAAGCGCAAGCGGAATTGAATTTGGAGATACGACGAAGATTTTACAAACTACGGAGCGTGATGGACGTTTTGGTAAATTCACGTTTCGGGAGATATTTTTTTGCATTTTCATTGGTGACTTTGAGCTGTGCACCAAGTGGGGCCCACACCATTCCTCCCATCACTCCCGTGTCTCCTTATCTCTTGGGTCTACCTCTCATTGTTTTTCAAATCTCCCTCACCTCATTTCTCCACTCTCTGGCTACAACCTTACCCTACCACACTCTCTCTTTAACTCTCCCCGTCTCTCCTTCAGCTCTCTCTCGCTTATCCCTCTCTTAGCAAGTGCAGAGATATCCGACCACCGACACATTCCCATTTCGACGAGCTACACCTCCTAACCTAGACCTCCACCACCGTTTGACCCTTCTCGTCTCGAACCCAGGCCAAGACCATGGGGTCTCGATGTCCTGACAATGGCTACTCCACTGTTCAACGTCTTCCTCGATGAGTTCTCGGCAAACCCTCAAGATTCCAAGCAAGGTAAGCCTCAAAACCGATGTGGGTCATCCTAGATCACAATTTCATGTTGTTTCTTGCCTCATTATGACGTTTGACATAGAAAAACGCCTCGGGGGAAAGTTCCATAGATTTCTCGCGAGAAACCTAGCCTTTACGGGCTTTTTCCGGCTGTTCCCGACCTCGGCTCAACCTCATTTTGGTATGCCCCAATATTATGCTTAGGTGCCATTACTATCAGAGACTTCGACCTTTCTAGCTTAAACGGATGTGAAGTCACAAGTACCTATGAGTGGGTCTTTTCTTTGATATATACATATATTTGTTTAGTTTCCATATATACATCTAATAATGAATTTGTTATATGACTGCCATAATTAAATTAACGTTTATAGGAAATGACGTAACAATGAGAATTAGGAAATCATTATAAATCTCACAGGATGCCTTAATTAAATTTACGGCTATAAATAATATTATGTTGACTAGAGTTACCGATTCACTGTGGCATGACTATATTTATTTTATCTGCTCATCGTTTGCTGCACCGATGTTAGTACTTGCCTGGGCCAGGGCCAGTCTTTCACATGTAAGTTCAAATCGCACCGTACACTCATTTTGGATCCATTGTAGGTGCCAATCATGTCCTAGATTGCTATAGGCAATTAGGTCTCGTATGTGATGTGCATAGCGCCAGTCTTCATGTGATTGTAGTACTAAAGCGTAAATCATTATTACACCCAATCTTGTTCATGTTAGAATACCTCTGCATGAACTCGTGTGTCAGCATATGTCGATGAGCCCTCGATGTGATTTATTTATTTCTACGAGATATTGTGATTAGTAGAAGCTATATGCAGTTAGTATTTCATACTATACGTAGTATGTATATTTTGGAAACTATACATATTTTACGGCGAGGGGTTATAATGTTTTCAAAAAGGTTTTTATAAAACTTTATTTTTAGGCCCACTCACCCTTGTTTTTCGCCCATCCAGGTTTTAGAGACAATGTTCGTGTCGACGAGGATTTCTGGCAAATGCTGATATCGGAGACTACTTCCGATGGTATAATTCTCAATCTACTGTACAGTACTTTACGTATGCTCTGACATCTCGTGTGATATGGGTTCATTCCCACTCACTAGCACACTCTTATACTTAGGCACTTATAGGTTTAAATTTACTCACATTTTCCACATCACTACACTTTATGGCTTCGTCACCTTCCTGGTGTCGGCCAGCACAGCTCGATTCGGAGTCCAATTGGATATCCCGGGTTGAGTGTGTGTCACTAAAAATCCTATCGATACATTACTTCAATGTGTTATCCATAGGACCTAACAATTCCTAAAAAAATGGTGTCACTTATTATCATAAAACACATTGATATAATTCCTAGGAATACAATTGATATATATCAATAAACATTTTGCCTATACTGCAGTTGTAAGATCCCACATCGCCCAGGGGTGTGGATCCTGTAAGCCTTATATGCATATTCTCATCTCTACCTAGCATGAGGCTTTTTGGGAGCTCACTGGCTTCGGGTTCCGTAGGAACTCCGAAGTTAAGTGAGTTCATGCGAGAGCAATCCCATGATGGGTGACCCACTAGGAAGTTCTCGTGTGAGTTCCCAGAAACAAAACCGTGAGGGCGTAGTCAGGGCCCAAAGTGGACAATATCGTGCTACGGCGGAGTCGAGCCCAGGATGTGGTGGGGGCCCAAACCGGGATGTGATAGCAGTACTTACCGGCCCATAATATACCACAACTTTGTTTTTTAATCAATCAAGGAGCAACCATTATGTTTTAGATCAAAATTTCTTGCAAAAATGCACTACAATAGAAAAATACATAATAACTATGTACTTGATTTAGTAAATTTCATACCTTGTGTTGTCTACTAATTAATCTTCTGGACTCCTTGTCAATGTGCTTGATTAAAAACATAATCCTCTTTCTTTGATTAAAAACAAGAATTGAAATAAAGTTTCCTTGGGTGTCTCACTGAAATCCAAAACAATGTATCTTTTGGGTTTCCTACTCAATTGATCAATCTTTTCAAGAAGAAAAATTTAATCAGCTTTCAATCTTTCAGATGACCATTTTCTCTTTCTCCCACAGATCGAATAATTTATGTTAGAATCTACTAGCACATTACTAACCATATCGTTGTCTTGGTCTCTAGTGAAACTTTGTGCCTATGTGGGTTTTCTTTGATATATAATTGAGTAAATTACAAAAAATTACCTTAACTACTGGGTCATTAACAGTTTCATACCTCGTCTTTAAAAAGTTTCAATGTCATACCTTATCTTCGAATTTGTTGCAATGTCCTACCTTCCGTCAGTTGACTGTCAGTTCCTCTGTTAAATGCTGATGTGGCATGAGGCGGGGTCCACTTTTTATTAAAAATTATTAAAAAATTATTAAAAACTTAAAAAAAATATTAATTAAATATTAAAAATAAAAACATAAAAAAAATAAAACCAACCCCCTGCAACCCAGAAGAAGAAGAAGAAGAAGAAGAAGAAGAAGAAGGAAGAGGAAGAAGGGAAAAAAAATTAAAAAAACTAGTTCATCCCCACCCCACCACCCAAACCCCCAAACCCAACCCCCTGCAACCCAGAAAGAAGAAGAAGGAGAAGGGGAAAAAAAAAAAAAAAAAAAACCCATAACCAAACCCGGTTCGTCCCCCCCCCCCCCCCCCCCAACTCAACCTTCTCCCCCACCCAACCTGCAACCTAGAAGAAGAAGATGGTTTTTTTTTTTTTTTTTGGGTTGCGGGTTGGGCTTGGGTGGAGGGGGGAGGAAGATGGGAAAGATGGATGCGCGGAGGAGGTGGAGGATGGGTTGCGGGTTGGGCTCTGGTTTTGTTTTTTTTTTTTTCTTCTTCATCTTCTTCTTGTTCTTCTTCTGGGTTGCAGGGGGCTGGGTTTATTTTAATTTTTTAATATTTAGTTAATATTTAATTAATACTTTTAATATTTTTTTAAGTTTTTAATAATTTTTTAATAAAAAGTGGACCCCGCCTCATGCCATGTCAGCATTTAACAAATGAACTGACAGTCAACTGACGGAAGGTATGACATTGCAACAAATTCGAAGATAAGGTATGACATTGAAACTTTTTAAAGACGAGGTATGAAACTGTTAATGACCCAATAGTTGAGGTAGTTTTTTGTAATTTACCCTATATAATTCATATGTATCACGGTACTTGTTTTTGTTGCTTTTAGGTAACAACAACAAAAACAACAGTAGAGCCACATGGAGGCCAGGCTAGGCCTAGGCCCATCTTGAAATTTAATGAATATAAGGTGCGTTTATTGCACCGAACTTTCTCGGACTAGACTGGCTTAGACTAGACTAAGCCGAACTAACTCAATGAAGTGTTTGGTGCAGTGTAGGACTAAGAAGGTGGACTAACTATAAATTATTATTACATTTTAATTTATTATTATCAAAATTAATATATGTCTTCTGACACACCCCGACCGAGATCGAGGCATGCTGGCCGTCACGTGAGGTGACGTAGCCATATGCACAGTGCGGAAGCGTTTAAAATAATGAGAAATATGAATAAACAAAATTCGAATTCTAGGAGTGTTAACACATTCAGAGCATGAAGTCTAGGTGCAGTCGAACCTAAAGAATAATTATACAAAACATCCCAACAGGGATCCTACATGAGTGAAGGTCTGTCAGAATCACTGCCGCTGCCTCGAGTGCCACCAACAATGCTAGCTAATACCTGGAGGGGCGCAAAAACAAAAGCGTGAGTGGGCAAAAACAAGTCTTTTCGAAAACCTTTTCAAAATACTATCATTCTAACCCCTCGCCGTAAAACCCGTATACTTTCCCAGAAAAATATAATAGTATACACATATACTAAGCTCATCTGAAAACAACATCGACAACATGCTAACATGAAACGATACATGAGATGCCAACTATTCCATGATATGCTATGCCATGCTATCAATTTATGCATATACCAACAATTCTAACATATACCAATGTAAATCGACATAATATGCCTTAACATGCCATCAAGTCATAAGATAAGTACCACAGATAAAATAATCTCGTCAACAATAATATCATGTCCACCGTGTGATCATCACGAATGGACCATAGCTCATACTCAATCTCAACATATCTCATCATCAACTGTATATCCTGCACACATGTCGAACCCACTCGAGGTGGTCTATACGACAAGACTATGTGTAACAAAGTACGCTCAAGTGCTACAATCACGTGAAGACTATGCGAATAAGTCGCGGGTCACCTACGAGTCGAACCCACTGAAAGTGGTCTATACGACAGGACTATGCACCTGACTTGGATCCAAGGTGAGCGTGTGGTGCGGGAGGTGAACAACACGTGAAAGACTATGCCCTGGCCCTGGGCGGGAGCACTAACACCGGGGTGCAGGTTATGAGCTATCCATACATCTCAACTTCTCATCAATCTAGTCCTAATTCACTTATTTAAACACACAGAGGCTTACCTGAACTTACCTTGTCGTCCACAGCACCAACAATCATGCGCATACAATACCATGATGCAAGGCACTCCATAATGCATAATGCGTGATGCATGCTAAATCTTAATGCATAACCAATCCCTAATACAAGCTCATTTCATAATGCACAATCATTTCATAATGCAATTTTGCTATCTTAAGCATATTCCCTTCATTATGCAAACCCACTTCATGAAGCATAATTGAGATATAACAAGGTGTGATGGCATGGCATTCCGTTCATGAAGGCATATAAAACAATGTTCCAAGTATAACAACATAAGTACTAACATGGCATTCATTTCATAAAACATTTCAATTGTTTTCTGGGAAAACTCATAGTATAAGGTATATACGGAAAACAAAAGCCCACTCACCTGGAGTCCATGCTACGGCTTCCCAACGTAACCATCGAGGCGTCCCAAAATGTTCGGTGCCTAAAACAATTGTCAAACTACAACTTAGAACTCTTAACCATAGAATTCGTAATTCATGTAGAACATATCCTCAAGGATATTCTAGAATCATTTAAGACCCTTTATCAAAAGTCAACCGTCGATCAACGACCGACGGTAGGGTCCACAGCCCCACATCCTTGATCCGGAAGATCCGTAACTCCGATCTCCGATCCGTAACTTCCCAAGATGCGCATTATGCTCCTAGAGCAACATACTACAATTTCGTTACGATCCGACGGTTGGATCTCCGCTAATTTCCAAAACCGAGTGGCGGTTCACATTTTATTTTATGAACTTACAAACTCAATTCGGGAAGATCCGTAAGTCCGATTTCCAATCCGTAAGTTCCTACCTTCTCCAAATATTACGTACTATCACGTATCAAAGTTTGGTAACGATCCAACGGTCGGATCGTCGATTCACATTTTCACCTAACCATAAATCGTAACGAACTTAGGTTCAATTGACCAATCTTTGCTAACCAATTATCAAAACTGAACTCATGGCATCAAATATAGCATGAAAATGACATTGGCGGCCCACTGGCCACGTGCCGCCGCACGGGCCGCCGCGGGTGGCGGTCGGCCGCCCCGACTCGCCGGAAAATCCAACTATTTTTAAAAATTCTCAAAAATTGCAGAATTGAAGATCTCACGGAGTAGAACAACTTTCATACCTTTGGCCAAGGCCAATTTGGCCTAGAAACACCTCAATTTCACCAAACCCGTGAAGAACCCTAGAAATTGGGTGTCTTCAATTCGTCTCCAATTCAACTCTGATGCTCCAACTAATGTTTGGGCTTTGTTCCAGGTCCTAAGGAGATGCCATGGCTGTTAGCAATTGAAAGAAAACGTTTCAAAAATGAGATAATCGAACACACAAAGCCACCGCACCCTTTTGTGCGTTTTTCCTAATTTCAACACCAAATCTCTCCAAATTTGGAATGGAATGGGTAGAGGGAAGATCATAGAAGGTTTTCCAAGAGATGGTTTGAAGTAACTCACCGGAAAAATGAAGAAATTCCGACGAAAATGGATGAAGAACCCGGCAGGTCGCGGGTATTCAACCCGTTTCCTCTTCTTTCCTCCGCTTCTCCTCCTCTCTCTTTTCCTCCTTTCTCTTCCTCTGATTGGCCAGGCCATTCTCTCTCTTCTCCCCATTCGTCCTCCTCTCTCTCCCGAAGCTCTCCTGAACCTTTTCTTCTTCTCTGGTTGGGTAGCTTTGCCCAACCTGTTTTCTTCTTCTTTTTCTTCTACCAGACACGCACACACACATGTACCATCCTTTAGTTTTATTTTCTTTCCTTTACATCTAAGCCAACCATTTCCTCTTTCATTAAATCTGGGCCGTCCATTTTCATAAAAGAAAATCTATACTTTTTGAAAATAATAAAATTACTCAAACTTCAAACTTTAATAACTTCTTCGTTATAGCTCCAAATCACGAACCGTCTGCGCCCACGCGTTCGTGGCGACGAGTACTACGAGGTTATGCCAAGAAAATAAATCTTAGATGGCAGGACACAACAATTAACCTCGAACAACGTACGTGCCTCAAGGGGTATTTTTGTAAAATCCTTTATATCAATTTAAAACTCTTAAAATCAAGGACGGGCTGTCACATTCTACCCCCCTTATAGAATTTCGTCCTCGAAATTTCAAATACAACAACCACATCACTGCTACTCATAAAACAAGCGAGGATACATATCTCTCATCATATCCTCAGTCTCTTAAGTAGCCTCTTCCATTAAATAGTTCCTCCACATAACCCTTACCATACGAATAGTCTCGATTCTCAGCACTTTGTCCTTCCAATTCAAAATCGTCACTAGTTCTTCCTCGTAAGTCAACTCTGAACTAATCTCAAGCTATCGAGGAAGTGTCACATGTAAAGAGTCCGAAATAAAAAGTCAAAGTATAGTGACATAAAACACTTTATGCATTCTGGCCTACTCTGAAGACAACTTAAGCCTATAAGTAACATCACCAACTTGTTCGATAACCTGGTACAGTCTGGTGTACCTAGGGCTTAACCTTCCTTTCTTTTCAAACCTTACTACCCTTTCCAAGGCGGTAATCTCAAAGATATCCAATCATCGACCTTATACACTCTATCAGTGGCATGTCTAACAGCGGAGCTATTCTGTCGATGCTGGGCCACTTACAAACTAGCTTTTGTCACTTGAACATTCTGAGTTATCTCTTCTATTAACTCAAGGCCCATTAAAAGTCTTTCACCGATCTTAGACCAACACAACAGGACACAACAAGCTTTCCCATAAAGTGTCTCAAATGGTGCCAAAACATTACCCAACCGAAGTACCGAAGCTTTCAGCATGTCCTCCAAAGTCTGAATGGTTCTCTTTGACTAATCACCTGTTTGAGGATCATAAGTTGTGCTGTAACGTAGTTCTGCACCAAAAGTTTCCTGAAATACTTTCCAAACCTTAGAAGTAACTCTATGATTCCAATCCGAGATAATACTCATTAGCGTGCCGTGAAACTTTGCAACTTTGAGTAATTACAACCCAACTAGCTTATTCAAAGAATACTTTCCCTTTACTGTGAAGAAGTGTGCTGACTTAGTAAGCCGATCAACAATCACCCGAACACCATCATATCCGTTCCGTGTACGAGGAAGCTTGTACACAAAATCCATAGCGATATTTTTCCCATTTCCACTGTGGAACGGAAAGTGAGTGCATCAATTCAAAAGGTTCTTTCTTTCTGCTTTGACTTGCTGACAACTGATACACCTACTCACATATTCAGCAAGTTCCTTTTTTTTTTTTTTTTAACCTGGCCAATAATAAAATGGTCGAATAGTATGATACAATTTAATACCTCTAGGATGCATTGCATAAGTTGAACCATATTCTTCGTCCAAAATTACTTCCTTTAATTCCATAACATTTAGCACATTCATCCAGTTCTCTTGCTTAAGTATACCATCTGGTCCTCTAACCTTGAGGTTTTTCTTTTTCCCGTCGTTCCTTGCCTCAATTAATTCTTGGGTCTCTTCATCATCCATCTGAAGCACACAACCCATTAAATTTTGTCTAACTTGAAAATTAACAAGGCTTCAACTTCCACTCCAAACTTCTTTCCAGTGAACCGTAAATCATCAAGAAAAAGACCATGACAATCATAGCTGGCATGAAGTCTAGCTGAAGTTTCCCTGCTGAGTGCATCGAATATCACCTTTGCACGATTTGGATAACACTCAACCATGCGATCCAATTATTCTAGTAATTCAGTCTACCTTCGATAATGAAGATTAAGATCCCTATGAGTAGATACTGGAGACTCTTGTGATCTGTACAAATTTTACACTTTTCTTCATAAAGGTAATATCCCCACATCTTTAGAGTAAAGATGATAGCCACTAATTCCAAATCATGATTAGGGTAATTCATCTCATGAGGTTTCAATTACCGTGAAGCTTAAACAATCTCCCTACCATTTTGCATTAGTATGTATCCAAAACCTCATAATTACCGCTATCATCTGGGAATGCTAAAACAATGCATGAGTGAGATAATAATTCCATTGTCAAAACTTTGCTCATAAATTCCATCTCATTCAAACCTCACCTCTTTTCTAATCAATCCCGTCAATGGCAAAACAATGACTGTAAGATTCTTTACAAACCATTTATAGTAGCCTGCTAGGCTAAGAAAACTCAGTTCCTCGCTAACGGTTCGTGGTTATTCCCAATTCTTCACAACTGTCACTTTTTGAGGACCTACTTAAATACCTTGTACAAATAAAACATGTCCCAGAAATGTCACTTAATTAACCAAAATTGATATTTGCTAACTTAGCATACAACAGAAGTTCCCTCAATCTTTGCAACATCAATTTAAGATGTCTAGCATGCTCTGCTCTAGTCTTACAGTACCAGAATATCATCAATGAACACAATAACAAACCTGTCTAGATATCACTGGCATACTTGATTCGTCAAACCCATAAAATAGCCTGCGTATTCGTCAAACCGAACAACATTACTAAAACTCATAATGACTTTGGCAAGTCCTGAAAGTACTCTTAGGGACATCCTCAGTTCCAATCTTCAAAGAAAATAGGATTCATACCTGGTAACAAATCAATGGTAAACTCCACCTCTCTAACAGGTGGTATCTCAGGCAAATCCTCATGAACACATCGGGAAATGTCTAACCATGTTTACCTTTTCCACACTACCCAGAACAACATCAAACTCCACCATATCTAACGGAATAAGATTCGCTGGCATAACTATGTCTTCCACTATCACTGGAAATATAACAACAACAACATAGAATAACCTACTTGTTTACTTGCTTAACGAATCCAACGAATAAGTTATTGGTGTTACGGTCTGCAGCCCGTAAAACCGATAACTCATTGTTGCCTCGATAAGTAAGTAACAATTCTCGAGGGTACCATATTACCATCTTGCCCCTTACTGAGAAATACCTATACACGCCTCGATCGTGCTCAAACCACCTCTCCATTTTTTTGCTTAGTTGCAGATTTCAAGTCAAACAAGGTCAATGTCGATAGAAAGAACGACTCATCAGTGATCCCTATATAACTCCATGAGAAAGCAACAGCCTTCTAGAAAGTGCAACTTCTGTATGTGCTAAAGCTACAATACGAGAAAACACTACGCGTCCTCAAGTGAGTTTACCTCATTCCTCAGTCCAGTGGCACTGAAGCCCCTACTAGAAGTACTAGAACTAGTTCCACATTTCTTAAAACTCTAAGTCTGTCGAGGTCCCTGAGATGTCTGACCTTTACCTTTGTCATCTTTCCTCGGATTCACTTTCTTCCTTTCTTCATTACTAATGCTATACTTCTCCTTAAAATCCTCAATCCTCGACAGAATCTCATAACACTCTTGGTAAGAAGCATAATGGGTAGTGATCGTCATCGAAAGTCACTTCTTTTTAGTACTCAGCTTAAAACAACATAACATCACAACCGAATTAACAATAACATCCGGATGGTAACGAGACAAGTCCATAAACTTTCTGTAGTACTCAATCACCGTCATCCTTCCTTGTCTCAAATTTGCAAACTCTCGCTTACTATCATCACTAAATGTCGAAGGGATAAACCTTTTCTTAAACAATTCCCCAATCAGCGGTTTCCTCTAATGTCATCGTATAAGACTCCTGTCTCTGAAACCAAGTAGTCGTCTCGACCCTCCTTTCAAGAAGAATATTCCCTCGACATTTCATCACAAAAAAACTTTTCAACATGAATAGGCCATCGACTTTACTCTCTCAGGTCCAACATTTCCCAAACAATGATTCAGCTTCCACTTAAAACAATCTCAAGAGAAGTCCTTTACGGAGAATAGACAACCAACTGAATCATATTACCAATAGCTTCCCCAAACTGAGCTATAACAAGGAACTAGGCTCATCTGAACGACGTGGCTCCTTACGAGGCTGCATAATTCTGACAGACGACACTAGGAAATTCATGAGATATGCAGGACTGCAAACCTAGGCTCTGATACCAAACTGACACACCCCGACCGAGATCGAGGCATGCTGGCCGTCACGTGAGGTGACGTAGCCATATGCACAGTGCGGAAGCGTTTAAAATAATGAGAAATATGAATAAACAAAATTCGAATTCTAGGAGTGTTAACACATTCAGAGCATGAAGTCTAGGTGCAGTCGAACCTAAAGAATAATTATACAAAACATCCCAACAGGGATCCTACATGAGTGAAGGTCTGTCAGAATCACTGCCGCTGCCTCGAGTGCCACCAACAATGCTAGCTAATACCTGGAGGGGCGCAAAAACAAAAGCGTGAGTGGGCAAAAACAAGTCTTTTCGAAAACCTTTTCAAAATACTATCATTCTAACCCCTCGCCGTAAAACCCGTATACTTTCCCAGAAAAATATAATAGTATACACATATACTAAGCTCATCTGAAAACAACATCGACAACATGCTAACATGAAACGATACATGAGATGCCAACTATTCCATGATATGCTATGCCATGCTATCAATTTATGCATATACCAACAATTCTAACATATACCAATGTAAATCGACATAATATGCCTTAACATGCCATCAAGTCATAAGATAAGTACCACAGATAAAATAATCTCGTCAACAATAATATCATGTCCACCGTGTGATCATCACGAATGGACCATAGCTCATACTCAATCTCAACATATCTCATCATCAACTGTATATCCTGCACACATGTCGAACCCACTCGAGGTGGTCTATACGACAAGACTATGTGTAACAAAGTACGCTCAAGTGCTACAATCACGTGAAGACTATGCGAATAAGTCGCGGGTCACCTACGAGTCGAACCCACTGAAAGTGGTCTATACGACAGGACTATGCACCTGACTTGGATCCAAGGTGAGCGTGTGGTGCGGGAGGTGAACAACACGTGAAAGACTATGCCCTGGCCCTGGGCGGGAGCACTAACACCGGGGTGCAGGTTATGAGCTATCCATACATCTCAACTTCTCATCAATCTAGTCCTAATTCACTTATTTAAACACACAGAGGCTTACCTGAACTTACCTTGTCGTCCACAGCACCAACAATCATGCGCATACAATACCATGATGCAAGGCACTCCATAATGCATAATGCGTGATGCATGCTAAATCTTAATGCATAACCAATCCCTAATACAAGCTCATTTCATAATGCACAATCATTTCATAATGCAATTTTGCTATCTTAAGCATATTCCCTTCATTATGCAAACCCACTTCATGAAGCATAATTGAGATATAACAAGGTGTGATGGCATGGCATTCCGTTCATGAAGGCATATAAAACAATGTTCCAAGTATAACAACATAAGTACTAACATGGCATTCATTTCATAAAACATTTCAATTGTTTTCTGGGAAAACTCATAGTATAAGGTATATACGGAAAACAAAAGCCCACTCACCTGGAGTCCATGCTACGGCTTCCCAACGTAACCATCGAGGCGTCCCAAAATGTTCGGTGCCTAAAACAATTGTCAAACTACAACTTAGAACTCTTAACCATAGAATTCGTAATTCATGTAGAACATATCCTCAAGGATATTCTAGAATCATTTAAGACCCTTTATCAAAAGTCAACCGTCGATCAACGACCGACGGTAGGGTCCACAGCCCCACATCCTTGATCCGGAAGATCCGTAACTCCGATCTCCGATCCGTAACTTCCCAAGATGCGCATTATGCTCCTAGAGCAACATACTACAATTTCGTTACGATCCGACGGTTGGATCTCCGCTAATTTCCAAAACCGAGTGGCGGTTCACATTTTATTTTATGAACTTACAAACTCAATTCGGGAAGATCCGTAAGTCCGATTTCCAATCCGTAAGTTCCTACCTTCTCCAAATATTACGTACTATCACGTATCAAAGTTTGGTAACGATCCAACGGTCGGATCGTCGATTCACATTTTCACCTAACCATAAATCGTAACGAACTTAGGTTCAATTGACCAATCTTTGCTAACCAATTATCAAAACTGAACTCATGGCATCAAATATAGCATGAAAATGACATTGGCGGCCCACTGGCCACGTGCCGCCGCACGGGCCGCCGCGGGTGGCGGTCGGCCGCCCCGACTCGCCGGAAAATCCAACTATTTTTAAAAATTCTCAAAAATTGCAGAATTGAAGATCTCACGGAGTAGAACAACTTTCATACCTTTGGCCAAGGCCAATTTGGCCTAGAAACACCTCAATTTCACCAAACCCGTGAAGAACCCTAGAAATTGGGTGTCTTCAATTCGTCTCCAATTCAACTCCGATGCTCCAACTAATGTTTGGGCTTTGTTCCAGGTCCTAAGGAGATGCCATGGCTGTTAGCAATTGAAAGAAAACGTTTCAAAAATGAGATAATCGAACACACAAAGCCACCGCACCCTTTTGTGCGTTTTTCCTAATTTCAACACCAAATCTCTCCAAATTTGGAATGGAATGGGTAGAGGGAAGATCATAGAAGGTTTTCCAAGAGATGGTTTGAAGTAACTCACCGTAAAAAATGAAGAAATTCCGACGAAAATGGATGAAGAACCCGGCAGGTCGCGGGTATTCAACCCGTTTCCTCTTCTTTCCTCCGCTTCTCCTCCTCTCTCTTTTCCTCCTTTCTCTTCCTCTGATTGGCCAGGCCATTCTCTCTCTTCTCCCCATTCGTCCTCCTCTCTCTCCCGAAGCTCTCCTGAACCTTTTCTTCTTCTCTGGTTGGGTAGCTTTGCCCAACCTGTTTTCTTCTTCTTTTTCTTCTACCAGACACGCACACACACATGTACCATCCTTTAGTTTTATTTTCTTTCCTTTACATCTAAGCCAACCATTTCCTCTTTCATTAAATCTGGGCCGTCCATTTTCATAAAAGAAAATCTATACTTTTTGAAAATAATAAAATTACTCAAACTTCAAACTTTAATAACTTCTTCGTTATAGCTCCAAATCACGAACCGTCTGCGCCCACGCGTTCGTGGCGACGAGTACTACGAGGTTATGCCAAGAAAATAAATCTTAGATGGCAGGACACAACAATTAACCTCGAACAACGTACGTGCCTCAAGGGGTATTTTTGTAAAATCCTTTATATCAATTTAAAACTCTTAAAATCAAGGACGGGCTGTCACATCTTCTTCTCTAATTGCAGGTAGACTTTGCAACTTCGGCCTCATTCAAAACCCAGAAAACATCAGAATTTAATCCAACCCAACAAAAAAGATTAAAGCATCGAGATTTAATCCAACCCAGCCAAAAAGAAATGGAATTTTAATTAAAAACAAAGGCAAAGTACGATCTGGTTAAGAAACTAAACTGGCAAAATTCGAAGAAAAAATAACACCAAAGATTGGCAGTGATTGATTGCAGCCGCTTGGCGAATTTGAATTTGCTGCTAAAAGGACGCAGTCAAGAGGTCGGAGACAACACTTGGAGACGACGCTCGGAGATGGCACTCGGAGACGACATTCGGAGATGACAAGGAGTCGTCGTTGGAGATGGTGTAGTCGAAAGGAAGCAAGGGAACGGTCTTAGCAATCCCATGGTTCTTGGGGGGTCTCACTAAGACTGTTTAGTGAGCCCATTAGTCTAGGTGACTGAGACTTTATCCCATTAAAGTTAGTCCTGGTGAGAAACAAACATTGGATTATCTTACCCTTTAATCCAGTCTAATCTAGTGAGAGCTAAAGAAGCCAAACAAACACACCCATATAGGTTTTGCTTGCAAATGTTAACACTAAATAGCTTGTAGTGCATTAATAATTAGAGTTTGAGATTTCAATGGGGCCATGGTGACACATCCCTACACGGAATGTCCACTAGGACTCCGAATCAAGCTGTGTTGGTCGACACCTAGAAGGTGACGAATCCATAAAGTATAAATGTGGAAAATGTGAATAAATTTAAACCTAAAAGTACCTAAAGACAAGAGTGCACTGTGAGCGGGAATGAACCCATTTCATACGCGACGTCAGAGCATAAGTAAAGTACAGTAGTGTGGGTAACGATCATACCCTCAGAGGTAGCCACCTATAATGAGATTCGCCAAGAATCCTTGTCGATACGAACTTTCAGCAGCCAAAACCTGGAGGGGCGAAAAAAAACAAGGGTGAGTGGGCCTGAAAATAAAGTTTTAATAAAAACTTTTGAAAACATTATAACCTTTCATTGTAAAACTTGTATAGTTTCCAGAAAATCAAACTACGTATAAGTATAAAATCAAATGCAAATCAACAGTAAATCCAGAAATATTCCAGATCACTACATATTAGCAACAACATAACAAAATAAGCTACTCATCAATCCATGCTGACACACGAGTTGGAGTTGCCTAACGCAACCTGTACGACTCGTAAATCAATCTATACTAACACACAAGTCGGAGTTGCCTAATGCAACCTCTACTACTCATAGGCAACCTGTACGACAATGTCGGAGTTGCCTATTATTGCAACCTATACGACAATTTCGGAGTTGCCTATTATTGCAACCTGTACAACAGTGTCGGAGTTGCCTATTATTACAACATGTACGACAGTGTCGGAGTTGCATAAAACATAAATATAGTCATGCCATAAATCAATCATTTCAAATAGCACCATAAATTCACCTGATCTTACCTGCTCGTCCCGCGTTCACCTTAACATTTCAAAGCATTCACAACAATTATATGCCGGTAATAAGCATATGGATATGCCATGATGTAATCTAAAACTCAACCATATAATAGTATTTTAAAATATATATATATATATATATATATAAGACATGGAATAAAATGTATAAATCAATTTAAAAGCATTTGTGGAAACTATCAATCATATATATACACCATAAAAAGGAAAAGACCCACTCACCTGGAGTCCACGGTACCACTCCCTAGCACAAACATCAAGGCGTCACGAACGATCGGCGCCTAGAACAATTATCAAACCATATCTTAGAATCCTTATCAATAGAACATGTAACTTACATAAAAAAAAACATCCCCAAGGACGTTCTAGAATGATTTGAGACCCATTAACCAAAAGTCCACCGTCGGTCAAAGATCGATGGTAGGGTGTACAACCCTACGTAATTCGATCTGGAAGATCCACACCTCGGATTTTCGATCTGTAACTTTCGAATATCCACATTATGCTTCTAAAACATCATTCTAAAGTTTCATTACAATCCAACAATTGCATCTCCGCCAATTGCCAAAACCAAGTGGCGGTTAACGTTTTATTTTATGAACTTACAAATCGAATTCGAGAAGATTCGAACATCAGATTCCCGATTTGTAAGTTCCTATGGTCCTCAAATACTATGTACTATAATGTATTAAAGTTTAGTGACGATCCAACGATCGGATCGTCGATTGTTGTACTATTCAAGTGGCGGACCTTAACGGAAATAGGTTCAAACGACGGAAATTCATCAATCGGACTTCACAAATGGAATCAGGGTATTCAAATTTAGCCTAGGAAGGTCAAGGGACGTCTTGGCCCACGCGCCACCTCACGTGCCTCCCTGACTAGCCAAAAAAATCAACTATTTTTAAAAATTCTCAAATTTTACAAAAAATGAAGACCTCAAAGAGTAGAGCAAGTTTTATACATGTGGCCAAGTCCAATTTGGCCGGAAAAAGCTCGAATTTCTCTCAAACCTGCTGAAAACCCTAGAAATAGGTGGGCTTCGATTCACTCTCTCTGATACTCCGCCGCGCCAACCAAAGCTTAGGACTTGTTCCTGGGTTCAAGAAAAGTTGAACCATGGTGGCGGTCGTTGGTGATGGTTGCAGAAACGACGAATCATGGCCGAGACACTCACGGAACCCACAGGTTCATTCTCTACGAATCTGTCCTTAAACACAGTCGGGTTTGGGTGGAAAATGGAAGGGAAGTGACGATTTGATGAATGGTGGTGATAGATCGACTTAATTCTTTTAAAAACTGCCTAAAAGGGCGTCGGAAAACGTGGTGGAAGTTGGCCGGGTAACTCACGAAAAACAGGTCAAGGTGAATCCGGGTTGGCTACATCTCCCACTTTTGTCTTTTCCTTCATGTCCCTTCCCCTAATTGTTCCCTTCCGTTTTTCCTCACTTCCTGTTAGGGCAGTAACCCTCTCTGCTTCACTCATCCGATTGGGCAGTTCGGCCCAATCTGTTCCTTCCTCCTGATTCTCCTCCCCTTTCAGCCACATGCATGTGGCATCATAATTTTGTACCATAAAATAATATAATATAATTAAAAATAGTGTTTTCCTGAAAATACTTTCGAGTTCGTAGCTTCGTAAAACTTTAACCGTAACTCCAAATTCACTTCTGCTTGCGCCTAAAAGGAATACTCAAAAGGAATATTTCGTACGTCTCACTGTACGTTGATCAACGAAAGTCAATACCCTCGCCTCCAAGGGCATTTTCATAAAATCAACCTTTTAAAATTTATAAAATTGTAAAATTAGGGTCGGGTCGTCACAATCTACCCACCTTAAAAAATTTATTCCCCGAAATTTGAAATCATTTACTATACATAAAACTCCAAAAGGTAGGGAGAAAGTATAGATACATATATATATATATATATATATATATATATATATATAAGGAAGAAATCAAGCTAGAGCGGTTGCATAAAAGAAAATGCCATTCCATCACGATCGGAGTGCAGTGATTCCTTTTTCATGCCTCCAAACTCCTACTTTCTTTCTCCTTCAGTTCAATACTAAAATTTTCTCAAAACATAAAGTTGAAAATAGATATATAGTAACATATTATCAAAATACGTATATAATAGAAGGAAGTTAAAATAATAGTCCTGAAATCAAAACCGAACATAGAAGGATTTCGCTTACGTACTCGTAGTGTATCGTACTTCGAGAATAAGCGTGTAGCATTTTTGGGATAAGCCCAATCAATAAATAAATAACTAAAATACTAACGTAGATGGGCCTAAATGTCCACTTACTCAACGAGTTCAACAAATAAGTTCTCAGTATTACGATCTGCAGCCCGCAATACAAACAACTCACTGTTGTCCTGATAAGTAAGTAACAAATCCCGATGGTGCAATATTACCATCATGCCCCATTGAAAAATACGCATACATCATCTGAACAAAGCCTCGATCGTGCTCACGCACTACCCTCTCGGGCAACATCGTCATTATCATAAAAAAAAAATTTATGTATCATAATCTCGATCATTCAAATACCTGTTCACAATACTCTTCTGTAAATCACATACTGTGCATAAAATATTTACACCACATCTTAATTGATGCCATTCTCAAAACCAGGAATGTAACCGCAGTTACACATAACTCTAACAAAGGTAAGTGTCTATCAATCATGTATTTTGCGTAAACCTTTACATGTCGGCTCCAATGGTACCATAGCTAAACCAAAATTGTAACCGTAGTTGCAAGCAACTAAAGTAAAGATAATGATATGTTGCAACCATACTACTCGTGGGACGAACTAAATGCAACACGTCCACTAACGTCTGAGTAGCTCGTTTAGACTAATCGTTAATCTAAGGGTGAAAATGTGATACTGAACAAAATCTAGTACACATAACCTTCTAAAAGACTTCCCAAAGCTTGGAAGTGAAACACGTAGTACGGTGAAATATGATTACATCAAGATGATAATTTGTGTTGGGTTATGTTTGCCTGAACTTGTATAGAAGTCTAGAAGTAGCTCTCTTATAATGCCATCATCCTCAATAAGCAACCAAGTAGAAACTATGGTTATCCAGGAAGTTGGGATTGTATATCCTTAAATATCCTCTCAACTCTAACCAAAGGTGGGGTGAGCCTAGAGTGAGGATTCTCTTCAAACACATCAAATGGAGCCTCGATTTTAATTCCTTTCATATCTCCCCATTTGATCATATCACAGACGAGGACTTTTAGATCACTGCGTGTGGAGAAGTTAACAACAACCCATTTTTCTATCTTAGTTGGCTTCACAAGTGTCATGTTGTTGAAATCCTAGCGCCCATTTTAAGGAAAGAAATCATCGCCATTATTGACTTTAAGCTTTGGGGTTGGAAGAACACGGCCTACCATTTGAATAAAGCTACCACCAATTGAAACACCACATGAGTGTAGCATTGGTTCAGCATCATAATTATTGATTTTCAAATTATCTACGTGTACAAAATAGCTCATACAAGGAGCTTACAATGATATTTCCCCATCTGCATGTAGATACAAGAAGTGATTACAACTACTCGAACGATTCTTGCTCATTTGTAAATAATGTCAAATCAATATTTGTAAACTCCAACTGAAATGGAATAGAAAAAGCTAGAAATGTTCAGGGGTAAATATATCTTTTTTCCGTGGTAAACAGTAATTAAGTTTGCACAATCGAGATGATACATGATAGTGCAATCGTAGATTTTGATTTAGTTCTTTCACTGCCGCCGTCAGAATTTGACCTATTTCAATTAAAGATGTATTTGAAAAGTCTGAGATTGATATAGGTCTTGGACATGTTTTTCCACAAAGAGGTCATCCTGTTTTCGAATGAAGAGGATAATTGTTGACTCTAGGTTGTAAATAAGACGGTTCATTTCAAATTGTTCTAACCATTGGAAAGTATAAGCGATTCTCCGTCATGCTACCTCAGCACGGTCGAAACATCCAAAGAACACGTCAACAAGGATTTCCAAAATAATCTTTGTCATCGAAAGGTGTAAAATAGAGGTGAGGTGAGTCAACAGTTTGGTCTTCAGAAACTTTATTCATGATCAATATCACAAACTAAATTTACTTTCCTGTTGATAAATGAGGAAAACTCTATGGCCACAAAATCACTAACAAATTATCAATAAATCGACAAGATCAAAGATATCTTGAATTTCACAACTCTTTGTGGGAAATTCAACTTTCTTCCGCCACAACCTTCTTGGAAATTGACAAGGATGTCATCTGCTGAGATCATGTCTCCCGAGAAAAGTACCCATTAGGCAAAGGAAATATGTGAGGAATTTGGTGTGAAGTTGACTGTTGGTGATTAAAAAATTTAATCTCGTTGCTAGAATAGTTGAGAAAGTCGTTTATAAAACTGCTATGAATCTGTCAGGCTATGGAAGAAAACTCAAATTACAAAGGTTGGTCAACTAGACCATCAATCCGAAGTATAGGTTAACGGTTTTAATCATCACCCGATTGAGTTACTAAAATCTAGGTAGGACCCTAAAGTTCAGTCTTTCACCTTCGCGGATAGATTTAAGGTTCCCTAGATAAAATGTTTGGTTGGGTAATTCCCTAATCGGTAAGCTTTAGTAACTAAGTTCTTTCAATGGTGGGGGAATTGCTCGAGAAGAAGCAAGAAAACTAGTGTAGAATAATCACTAGTGCGTTTGGAAAGATTAGTGTTATCAGGGACCAAAAGTGATTGTCCCCCTGATGTTCTTACGTCAAGTGCTACCATTTTAGCACCCCACTGTCACTCAAGACAATTTTGAAAATTTCGACGAAAACTAAAACTTCATAGGGATTTTAATAGGTGATACATTAGCAGGTACTGCAAAGGAATCAAGACTATTTATGGTTTCCTAACTCAATAGGTTGGAAGAAATTACTAGTTAATAGTGGAACTGGTAGGTAATTCTCCCGTAATGTACAACTATCAATATAGTAGCCCAGCTTCAGGGCCATCAACTTATCTCAAATCTACATCTTTCCTTGGCAGGGGAATTCTTCACTTATAATTTAGAGGCGTTCACCAAAATAATTTTCTAATAGGTGGATAAGTCGACTAAGTCACTCAAGACTTAGAAAAAGCTAATACATTTTTTGTATTCGACGATGTGGCAAGATTCGACATTGAGGTTCAAAAACCAAGAATGCTTACATCACGCGTGTGATGAACGCAATACTGCCCAACTTATGCTCTAATACCAAACTGACACATCCCGAACCAGAATGTCCACTAGACTCTGAATCGAGCTATGCTGGCTGACACCTAGAAGGTGACGAAGCCATAAAGTATAAATGTGGAAATGTGAATAAATTTAAACCTAAAAGTGCCTAAAGAAAAAAGTGTGCTGTGAGCGGGAATGAACCCATTTCATACGCGACGTCAGAGCATAAGTAAAGTACAATAGTGTGGGTAAGGATCATATCCTCAGAGGTAGCCACCTATACTGAGATTCGCCAAGAATCCTCGTCGATACGAACTTTCAGCAGCCAAAACCTGAGGGGCGAAAAAAACAAGGGTGAGTGAGCCTGAAAATAAAGTTTTAATAAAAACTTTTGAAAACGTTATAACCCCTCGCTGTAAAACCTGTATAGTTTCCAGAAAATCATACTACGTATAAGTATAAAATCAAATGCAAATCAACAGTAAATCCAGAAATATTCCAGATCACTACATATTAGCAGCAGTATAACAAAATCAGGTGCTCATCAATCTATGCTGACACACGAGTCGGAGTTGCCTAATGCAACCTGTACAACTCGTAAATCAATCTATGCTAACACATAAGTCAGAGTTGCCTAATCCAATCTATACGACAATGTCGGAGTTTCCTATTATTGCAACCTATATGACAGTGTCGGAGTTGCCTATTATTACAACTTGTACGACAGTGTCGGGGTTGCATAACACATAAATGTAGTCATGTCATAACTCAATCATTTCAAATAGCACCATAAACTCTCCTGAACTTACCTGCACGTCCCTCTTTCACCTTAACATTTCAAAGCATTCACAACAATTATATGCAGGTAATAGGCATATGGATATGCCATGATGTAATCTAAAACTCAACCATATCATAGTATTTTAAAATATATATATATATATATATAAGACATGGTATAAAATGCATAAATCAATTTAAAAGCATTCGTGGAAACTATCAATCATATATATATATATATATATATATATATATATATATCATAAAATGAAAAAGACCCACTCACCTGGAGTCCGCGCTACCACTCCCTAGCACAAACATCGAGGCGTCACGAACGATCGGCGCCTAGAACAATTATCAAACCATATCTCATAATCCTTATCAATAGAACACGTAACTTACATAAAACACATCCCCAAGGACGTTCTAGAATGATTTGAGACTCATTAACCAAAAGTCCACCGTCGGTCAAAGATCAACGGTAGGGTCTACAACCGCCGGTCAACGATTGATGGTATGGTCTACAACCCTACATAATTCAATCTGGAAGATCCACACCTCAAATATCCACATTATGCTTCTAAAACATCATTCTAAAGTTTGATTACGATCCAACGGTTGGATCTCCGCCAATTGTCAAAACCAAGTGGCCGTTAACGTTTTATTTTATGAACTTACAAATCCAATTTGGGAAGATACGTAGGTCAGATTCCCGATCCGTAAGTTTCTATGGTCCTCAAATATTATGTACTATAACATATTAAAGTTTAGTGACGATCCAACGGTCGGATCGTCAATTGCTATCTCTGATGCTCTGCCGCGCCAACCAAAGCTTAGGACTTGTTCTTGGGTTCAAGAGAAGTTGAACCATGGTGGTGGTCGTCGGTGATGGTTGCAGAAATAGCTGATCATCGTCGAGACACTCACAGAACCCACGAGTTCGTTCTCTCCGAATCTGACCTCAAACACAGTCGGGTTTGGGTGGAAAATGGAAGGGGAGTGACAATTTGATGAATGGTGGTGATAGATCGACTTAATTTGTTGAAAAATTCCTAAAAAGGTGTCGGAAAACATGGTGGAAGTCGGCCGGGTCACGCACGGAAAACGGGTCAAGGTGGATCCGAGTTGGCTGCGTCTCCCACTCTCTTCTTTCCCTCTTGTCCCTTCCCCTAATTGGTCATTTCCGTTTTTCCTCTCCTCCTATTAGGGTCTTTGCTTCACTCATCCAATTGGGCAGTTTAGCCCAATCCGTTCCTTCCTCCTGATTCTCCTCCCCTCTCAGCCACACACATGTGGCATCATAATTTTGTACTATAAAATAATATAATATAATATAATTAAAAATAGTGTTTTCCTCGAAATACTTTCGAGTTCATAGCTCCATAAAACTTTAACCGTAACTCCAAATTCACTTATGCTTACACCTACGCATTCGTATCGTCGAGTACTTCAGGAATACTCAAAAGGAATATTTTGTACGTCTCACTATACGTTGATCAACGAAAGTCAATACCCTCGCCTCTAAGGGCATTTTCGTAAAATCACGCTTTTAAAATTTGTAAAATTGTAAAATTAGGGACGGGTCGTCACACATGGGTTCGAATTCCTTAGCGTCAACAACCTTCTGTTTTCTTTTTAAACTAAACCTCTTTGTTTTTTTTCAAACTAAACCCCTTTGTAATTAGCCTGTTGTTTTATCATATAAAAACTAATTCTTTTTTGTTCAATTTATATAAAACAAGGTCTATCCAATTTAGAGGAAGATTCAATTATGTTGAAAGGAAAATCTCCAGTTAATCATTTTGAGTTATGAACTTAATTTTTTATTTGGATCTTCCCTTTTTTATTAAAGCTCGTAAACAACTTATGTGCATATAATATAATCATGTCAATACTAAATCTTCCATAAGAAGTTCCCCATCACTCTTATTTGATGAATCCATGCCAATAAAAAAAGAAACCTTAGTATTTTTCTAACTAATTAGATTGCTATTTGGTTTAATTTATTTTATATGTCTTAAAAGGCCCATTATGTGACGATCCGTCCCTGAAAATTAGGATTTTTATAATTTTAATAAGTGATTTTACGAAAATGCCCTTCGAGGCACGTATGTTGACTGGGGGTTAAATGCAATGTCGTATCACGTAAGAATTACTTTCTTGGCATATTCTTGTAGTACTCGTTGTTACGGACGCGTGGGCGCAAGCGGTTCGTGATTTGGAGTTATAACGGTATAGTTATGGACGTTCGAAATTGGTTAATCACACTTTAGACTACTAAATTATTTGAATTCCCACCTTGTGGGAAAGAAGCCAATCAGCTTCAAGGATAGAACCTAGGGACCAATCAGGTGAGAGGGAGGAGAGCCAATTAGGAGAGAGGACCTTCCCTCCCGTGGACTGCACACCCGTGCACATCACACCCAACCGTACCAAAAAGCCGGCCAATTTCTGCCATTTTTTTTGTTGGAACGCCATATCCACCACCTGCAACCTCTTCCCCAATCTTTCTTCCTCCATCTTAACCTAAGATTGAAGAGTTTTAGGCCCAAAAACGCAAAGAACATCACCGGAGCACCGGAGGTGTTCGATGGCGATTCCTCCGATTCAACGAGTTTCACCATTCACCACCACCCTTAATCAACTCCCCTTGGACCCAGGAACAAGACCCAAGCAGTTTTAAGGGTGTTGGAACATCGAGGAAGTCGAATCGAAGTACACCCATCTTAGGATTTCCAGCTGGTTTGAGTGAAATTGGAGCCTTTCCCAACTAAATTGGACTTGGCCACAGGTATAAAACTTGTTCTAATCATTGAGATCTTCATTTTTGCAAAATTTGGTAGTTTTTAGAGATAGTTGGATTTTCAGGCGAGTCGGGGCGGCTGACCGCCACCCGCGACCAGTGGGCCATCAATGTTATTTTTAGGCTATGTTTAATGTCTTAAATTCAGTTTTGATAATCGAATGACGTAGATTGTGCAATTGAACCTAATTTCATTACGATACGTGGTTAGGTGAAAATATGAATCAACGATTCGACCGTCAGATCGTCACCAAACTTTGATACGTTGTAATACGTAATATTTGAGGATCATAGAAATTTATGGATCGGGAATTCGATATACGGATCTTCCCGAACTGGATTTGGAAGTTCATAAAATAAAATGTTAACCACCACTTGGTTTTGACAATTGGCGGAGATCCGACCGTTAGATCGTATCGATATTTTAGTATGTTATTTTAGAAGTATAATGTGGATCTATGGAAGTTACGGATCGGAAATCTGAGTTGCAGATCTTCCGAATCAAGTTATGTAGGGGTTATGACCCTACAGTCGAACTTTGATCGATAGATGACTTTTGGTCAATGGGTCTGTGAACACGAAAATTTCCCGAAACGGAAACGCGACGGGGAACAACGCGTGCAAAGTGATATTTTGTGTATTTAATTTTGGGTGACAATCTCTTTTAACTTGATCCTCTGATTCGATCTCCGTAAGGTGTTGATTTGTGGATGTGTGATTCATCCAAGGGCCGTCGGGGCTTGATCTTGGATGAACGGTTGGAAGTTTCTTCAAGGGCTTTTGGGCTTGATCTTGAAGGTTGATGAACAGGACTTCAAGGGGCTTTTGGGCTTGATCTTGAAGGTTGATGTGTGGACTTGTTGATGTTGTTGATCCAAAGTGCCGTCGGGGATTGATCTTAGGATGAACGGATGAACGGATCTTCAAGGGCTTTTGGGCTTGATCTTGAAGAACGGTTGGAAGTTTCTTCAAGTGGATTGGGCTATTGATCCAAAGGGCCGTCGGGGCTTTGATCTTTTAGGATGAACAGTTGTGTATGGATGATTTCCTCAAGGGCCGTTGGGGCTTGATCTTGAGATGGATGCATGGATCTTCAAGGGGCCTTGGGGCTTGTGCTTTGAAGAACGACGAATGGATCTTCGAGGGGATTTGTTGATGTTGTTGATCCAAAGGGCCGTTAGGGCTTGATCTTAGGATGAACGATGATGAACGATGAACACTTTCTTCAAGGGCCGTCGTCGGGGCTTGATCTTGAATTGGTGAAAGTTCTTCAGAGGCCTTAGGGCTTGATCTTGAAGGCGGATTTGGCGAAGAACGAAGAGTGCTTTCTTGATCCTTCGGGAATTGCTTAAGAGCTTTAGAGCTTCAAGGCTTTGGGGGAATTCTCTTCCAATTTGGGAGTAGAGAGATGTGTTTGTGAATTGGTGTTCTTAAAGCCTACCAAGAAGGCCTATTTATACAAAACAAAAATTGATAAACAATACAACAACATATGCAATGAATGATGGTGTTCACAATCTTTACTCCCTTTCAAACACATGTAGCAACTTTGGATAGTTGGCACACACATGCATTGCATCTTCACAATCTTTACTCCCTTTCAAACACATGTAGCAACTTTGGATAGTTGGCACACACATGCATTGCATCATTCCAACTTTGGTGAAGTAAGTGGAGGTTGTAGGTGAAATGAGTGCAGGTTGTAGGTGAAGTAGGTGGAGTTTTTGTAGGTGAAATAAGTGGAGGTTGTAATTTTAATGCGTTGGTTAACACTTATTTTACCGAAATTTCGATGTCTACAAATGCCCCCACTTCAAGGCGCGTCGCATACCTGTGCTTGTCACTTGTAGGTGATGTGTTTTGAAGTTTCTCAATGTTGATGTCGATTCAAGGGCCGTCGGGGCTTGATCTTGAAATGGACTTCAAATTTCTTCAAGGGTCGTAGAGGCTTGAATCTTGAATTTTGTGCTGCAAGTTTCTTCAAGTGCCGTTGAGGCTTGTACTTGAATTCGGCTAGAAGATTTTCTGGTCTCCTCCAATTGTTAACTTTCCACAGGCTTATTCTTGAACTGGGTTGGAGGATTCTCTGGTTTCCTCCGTATGGATCATGCGGTTCTGCAGGCGAGGGCGTTATGCTATAGTGATCTGTTACAGCTGTTGCATTCTTCTCTGCTTGTTTCTTTTGCCTGGCAGAAGTGGTACGCAACCTTTTGCCTTTAAATGGTCTTGGTATAGCACTTTGAGGGCGAGCACTTGAGAGCAAGGCTCGGTAAGCAACCAGGCAAAGGTTCCGAGCAATCAGTCCCATATCAAATGTTTGATTTCATGTTCTGACTGATTGCTTTCTTTCTCCCTGTCTCGCAGGTAAGAGCAAGGGTGAAGGAAAGAAAAGGGAAAAGCATGATATGAGATACCTTTGCTTTCGACCCTGCTGATATGAGATACGTTTGCTTTTGAAGAAGTCGTTTTCCACAGGTTTAATCTTGAACTGGGCTGGGCGGTTTCTTCTGCTATAGTGGCTTCAAATGTCTGAATTTACTCCTTTTATCTGGAGCTGAACTTGATTCAAGGGTGGTGGACACTTGATCTTGAATCGGACTTGTGATTTCTTCAAGGGCCGGCGGGGCTTGATCTTGATGAATGGAAACGGGACCACGAGCGGCTTCAGGATTTGAACACCCGGCAAGTAGACACGAGATGGAGGTGATGGTCTGTTTCTTTGTTCAATCTCCCCAATTCATATTGAAGAGGGTCAGGAGATGAATCTTCAAGATTGATGCTTCATTGTCGCTCGTCTTGTCTGTTCCCCAGCAGATGTGGTATCTTCTTTGGAAGTACATCAACAGTTGAAGATGAGTACTCGAGAGCAAGACTAGGTAAGCAATCAGGGAAGGAATGGAGCAGTCTGTTCCTGATTGGAAGCTTGGTACCAAATGCCGCCCGATTGCTCTCCTTCTCTTTATCCTGCAGTGAAGAGGGAGGACAAAGAAAAAGGATATGGGAAAGCATGATATGAGATACTCTTGCTTTCGACCCTGCTGATATGAGATACTTTTGCTCTGGTGTGATTTGTTTGCAGAGGTATTCTCGGGAGGAAGAAGCCTGAGTATTTTGAGAGGTTTTGCTGGGAGTGTTACCCTCGGAGGTGAGGACATTTTTGCAGGTCTACCTCGCCATGAAGACAAGCGTCAACTTATATAGGAATTTCCAGACCGCAAGTAGTGGCACTATTCTTTTACTCTTGTCGGCAATCGTTGGGTAAATTGAAAAGTAAGGCTCACGCGTTTTTAACTTTGTCAGAAATCTTTGACAAAGTTGCCCGTGATTTACGCAATGCTGAGGTTGCCTGTGAAAGGTGTCGACAACGTTTGGAAAAGCTGATATTTTGAGATGCGTGGAGCGGCGCCTCTTCGATTTCCGAACCGACGGCCTCGTTGCCTCTTCAATTTCTGAACCGACGGCCTTGTTGCTTCTTCGATTTCTGAACAGGCAGCCCTGTTGCTTCTTCTTTTATAGAGGCGTCGATGGTGCGCCAAAAGCATGCTTAGAGAGTTGTTGCCTACAAAGAATTTCCATCTTTTTGTATTTTTTGAGAATTCCATTTACCCGACCTCTCATTCCTTCATCGTTTTCGCAAATGGCTTGCCTATCTGATCGTCGTCTTGACTTGAATGTTGGGGAAGATGCTGAAATGTCTTCTCCAGACAATATATGGCATCCATCCTTCTTGTCCCCCACCGGTCCTCTCACGATCGGGGATTCTGTGATGAAGAATGACATCACCGCTACGGTGGTGGCTAGGAATCTTTTCACCCCTAAAGACAACAGGGTTCTCTCCAAGCGGTCTGATGAGCTGGTTGTTCAAGACTCTTTGGCTTTCAGTGTTCAGTGCATGGGCTCCGTATCGAATATGGGCCAACGCCTTCTTGCTCGATCTCGCCAGGTCGAACACTTGATGGCTGAGGTGGCAAGCCTTAAGCTAGATATTAGAGGGCTCCGGCACGAGAACAGGGAGTTGCACATGCTTGCCAGTGGTTACTCGACGAGCATGAAGAGAAAGCTTGACCAGCTGCAAGAATCAGAAGGTCGGATTCAGAGTGACCATCGGATGTTTATGGCTTTACTTCAAAGGCACCTATTTCCTTCATCCTCTGGAGCTTCGCCGAGTGTTGAGGCTCCAAACAATCAACTTCCAGCGCCTCTTCTTCCTGGGGTTCCGCCGAATGATGAGGCGTCACCTGATCAACCTTCGTGAAGGCTCTTTTTTTTTTTTTTTTTTACTCATGTAAAATATATATCCTTGTAAATTTTCAGATATATCAATAAATGAGTTTTATTTCACTCAATGTATGTCTTTCTTTTTCTTTCTTTTTTTTTTTTTGCAAAACCTTATTTTTTATTTTTTGATGTGACTGAACTCAAAGTTGAATGTTCGAGCTGCCACCCTTCCAAAGAAGAGATCAAGTCATAACGTAATTCAAATACTTTTTTTTTTTTTTTTTTTTGGTTGTGTGCCGTACGCAGTTTAGGCTCGTGCAAGCAAGAAGCGTTGGTGCCGTGTGCAGTTTCAACTCATGCAGGCGAGGAGCGTTTTGGTGCCGTTTGCAGTTTCAGCTCATGCAGGCGAGGAGCGTTGGTGCCGTGTGCAGTTTAGGCTCGTGCAAGCAAGGAGCGTTGGTGCTGTGTGCAGTTTAGGCTCGTGCAAGCAAGGAGCATTTTGGTGCCGTTTGCAGTTTCAGCTCATGCAGGCAAGGAGCGTTGGTGCCTTGTGCAGTTTAGGCTCATGCAGGCAAGGAGCGTTGGTTGTTGTGGATTTGTCAACCGATCTGGGAAAGGCGGTCCTCACAATCTTCATAGCAATGGGCCTTGACTGAGTAATTGAAGAAGTCTTCGGGGAAGAGGTCGCACATTGTCATAGGGATGGACGATTTTTGTGTCGAAGTTTCATATCTCCAACACTTTCACATCGCTCTGGAGTTTGGCGAGAGTTGCTTTGCCCCCTTTCCAACTGATGAACTTGTGGACGAGATGGTTGCTGCTTATCCAATTTCTTTGAACCGATCTTGGAGAGGCGTTCCTCACAATCTTCATAGCAAGGAGCCTTGACCGAGTATTTGAATAAGTTTTCGAGGAAGAACAGATGGCGCATGTATGATCTTTGTGTCGAAATTTATTTATCTTCAACACTTTCACATTGCTTTGGAGGTTGGTGAAAGCTGTTTTGCCCCCTTTTTGATTGGTGCACTTATGGAGAAGACGTATGCTTCTCGTGTAGTTTCTTTGGAGTGACATGAGTCCATCCTTCAACTTCACTTGACTTGGCTGACGTGGTTTTCAAGCATGCCCCCAACGGTTGAGGTGAAGACTTTGAGTTGAAAGAGCCAAAAGTGACATCTTCTTTGTCTTCTTGGATGATGATGGGGAAGACGTCTTTGACCTCCTCTTCAGTGCCGTCCTTTTGGGCTTGTTGGCGTGAAGATTGGCCAGTGTGGACGATGGTGTGCTTTCTTACTTTCAGTGGCCCATTTTTGTCCACCTCCAAGATTACTTGGCGCTTCATCCTTGAAGGAATCAAGCTTCGAACATTGCATTTTTCTGCTAGCCCGTCGAACATTTCTTCCTCTGGCGTTGTCTTCCTCTTCCTAGAAGTTTTCTTGGTTTCTTCAAGTCTGTCCAAAGCCGACCGTCGCGGAGGAGAGCTAGCTGTGCCGCTTTGTTTCTTAGGTTTTGATAACCTTTCGAAGACAGAGCTTTGAGGTGTTGGCGTGCTAAGCCGCTTGAAGATGGAAGTTCGATCTTGACTACCAATGCGATCAAGTACCGAAATTCTGGGTTTTGAACGGTTCAATCTATCGAAGACTAAAGTTCGAGGGGCGGGTTTAGGCTCCTCGTGATCTTGTTCAACGCTTACACTGATGTGTTGAGTGCTAGCGTTTTTCGCCTTGCTTGAAATCTTCACAGGTGCATTTGGTGTGAAGCCAAGTCCAGCTCTGTTGTTGTCAACTCCATAACCATGCTCCTTCAACTTCTTTTGAGTCTCGGTGAGGTCACGTTCTTTGTCGTTGACAATGTTTGCAACCTTCTTTCCAAGATTTGAAGAGGAAGCGAAGTCGTATCCAGCCTTCGCCATGAGTTTGTAGGCGTTTGGATCAAAGCCTTCTACGGTCCTCTTGGTTGGAAGAGGGCTTGGTTTTGATTTCATGTCATGTTGTGCCTCTAGGTGGTTGATGAGTGCGGTGACTTACAAGTTTTGCCCATCTGCGGTCTTTGTGAGCCTTGCAATTGTTTCACTCATCCGAGCCAGCTTCTCTTCGACGGAGGTAACGCCGATGGTCATGACTTGTGCAACCAACGGACACGGCTTTCCTTCGGACATCCAGGGTGTTGACGAAGAACCCCGTAGGCCGTTTTGGGGTGTCATCTTGTGCGCCTCAGCAGCATGCTTAGGTGCCCCTAGCGAGGTCAGGTTGATGACAGGCTCGCATTTTTTATGTTCCCCTTGCTCCCTTAACGGCACAAACTTTGTAGCGGCACGTTGAGGAGTGGTTGTGGCGCCAATGGATGCTCCGTTTGCGACGGAAGTGCTCAGGCTCCGTCCTTTGGTGGTTGCGAGAACGGTGACTTGCAAGTTTTGCTCCTCTGCGGTCTTTGTGAGCCTTGCAACTGTTTTCCTCATTTGAGCCAGTTGTTCTTCAATGGAGGTAGCTCCGATGGTTGTAAGAACGGCTTGGCCCTCTTTTGATGCCATTGATTTTTTTGGAGTGTTATTTGATTTTCTTGAACGGAGAAAGAGATGAGAGGTAGAGATGGTCCCACTGGGTGTGCCAAATCTGTGAACACGAAAATTTCCCGAAACGGAAACGCGACGGGGAACAACGCGTGCAAAGTGATATTTTGTGTATTTAATTTTGGGTGACAATCTCTTTTAACTTGATCCTCTTAATCGATCTCCGTAAGGTGTTGATTTGTGGATGTGTGATTGATCCAAGGGCCGTCGGGGCTTGATCTTGGATGAACGGTTGGAAGTTTCTTCAAGGGCTTTTGGGCTTGATCTTGAAGGTTGATGAACGGGACTTCAAGGGGCTTTTGGGCTTGATCTTGAAGGTTGATGTGTGGACTTGTTGATGGTGTTGATCCAAAGTGCCGTCGGGGCTTGATCTTAGGATGAACAGATGAACAGATGAACAGATCTTCAAGGGCTTTTGGGCTTGATCTTGAAGAACGGTTGGAAGTTTCTTCAAGTGGATTGGGCTGTTGATCCAAAGGGCCGTCGGGGCTTTGATCTTTTAGGATGAACAGTTGTGTATGGATGATTTCCTCAAGGGCCGTTGGGGCTTGATCTTGAGATGGATGCACGGATCTTCAAGGGGCCTTTGGGCTTGAACTTGGAGCCTTGGGGCTTGTGCTTTGAAGAACGACGAACGGATCTTCGAGGGGATTTGTTGATGTTGTTGATCCAAAGGGCCGTCAGGGCTTGATCTTAGGATGAACGATGATGAACGATGAACACTTTCTTCAAGGGCCGTCGGGGCTTGATCTTGAATTGGTGGAAGTTCTTCAGGGGCCTTAGGGCTTGATCTTGAAGGCGGATTTGGCGAAGAACGAAGAGTGCTTTCTTGATCCTTTGGGAATTGCTTGAGAGCTTTAGAGCTTCAAGGCTTTGGGGGAATTCTCTTCCAATTTGGGAGTAGAGAGATGTGTTTGTGAATTGGTGTTCTTAAAGCCTACCAAGAAGGCCTATTTATACAAAACAAAAATTGATAAACAATACAACAACATATGCAATGAATGATGGTGTTCACAATCTTTACTCCCTTTCAAACACATGTAGCAACTTTGGATAGTTGGCACACACATGCATTGCATCTTCACAATCTTTACTCCCTTTCAAACACATGTAGCAACTTTGGATAGTTGGCACACACATGCATTGCATCATTCCAACCTTGGTGAAGTAAGTGGAGGTTGTAGGTGAAATGAGTGCAGGTTGTAGGTGAAGTAGGTGGAGTTTTTGTAGGTGAAATAAGTGAAGGTTGTAATTTTAATGCGTTGGTTAACACTTATTTTACCAAAATTTCGATGTCTACAGGGTCTTAAACCATTCTAAAATGTCCTAGGGGATATGTTATTTATGAGTTACGTACTCTATTGATAAGAGTTCTGAGATGTGATTCAATAATTGGTCACAGGCGCCAATCGTTTAGGATGCCTCGATGCCTGTGTTAGGTAATCGTAGCGTGGATTCCAGGTGAGTGGGCATGTTGGTTTTCTATGCTTTGAATTATTATGTTAATTTTTTATATGTTAGATTATGTATTTATTAGTTGCATATACTATGATATGAATGAGTTTTAGATTGCATTATGGCATACCTATATGCATATTACCTACCTATAGTTGTCATGAATGCCTGAAGTACTAAGGTGAACGTGGGATGCGCAGGTGAGTTCAGGTGAGTTTATGGTGTTATTTGAAATGATTAGGTTATGGCATGATTATATTGTGTTTTACGCAACTCCGACATTGTCTTACAGGTTGCCATAATAGGTAACTCCGACATTGTCGTACAGGTTGCCTATGAGTCGTACAAGTTGCGTTAGGCAACTCCGACTCATGCGATATCATAGATTGATTTATGTGTCGTACAGACCACTATAGGTGGTTCCGACACAGTCTAATCGTACAGACCACTATAGGTGGTTCTGACTTGTGTGCAGGCATATGTGATAAGCTATAGATTCAGCCGTACAGGCCATTATAAATGGATCCGGCTGACACATTATTATTCAGCGTTTTAGTTCAGCAGTTTGGCTTGATTATTTACAGGGTATCTTGCAGGATGTACATGTTGGGATTTATGGATTATGGAAATGATCTTGAGGCATATATATTTGTGTATATTATAATTTCTGGGAAATTATACAGGTTTTTCGGCAAAGGGTTATACTTTGGATAATGTAGAAAGGTTTTGAAAAGCTTTGTTTTCGCCCACTCACATTTTCTTGTTTTGCACCCCTCCAGGTTTAAAACTGCTAAAGGTTCGTATCGACGAGGATTCGTAGCATATTCCAGTTAAGGTGGCTGCCTCTGAGGGTATGATTCTTACCCACACTACTGTACTTTACTTATGCTCTGACATCGCGTGTGAAATGGGCTCAATCCCGCTCACCGCGCACTTCTGCTCTTAGACACTTTAGGTTTAAATTTATTCACATTTTTACACCTCAGTACACTTTATGGCTTCATCACCTTCCAGGTGTCGGCCAGCACTGTGAGATCCCACATCGCCCAGGGGTGTGGATCCTGTAAGCCTTATATGTATATTCTCATCTCTACCTAGCACGAGGCCTTTTGGGAGCTCACTGGCTTCGGGTTCCGTAGGAACTCCGAAGTTAAGCGAGAATGGGCGAGAGTTATCCCATGATTGGTGACCTACTGGGATGTTCTCTTGTGAGTTCCAAAAAACAAAACCATGAGGGCGTGGTCGGGGCCCAAAGCAGACAATATCGTGCTACGGTGGAGTCGAGCCCGGGATGTGGTGGGGGCCCGGGCCAGATGTGACAATTTGGTATCAAAGCCAATCCCTAGCCGAAAGTGTGCTGACGAAGACGTCGGGCCCCTAAGAGGGGTCGATTGTGAGATCCCACATCACCCAAGGGTGTGGATCCTGTAAGCCTTATATGTATATTCTCATCTCTACCTAGCACGAGGCCTTTTGGGAGCCCACTGGCTTCGGATTCCATCGGAACTTAGAAGTTAAGCGAGTTCGCGCGAGAGTAATCTTATGATGGGTGACCTACTGGGAAGTTCTCGTGTGAGTTCCCAGAAACAAAACCGTGAGGGCGTGGTCGGGGCCCAAAGCGGACAATATTGTGCTACGGTGGAGTTGAGCCCAGGATGTGGTGGGGGCCTGGGCCGGGATGTGACTAGCACGGCCTGATTCAGAGTCCTAGTGGACGTTCCGGGTCGGGGTGTGTCATTTTGGTATCAGAGCATAAGTTTGGGCAGTATGGCATTCATCACATGCGTGATGTGAAAATTAGCGGTTCTTGAGCTTGATGCTCGAATCTTGCCACCTCGTTGAATACGAAAAATGTGTTAGTTTTTCCTAAGTTTGAGTGGTTTTGTCGGCTTGTTGAGTTTTTAGAAAGTCACTTTGGCGAACCTTTATAGAATTAAAGCGAAGAATTTCTTTATCAAGGGAAGGATGTGGATTTGGGACGAGTGAATGGCCCTAAAGCAAGGCTAATGTATCAATATCAGTGGATCACCAGGGAATTGTAAATTACCTTCATCACTATTCTCCAGCTATCAGTATTAAATTTTTTGAGATTGAAAATCCGGAATAGTTTTGATTCCTTGGTAGTAACCGTTAGCATGCCATTTATTTAGGATTTCTATGAAGCTTACTTTGTCGAGATTCCAAGATTTTCGAGGGTGATGACATGGTATTAAAGTGGTAGCGTTCGGTGAAAGAAATGTCTGGGAGACAATCACTTATGGTTTCCGATAGTATTAGTCTTCTTGACCACTTTAGTTATTAATTCGGCTTTTCAAGAGAAAGATCGACTTCCGTTTGAGTTGTTCTAAAGTAAATTATTAGAAATTTCCTCTCTTGTTCTGGAATATCCTAGTCAATACCAGTTTCCAAACTTCCTTTAGTAGTGTACTCGTAATTTTGATGAGTATATGTATCGAAGTATGAGTTGTTATACCTATGATTAGTACGAAACCTTTAGAAGTAGTGAGTATTCCCCTTTTAGGACCAGTTTCTTCTTAGACATTAAAACCATCTACCTGAGTAGACTCTAGTCGGTGATCGGCCTATGGTGGCGCTATTAATTGATGATATTGTTCGATATGCAAGGACCGTTAACCAATATTCATGAGGTATGATTTCAGATACCGGACACAGGTGCTAGTATCTGGGACTGATACCTTATACGGAATATCGGTTCACAGTTTCAGGGTAACGAATAATATTAAAAATAATATGAATTTGCTAATTAGAGCGTGACTAATAGACTGATAAACAGAGATTGCTAGAGTCGAAGAAACTAAATTTCGGAAAGCTAGAAGCAAACCTTGTATTAGGATAGTAAACCCGTAGTTGTTTTCACCTTATCACCTATCTAGGTAAACATAACCTCTCCTACTAGGTAAGCCTTGTATTGGAATATCGAGGAAGCTGTGAAGACCCTTTAGCCGTGACGCAGTGAAAGGCAATATTATAGCACGTTTTGGAGGACGTACATTCAGGCATCACATTCCAAGGTCTTATCTGAGAAATTATCATTGACCTATCCTCATAACTTGAGTTTTCTTCCTTTATCTGCCTACTTTGTAGTAGCCTTTTCGACGACTTTCTTACCTACTTTGATAATGAGACCATATTTTTCAAACATCAGTTTTGCTTAGATTGGTACTTATTTTGGGAGGTGTGATCTTCACTGACAATATTCTTTTCTTATTTCAAAAGAGTTTTGAGAATGAAGGTCGAAATTCCCACAAAGTGTTGTGAATTCGAGATATTCTTGGTCTTGTCAATTTTATCGATAAATTGTTGGTGATTCTCTGATTATAGTATCCTTCCTCATCTTTCAGCCGAAGAAAAAGTTAGTCTAGTTTGGAAGGTTGGTTATGAATAAAGTTTCTGACAACCGAATTGTTGTCTCAAATCATCATCACTTACATTCTCCGATGACGTTAATTTTTGAAAATTCGTTATGACATATCCTTGGATATGTCAACCATGCAGAAGTAGCAAGATAGATTACCATTCATATGTCCAAAGTGTAGCACTATTGGAATGAGTCATTTTATCCATGACTTAAAGTCAACATTTATTATCTTTGCTTGAAAATCAAGTGACATCTTTCTTTGTGGAGAATGTTTTCCAAAATCTTTATCAACATTAGATTTTTTTTCACATACATATTCACTAAGAAGAATTGGGTTTCTGATTACGATGGTGAAAGAATTGGGGAACATCTATTCTTGCACTATTGTACATCATTTCGTTTGTGCAACTTAGTGATTGTTTACCATCACAAAAGATATAAATACTCTTGACCATTTCTAGCCATTCCTATTTTATTTTAGCTAGAGTTCACTAGCATTGATTTGACATTACTCCTGAGTTGTCAAGAATTGTTCGAATGGTGATAACCATTTCTTGTGTTCGATCGGAGATGAAGAATCATCATTATAAGTTTCCTATATGAGCTAAATTGTGCATATAGAGAAAGTGAAAATCAATAATCATGATGTTGAACCAATGCTACGCGTATGTGGTGCTTCATTTTGGTGGTAGCTTTACTCAGGTGGAAGGTAGGGCTCTCCTAGCCCCAAAGTTTAAAGTTGGTATTAATGATAATTGCTTCCCTTAAAGTGAGCGCTAAGATTTTAACAACAAAACACTTGTGAAGGCAACTAAGATAGAGGTGGGTTGTTGTTAACTTCTCGGCACGCTGTGATCTATGAGCTTTTGTTTGCAATCTGATCAAATGTGGAGATATGAAAAGAATTAAAACTGAGGCTCCATTTGAGGTGTTTGAAAAGAATTCTCAGTCTAGGCGTGCTCCGCCTTTAGTTAGAGGAGGAAGGATAATTGAGGAAATAAAGTCCAAACTCCCTAGACAATTACAGTTTCTTATATGTTTTCTGTCAGGAGATGACGACATTATAAAAGAGCTGCTTCTGGACTCCTATGTTAGTTAGGCAAACAAAAACCAGACCAGATTATTATCTTTGCATAATTTCATCTCGCTGTGATACTCGTTTCACTTCCAAGTCTTTGGAAGCCTTTTAGGAGGTTATGAGTACTAGATTTTATTCAGTATCGTATTATTACCTGAAATTAACGATTAGTCTAAAACTAGTTACTCAAATTTTAGTAGACGTGTTGCATTTTGTTCGTCCCACTATTAGTTTGATTACAACATCACACTATCTTTATTTTAGTGGTTGTAATTACGGTTACAATTTTGGTTTAGCTATGGTACCATTGGAGCCGATATCCAGAGATTTTGTGCACAATATATTATTGATAAACACTTATCCTTATTAAGGTTATGTGTGACTATGGTTACACTCCTGATTATGAGCATAGCATCGTTTGAGAAATGGTATAAATATTTTGCACAATATGTGGTTTACAGAAGGGTATTGTGAGCAGGTATTTGAATGATCAAAGTTGTGATATGGAAATTTTATGATATTAATGATATTGCCTAAGGAGGTAGTGCGTGAGCACGATTGAGGCTTTGTATTGACGATGTATGTTTATTTCTCAATTAGGGGCAGGATGGTAATATTGCATCGTCGGGAATTTCTCACTAGCTTGTTGAGACAATGATAAGTTATCGGCATTACAGGCTGCAGACTGTAATATCGATGGCTTGATTGTTGGATTCACTGAGCTAATAGGTAAGACCGCTTGTCTACGACGACACTTACTAATTAGTTATGGTTCGAACTTATTCTCGAAGTTCGTGGCACGACAAATTTTTTGGTGAGGTCCATTTTCAATTTGAGTTTGAATTTCGTGTGCAAGTATTTTCTACGAGATAATTCTATTTATATGAGTATTCTTGCTAGTGCGAAGGTTAGGAGAGTTATTTCTACTCTTGGTTCTAAATTTGACACAAGAGTTTGAATGGTAAGTTTTATGTATATATATTTTCAATATTTTAGATATGTAAAATTTTTCTTATGTTAATTTGTAGTAGTTGGTGTTTTCGACTTTACGGTTTTACGGATGTTATACTACTACCTTTCAAGGAAGGAAGAAGGTATGATTTTGGAGGCATGAAAGAGGAATAATTGAAAGAGGAGGAAATCAATTTCTCCCTTGGGTAAGTATTTAGATAGTTATGCTTTGCCTACCTTCGAGAACTTATATTTTACAAGATATTTAAAATTTAAGGGACGAAAATTTTTAAAGGGGGGAAGATTGTGACGACTCGTCCCTGAAAATTAGGATTTTTATAATTTTAATAAGTGATTTTATGGAAATGCCCTTTGAGGAAGGTACGTTGACTGGGGTTAACTGCAATGTCGTGTCACAGGTATAAAACTTGTTCTACTCATTGAGATCTTCGTTTCTGCAAAATTTGGTAATTTTTGGAGATAGTTGGATTTTCCGGCGAGTTGGGGTGGCCGACCGCCACCCGTGGCGGTCTGTGCGGCAGCACGTGGATGGTGGGCCGTCAATGTTATTTTTAGGCTATGTTTAATGTCTTAAATTCAGTTTTGATAATCGAATGACGTAGATTGTGCAATTGAACCTAATTTCATTACGATACGTGGTTAGGTGAAAATATGAATCGACGATCCGACCGTCGGATCATTACCAAACTTTGATACATTGTAATACGTAATATTTGAGGATCATAGAAATTTACGGATCGGGAATCCGACGTACGGATCTTCCCGAATTGGATTTGGAAGGTCATAAAATAAAATGTTAACCACCACTTGGTTTTGACAATTGGCGGAGATCCGACCGTTGGATCGTATCAAAATTTTAGTATGTTGTTTTAGAAGTATAATGTGGATCTCTGAAAGTTACGGATAGGAAATCTGAGATGCAGATCTTCTTAATCAAGTTATGTAGGGTTGTGACCCTACCGTCGAACTTTGATCGACGGATGACTTTTGGTCAATGGGTCTTAAACCATTCTAAAATGTCCTAGGGGATATGTTATTTGTGAGTTACGTATTCTATTGATAAGAGTTCTGAGATGTGATTCAATAATTGGTCACATGCGCCGATCGTTCGGGATGCCTCGATGCCTCGATGCTTTTGTTAGGTAATCGTAGCGCGGATTCCAGGTGAGTGGGCATGTTGACTTTCTATATATGTATGTGACAGCCTGTCCCAGACATGTCTTTCGTTTTTCTCTCGATGGCGTGAAATTACGAGATTACCCTTTGACGTTAAGTTGTGTTGTGTGTGAAATTTACTAAGTTAGACTTATTCTTTATTTTCCTAAGTTTTTGGGACCAGTGGGAACTAAAAATTTTAGTTAGTTGTTATTGGACACCCAAATTCTTGGACCACACACACAAACACTCACTTCTCTCTCTCTCCCGTTGACTCTCTCTCTCTCCTCCTCTCGGACTCACTCTCTCTCCCTCTGAAATTGTACGGACGAACCTCAAACAGTCTTCACAGTCACGGATCGACATCGAGAAGGTAAGATTTGAACTCCTTGCAAGCTCTTGAGTCCATTAATACTAGTTTTAAGCCTTGAAACCTTCGTTTTCCCTAGAAACTAGGACTCCGATTTGTGTCACTATTTATATGGTCGTAACTATGGATGTTTCAGGGGATATTAAGCTTGTAGGAAGCTTTGGAACACTCTTACGAAGCTTGGGGAAAAAGAATCAAGGGAATTGAACGTAAGGAACCCTAGATTATCGAACCCCCGAGTTGGTCACTGTTCACCAACTTTTTAATGGGCGTTTTTCTTCGATTTTCAGGACCATAGCAAGCTTAAGGAGGTCCTCACGATGCTCAGAGTGCATCGTTTATAAAATTTGGACCACGGGAAGCCTAGTTTCAAAGAGTTGCAGGTTTGATTGGAATATCAAAGCTCTTCCGATGACGTTGGACTTCGAGAGAGGTATAATGTGGTTCTGCATATCCTAAGCTTCAATTTGGTAGTAATTACGTAGAAAATGGTGAAGATTTGAGTGAGATTAAGAAGTTTGAAGTTTTACCCAGTTTCCGGCACCGGCGACGGTCGCCGGAGCTGAAGGTTGAAGACGAGAGGATATTCCGTCAAGTCTGACGGAATATTCTCACGCCGTTATTTAAATTTGACAATTTCTGTTAGGATTAAACGGAATATTCCTAACAGCGTCGGTGTTTCTGTCCCGTGTGCCAGGCACGTGCCGTGCGTGGGTGGCGCGTCTGGCTGTGCCTTGGCCGGTGCGTGGGGGCGCGTGAGACATCCAAAAAAAATTCTAAAAATATGGGGATGTTCCTGAGGTTGTGTAGATCATTTTGGTATATTCACACACCTCATTTGAGCAATGTATGAGAAATTATTTCTTAGTTTCGTTTATGTGCTTTAAAATAACGTATTTATAGTTGTTTCTCACATAGGCGAGACCTATCCGGAGGACGAGCGTAGCCAGGCTAGACACGGGGGCTACGATCCGTCTACATATCAGTGAGTGGCCTTTTGTTTTCTGTATATACCTATATACTACGTATTTTTCCCAGAATTGCATTTCAAATGCTTTTATAAATGAATTGCCATGCCAATGCATTCGTACTTGTGATTATGACTTATGAATTGTATGCGCATGATTTTTGGTGCTGTGGGCGCTCAGGTAAGTATCAGGTAAGATTATGTGTTGTGAATAAAGAAGTTGAGTTATGAAAAGTATGATGAGATGTATCGAGAGCTCATTAACCTGCACCCCGGTGTTAGTTCTCCCACCCAGAGTTAGGGGCATAGTCTTTCACGTGATGTTCACCTCCCGCACCACACGCTCATTTTGGATCCAAGTTAGGTGCACAGTCCTGTCGTATAGACCACTTTCAGTGGGTTCGACTCGTAGGCGACCCGCGATCATTCGCACAGTCTTCACGAGATTGTAGCACTAGAGCGTATTGTTTTACACCCAGTCCTGTCGTATAGACCACTATAAGTGGGTTCGACTCGTGTGTGGCATGATTCATGAGCTAGAGTTCAGCTGACGAGCTGTTGCAGTTATTATTGCATTTGAAATACTTACCTGATGATTTGATTAGTATGGCATGGCATATTCATGATTTGTGCATTGAGTATGATGATGATTTTCAGATGAGATTTAGTATATGTATATACTATTTTCTGGGAAAGTATACAAGTTTTACGGCGAGGGGATATAATTGATGTTTTTGAAATGATTTTAGAAAAGCTTTGTTTTTGCCCACTCACGCTTTTGTTTTGCGCCCCCTCCAGGTATTAGGTAACTTTGTTGGTGGCTCACGAGGACATATTGGAGATTCTGACAGACATCACCCATGTAGGACCACCTTCTGGTGTTAATCATTTAAGTACTTCTTATGCATTGACTGCACCTAGACTTTTATGCTCTGAATGTGTATTCACACTTAATTCTGTTCTAACACTCTTTAAGTTGGTTTTTATTCATTCGTATTTCTTATTATATTATTGCTTCCGCACTGTGCACATGGCTACGTCACCCTCACGTGACGGCCAGCATGCCTCGATCTCGGTCGGGGTGTGTCATGTATATACCTTGTGTTTTCCTAGAAAAGTCACGTAATTGGTTATATGCTTTGAATTATTATGTTAAGTGTTTATATGTTAGATTATGTATTTATTAGTTGCATATACTATGATATGAATGAGTTTTAGATTGCATTATGGCATACTCATATGCATATTACCTACCTATAGTTGTCGTGGATGCTTGAAGTACTAAGGTGAACGCGGGACGCGCAGGTGAGTTCAGGTGAGTTTATGATGTTATTTGAAATTATTAGGTTATGGCATGATTATATTGTATTTTATGCAACTCTGACATTGTCGTACAGGTTGCCTATGAGTCGTACAGGTTGCGTTAGGCAACTCCGACTCATGCAATCTCATAGATTGATTTACAGACCACTATAGGTGGTTCCGACACAGTTTTGTCGTACATACCAATATAGGTGGTTCTGACTCGTGTGCAGGCATATGTGATGAGCTATAGATTCAGATGTACATGCCACTATAAGTGGATTCGGCTCACACATTATTATTCAGCGTTTTAGTTCAGCTGTTTCGCTTGATTATTTACAGGGTATCTTGCAAGATGTACATGTTGGGATTTCTGGATTATGGAAATGATCTTGAGACATATATATTTGTGTATATTATAATTTCTGGGAAATTATACAGGTTTTTCGTCGAGGGGTTATACTTTGGATAATGTAGAAAGGTTTTGAAAAGCTTTGTTTTTGCCACTCACATTTTCTTGTTTTGCACCCCTCCAGGTTTAAACTGCTAAAGGTTCGTATCGACGAGGATTCGTGGCATATTCCAGTTAAGGTGGCTACCTCTGAGGGTATGATTCTTACCCACACTACTGTACTTTACTTATGCTCTGACATCGCGTGTGAAATTGGCTCAATCCTGCTCACCGCGCACTTCTGCTCTTATACACTTTAGGTTTAAATTTATTCACATTTTTATACCTCAATACACTTTATGGCTTCGTCACCTTCTAGGTGTCGGCCAGCACGGCCCGATTCGAAGTCCTAATGGATGTTCCGGATCGGTGTGTGTCACATTCTGAGACCGATGTCTGGCTCCGCCACTAAACAAAAACACATACACATAAAACATGTTTTTAATAGCAACTGTGTAGTAATTTCGTACCTTAGAAAGAAATACAATATATTCTTAGCCTATAGTAATTGTACTATCCATCCTTGAAAGTGATTCATCAAAGAAATTCTTTAAGGGAATTATTATTGGTACTCCAAAAAATCTCATTCTACACTCCAAACTTTTTATATTTGGAAAGAAAAATACACTTGTAAAGAATGTAGAATGAAATTTTTGAAATGTCAATAACAGTTGCTTCCTTATACGGATCATTATTAGTCCTTTGCTTTGGATCACTTAACTTTAACATGTTTTTACTTTTCTAGCCATTATATGACATTGACAAGTGGAAACAAGTACGTGGCAGACTACAATCAAACAGAAACAAACAAATATTTCTCTCTCTCTCTCTCTCTCTCTCTCTCTCTCTCTCTCTCTGCTCTTCATCTGTCTTGGATCGATCTGATTGAGTCGTTGACCTTAGTCCTTACCTGAGAGTACAACAACTGAAGCAACTAGTTTGTTCTGGGCTGGAATCGCAGGCAGCAGAAAAGGAATCACTCCGTGTAATATTTCATAAGATGATGAATGAAGAAAATGGAAGCAGCAGCAGCAGTAGCAGCAGCTTGGTGAGTGACGATGGTGGCGACATCGAGAATTTGGATTTGTTGGATGGAAGGAGGAGGACGTGCAGCCAACCACTTCTTAGCAAGAGGAAGAACACTACTTCTCAGATTGCCATTGTTGGTTCCAATCTCTGCTCCATCGAAAGCCTTGACTACGAGTAAGCAAGCCAAACCAAACCCAACCCAACCCTTGCCCTCTTTCCATTTCGATTTCAATGAATGAATGAATTGAACATTTACAATTGCAGGATGTTTGAGAATGAAATATTCAGGCAGGACTGGAGGTCAGCTAAGAAGGTGCAAGTATTTCAGTATGTTGTGCTCAAGTGGGCTTTTGCGCTTCTCATCGGGATCGTTACTGGCCTCGTTGGCTTCTTCAATAATATTGCAGTTGAGAATATAGCTGGATTCAAGCTTCTTTTGACCACAGCTCTCATGTCTGACAAAAAGTACGTTCACATTTCCCATTTCCTATTTCCCATTTCCCATGTCAATGAATGTCTTCTTATATATTTATTTTAGTCAAAAAAACCAACAAAAGTGGCGTATAGAAAAATCACCATTTTAGTTTTTCGCCCCGGCCACCAAAAATTCAGGAAGGGCCCTGTTTCTAGTGTTATATGAACATGAAACTGAGATATGATTCTGTGCAGATATTACAAGGCTTTTGCGGCATATGCTGCCATCAATTTAGCTCTAGCAGCAGCTGCAGCAGCTCTTTGTGCTTTTATTGCTCCTGCCGCAGCTGGTTCCGGCATTCCTGAGGTTAAAGCTTATCTAAATGGTGTCGATGCACATTCAATACTCGCTCCAAGCACTCTCTTTGTCAAGGTGTAAAATTTTTAAGCTCCACTGCAGCGTCTATGCACCCTTGCTTTGTTTAGAACTTGCGTTTTAAATTGAACCATGGTTTCTTTAGTTTATGCCTATCATTATTGATTTTGCAGATTTTTGGTTCCATTCTTAGTGTGTCTGCCGGATTTGTGGTTGGTAAAGAAGGGCCCATGGTTCATACGGGTGCTTGCATAGCCTCTTTCCTTGGGCAGGGGGGCTCTCGCAAGTATCATTTAACTTGGTCATGGCTAAGATACTTCAAGAATGATTGCGACCGAAGAGACTTGATCACATGTGGTGCTGCTGCTGGTGTGGCTGCTGCATTTCGTGCCCCAGTTGGTGGTGTTTTGTTTGCTCTTGAGGAGGCAGCTTCGTGGTACATCTTTCTCACTCACTCACTCTCCCTCTCTTATAAGAATAATGAGTTTGACCATTTGAGCATAAAAGAAATCGAGAACAAAGGAAGAAGAGAAAAGATAAGAGAAAGTTAAGAAAGAGCTGGAACAATGTGAGATAGTTATGGTAAAATTATATTTATATGTACAATCAAGTAAGGAAACAATAGTTAACATATATCTTGTTTCCATCCTTTTTTTCCCACGTCGAATGACTTTAGTTTGTTCTGATGACAGTTGCTTTCTTGTTCCTTTTATATGATAGTATATTAGCGGTCATTATTGATCTCTACCCTGTAGTTTGGACTGTTGAGTTAGTTGGTCATCTTGCGCTGCAAGATGATATATTTACGACATAAGTACTTGAAGTATTATGCTATAAATTATGAGAATGGTCTTAAAAAATGAACTTGCATTTTCTTTTTTGTGTCACTGAAAACAGAAAAAATGCAACTCTTGTAATGTGTAACATAATAGGTCCTGAGAATATCTGTTATCTTTACCGGGAAAACTTCAGGTGGCGGAGCGCTCTTCTTTGGAGGACATTTTTCACAACAGCAGTTGTTGCAATAGTTTTGAGAGGCTTTATACAATATTGTACTACAGGAAATTGTGGGTTATTTGGGGAAGGAGGTCTGATCATGTATGATGTCAGTGCAGCCGGTGCAACATATAGTGGCCCCGATATACTAGCAGTGTTATTCCTAGGAACTGTTGGAGGTATTCTTGGAAGCATATATAACTATCTCGTGGACAAGGTCATCCGAACTTATAGCATCATTCACGAGTATGTTCTCTTACCCAATTGTGACTATTAAGATTTGTGACTTTACCTATAAAATAACCACCTCTGAATTTTTTGGTGACATGAGTACAAATTCTGATTCGATTCTTGCTCACTCTGGATTTGTTGCCTTTAATCAGGTTTTCTTGTTTCTCTCCTAATATATCTGGTTTTCCTTTTGTTGCAGAAAGGGTGCTGCTCCCAAAATCTTACTCGTTATCACCATTGCCCTCTTGACATCATGTCTTTCTTATGGCTTGCCATGGTTTGCAGAGTGCCAACTATGCCCTACTGACGAGAGTGTGAGTTGTCCTACTGTTGGCAAATCTGGTAACTATAAAAGTTTCAACTGCCCCTCGGGCTATTATAATGACCTCGCCTCCCTCTTTCTAAACACTAACGATGATGCCATTCGTAATCTATTCAGCACCAGTACAAAAAAAGAATTTCACATTTCCTCACTTTTCATCTTCTTTGCCGCAATTTACTGCCTCGGAATTATCACTTATGGCATTGCTATTCCTTCTGGGCTCTTTATCCCTGTCATATTAGCTGGAGCTTGCTATGGACGTCTTGTTGGGAGGTTGTTTGAATCAATCTCTACTCTAGACACAGGTCTATTTGCTCTACTAGGAGCTGCCTCCTTCCTGGGTGGCACTATGAGAATGACAGTGTCGCTCTGCATTATACTGCTTGAACTCACGAATGACTTACTGTTGCTTCCCCTTGTGATGTTGGTTCTCCTTATTTCAAAAACTGTGGCTGATAACTTCAACAAGGGAATTTACGACCAGATAGTCAAAATAAAGGGACTGCCTTATTTGGAGGCTCATGCAGAACCTTACATGAGGCAATTGGTCACAGCTGATGTTGCTACCGGACCATTGGTTACTTTTTGTGGGATTGAGAAGGTAGGGCGTATATTGGATGCTTTGAGGACTACTGGGCACAATGGATTTCCGGTGATTGATGAACCGCCTTTTTCAGATGCTCCAGAATTGTGCGGTCTTGTTTTAAGGTCTCATTTGCTTATTTTGCTCAAGGGTAAGGTTTTTTCGAGGGAGAGGGTTGTTTGTGGAGAAGAGATCCTAGGGAGATTTGCCGCTTTTGATTTCGCAAAGGCAGGGTCAGGAAAGGGAATCAAAGTGGAGGATCTTGATATTGAAGAGGAGGAGATGGATATGTATGTTGATCTCCATCCTATTACAAATGCATCTCCGTACACCGTTGTTGAAACAATGTCACTTGCCAAAGCTGCTATTCTTTTTCGGCAACTCGGTCTCAGACACCTATGTTTGGTACCAAAGAGCCAAGGGGTAAGTTGTTCTCCTCCTTTGCCATGGTCTCTTGTTCTCTGCTCTCTTGTTCAAGTTAAACTAGCTACTGTTACTTTGTGTTTGGACGAGGGTCATAAATTTCCATGGAACTTAGAATATATGTGTTAAGATTGCGATTCATTTTTAGTGTTTTTGTAGTAGCTTTGAAGTGCTTGTGTGGTTCATTGGTAGTGTTCTTGTAGGGCATTTTTAACAATTGTGTCTGAAATTCTCTGACACTTTGAAAGTTCCTCGTCCAAACGCAAACTGAAGTTGAATAACAGCTCCAAATATTCATAAGAATTCCTGAAACGCTTCTCTAAACAACTTTGTCATGTTTTTCTTTGCGCATGGGGATGACAGAGACCTCCAATCGTCGGAATTCTAACTCGACATGACTTCATGCCAGAGCACATTTTGGGACTCTACCCGCATATAAAGGCTCATAAGTCATAAGTAGACCAGACCGACTGGCGGAATCTCAATTCAGAAGCGATATGTGTTTATGTTCGTCTGTGTGTTAACGGCTTGATTAAGTCGTCGGTTGTCGCCGGAAGTGAGATTTTTAATCAAGACTTGGTAGCATGTTAAATGGAGGCAGGCAGGTTTTTGTTTCATCTGGAGAGGTTAATTTTTTCATGAATCATTAAGATCTGTATCCATCCAATATCATCCGGGAAGATCTAAAAGCAAACTCTATGATATATCATCATTGTACATTGTTTACATTAAATAAAGTGTAACTCATTCGTTTTAATCATTCATATCTTTTTCTTGTTACAGAATCATTCATGTCTTTGATAATGTAAAACTTCTGATACATTTCAATTTGACGACACTTCGTGCTCGAAATTTCTCTATCTTAAAGCTTAACAAGTGTCAGTTTTTCTATCTATAATTTAGTGCATAGCATAGGTACTTGCAGTTAAACGACTGGTGAAGGTCGTTTGAGACTTAAAGCTACAGGTTTTCAGAGTTCCGTCGAGCAGTCATAATGCATCCTTCTTTCCTTCAATTCCAATCACAACTATAAAGATCAATAACTCGAAAGACGCACACATATATATTGGAGATTTTTCATAGTGCACAGGAAAATAAGTGCTCTAATTAAGAAATGAAAGCAATCTGTAGTAACTACAAAATTTGTAGATGACTCCGACAGTCATGTACAGACCCACAATCAACGGTGAGGACTTGGACAGAAGAAAAAGAAACAACGCTCTGCCAAGTCCTATTCTCCGTGACAAGAGTTTAAAACGATGGTTTATAAAAATGCCACAAAACTGAATTTAGCTAGAGCTTTCTAGCGGAGAAACGAGAAAGTACTGCCCCAATTGCTTCATAATGGACTCCATTTCAGCAAAAATAATCACTCTTATGGCAACATGACAGCATTGTGACTTCCATACCTCACTTTGGCAAGGAACTCTTAGCCAGTGCATGAAAACAGGGAGTGCGAAAAGGAAAGCCAAGACATTCATTTTCTTTTCAACTTGTTCGTCCAAGAAGCTTCTTTAGCATTAGCAGCATATATTTGAAGCTTCCGAAGGATCTTCCTTTCATTGATACGAAGCACCAAAGAATGGTACAACTTTTTCTCACTTATGCAACTACACCTGCCCAATGCTCTGATATCGTCTTCTAATGAATTTGCACCATACAGGCTGTCCCGCATATCTGCAAGGGACGAAAGAGCATTACAAAGAGATTTTGTCAGCAACAGTTCCTCGGTCAACATTTCAGCATTGTGGCGCAATTGTTGGCTTTTGTCTGGAAAAACGATGTCGACAGGCATAGGTTCATCGGAGCTTCCTCCAGCAGTTGCAATAGCAAGATCCAACTTATAGTATTCTTCGTCGGGTAAGAGCATTATGTACAACAAAACCAACATGTCAAATTGGGGTTGTCCATGAAATGAAATCTCAAAATATTCAGAGTCGTGGGTGACACATCCAGAGTAATGAAATCGTCTCCAGAGGGATACCCTTGCTCTACGATGCTGGCCAGAGAAGGAGGAACCCCAGCGGAGGATGAGTTCCAAGTCGATATTGACAATGTCATATGGATTATCAGGCTCTGTAAAACCGTATCTGTGAAGCAGTGCTGCGTTACCCAATGGCCCGTATGTATTAAAGACCTGAGAAGAAAAGAAAAGGGAAAGCAAAGCACTGAAAATAACTTAATGAGTTGAGTAGTTAGGAAACATGACAGCAGAAACTTAGAATTGAAGAAAGAGAGGAAACAATGAAAGTGAGAGAGTGGAAACCTCAGCTCCAAGTTTGACATCTTTCACCATAGTCATTTCCAAATCATCATCGTCCTCGTCCTCGTCCTCCTCGCCGGAAGCATCAGAAGGAGCAGAAGCAGATTCTGTGGTTTGCTGGGGGGTGTCAGAGTCAGATTGACTACTCTGAGGAGAGGTCATCAAGTGGACATCCTCAGCTGCGGTTTTGTGATTAAACCTGAATGGAATGGAATGGAATTGAATCGTACTGAATTGAGAATTGAATCGAATCGAAATGTATGAAATTACACTTCACATACAGGTCAGCCAAAGGAACCATTCCGATTCCATGGTAACCATCAATCTGAAACGACCGAGAAGAAATGAATGTCCTTGCTACTAAGTAGTCCTGGAATTGGAATGAATTGGAGGAATTGGAATTAAGAAGCATGAGCAGCAAGGGCTCAACGCTCTCCTTCCACTGCTTCCTCATATCAGACCTCTCCGCCTTGACCGTCGCAGCCTCCAGCTCCGTCCCTTGCAGCAGACGCTCCACCTCTTGGGCACTCCAAACCAACGGCAACGCCGCCGCCTCTTCTTCGCTCAACAGCTCCAGGTACGGGGCCCACCGGGAGCGCTCCCCCAGGCTCCTCTCGTACATCAGAGCCACCGCCAGCCCGACCAACTCCTCCTCATTTTCCAAAGCCTCGGCAGCCTCGGGTTCGGCAGCAGCGGCGGCGGTTCTGATGGTGAGGCACGCCAGCTTTGGTATTTTGGCCACCACGTCCCCTTCCTTGAGGTCGCCGACGGCTCTGACACTGATTCCCATTCCTCCGGCGGTAGCTCCGTCGTCCCGCAGTTCGAGGGCATCGCTGCATTCAATCCCTTCCTGCTTCATCCATCGCTTGAACGCCCTCACCCGCCTGCTGCTGCTGCTTTGGCGGCTTGTGCTCCCCATTACCATATTCTAGACTGAGTTGAGGAGGATTTTCACATTGTAGAATTGTATTTTGATTTAGGGTAAAGTAGACAAAACTAGCTCAACTATTGGGGTCACGACAGTTTCATACCCATTTTTAAAAATTGACAATGTCATACAACATCTTACGAATTTGTGACAATGTCATACCTCCGTTAGTTTGTCCGTGAATTGCTCAGTTAAAAGCTGACGTGTCTTTACCCGGGCCCAGTTCCTCGCCCAGATGGATTCCCCGTGGCACCACAGTCAGTGTTTTCCCGCCAAATGGCATCCACGTCAGAAAATATATTTGTTTTTGTTTTTTCGGTAATTAAAATTTTGAATTTTGAATTTTTTTTTTCTCGCCAAAAAGTGAAAAATGCGATTTTAACTTCTTTTTTTTTTTTTTTTTGGTTTTGGAAACCATATGATTTTAATCTCACCCAACCCTAAACCTTAAACCAATTTTATCTAAACCCTAAACCCTTTTTCTGCAAAACCCTATTTTCCCTAAACCCTTTTTTTGCAAAACCCTCTTTTCCCTAGACCCTTTTTCTCTAAACCCTAATCCCTACCCTTTTTTTCGTAATCCCTAATCCCTAATCCCTAAACCTTTTTTCTCTAATCCCTAATCCCTACCCTTTTTCTCTAATCCCTAATCCCTACCCTTAATCCCTAATCCCTAATCCCTAATCCCTAATCCCTACCCTTTTTCTCTAAACCCTAAACCCTTTTTCTCTAATCCCTAATCCCTAATCCCTACTCTTTTTCTCTAAACCCTAAACCCTTTTTCTCTAAACCCTAATCCCTAATCCCTACCCTTATTCTCTAAACCCTAAACCCTTTTTCTCTAATCCCTAATCCCTACCCTTTTTCTCTAAACCCTAAACCCTTTTTCTCGAAACCCTAAACCCTTTTTCTCTAATCCCTAAATCCCTTCTCTAAACTCTAAACCCTATAACCACAACAAAACTAGTGTATTCAAGCACAAACAACTCATCATTTCCGAAGAAAAATATGAAATGGACCAAATTATGCATAAAACCTCCTTAATTTTCCAGAAATTCATAAACCTGTTCAGAAATTCATAAATCTATTGAAAAACCTAACTGAATTCAGCTAGCATCTCCAACCAACATTACAAAACCCACTGAATTCATAAAAACCTGCTACCTCATCCATTCAATTCACAAAAGACCTACTGGATGAATAAAACATGTTCTAACTTTACAATTCCTTCGCAAAAAACAACCATCTCTGCAAAAAACTAGTGGCTGGATTGCTTGGTATTTCTGTGCTTGGTTTGCTTCAGTTATTGGTTTGCTTGGTCTTTCTCTGCTTGGTGATTCTAGGTGATTCAGCTACTGACTGTGATGCCTAAATCCAAAGTTCAGTAAGAGACAAAGCAAGCTTTTTAAATAAATCCAAATGTTTTACAACCAAGGAAATGGTTAAGTTTTTACCTTTGATTTCCTTGTCCTTTTTTTAGGTGCAGCTTCGGCTGAAGTTGTTGATGGTGATTGTCCTTGAGCAGATGTGGATGCCTACAAAGCAATTTAAAGGATTAAGAGTGTGATATGATGTTAAAGGAATTAAAAAACCATATATAGTAGAAAATGTTACCCGTTTGTCCCTTGGAGGAAGATGTCTATGATGGGTTCTTGCATTATGACCTTCTTTTTTGCATATGGTACATTTCAAAGTGCCTTGGCCTTTCCTTCCTAGCTTAAGTGGCTGAGGAGGACCTTGAGGACCTTGAGGAGGACCTTGAGGACCTTCATTGTCCATCTCAGCAGCTTCTTTGTTTCTCCTCCTCCTCGGCCTTCCAGGTTGCCTTGTATATGTTGGAGGCAATATTGGTGGGTTTTCGGTCTCCTCCCACAAAGACATCCCATTCATGGGCATTACTAAATGAGAATACACCTCCAAGTACCGTGACTTCGAATAACAAGCCATACTTTCTGCAAGAACAGGTCCTCTCAACCAAGTCAACCACATATTGCTCCACCCCTCCAGCATTAACCTGAAATTTAGTGCCCCCTGACCATTGTGCAATGCACCTGCCACTTTCAATTTTGGCCTCCTCCAACTTCTTCTTGATTTTAGGACAGAGATCTCCAACTTTGTTCACCATTATATCCCTTCTCATCTGAATTCTCTTCATCAAGAGTGTCTGAATATGTAGCAGCATGGTGACAATGGGTTTTTGTCTTGGCACAAGTACGACAGCATTGAAACTTTCACACAGATTGTTCAGCAACATGTCACACTTGGAATAAGTTTCAAAATGGGACTTGCTCCAATGATGTGCAAGCTTTTTCATCAACCAATCGTAGGCCCTTTCATCCAGCTTCTTCATATCCTGCATTGCTTTTTTGAAGTGGGGAACTGTTGTTGTTCTGGCAATTGACCATAAAGCATCCTTCAAAGTTTTCCCCTTTAAGAGATTTCTGAAGTTGGTATACAAATGTCTCACACAAAATCTGTGCTGGGAATTAGGGAGGACTTTTTGAAAGGCCGGAATTAACCCTTTTTGTTTATCACTGATAAATGTCCATCCATGTTGATTGACAATCCCAACATCACTGGCCAGTAACTGTAAGAACCAAGTCCAACTGGACTTATTCTCCATTTCTACCACTACATACGATATAACCCATGTTTCATCATTTGGGTCAATGCCAACAGCACAAAGTAGCTGACCTCCATTTACACTCTTTAAATGGCACCCATCTAATCCTATCAGTGGTCTGCATCCTGACTTAAACCCCTCTTTGCAAGCCCCCAAGCACACATATATCCTTTGGAACCTATGCTTATCCAACTTCACCTGCACTGTGCTTCCAAGATTAGTCTTCATCACTTCCTCAGCAAAATCCCACAACTTTGTGTATTGCTCTGAATGTTTTCCCTCAATGATCTTCTTAGCCCTATCTAAAGCCCTGTAAGCCTTTCTCTTTGTACAACCGTGATTCCACTCTGATTTTACAGTTGCTAAAAATGAATCCACAGGCCATGTGGGATTAAGTTTGATCCTTTCCATGTACAAATCCGTCAGCAAAGGGGACTTCAAGTTCTTGTTTGCCCAAGTTCTCCCACAGGTGTGTTCATCAACTATGGTCTTGATCTGTATGGTGTTTGAACCATACATTTTTCCAGCAGCACACATCCAAGGGCATCCGTTTGCACACTTTGCTGTGACTTTCAACTTCTCATTCCTAGGAAAATGGATTTCCCCATATCCATTAACCAGGGAGTACATGATGACAGCTCGCTTGAATTGCACATGATCCCTGAAAACAAGCCCTAGAGTAAGATTGGGATTCTTCATGTCTGTTTTCTCATTGAACTCGGGAAAGCGCTCATGTTTTTTGCCTCCTTCATCATCTTCAGAGTGTACACTCTCTAGGGCATCAGAGTTATAGTCTGGATCATCAACCATATTTTGTTCCAGATTTGCAGTATCAAATTCTTCTTCCCTTTGCTCTTCCTCTCTTTCATGGCTTTCCCCAGATTGCCTTGCACTTCTTTGTTCAGATTCCCTTGCATTTTCTTCCACAATACCATCGAACTTAGAAAACATTGGGTTATCAGAATCACTTCCATATTCACTCTCTTCAAACTCACTTTCATCTTCATCAGCAGCTTCTTCATTCTCTTCTTCAACATTCCTTTCCAAACTAATAGGTACATCAAAGAAGACTTCAGGATCCCCTTCTCCTACATCCCCCTCTTCTACATCCCTCTCTCCTACATCCCCCTCAGCCACAGATTTCCCCTTGTTCACCTATGGCCCTTCACCATTTGTCTCTTTCTGACCATTCCCAGAATCAGCAATTCCCTCTCCTGTGTCAGTCACACATGTTTGCACTAGTTGAGATGTGCAACAATCATCCACTTTTGGTCCTTCAATAGGTAGCAAGCCTCTATATCTTTTTGGTTGAAGTGGTGTTGGCCCAACATCCTCTTCTAAATTACTCATCTCCTCAATTACCAATTTACTTGGACCACCGACTTCCATGGACTTCAGAAACTGTTGCTCTTGGGTTACGGCTTCTTCTGTCGTCAATTCTTCGATATACATCTCAATCACTTTATCTTTTGGAACAAAATTGCACATCATCTGAACATCAGAATCACTTTGAATCGGCTTCAAACCATTGGAAAGGTCCATGTTGGGAATCTTGAAATAGTAGTTCATGTACCGCTCACTGTATCCAACTACCTCCACCATATCATCTATCACCGGCAGTGACATGAGGTCTTTATCACAGTTATCTATATATGTCACTTTTCCTCCACAATACAGGTCATAACTTATCTCCCCACCATGATGCAATTCAATAGAGAATAGTTCTGGATAATCTGAAATTCACAAGAACAAACCCTAATTAAAATCCAACAAAAAGCAAAAACAATAACCAACGCCCAAGCCAACACAAAAGCAATGGCATTTTAACCTAATCAGAAGCAAAAGCAAAAACTAATTAAAGCACATGACTAGGAAAAGGGAAACAAAGGCAATGGCATTTTAACCTAATCATAAGCCAACAAAAACCAATGCTTAAGCCAGCAAAAAACAAAGCAACAAAGCAACAAACAACAAGCAACATACCACCTTATACCGACAAGAATAAACAAAGCAATAATCACTTTATCCTTTTTCGCAGTAACCATTTCGAATCCTTTTTCTCAGTAACCAGTTCGAATTAAGAAAGCAAAAACCCACCTTTTCAATCAACAATAAACAAACATACAAACCCATTATTCGATACCTTAGGACCCATTTCGAATAAACAAAGCAACAAACATTAGGACCCATTTCGAATAAACAAAGCAACAAAGCAACAAACAACAAACCACCTTATACCGACAAGAATAAACAAAGCATTAGGACCCATTTCGAATAAACAAAGCATAAATCCATCTTTTCAACAGGAATAAACAAAACTCACATTCAACCCATTCCAATAAATAAGTTCAGTACGCATTTGGAATCATCAAAAGCAAAAAACAAACTTACAATAGGTAGGCGTCGTTTCGTCGGGATCCTCGCGCACGTACCACCCCATGTCGAATCCTTCGATTTTTCTTCGAAGCCAATGGAACCCAGATGAAACCCCCTTCCAAGAACAACGAAGTCAGGCAAGCAAGCCGACAGATGATTTGGGGTTTTTGCTCAATTTCTAATCTGATTGTTCGAGATTTGGAGTCGTCGCAGGGTTAGGGTTCTTCTTTTTCTGGAATTGGGGAAGAAATCAGATCGACAGGGTTTGAGTGTATCGGGGTTTGAGTGTATCAGAAAACAGGATTTCGAATGGCACAATTTACAGCGTTCTCTTACTTTTTCATTTTTTTTTTCAAATTTTTATTTTAAATATATATTTTAATGTAATATCCATGTGTCAGCCGGACACAAAGCCACGTGTATTGGAAGCCCAGTTAGTGCCACGAGGAATCCATCTGGGCGAGGAACTGGGCCCGGGTAAAGACACGTCAGCTTTTAACTGAGCAATTCACGGACAAACTAACGGAGGTATGACATTGTCACAAATTCGTAAGATGTTGTATGACATTGTCAATTTTTAAAAATGGGGTATGAAACTGTCGTGACCCCAATAGTTGAGGTAGTTTTGTGTACTTTACCCTTTGATTTATTTAAGGATTTGCCACTTAGAAAAAAAGGGCGGTACGTATGCGAGAGAAATAATATTGGGAATAGGGTTTAGGAGATACAGCTAATAGCCACCCTTCCTAGAGGTGCCACTTTAGACTAGGATTCTCTCCCCTCCTTTTTCCATCCTCTTCCATCCCTTCCTTTCACATTCTCTTATTTTGTCTTTCTCTTGCTATAAAAAATTAATATAAGATGTTTACGTGACTTAACCGTGACCATTCAATTACGAGGGGAGGAAAAAAAAGAGGGGAGAGAATCTTACTCCTCTAAAAATCAGTGTCTCCGACCATCATATTCTCCAACTGGACAACTGGATTAACAACGTAACAAAAAAATATTAAGGCTCATCATTCTAGTTGTTTAATCAATATAATTTCTAATGTATAAAATCCAAACGTCAATTAGCGCTTACTTATTCTGATTCTCCTTCACGTTCTTGAATTGATGAAAACACTAGATTGCCTCAATCACACAGTTTATGTGCATTGCTTTAAATACAGGTTCTCTTTGCAAAACATTCTCCTTGGCTCACCGTCTTGGAGTTTTTAGCACTTTGGGACATAAAAAATCAACATCGTATGGCGAACGACTTTTGTCTTCTTCTTCGGCCCCCGTTTCAATCCCACAGTCTTTGACGTCCTCCTTGTGTACCGACCCTTCCTCTTCATTCCCACATGCTCACTCTTAGGTTTGTAAATAAAAACCTCATCATTTTAACTTTGGGCTTTTTCGTACTCCTCCAATACAAGTACTCCAATCAATCCAAGCATCTCCTCGCATCTAACTGCGGGACTATCCCACTCAAGAGTCCCAAGAAGCTCGTTCAAACCCTCTTCGTCGACACCTCCCATAACCTTCTTCCCTCTTGATCCTTCCCATAACTGAAGGGAAATTTTGAGATTTCTATGGGATTTCTAGTGACTAGCATGCATATACAATTCTAAATTTATATACATAAGCAACGAAAGCATATTATCACATATTATCAAAGCTATAGTCATGCAAATCCCCTTCAAGAAGCATAGGTTCATATATGATGCATTAAACAAAATATTGAACAACAAAGTGAAGGTTGAGTTTTATACCTCTTGATCTAGACTTTAGACCAAGGATGGACCACCTCCAAGCTCTTTGTTCTTTGAACTCCTTGAGTATAGCCTCCCTCCTTGCTTCCTCCATCTTGATAAATTTGGAACTCCTTTGATTCTCCTCTAGTCTCTAAGGTAGAAGACCTCTAAAGATCCACACCCACTAGTGTAGTGAGACGGATGTTGGAATAACCAAAAGGAGAAGAGATGATTAGCTATTTCCCCTCTTGGTGGCCAACCTTGTGTGAGAGAGAGAGACTTATTTTTCTTTTATTGAAAAGAACACACAAAAGCCTTTATGAAACTTTTTCATTAAACTCCCTTTATAAAGGTAAAAGAAGTAAGTCAACTAATTGACTCTTTCTCTCTCTTATTTCCTCATCCTTGGCCGGCCACTTAGTGTTGGTTTGGACTTTGGGTTTTTATCATTTCAAGTCATCCTATGCTTGAATAAAAAAAAAGCCCAATGGGCCCGAATGAACCCAAACTTTTTCTTTAAGCTAAAACGATCTTTCATCGCTTCTATGATTTCTTTAGACTTTCTAGTTAATCATAGCACTTAATTAATCCAATTAATTAATTCCATCATCCTTTAGTTGTCTCACCACAAGAGTGTATCGGTGTACAATCATTTTAGGTTCTAATTAGCGAGGCAGTGAGGTGATTGGTACCAATCCAATTGACTAGTATTTATCAATCACTTAGTGAATTAAAACTTACTTTTAATTCTCCTTCTTCTTTGATGACTACTTATTCAATCATCAAGAAGGACCCACAAGCCATGAGTGACATCTAACCATATATCATGGCTACCCAAGCTAATGTAGAATTTGGTCGGAGAACCTATTCAGTTTGAATTACAATGTAATTCGATCATTCTCTAAATAATTACTCTCAATCACATTACTAGGTTATGGATATTTTATATCAAACCCCTAATGTGATTAAACTATGTCATATGATTCAATTGAGTCGTATAGGAATGCCTTCCATCATTACGCTCGATACTTCGGTCGAAGATTCCCGAATGATATCTTAGAGTATTCTTCCTCTCATACTGAGGATTAGAGATTCCTTGTTGAGCATTCACATGTCTACATGATTAGGCAACTTAACCTCAACAATGTCGTGGACACTCTCGAATAGAATGCCTTTGACACCATCAAAGGTCAAGGACCTAACCACTAGACAACTATGATGTCTTAGGTCAAAGGACTACTTACATTATTCCAACCAGTAGAGTTACTTGCTTGACATGTGAGTAGACCTCCATGCAAGTACTCTCATTTGATTGTGTTTAGTGAACTCATTCCCTTAACGAGCACCTACATAGTTGTCTTAGTGTCCCTACACGAATGGCTTGAGACTTGCCATCCTTCCAATTGAAGCAGACATAGTACGTACTAGTCTATCTGGATTGTCAGCGTCCCTCTAACAATCCTATGACCAGGAACTTTTTTGGACATTATGGTAATGTGAAGAAGGTCTATGTAGTCTAACATCTTTAGATTACTTCTTCCATCGATCCATTGTCCATGGACTCACTATTTTGGACGTGTATTGTTCATTGAGATAGTCCTAATAAGTGACTTTGCCTCTTTTGATGTATTAGACTTAACAATACATTCATACATTGTCCTGAAAGGTTTCTTCCAAAGATTGACTTTCAGGGCATATCTCGAACCATCTCCCACTTGCACTAAAGTCAATCGCTTGTGCATCTTATAGATGCTAATCGACTGAACTTGAGCTCGTAGGTTAACCAGGTTATGTATTAATCTTTTTAACTTAAAAGGATTTACTTATTAAATGTTTCTAAAACATTTAACGTTGTCACTTTCTTGTGTTCAAATACTTTGATGAAACCTTGATTCCATCGCTTCAGCTATCGCCCCATTATGTCGTAGTATCCAACTAACGACCTTATGGTTTGGATTCAATCATTGGTTCAAGATGAACCCCGTCTATTCGAAACACCTTTTGAAGCAATTTCCAAAACTTTAATAAATAAACATATATTTCATTTGTATACTTTATACAAACTTTGCTCCAACCTTGAGACCATTGTAGTACCGTACTAACAATTAATACATATGATTACTTCATCAAACATGAAGTTCCATTTGTTAAATGGGTTCTGGTCACTTTGGTTTATAACCTAAGTGAATGCATGCTTCCAGAGTTTCACTTTGATATTCCTTTCTCAAAAGTAATAATACTCTATTAGTTGCTTTGGTTCTGATCCTGGGCTTTAGTAATATCCCGAAGTGCTTACCATGATGGTTATTCACCTTTGGATATCACATCACAAGTCCATACATGTGTACTTTTGTGATTTTCTGACATTTTCTTTATAAGGATCATGAAAGTAGTTTTCTATCATATGTAGAAATGCTTTCACCAATCTTCAACATTTGAGATTTCATTACCTTATACAACATACTTGAGATAGTCCAACTGTATCAATAAGTCTATTCTTAATTGACTTCATTTATGTCAAGTCTAATTTTAAGTCTACACTTAAATTGACCATGTCACCATTTGCCATTTTGAGTAACATTCGTTTTTCACTAAGTCTATCCAATAGACTTAATTTTAAAACTATGTTTCTAAAAAATGTGACATTTCTCTCACTGGACTTCTTGTAACTAAGCATTCATTCAGAACTTCAAGGAAAACTTAACGTTTAGAATTTCTTGAGTCGAATGCATATAGCTTCCACTAGCTTGTCTTGGATCTATTGACAATCTTTAAGATCATTAGCTTATTGATGATGTCTCAACAGTTTTGGGACAATCAACAAGTCTAGCTAACATAAGTTATTTAAACGAACATAAACCAAAGAATTCCTTCTCAAGTAATCCCATTTGATATGTGTGACTTGTTTTATCAAGTCTATTCATTTAAATTATATGGTGTCAAACACCATACTTCAAGTTTAGTCATACTAAGACCTTTAAATTAGTGATATAAGAATTATCCAAATCATTAGTGGAAGCATGGCTCCTACTAAGGATATAGGAATTCAACCATACCTTCTAGGTGGCTAATTTAATTCTTCATCAAAACTACATAGAGCATATTAGTTACATGATGTGCTGAAACCGGGTTGTCTTGTCGTTAAACACTATGTTGTGACTCAATTTGAAACTATTCCCTTTTGTTTCATCAACTTGTCCATTTTCTTTGATATTAGCATGTTCTCATAAAAAAGAATGATGGACAACTCCCAACATACCCATTATATGCTAGGTTGGCGAAACCAACATCCATAGGTCACCCTTAGGATGTTACACAACATAGAATCTTTAACACTTGAAGAGCTTGATATCTTTAACAATTAAAATTGCAAGCTCAAATAAGAACGGTATCATACCATTAATTATAGACAACTATAAACTAATCATATTTAAGTTTATATCCCTTTTTCACCTCCCACTGTTTCTCATGACCTTAATGAGAAATTGCATTATACATTCAAAGTGTACAATTATGAATACACGGGTAGAAGACATAGTGGAGAAGCTTCAAACCTTTTAAGCTTATCATTTTAACTCCATTAAGTTGATGTCTTGTTATTAAGTGACTAAGGTCTGTAAACCTTTTAAAGATTTTAGACACTTATTCTTGGTTTGGTTACTACTAACACATTTGACATTTCTTAAGACAATTTAACAATGTCCAATTAGTTGTTCAAAAGTACTAGTTGAACCAAGAGTGATCTTGGTGATTGTGCTCAAGTAAGTTATAACCACATAAGAAACGTTTCCTTATGTATTATTCACTTCATTATAATGTGATCTTCCTTTTCTACTAGAAAGGAATCTCTAGACTTTCTCAATACATTTAGAACTCATATGAAGGCAATAGGAACCAAATCTAAAGATTCATTGTATCCATCTAAGGCCAACATGTGAGACCTATCTTTAATTGATAGATCTAAAGTTTGGTTATCACATTATGTAAGTGATAGATTATTTTGTATTTCAACTAGAATACAACAAGACAATATTCAATTATTTTGTATTTCAACTAGAATACAACAAGACAATATTCAATTCATAACACTACTTTAAGGAACAAATATAGTAGAAGGCATTCACCATATTACATTAATATGATAAGTTAAACATTCCTAAAGTTTAACACAAAAGAATTAGCTCTAACATTAGAGACTAATTATATGCCTTCACATAGGCACCAAAATGGATCTTCCATCACATGAAGCCACATAATAAGTTCTTAACAAATTTAAGAACAAGTTAAAGACTGTCTTTAAATGCCTATTGTCTTCGTAAGTAGTAGCAAAAAAATAATGGGTCGAACTCTTCTTTTCCATCCTTCTTCCTTGCTCGTCCATCTTCTACTTGGTTGCTTCACCTACATACAATTGCATAAGTGATTAGCCTTTTATATCTCATATAAAATTAAAAGATCTAACAATTAGAATTGAACGTAAGAACAAACTCATACGTTGTGGTTTGTCCTTAAGAGATGCGAGGTAAGACCTACAATTCCTCTTCCAATGCCCGTCCTTTCCACAGTGGAAACGAGGTCCCTTAGGCTCCTTTGCCTTCTTCTTCTTCACTCCTCCTTGGGCCTTAGGAATGGATGACTCCTTCTCCTTCCCCTTGCCTTTGCCTTTCGTCTTGGCCTTGGAAGTGGATGGCTTGTTGTGGACCACAACTGCGGTCCCTACAACGCTGTCTTTCTTCATAGTCCTCTCAGCGGTTGCTAACATATTTAGTAACTCAGAAAGAGTGCTATCCATCTTGTTCATATTGTAGTTCATTACGAACTGCAAGAATAAATCATAAAGAGAAGCCAAGATGAAGTCCTGGGCTAATTCCCTGTCAAGTGGAGTACCTAAGTTCTCCAATTGTTCGATGAATCCAATCATCTTCAGTACATGCTGATGCACTGGAGCTCCTTTGACCATTTTGGTATTCACAAGTTCACTAACAGTATTGAAGCGACGGTTGCGCGTCCCTTCACCATACAACTCTGTTAAATGGAGTATGATGGAAACTGTATTTTCCATATCCTCATGTTGTCTCTATAGCTTCTTATTCATGGAAGCTAGCAGATAGCACTTGCCTTGTGAATCATCCTCAACATGCTTGTCATACTTAGTACACTCATCCTCAGTGGCCTAAGGGCCATGAGGTATATGAGGTGGAGCTTTCTCTAGCACATAAGCAATCTTCTCCAAGGTAAGGAGAATCCTGACATTACGGAACCAGGATGGGAAATTGTGCCCCTCAAGGGAATGCTTGTCAAGTATCTTTGATAGTGTGTTTCCAACCATATCTAAATACATAACAATAAAATAAATTAGTTTGATTGTTGATTAAGTCAAACGATTCAGGTCTTTAAACCAAATGACACCACCCACTATTTTTGGCAAATCCCATATCCCTCAAGATGGAATCTGGGAGATTTGAAAGAAAGCTCCTAGTAGGTTATGGGAGGCTCATTATTACCAAGTCCACCTCACAATGATATGATGTTGGCTAGCAAAAATAATAATGAGAGGGTAGAGTTACTCATTCACAACAACCTCTTGTGATTACCCATCTAGTTGGCCTCTAGAGAACAATGTCTCACAATGATATGATGTTGGCACCATTTCTCTTAGTTAAGTTTTGACCCATCATGCCGGTTCAGATAGGGGTTCAAGTATGACCTCACAATGATATGATGTTGGCCATACTCGTTGCCTACCTTCACCACATCAAATGTTGAAATAGATTTCTCCTGAGTATAAGCACATGCTTTGAACTTCCCCATGAGGCAGTGTATGAGTCATAAACGATTAGAGCCTACAATGGTGGAAGGCCACGAAGAAGTATTCAAAGCACCTCTCCGCTTTCAACTTAATATTGGATGTTGATTCAGGGATTTGAAGGTCTCATCATTTTATTTATTTATACATATTGAAATAAATTGTGTCCTATTACAACTACTAGTCCAAAGAAAATGAGATTAGTTGACACACCCCAACCCAGAATGTCCACGTGTCCATTCGAATTATGGTGTGCTGGCCAACACCCGGAGGTGACGAAGCCATAAAGTAAGGTTGATGTGTAAAAGTGAGGATAAATTTAAACTTTAAATAAATAAGTCAGAGTGCACGACGTGATTGGGTGATAACCCTTATTACAAAATGTGAAGTTCAGAGCATAGCGCAGAAAGCTAAAAGTTGTCTCATCCGTAAAGGATGATTATTTAATACATAAGCAACTTACTTTGACCGAAGAACAGTCAGCTACTTCCGCTGAAACCTAGTACTCCCACGAGCTCAATCTCTATGTCTTGGAGGGGCGAAAAATAAGGGTGAGTGGGCCTAGAAAATAAAGTTTTCTAAAACCTTTTTGAAAACATGTAACCCCTTGCTGTAAAACAAGTATATGATTTTTCAAAATAATACTATAATAATAGGTAGTAAGGAACCCTGCAGCACAAATGAGTCAAAGGATATAGGGTGCTACTACGAAATATCTCATCATCAAAACTCAAATAGCTGTCATATAAAATCACAGTTATGAAAAATCATCAAAATCCACTGCTATGAAAATCATTGCTCATTATCTATATAGGCACACAAGTCATATAGAAAGTAGCTGCATGAACAAGCTAGGTGTAGGTTTTACGTTCTAGTACTACATTGCGTGAAGTTGGCGCTGCGTGCATCACATACGAGTCCAAACAACAAACCTAGGGACATGCTGACACCTGACTCTGGATCCAAAGCGAACATAAATGGTGCATGTGAACATACACGTGAAGCTAGTCCTTGGCCCAGGACAGTACAACTAACTAATAAACACTGTTCAAACATGTAATAATGAACAAGTATAATGAATAAAGATGTCATGCCACATTTTATATTTGCAGTTAATGAAAATATAAATTGTAGAAAATCTTATAAGAAGATAAACTGGCATGTCACATAAATTATGTAAAGAAACAGTTATGCAAAAAAATCATATATATACATATCTTTAATATTAGAAAGCCATAAGGCCAATTTGGTGTCTCAAGGCTTCACCAAAAAAATTGGACTATAAAACCCCTCAAACAAAAAAATCCACAACTAGCTGACAATAATACAAACAAAATAGCAGGGATAATTTTTTCATAAAAACAAAAAAAAAATTACAAAATATTAGAAGCAGTTTTCTTCCCACTATCTTGCGAGAAGAATCCGCGTGATGGAAGCAAAATAAACCGTCATCGTCCCGCACAAGAACTGTGAGATCCCACATCGCCCAGGGGAGTGATCCTTATATGTATATTCCCATCCCTACCTAGCACAAGGCCTTTTGGGAGCTCACTGGCTTCGGGTTCCATGGGAACTCCGAAGTTAAGCGAGTAGCGCGCGAGAGCACTCCCATGATGGGTGACCCACTGGGAAGTTCTTGTGTGAGTTCCCAGAAACAAAACCGTGAGGGCGTAGTCGGGGCCCAAAGCGGACAATATCGTGCTACGGTGTGGAGCGGGCCCGGGATGTGGTGGACCTCGGGTCGAGATGTGACAAGAACCACATCCGGAGGAACTCTTTGACTCATCTCAAGAACCACACCCGGAGGAAAAAAATCAGTTTTCTTCCTAGCAATTCTCTCTCCTCCACCTACGCCTCAGCGTCTTCAGTGCCATCTTCTCCAGGTACCCAACTTAGGTTTTTTTTTGTTTTTTTTTTATTTTTTTTATTTTTTTTTTATGTCAATTAATTTGGGAATGGTGACTATCTTACTCAATGGTGCCATCTTCTACAGAGCCACAGAAAATCCCCAAGTCCAATTTTGATTTTTCACTCTTTTCATTTTCTTTTCCTTGCAGATTCGTGAAAAGGATAGGGAGTACAAAGTGAATCTTTTCCGTAAGTTTTCGATTTTTTTATGTTGGTTTTGTAGTTTGTCACTGATTTTGGTATTTTAGATTGCTTTTTTGAGAATTTAAAGTTACGCAGAAACTCCAATTGCATAATTTGTGGTTGATAATAAATGGGATTTTGTTGATATAATATTTTTTTTTTCTTTGAGGTTTTCAGAATATGGGGTTTGATCAAAATGTGTGATTTTTATCATAAGGCTATGAAAATTTACTAAATTATGTTTCAAGCTATGGAATTTACTTAATTGTGTGTTTTACTACTATGTTTATAGACTATATACAAGAGCAGGAAATGGAAATCAAAGCATTGGAAGAAAATTCTTGCGAATGACTTCAAAGGCATCTGCTATGTGGTGCTTCTGCAGACCAACATTTGTTATAAAATTTGTAATCTGTTTTCAATTTTTATTATCACAAGTAGTGAAATTAATAGGAATGTTCTTTTCTGTTGTTTTCGATATGCCAGAAATACATTCGGGTGAGAGCGGGTTAAATACTTCCAAGCGGTGTTTCCAAATAAAAGTATCTCCAGTGGTAGGTATCTCCTTCTCTTGTTGTTTGCATTCTATTGGCATAATTGTTATAACAGCACCATGTCAGGCCGAGAAAGAGTCTTGCTCGGTACTGTTTGCACTTAAAATGTGCCATTTAGGTTAAATATGGTAAATATGGCATTTGGAGGATGATGGGACAAAACATTGAACTTGGAAAAATATTTGGCTTGGATGAGAGACATCATGCAGACAAACCTGCAGAGGACATGTGAAAGAAGCCATCTTGCTTCTTTTTATTATTAGTTTATTGCAAGTGGTGGAGACATGTGCTAGAAACATGTGGTGGAAATGCAAGTTGCCCTTTTTAAATATTATTCCACATACAAGCTGGCAAATGGAATGCATTCGGGTTGGATTGTGTTCTCAGCAAGGGGCTCTTTCAGATTTATATATAAAAGAGTAGAGGCACAAGGATTAGAGACACTCAAACAACCAATCAATCAACTCTACTCAAATCAGCTCATCAGCTTCCATGTAGACATTTAGCTTTAGCCAAGCATCCATTGCTTTCCATGTAGACAACTCTTTTTCAGTAATTTAAATTACAAGCAATCTACAATACCAGTCATTCACTTTCCTCTGTCATTTACATTTCCAGCAACCTTGCCATTTACATATTGTTCCATCTCTCCATATAAGTAAAGTCCTTATCTTTAAGGCAAACAAAGAACCTTGATTTGAGCCACTTCTACTCAATGGCACAATCTCTTGTTTGAAGTTGAACTCAGACGCAATCTCAATCATTCAAAACCCGTCTACTAGCGCTATCTAGTAGTGGCATGCCCGCACCCACCAATTTCATGTTTGAGTAAATTCCCGGCATGTCCGCGAGGCCCATGGTGAATTTAGGGAGTGAACATTTTGGCATGCTCGGTGTGTTGGAAATGTGCCCTAAAACCAATCATATGATGATACTTTACGGACATTTCACATGTTAAACTAATCTTGTTTAATATAAAGGGCAAAGATTATTGTTTCAAGCTGTCTCATATAAATGTTATATGCTTAAACGATAAGTCCAAGGAATATGCTATTAGGAGAATGTAATCTAAAGAAGTTAGATTCATGAGACCATTCTCTTTTGTATACATATCCTAAATGTTCCTGATCATAGGATTGCCAATTGGGCATTGACAGTCCGTTAAGATCAGTACATGCTATGTCTTCTCTTAGGGAGAGTGACTGGTCTCGAGTCATTGGTAATGACACCAAGACAAGCATGTAGGTGCTCGATAGAGAATGAGTCCACTGAACGCGATCAACGAGGAGTTCTCATATTCATGTCATATGAGAACTCATGGTTGGGATAATGCAAAGTAGTCATTTGACCTGAGGCATCATAGTTGTCTTGTGGTTAGGTCCTTGATCTTTGACTATGTCAAAGTCACTCCGTCAGAGGGTGTCCACGGCATAGTTGGGGTTAAGCCACTTAGCCATGGAGGCAAGTGAATGCGCAACAAGGGATCTCTAACCTTCAAACTGTTTGAGGGAGAATACTCTATGATATGATTAAGAATCTCTGGCCAGAGTATGAATGAGATTGAGGAAGTCGTTCCAAATCACATTCAAGGTAATCATATAAGTAAATGAATCACGTTGGATAGTAGACATGAATAAACTATCAAACCAAACAATGTGGTCAAGAGTATTGTATTAGAGAATGACCGTATTGCATTGTAATCCTAAACTGAATAGGTTCTCCACCTCTTCTGATTAGCTTGGGTAGCCATGACATACTGCTAGGTGTCACTCATGGTTTGTGGAAGCCCTAAAGATGTATAATCATTTAAGGGAGAATTGAAAGTATGTTTCAATTCATAATCGATTGTTAAGAGTAACAATCGCCCACTGCCTCGCTAAGAGGAACCTAATGGATCGCACACCGTGTAAGGTAATGATTGAAGGATATAATGAAGATGAGTAAGGACAATTAAATAGTTTAATTGTATGTGGCAAGGATTAATTAAAAGTTAATTAATCTAGAACGAAAGGTTCGTTTTAGGCCTTAAGTTAGTTTTGGGTTTCGGGACACAAAATGGTTTTGGTCCACAAGGCCCATAAGGTTTAAGTTGTGTGACAACTAAAACAAAATGGGCAATTAACCCACTAATGATAGGGAGGCCGGCCATACTAGAGAGGGAGTGGGTTTTGGACTTATTACAAGTTTGCCACTCCAAAGAAGGGAGGTATAAATATGACTTTATAGCCTTTTCTTCATTAGGGTTTTCTTTGAGGAAAGATGAGAGTTTTTGGCTCTCTCTTTCTCTCTAGGGAGGCCGGCCACCATGGGGGAGTTTACTAGCATCTAACTCCTCCATGGCCACTCATCTTCTTCCTCAACCATCCTTGGTGTCGAAACTTAGAGGTCTCCAACTTTGGTGACTTTTGGAGAAACCTATTCCTCCATCCACATCCAAGAAGGCATGGATCCAAGAAGCAAAGTTCTTCCACCTTCATCCATGGAGCCAAGGAGCAAGGTGACAAAGGAAGAAGGCCCTCACATGGGTGATTAACCTTTGCTAAGCAAAGAGGTACTTCAAAGGTATAAAGTTACTCAACTCTTTATCTTAGATCTTGAGTTGAGTCTTGGTTCACCATTTCTACTAGGCTTTGAATTTCATGGGTAATGTTTTGTTTTGAGTGCATACAAGCATGATTCCGCCTTTAATTGTTAATTGCATGCCATAGATGTTGCTCAAATGAACATGTTTTTCACAAATTTTCCTTCAAGTGGTATCAGAGCCTAGGTCTAGTAGTTGGTGAATCCTTTTGGGTTTTGTAGTTCATAGTCTTTGATTTAATTGTTGTAATTGTTACAAGCTTTATTCTTGCTTCTTTGAATGTAAATTTTGCTAGAAAATTTGCCATCTCAAATGTTGTAGATGTAGTTCATATGAGTATGAATTTTGGAGCTAAAATTTGGTGCCATGTTTTTTTTGGGAAATTCGGCCAAATCCAAAGGGTGGATTTTTGGGTTCATGTTTGTCTTGTTAAAAATGTTTTAAAGTGACATTAGGAACCCCTAAGTACCCTAGTATGGTAATATGTTATTTCCATTAAGGTTGAGAGTTTTTGGGATGTCTTTGAGTGAAAAATGTTCATGGAGCTTTTATGGGTTTTCATGAATGTTCTTGATTGTTCTTGTTATGTTCTTAGCAAGAACAAAAAGGTTGGGAATTTTGATTCAAAAAGGTGTTTGATTGTTTACTTGTTTTTGTTTGTGATGGATGATATGTTTTTCAATCATCACTTTTCTTACATCACCATACTTTCCATGTTTCATGGAACCATGTTTTAAGGAATTCACTATTCACACCATACCAATCACTTACACCTTTCCATCACCTTTCAATCTAAAATCAACTCACACACACATCACTCTCTCACTTGCTTTGGCCGGCCACTCCCTCAAAGGGAGTACTTTTGGGGCTTTTATGCAATTACATAAAGTTTTGATACTTTTGTGTATTTGTACTTTGACCCAAAAAAGTTTACGTTTTTACGTAAAGGCCCAAAATCACTAAAGGACAAATTGTTTTGCTCCTTTAATGAAGTTTTTGTATTTGTTGAAATTTTTGGGTTCTAGTTGTAATTACATGAAGTAGTGGACTTTTGTGTTTTTACAAAGTGACCCCAAAAGTTTGTGTTTTGCAATATAGCCCAAAAGGTTGAGGTTATTGCATTTGGCCCAAATTAGGTTGAGAATAAAATGGTTTTGTCTCTTTAAATGAGAATTGGATTTTCATTTCATTTAGCTCCTATTAAATCAATTCTATGGATACAAAAACCAAATGTTAATGTTGCATTCAAGTTTAATTAGTTGAAGCGTTAATTAATTAAAGAAAGGGTGATTATGAACCTAAGCCTACGATAATTGAGCTATGTGAAAGGCCGTCTCAAATTTGTTTGAACCATGGGAATGTGTAGATTAGATTTTGGTTGTAATTTGGTATGATCAAATGTTGTAAAAGAGCATAAGCTCTTCTTTACTTTAAAGTAATTTGTTTTTGATCAAATGTTGTAAAAGAGCATAAGCTCTTCTTTACTTTGAAGTACTCCTTTCTTGTTTTATTTGATATGCATGAAATTGGAGTAGAGGGTCCAACGCCCAATAAGAAAACACGCCTTAATGTGATTAAATGCGTAACTAAAATCAATCACCATCCCTAGACCGAGATTCGACACTAGGCTCGTGTTGGATCAAATCAAAGGTTCATAGTCATCCTAAGGCCCTAAGGCAACTATATAGTCCATCAATGAATGCAAAGCTTATGTTAGTAGTACCATATACTTTTGCTTTAAAAACCGTTTTACAAACATAGTGGGAGTATCATATACTACTAAATCAATCACATGGACCAATAGTTGTAATAGGACCAAATTGTTTTAATGTGATTAAAATGCATGCTTATATGTGATGAGACCTAAAACCCTCAACCAAACCATTATTAAGTTGACAAGCGTGAGAGTGCTTTGAACACTCTTTCGTGGCCTTCCACCGTGGTAGGCTCCAATCGTTTGTGACTTGTTCACCGACTTCACCCTATCATGGGGGAGTACAAAGTGCGTGCTTACACTCAAGAGGAGTTCTATATGCATACATGATGTTGTGAAGGTAGGCAACGAGAATGATCAACATCATATCATTGTGAGGTTGTTCTTGAACCCCTACCCGAACTTGCATGGTGGGAATGACTTAACTAAGTGCAATGGAGCCAACATCATATCATTGTGAGGTTTCATTCTCTAGAGGCCAAATAAGATGGGTACTTGCAAGAGATGCAAATGAGTACGCGTACTCTCTCATTATTATTGATGCTAGCCAACATCATATCATTGTGAGGTGGGCTTGGTAATAGTGAGCCTCCCATACCCTACTAAGAGTTTCCTCCAAAACTCTCGAATTCCGATGAGGGATATGGAATTTGCCAAAATAGTGGGTGGTGCTATTTGATTTAAAGACCCGGATCAAATGGCTTAAAATCAATCAATTTATATTCGTTATGTATTTATTTACCGATATATTTGCAAACGCTATCCAAAACTTGACAAAGAAAAACCGAAGGCTTTAGTTTCCGGACTTGGTACTACAATCCCATAGATTGTCTATAATGGCTTGTAAAAGTACCTAAGTAGTCTCATCCTCTTCCTATTGATAATGTATCATTAGAAGAATATGTTAGATAAGTCTATCATAAAGAGGACAACACTTTTAATGTCATAATTCTTCAATTACAAATTATTGTATGAAGAAATAAGAGTTGCTTTGAACAACCCTTAGTTAACGCAAACACTAGTGCTTGTTTCTTTGTTACATGAACAAGGAACTTGAAAAGTAAGCACAAGGGCATGGACACTTTATGTGCCATGATTCTTCACTTACAAATTGTTGTATGAAGAAACGAGAGTTGCCTTGAACAACTCTTAATAGTTTGTATTTATGTTTAGAACATAATGGTTGGTTGACAAAAATAGTCCATCGACATGGACTTATGATGATTTTGAATCATTAAGTGTTGAAGTGTTAAACCACTTCTAGAGACGGAAACTAGGCAAGGACTTCACTTTTGAGTCCCTATCCAAATGGTTCACTAAGTTTATTGTAAACTATATAGTGAACTATTTCCACATGCTCTCCAAATCGTTTGATGTGTATAACACGATTGAAATAAGTTTCAAGAGAGATAGTGGGAGTTTAGGGACCATGACTATTGTAGTCAATGGAGAAGTCAAATGAAGAAAGCTAAAAACTCCAAGGGAACAAACTTTCTTTATGAAAGGATGGACATTGGAAGGGGTATTTGCAAGATATGTCTTGCAAGTGTCAAGAACACACCTTTCAAAGGTGTTGTAAATTGTTCTTGAAAAAGTTCAAAACAGTTGGTTCTTCTACTTGAATGTTTGATTCTGTATTAGTAACTATGTTTTACAATCATTGTAAAAGTGTTGCTAACAAGAAGTAGAAGATTAATGAGAGAAGAGAAAGTACTTCACATTCGGAACGTGAATCAAATAATGATCTCTGCGAAAGCAGATAGTACTTACTTCCTCATATGAACTACCAAAGAAATTGGAAAAACAAAGATTGTCTTTACATTCCAATTTGAATAAGGAACATGATCCCGTCACTAAAATGTTAGGAGATGGATGAATGTTTTGTTTGACAAAACAATTGTTCTTTAGAAATGATTGGATTATTGTAATCTGACTGATCGTCTCCATAGTAGAGATAATGTGGTAGTGTTAACTGTTTAGAACATAACGATGCTTAAAACCCAAAAGGTTGCAAGGTAGTGACTAATCTCACTGAATTGTGACACCTCTAAAACATAAATTACGAGTTGGTCATATATGGATGCATTGGATCGTTAGATCCGGATCCGATGCCTTCTTGTTAAAGTTGTATAGAGGCGAAATGTTCGAATCTTTATTCTTTTGGAAAGAAGAAAGAATCACAAAGTTATTGAGGTTAATTCACTTACATGTTAGTGGCACATGTCCACGACATAATACTACTCATGTTGTTTGACATTCACCGAAGATCGCTCTCGGTTGGACTATAGTTTATTTTGAATAAACACAAGTCCGAATACTTTGCAAAAGGTTACAAAGAATTCAAGAATGTAAGTTGATGAGTAAGATGTCTAAAGTATTTATCTCCTTAGATTTGATCCAAGGAAAGATAACACTTTAGAAAAGTTTCATTGATAGATATCAAGGAAAGAAGCATCATAAGATAATGAATTTCTCCATTGGGAGAAGAACGAACTCGAATAAGATTTAGTTCGTTGGATGTTATCAATTACCCATATATAGGATATATATTTCTAAGTCAATATGATTGTCAATTAGAAAATCTTCCAAAAACGTTTCATAACTCCATACGATGTAGTTGGAAAGAAATACAAGTCTTAATCGTGTTAAGACTTGAGGTTATGTGCTAATAAGCAATATTTGTTATAGAACAATCTTGTGGGATATCCTTAAATAAACTTTTGGATATCACTTCTATGAACCAACTAACAAATGTTGTTTGTTGGGTAGTTCATTATAATCCTACACTAGGATTTGCCTAACATAGAGCAAATGAACAAGAGATAGAATTCAAAGAATAGGTTCTTTGAGAGACAAGATGATAATCAACAAATATAACAACCTAGTTCCCACACCAATAGCTCCAAGGTAGTCGAGAAGGATTTATAAACCGTCTTAGTTGAATGGTTTGAACTTTATGACTATGTCATAGAGTTACACCTCTTAATTCGAAAGAAATAAGAATGAAAATCCTTATGACTACATTGAGTATATATATGATATATACTCAAGGAAATGGTATAATACCATTTGACCCGAAATAATGAAACCTTCATGGCTAATCGGTAGCTTAAGGTGACTACAATCAACAAGATTGGTTGACTTGGAAGAAATCATTCTTGATGTAGTCTTGGTTTCTATTAATTCGAAGATTGCTAGGTACAACTAAAAAGTGATTCAATGTTTAGACGTAATATGGGTTTCCGAAACCATTATCAAGATAGTCTTGATAATATATGTCTAAAACTAGGAATCACAATACTTGTAAGTTGTAGAGATCCATCCATCATGAATCTTAGCAAGCTAGTGGGAGCTATAAGCATCTTATGAGAGAAAGATCAAATCGTTTGATTTCTCATAAAGATGTAAATGAATCTTTTGTTTACTAGGTTTACAAAAGATTAGTGGGAGTTAATCATATTCCTAAATTTGAACATATATTTGATATATTAATTTTGGAAATGAATGGAATTCTTCTTCGTTAAAGTTATGACTTTAAACGTTCTATAATGATAGAATGAATATGGGAGACATAGTCTATACACATAGGATGGAAATCTATAATGATGGATTTCAAGATATAATTGGATTATATCGAGACCTAATGGTAGACAAAAGATGCTAGGAAGTTTTTATATGATGATAAACTTCAATCAGAAGGACAACTCTAGTAAGACTAGGAAGTTGCTCTCCTCAAAGGGAACGTACCCTTTGACTCCCAAAGAAACATAATGCGTAACTAGAATCCTTTATGCATTTGCATAAAGGCGATTTACGTATTTCATATAGTATGAAAAACACTGATATGAGCTGTACCTAGAACGGTACAAGATGATATCAGTACAAGCCCAGGATCAGAACCATGGCAACTGTCAAGTTGGTCCTTAAGTATTTAAGAAATACTAAAGGATATATTCCTCAAGAATAAGGAAGAATTAAAGTGATGCAATGGAAGCGTAAATATATTAGATTATGAATCTAATATAGTATCCATCATTGGATGTCTCTTCATTGTGAATGAAGAGATAATAGGATATCTCTTTATTATGACTAAAGAGATATTTGGGTGGAAACATTACAAGTAATGACTTTAGTGTGTTCTACCATGAACGCAAAATATATCGCCATATAGAAGTTTACAACAATGTTGTTTGGATGGGAAAGTTCATTTATGAACTCTCTATTCGGTTCCAACCAGAAAGTGTCTCTAGTGTACCGACACTACGACACTAATGGGGCAATAGCTCAAGCCAGGGAATCAAGGTTTCATCAAGATCCGAACTCAAGTGAGAGACTAAACCACATGATTGAGAATCATGTATAATGGTGACGTCATTATTCTCAAGGTTGCTTCTATGGATAACATATAGATATCCATTGTCTAGGCCTACTACTCAGCCATTTTTGAAATGAATTCAGAAGAGGTATCATCACTGATAACCAAGCTGATTGGCTCTAGTGCAAGTGGGAGATTGTTGGAAATGTGCCCTAAAACCAATCATATGATGATACTTTACGGACATTTCACATGTTAAACTAATCTTGTTTAATATAAAGGGCAAAGATTATTGTTTCAAGCTGTCTCATATAAATGTTATATGCTTAAACGATAAGTCCAAGGAATATGCTATTAGGAGAATGTAATCTAAAGAAGTTAGATTCATGAGACCATTCTCTTTTGTATACATATCCTAAATGTTCCTGATCATAGGATTGCCAATTGGGCATTGACAGTCCGTTAAGATCAGTACATGTTATGTCTTCTCTTAGGGAGAGTGACTGGTCTCGAGTCATTGGTGTGAATGACACCAAGACAAGCATGTAGGTGCTCGATAGAGAATGAGTCCACTGAACGCGATCAACGAGGAGTTCTCATATTCATGTCATATGAGAACTCATGGTTGGGATAATGCAAAGTAGTCATTTGACCTGAGGCATCACAGTTGTCTTGTGGTTAGGTCCTTGATCTTTGACTATGTCAAAGTCACTCCGTCAGAGGGTGTCCACGGCATAGTTGGGGTTAAGCCACTTAGCCATGGAGGCAAGTGAATGCGCAACAAGGGATCTCTAACCTTCAAACTGTTTGAGGGAGAATACTCTATGATATGATTAAGAATCTCTGGCCAGAGTATGAATGAGATTGAGGAAGTCGTTCCAAATCACATTCAAGGTAATCATATAAGTAAATGAATCACGTTGGATAGTAGACATGAATAAACTATCAAACCAAACAATGTGGTCAAGAGTATTGTATTAGAGAATGACCGTATTGCATTGTAATCCTAAACTGAATAGGTTCTCCACCTCTTCTGATTAGCTTGGGTAGCCATGACATACTGCTAGGTGTCACTCATGGTTTGTGGAAGCCCTAAAGATGTATAATCATTTAAGGGAGAATTGAAAGTATGTTTCAATTCATAATCGATTGTTAAGAGTAACAATCGCCCACTGCCTCGCTAAGAGGAACCTAATGGATCGCACACCGTGTAAGGTAATGATTGAAGGATATAATGAAGATGAGTAAGGACAATTAAATAGTTTAATTGTATGTGGCAAGGATTAATTAAAAGTTAATTAATCTAGAACGAAAGGTTCGTTTTAGGCCTTAAGTTAGTTTTGGGTTTCGGGACACAAAATGGTTTTGGTCCACAAGGCCCATAAGGTTTAAGTTGTGTGACAACTAAAACAAAATGGGCAATTAACCCACTAATGATAGGGAGGCCGGCCATACTAGAGAGGGAGTGGGTTTTGGACTTATTACAAGTTTGCCACTCCAAAGAAGGGAGGTATAAATATGACTTTATAGCCTTTTCTTCATTAGGGTTTTCTTTGAGGAAAGATGAGAGTTTTTGGCTCTCTCTTTCTCTCTAGGGAGGCTGGCCACCATGGGGGAGTTTACTAGCATCTACCTCCTCCATGGCCACTCATCTTCTTCCTCAACCATCCTTGGTGTCGAAACTTAGAGGTCTCCAACTTTGGTGACTTTTGGAGAAACCTATTCCTCCATCCACATCCAAGAAGGCATGGATCCAAGAAGCAAAGTTCTTCCACCTTCATCCATGGAGCCAAGGAGCAAGGTGACAAAGGAAGAAGGCCCTCACATGGGTGATTAACCTTTGCTAAGCAAAGAGGTACTTCAAAGGTATAAAGTTACTCAACTCTTTATCTTAGATCTTGAGTTGAGTCTTGGTTCTGTTGGAAGTATGCCCACAAAGCCACTCATTTGATGTAATAGCTTTTGGAATACTTATTGTATTAAACTTTTATATGTTTAATAAAGGGCAAAGCTTATTGTTAATCACTATTTATTGTATCATGTGTTTAAGCAATAAGGGAATCCAAGGAATGTAAATGATCTAAGAGATAAGTAATTTAAGTAAGTTAAATTAACGAGACCTTTCTCTTATGTTCATTCCTAAAACGTTCCTAGCCATAGGATTGCCAATTGGGCATTGACAGTCCGTTAAGGTTAGTATGTGTTATGTCTACTCAAGCGTGAGTATGACTAGTCTCAAGTCATTTGGTGTTGGACACTAAGACAAACACATAGGTGCTCGAAAGGTAATCGAGTACACTGAACAACGATCAAACGAGAGTTCGAACATACATGTCATGTAAGAACTCGTTAGTTACAATATGCAAAGTAGTCCTTTGACCTGAGGCATCATTGATGTCTAATGGTTAGGTCCTTGATCTTTGATCATGTCAAAGGCATTCCATTGTGAGTGTCCACGACATTGTTGGGGTCAAGCTATCTAATCATGTAGACATGTGAATGCACAACAAGGGATCTCTAACCTTCCATGGTGGAAGGAGAATACTCTAAGATATGATTCGAGAGTCTTTGGCCAAAGCATATGAATATGACTTAGGAAGTTTGTTCCAAATCATATTCAAATTGAATCATATAGAAAAGTATCACATTGGATAGTAGACATGAAACAAACTATCACCCAAACAATGTGATAAAGAGTATTGTATTAGAGAAGGACCGTATTGCATTGTAGTTGTAACTGGATAGGTTCTCCAACCACTTCTACTTAGCTTGGGTAACCATGAAATGCTGCTAGGTGTCACTCATGGTTTGTGGAAGCCCTGAAGATTAGCAAACACTAATCAAAAGGGAGAATTGAAATGTTGTTTCAATTCACAATCGATCGTTAAGAGTAACAATCGCCCATTGCCTCGCTAATTGGAACCTAATGGATCGTACACCGAGTAAGGATGAAAGTGAAGAAATAAAATGAGATTGATATGCAATTAAAAGGTTTAATTGAATTATGGTCAAGATTAATTAATTAGTTAATTAATTATACGAAATGTTCGTATTGGGCTTTTAAGTTGGTTTTGGGTTTCAAGGCCCAAAAGTGTTTTGGTCCACAAGGTCCATTATGTTTAAGTTGTATGACAACTAAAACAAAATGGGCAATTAGCCTAATACCAAAAGGGGGCCGGCCATAAGGGTGAGGGGTAGTAGGTTATGCTTTATTGCAAGTTTGCCACTCACCTAAGAATGAAGTATAAAAGCAACTTTATAGCTTTATTTTCATTAAGGCTTTTCTAAGAGAAAAAGAAGAGAAACATTGTCTCCAATTTTCTCCATAGAGGCCGGCCAACTTAGGGGGTTTTACTAGCATCAAAAATCTCTCTAAGTCATCCATTTCATCTTCACACTACATCTTTGGTGTGGAGACTTAGAGGTACTAAATCTTTGGTACTTTTGGAGATCCTTTCCTCACATCCTCAAGGAGCAAAGGAGCATACAAATCACAAGGTAGATCCAAGGAGTTAGGAGGTGACTTGAAGGCCCTCCACTTGGGTGAATCCCTTGTGTAATCAAGGATGAGCTTCAAGGGTAAAGAATCTCTAAATCCTTTCTTCTCTTTAAGTTTGTTAAAGAGACTATTGGTTCACCATATGCTAGGCTTTGAAAGTCATGGGTTTTATGAATTGTTTTTGAATGCATGCCTACTTTAAAGTGTTATTAGTTTGCATATGTATTCAAATGTTCTTACTTGTTCTTAGCTAGGACAATATTTTTCCTTCAAGTGGTATCAGAGCCTAGGTCTAGTGTATGGTGGATCCTTTTGGGTTTTGTGATTTTTCATATTTTGTGATTTAAATGTTGTAAATGTTACAAGCTTTGTTCTTGCTTTGAATATAAATTTTGTTTGAAAATTATGCATCTCAAATGTTGTAGATGTAGTTCATATAAGCATGAATATTGGAACTAAAATTTGGTGCCATAAATTTTGGGATTTTCGGCCAAATCTAAAGGGTGAATTTTGGGTTCATGTTTGTCTTATTAAAATGGTTTTAAAGTGCCTTTTGGAACCCTTAAGTACCCTATGTTGTTAACCTTCTTTTAAGAAGTGAAAATTTGAGTTTTGTTGATTGAAAGCATTCATGGAGCTCTTATGAGTTTTTCATGAGTGTTCTTCATGTTCTTGAGTTTTTGGCCAAGAACAAAAAGGTTTTGTGTTTTGATTCAAAAGTTTTATGTTTTTCATAAAGTTTTGGTTTATTAAAAAGGGTGAAGACTTATTGGTGAGGATGATAAATGTCATTAATGTTTACAAAACATTTTCTTACATTTTCTTACATGTCTATAATGTTTTACAAAACATTTTCTTACACCCATCAATTTCACCTTTAATCTCACCAACCAAAATCAACTCACAAAAACTTTTTAGAAATTTTTTTTTCTTTTTCAACAAATCCGGCCAACCCCTTCAAGGGGGTTTCCTTGGGCCTTTTGTGTAATTACATAAAGTTTTGATACTTTTGTGTATTTACATTTTGGCCCAAAAGTTTACGTTTTTCGCGTAAAGGTCCAAAATCATAAAAGGACAAATTGTTTTGTTCCTTTAATGTAGATTTTGTAATTATTGAAAATTTTGGGTTCTAGTTGTAATTACATGAAGTTGTGGACTCTTGTGTTTTTACAAAGTGACCCCAAAAGTTTTTTTTTTTGCTAAATGGCCCAAAAGTTGTGGTCATTGTTTTTGGCCCAAATAAAAGAGAACAAAATGGTTTTGTCTCTATAATGAGAATTGGATTTTCATTATATTTAGTTCCATTTAAATCAATTCTATGAATCCAAGAACCAATTGTTTAAAGTTGCTTTCTTAGTTAAATGTGTTTAATTAAGAAAAGGGTGATTATGAACCAAAGGCCTCGATAATTGAGCTATGTGATTGGCCGATTTACATTGTGAATGTTTGGGTTTAGTAGAGTAGATTTGAATGTAATTTGATTAGTTCAATTGTTGTAAATGGACATAAGTCCATCATTTGTTTTTGTAAAAGGGCATAAGCCCTTCTATTTATTTCAAGTATTCCTTTTGTTTATATGTATGCAAATTGGAATAGTTGGGTCCAACGCCCAATAGGAAATAACGGTTTAATTAGATTAAACGCGTAACTAAAATCAACAAGCTTCTACCTTAAATCCAAGGTCCAACACAAGGCTCGTGTTGGATCAAATCAAACGGTTCATAATCATCCTAAAACCTAAAATGACTATATAGTCCATATGAGGATGCAATGCGTTCGTTAGTAGTTCCATATAGTCTCGCTTGTTTCAACGAAACAGTGGGAGTATCATATGCTACTAAATCATGTTAACTTGGACCAATAGTTATGATAGGCCCATGTTCTTTTAATTTGATTAAAATGATTTTGATGTAGCCCAAAACTACTCCCTCAACAAACGAATATTAAGTTGATAAACGAGAGATGTTTTGAACACCTCTTCGTAGGCCTTCCACCGTGGTGGACTCCAATCGTTTGTGACTTGTACACCGGCTTCACCCTATCATGGGGGAGTTCAAAGTGCATGCTTACCTTCAGGAGGAGTCCATAAACATATGATGAGGTGAATGTAGGCAACGAGGATAGCCGACATCGTATCATCGTGAGGCTATTCTTGAACCCCTACACGAACTAAGCATGGTGGGAATAACTTAACTAAGTGCAATGGTGCCGACATCGTATCATCGTGAGGCATCATTCTCTAGAGGCCGAAAGGATGGGTAATCACAAGAGGTTGTTGTGAATGAGTAAGTGTACTCTCTCATCATTATTTTTGCTAACCAACATCGTATCATCGTGAGGTGGGCTTGGTAATGGAGAGTCTCCCATACCCCGCTAAGAGTTCAATATAACTCTCGGATTCCATTGAGGGATGTGGAATTTGCCAAAAATAGTGGGTGGTACTATTTGATTTAAGACCCAATCAAGTAGTTAACAACAATCTAATACGATTTCTGTTATGTTATGTAGTTAACGACATGCCTAAAATACTACCCACCATTATACTTGACAAAAGGGGCCTTGTGGGCCAACGTTTCCTTGCTTGGTATCGCCACATTGAGAATGTCTCAAAGGTGATAAACATATTGTATGTGCTTAAGCAATCCCCTCCTCATGTACCTCCTACGAAACTAGCTTCAAAGGAGGAGTGTCAAGATTATGCTAGACACTATGAGGATGACTTACAAGCCAAATGCTTAATCCTCACTTCACTTAGTGAGGAGCTTAAGAAGCTACATAAGCACATGGACACTTCTTGTGCCATGGTTGAAAGTTTGCATAAGATGCATGACATTGAGACTAGTAACGTACGATTCTCAAATGTTTGTAGTCTATTAAATGCCAAAATGGCAAAGGGGGCATCGGTCCAAAAACATGGACAAAAGATGGAAAGGATCTTTCAAGATCTTAAAAGTTTAGGAACTTCCATCGATGGGAAAATGGCCCAAGATTTTTTCCTTGCATCTCTCTCGGATGATTTCACTAAGTTTATTGTAAACTATAAAGTGAATAGATTTGATCATACTTTCACCAAGATGATTGACATGTGCTGTAAATTTGAAAAATGTTTCAAAAGGGACAGTGGGAGTGAGTATGCAATAACAAGGAAAAGGTTGCATAAGAAGAAGGCAAAGAAATCCAAAGGAACATGCTTTCATTGTGGAAAGGATGAACGTTGGAAGAAGAAATACAGGGTGCGCATTGCGAGCCTTATGACACGAACTTTTGAAGAGACTATTTCTGTCATAGAGAGTGCTTTTACAGTGAGTTCCAATTCCTGGATATTTGATTCAGGCGCTAGCCAACATATCTGTAATACGATGCAGGGACTAGTAGGGAGCAAATCACTGCGCAATGGGGAGATGGTTGTGCGAGTTGGGAACGGCACTAAAATCTCTGCAAAAGCAATAGGCACCTACATGCTTGAACTACCCTCTGGGGAAGTCCTGGAACTTAAAAATTGTTTATATTTTCCTTCATGTATAAAGAATTTGATTTCTATCTCTAAGCTTTTACGAGATGGGCACTCAGTATTGTTTGACAAAATGAGTTGCACTTTATACTTGAACGGTCGTATTATCTCTCAAGGTAATATGATAGAGGGACTTTTTCACCTAGAGACGAATGGTGGTATGCACTGTATTGAAAGCGGGAATACCTCAAAACCCAAAAGGGCTAGAGAAGATGTTAACCAAGAAAGGATGTGGCATCTCAAACTTGGACATGTGAACCTTGATAAGATTCGCAAGATGTCGAAAGATGGATATTTCCGCCCATTAGGTAATGACCAGATGGGTACTTGTGAATGTTGCTTGAAAGGGAAAATGACCAAATCTCCATTTACTGGAAAAGGAGAGCGTGCCACTGAAATTCTAGGGTTAATCCACACTGACGTGTGTGGACCTATGTCTACCACGTCGAGAGGAGGCTTCTCCTACTATATCACATTCACCGACGATCACTCTCGGTTTGGCTATGTGTATCTTATGAAGTACAAGTCAGAATCCTTTGAAAGGTTCAAAGAATTCAAGAATGAAGTAGAGAAGCAAACTGGGAAACAGATAAAGACCTTAAGATCGGATCGAGGGGGTGAATATCTGAGTAACGAGTTCCTAGATTATCTCAAAGAGTGTGGAATAATATCACAGTGGACTCCACCGGGAACTCCACAACTTAATGGAGTTTCTGAAAGGAGAAATCGAACCTTGATGAACATGGTTCGTTCTATGATGAGTTCCGCTGATCTGCCAGTAACATTCTGGGGATACGCTCTATATACAGCAGCTTTCTTGCTTAATAGAGTACCTTCCAAATCAGTTTCACAAACGCCCTATGAGATATGGCACGGAAGAAAGCCAAGTCTTAATCACATTAAGATTTGGGGTTGTGAAGCATATGTCAAGAAGCTTGAAGCTACTAAGCTTGAAGCGAGATCAGTAAGGTGCTATTTTGTGGGATATCCTAGAGAAACTATGGGATATGAGTTCTACCATCCTGACGACCAGAAAGTCTTTGTCGCCAGAACTGCTAAGTTTCTAGAGGACGAATTTGTTCTCAAAGGAACTATAAGTAAACAGATGGAAATTAATGAGATTAATGATGAACCACAAACAAGCACACGACATGTTGACAACCTTGTTCCGGAACCCCTAGCTCCACGTAGATCTGAACGGGTTAGTAAGCCACCTAGAAGGTATGGCTTAGACAATGACTTTGCGGAATTGCACCTTCTAGGTGACAATGACACAAAGGAGGACCCTAGAGACTACGTTGAAGCAATGTCCGACATTGATTCAAAGAGATGGCAAGAAGCCATGAAATCCGAGATGGATTCCATGTATCAAAATCAGGTCTGGACTCTTGTAGACCCTCCAGAAGGTATAGTACCTGTTGGAAATAAATGGGTATTTAAGAGGAAGATAGGCGTTGATGGGAACGTGGAGACTTATAAGGCTAGACTAGTAGCCAAGGGTTATAGGCAAAGAGAAGGGATTGACTATGAAGAAACTTTCTCTCCTGTAGCCATGATTAAGTCCATTCGGATTTTACTTGCTATAGCTGCGTACCATGATTATGAGATATGGCAAATGGACGTGAAGACGGCCTTTCTGAATGGCTACCTAGAGGAAGAGCTTTATATGGCTCAACCCGAAGGTTTCGTGTCCAAGTCTGAAAAGACTAAGGTATGCAAGCTACAGAGGTCCATTTATGGACTTAAGCAAGCCTCAAGGAGCTGGAACATTCGTTTTGATACCGAAATCAAATCGTTTGGTTTTACTCAAAATGAAGACGACAATTGTGTTTATCAAAAGGTCGTTGGGGATGCAGTTGTATTCCTAGTGTTATATGTTGATGACATATTACTATTCGGGAATGACACTGCAGTGCTTTCTACTGTAAAAGTGTGGTTGTCTAAAACCTTCCACATGAAAGATTTAGGAGATGCATCTTATGTACTTGGGATAAAGCTCTATCGTGATAGATCCAGAAAATTAATTGGATTATCCCAATCTATGTACATCGATAAGGTGCTAAGTAGGTTCCAGATGGAACAATCTAAGAAAGGTCTTCTTCCTGTAAGACATGGAATTCACCTTTCTAAATCCATGGGACCGAAAACTCCTGATGAGATACTGCAAATGAATAGGATTCCTTATGCTTCCGGCATAGGAAGTCTTATGTATGCCATGATATGCACAAGGCCTGATATCGCATATGCTGTGAGCATTACTAGTCGATATCAATCTAACCCAGGATCAGAACACTGGGCAGCTGTCAAGACGGTCCTTAAGTACTTAAGAAGAACTAAGGACATGTTCCTCGTTTATGGAGGAGCAGCAGAGTTGCGAGTGGAAGGCTATACAGACGCAGATTTCCAATCTGACGTCGATGATAGAAGTTCCAACTCCGGATATGTATTCACTCTGAATGGTGGGGCTGTTAGCTGGAAAAGCAAGAAACAAAGTGTAATTGCTGATTCCACGACAGAGGCCGAATATGTCGCTGCAGCTGAAGCCGGCAAAGAAGCGTTCTGGATGAAGAAGTTAATTACTGAACTTGGAGTGGTTCCAACCATTACATCACCAGTAACTTTGTACTGTGATAATAGTGGGGCGATAGCTCAAGCCAAGGAACCAAGGGCACATCAAAAGAACAAGCATTTTGACAGACGCTTTAATATCATTAGAAGATATGCTGCCGAGGGGAAAGTCAACATCCTCAAAGTTGCCTCAGCCGATAACGTAGCAGATCCACTGACAAAGCCAATGTCTCAAGACCAGCTTAACCGTCATATGGAAAAGATGGGTATTAGATACATGGGAAGATGGCTTTGAGTGCAAGTGGGAGATTGTTGGAAGTATGCCCACAAAGCCACTCATTTGATGTAATAGCTTTTGGAATACTTATTGTATTAAACTTTTATATGTTTAATAAAGGGCAAAGCTTATTGTTAATCACTATTTATTGTATCATGTGTTTAAGCAATATGGGAATCCAAGGAATGTAAATGATCTAAGAGATAAGTAATTTAAGTAAGTTAAATTAACGAGACCTTTCTCTTATGTTCATTCCTAAAACATTCCTAGCCATAGGATTGCCAATTGGGCATTGACAGTCCGTTAAGGTTAGTATGTGTTATGTCTACTCAAGCGTGAGTATGACTAGTCTCAAGTCATTTGGTGTTGGACACTAAGACAAACACATAAGTGCTCGAAAGGTAATCGAGTACACTGAACAACGATCAAACGAGAGTTCGAACATACATGTCATGTAAGAACTCGTTAGTTACAATATGCAAAGTAGTCCTTTGACCTGAGGCATCATTGATGTCTAATGGTTAGGTCCTTGATCTTTGATCATGTCAAAGGCATTCCATTGTGAGTGTCCACGGCATTGTTGGGGTCAAGCTATCTAATCATGTAGACATGTGAATGCACAACAAGGGATCTCTAACCTTCCATGGTGGAAGGAGAATACTCTAAGATATGATTCGAGAGTCTTTGGCCAAAGCATATGAATATGACTTAGGAAGTTTGTTCCAAATCATATTCAAATTGAATCATATAGAAAAGTATCACATTGGATAGTAGACATGAAACAAACTATCACCCAAACAATGTGATAAAGAGTATTGTATTAGAGAAGGACCGTATTGCATTGTAGTTGTAACTGGATAGGTTCTCCAACCACTTCTACTTAGCTTGGGTAACCATGAAATGCTGCTAGGTGTCACTCATGGTTTGTGGAAGCCCTGAAGATTAGCAAACACTAATCAAAAGGGAGAATTGAAATGTTGTTTCAATTCACAATCGATCGTTAAGAGTAACAATCGCCCATTGCCTCGCTAATTGGAACCTAATGGATCGTACACCGAGTAAGGATGAAAGTGAAGAAATAAAATGAGATGGATATGCAATTAAAAGGTTTAATTGAATTATGGTCAAGATTAATTAATTAGTTAATTAATTATACGAAATGTTCGTATTGGGCTTTTAAGTTGGTTTTGGGTTTCAAGGCCCAAAAGTGTTTTGGTCCACAAGGTCCATTATGTTTAAGTTGTATGACAACTAAAACAAAATGGGCAATTAGCCCAATACCAAAAGGGGGCCGGCCATAAGGGTGAGGGGTAGTAGGTTATGCTTTATTGCAAGTTTGCCACTCACCTAAGAATGAAGTATAAAAGCAACTTTATAGCTTTATTTTCATTAAGGCTTTTCTAAGAGAAAAAGAAGAGAAACATTGTCTCCAATTTTCTCCATAGAGGCCGGCCAACTTAGGGGGTTTTACTAGCATCAAAAATCTCTCTAAGTCATCCATTTCATCTTCACACTACATCTTTGGTGTGGAGACTTAGAGGTACTAAATCTTTGGTACTTTTGGAGATCCTTTCCTCACATCCTCAAGGAGCAAAGGAGCATACAAATCACAAGGTAGATCCAAGGAGTTAGGAGGTGACTTGAAGGCCCTCCACTTGGGTGAATCCCTTGTGTAATCAAGGATGAGCTTCAAGGGTAAAGAATCTCTAAATCCTTTCTTCTCTTTAAGTTTGTTAAAGAGACTATTGGTTCACCATATGCTAGGCTTTGAAAGTCATGGGTTTTATGAATTGTTTTTGAATGCATGCCTACTTTAAAGTGTTATTAGTTTGCATATGTATTCAAATGTTCTTACTTGTTCTTAGCTAGGACAATATTTTTCCTTCAAGTGGTATCAGAGCCTAGGTCTAGTGTATGGTGGATCCTTTTGGGTTTTGTGATTTTTCATATTTTGTGATTTAAATGTTGTAAATGTTACAAGCTTTGTTCTTGCTTTGAATATAAATTTTGTTTGAAAATTATGCATCTCAAATGTTGTAGATGTAGTTCATATAAGCATGAATATTGGAACTAAAATTTGGTGCCATAAATTTTGGGATTTTCGGCCAAATCTAAAGGGTGAATTTTGGGTTCATGTTTGTCTTATTAAAATGGTTTTAAAGTGCCTTTTGGAACCCTTAAGTACCCTATGTTGTTAACCTTCTTTTAAGAAGTGAAAATTTGAGTTTTGTTGATTGAAAGCATTCATGGAGCTCTTATGAGTTTTTCATGAGTGTTCTTCATGTTCTTGAGTTTTTGGCCAAGAACAAAAAGGTTTTGTGTTTTGATTCAAAAGTTTTATGTTTTTCATAAAGTTTTGGTTTATTAAAAAGGGTGAAGACTTATTGGTGAGGATGATAAATGTCATTAATGTTTACAAAACATTTTCTTACATTTTCTTACATGTCTATAATGTTTTACAAAACATTTTCTTACACCCATCAATTTCACCTTTAATCTCACCAACCAAAATCAACTCACAAAAACTTTTTAGAAATTTTTTTTTCTTTTTCAACAAATCCGGCCAACCCCTTCAAGGGGGTTTCCTTGGGCCTTTTGTGTAATTACATAAAGTTTTGATACTTTTGTGTATTTACATTTTGGCCCAAAAGTTTACGTTTTTCGCGTAAAGGTCCAAAATCATAAAAGGACAAATTGTTTTGTTCCTTTAATGTAGATTTTGTAATTATTGAAAATTTTGGGTTCTAGTTGTAATTACATGAAGTTGTGGACTCTTGTGTTTTTACAAAGTGACCCCAAAAGTTTTTTTTTTTGCTAAATGGCCCAAAAGTTGTGGTCATTGTTTTTGGCCCAAATAAAAGAGAACAAAATGGTTTTGTCTCTATAATGAGAATTGGATTTTCATTATATTTAGTTCCATTTAAATCAATTCTATGAATCCAAGAACCAATTGTTTAAAGTTGCTTTCTTAGTTAAATGTGTTTAATTAAGAAAAGGGTGATTATGAACCAAAGGCCTCGATAATTGAGCTATGTGATTGGCCGATTTACATTGTGAATGTTTGGGTTTAGTAGAGTAGATTTGAATGTAATTTGATTAGTTCAATTGTTGTAAATGGACATAAGTCCATCATTTGTTTTTGTAAAAGGGCATAAGCCCTTCTATTTATTTCAAGTATTCCTTTTGTTTATATGTATGCAAATTGGAATAGTTGGGTCCAACGCCCAATAGGAAATAACGGTTTAATTAGATTAAACGCGTAACTAAAATCAACAAGCTTCTACCTTAAATCCAAGGTCCAACACAAGGCTCGTGTTGGATCAAATCAAACGGTTCATAATCATCCTAAAACCTAAAATGACTATATAGTCCATATGAGGATGCAATGCGTTCGTTAGTAGTTCCATATAGTCTCGCTTGTTTCAACGAAACAGTGGGAGTATCATATGCTACTAAATCATGTTAACTTGGACCAATAGTTATGATAGGCCCATGTTCTTTTAATTTGATTAAAATGATTTTGATGTAGCCCAAAACTACTCCCTCAACAAACGAATATTAAGTTGATAAACGAGAGATGTTTTGAACACCTCTTCGTAGGCCTTCCACCGTGGTGGACTCCAATCGTTTGTGACTTGTACACCGGCTTCACCCTATCATGGGGGAGTTCAAAGTGCATGCTTACCTTCAGGAGGAGTCCATAAACATATGATGAGGTGAATGTAGGCAACGAGGATAGCCGACATCGTATCATCGTGAGGCTATTCTTGAACCCCTACACGAACTAAGCATGGTGGGAATAACTTAACTAAGTGCAATGGTGCCGACATCGTATCATCGTGAGGCATCATTCTCTAGAGGCCGAAAGGATGGGTAATCACAAGAGGTTGTTGTGAATGAGTAAGTGTACTCTCTCATCATTATTTTTGCTAACCAACATCGTATCATCGTGAGGTGGGCTTGGTAATGGAGAGTCTCCCATACCCCGCTAAGAGTTCAATATAACTCTCGGATTCCATTGAGGGATGTGGAATTTGCCAAAAATAGTGGGTGGTACTATTTGATTTAAGACCCAATCAAGTAGTTAACAACAATCTAATACGATTTCTGTTATGTTATGTAGTTAACGACATGCCTAAAATACTACCCACCATTATACTTGACAAAAGGGGCCTTGTGGGCCAACGTTTCCTTGCTTGGTATCGCCACATTGAGAATGTCTCAAAGGTGATAAACATATTGTATGTGCTTAAGCAATCCCCTCCTCATGTACCTCCTACGAAACTAGCTTCAAAGGAGGAGTGTCAAGATTATGCTAGACACTATGAGGATGACTTACAAGCCAAATGCTTAATCCTCACTTCACTTAGTGAGGAGCTTAAGAAGCTACATAAGCACATGGACACTTCTTGTGCCATGGTTGAAAGTTTGCATAAGATGCATGACATTGAGACTAGTAACGTACGATTCTCAAATGTTTGTAGTCTATTAAATGCCAAAATGGCAAAGGGGGCATCGGTCCAAAAACATGGACAAAAGATGGAAAGGATCTTTCAAGATCTTAAAAGTTTGGGAACTTCCATCGATGGGAAAATGGCCCAAGATTTTTTCCTTGCATCTCTCTCGGATGATTTCACTAAGTTTATTGTAAACTATAAAGTGAATAGATTTGATCATACTTTCACCAAGATGATTGACATGTGCTGTAAATTTGAAAAATGTTTCAAAAGGGACAGTGGGAGTGAGTATGCAATAACAAGGAAAAGGTTGCATAAGAAGAAGGCAAAGAAATCCAAAGGAACATGCTTTCATTGTGGAAAGGATGAACGTTGGAAGAAGAAATACAGGGTGCGCATTGCGAGCCTTATGACACGAACTTTTGAAGAGACTATTTCTGTCATAGAGAGTGCTTTTACAGTGAGTTCCAATTCCTGGATATTTGATTCAGGCGCTAGCCAACATATCTGTAATACGATGCAGGGACTAGTAGGGAGCAAATCACTGCGCAATGGGGAGATGGTTGTGCGAGTTGGGAACGGCACTAAAATCTCTGCAAAAGCAATAGGCACCTACATGCTTGAACTACCCTCTGGGGAAGTCCTGGAACTTAAAAATTGTTTATATTTTCCTTCATGTATAAAGAATTTGATTTCTATCTCTAAGCTTTTACGAGATGGGCACTCAGTATTGTTTGACAAAATGAGTTGCACTTTATACTTGAACGGTCGTATTATCTCTCAAGGTAATATGATAGAGGGACTTTTTCACCTAGAGACGAATGGTGGTATGCACTGTATTGAAAGCGGGAATACCTCAAAACCCAAAAGGGCTAGAGAAGATGTTAACCAAGAAAGGATGTGGCATCTCAAACTTGGACATGTGAACCTTGATAAGATTCGCAAGATGTCGAAAGATGGATATTTCCGCCCATTAGGTAATGACCAGATGGGTATTTGTGAATGTTGCTTGAAAGGGAAAATGACCAAATCTCCATTTACTGGAAAAGGAGAGCATGCCACTGAAATTCTAGGGTTAATCCACACTGACGTGTGTGGACCTATGTCTACCACGTCGAGAGGAGGCTTCTCCTACTATATCACATTCACCGACGATCACTCTCGGTTTGGCTATGTGTATCTTATGAAGTACAAGTCAGAATCCTTTGAAAGGTTCAAAGAATTCAAGAATGAAGTAGAGAAGCAAACTGGGAAACAGATAAAGACCTTAAGATCGGATCGAGGGGGTGAATATCTGAGTAACGAGTTCCTAGATTATCTCAAAGAGTGTGGAATAATATCACAGTGGACTCCACCGGGAACTCCACAACTTAATGGAGTTTCTGAAAGGAGAAATCGAACCTTGATGAACATGGTTCGTTCTATGATGAGTTCCGCTGATCTGCCAGTAACATTCTGGGGATACGCTCTATATACAGCAGCTTTCTTGCTTAATAGAGTACCTTCCAAATCAGTTTCACAAACGCCCTATGAGATATGGCACGGAAGAAAGCCAAGTCTTAATCACATTAAGATTTGGGGTTGTGAAGCATATGTCAAGAAGCTTGAAGCTACTAAGCTTGAAGCGAGATCAGTAAGGTGCTATTTTGTGGGATATCCTAGAGAAACTATGGGATATGAGTTCTACCATCCTGACGACCAGAAAGTCTTTGTCGCCAGAACTGCTAAGTTTCTAGAGGACGAATTTGTTCTCAAAGGAACTATAAGTAAACAGATGGAAATTAATGAGATTAATGATGAACCACAAACAAGCACACGACATGTTGACAACCTTGTTCCGGAACCCCTAGCTCCACGTAGATCTGAACGGGTTAGTAAGCCACCTAGAAGGTATGGCTTAGACAATGACTTTGCGGAATTGCACCTTCTAGGTGACAATGACACAAAGGAGGACCCTAGAGACTACGTTGAAGCAATGTCCGACATTGATTCAAAGAGATGGCAAGAAGCCATGAAATCCGAGATGGATTCCATGTATCAAAATCAGGTCTGGACTCTTGTAGACCCTCCAGAAGGTATAGTACCTGTTGGAAATAAATGGGTATTTAAGAGGAAGATAGGCGTTGATGGGAACGTGGAGACTTATAAGGCTAGACTAGTAGCCAAGGGTTATAGGCAAAGAGAAGGGATTGACTATGAAGAAACTTTCTCTCCTGTAGCCATGATTAAGTCCATTCGGATTTTACTTGCTATAGCTGCGTACCATGATTATGAGATATGGCAAATGGACGTGAAGACGGCCTTTCTGAATGGCTACCTAGAGGAAGAGCTTTATATGGCTCAACCCGAAGGTTTCGTGTCCAAGTCTGAAAAGACTAAGGTATGCAAGCTACAGAGGTCCATTTATGGACTTAAGCAAGCCTCAAGGAGCTGGAACATTCGTTTTGATACCGAAATCAAATCGTTTGGTTTTACTCAAAATGAAGACGACAATTGTGTTTATCAAAAGGTCGTTGGGGATGCAGTTGTATTCCTAGTGTTATATGTTGATGACATATTACTATTCGGGAATGACACTGCAGTGCTTTCTACTGTAAAAGTGTGGTTGTCTAAAACCTTCCACATGAAAGATTTAGGAGATGCATCTTATGTACTTGGGATAAAGCTCTATCGTGATAGATCCAGAAAATTAATTGGATTATCCCAATCTATGTACATCGATAAGGTGCTAAGTAGGTTCCAGATGGAACAATCTAAGAAAGGTCTTCTTCCTGTAAGACATGGAATTCACCTTTCTAAATCCATGGGACCGAAAACTCCTGATGAGATACTGCAAATGAATAGGATTCCTTATGCTTCCGGCATAGGAAGTCTTATGTATGCCATGATATGCACAAGGCCTGATATCGCATATGCTGTGAGCATTACTAGTCGATATCAATCTAACCCAGGATCAGAACACTGGGCAGCTGTCAAGACGGTCCTTAAGTACTTAAGAAGAACTAAGGACATGTTCCTCGTTTATGGAGGAGCAGCAGAGTTGCGAGTGGAAGGCTATACAGACGCAGATTTCCAATCTGACGTCGATGATAGAAGTTCCAACTCCGGATATGTATTCACTCTGAATGGTGGGGCTGTTAGCTGGAAAAGCAAGAAACAAAGTGTAATTGCTGATTCCACGACAGAGGCCGAATATGTCGCTGCAGCTGAAGCCGGCAAAGAAGCGTTCTGGATGAAGAAGTTAATTACTGAACTTGGAGTGGTTCCAACCATTACATCACCAGTAACTTTGTACTGTGATAATAGTGGGGCGATAGCTCAAGCCAAGGAACCAAGGGCACATCAAAAGAACAAGCATTTTGACAGACGCTTTAATATCATTAGAAGATATGCTGCCGAGGGGAAAGTCAACATCCTCAAAGTTGCCTCAGCCGATAACGTAGCAGATCCACTGACAAAGCCAATGTCTCAAGACCAGCTTAACCGTCATATGGAAAAGATGGGTATTAGATACATGGGAAGATGGCTTTGAGTGCAAGTGGGAGATTGTTGGAAGTATGCCCACAAAGCCACTCATTTGATGTAATAGCTTTTGGAATACTTATTGTATTAAACTTTTATATGTTTAATAAAGGGCAAAGCTTATTGTTAATCACTATTTATTGTATCATGTGTTTAAGCAATATGGGAATCCAAGGAATGTAAATGATCTAAGAGATAAGTAATTTAAGTAAGTTAAATTAACGAGACCTTTCTCTTATGTTCATTCCTAAAACGTTCCTAGCCATAGGATTGCCAATTGGGCATTGACAGTCCGTTAAGGTTAGTATGTGTTATGTCTACTCAAGCGTGAGTATGACTAGTCTCAAGTCATTTGGTGTTGGACACTAAGACAAACACATAGGTGCTCGAAAGGTAATCGAGTACACTGAACAACGATCAAACGAGAGTTCGAACATACATGTCATGTAAGAACTCGTTAGTTACAATATGCAAAGTAGTCCTTTGACCTGAGGCATCATTGATGTCTAATGGTTAGGTCCTTGATCTTTGATCATGTCAAAGGCATTCCATTGTGAGTGTCCACGGCATTGTTGGGGTCAAGCTATCTAATCATGTAGACATGTGAATGCACAACAAGGGATCTCTAACCTTCCATGGTGGAAGGAGAATACTCTAAGATATGATTCGAGAGTCTTTGGCCAAAGCATATGAATATGACTTAGGAAGTTTGTTCCAAATCATATTCAAATTGAATCATATAGAAAAGTATCACATTGGATAGTAGACATGAAACAAACTATCACCCAAACAATGTGATAAAGAGTATTGTATTAGAGAAGGACCGTATTGCATTGTAGTTGTAACTGGATAGGTTCTCCAACCACTTCTACTTAGCTTGGGTAACCATGAAATGCTGCTAGGTGTCACTCATGGTTTGTGGAAGCCCTGAAGATTAGCAAACACTAATCAAAAGGGAGAATTGAAATGTTGTTTCAATTCACAATCGATCGTTAAGAGTAACAATCGCCCATTGCCTCGCTAATTGGAACCTAATGGATCGTACACCGAGTAAGGATGAAAGTGAAGAAATAAAATGAGATGGATATGCAATTAAAAGGTTTAATTGAATTATGGTCAAGATTAATTAATTAGTTAATTAATTACACGAAATGTTCGTATTGGGCTTTTAAGTTGGTTTTGGGTTTCAAGGCCCAAAAGTGTTTTGGTCCACAAGGTCCATTATGTTTAAGTTGTATGACAACTAAAACAAAATGGGCAATTAGCCCAATACCAAAAGGGGGCCGGCCATAAGGGTGAGGGGTAGTAGGTTATGCTTTATTGCAAGTTTGCCACTCACCTAAGAATGAAGTATAAAAGCAACTTTATAGCTTTATTTTCATTAAGGCTTTTCTAAGAGAAAAAGAAGAGAAACATTGTCTCCAATTTTCTCCATAGAGGCCGGCCAACTTAGGGGGTTTTACTAGCATCAAAAATCTCTCTAAGTCATCCATTTCATCTTCACACTACATCTTTGGTGTGGAGACTTAGAGGTACTAAATCTTTGGTACTTTTGGAGATCCTTTCCTCACATCCTCAAGGAGCAAAGGAGCATACAAATCACAAGGTAGATCCAAGGAGTTAGGAGGTGACTTGAAGGCCCTCCACTTGGGTGAATCCCTTGTGTAATCAAGGATGAGCTTCAAGGGTAAAGAATCTCTAAATCCTTTCTTCTCTTTAAGTTTGTTAAAGAGACTATTGGTTCACCATATGCTAGGCTTTGAAAGTCATGGGTTTTATGAATTGTTTTTGAATGCATGCCTACTTTAAAGTGTTATTAGTTTGCATATGTATTCAAATGTTCTTACTTGTTCTTAGCTAGGACAATATTTTTCCTTCAGGTTCACCATTTCTACTAGGCTTTGAATTTCATGGGTAATGTTTTTTTTTGAGTGCATACAAGCATGATTCCGCCTTTAATTGTTAATTGCATGCCATAGATGTTGCTCAAATGAACATGTTTTTCACAAATTTTCCTTCACGGTGGGATCCTTATATGGAGTTAGATCATGAACAATCCTTATGTTCATGGTTTTTCTCAACAAGCTTTTCCGGAGTATGATGAGGATGACGGTGTTGAAGAGTGCATGAGCTTTGCCTATGACGAAAATTACATAGAGCCAACCTATGAGCTGCCAACTTATGGGTACATGGCTAGAGAGTACTCAAGTCCCATGGAATATGATTGTCGGCCAACTAATGGCTACCAACTAAATAAGAATAATAATAATCTTGAAGATTGGCCAACTTATGGCTATGATGAAGGTTATTATTCTTTTGATGACAATCACATTCATGAATACTATGATAGGCCAACAAATGGCTTTGAGTATCAAAATGCTTCCAATGAGTACATAGAGCCAATATATGAGATGCCAACTAATGATCATTCGGATGAAAAGCTCTACAATGAGGATGTGGGGAAATTAGAGAAGGTATCCAAACTCCATGTGGCAAGCATCGAATATGGTGAAGAGGTGACCAAGTGTTTTGAAAGAATGGAGGAAAGCTACACAACTTTCGGAGAAACTATGAGAAAGCTAATAGATCAAATGTGTCAAATCTCCTCTACAAAACAAATATCTTTCTTTCACTTTGCCCGAATGGGCTTCTTAATATAATATATATATATACATACATATAATATAGTATGTGAAAAGAAGGCAAATGAAAGTGGTTTGCCCGAATGGGTTACATATATATATATATATATTATAGTTTTGAAAAGCACTAGCAAAGAAAAATATAAAAAAAAAATCTAGTTTGTTATGCCCGAATGAGCTTTTTGTTGGTAATTTGCCTGAAAGGGCTCTCTTTCTCTCCCTTTTCCTTTTTCTTTTTCTTTTTTTTCTTTTTTTTCTTTTTTGTCTCTTCCATGCCCTTTTTGCCTTGAAAGGTATCTCTCCCTTTCTTTTCTTTCTTTTTTATTATATTATATTATAAAGAAGGGGCAAAGAAAAAAAAATCTAATCATAGTTGCCCGAAAGTGGGTTTCTTTTGTTTTTATTTTTTATTTTTTTTCTTTCTTCCTTTTGTCCTTATCTGTTCTAATCTCTTTTGCCCGAAAGAGGGTCTCTCCTTCTTTCCTTTTCTTTTTATAATTTCTTTTTCTTCCTTTCTCTTCTTCCTGTCTTGTCTTTCGCTCTGTCCGAAAAGGCTATATATATATATATTTTATATTATACTACTTGAAAGGAGACAAATAAAAGTACTTTGACCGAATAAAATATATATATATATATATATATATTATAGTATATGGAAAGAGACAACAAATAAAAGAAAAAGTTGTTAGAAGTCTCTTTTTTTCCTTTGTCTTTCTCCCTCTTTATCTATATTTTCCAGTTTGCTCGACTTCAGACATTTTTTCAGTTTATTATCTCTGTAACCAAGGAGGATGCTCCCATGTTTGTATTAACAAAAAGAAATACAAGGCAGACAACAACATTTTTTCTAATGTTAGTTGCACTACCAATTGCCTTGCTCTCTTCGCCAAGTTTATCAACGACAGAAGGACCGAAGAGGTAGACGTGCCTCTTCCTTCCACATCATTCCTAGCAGCACTAGAGCCACCAAGGCTGTTGGAAAGTAAGGTTTGAGAAAGCTGCAACATATGAACAGATCAAGGCTGCACTTCACAACCATTCATACAAGTTTCTTAATGGCTTTCCAAACCATGCGTTACTCCCATTTGCTACAAGAGAAATTATGACTTGGTGGCAAGGCTTTTTCCAGGTGATCTTCATGCTTAATGTCTCTTATGACTATTATATGCACAATCTTCTGGGAGAGCCTATGAGAGTTGTAAGTTTCACAAACTTTGCTCAAATTTGTAAAACTTGGGGGGCTTCTGTTTGCACTTAAAATGTTCCATTGGGGCTAAATATGACAAATATGGCATTTGAAGGATGATGGGACAAAACATTGAACTTGGAAAGATATTTGGCTTGGATGGGAGACATCATGCAAACAAACCTGCAGAGGACATATGAAAGAAGCCAGCTTGCTTATTTTTATTATTAGTTTCTTGCAAGTGGTGGAGACATGTGCTAGAAACATGTGGTGGAAATGCAAGTTGCCCTTTTTAAATATTATTCCACATACAAGCAGGCAAATGGAATGCATTCAGGCTGGATTGTGTTCTCAGCAAGGGGGCTCTTTCAGATTTCTATATAAAGGAGTAGAGGCACAAGGATTAGAGACACTCAAACAACCAATCTATCAACTCTACTCAAATCAGCTCATCATCTTCCTTGTAGACATTTAGCTTTAGCCAAGCATCCATTGCTTTCCTTGTTTATTAGCTCTACTTCTCATTAGTAGTATCGATCTCATTTGTAGTTCATGTACAACTTCTTTTCAGTCATTTAAATTACAAGCAATCTACAATACCAGTCATTCACTTTCCTCTGTCATTTACATTTCCAGCAACCTTGCCATTTACATATTGTTCCATCTCTCCATATAAGTAAAGTCCTTATCTTTAAGGCAAACAAAGAACCTTGATTTGAGCCACTCCCACTCAATGGCACAATCTCTTGGTTTGAAGTCGAACTCAGGCGCAACCTCAATCATTCAAAACCCGTCTACTAGCGGCATCTAGTAGTGGCACGCCTGCACCCACCAATTTCATGTTTGAATAAATTTTCGGCATGCCCGCGAAGCCCATGACGAATTTAGGGAGCGAACCGGTACAACTTTTGAACTCTCAATCTTAATCTTTTATTCTCAATTCTCAACTTCATTCGTTTTGGTCCTGTCAAGCTTAAATAGGGATTACAAACTTGGATGTGCATATATGTATACTTACCATAATTCATTTTTTGTTTCATTTTGGCAAACTTAAATAGGGTTTACAAACTTGGACTTTTAATCAGTAGTGGGTATATATGCGTTTCATTTAGTGGTTTGCATTACTAATATCAATTCCCTGTCTACATTCTCCTCATTTCTTCTTGGTTAAATAGGCTTTGGTGCAGTGAATTCGTGGAGCATTCAAACAGAATTACTGCATTACTAAGGTATTTCCCTCATTTTATTACTGGGGTAATTCCCTATTCATTCTTAATTTGTTAGATGGTAGACAATCGCACAACATGTTTAATATTTACTTTGAATTCCGTCAAAGGCATCACCTTTTTATGCCTACTTTAGAACAAAAATCTAATTAATAAAAGTACAAACAAGTTGATGAGAAAATATTATTTTTGACGGATGAAACATAAAATTGACGTTTTGGGAGGCTTCACATGAGATAAGACTTTACATTTTTTCGTTTTTGAATGATTTCAACGCCATCGTGATCAATATTAAGCATGTACTTGCTTTTGCTTTCCAAACGGCGTTTCCAAATAAAAGTATCTCCAGTGGTAGGTATCTCCTTCTCTTTCATTTTTAGTTTCATTTTGGATGCAAATTTTTCTTCTTTCTGTTAGATTATGTCATGGAAGCTTTAGGTGGAGTTTTTTTTTTCACGGTAAGTAGAATAGAAAAGGAAGGTCATGCCCAAAGACTTACGAACTAAGGTAAAATGCCAGAAACAGAGACGAGAAAGCATAGAAATGGTTCAACAAAAATAATAGCAAAAAGTGACTGTATGAAGGGTAAATACTTGAAGTAAACTTTAGTCTCGACCCTATTTCTAAAAACCAAGTGTTAAATCCCACATCGCCCAGGGGAGTGGATCCTCTATGCCTTATATGTACATGCCCACCTCCTTTAGCCCGAGGCCTTTTGGGAACTCACTGGCTTCGGGTTCCATCGGAGCTTCGAAGTTAAGCGAGTTCGAGTTAGAGCATTCCTAGGATGGGTGACCCACTGGGAAGTTCTGCTCGCGTGAGTTCCTAGAAACAAAACCGTGAGGGTGTGGTCGGGCCCAGAGCGGACAATATCGTGCTACGATGGAGTCGAGCCTGGGGTGTGGTGGAGCTCTGGTCAGGATGTGACACCAAGCCCTAGAGAAAGATAGGATAGGGCTTCAGTCTCGACCCTATTTCTAAAAACCAAGCCCCAGGGAAAGATAGGATAGGGTTAACAATGCAAGTGCTAGCGATAGAATAGGTAGAACACTATGACACGATGACATGATTATGTAATCTACCTCACCAAATAAAACTGTCTGTTTTGTCCATCCATATTTATGTCACCCATAAATGAAATAATCCCCTCTTTGTGATCCTTAAAGTCAATTCATTCATCCACCATAAAAATCAAATGAGTAAAAAACATATTATATTACAAGGAAGCTGATGAGCTGATTTGATATTTGGTGCCTCATACTCTGCCCGATTGTTGGTATTCCGTTGATAATCCAGGAGGAATGAATAACAATGGTGAGTACCTTTGGGATCAATGATGACAATCCCAGCTCCAGCAGCAATTTGAGTGCAAGAACCATCAAAATACAGTTTCCAAGGAGTAATCGAGTGGCTGGCCATCCTCTTTATCTCTTGCTGGATCCAATCTTCTTTGCTCAAGAAGGCTTTACTTGTTGCTTCTAAAGAAATGGAGAAGGTCTCGAAGTCTTTCCCAGCAAACTCAAAGTCAGATGGCCTACCAAAGAGATGATCTACATAACCCAACTTGTAGAAATCAGCCTGACTCTAAACAAGCGAAGCCTCGAGTCCAACCTTCTCACCCTTCAGTTGCTCATTCTCCTCGAGCAGACCAACATGGACGTGTTGCAGCTTATCCACTTCCTTCTTCATATTTTCATTGATCTTCAGCGCACCTTGAGTTCCAACACTTGGGGTTCAAGCCTATCAACAATCTTATTGAAGTGGATCACTTGATTATAAACAACAATCAACTCTTCATCCTTTGCATAAGTAGCAGAACGAAGCTCAGAAGCGACATGTTCAAGATCTTGAATCTGAGGTATGTAATGACCAATCTCCTTCCCTGCACCTTCATACTTAACTTGGATCGCGTCAAGCCTAGCCTTTAAGTCAATGATCTCCTGGTGAACGTTATCAAGTTGCAGAAAAGTGGGGGCAAATATATTGGACCCCTTTAAAGCGACGAGCTCAGACTCCAACTTTTTTAACTTCTCGGCAAAACAATAAACTTCAACTGCCATAGTCATTGCCATCTCCTTGATAGCCTTGGTATCCTCTTGGTCAAGGAGCATACACTCGGCTGCCAAAATCGTCGCTTTCTGCATCATGGCAAGCAGAGTAGTCATCCCATATTGGGTCGTATACTTCACAAAGGAACATGGGTAAACAACCCCTCTAACACCATCAATAAGCATGGCACACGTGTTCATATCTTTAAGTAGATCTGGCTTCAAAGGTGCACAGATCTCAGTAGACTCTCCAGAAACAGGCTTGGTGGATTTCTCACAACTGCCCATGCGAGCAGTTTCCTATTTCTCAGCAGCAAGAAGAATAGGCCTTGGTGCCACTTTAGCAGCAGAGTCCACCTTATCGTTCTTCATAATAGCAAGCTTCTCCAAAGGTGAACCAGACATAGCTCCTAACGGACGTCTTGGCACAAACTTCAGCATTGGGGCACAACAAAACCTCTACGCTGAGCAATCCTATCTGAGATCATACTAGCTATCTTTGGCATAGCAGGTGTCACCAGCTCAGATCTAGCAGCCTCATCTTTCTTCCCCTTAGAATAAGTCAAGTCAATCACAAGCCTCTCGGCAGCAAGTGGACGCTCACGACCAACAGAGGAAACATTTAGTTTTTTCTCAACCAGCATCTCTTGAGCAGGCGGGTAAGATCTCTTCTTTCCATCTTCATTCACAGTAGGCTCCACAACAGCGATCAGATGAGCTCGGGGGCAGCCCACTTTTCTCCAGCGAAGAGAACTACACAGCCAACGCCATTCACGGTACTCAATGGGGATACCTAAAGCAACGTGCACTTTCTTTACATCTGGAGAAGTCTTGGGAGTTGGGTTAAATTCTGAATCTACATAGATAGAGGAAGACAATCAACAAATCAGATAGCAGCTTAGCAAAAGCACAAAGCAGCCTAAAGACCAAGCAGTCTACTTACCGATGATGAAAATCAACGGAACACGTAGCTGAGGGGAAGACTCGGACTCCCATTCTCCACTTATCTCCAAAGTCTCCTTGGCCTACTCATGATCTTCCTTGCTCAAATCATCAAAGAGCCTATGGTGGGATCGCAACTGCCCAACTTCATCAATACGATCTTTGTCAAAGAAGTACCAGAATTTGTTGACAGTTAGTTCCAAGTAAAAAATTGGCTCAGATTGAGGAATCCTACCATTACCCGGAGCGTATTTGGAGAACACTGAGCGGAGGCACACTTCATGGAGAAAAGCACTTCTTGGAAGAAACAGGGCATGGGAAAAGTAAATCCCAACACGAAGTAGTAGGGGTGCAACTTGATAGCTCTCAGAGCCCCACCACATGGCTCACGACTGCTCCCCTCCTTGACACGCTTCACGTGCACCCCAAACGGAATGGTGTGTCTATATGCTTCAAGGAAATCTCTAAAACCACAGGATCCCAGCTGCCACAATTCCTCTGGAAAGAGGGCAGGTGCCACCGCGCCTTACACACTCTCTCTGCATATGGGCCCAAGCCCAACAAACAAGGAGGCCCATGCCTCCTTGACACCACCTCAGAAGGCTAGGCCCAAAGCCCAACTTGCTGCTAGCACACCTGGCCATGCCAGGCCCAAGCCGAGCCACACCTAGCCTAGCCTAGCCAGCCGCCGCCGCACTGAGCCAACTGCAGCAAGCCATCGACGGCAACAATGTCGTGGCCTCTCTAAACACATCCTCAACCCTCGTTGACATAAATTTCAAGCCCCGAGGCTCCAAAAAATTAAGAAGACAAGGAAATTTTTTTTTTTTTCTTACCTTGGTGCGGCGTGAAGATGAAGAAAGCAACGAAAAATGGTCTTTTGCACAGGCAAGTGAAGAAGATTGCTAGAGGAGGGGGAACAAATATCTTCTAACTTTCTCTCTCTTGTAGGGTAGAATAAATTGCTCTCTGAAGTTGATTTAATCATCTACTTAAGGTAGACTTAAATAGACTTTGGAAGTAATTTATTTCCCTTTCCTAGAAGGATCTAATTTCCAATTAAAGTGAGAATTTACATCAAAATAGGAAACAATCTTGTGTTTCCTAAAGCAAGGGAAGATCTCTACACCTGTTGCCTTTTCCAACAAGCAGCCCAACAGGTGTGGGGGCATTTGTGGAGCCAAAAATAATCAAGAAAATTATGGAGGTGACACGTGGACTTTTGGGTTAAAATGACAAAATTACCCTCGAGGCACACCAGGATTCCCATGCGCATGCAACTGACAATAACGACTCAATCAAGGAAAAGTCAAAGGTGATAAAAGAAATGGTATTTATTCAAATCCCTCCCATCACTCCTCATCAAATCCTTATTCAAAAGGTAACTCCCAAATTTTCTATTTAATATAGGATTAATTGCCATGTTAATTACAAGATATTATTTTACATAATATCTTGCAATTATTCACCAATTAAACCATATATGGCTGGCCACTATTCTCCAAATAGGACCGGCCACTCCCCTATAAATAGCCATATTTACAACTAAAAAGTTAAGTTATTTGCTACCCACAAACACGTAAACACATTCGTTTCATAATTCTAACTTTGGCATCGGAGATTATTCAACCAAAGCCCTCAACCCATTCATCGTGGGCACGTGAGGCTTTTGGCCTTAATCTTAGGTGTTATTATTTTGCAGGTGCATTTTCGTCAAAGGAGAAGACGACAAAAATTTTCATCAAAATGGAGTTAATGAAGGCAAAAGGGAAAAGGCCGAGAGATCAACAGGGAAGGAGGTTATTGTTGGAGATATGCCCTGAAAGTCAATCTTTGGAAGCTTTATTGTTCTGTTTTCTATTTAGTACTCATATGTTCTTCAAATACGACACGCATCCTTACTTCTTTATTATGAATACTCTTCATTTGATGTTTTATATTTTCTTGCCAAAGAGTAAATAGGTAGACAAATTAAACATTTGTCATTTGTTATAGCACAACACTATAACACATTTATCTTATCTACCTCACCAAATGACATTGTCTGTTTTGTCCATGCATTTTTATGTCGCCCATAAATGAAATAGGGATTACAGACTTGGACTATTAATTGGTAGTGCGTATATATGCGTTTCATTTAGTGGTTTGCATTGCTAATATCAATTCCATGTCTACATTCTCCTTATTTCTTTTTGGTTAAACAAGGTTTGGTGGGGTGAATTAGTGGAGCATTCAAACAAAAATACAAACAGAAATGCAGCATTACTAAGGTATTTATGTCATTTCATTACTAAGGTATTCCCCTATTCATTCTTAATTTTGTTAGATGGTAGAAAATCGCCCAACATGTTTAATATTTACTTTGAATGTCGTCAAAGGCATCACCTTTTTATGCCTACTATCTTAACTTTGGTTAGGGTGGTATATGTTTGGCTCGAGGTAGTTGTGGGAGGTTACTGAATAGATAAACACTACGTCTCCTTTTACACAAAAACTCCCTAGACCAAGAAGCAGTTCCACCAGGAAGCAGTTCAATAGCAGTGCTACAATACCTATGCCAATGAAAAATACAGAAAATGCAGACTAAATGATCAAAATTGAAGTACAAATATGGGGAAAATAGATAAAAATAAAAAAAGGCATGAGTAATTTAGAAACTGCACATAAAAAGAAAACTTTACCTGCTGCTGCTAGGAATTCCTCCCATTAGGGTGGTATATGCCGTTGAAGGCATCACCTTTTTATGCCTACTTAACCAAAAGTTTAACATTTGCAATAGATTTTTTTTTTAATAGTTTATGTTTTCCCATTTTATCTTCGTTGTTGTTTTAAAGGAAAAATAGTAAAATTGTATGAGAGACTACTCACATATGTACAAATTGGATGGAATATTTGCTGCTAAATTCTTCAACGAACGTGGCAATATGACAATATGGCATGCATAACGATAACACCATTATCATAGTAAACAAAAATGAAATCCACCATTTTTAATCCCTTATTGACTAAGGAACCCAACTCTTGATTTAAGGAACCTAACTCTTGATTTTTTTTCCTGTACAATATATAGGGGTAAAACGATACTAATGGATATAAGAGAATTCTAACTACACTGATTAACTTAATTTTTTTTTTGTTAATCAGTAATTACCAAAGTGATAATAATGACCAAGCATAATTTAGTTCGTGAAACCAAATTCTATCAGTCAAACAAAAAAAAATGACACCATAATACTCAGCAAGCAAAAAAAAAATGTGGAATAGTTAGTGTGCAATTCATAAATTTCATTTTTCCTGTACAATGGGCGGGTGCAAAAAATACTAAGTTAGATGATTGAAAATAATAAGAAATTGTTGTGATGGACACACTCCCACAATTTATAAAATAATCAGTTAAGAAATATACGAATATCTAAAACAACACATCTTTGGGGGCGCTACGCGCGGTCATGTCAATCACTGACCTCTCGGCAGCAGGCGGACCCTCACAAGCAACGGATGAAGTCTTCAGTTTTTCCCAATCGGCATCTCTTGAGCAGGCGGGAAGATCTCTTCTTTCCACCTTCATTCATAATAGGCTACACAACAGCGTTCAGACAAGCCAATGCATCCGCCTTGATCCTCTTTACCTCCTCTCTCGGGAGCAGCCTACTTTTCTCCTGACAAAGAGGACTAAGCAGCTAACGCCATTCACGGTACTCAGCAGATGAGCTCAACCCAACATTCTAGCAGGTAGGAGGTCTGTATGCCCAGCATTCCAGCAGCCCATGAAGCCCGCGACCTTCTCATTTCTCTCAATCGCCAGCTTGGCCCGGGTCAGGTCCAAGAGCCTAAAGGATATGAGCCATGTGACTACCCTAGCACTGCGCCCCAGCGCCTCAGTTCGCGGCCCCAGCAGCTCAAGCTGCCCTTGGCTCTAGCCAAGCCAAGCAACCCAAGCAGTGGCCCTTGCCATAACACCTCCTCGGCCCATGCTGAACCGACTCCTGGCCCCTACGAGCTGACGTGTTGCACCGCCCCGATGGCTGCCCCACGACAGCAGTGTCCAAAAAGAAGACAAGAAAAATTAAAATTTTCTTACATCAATGCGGCACGGAGAAGACGAAGAAATCAACGAAAGATGGTCCTTTGCACGAGCAAGATGTAGAAGATTGCTAGAGGAGGGGGAACAAATATCCTCTAAGCTCTCTCTCTCTTGTAGGGTAGAATAAATCGCTCTCCAAAGTTGATTTAATAACCCACTTAAGGTGGACATAAATAGACTTTGAGAGAAATTTATTTCCCTTTCCTAGAAGGATCTAATTTCCTATTGAAGAGAGAATCTACATCAAAATAGGAAGCAGTCCTAAGTCTCCTAAAAGCAAGGAAATCTCTACACCTGCTGCCCATTCCTGCGAGCAGCCCAACAGGTATGGGGGCATTTGTAGAGCCAAAAATAATCACAAGGCGACACGTGGATTTTTGGGTAAAAGAGGACAAAAATACCCTTGAGGCATACTGGGAACAAATTCAAAAGGGCCCAAAGAAGGTAACAAATTCAAAGTTATCTCATCCATCCTCATCTTAGGTAATTACTTCATAACCTACCAATTATTCCATATAAATGGAGATTAATTGGCTAATTAATGGATTAATTCCTAATTAATCCATTAATCACCAATTGAATCCCCATTACACACCAAAAAGACCCCAAAGGGCCGGCGATCCCCATTCAAAAAGGAGTCAACCATGCTTTCTACCTTTTTTATCATTGCTCCCTTTTAATTACACTAATTAGCAAGCCAATTAATTCCATAACATTCCCTTCATGTTTAATTAGCCTTCATGTTTAATTAGCCAATTAATCATAATAAATTGGCTAATTAAACCAAAATTCAACCCAAAATTAACCAAAATGGCCGGCCACTCCTTCTCCAAAGAGGACCGGCCTATCCCTATAAATAGGCTCCCATTTTCACAAAACTTTCATTCCAACACTCTTGCAAAAATCCCAAAATTCTCTAAACACTCTTTCTCTCTAAATTCTAACTTTGGCATCGGAGGTTCTTCGGCCAAAACCCACCCACCCCCCCCCCCCCCTTCATCATGGGCGCGTGAGGCTCTTGGCCTTGACCTAAGGTGTTAATTGTTTTGTAGGTGCAATTTTGTCCAAGATCAAGAAGGAAGAAATTTGCATCCACAATAGGCACCTACATGCTTAAACTACCTAATGGAGAAGTCTTGGAACTTAAAAATTGTTTATATTGTCCTTCATGTATAAAGAATTTGATTTGCATCTCTATGCTTTTACAAGATGGGCACTCAGTATTGTTTGACAAAATGAGTTGCACTTTATACTTGAACGGTCGTATTATCTCTCATGGTAATATGATACAGGGATTTTTTCACCTAGAGACAAGTAGTGGAATGCACTGTATTGAAAACGGGAATACCTCAAAACCCAAAAGGGCTAGAGAAGAAGTTAACCAAGAAAAGATGTGGCATCTTAAACTTGGACATGTGAACCTTGATAAGATTCACAAGATGTCGAAAGATGGATATTTCCGCCCATTAGGTAATGACCAAATGGGTACTTGTGAATGTTGCTTGAAAGGGAAGATGACCAAATCTCCATTCACTGGGAAGGGAGAAAGTGTTGTGGAGCCAAAAATAATCACAAGGCGACACGTCGATTTTTGGGTAATAGAGGACAAAAATACCCTTGAGGCATACTGGGATTCCTACACGCGAGCAGCAGGCACTCATCCCTCAAGCAAGTCAAAAGTGCCAAAAGAAGGTAACAAATTCATAACCTACAAATTATAAATGGAGATTAATTGGCTAATTAATGGATTAATTCCTAATTAATCCATTAATCACCAATTAAATCACCCATTATCACCTATTTAACACCCAAAGCCAACCTAATGGCCGGCCATCCCCATCCAAAAAGGGGTCAACCATGTTTCCCACCTTTTCTATCTTTTCTCCCTTTCAATTACCCTAATTAAGTTATCCAATTAATTCTATAACCCCCCATTTATTTCCTTTATGTTTAATTAGCCAATAAATTGGCTAATTAAACCAAAAATTCAACCAAAAACCTACTTAATGGCCGGTCACTTTCTCTCCAACGTGGACCAACCAAACCCTATAAATAGGATCCCATTTTCACCAAACACTCATTCCAACACTCTTGCAAAAATCCCAAAATTCTCTAAACACTCTTTCTCTCTAAATTCTAACTTTGGCATCGGAGGTTCTTCGGCCAAAGCCCCCCCCCCCCCCATTCATCATGGGCGCGTGAGGCTCTTGGCCTTGACCAAAGGTGTTTATTGTTTTGTAGGTGCAATTTTGTCCAAGATCAAGGAGGAAGAAATTTGCATCCACAAATTGGTGCTTTCATTAAGAGCAAGAAATCCACACTCGTAGAAGACTCTCGCATAAAAAGGTTTTTTCTCTATTTTCTAGTCCACTTGTATTTTTCATACATTCTTATTATTAGAATTTTTTATTTTGCAAAGATTCTTTGATAAAACGTAAAAAGAAAAAAGGGAGAAATACAATGGCTAGAAATTTAGAAAACTCCAAGAGTGAAAATTCCAATATTCAAGAAATGGGACCGCGCCGATCCACAAGGTTGAAAGTGACAATAAGTGGAGCGGCACCACCACCACGAGTTTCCACTACATGAACCACCGCGGTGGCTACCACGGTAGCCACCCAGGGCGAGGTCCATGGCGCCATCACCACGGCCCGAGCCGTGCCATCCAAGGCTAAGGCCCAAGCCATGTTACTCCAAGCCCAACGCGAGCCCAATGCGTTGCCGAGCTGAGCCCAAGCCTCGCACCCACGTGTGCCACACGCCAAGCAGCCCACTCTTGTGTTCCAGCCTGCTCCCGCCGAGCAGCCCAGCCTGCTCCCGCCGAGCAGCCCACTCTCGTGGGCCATCCTACTATCGTGGCCTTTCAAGCAGCCCAAGTCGGCCCAAGATTATCTCAACCATCTGCACCTACCATTGAGCTGGGGGCATTCTCACCATATTTCTCTGCGGATTTGGCATTTCCCAACTCAAATCTCGCACTCGGAGTCTACCACCCTTTCAATGCTCAAGGAGGCACATTCCTTCCAAGCTTTTCCAATCCAAATGGCGAACAACACTTGTCTCGATGAGTCATAGAGTTGACGAGCGCCCTAGCACAACAGACGACCTTGGTAAACCAGCTCTTGCAGCGCACCAAAATGCAACGTGTCTCAAACGAGGTGTCTCGAAGAAGGAAAAGGGCAGACGAAGAACCTCTCCAGCAGCGTCCCGGCAAGCAGCCACTCGACCAGCCCCGAAGAAAGCGTTTGGGCAGAGTGCACTCCCAATTGGGCCCCCGAGATAGCGTATACTCCCGTCTTAGCGCGCGGAGGAGCGTGCACTCTCGACTAGGCCCACAGACTAGCATACACTCACGGTTGGGGCCACACTCTAATAATCAACATGAACAGCCTTCTTAGCAAAGTGTTCATTCACGGCTAGGTCCGCAAGAAGCATCATCCACATCACATCAGAGTAGGCAGTACGACGGGCGGAGAGAAGCAGTCACTCAATCCTGCTCAAGTTCAACCAGCAGCCTGCGAAATCCCTCGCCTGCTATCCACCACATGCACCGCTACCGCGACATAGACGAGTTGAGCACGTAGAAAAGCAGCCTAGACCCGCAGGTCAAAACTGGGGGCAGCTGAGAGCTCCACTACCCCAACAAAGGCAAATTCAAGAAGAAGTAGAGAGAATCTTGACCAAGCGATTGCATGATTTCCAACACAACGAGGTCACCGACGAGGCACTACGACAGGATATGACCAACATAAGCAGGTCACCATTCACGGACGAGATCGAGCAGGCAGAGCCACCACACGAGTTTAGCATGCCATATTTCACATCCTTCAAAGGAGATGGAGACCCGGAGAGATGCTTAAAGCACTACCAAAGCGCAATGATCCTCTATCGAAACAATGATGATCTCATGTGCAAGATATCCACCACTCCTCTACAAGGCGAGGTGCAAGATTGGTTCTACACCCTGCCGCCACAATCTATTCGGAGTTTCGACGAACTTTCTTTGGTTTTCACCAAAGAATATTCATCATACCGCTCGATCAAGAAGAAGTCCGACCACTTGCTCAGCGTCAAGAAGAACCCAAAGGAGTCGCTTCGCGACTATGTGAAGAGGTTCAAAGTAGAGAAGGCAAAGATAGTCGGATGTAACAACTCGATAGCTAGAGCAGCCTTCCAAAAAGGACTTCCAGCAGACCACCCGCTATTCGACAAATTGATCATGAAAGAAGATCTGACTCTGGCAGACTCTTTCGTTCTAGCAGAAAAGCAAGCACTTTGGGACGAGGCCTGCTGATCCAGATTCAAGGACCGAAAGGAATACCTGACATTACCTCCCAACTTTCCAAAACGGAAGCAACAGAGGACCTATTCGCATGTTTGACGGTATCTGAAGCAGTAATAAGCTACACCATCATACGAGAAATGCTGGGGGCTCGACTACCTGTATTCCACAGTTTAAAAGCTCTCCTCGATGCAACCAGAAATTCAAAAGCTAATTTTGGCGATAGTTGTTGCAACCCGGAAGCTCAAGTTATACCTTCAGACGCACGTAGTCATCTTCATGACGCGCTATTCCGCCCAATCTAGACGCTCGACGATAAAGGCGTAGACACTGACGGTGCAAAGTTTTTCGACGAACGCAACAACTCAACTCAAAAGGCATGCCAAGGGCAGATGAACGCTAGAAGGACACAATCAGAAGCAATTTTTGTCCTCATCGCCCCAAAAGATTCTACATAAGAGCAACATGTACCGGCAAATGAGCACCACCTCCTGCTGCGCAATACACGGCCCTAGCTGACCCTTGCTCCATAACTCAACTCTAGAATGGCCCAATACCGGCAGTTGAGCATTTCCTGTTACGTGTAAAATGGCATCAGCTCCACAGCTCCCTACTGCGCCTTCATTCCTAGCTTAGGCAACGCAACAGAGCGGCCCAACGACGCCCCGGAGGCAGCTAAGTACACCTTACCCGCACCTGCTTCCTCAATGGAGATTTTTGGCATTTGCATGTCGACGACGCAACCAACTACAAAGGCTTGAGAGTAGGGGCGATTCTTGTCACCCAGACGGTTCAATGCTTGAACCGGCGAAGCAAAGTACAAGGCCCTACTAGCAGGCCTCTGAATGACAAAAGACTTGGCGGTGAGAAAGTTTGCAATTCATTCTGATTCCTAGCTAATCACCAACCAAACTACTAGGGAGTACGAGGTAAAACATCCAAGGATGGCCCAATACCTAGAGAAGGTACGCAAGCAACTTGAGGCATTTCAGACTTACACTCTCATGCAAATGCGCTAGCCGGCTTAGGCTCCGCCTTAGACCATCAACTCAAATGCACTATTCCGGTAGAGTATCCAGACAAGCCGAGCATAGAAGCAGAGCCAGCAGTCGAAGTGTCGCAGGTTTTAACCTCAATCCACGAAGGCATTTGTGGAAACCACTCCGGAGGTCGATCCATAGTACAGAAGGCTCTTACACACAGGCTACTACCAGCCTACCATGCACCGAGATGCTAAGGAGTTAGTACAAAAGTACGAATGCTGCCAATGCTTCAATCCAGGTACCAGCACTGCCTGCCAGCAACTACACCGACAGATAAGTCCTTGACCATTCATGCAGTGGGCAATCGACCTGGTGAGACCTATGTTGCTTATTATTGGGGGCAGAGGCATGATGATCATGGCAACCGACTACTTCACCAAATGGGTAGAAGTAGAGCCCATGACGACCACAACTCAGACGGACATAGAGCGCTTCGTATGGAGGAACATCATTTGCTAATTTGTCATCCCTCAGTTCATCGTCACCAACAACGGCCCCCAATTCGCTGACGAAGATTTGGCGAAGTTCTTCCAAAAGTATAGCATTAAGCAGCGCATGTCCATGTTAAGATATCCTCAAGGCAATAGGCGAGCCGAAGCATCCAACAACATGATCCTCGATCGCCTTAAGAAATCTTTCACCGATAAGAAGGGAAAATGGCTAGACGAATTCCCCATATGCTTATGGGCATATCGCAACACCAAAGGACGAGCAACCAGTGAAACTCCTTTCTCTTAGGCATTTGGTTCAGAAGCAATCATTCCTCCCAATGTCATCGTGCCAAGTATCAGCACTCTACTGCCATGCATTGAGTGAAACAGAAAGAAAATGGCCACAAGCTTAGATCTGGTAGAAGAGAAGCACGAGCAGACCATCACCCGCATCGCAGCCTACTAGCAGTAGCTCCTCTCCAGTCAAAACAAAAGGGCCAAGGTCCAGCAATTCTAGCCCGAAGATCTAATCCTAAGAAAAGCCTTCATCACTGCCCGTAGAGAAGGCTCCAAAAAGATGGATCATATCTGGGAAGGTCCGTACAAGATCAGTAGAGTAGGCGGCAAGAGTAATTACACCCTCGCCACCATGAAAAGACAAAAAGATCAAAAAGCAGTGGAACTCCTACAATCTGAGGAAGACTATCCAGTTGTTATGCAGTTCCTACCTTACAGCTAAGTTCTCGTTCGTTTCACTCGTTTTTCAATGAGGAATTAAGAAGTAATCACAACTTGGCTTGCTGCATGTTTACAACAACTGATCACTCCTGCACTTCAAAAGAAGACCGCCCCCTTCTTAGGGACTCACCGCAGGAATTGCACCCCCGAGGGACCAACCATGCTCTCCAGTGCGAGTGGGTAAACTAATTCCTCGACACCCATATGGGTCTACTCTCCAAAGCAGGAGGATAAACTCTACACTCCGAACATCCAGACGTGGATGAGCCTGGTTGCGCCAGGATTCCTAGAAGTAGCCACAATGGTCTTTTTCAAGGCTTAGCTAATTGAAGGATTTTGGGTCTCTTGGCCTAATTCGCGAAGAACCGGGCCCTAGAGACGGAGGGGGCACATTACGCAGTACATCCGATAGACTGTTGCCCTAGAACCCTAAAGCTGCTACCGAGTGCACTAAGGTAGGCTACGATTTCCAAAAGACTGCCTACGGCTTGCCCTTCGAGCAGTAAAACCGCGCTAGACTTATACAACCGCACATTCTTGTGAAAGGTTAAACAAGCTAGCGTGCATATACAAAGTTTTATCCACTGCCGACATGCTACGTAGTCCATAAACTTCACCTCTGCCAAGAGCGAAACAACTTACTCTAAGTCTTAAAGTGTTGTGATACTTGCTACGCAACCTACAAAATTGGAGAAAGCCAAGGTTAACAGCCTAGCGGTCACGCGGACTTGTCTGCTTCTGTAAGTAAGGCGTCCGACTGCCGACCCTATGGCTAACAACTTTGCAAAGTTCTACACCAAAACCTACGGCTGCATAGGCTACGCGGCTTGTCTGCTTATAAAAAAGTAGCACGCCTGCCACTGGTCTATAAAATTTAAAGGTTAGGGCATGAACAAAAGAAGCGAAGATGGAGAAAAGTGAAGGAAGCAAGTTTATTAAATTTTCTAGAAAAATTGATAAACAACTAGCAAAGACTTAATGAGTTCAAGCAAAGGAAAAAGCAACAAGGGAAACAAGGAAAATCCTAAAGAATACCTAGAAGACTATTCTTATGCAGCTTGGACACTCAACGACTACTTGGTCGCCATACCTTTAGCAGCGGCACCATTCGGCGCTTCACCCCCGGTTTCTCCAGCCTAGGCACCAACATCTCCGACTACTTCACCAATGGAGGCCTCAAAAGAAAAGGTGAACAAGTATTCCGGAGAAATAGAGAAGGTCTCGAAACCTCGAGTCCATCCTTTTCTCCCTTCAGCTGCTTATTCTCCTCGAGCAGACCAACACGGACACGCTGCTGAAGGAAAATTTGTGAAAAACATGTTCATTTGAGCAACATCTATGGCATGCAATTAACAATTAAAGGCGGAATCATGCTTGTATGCACTCAAAACAAAACATTACCCATGAAATTCAAAGCCTAGTAGAAATGGTGAACCAAGACTCAACTCAAGATCTAAGACAAAGAGTTGAGTAACTTTATACCTTTGAAGTACCTCTTTGCTTAGCAAAGGTTAATCACCCATGTGAGGGCCTTCTTCCTTTGTCACCTTGCTCCTTGGCTCCATGGATGAAGGTGGAAGAACTTTGCTTCTTGGATCCATGCCTTCTTGGATGTGGATGGAGGAATAGGTTTCTCCAAAAGTCACCAAAGTTGGAGACCTCTAAGTTTCGACACCAAGGATGGTTGAGGAAGAAGATGAGTGGCCATGGAGGAGTTAGATGCTAGTAAACTCCCCCATGGTGGCTGGCCTCCCTAGAGAGAAAGAGAGAGCCAAAAACTCTCATCTTTCCTCAAAGAAAACCCTAATGAAGAAAAAAGCTATAAAGTCATATTTATACCTACCTTCATTGGAGTGGCAAACTTGTAATAAGTCTAAAACTCACTCCTTTATCAATATGGCCGGCCTCCTATGGTCTTTGGGCTGTTTGGGCCCTCTTGAATCTTTATTCATTAAGTTGTCATACAACTCAAGTTAATGGTCTTGACATTCGAAGCCCATTGCGCCTTGAGGCCCATAACTAACCCGAGGTCTAAAACGAACTTATTCGTTTGATTAGTTAACTTTTAATTAATCCTTGCCATATACAATTAAACTATTTAATTGTCCTTACTCATCTTCATTATATCCTTCAATCATTACCTTACATGGTGTGCGATCCATTAGGTTCCTCTTAGCGAGGCAGTGGGCGATTGTTACTCTTAACGATCGATTATGAATTGAAACGTACTTTCAATTCTCCCTTAAATGATTATACATCTTTATGGCTTCCACAAACCATGAGTGACACCTAGCAGTGTATCGTGGTTACCCAAGCTAATCAGAAGAGGTGGAGAACCTATTCAGTTTAGGATTACAATGCAATACGGTCTTTCTCTAATACAATACTCTTGACCACATTGTTTGGTTTGATAGTTTATTCATGTCTACTATCCAACGTGATTCATTTACTTATATGATTACCTTGAATGTGATTTGGAACGACTTCCTCAATCTCATTCATACTCTGGCCAGAGATTCTTAATCATATCATAGAATATTCTCCCTAAGAGAAGACATAGCACGTACTGATCTTAACGGACTGTCAATGCCCAATTGGCAATCCTATGATCAGGAACATTTAGGATATGTATACAAGAGAGAATGGTCTCATGAATCTAACTTCTTTAGATTACATTCTCCTAATAGCATATTCCTTGGACTTATCGTTTAAGCACATAACATTTATATGAGACAGCTTGAAACAATAATCTTTGCCCTTTATATTAAACTAGATTAGTTTAACATGTGAAATGTCCGTAAAGTATCATCATATGATTGGTTTTAGGGCACATTTCCAACAATCTCCCACTTGCACTAGAGCCAATCAGCTTGGTTATCAGTGATGATACCTCTTCTGAATTCATTTCAAAAATGGCTGAGTAGTAGGCCTAGACAATGGATATCTATATGTTATCCATAGAAGCAACCTTGAGAATAACGACGTCACCATTATACATGATTCTCAATCATGTGGTTTAGTCTCTCACTTGAGTTTGGATCTTGATGAGACCTTGATTCCCTGGCTTGAGCTATCGCCCCATTAGTGTCGCAGTGTCTGTACACTAGAGACACTTTCTGGTTGGAACCGAATAGAGAGTTCATAAATGAACTTTCCCATCCAAACAACATTGTTGTAAACTTCTATATGGCGATATATTTTGCATTCATGATGGAACACACTAAAGTCATTATTTTAATGTTTCCACCCAAATATCTATTTAGTCATAATAAATAGATATCCTATTATCTCTTCATTCATAATGAAGAGACATCCAATGATGGATACGATATTAGATTCATAATCTAATACATTTACGCTTCCACTGCGTTACTTTAATTCTTCCTCATTCTTGAGGAATCTATCCGTTAGTATTTCTTAAATGCTTAAGGACTCACTTGACAGTTGCCATGGTTCTGATCCTGGGCTTGCACTGATATCAACTTGTAGCGTTCTAGGTACAGCTCATATCAGTGTTTTTCATACAATATGAAATACGTAAATCGCCTTTATGCGTATGCATAAAGGATTCTAGTTACGCATTATGTTTCTTTGGGAGTCAAAGGGTATGTTCCCTTTGAGAAGAGCAACTTCCTAGTCTTACTAGAGTTGTCCTTCTGATTGAAGTTTATCATCATATAAGAAACTTCCTAGCATCTTTTGTCTACCATTAGGTCTCGATATAATTCAATTATATCCTGAAATCGATCATTATAGATTTCCATCCTATGTATATAGACTATGTCTCCCATATACATTCTATCATTATAGAACGTTTTAAAGTCATAACTTTAACGAAGAAGAATTCTTTTCATTTCCAAAATTAATATATCAAATATATGTTCAAATTTAGGAATATGATTAACTCCCACTAATCTTTTGTAAACCTAGTAAACAAAAGATTCATTTACATCTTTATGAGAAATCAAACGATTTGATCTTTCTCTCATAAGATGCTTATAGCTCCCACTAGCTTGCTAAGATTCATGATGGATGGATCTCTACAACTTTCAAGTATTGTGATTCCTAGTTTTAGACATATATTATCAAGACTATCTTGATAATGGTTTCGGAAACCCATATTACGTCTAAACATTGAATCACTATTTAGTTGTACCTAGCAATCTTCGAATTAATAGAAACCAAGACTACATCAAGAATGATTTCTTCCAAGTCAACCAATCTTGTTGATTGTAGTCACCTTAAGCTACCAATTAGCCATGAAGGTTTCATTATTTCGGGTCATATGGTTATACCATTTCCTTGAGTATATATACACTCAATGTAGTCATAAGGATTTTCTTTCTTATTTCTTTCGAATTAAGAGGTGTAACTCCATGACATAGTCATAAAGTTCAAACCATTCAACTAAGACGGTTTATAAATCCTTCTCGACTACCTTTGGAGCTAGTGGTGTGGGAACTAGGTTGTTATATTTGTTGATTATCATCTTGTCTTTCAAAGAACCTATTCTTTGAATTCTATCTCTCGTTCATTTGCTCTATGTTAGGCAAATCCTAGTGTAGGATTATAATGAACTACCCAACAAACAACATTTGTTAGTTGGTTCATAGAAGTGATATCCAAAAGTTAATTTAAGGATATCCCACAAGATTGTTCTATAACAAATATTGCTTATTAGCACATAACCTCAAGTCTTAACACGATTAAGACTTGTCTTTCTTTCCAACTACATCATATGGAGTTATGAAACGTTTTGGAAAATTTTCTAATTGACAATCATATTGACTTAGAAATATATATCCTATATATGGGTAATTGATAACATCCAATGAACTAAATCTTATTCGAGTTCATTTTTCTCCCAATGGAGAAATTCATTATCTTATGATGCTTCTTTCCTTGATATCTATCAATGAAACTTTTCTAAAGTGTTATCTTTCCTTGGATCGAATCTAAGGAGATAAATACTTTAGACATCTTACTCATCAACTTACATTCTTGAATTCTTTGAAACCTTTTGCAAAGTATTCGGACTTGTGTTTATTCAAAATAAACTATAGTCCAACCGAGAGCGATCTTCGGTGAATGTCAAACAACATGAGTAGTATTATGTCGTGGACATGTGCCACTAACATGTAAGTGAATTAACCTCAATAACTTTGTGATTCTTTCTTCTTTCCAAAAGAATAAAGATTCGAACATTTCGCCTCTATACAACTTTAACAAGAAGGCATCGGATTCGGATCTAACGATCCAAAGCATCCATATATGATCAACTCGTAGTTTATGTTTTAGAGGTGTCACAACTCAGTGGGATTAGTCACTACCTTGCAACCTTTTGGGTTTTAAGCATCGTTATGTTCTAAACAGTTAACACTACCACATTATCTCTACTATGGAGACAATCAATCAGATTACAATAATCCAATCATTTATTAAAGAACAATTGTTTTGTCAAACAAAACATTCAACCATCACTTAACATTATAGTGACGGAATTATGTTCCTTTTCAAATTGGAATGTAAAGACAATCTTTGTTTTTCCAATTTCTTTGGTAGTTCAAATGAGGAAGTAAGTACTATCTGCTTTCGCAGAGATCAATATTTGATTCACGTTCCGAATGTGAAGTACTTTCTCTTTTCTCATTAATCTTCTACTTCTTGTTGGCCACACTTTTACAACGATTGTAAAACATAGTTACTAATACAGAATCAAGCATTCAAGTAGAAGAACCAACTGTTTTGAACTTATTCAAGAACAATTTACAACACCTTCGAAAGGTGTGTTCTTGACTTTTGCAAGACATTTCTTGCAAATACCCCTTCCAATGTCCATCCTTTCATAAAGAAAGTTTGTTCCCTTGGAGTTTTTAGCTTTCTTTATTTGACTTCTCAATTGACTACAATAGTCATGGTCCCTAAACTCCCACTATCTCTCTTGAAACTTATTTCAATCGTGTTATACACATCAAACGATTTGGAGAGCGTGTGGTTATTGTTCACTATATAGTTTACAATAAACTTAGGGAACCATTTGGATAGGGACACGAAAGTGAAGTCTTTGCCTAGTTTCCGTCTCTAGAAGTGGTTTAACACTTCAACACTCAATGATTCAAAATCATCATAAGTCCATCTTGATGGACTATTTTTGTCAACCAACCATTATGTTCTAAACATAATTACAAACTATTAAGAGTTGTTCAAGGCAACTCTCATTTCTTCATACAACAATTTCTAAGTGAAGAATCATGGCACATAAAGTGTCCATGCCCTTGTGCTTACTTCTCAAGTTCTTTGTTCATGTAACAAAGAAACAAGCACTAGTGTTTGCGTTAACTAAGGGTTGTTCAAAGCAACTCTTATATCTTCATACAACAATTTGTAATTGAAGAATTACGACACTAAAAGTGTTGTCCTCTTTATGATAGACTTATCTAACATGTTCTTCCAATGGTACATTATCAATAGGAAGATTGTGAGGATGAGACTACTTAGGTACATATACAAGTCATTAAAGACAATCTATGGGATTGTAGTATCAAGTCCGGAAACTAAAGCCTTCGGCTTTTCTTTGTCAAGTTTTGGATAGCGTTTGCAAATATATCGGTAAATAAATACATAACGAATATAAATTGATTGATTTTAAGCCATTTGATCCGGGTCTTTTAAATCAAATAGCACCACCCACTATTTTGGCAAATTCCATATCCCTCATCGGAATTCGAGAGTTTTGGAGGAAACTCTTAGTAGGGTATGGGAGGCTCACTATTACCAAGCCCACCTCACAATGATATGATGTTGGCTAGCATCAATAATAATGAGAGAGTACGCTTACTCATTTGCATCTCTTGTAAGTACCCATCTTATTTGGCCTCTAGAGAATGAAACCTCACAATGATATGATGTTGGCTCCATTGCACTTAGTTAAGTCATTCCCACCATGCAAGTTCGGGTAGGGGTTCAAGAACAACCTCACAATGATATGATGTTGATCATTCTCGTTGCCTACCTTCACAACATCATGTATGCATATAGAACTCCTCTTGAGTGTAAGCACGCACTTTGTACTCCCCCATGATAGGGTGAAGTCGGTGTACGAGTCACAAACGATTGGAGCCTACCACGGTGGAAGGCCACGAAAGAGTGTTCAAAGCACTCTCACGCTTGTCAACTTAATAATGGTTTGGTTGAGGGTTTTAGGTCTCATCACATATAAGCATGCATTTTAATCACATTAAAACAATTTGGTCCTATTACAACTATTGGTCCATGTGATTGTTTTAGTAGTATATGATACTCCCACTATATTTGTAAAACGGTTTTTAAAGCAAAAGTATATGGTACTACTAACATAAGCTTTGCATTCATTGATGGACTATATAGTTGCCTTAGGGCCTTAGGATGACTATGAACCTTTGATTTGATCCAACACGGGCCTAGTGTCGGATCTCGGTCTAGGGATGGTGATTGATTTTAGTTACGCGTTTAATCACATTAAGGCGTGTTTTCTTATTGGGCGTTGGACCCTCTACTCCAATTTCATGCATATCAAATAAAACAAGAAAGGAGTACTTCAAAGTAAAGAAGAGCTTATGCTCTTTTACAACATTTGATCAAAACAAATTACTTTAAAGTAAAGAAGAGCTTATGCTCTTTTACAACATTTGATCATATCAAATTACAACCAAAATCTAATCTACACATTCCCATGGTTCAAACAAATTTGAGACGGCCTTTCACATAGCTCAATTATCGTAGGCTTAGGTTCATAATCACCCTTTAATTAATTAACGCTTTAACTAATTAAACTTGAATGCAACATTATCATTTGGTTTTTGTATCCATAGAATTGATTTAAATGAAGCTAAATGGAATGAAAATCCAATTCTCATTTAAAGAGACAAAACCATTTTGTTCTCAACTAATTTGGGCCAAAAAGCAATAACCTCAACCATTGGGCTATATTGCATAACACAAACTTTTGAGGTCACTTTGTAAAAACACAAAAGTCCACTACTTCATGTAATTACAACTAGAACCCAAAAATTTCAACAAATACAAAAACTTCATTAAAGGAGCAAAACAATTTGTCCTTTAGTGATTTTGGGCCTTTACGTAAAAACGTAAACTTTCGGGTCAAAGTACAAATACACAAAAGTATCAAAACTTTATGTAATTGCATAAAAGCCCCAAAAGTACCCTACTTGTAGGGTTGGCCGGTTTTGGTAGGTGAGAGTGGTGTCAAAAATTTTGAATTTTTCAACAAAGTGAAAGGTGATGGGTTGGTTTGAAAAAGTGCTTTCCATGAAACATGCTTCCATGAAACATGCTTCCATGAAACATGGGAAAGTAAAGTGTTGTAAGAAAAAGGTATGATTTGAAAAGTTGAAAAGGTATGGGTGTGTAAGAAAAGTACATACCTAGTGATGATTAAAATCATACCATCATTTCAAAAAACAAAACTTTATGTCAACAACCAAAAACTTTTAATCAAAATACCCAACCTTTTTGTTCTTGCCAAGAACATAACAAGAACAATGAAGAACATCCATGAAAACCCATAAGAGTTCCATGAACATTTTTCATCCAAAGACATCCCAAAAAACTCTCAAACTTAAGGGAAATAGCATATTACCATACTAGGGTACTTAGGGGTTCCTAATGTCACTTTAAAACATTTTTAACAAGACAAACATGAACCCAAAAATCCACCCCTTGGATTTGGCCGAATTTCCCAAAAAACATGGCACCAAATTTTAGCTCCAAAATTCATGCTCTTATGAACTACATCTACAACATTTGAGATGGCAAATTTTCTAGCAAAATTTACATTTCAAGAAGCAAGAATAAAGCTTGTAACAATTACAACATTTAAATCAAAGACTATGAACAACAAAACCCAAAAGGATTCACCAACTACTAGACCTAGGCTCTGATACCACTTGAAGGAAAATTTGTGAAAAACATGTTCATTTGAGCAACATCTATGGCATGCAATTAACAATTAAAGGCGGAATCATGCTTGTATGCACTCAAAACAAAACATTACCCATGAAATTCAAAGCCTAGTAGAACTGGTGAACCAAGACTCAACTCAAGATCTAAGATAAAGAGTTGAGTAACTTTATACCTTTGAAGTACCTCTTTGCTTAGCAAAGGTTAATCACCCATGTGAGGGCCTTCTTCCTTTGTCACCTTGCTCCTTGGCTCCATGGATGAAGGTGGAAGAACTTTGCTTCTTGGATCCATGCTTTCTTGGATGTGGATGGAGGAATAGGTTTCTCCAAAAGTCACCAAAGTTGGAGACCTCTAAGTTTCGACACCAAGGATGGTTGAGGAAGAAGATGAGTGGCCATGGAGGAGTTAGATGCTAGTAAACTCCCCCATGGTGGCCGGCCTCCCTAGAGAGAAAGAGAGAGCCAAAAACTCTCATCTTTCCTCAAAGAAAACCCTAATGAAGAAAAAAGCTATAAAGTCATATTTATACCTACCTTCATTGGAGTGGCAAACTTGTAATAAGTCTAAAACTCACTCCTTTATCAATATGGCCGGCCTCCTATGGTCTTTGGGCTGTTTGGGCCCTCTTGAATCTTTATTCATTAAGTTGTCATACAACTCAAGTTAATGGTCTTGACATTCGAAGCCCATTGCGCCTTGAGGCCCATAACTAACCCGAGGTCTAAAACGAACTTATTCGTTTGATTAGTTAACTTTTAATTAATCCTTGCCATATACAATTAAACTATTTAATTGTCCTTACTCATCTTCATTATATCCTTCAATCATTACCTTACACGGTGTGCGATCCATTAGGTTCCTCTTAGCGAGGCAGTGGGCGATTGTTACTCTTAACGATCGATTATGAATTGAAACGTACTTTCAATTCTCCCTTAAATGATTATACATCTTTATGGCTTCCACAAACCATGAGTGACACCTAGCAGTGTATCGTGGTTACCCAAGCTAATCAGAAGAGGTGGAGAACCTATTCAGTTTAGGATTACAATGCAATACGGTCTTTCTCTAATACAATACTCTTGACCACATTGTTTGGTTTGATAGTTTATTCATGTCTACTATCCAACGTGATTCATTTACTTATATGATTACCTTGAATGTGATTTGGAACGACTTCCTCAATCTCATTCATACTCTGGCCAGAGATTCTTAATCATATCATAGAGTATTCTCCCTCAAACAGTTTGAAGGTTAGAGATCCCTTGTTGCGCATTCACTTGCCTCCATGGCTAAGTGGCTTAACCCCAACTATGCCGTGGACACCCTCTGATGGAGTGACTTTGACATAGTCAAAGATCAAGGACCTAACCACAAGACAACTGTGATGCCTCAGGTCAAATGACTACTTTGCATTATCCCAACCATGAGTTCACATATGACATGAATATGAGAACTCTTCGTTGATCGCGTTTAGTGGACTCATTCTCTATCGAGCACCTACATGCTTGTCTTGGTGTCATTCACACCAATGACTCGAGACCTGTCACTCTCCCTAAGAGAAGACATAGCACGTACTGATCTTAACGGACTGTCAATGCCCAATTGGCAATCCTATGATCAGGAACATTTAGGATATGTAAACAAGAGAGAATGGTCTCATGAATCTAACTTCTTTAGATTACATTCTCCTAATAGCATATTCCTTGGACTTATCGTTTAAGCACATAACATTTATATGAGACAGCTTGAAACAATAATCTTTGCCCTTTATATTAAACTAGATTAGTTTAACATGTGAAATGTCCGTAAAGTATCATCATATGATTGGTTTTAGGGCACATTTCCAACAGCTGCAGCTCATCCACTTCCTTCTTCAGACTTTTGTTGATCTTCAGTACACCTTGAAGTTTCAACACTTAGATCAAGCCTATCGACGATTCTCTTGAAGTGGATCACTTGATTATAAGCAGCAATCAACTCTTCATCCTTTGCATAAGCAGCGGAACGAAGTTCAGAAAAGGTACCCTCAAAATCTTGAATCTGAGGTATGTAACATCCGATCTCCTTTTCTGCACTGTCATACTTAACTTGGACTGCTTCAAGCCTAGTCTTCAACTCAACAATCTCTTGGTGAGCGGTCTCAAGCTGCAAAGAAGCGGGGCAGAGATATTAGACCCCTTCAAAGCAACGAGCTCAGAATCTAACGTCTTAATCTCCTCAATCGAGGAATAAGCTTCAGCTGCCATAGTCATCGCCACTTCCTTGGCAGCCTTGATGTATCTGCATCATAGAAAGCAGACCAGCCATTCTATATTGTGTCGTATGCTTCGCAAAGGAACTTGGGCAAGCAAACCTTTCTAAACGCCATCAACAAATTTGGCACAAATGTCCATGTCTTCAAGCAAATCTGGTTTCAAAAGCACATAGCTCTCATCAGCCTCCATAGAAGCAGGCTTAGTGGATTTCTCACAGCTGCCCACACAAGCAGTCTCTTCTTTTCCAGCAGGCGAATCAGTCTCGGTAGGAGAGGAAGTGGGCCTTGGTGCCACCTTAGCAACAGAGTCCATCTCATTGCTCTTTATAATAGTAAGCTTCTCCAAATGTGAACCAGACTTGGCTCTCAACGGACGTCTTGGTACAGACTTCGACATTGGGGGCATGAATGGACCTTTACATTGAGCAATTCTATCAGCAATCGTACAAGCCATTCTCGACATGGTCAGCGCCACATGCTCAGATCTAGCAGACTCATTTCTCTTCCTATTGGAAGAAGTCATGTCAATCACAGACCTCTCGGCAGTAGGCGGACCCTCACAAACAGCGGATGAAGTCTTCAGTTTTTCCCAACCAGCATCTCTTGAGCAGGCGGGAAGATCTCTTCTCTCCACCTTCATTCATAATAGACTACACAACAGCGTTCAGACAAGCCAATGCATCCACCTTGATCCTCTTTACCTCCTCTCTCGGGAACAGCCTACTTTTCTCCCGACAAATAGGACTAAGAAGCTAACGCCATTCACGGTACTCAGCAGAGGAGCTCAACCCAGCATTCTAGCAGGCAGGAGGTCTGCATGCCCAGCATTCCAGCAGCCCATGAAGCCCGCAACCTTCTCATTTCTCTCAATCGCCAGCTTGGCCCGCGTCAGGTCCAAGAGCCTAAAGGATATGAGCCATGCGACTACCTTAGCACTGCACCCTAGCGCCTCAGTTCACGGACCCAGCCGCTCAAGCTGCCCTTAGCTCTAGCCAAGCCAAGCAACCCAAGCGGTGGCCCTTGCCATAACACCTCCTCGGCCCATGCCGAGCCAACTCCTAGCCCCTACCAGCCGACGTGTTGCACCACCCCGACAGCTGCCCCGCGACAGCACTATCTAAAAAGAAGACAAGAAAAATTTAAAATTTTTTATATCGGTGCGGCACAGAGAAGACGAAGAATTCAACGGAAGACGGTCCTTTACACGGGCAAGACGTAGAAGATTGCTAGTGGAGGGGGAACAAATATCCTCTAAGCTCTCTCGCTCTTGTAGGGTAGAATAAATCACTCTCCAAAGTTGATTTCATAACCCACTTAAGGTGGACCTAAATAGGCTTAGAGAGAAATTTATTTCCCTTTCCTAGAAGGATCTAATTTCCTATTGAAGAGGGAATCTACATCAAAATAGGAAGCAGTCCTAAGTTTCCTAAAAGCAAGGGAATCTGTGCACTTGCTGCTGTGGAGCCAAAAATAATCACAAGGCGACACGTGGACATTTTAGCAAAAGAGGACCAAACTACCCCTGAGGTACACCGGGATTTCTACGCGCGAGCAGCAGACAATCGTTTTTCAACAAAGTCAGAAATGCTCCTAAACGTTGACCCAAGTTACACATTGACCCCGCTGCTAAACCAGTGATCCAAAAAAAAAGGCATTTTGCGCCCGAACTAGTGCGATCATCGAGGCCGAAATAGACAAGCTATTGGAAGCCGGGTTCATAGAAGAGGTAGCACACTCGGCATGGCTCGCCAACGTTGTGCTAATTATGAAGAAAGAGAAGGGCAAGTGGAGGGTTTGCGTAGATTATACCGACCTCAACAAGGCATGCCCAAAGGACCCTTATCCAGTCCCTATAATCGATATTTTGGTAGATTCAACTTCTGGGAACTAGCTGCTCAGTTTCTTGGACGCATACTCTGGCTACAACCAAATAGCCATGTACGAGCCCGACAAGGAAAAAACCGCGTTTGTAATCGAACGAGGTACCTATTGCTACAAGGTCATGCCTTTTGGCCTCAAGAATGCAGGAGCAACTTACCAAAGGTTAGTAAATATGATGTTCAAAAAGCAAATTGGGGTAACCATGGAAGTCTATGTTGACGACATCATGGTAAGAGGCAAGCAGCGGTCATACCACATTCGCAACTTGGCGAAAACATTCAACATCCTTAGAAAGTACAAAATGAAGCTCAACCCTACCAAGTGCACATTTGGAGTATCTTCAGGCCGATTCCTAGGGTACTTAGTCACCCAACGAGGGATTGAAGAGCATCCCAAGCAAATTCGAGCGATCCTAGAAATGAAGTCTCCAACCACCTTGAAAGAAATCCAAAGCTTGACTGGACGAGCAGTCGCCCTCAACCGTTTTCTCTCGCGATCTATTGATCGATGCAAGCCTTTTTTCAAAGCTATCAAGAGGGCGCAATGTGATAAATGGGATGAAGAATGCGAAAAAGCCTTCCAAGACCTGAAGAGGTATCTCACATCGCCTCCCTTACTATCTAAGCTGGAAGCTACGAAAGATTTATACATCTACCTGGCAGTCTCCGAAGTAGCGGTGAGCTCTGCCCTCATACGAGAAGAGCTGGGGGCCCAACTACCGGTATTCTACACTTCTAAAGCTCTTCTCGACGCGGAAACAAGATATCCGAAGATCGAAAAATTAATTTTGGCTTTAGTTGTTGCGGCTCGGAAACTTAGACCATACTTTCAAGCTCATACAGTCGTTGTCATGACTTAATATCCTTTACGATCCATCTTACATGGTCCGGATGCTTCTCAACGAATGATGAAGTGGGCACTGGAACTAGGCCAATATGGTTTAGTCTTCCGATCTCGTACGGCAATAAAGGCCCAAGCTTTAGCAGATTTTATAGCAGAATTTGCACCCAGCCTAGGCAACGCAGCAGAGCAGGCCAACAACGTCCTAAAAGCAGCCGAAACCTTAGCTTCGCTTGCTTCCCTCAACGGAGATCTTTGGCATTTGCATGTCAATGGCGCGTCCAATTACAAAGGTTCGAGAGCAGGCGTGGTTCTCATCACCCAAGATGGCTCGATGCTAGAGCAGGCAATCACTTTAGGCTTCAAGGCATCCAACAATGAAGCAGAGTATGAGGCCTTACTGGCAGGCCTCCGAATGGCAAAAGACTTAGCAGTGAAGAAGCTTGCGGTTTATTCTGATTCTCAGCTAATTACTAGCCAAGCCACTGGGGAATACACGGCAAAACATCCAAGGATGGCACAGTATCTTGAGAAGGTACGCAAACAGCTTAAGGCATTTCAGACTTACACTCTCACTCAAGTTCCACGAACAGAAAATACCCATGCAGATGCGCTAGCCGGCCTAGGTTCCGCCCTCGATCACCAGCTCAAACGCTCTATTCTGGTGGAATACCTAGATAAGCCGAGCATAGAGGCAGAGCCAATAGCCGAAGTGTCACAGGTTAGTGTAACTCCAAATTGGCAAAGTTCTATTATAGATTATTTGGTCAACGGCACACTCCCCACATAAAGATTGGAGTCTAGAAAACTCCAAACCAAGGCGGCACGCTATTATATGTGGAATGGCATTCTAGTTTGAAGATCCTACACCGGACCACATCTCCGTTGTCTGGCACCTCTCGATGACTTGAAGGTCCTAAGTTCAATCCATGAAGGTGTTTGTGGAAATCATTATGGGGGTCGATCTTTAGCGCCAAAGACTCTTAACGCAAGCTACTATTGGCCTACCATGCATCAAGATGCTAATGAGTTAGTACAAAAATGTAACCGCTGCCAACGTTACAAACCTGTGCCAGAACTGCCTGCCAGCGAGCTACACCCACAGACGAGTCCTTGGCCGTTCATGCAGTGGGCAATCGACCTGGTAGGGCCTATGCTGCCCACTGTTGGGGGTAGAGGCATGATGATCGTGGCAACCGATTACTTCACCAAATGGGTAAAAGCGGAACCCATGACAACAACAACTCAAACAGACATAGAACGTTTTATATAGAGGAACATCATTTCTCGCTTTGGCATCCCTCAGTCCATCGTCATCGACAACAGCCGGTAATTTGTGCGTAAAGATCTGGCGAGATTCTTCCAAGAATAAGGCATTAAGCAGCATATGTCGATGCAAAGGTATCCGCAAGGCAATGGGCAAGCCGAAGCTTCCAACAAGACGATCCTTGACTACCTCAAAAAATCCCTTACTGACAAAAAGGGAAAGTGGCCAGATGAACTCCCCAGATGTCTATGGGCGTATCGCACCACCAAAAGGCGAGCAACCGGAGAGATCCCTTTCTCCTTGGCATTTGGTTCGGAAACAATCATTCCTCCCAACATAATCGTGCCAAGTATCAGCACCTTACTGCCAGATGTCGAACAGAACATCAAAGAGATGGCCACAAACCTAGATCTAGCAGAAGAGAGGCGCGAGCAAACCATAACCCGCATCGTAGCTTACCAGCAGCAGCTTCTCTCTAGTTACAATAAAAGGACCAAAATCTGGCAAATTCAACCCGGAGATCTAGTCCTGAGAAAAGCCTTCATCACCGCCCGCAGAGAGAGATCAAAGAAGATGGACCCTATTTGGGAAGGGCCTTACAAGATTAGCAGAGTGGGTGGCAAGGGGAGCTACACCCTCGTTACTATGAACGACAAGGAGATCGAGAAGCAATGGAACGCCTACAACTTGAGAAAGTACCATGTGTGATCTCCAACTATATCAAGACCTGAAGACTCAGGCAGCTCAACGGGCACCACCTCGCGAGCCGAGGACTATCCAGTTGTTATGCAATCTTTTACAATTAAGATATTAGTTCACTCGTTTTTCAATAAGGAACTTTTTTACAATTTGATTTGATTGTAACAACTTGTCATTTCCTGCACTTTAAAGGAAGACCGCGCCCTTCTTAGGGACTCACCGCAGGAATTGCATTCCCTAATGGACCAACCATGCTCTCCAAAGCGGGAAGATAAAATCTACACTCTGAATATCCAGACGTGGATGAGCCTGGCTGCCCTAGTATAACTACATGCGCAATGGCTTGCGTTGGGATTCCTAGAAGTAGCCACAATGGTCTTTTTCATGGCCTAGCTAATTGAAGGATTTTTGGTCCCTTGGCCTAATCCGCAGGGAACCGGACCCTAGAGTTGGAGGGGGCACATTATGCAGTACATCCGATGGACGGCTGCCCTGGGAATCTAAAGCTGCTACCGAGTGCACCAAGGTAGCCTACGATTTCTAGAAGACTGCCTATGGCTTGCCCTTCGAGCAGTAAAGCCACGCTAGACTTAAATAACCGCACATTTTTTGTGAAAAGTTAAAAAAGTTAGCGTGCATATACGAAGTTTGATCCACTACCGACATGCTACGTAGTCGATGAGCTTCACCTTTGTCAAAAGCGGAACAACTTACATCAAGTCCTAAAGTGTTGCGATGCTTGTTACGCAACCTACGGAATTGAAGAAAGACAAGATTAAAATAGCCTAGTGGTTACGCGGACTTGTCTATTTCTGTAAGTAAGGCGTCCGGCTGCCAACCTTACGGTTAATAACCTTGCAAAGTTCTACACCAACACCGATGACTACATAGGCTATGCAAGCTTGTCTGCTTATAGAAAAGTAGCACGCTCTCTACTGGCCTACAAAGTTTAAAGGTTAAGGCATGAACAAAAGAAGCGAAGATGGAGAAAAAACGAAGGAAGCTAGTTTATTAAATTATTCTAGCAAAATTGACAAACAACTAGCAAAGACCAAAGGAGTTCAAGCAAAACAAAAGCGACAAGGAAAAATAAATCCTAAAGGCTACTTAGAAGACTACTCTTCAGCAGCTTGGACACTCGACGACTGCTCAGTCGTCACGCCTTCAGCAGCCATGACATTCCCAGCAGTGGTACCATCCGGCGCTTCACCCCCGGCTGCCCCGCCTTGGGCACCGCCATCTCCAACTACTTCACCAATAGAAGATTAGAAAGTAAAGGCGAACAAATCTTCTGGAGAAATAGAGAAGGTCTCAAAGTCTTTTTCAGAAAACTCAAAGTCAGACGGCCGTCCAAATAGATGATCTACATAACCAAGTTTGCAGAAATCAGATTGATTTTGAGTCAGCGAAGCCTCGAACCCAGCTTTCTCACCTTTCAATTGCTCAACTTCCTCAAGCAGGAGAGCACGAACCCGCTGCTTTTCCTCCATCTCTTTCTTTAGATTATCGTTGATCTTCAAAGCACCTTGAAGCCCCAACACTTGAGGCTCAAGCCTATCAACAACCTTCTTGAAGTGTATCACTTGGTTGTAAACCGCGATCAATTCTTCATCTTTTGCATAAGTGGGGGCAGAGATATTAGACCCATTCATCTTTTTTCTCATTCCTGGAGGAAGTCAAGTCAATCATGAGCTTGGGAGCAGCTGGTGAATCCTCGCGAACAGCGGATAAAGTCTTTGGTTTTTTCTCATCAAACACCTCTTGAGCAGTTGATGAACCCCCACGCACGATCCTTGGTTTCTTTTCAACAGACATCTCTTGAACTGGCGGGGAGTGCTTATTTCTTCCGCTATCATTTGCAGCAGGCTCTACCACAGTGATACGACGAGCCAATGCCTCTGTTTTGATTCGTTTTATCTCTTCTTTTGGGGGAAGCCCATCTTTCTCCCAACGAAGAGGACTTAGCAGCCAGCGCCACTCACGGTACTCGGAAGGAATACCCAGAGCAACATGCACCTTTTTCGTGTCCTGAAAGACCTTGGGAGTTGAGGCAAATTCTGAATCTACAAAGGCAGCGGAAAACAAATCAGAAAATTGAAAAGCAGCCTAGCGTACCGGATATAAAGATTGTTGGGACACGCAGCTCGGGAGAATGATCAGACTCCCATTCTCCACTTATCTCCAAAGTCTCCTTGGCCCAGTCATGATCTCCTTTACTCGAGTTGTCAAAAAGTCTATGACGAGACCGCAGCTGCCCAACTCTTTCAATACGACCTATGTCAAAGAAATACCAAAATTCCTTGGTGGTTAGTCCCAAGTCAAAGAATTGGCTCAAATTGTGGAACCCTACCATCACTCGGACCGCATTTGGGGAACATTGGGCATGCGCACATTTCATGGAGCAGAGCACTTCTTGGAAGAAGCGCGGCATGGGAAAAGTAAACCCTAACACAAAATAATAAGGGTGGAACTTAATGGCTCTTTGAACCCCATCACATGGTTCACGGCTGCTACCATCCTTAACTCGCTTCACACGCACTCCTGATGGAATGGCATGCCAATATGTCTAAAGGAAGTCCCTAAATGATTCATTATAGTTGATTTTGAAGTGAGCAGCCTTGTAGTAGCCAACCTTGCTCAAGGACCCGCCTTGACGATACAATGGTGGCACACCATCATCATTCTTGAGGCTTGAGGAAGACATGCTGAAAAAAAAAATCTACAAAAAGTACAAGGAAAATTCATTAGAGGGTTGCAAAAAAAAATAAAAAAATAAAAAAATAAAAAAATATCAGCACAAAAAGGCCTCACGGCCCAAGCCCTCTTAGGGCATTTTCTTCTCTCGGCGTAAACAGGCCGAGTGGCCCAATTTAAAAAAAAAAAAAAAAAAAAAAAGAGAGGGAACCCAGCCCGTGCTAGTTCCCCATTCTCTTCTCTTGGCCCAATGGACTTGACAGCCCAGTCCAATCAAATGAGGGCAGACGCCCCACTTTCTTCTCCCCAGACACGGGCCCGAGCCCAGTCTTCTTAAAAAAAAAAGGGAAGGGATAAGGGCCCAAAGCCGCAGGACCCAGCAAGCTTGCCAGGCCCCACGGCCTAGCCTGATTCTTCTCACGACCGCGCCCCAGCGCCCAGCAGCAAAAAAAAAAAAAAAAAAAAAAACCATGACCATGTCGTGGCTTCCCAGGGAACCCCATCACAAGTCCTCGATTCTCATCGAGCCAAAATTTCAAGCCCCAAAGATTCAAGAAAACCAAGAAGACAAGAAAATTAATTTTTTCTTACTTAGAAGCAACGAAAAGCGATCCTTTTGCACGGGCAAGACGTAGAAGATTGCGAGAGGAGGGGGAACAAATATCCTCTAAGCTCTCTTTTTCTCTTGTAAAGTTGAATAAGTTTCTCTCTAAAAGTTGATTTAACAATCCACTTAAGGTGGACTTAAATAAGCTTTGAGGAAATTTATTTCCTTTTCCTAAAAGGATTTAATTTCCTATTAAGAGAGCGAAACAACAACAAAATCGGAAGCAATTCAAAGTTTCCTAAAGAAAGAAAACCTCTACACCTGTTGCCTTTTTGTGCAAGCAGCCCAACAGGTGTGGGGGCATTTGTGGAGCCAAAAATAATCACAAGGCGACACGTGGACATTTTAGCAAAAGAGGACCAAACTACCCCTGAGGTACACCAGGATTTCTACGCGCGAGCAGCAGACAATCGTTTTTCAACAAAGTCAAAAATGCTCCAAAAGAGGTAAACAATTCAAAGTCCATCTCATCAAATTCCCTTTTTCAAAGTAACCTCCAAAATATTATGTTAATTGGTTAATTAATGGATTAATTACCCAATTAATCCATTAAATGTCAATCAAATCATCCAATTAACTACAAAATATATCCAATTCAATCCCAGAATTAGTCAATGGTCGGCCATCCCCTTTTCTATCTTTTCCCTCTTTATTACCCCAATTATGCTAATTGAACAATTTTGTAACCACCAATTTATTCCTTTAGGTTTAATTAGCCAATAAATTGGCTAATTAAACCAAAAATTCAACCACAAAACCACATTATGGCCGGCCACTTCCTCTCAAAAGTGGACCGGCCTAGCCCTATAAATAGGCTCCTATTTTCACCAAACACTCATTCCAATTCTCTTGCAAAAAGTCCCAAAATTCTCTAAACACTCTTTCTCTCTAAATTCTAACTTTGGCATCAGAGGTTCTTCGGCCAAAGCCCCCCTCCCCATTCATCGTGGGCGAGTGAGGCTCTTGGCCTTAACCTAAGGTGCTACTTGTTTTGTAGGTGCAAAATTGTCCAAGACCAAGGAGGAGAAAATTTGCATCCACTGCTGCCCTTTCCTGCGAGTTGCCCAACAGGTGCGGGGGCATTTGTGGAGCCAAAAATAATCACAAGGCAACACGTGGATTTTTGGGTAAAAGAGGACAAAAATACCCTTGAGGCATACTGGGATTCCTACACGCGAGCAGCAGGCAATCATCCCTCAACCAAGTCAAAAGTGCCCAAAGAAGGTAACAAATTCAAAGTTATCTCATCCATCCTCATCTTAGGTAATTACTTCATAACCTACAAATTATAAATCGAGATTAATTGGCTAATTCACCAATTAAATCACCCATTATACCAATTTATCACCCATTATACACCCAAAACCAACCTAATGGCCGGCCATCCCCATCCAAAAAGGGATCAACCATGTTTCCCACCTTTTCTATCTTTTCTCCCTTTCAATTACCCTAATTAAGTTAGCCAATTAATTCTATAACCCCCCATTTATTTCCTTTATGTTTAATTAGCCAATAAATTGGCTAATTAAACCAAAAATCCACTTAATGGCCGGTCATTTTCTCTCCAAAGTGGACCGGCCTAACCCTATAAATAGGCTCCCATTTTCACCAAACACTCATTCCAACACTCTTGCAAAAATCCCAAAATTCTCTAAACACTCTTTCTCTCTAAATTCTAACTTTGGCATCGGAGATTCTTCAGCCAAAGCCCCCCCCCCCCATTCATGGGCGTGTGAGGCTCTTGGCCTTGACCAAAGGTGTTTATTGTCTTGTAGGTGCAATTTTGTCCAAGATCAAGGAGGAAAAAATTTGCATCCACAAGTGCCACTGAAATTCTAGGGTTAATCGACACTGACATATGTGGACCTATGTCTACTACGTCAAGAGGAGGCTTCTTCTACTATATCACATTCACCGACGATAACTCTCGATTTGGCTATGTGTATCTTATGAAGTACAAGTCAGAATCCTTTGAAAAGTTCATAGAATTCAAGAAAAAAGTTAAGAAGCAAACTGGGAAGCAGATAAAGATCCTAAGATCAGATCGAGGGGGAGAGTATCTAAGTAACGAGTTCCTAGACTATCTCAAAGATTGTGGAATAATATCATAGTGGACTCCACCAGGAACTCCACAACTTAATGGAGTATCTAAAAGGAGAAATCGAACCTTGATGAACATGGTTCATTCTAAGATGAGTTCCACCACTCTACTAGTAACATTCTGGGGATACACTCTACATACAGCAGCATACTTGCTGAATAGAGTACCTTCCACTCATGGTTTGTTGAAGCCCTAAATTTGTATAAACACTAAAGGGAGAATTGAAAGTATGTTTCCATTCAAAATCGATTTGAAGAGTTCTAATCGCCCACTGCCTCGCTAAAAGGAACCTAATGGATCATACACCATGTAAGGTAGATGAGTAAGGATAATTAAATGGTTCAATTATTTATGGCAAGGATTAATTAATATGTTCATTAATCAAACGAATAAGTTCGTTTTACACCTCGGGTTAGTTTTGGGCATCAAGGCCCAATGGGCTTCGAATGTCAAGCCCATTGACTTAAGTTGTATGACAACTTAATGACTAATGATTCACAAAGGCCCAAACAGCCCAAAACCTTTAACAAGGTTGGCCATATTGGATGAAAGGGTCTTTTGGTTCTTTTTGTCACTTAATTGAAGTGACTATATAAAGGACTTTATAGCCAAAAAGTGATTAGGTTTTCTTTGAGGAAATTGGAGAGAACATAAGCTCTCCTTTTCTCTCTAAGAGGCTGGCTATCCTAGGGAGAGATTACTAGCACCTAACTCTTCCTAGGTCACTCATCTCTTCATCAATGCTCTCCTTGGTGTGGAGACTTAGAGGTTCTCTATTTTGGGAACTTGGAGAATCCATTCTACCATCCTTATCCAAGAAATCCATGGAGCTAAGAAGTAAGGAAGGAAGGCCATATCTCTTGGGTGATTAGCCTTTGCTTATGCAAAGAGGAATCAACAAAGGTATAATATATTTCTCAACTCACTTTGTTCTTGAGTTGAGTCTTGGTTCACCACAACTACTAGGCTTTGAATTTCATGGGTAATGTTTTGTTTTGAGTGCATACAAGCATGATTCCACCTTTAATTGTTAATTGCATGTTTTTCACAAATTTTCCTTCAGATAAGGTGCTAAGTAGGTTCCAAATGGAACAATCGAAGAAAGGTCTTCTTCCTGTGAGACATGGAATTCACCTTTCTAAATCCATGGGACCGAAAACTCCTAAAGAGTTACGGCAGATGAGTAGGATTCCTTATGCTTCCGCCATAGGAAGTCTCATGTATGCCATGATATGCACAAGGCCTGATATCGCATATGTTGTGAGCATTACTAGTCGATATCAATCTAACCCAGGATCAGAACATTGGACAGCTGTCAAGACGGCCCTTAAGTACTTAAGAAGAACTAAGGACATGTTCCTCGTTTATGGAGGAGCGATAGAGTTGCGAGTGGAAGCCTATACAGATGCAGATTTCCAATCTGACGTCGATGATAGCAGTTCCAACTCTGGATATATGTTCACTCAAAATGGTGGGGTTGTCAGCTGGAAAAGCAAGAAACAAGATGTAATTGATGATTCCACGACGGAGACTGAATATGTCGCTGCAGCTGAAGCCAAGGAACCGTGTACTGTGATAATAAAGGGGCGATAGCTCAAGCCAAGGAACCCAGGGCTCATCATAAGAACAAGCATTTTGATAGACTCTTGAATATCATTAGACGATATGCCGCTGAAGGGAAAGTCAACATCCTCAAGGTTGCCTCAGCCGATAACATAGCAGATCCACTAACGAAGCCAATGTCTCATATCCAACTTGACTGCCATATGGAAAAGATGGATATACATGGGAAGGTGGCTTTGAGTGCAAGTGGGAGATTGTTGGAAGTATGCCCACAAAGCCACTCAATTGATGTAATATCTTTTGGAATGCTTATTGTTTTAAACTATTATATGTTTAATGAAGGGCAAAGCTTACGGTTAATCACCATTTATTGTATTATGCGTTTAAGTAATAAGGGAATCCAAGGAATGTATTTAATCTAAGAGAGAAGTGATCTAAGTAAGTTAGATTAACGAGACCTTTCTCTTATGTTCATTCCTAAAACGTTCCAAGCCATAGGACTGCCAATTGGGCATTGACAATCCGCTAAGGTTAGTATGTGTTATGTTAACTCAAGCGTGAGTATTAATAGTCTCAAAGTCATTTAGTGTTGGACACCGAGATAAACACATAGGTGCTCAAAAGGTAATCGAGTAAACTGAACGACGATCAAAAGAGAGTTCGAACATACATGTCATGTAAGAACCCGTAAGTTGCAATATGCAAAGTAGTCCTTTGACCTGAGGCATCATAGATGTCTAATGGTTAGGTCCTTGATCTTTGATCATGTCAAACGCATTCCATCGAGAGTGTCCACGACATTGTTGGGGTCAAGCTATCTAGTCATGTAGGCATATGAATGCACAACAAGGGATCTCTAACCTAGGAGGGAGAATACTCTGAGATATGATTTGGGAGGCTTTGGCCAAAGCATACGAATATGATTTAGGAAGTTTGTTCCAAATCATATTCAATTGAATCATATGGAGAAGTATCACATTGGATAGTAGACATGAAACAAACCATCACTCAAACAATGTGATTAAGAGTATTGTATTAGAGAAGGACAATATTGCATTGTAATTGTAACTGGATAGGTTCTCCAACCACTTCTACTTAGCTTGGGTAGCAATGACATATTTCTAGGTGTCGCTCATAGTTTGTAGAAACCCTGAAGATCAACAAACACTAATCTTAATCAAAGGGAGAATTGAAATGTAGTTTCAATGCATGATCGATCATTAAGAGTAACAATCGCCCACTGCCTGGCTAATTGGAACCTAATGGATCGTACGCCAAGTAAGTATGAAAGTGAAGAAACATAAATGAGATGGATAAGCAATTAAATGGTTTAATTGAGAATGGTCAAGATTAATTAATTAGTTAATCTTGACCATTGAGTTTCCAATCTCGGGGCCCAAAAGGGTTTTTGGTCCACAAGGCCCATTGAGTTTAAGTTGTGTGACAACTAAAACCAAATGGAAATTAACCCAACTACAAAGCCAAGCCCGACCATAGGGTGAGCAGTAGCAAACTTGGGTTAATTGCAAGTTTGCCACTCACATGTGAGGTGGTATAAAGGCATCTTTATAGCCATTCCCTCACTAGGGTTTTCTTGAGGCAAAGAAGAGAAACATTTTCTCTTCATTTTCTCTATAGAGCCCGGCCTTCCTAGGGGAGTTTACTAGCATCTAACTTCCTCTAGGTAATCCATTTCATCTTCACACCATCATCCTTGGTGTGGAGACTTAGAGGTACCAAATCTTTGGTATTTTGGAGTTCCTTTCCGCACATCCTCAAGGAGTGAAGGAGTATCAAAAGGGAAGAAAATCGCAAGGAATATCTAAGGAGCTAGGAGGTGACTTGAAGGGTAATGAATCTCAAAATCCTTTCTTCTCTTTAATGTTGTTAAAGAGACTTGTGGTTCATCATTCACTAGGCCTTGAAAGTCATGGGTTTTAGAATTGTTTTTGAATGCATGCCTACTTTAAATTGTTATTAGTTTGCTTATGTGTTCAAATGTTCTCAAATGTTCTTAGCTAGGACAAATTTTTTAGTGTCTGGTGAATCCTTTTGGGTTTTGTGTTTTTCATGGTTTGTGATTTAAATGTTGTAAATGTTACAAGCTTTGTTCTTGCTTTTTGAATATAAATCTTGTTTTTCAGCAATTATTTACATAAATCTTCTTTAATTTACTGCACTTAAGGTTACTTGATCAACTTGTCTTTGGTTAATTATTTGAATTTCGTAGTTTAGTTGTTTTCGTTATTTTAATTCTAGTGGGTACTACAAAATTGGATTTAGTTAGGTGACTTTACAAATCCATGTGGGTACGACACTCGTATTTTCTTGCTATACTATCATATTCATTCGTGCACTTGCGAGAAATATAATTTGTTCACCAAGTTTCTGGCGCCGTTGCCAGGGATTTGTTTTAAAGTCCCATCTAATTATTTCTATTTGTGTATCCCCTAAATTTATTTATTTTTGTAGGTAGTGAATGCAAGGTTGTCGATCACAAGAAGGAGAACTCTTGCCGATTGACGATAACATTGATCGAATAAGAAGAGATACAAAGAAACACCGAGAAGAAGAAGCGTTGGATCGTGAAGTTGATTCTTGTCATAGCCAAACATCCACATCAGAATTAGAAGAGAGAGAAGAGGATGTTGAAGACATCCAAAAGGTGATGGCAGATGCGAATCCACGTCCCATGAAAGAATTTGCACGCCCAGATGAGTTTTTCCATCTTCTGATATCTTCTGTTACTAGTGCTAAGATGAGTTTTTCCATCTTCTGTTACTAGTGCTAAGGTGAGTTTTTCCATCTTCTGATATGTAGTATACTTGTTTCTGGTTGGAGAAGAGCTTTTGATATGTAGTATACTTGTTACTGCTCCCTCGAATCTTCTTAGATTAGAGCTGCACTTATTGCA